>JAREIS010000058.1:1212500-2425000 GCA_030060385.1 Muscicapa striata striata | reverse complement strand
TCCTTGAAACTCAGTGCTTTGGGGGTAACTCCTGGCATTAGGGAAGAAAAAGAAGACCCATTTCACGCCATCCTTCTCTTTTTCCCTTGCCCCAGAAGAAATGGATGTGTGAATCCTGGTGTGGGATGCTCCTGGCAGCATCCCCCTCTGCAGGGCAGACAGGAGCTGTGGGAAAAAATCCCTGCCAGGCAGTGTATTACCCTCTCAGAAGAAGCAGACCTGAAATTCATGTCTGCCAGGGAGGAGCAGGAGTGAAAGCCACACCTAGGAAGTGCTTTAAAAAGGACAGGGCTGCACCCTGTGGCCCCCATCCTCTTGAGGTCAGTGGCAGAACATTCCCCATCACAAATCATTTTAAAAAAATGCCAGGAAACCATGCTCAGCCCAAGCCCCAGTGGGTAGGGGTGGCCACAGACCAGCACTGGGACTCTTCCCTGCCACTGATGGGATGCCAAGACATGCTGCTGGATCTGCCAGTGGCAAGCACGCCCTGCTGAGGTCTAGCTTGTCTCAACAACAGCAAATTTACTTAAAGAAGAAGAAAATGGCTTAACTAATCTTTGGTCACCCAGCTTTACTTGTGCTGCTGACACAGCAGGAGGTACTCACAAGCCCAATGGCTTTATTTATTTAAGTGTATTGATTTTAGCCTAGATTGGAAGAAAACAGGCAGATAAAGGGCAGGAAATTCCTCAGCTGTGAGAACCACACAGAGTACTAGAAATCAGATTTAAACTAGCAGATGAAAATACATTTGCCAGAACAAGGTAATGAATCATTCTGCCAGGAGCTCAGAGATCTGGCCACAAGCCAAACCCTGCCCACTTAAAAGCAGCAATTTGGGGTATTAAGTGATGACTGCATTCCTATCACTGACCATCATTTAATATAGCAGCAGTGGCTCCCAACCTGAACTCAAACCTGCTGCACAAAACCAGAGCAAAACCCTCAGACCTTCCCCCAAGACCTTATTTAAAATCAATGGCCCCAGAGTCAATCAGATTCAATGAGGGAGAGCTGAGGGAGAAGAATGGAGGAGGACAAACCACACCAGGAGATGTGTACTCAGCCATGGGGGCTGCTGAGAAAACCACAAAATGCTCTGAGACATGCAGGAAAATGACAAGGGGAAGATGTTTGGAGGGCAATATTTTGCTTCTATGTCAGCTCTGATTATCTCATTAGCTTATTTTTGATAGCCCAGCACCTGGGACTCTACAAGAGAGGTGGCCAGCTCCATTGCCACAGACCTTGCTGCTGGTGCAGTGTGACACTGTCCTGGGGAGATGGGCAGGCAAAGCCCAGCACCTGCAGGGAACCCTAAAGTTAAATTATAGGGTTAGTCTCTGAAACCAGTTCCTACCTTCTCTGCCAGCAGGAAGGACTTGAGCAGTCCAAAATGAGAGCCCAGCTCCAGGTGCAAACCCTCTCCTGCTAGAGAAACCTCTGAAGACTGAAGATGAGCTGATGTGCCCAGCTGTGATCAGAAAGGTGCTGTAGGAGCTCACCCCATGGTGGAGAGCCTGCTCCCAAAAACTGAGGGCTTGAGTGTCCTGTTTGCAGAGATGTCAAGAAGCATTTTACAACATCACCAAAGCCAGGAGAGGGGCAGCACTCAGCAGGAAAAGGGAGCAGAAGGAGCACCAAAACAGGTGGGATGCTTGAAAGCAGGTAGCTTGCAGCAGAACAGAGCACAATTTTTTCCAGCTGTGTGGGGAAATTTCTCTGTTTTAAGGCAAAGTTTTGCATGGCTGTGGACTGTTCATCCTATAGCCCCCCAGAGCCTGCAATTCTGCACCTCCAGAGGGCACAGAGGCAGGCAGGGAGAGCCTCCCCCTCCCACACCATCTCCCCTTGCCCTCTGCTGTGGAATCCCTGAAGGCAGGTGACTCCAGGCTGCAGAGGGAGTCACTCCTGCCTTGCAAGGGCAGAAGGGATCCTCCCCAGCAAGGTCAGGCAGGTTATTAGCCCAGCTAACCAATATTCCCACCAACACTCATTACTCACTGCAGGCACTGCAAAGGGCAAAGTTTGTCCCTTTGTTGAAAACAAAGATAGGCACATCCTGATCTGATTTCTGCAATCTGAAGCCCCAGTGGCCAATCTAAGCCCAAGGCAAACACACAGCAGGAAGCAGCTTTGGGGAAACCATATCATCTGTGTGGAGCCAGAATTCAAACCCAGATATGCAAAACCAAGGCTCCTTTCAAGCACCTACTCGTCACACATTTGATAATCGATGTGCTCAATGTAAGGGTATTTTCTTAAGCAAATTGTTGATTTGCCTCCCTGACAAACCACAGATGAAAGACACCCAGTCTGCACTTTTCAAGAGCCTCCACTAACCTAGAGTTCAGGATTGGGTGTTCTCACAGGAGCTCCAGCTTCCCCTCACACCTGAGCATGGCTGGGGAGGAGAGCTCTGTTCCCAGAGCCAGGGGGAGCTGCCTTATCACTTGGCAGGGGTTTGTACAAACCTCATTCTCAGTCAACTTTGAATTCTGTATTCAGGACAAGTCCAAAACTTCAGAGCAGCTGCAATCTGAAGGGGCAGCCCAGCTCAGGCAGTGGTTTCCTAGCAGGAAAAGCACTCTGATGCAGCTCATCCAGCACGGTGGGACCTTGGGGAAAATGCTAATCTGCAGGCAGGGTTAGGACTGAACTGCATTTTAATCTGCCGTTGTTCAGATGTCACCAGATGTGATACAACCCCCCCAAACTATGGATCTAGCCTGTCAAAACCACCCACAAAGGAGTCAGTGGGAATAGTCCATGCTCAGCACTTCTGCAGAAAGGACATGCAGGTCCCTGAGCAGGCAGCAGGTCAGCCTGTGTTGAGATGTACAGCTATTTTTTATGTATTTATATATAAATATTAAAAAAACATATAATGCAATATATAGATATAAAATACACTATATTCTAATTATATAATATTATATATAAAATTATATATAATTATATAATAAATAAATAAAATAATAAATACAATAAATAAAATATAAAGTTTATATATATTTATATAGATATATATTCTTTATATTTATATTCTTTGCACACAGGGACCACCACACTGCAAATGTTGCCCCTGCAATGTCTGCACTGGTCATGTGGGGAGGATTTTTATCCTGCCAGCACTGCTTGGATTTGGGCCCGGGTTGCACCCCTTAACAAATTCTCAAAATTAACCATGGGCAAATTTCACTTTGTAACAAAACCTAATGCTGGCAGAGTTTTGCTTCATTTTGAATGCTGCTGATTTCACTCTTCAAGGCCTTGACCAATTGGGAGAAATTGGCAAAGGGCTCCTTTCAGCACTGCACACAGAACTGTGCTCAGTGAGGATGTGATGCAATCACCATGAATGGAGAAAAGCACTTTTTAATTATTTAAACACATTCTCTTACGCAGTACCTTTGCCTAAGAGACCCTCACAGAAGGGTCCAGGCTCTTATTTTCAACAAAGGGGCTGTGAAAAAGGCCACCAGAGATGAATACCATGCCCAGCACTCAAAGGCTGGAGGAGAAGGTCCTTTCAGGATGCTGCTAAACAGCACATTACTGAAGCATTTCACTCATGTACCTGCTGCTCTGCATCTCCCAACTGGGTTTTTTAGAGGTGCTGGATAACCAGAGCACTCCAAAACCCTGAGTCACAGGCAGAGCACCCCAAACTCCTCAGCCTCTGAGTGGCCTTCCCAGATTTCTGCAAACATAACCTCTTTTCCTGAGTACTTTATATATTTCTGGGCATTTCTGGACTCTTGGGACATTCTGAAGTTCTGCTCCTTTAACAAGAGGCACAGTGCACAGCTGAGAGCCTGCATGGCTTCCAGAGGGATAGGAAAGGCATTTCCAAAGTGTCCAACACCAGCAATGTCTCAAAACCAAGTGAACCCTGACAGACACCCAAGGAAAATCCCAAGTTCTTGCCAATTTACTCACCAGTGCTGCTGAGCTGCCCAGGAACAGCCTCTTCAGGCACCTTGCAAGGCTGCTGAGAAGAGTTGTCCTTGCTGCTGCTGCACACAGCTGGTTTTTCCCACTCATGGGGTCTCAGGTCAGCGTGGGCTCTGCCCCAGAGTGCAAGCACTGGGGAGGCTTGAGCATCTCCAGAGGTGGGAGGATTGGGAGCAAGTACAGCAGCCTGCAGGAAAAAAGCTTGTGAGGCTGAATCCAAAACTTGAGGAGAGTGGTCTGAACCTGCCTTTGCTTTAAGCAGCCTGGAACTGAGCAAAAAAATGGGGTTTTGTTAAATGCTGAGGTGGCTGGCAGCAGAGAAACAAATTCTGGCAGGGAAGAATTTATCCTCTAAGCTTGTTATCCCATCAAAAGAAGAAATGAGGTTAGTTGAGGCTCATTTGTTTGCACTGAACTCCTGTCTCTCACTATTTATCACCAGCTGACTTAAACCAAGTGCATCAGAGCTACAGTGCAGTGCAGAGAGGGGACAGAGCATCCCCTGTGCCCTGTCCCCTCTGCACCTCCAGAGCCCCCAGAACATGGTCCCTCCAGCCTCCACCAAGGGCTGGGGAAGCATCACTGGTCTTTTCAGAAGGGAAATGTTTGGTTGGGCCCTTTAGTCTCAGGTTTAGCCCTGGGATGAGTGAACATCTCCTGCAGGACTGGGTCCTCTTCAGCATCCTTTCTGCTTCCCCAGAGTCCAGGTTTGCAGCTTGTGCACACCAGAAGCAGAGAATGATGACACTAGATAAATAATTACACCTTTGGAGACAGAGGGTACTGAGGATCATACACTGCACATCCCATTTTCCTTGGGATCTGCCCAGTGCTGACATCAGGTGCACTCCCTGACTCAGGAGAGGCCCACACTGATGCTGTGTAGAATAAAAATGCAGCAAAACTGCTGCTCCAGAGGATGTGGGGGCACACAGTCAGGCAGCAATGAGCTTGGAGAGACTGGAACGAAATTCCCAAGAGTTTAGTGGAGCTAAATGATGGCAGAGGGTGGGAATATATTTAACAGCTGGCTCAGCTGGATTTGTGGGCCTTCCCTGATGAGATGACACAATTATTTGACACACATCACACCTACCACTTGACTCCAAGGCTGGCTCCTAGTCAGCTTTAGGGAGGACTGTTGTAAGGCATTTGACATTCAGCTGTACAACACTCTGATTAAAAAATCAGCAGTATATGATATCAATAAACCACAGGTTTACTACATTAAGAGCTGGCTGACAGATCTCAACAAGAAATTGTCAGTGGTGAATCACCTACAAAAGGGAGTGTTCCAGGCAGGGTTCTTTGGGGAGCTGCTTGAGCCTTGACACTTTGCAGCATTTTCATCTCTGGGAAGCAGATGCAAATCTCAGTGCTGTTACAGTGCATAAATGACAAAGAGATTCAAAGTGATGAATAATGAGGAGCACAGGGCAACCATGCAAAGGAGTCTCCACAGTTCAGTGAGCAAAGCCTGCTTAAACAGCATTTCACTGCAAGAAGTGGTTCCTGGAATCAGAAATTCCAGGCGGACTCCTAGGGTGCTGTGGCTGGAAAGGAGAGGCTCTGGAAGGGGTTTTGGAGCTCCTGACAGCACATGAACTAACTGCAAGAAGCTGTGGGGAGAGGGAATGGACATTCCCCTGGGAATAATGAGGAAGCAAGTCAAATCCACCTGTGATCCATGCTGTAACATGAATCCCAGCCCACTGTCTCCATCGTGGTAACAACACTCAGAGTATTGCTGGGAGAAGAGGATGTAGAAAGGAGCCAAATGATCTCAGTGGTCCAGGGGGAAAACCCCCCAGAGCTTCCCAGCATGTAAAGCACTCAAATTATTTTGTTTGTGAAAAAGGAAATGTGAGTTGACCTTAAAGGAAAGAAATATCAGGTCAAGTTCTCAGTGAGGAGGAGGATCAGGAATAAAGAGGAAAGGTACAAAGGCTGATAAGAGGAGGACTTGGATATGGACATTTCCAGTAAAAGATTGGTGTGCTTTAACTGAGTGAAGGAGTCAGTGAGACTAACTCCAAATCCAAACTCAGAGGGAGATACCAGAATAAAACAAAGGGCTGGTAGCAGGGGTTTCTAAAGGATCTGGCAAGCAGGGCAGGAAGAGGAGAGGTGGAGACTGAAGAACAGAATGTGATGGATGCACAGGCAGGACATAAGCCTTGCATACTGCTGAGAAGGGAAAGCCTAGATGGAGGGCAAAGGCAAACAAAATTCAGAGAAAAGGTGGGTTTTACAACAGGTGAATCATGTTCTACACAGATGGCACTGCCTTGGTGAAATACATCCCTAGACAAAGGCATCTCATCTGTCTGGACTCCACAGAAAATGCCTGCTGGTGGAGAATTAACAGTTAAGCCAGCAAAGCTGAGGATTAATGCTAGCACTGGAAGATGAGGAGCAACCTGACTAGAAAGGAGCTGGGAGCAGGCAGCATTGAAGGGAGGATGGCATGGAACTCCTTTCAGTCTGCTGGTTTCTTGTTCCTTGTTTTTATTTAAACAAACTTAGCACAGAAAAAACCAGATGAATGCTAATGCAGTATTTTGGTGACAAAGGGTAAATCATTGCCCATAGGGTGGAATACTGAAATACACAGGAAGAAATAGATCACTGTGAGGAGCCAGGCAACTAAAAACAAATAAGAGGCAACAGCCCAGAAGCTAAGGTCTGACAGCCAGGAACAAATAGCTTGAATTCCTCTCACTCACTAAAAGAATAACAGCTGGAACTGGAGGTAGAAAAAAAGACACTCAGGTTCTTTAGCATGCTTTTCTCTGCTTTTTCCCACCTTAGTGCTGGGCTGGATGGGGCTGCCTGACAAGCAGAGGGGTGCCTTACATGGGTTTAGCCTTGCTGTTGGGAAGGAGGCTGTGTCCCTGCCATCTGCCTGCCCAGCAGTGTCCCCAGGGACAGCTCTCTTCACAGGCTGCCCTCCTGAGGTCACACTCACAGCACCATGCTCATGGCATGTGTTACAGTGAGCTGATTCCTCACTGGAGCCCTGTGGAGCAGAGAGAGAGAGGGTGAGGCTGAGACACAGACACCCACTGGTCCTGGTAGTACAAAATGCAGAGGTAATGAGTTTTGTTGCCTTGATATGCTCAGGCAGCTCTGTAGCCCTCCAAAGGAAACCCCAGTACCCAGAGCATGAGGAGCAGCACGTGGAGCAGAGGTGGCCAGCTGGCCATCATTCCATGGCTCCATGTGGGAAGGGAGAGCAGTGGGGACTGCAGATGTCCACTGAGGCCACAGGCATTGCATTTCTCCAGCATAGCAGGGTTTTTTTATGAACATTTTTTTTTCCCTTAGTCTCGCTCTGAGAAACAACAGATCCAATTATTGCTGAAGCTTCTGTTTAAAGGAAAAAAGATAAATCAGCCTGGGGCAGGCACTTGGCATTGAAATATTCAGCTGCAGCTCTTGGGGTCTGGCAGAACAATAAGCAGCTGAGAGGAAAGCCTCAGTCAGCAGTGCCTGGTGTTAGTGGAGGCTCCCCCAGACCAGCCCAGGGGAGCAGCCCAGTGCCACCAGCCCTTGGGGACACCACCAGCCCTTGGGGACACCACCATCCCAGAGGCTCCCTGGCTCCTCTGTGCAGCCAGAGCTATCAGAGAGCCAGTGTTGCCTTCCACCAGAACCACAGCACTTCCAGCAGCAGGGCTGGGAGGGGGCAGAGGTCTGGCATGGATTGGGAGGTGAGAGCTGCTGATTGAATTAAGGCTGTTTCCTAGAGCAGTTTGCTCCAGCAATCCCTGCCCATAAGCTAGCTCTCCATAATGTGTCCTACAGCAAAATCTTCCCACCCAGAACCTCCTAGCTCCAGGCACAGCCACCAGAATCTGAATTTCCAGAGTGTGAACTGTTGTGGGCAGGCTCTGCTTTAGCTCAGATTTCAGAGCAGAGCACACTGCCCATCACACTGAGGTCAAGGATGCTGCACACAGCTGTGGCAGCCCAGCAGCAGCTCTCTCCCCCCTGTTTCCTGGGCATGCAGAGGTTTGGGAGAGCCAGGAGGCTGCTTGTGCATGCCCAGGGACAGCCATTTGCTCTGTGCTGGGGGCAGGAATGGCAGAGCCCTTCTGGAAAGATTTCCAAGGCAGGATGCTGCTTTGTGTTTTTTTAATAATCCACGTGTGGTTGTGACTCAGAGTCATGCCTGGTCTCCCTTTTGGGAGGTGAGTGGTCAAAGCTTGGAGATCAAGAGTTTCACTCAGCCACTGCTGTGTTTGGGGGAGTTCTTCCTCTACTTAGCAGAGGTGGGAAAGGCAGAACTCATCATGCCCAGAAATTCATACATGCCCAGAAATTAATTCATACATGCCCAGAAACTCATCATGCCCAGAAATTAATTCATACATGCCCAGAAACTCCTCTGGGTTGCTGCCTCCTGAGCCAAAGCTCCAACAGAGCTGGTGTTTCTACAGATGCTCCACCTGGATGAGGCAGGATGTCAAGGAGCTCAGGTAAGACAGCAGGAGAAGCCAGCCCTGATGCTTCTTTTTTTTCCCCTTTTGGAAGCAAGGTCAAGACCTTTCCCTCCAAATCTAGCCTGCACAAGTGTGACAAATCTCCCTTTTTCACCCAAACTTATTAAAAAAAACAAACAACACAACAACCAAAAAAGCCCTCCATAGCAACTGTAACACTTTGTTTTGGAAGAAACAAAAATAATTTGCCACCTGAAGTTGCAATTTTCTGTGAATAAACACATTCCACTTCCCTGCATCCTACCAAAGATCTACCCAGAACTTCTGATGTGAGGATTTGCAGACTGTTGAAAAGCAAACAAAAGGCATGGGTTCTGGCCACAGAATTTCACACTCTTGTGAGCAGTGTATGCCTCAACTCTCCAGGTTTTGAGAAGCTCAAGGCAAAACCTCAAAAAACTCTATAAAAACAAGGCTGCCTAGATTAGGTGAGTAGAAAAAGGAAGCTCCTCCTTTGGGGAGAGAGGAAGAGAAAGGGAGATTTCCAGCTCTCCTCCCAAATGGAGAGAAGTAGAGCAAAGAATACAAAAAGATATATAAATATAAAATATATAAATAACATATATATAAAATATATGTTTTATATAAAATACATAAAGAGAGAGAGCAAAGAACAGAATTTGTGGGTAGGTGATTAGGATCTGACACCAGCTCATGTCCTCTCCATTTCATCAGTACAACAAACAAGGCACAGCAGCAAAGCAGGGCTGCCCAAAACATCAGCACAAGGCTTGCTGCCAGCAGTGGGACAGGCCAGCTGTGCCAGGTCCTTGCCTCTCTCCTTGGAAGGGCTTGGAAGAGGACAAGGAGGGCACTGGAGACAGCACAGGCAGGAGCAGCTCTTTCACTGTGTACTTTGATTTTGTGTCACCAAGGAGCTGTCTGCCTCCAAACCTGGGCTTGCTGTCAGGAATGCCCTGGGGAGGAAGGTAGCCAGACCTTGTCCAGACATCCTGAGGCACAGAGCAGGTGAGAATGTTGCCAAGTCATGACAGGGTGTTAATTAAAAATAGTAATAAAGGTGGCAGCACTGCTCAGAGTGGATGGCATCACACAGCTCGTGGGACAGCTCACCCAGAATGTCCCCACCTGAGCAGAGGGACAGAGATGTCCCCTTCTACCATGGCACAGGGGTGCATGAAAGATCCACAGAGGTGTCACAGCCAGCAGGAAATTGGGGGCTGCCAATTCTCCACATTCCTAAGACCTTTCATGTAAGCCATAATTCACCTCTGTAACCTCACCTGGAGAACTGTTGTTCCCTCTCCTGCAGGTTTCTGTGCCAGACCTGCCTCCTGTTCCTTCTGGGCCCTGCATGATGGAGTGAGAGTTCAGGGCTGGGAAACCTGTGCTCCAACCAACCATTTCTGCTGTTCCTCTGTTCCTCCATGCAGGGGTAATATTTATGTCCCTTTGTGAAACACCCACACCCTCTAGAAGAAGTAGTGCTGCACAGGACTGAGACATTAAAATAAATAGGTAAGGAGAACAGTAAACTGGGCTGGAGAAATGTTGGAGAAATGTTCTCCTCTTCTCTGGGCACATGGCAGACCACAAAGGATCTGTCAGACAGCTGGGGCAAGCACCCACCTCAAGGAATTACTCATTTTCCCATCAGAACCAAGAGGACCAGCTTGGTAACTAGAGAGCCCAGGTTTCCCAGTTCACACAGGTTGTCCATGCAATCTGCCCTGCTCTTTCTCACAGGGATGGAGGCCTCATGTCCAGCCCATTTGGAGCAGCTCATCCCTCTGGGGGTGCTTGGTGGTGCAGCCCCAGCTGTGCTCTGGGGCAGCTCCCCATGCTTCCACCAGGCAGACACTGCTGGGGGTGCAGGGACCTGCTGTCCCAGAGTGGATCAGCCCTGCAGGGATGTGTTTCCCTGCTCAGTGCCAGGCCAGCTGTGTGCCCTGCAGACCAGGGAGCAGCAGGTTCCCCCTGCTCCCCTCCCTGCACCACACCAACCCCACACTTCAGCGCCAGGACCCTCCACAGCCTCCCCGACAAAGAAACACAGCTCTTGGCAGGCCCTTGTTATCCCAGCCAAGGCTCATCAACCATCCCTCTGTCACTAAATGCCTTATTATGTGCAATTAATGCACTGGCTGAGAGCAGCTACAAAGTCCTTCTCCCCGTGAACCCACGGAGGCAGCTGGGTTACTTCTGGTGACTTTCGAATGCTGCCAGCTTCACTGCTAAATGCAAGGGGACAGAGGGAGGGGAGAGAAAGCAAAACTCAAAAGTGAGCTCCAATCCAGCAGCCCTGCCTTTCAAAGAGCTCCCTGCTATCCCCAGGGCTGGCACATCCCTTTGAGGGGCACTCAAACTGGTCACCATCCACAATTACTCAGAGACAGCCGCCGGCTCCAGCCTTGCCCCACGCAGATAGGTCTTTACTGCAGTCTTTAACTTCTTTTTTTTCATTATTATTAATAATACAACAAGAGGAAAGGGAGATAAGAGCAAACTGACAGTGTAGGCTGAAACAGCTAATTTGACTGTAGCCAAACTGCACTCAGATGTGCAAAGCAAGAGAATAATTTCCACTCTCTGATCTCTCAAAGATCATCCTCTTAGGTGTCACAATTACATTTGAAAACAGCCTGATGGCACTCGAAGTCGGTTTCCCTTGACAATTAACCTATATGTGCACACCCTTCATGACTCCTTGCTGCAGTAACAGATGTGTGTTTTGAACCACTGCTACAGTCCCCCACATCCATGGCTGAAAGCAAAAACCAGGGAGCAGAGGGTTCCTGAGCCAGTCCCAGACAAAAGGACACTGGTCTCATCAGAGCATGGCACTGAATTAATCTGCCTTTCTGCCTTTAGTAATGCCTTGTTACCAAAAATAAGAGAGTTACAGCTGGCATTTATGCAATCAATTCTTCCACTGTGCTAAGGCAGTTTCTAAGGACTGACTGATAAGGAATTTGATGTAGCTTATTTAAAACAAACTAAAAAAAAAAAAAAAAAAAAAAAAAAAAAAAAAAGGCAAAAATCAGCATTTCATGAATTTCACGTCCCTCTGCCTTATTTGCTCTATGCAGAAACTATGGTGCCCTTTTACCAAAGGATACCTGATTTTTTTTTTTTTTTTTTTTTGTGGATGGGAAGTACAAAAGAGGTAGATACTTAAATTCTGGGGCCAAATTCATCACTGAGTGAAATGGGCCTAAGCCCTTTGAAGCAAAGGGCAAGGCAATTACTTAGATTAATCCTAATGACCCAAGCCAAAACTCATGGAAAGACCCTTGCAGGGTTTTCAGCTCTGGAGCAAACGTAGCCTAAGCAGCTGTCACACTTTGGAAAGCAAAATGAAACCCCAAGGATTTGCCTTAAAACAAATTACATCCATCCTAAGAGTAAAACACCCTACTTTGAATACTAAGAGAGGGCTGACCAGCCTGTCATGATTACATCTCTGAGGGACACAATCAGATCTCTGCTCTGCTGAGATTAGAGGAAAGACTGAAAAGTAGGAAAAGCCCCTTCTAAAAACCCTTGTTGAAGCCTGACAGGAGTTAGGATGGCAAAGATGGGCTCTTAGAGTAAAAGTTTCTAACAAAATGAAGTCATGGAGCCTTTCCTTAGAGAGGAAGGACCCTGCCTGAGAGAGGAGCCCTGCAGCCACACTTCCATCCAATATCAGGTGAGGAGAAGCACCAAGGGCATCACAGAGCTGGTGGGAAGTGCAGCCTTCTTGCTCCTTCCCTCTCCCTGTACACCTGATAAACAGCAAATCCTCTCCTGCTTATGGAAATGAGGAGAGGAAGCACCAATGAGGCACAGTCCATCACCTAAGGAAAAGGACTGGGGCAAACAGGAGGTGTCAATGGTGACTGCACCACCAAGGCTTCACTCTCCTGCCCAAGTGCACAGCACTTTGCAGCCCACTCCCAGGTTTGCTCACAGTAATTTTGGCATGACCCAGGCCACGAGCTGTCTGCCTGCAAGGTGGTTTTATAACCACAGCCCTCTTCTCCCTCCTCCACCTACAGTTTATCTTTCCTCATCAGAGAGGCTCTTTCACAGCAAAAAGAGCAGCAGAGGGGCTTTCTGCACATGTAACCCAAAAGAAAAACATGAGATGTTATTTTCCACTTCAGCCACGATGTCTTTTTAATCCCATGCAAGCTGGGAGCATCTTCAAGGCTTTGTTGTTTCTTTAGTAGAGGGGGAAGAGCTAAAGTTTGAACACAAACACTAAAAACATTTCTTTGAACCGGCGAGATTTACCAATGTGCACACAGCTCCCAATACAGATGCACACTTGGAAAAAAAAAATTAAAAGAAAGAAAGAAAACACATCTATTCCCCCACTGGTTTCTGTCACCATTTGATTCCACTGCACTGCAGCTTTACCAGGGAAATTACTGGGGGAAAGGGAGTTAGACAACATTTCCCTGACAGCAGCTTGTCAACTGGCTCTTTGAGTGTCAGGGAAAAGAGCTGCATCTCATGTCTTTAAAGTGCCATTCTGTCACACCAGAAAGGGAAGACACACATCAGGCTTTCCTGGGGCCACGTGCTCATCCCCCCTTCTCCCTCACCAGAGCTGCTGCCAGCACTGAGGCACACCCATGGCTTGTGTCACCCAACCCAGAACCCACCACATCTGTGTCCAGGGCTGCTGCACCTCTTCAAGGCATGGAGAAACAGGCAGACATGCTTGGGGCTGTTACTTCTTATAAGGCAGGATGTGGTTTTGCCTTCCTGAGTGGCTTGGCCCTGCCTGGCACACACAGAGGGAAAGTCAGAGTGGATTCCCTGACATCCCACCTCCACCTGACAACACACAGCATAATGTGTAAGGGGAGAACAGGAGCGTTTCTGCTGGGAGCAACAGCTCCAGGCTCCCTCCCTGCAAGGGGCACTGGATCCCTGACAGCTCTGGGATGAATCAGCACAGCCCTTTTCATGTCAGGTCACAGGCAGGAGGTTCCATCTCTCTTATCTGGAGCTCCAGCACTGCGATTCTCTCAGCTGAGTTTTTCAAACCCCAGTTTAAAAAACTGCAGGCTGACACTGTACAAATGTTCCCCTCCCCATTGATTCTATCCCACATTTTCTGAACAGGGCTGTGGCTGTTCCAGCAGACACACTCTGATATTATCAGAGCACAACAAACCCTCTGCTGCTGCTGAGCCATTGCCTTTGAACCCAAGGAGCAAGTCCCCCCAGAAAGCTCCATTTCAGAAGGAAATACCTTCTGGACTGCAGGTAACCTTATTTTTCAAGGCTCTGCTTTCTGAAGCTGAAATAGCCCAAGAGAAGAGTGGGCATTTCTGGAAGTGTGGGTTTCACAGCAGGAGAGGAAGGGATGCAGTTCACAGCTGTGATCAGGTTATCTCCCATGATGTTTCCCTGGCAACCACAAAGCTCAACGCCTGGGTGACATTTGCAAAGTGTAATAGTTTTTGAAAGCCAAAATATACATATTTTGTCAGTCAGTGTTGTGTTTCCCTTGAGACGGGCCAAAGGATCAAACAGAAATTCCATGGAGAGCTGATTAGTCTCCATGTAAATAGGGCAGACAAGCAACTCAACAACACACCCCAGCAGCTGGGGGCTGGCAGGCACTGCACTCCCATCCTGCTCACACACCCAGCCACCATCTCCTGAGGACCTCCAGGTACCACTTAAAAAGTGCAATTAAGGGAAACAAAGCACATCCAGGATGTGCTTGGGAACTACTGTACAAACAGCAGGCTGGAAAGCCAGGAAGAGTGCAAGATGCAGTGGGGGAGAAAAGAAGGGAGAGGGAAGACTTGCCTGCACTGATGGAGTGAGTGAACACCAGTTGCTTGGGCAGGACTGTAGGTTTCTTCATCTCCTCCCACCCTGCAGCCAGTCCAACTAGTTAATAGCATGTTTTTACCAAAACAGTTCAGTCCCCACCCCCAAGTGCTCTTGTAGGGCTGTACCAAAAGCTCAGCAAGGCATTTGCACACAGCCTTTAACTTGCCCTGCTCCATCACACCTTGTGATGGTTACAGCTGTCATGGGAGGGGGCCCAACCAGGGCACAAGTCCAATTAACTTATGTTCCCACCCTTTCCCATTGCTGCAAGGGATTCACTGAGTTATAGGAAAGATATTTCTTTTCTTTTTTCTTCTTTCTCCTAATCCTTCTGCTGGGATCATGTGGAAGTCAGCAGCTCCAAGTGGTTTCTACCTTGTTTATACAGGCACTGGAAGCAACCATGCATTGGGTCTTCTGCACCAAGGCTAGGTCAGCTTTTCTTCACATGATCATTTTTCTCTTTTTATGCCCCATACACCACTGAAGCTGCTGCCCTTTGGAATTATTTGGAGTCCAAAGTTCCCCATCTATTTCTGAAGAGCAGCGGGTGTGTGAAGAATCACCCTCCAGGTGATGCTGCCCACAGCTTAATAGCAGGGTTACTCATTTCTTCTCAGAGGAGGCACTGAGGTGTGAGTTGTAGCTTTCAATACAAGAAGGTTTTGTGAAAACAAACATCTGGTGGTGGTTACATCAAGGGCAAGAAGCTCAAAGCTCTCCTCCAGCGTGGGCAGAAGTTGGCTGCAGCAACCTAAACATCTGAGCATGTGTTTCTTTCTCCTCCCTGCCCCTCTTGCTTGGCTCTTTTTTATTCTGGAGGATCTGTGAACAGGAGCTCCCAAATACCCCAAAACCTGATCAGGTGTTGTTCTGCCCCACAAACATTTGCAAGCACATGTCTGGCTCCCCACTTCAGACTGCTCTCTGTGGTTGTGCTCAGGCTGGGAGATGCTGGGGATGCACAGATAAGGGATGCTGTGCTCTCCTGGCTCCTTGGCTTTGAGAAACAGCCCAACAGCAAAGTGAGGCCACCCTCCTGCCAGCAACATGTTGGGATTGAATTGCAGTGATGGGTGTGACATCAGGGCTGTGCAGCTCCTGGTGCTTCCAATAGGAAAAAGAAAAGCAGATGGTGCTGGTTTCCTCCTTGGATGTGTAGCTCAGTGATGCAGTCTGGGAAGGACAGCAGTCCCAGGTGCATGGGAGAGGCTGTGTGGCCCCTTTAAGGCAGTTTTGCTGCTGTGGAAATATTTATAGGGAGGCTCATCACCATGGTATCTGAGCACTACTGACTAATGGGGCGGGTGCAGTGTGCCTGCTTGTATTCAGTATTAATTTCATTCAGGGTGGCTTTCCTGACATTTTGTTTTTGTTCTCTGCCTCAGTGTGGATGTAGTGCTTGTGTGCATAGAGCCTTTCATAGTGGTGTCCCTTGAAGGCACCATGGAAGAGATGAGTGTTGGGAGTGAGGATAATTAAAGGAATCCTGTCAGCCAGTTCCATCCCCTAGGTGTCGAGGTGGTTTAGAAAGGGAAGGAGAAAGGGAGGCAGGGATGTCATTATAGCCATCAGGAATTAAATTGTTTTTAAATGTTAAAAATGGGAATTCAATGAAATGGGGTAAGTCACCCTTTCTCTCCATTCTGGGATGAGAGAAAGTGGCATTGCAGAGGCATTGACCACTTGGATCCAAAGGAGCATAGATGGGAATCAGCAGTGGTATCAGCCAGGATGAGGGATGCTTTCAAAGTGCATGGCTTCAATATGCTAGGATTTTTAATTTTTTTTTTTTTTTTTTTTTTTTTTTTTAGCTAAAAAAAGTAAATTATATTGGCAGTGGTCCTGGAGTAATAAACTCTGACGAAAAAATAGAGTCAAAACTATGACTTTTCTTTGAATAGGCAATTTTGCTGGCATTAACTGTGTAGAGCTGAATACTTTTGTTAGCCCCTTGGCCAGATCTGGCCAGCTGGCAGCTCCCTTTTGCCAAGGAAGCCTTTTGTGAAGACAAAAAAAGCACATTGCAAAAGGGAAGTGGTGTAGAGCAAATCCTTGCTGCAAGATCACAGTCACCAAGAAGTATTTTATGGTTTTGGCCTTCCATAAAGGGACTGCTAGAAAGACTCTAGATAGGCATCAGTGTTCTGGGCTATTTTGTGTGATAGCCCCAAGGGCTGTTCCACTGGATCAAAGCATCCCAGCTATGTCCACAGTTCTGGTCTTTCCAGCTTTTCCCAAACACATCCACACTGCCCCTTTCAGCATTGCCATGACCTTGACTCACCCACACACATTTCTGGACATCACTGGAGGCACTGTGCTCCTGTAAGAGGCAATGGAGCTGGAAATCCATGGGGTTGCCCCATGGTTTTGGCATGTTGTGTCTGCAGTAGGATACAGCAGAGAGGTCAATGCCTGCTGCCCTAGGCTTGCTTGAAAGCTGCAGGGTGGGAGCACAAAGCCCATCCTGTCCCTGGTGAATAGTGTGGGGCAGGGCAGCTTCTTCACAGAGTGCCTGCCCTCTTCCTTGCCCAGGCTCAGCAGATCTCCAAAGTTTCCACTGCTGACATTTTGCAAGCCTCACTCCCTTTGGGCTTGTCTCTCCTGGTGAGGAAACAAGGGAACACCCAGAATTTGGGGGGATGGAATAGCCTCAGCATGGGACCTGCAGCTTATCCACTCCATCCTTGAAGTGCCTAAACCCAGCTCTGCTGTTTCCTCCTCTGCCTGTGAGCACAGGCCTGACTCTGCCTTTCCTTCACTTTGCAGGTGCTATCAAAGTCACAAACTTACCAGATCCTTGGGGAATGCCAAGCAATTCCACCTTACTGCAGCTGTGGGATTGTGCAGATTTGCCTCTGCTCAGAGCCACCTTCCAAGCTTTCATAATGGAGTCTTTAATGCTGTGTCTGAGAGGGGCAGGAAAGCCAGTCCAGATTGTGAGAAAAGCCTGACAGGTCTCTTGCTGAGCCATGTGAACATCCACATACTCCCTTAGCTTTTAACAGCAGAAATCAGATCCTGAAATAGACTGGAAGAAGGTAATCCATCATTCCTGCAGGTCTATCTAAGCCACAGGACTCCTCACACGAATCTTTACAGAGAGGTCAGGTCACTGCCAGAGTCAAAAACTGCCTTGCAAAAGGGAACAGCTCAAGAAATTAGGATAGAGTGGCACAGCTGCAGCACTGGCACTTTTGGAAGAAACCAGCATGGTCTCCTTGCCCTGAAACAGATATGTGCAGGCTCCTGCTTACAGCACAGACCTGAAGCACCCTCAGCTCATCTTTGCCCACCTGCAGGACCTGCTGGCCAGCAGGACCCCTCAGTAGCCCCAGGACAGCCCAGTGGCAGGGATGTGGCAGAGCACCTGCAGAAGCAGTGACAGCTGAGCACTGGTGAGAGCACCTGAGGTGGCAAACCTGGATTACCCCATTTTTCCTGGCTCCTCAGCACACCTGATGTGCAGTGAAGCAGCTGAAATGAGAGGAGGCAGCTCTGACCCAGAGCAGCCACAGGGGAGGCTGGCAGGTCACAGCTGCTGGCACTGTGGGCAGTGCCCACGCCACAGAGTGACCACAGTGACCTGCTGCCCAGTGCCAGGGGGCTGAACCCTGCAAGGACAGCCACCAATCTCCCATCTCCAGCATCATCCCAAGGGCTGACACACACAGCTTTGGGGAAAAGATGATGGTCTCTGTCTGAGCAAAGGCACTGGGGTGATTTCCATGCTCCTTGGACCAGGATTATATCCCTTTTTGCCCTGTGAAAAGTCATCATTAGTACTCCATGCTCTGATCCTCCACCAGCTCCCTCTTGTGTGTTACCTTTGCTCTTATCTTTATAATCCTCAGCTGCTGGGCTGTACCAGTTATAGTTTGAGATTGTGAGTCTTGCAAGGCTCAAATTTGTTTTAACCCTTTCTTCCCAACAGAAGGCTCATTTTAAGTTGCCTGTATGGCAGTGCTGCTGGTATCCAATCTCTTCTAGAAGTCACACAGCCTCTCCTGCCCTGTTAGCTTGGTTCTTCCAGAACTTCCAGATTCATTTTCCACTCTCCCTGTCCTCTTAATTTGGTTTAAGAAAGCCTGCCTGTTTTCTGCCAGCTGCCTGCTGAGCCCCTGCCTCCCCATCCCCTCCTGCTCAGGGCCAAGGAGGCAGTGGTGGTGCCACAGGGGCTGAGGTCTCACTCTCCAGCTAATCAAATCCATGTTTTCTCTCCCATCACACAATCCTCCCAGGAGCTCATAACCTGGGAAGGGCTACATTCCTTAGGCAGATGGGTTATTCCACTTGGAGAGTGTGGAGGAGGCAATAAAATTCCATTTTGCAGCAACTATTCTAATGCAGCAGGTTATTGGTAAAATATCTTCGGATTTGTTTAGTTGTTTCCCAAAACATCTTGAAGTGGTGGTTCAAGATGAAGTTATGTTCTGAAAGAGAGAGTCATCCAAAGAATGCAAACAAAATGTTATTTTAAAACCCAGATGTCCGTTTTTCTTCATTCCAAATTTTTCATTTTGTCACCAAGCAGAAAAAAAAATAACCCACAGATTTTCACACAGCCTTATTCTGTGAAAAGTAAGATATTAACAGGAGCAAGAAAATTCTGTGCAACTCACATTCTCACCTTAGTGCAATTGTTTCCAAAAGCACCCGGGACAGATTAAGCATATGAATGCTCACAGCACCTCAAACTAGGAATGCAATTAGTAATTGATTTATGTCTTCTGGTAGCAGGGCAAGAAAGACTTAAGCAGCAAATAAAAGCAGATTCTGTTTTCTAGCTTTGTTATCTGTTCTTCAAACACACTAGAAAGATCTAATAGCAGGGAATTTTAACAACCTCGTGTTCATTAAAATAATTTGTTACAAGTTATTTCATAATGCTTTTAATCCAACCACACTGAGAGGGGACACTGATGGCTGCTTTCGTTGGGGGTGACATTTTGGTTGGCTCTGCTTTCCATCCTCCTACTTTGTTTGGTGAGAGAAAAGCCCTTCCATGTGCCTTAAATCACTTTCAATACCTGGGTATGGACTTCTATTCCTCCCAAGGCCTGAGGTAATACCTAGAGTTTAGTGCCCATGAGGAAAAAGAGAAGGTGCCACATCCAGTATGTGCTAACCTGACAGGGGTTTGTATTGTTAAAAGCATGGAAATGTTGTCCCCACCCTTTTCCAAACCTCTCCTTAAAGCCCCCATCACGCTGCACAGATTTCTGCACAAGCACACCTGCCTGAACAGCAGAGACTTAGTTACAGGAGGACAATTGCTGTGTGGATGTGATTTGAGTTCCTGTGCTGCCAATCATCCCAGCAGAGCAGCAGGAGCAGTGTTTGCGTGCTGCCATCGGGGGTTTTCGGGCACAGCGCGGGACGCAGCGCGAGGTGAGGGATGTCCCCCTCCTGACACTGCTCATTCCCACCAGCCAGACTCACCTCCTCACCCTGGCATGTGCTTTGAGCTGCTGCTTCCATCAGCCTGTCCACGAGGACACAAAGAACATATTAAAGAGCT
This sequence comes from Muscicapa striata striata, assembly GCA_030060385.1. NCBI lineage: Eukaryota > Metazoa > Chordata > Aves > Passeriformes > Muscicapidae > Muscicapa > Muscicapa striata. The sequence continues at coordinate 2,405,209 of JAREIS010000058.1, read as the reverse complement.
CACAGTTAAATCAGATCCTGCAGAAACAGGCGTGCTCTGCAGCTCCCCCCACCCCAAACCTGCATTCCATAGCAGGGAATGGGATTTATTAGGAATTGTTGCATTCACTGCTCCCTGTTAGGAACCCCTCTAGGTTTCTTTGAAGCTGTTCAGCATTTTTTTTTTTATTTTAAATCCCAGCACACCAGCAGGAACACATGCCATGCCAATTCAGTGGTGCCTCTCTCTAAAGCATTTTGCTGCTTAACAGGGAAGGATGTTTGTTCAGATGACCTGGGAGCCCACCCTGGTGTGAAGTCTCCTAAAAGGAGAGCTCATCTGTCTCCTCTGCTGTGTTTGCCTAGCTCCAGAGATTGGTTATCAAAGGTGGTTTCTTTGGGGTGGGAGGAGGGAGAGGAGGAAAGGAGAAGGAGGAGGGAAATCAATATGGATATCATTTGTCAAAACATTAGGCCAGCTGATGCTGCCTGAAGCACCTGAGAATGCAGGCAGGCTATTGAAAGGAGTAGTTTTGAAATCATCAGGTTGATGATTTCAACCTGAACAAGACAGAGCTGTGAAATGTGGCAAACCACAAGCTTATGCCCAGGTGAGCACAGCCCTTCCCAGGCAGGTGACATTCCTCCTCAGCAACCTGGCTGGCACCCAGAGCACACAAGAAACCCAAGGGATCTCTGCCTGGCAAGCCTCAGGCTGCACTGAGCTCCACCAGCACACAAAGATGAGAGGCACAGGATGCCCTTTTGTCCTGGAATGCCTCCAGTAATGCCTTGCCCTCTGCTGCCCACCAGCCAGGGCTCAGAGGCATCAGGGGGTTGTCTCTGCTTGCAGGTGATGTGGGGAGGGCAGGTGCCCACTTGATCCCTCAGTTGTGACTTGCTCCTGATGCTTTGCCTTCACTCTAGCTGCAGGAAGCTTCAGGCAAGGCTGTGTGGGGTGTGTCCCCAGGGCCTGGGAAGGACAAGGTCTCCTCTCCCCCCAGCCCTTGCCATGCCTGCCCTGTGCAGGCTCTGCCTCCCTGGTTTGGGGGAGCCAGCCCATGCTCTGCCTGCTTCAGGCACCAGGTAGCATCCTGTGGCTGACATGAGCAATAAGAGCCCAGCCTGAGAGCTGGTGCATTATAAATGATTTATTGGTCTAATAAAGAGCCTCAAATTATCCACTGCCTCCTTCCCTTCTCCCCTCACCCCAAGGACCAATAGAGCACCGTGCAAACATTTCCTACCTCACATTATGTAATGTCACAGAGAAGAAAAACAAGTATACAGCCCCCTGGAGAGCCACATGGCTGGCAGCCCCCCATCCCCAGCAGCAGCCTCTGCACAGGCATCCCTGCCAGGCAGTGGGGCAGGAACCCAGCTCTCCACACCCCACCAGAGGATCCATTCTGCTGCTCTAGCCACCCACAGTGCCTGAGCACCCCAGAGAAAACAGGAGTGACCTGCCCTCTTCCCACAGCCTGGCCATTCCCTCTGGCTGCCAGGAGGATCCTCTGCTGCCTGATCCCTGCCTCTCCACTCACACAGAGTGGGGCTCTGGGTTTGTAGCCAGCACAAGTTGGGTGCACTGGAGGGGTGGCCAAGCTGGCAAATGGAAGGCCTCATTAATTTTAGGAATGGAGGATTTTTCCCCTGATATGTGAGCCCTGGTAGGTCACTCAGCCTCCCACCCACCCTCCTCATCTCTAATCCATATGCCACTGCTCCATCACCATCCTTTTTGCAGCAGCAAATCTCCAATTGAGAAAGTCTGGGTATTTGTTACCTACAGTTACATCACATGTAGTTTTTCTGTTCAGCTCCTCAGGGACCTTCCCTTCCCTCTGGTTAGCCTCACCTCCTGCGTGCCCTCATGCCAATTGCTCCAGAAAGAGCCTTTCCTCTGGGCATGGAGCTGTGTGAGCACCCAGGGTCCTCCCTGCCCCACAGTTCCAGCCCACAAGTTGTTCCAGCTCACTTGAACAGGTCACAGCTTCTCATGACACACAGAGCAGGAATAATAAATTAACCTACTTTAGATGGCTTGCAGGCCCTAACAAGTGAATGTTGCTGAAGGGCTCGTGGAGTCTCGGGAAGTGGCAGCGTGGAACAGCAGAGTGTTATCATCATCATCTTCTTCTGCTGTTACCCTGCAGATCCTGAGGTCAGATGAGGTGAACTGAAGGCAACAAAACAGTCTTAGATATTCAACATCAAATTATTTGAAGTGTGGCAAAGGAAAAAAAAAAAAAAAAAAAAAAAAGGCAGGATAAAGAAAAGAAAAAGTACAGCTAAGTTGTCCTTCCAGGCATTTTAGCTTCAGCCTGTGACAGGAGCCCCACAGCTCGAGGCTGCTCACTCCTCTCAGCATTTGGCAGGGAGCACAGGAGCTCTCCTGAGCACCCCACAGCCTCCATAACTCCCAAGAGGACCCTCACCAGGGCTGACAGATTTCCAGGCACAAAGATGTACCTGAGCCCACGGGTCTCCACAAGTTGTGTTTGTCCTGTGGGACCCAAACATGCTGCTCACCAAAGAGAAAAAGCAGAACTAGGGGGCAATGCAAAGATGGGGACAGGCTCCTGTCTGGGGCCTGAACTGCTTGGCCAAGATAAACAAGAGAACAAAAAATTCTGGGAATGATGTTATAGAAGGTGTATTTTGAGTACTTGCATTCCCTGCAAGGCTGACCTATTTAGCAGAGGGACTTTAGCCCCTAGGAAGAATTAAATAATACTGTTAGGAAAGAGCACCACAGGGACTGAAGAGCCCCAAGGTCTCTGCTGCTCTGTGGGTGCCCAGGCAGCCCTGGGCTACCTCACTGAACCCTCCAAAAGCTGACAGTCTTCTCTCACCTTACCCCAAAGGCACAGCTACACCTCAGCCTGTGCTAGAGCCAAGCACACCAAGTGGGGCTGCCCTGAGGGAAGGAGACAAGAGGAGACTTCAAAGCCTTTTCCCCAGTGCCTCCAGCCCTCCCAGCCCTCCCCATCTTGATTACACTGGGTTGGTGCAAGGGCACCTTGTTTCCAGCAGCTCTAAGGAGACTTTGCTTGTGCCTCTGTGTGTTTTCCCCATTGGAATGGGAAGATGGCTGGGATATATTTTACCCATCTTGATTACACTGCTTCATGGCTGCTGATGGCACTGATAGGTCCCAGGACTGAAATCCCCATCCTGGGGGCAAGACAAGACCTCAAATGAAGCCATGTCTGACAGATGTGAGCTGGGGCTGAGTCAGAGCAGCCCCAGCAGGAGTGGCAGCCAGCTCTCACCTCTCCCTGCCTTCCCAGATGTGAGATGCTTCCTTTGTGGTTTATCTAAATGGGCTTCACACCTCAGCCTGATTGCAGACTGAAAGGGTCCCATTAAATGGTGTACAATGAAATACAGAGGAAGCCTACCTGCCTTTGTTTGGTGTGTGGGTTTGGGTGTTAGTGGAAGGAGGTGCAATTTGATTTTCTTGTTCTCTCCTACCCACTCCCCAAAGCACTTGGTTCTTTTCCAGGGGGGATAAACAATTACAACCACACAGTTTCCAAAAAAACTCTCCTCTGGGTATCTAAGAGGGACTCTACCCCTCCTCTGCTCCTGTGTCTCATCCTACAGCTCACAGGCTCTCTTTTCAGACACCCTCACTGCTGCTTTGTGCCTTGTTGTCCCTCACACTGGAGAAGGCTTCCCATAAACATCTGAAAAAACTGCCTCCCCCTCCTCCTCTAAACCCCTCCTACAGCACATCTGAGGACTGCAGAACACTTCTCCAGCCCCAGGGGGCTGCTGTGCTGAGGCTGCCCCATATCCTGGTGACCCCTAGGGTCCCCCCGTGCTGCTCCTTCTCTGCCTGGAGCCCTCTCCATACACTGTGAGGGCACTGCGTGGCAAAAACACCTCAAATTTTGAGCACCTCACAGAAATAATCCAGTTTCATGTCCTGAAATACAAATGGGCTTGGAGGCAAATGCACAGAATGACCTGGGTGTAGCTATTCCAGCAGGGAGTCCAGGCATGTCCCTTTGCTTGGGAAGTGTTTGAGCTGGCTATTGCCCAGACACACATCAGCTTTAACCCTGTCAATATGCTCCTTCCCTGAGCAATCCCTATCATTCTCTGACCCTACACTACAGCTAGTGCAGGGTAAGGGCTCAGAGGGTTCCAGGCTGCCCATTTGCATGTTCTTTTAAGAACAAACTGCAAGCAGGAAGGAGAAATCTGGTTATTAATAATTGTCTGTGTCTGCCTGCTCCCTTCTGCTGCTCTCCACTGGATGAGTGGAAGACTGACCAAAGCTGTAGCAGTAAATTTCAGTGGCCAAAGGGCAGAATTTTGGAACACTAATTTCTCTTAATCTAACCATTTCTCTCAAGCAGAGAAACTCCTATGGGAAGCACCCAGACAGAGAGCATGATTTCTTATTACTTTTTACTTGACAGCCAAGACAGAGTAACTGCTAAAAGCAACAGAGATAAGTAGAATATAACAATGCTGCCAAATAAAAACACTTATCTGTGTGCACTCATCAGCTCAGTGTGAAGGACTGGCTCTGACTAGCTGGGATCAGGGTCTGACACCAGGGGAGAAAAGGCACCACAGAGGGATGATCACTGACAGCCACAACCCCTGAGAATCCATGGGAGGAGTGAGCTGAGCTCAGCCAGCTGCTGCACTGAGCTGAGAGCCCAGGGATGGAGCAGTGCCTGTGCAAAGCCCTGGCTGTGCACATGGCTCAGAGCCCCCACAGCCCCTGTGCCAGCCCACCTGCTGACTCCAGCCCCACATTGCTCAGGAAGGGCTGGCTGCCACAAAAACACCCCCTGTGCTGTCCCCAGAATCCCCTCCCCACTTTGGGGAGCATCCACTTGAACACAACCCCAAGTGCTGGGCTGAGCTGTCACCCCACACTGCAGAGCAGCCCTGGGAGCCAGGGCAGGAGCCTCAACACATCCCAGCCTCAGTGGCAACCTGCCACAGGCAAATCTGCACTGTTTATTAGCTGCACTGGCTAATTGGTCACCTCCCTGACAGCTCCAGGCACGCTGCTCACACTCCTCTACATAACCTGGGTGATATGAAGCTTGCTATGGCTGGTTTGGGATTGCTAGGGAGTCGGTGCAAGTGCTGGTGGAGTTTTATTATTGCTGTTATTTATCATTATTTGCATTACAATAGTGCCCTGGGGCCTCTGTTAGGATTAGGCTGCAGTTGTCCTGGGTATGGGGAATATTTAGCTGGAGACTCACAGCTGGGAACAAGGTGTGTGCTTAAACTCCCTTGGAAAAGCATTGTTGGGCATACAAAAGAGGCTCTAGCCCAGTGGGTTTTAGTCTTTCCTAGTGTTCAGCTCTGAGCACTGCTCCTCCTGAGAGGAAAGGCTTAGGGGTGCAGCAGGACTGGGGGATCCTGGCCACCCATCTCCAGCCTCTGTGGGAGCTGAGCACAAAACCAAAGCCAGGAGAGCTCGGCTGCTGCTCTCATTTCTGCAAAGCAAACACCCCAAAGAGCCAGCAGCTCCTAAGGCACCATTTAGCAAACACCTAATGGCACACAGCAGCACCAGGCAACAGCTTAGGAAATGCAGTAATGAGCACCTTGTTACATCATGAGTGCTTTTTGCTATTTGTTCAGTGCCATTGGCATTTGTCAGAGCAAATGGAAACCAGCTACTGTCCCAAGGAATTCAGCCTCTCTCAGTCATCAAAAGCCATAAAAATTCAAGGTGTGGGATGTGGGGATCAGAGCTGAAATCTCAGCTGAGGGGGTGAGGAGGTTCAGTGTCACATGAATGCCACTGCACACGTTCAATCTGACCAGGACATCAGGCTGGGCCTCACTGTGCTTTGCACACCAGCTCAGATGCCCAGGTCTCATTCAGTTCATCATTTCTCTACACCATTACACCCTTCATTTGCTCAGCAGCACTGCCACTCCTCACAGACAACAGGACTTCACTGGGAACAGAGCAGGGAAAAGAAGGCTGTAGCCCTTATGAGACAACTACAGCAACAAGGAGCTCGGGGTCTGCCTGCCACCCAAATTCTGGGCCTGGCCAACCCCTGTGAACTATTGAAAAAACTGCTGAAATTATGCCTACAGGAGGTGAGAGGCCAAACCAGGCAAAGCTTTCCAGACTGGTCCCAAGTCACAGCCAGATCAACATTTGCACTGTGAACACCCTGCAGCTGCCCTGGAGCACAATGAAGGGGTCAGCTGGAGGGGTGGGACACCTCACTGCCCTTTGCACCAGAGCACTCCTTCCCCTGGCTCTGAAAGCAATCTCCCATGATATCTGCCATGGGCAATGCTTCCACATCCTGCTTTTTCCTCTTGCACCTGTAGGCTCCATCCCTGCCCTTGGCACCAGCAAGGGATCACTCTCCACACAAAAGAAGCTGCAGCAGATACCCCACACTGCACTCCCAGACACACAGTACCAGGTCTGATGTGCCTGTGTGCATAAAACACCATTTAACATGCTCAGTGCTGATGGGCAGTCAAGTAAAAAGCTTCCTCACTAGGCTCCCTTTGGAATAAATCTATTAGCAATGGGACTTTCTAAATAACATAGGTGGAAGAGGAGAACTTGGTGGTACACTGGGAGAGGCAGATTTCCACTGCTCCATCAGCAGGCAAACCTCAGTGGGACTGTGCCTCCAGCATTCAACAAGCCTGGCTCAGCATGGAGTAAGTGAATCCTGCTGTATTTAAAGAGACAGTCTCAAGGGTTCCCTTTTAATCTCATCTCTGTTTGCAATTCCCCCTTCTGAGCCTATGAGCAACATTTCTTTCCCCTTCCAGTGCTACTCTGCTCTGTTCAATTTTCTCTTCATCCCTCCCTGCCCTCTCCTTCCCCCCTCTATCCCCATGTTTCTTTAATGGAGCTTGAAATTACAACACAGTGACTCAGCTTCCTTTCATGGCTGCCTAGAGTCAGTGGCACAACCCTGAAAATAGGGTTTGCTGCAGCAACCTTGAGGCTGGGGATCTTCTCCCTGTCACAGGTGGCAAGGAGAGGAACTTCCCCAGGAGCTCCTGGGGTTGGCCATGGAATACCATGCACCAGAGTGTGCTATTCTTTGCCAGGCATATACCTGTGGATTTTTCTGGGGGTGCTTGAAATGGCCTGGGAATGTGCCAGTGCTCCCTTCTCTTCCTCTGCCTTCACCTTCCCTTTCCATCCCTGCCCTGTGCCCCTTGCACATTGGCTGTGTCAGGGATGGGACTCACTCAAAGCTGATGCCAAGGCCTGTTCCCTCCTGAAAACAGGGAAATCCTTCCCTCCTGCAGGTTACATACAGGTCACAGCCTTCATTTTCTTCTTAGTGGCAGAGCTGCTGAGCTCAAACTCATGAGGAAATATCCTTCTTGTCCCCTTGAACTCACAGCTGTTCTCTGACATCTTTCACCCTCTGCCCTGCCCTGCCCCTCTTTCTTCTTGGCTTTTAGTTCTGCAGAGACCTCACACTCTTATTCCCAGCTTAACCAGATCCAGACAACCACATCCCCCTTCCCACCAGCTCTGCATGGCCTATGGAAGAAACATCTGCCAAACACCCTCTCTGCCACCAGCCCAGTCTTGCTCTACCCTCCCTTCCTTCCTTCCTTCCTTCCTGAAAATTTCTTGTGCCACCAAATAAATTCTGATGCCACCAACTCTTTGTTCCTTTCACTCACCAGCTTCCAGGTATCCCAGCTTTGGAGTCAGTGCTGACACCCTCCTGGATAAGGCATGTGCAGGCAGTCCAGCTCCCACCAGCAATCCCTGCTTGTCTCCATGCTTTCTAGATGAGCCTTTTGTCTTGGCTTCATTTTGTCCCCTTCTATCCCACCTGTTTCTCTGCTCAGCCTTTTCTCTTGCCTTTCCACTCATTCCCTGCCCCTCCCTACTGTGCATTTGTCCATACCTGTGCTCCAACCCTTCCTTCATGCTTCACAACACCCACCAGCCCATTTTCTTCCTTGCATCTTCCTCATTTGCAGCCTGTTGGCATTCCTGAACCCCTCCCACCATATCACCCATGCTCTCTCTCCATCCCAGGAGGAACAGGGACCTCAGGGACAAATGTCCTGCTCCCCTTCTCCCTGTAGAGCAGAGGTGTTTTGCTCCCCTGCAGCCCAACACCCCTGTCCCACCCCAGGATGCACACCAATAATTAGCACTAATGACTTCTGCCAAGTTGCCCTTTGCTTTCCCTGCCAGCCCTGTCTGTCAGAAGGCAGGCAGCCTCTTCCTGCATGCAGGAGCAAAGAGGCTTTGTGTGCACACCAGGTGACCACTACCTTGAGGACTTCTGGAGTCAAAACACATCAATTTTTATGGCTGGAGGCTAAGAGCTGGGCTGCCCCCATGGGTCAGTGGCAGGGAAGCAGCAGCTGCTGAGCTGTGAGTTATGAGTGCACATGCAGCAGCAGGCATGTATGGAATGAGGGTATATGTAGGAACATTTCTGAGTGGGAAGTGTCATTCAGCAGAGTGCCAGCACGGCTGGGATCACATGGGGAGCAGTGAGTGTGTCTGTGGGCACCGTGCCACCACCACAGCACAGACCACTGTGGTGTGTGAACGTGAGGAGAGCAGCCTGACATGTCTTCTGGCCTTTCAGGGTAATTGATTTAGGAAGTAGTTAGGCTTTTCCTCCATTAGTGAGGCAACTGTGCCTCCCTAGAGCTTAGCCAGGAACCTAGAGCTTTCCAGTAACTGTTCAGATACCAATAAATGATGCATAATCTGAAGATGCTACGTCAATAAGGAGAGGTTGTGTAATAAACAGGAGTTACATGGAGGGAAAATAAAATCCCCACTTCAAGTCCAAAAGGGAAATCCTCTGCATAAAGGTAGAAAGCCAGGCTCCTTCAAAGAACCAGCCTGTAAAAAATCATCAGTAATCCATCTCTTCTATCACTGTTTAAAAATCCAGTGTAATGGTAACTCATACTGCTGTTGGTCCCCTGTGTGTGCCCTGAAGGGATGAGCTATGTGCACTCAGGATTTCCAGGACTGTAACAGCTGTATCAAGACTGGGATGTAGCTGAAACCAGCCCCAAACCAGCACACAATTACAGGTCATGTCCCCAGGACACACCAGAGCTGTGGCATGGAAAGATGTGATGTCTATAATGCAGAAATGTCTGTAATCACAGCCTGTGTGCATCCCTGGCTGCCCTTCACTGCACAACACAGGGGGCAAGGACCATGGCAGTACACAGAAATCCAGAGGTGGGGATTAATGGTTGTGATACATTAAAAACAGAAAGGTTAGACCATCTGAAAGTGCCTTTCTCCTCCTTCAGTTTCATGAAGAACCCTTCTTTGTGGGGGAAACAAAAGATAGCAACAGGGAGAAACCATATGCATCTATTAGTCCCTCAGGAGCTGTAATTTTAGTGCCCAGCAATTCAAAGCCCTCACTTCAGATGATGTTAACTGGAGGTAGAGTTGTTTTAGCAGGGGGTGTCAAATGACTGCTGGACATGAAGGTTATGTTTACATGAGATAGGTGCTCTGATTTGGCTTAGTTTCCTTGATGCAGCACACAAGTTGCTTTATGTTAAAGTGTCAGCTTCAGCAAAGTTGGTGCAATCCAGGGCTGGAATGACAACATGAGAAAAGAGAGAAAAGACAGATATCCCTGTCCCTCTGATATCCTGCAGGGCCAGAGACAGAAGAATCCATTCAGCCTCAGAGATGATCCTTTCTCATGCAAGCTTGCAAAACAAAAGGAGCCCTCCCTGCCACTTATTTCTTACTCCACTTCTTTGCAGCTGCTAAGACAGCCCTGCCCCTGCAGACCCATGGACTTGTGCCAGAGCAATGTCAAAAAAGAATTAATTATGATGACAACAATTCTTACCACCATATGGCTGTCAGACTTGCTCAGGGAGGGAGAACACCTCTGTTTTCTCACCTTTCTTTTGCCCCAGGAGAAGTTTCATTTCTGGATAGCTCATGACAGGGTACTTACTGCCTGTCCTTTCACACAGCCCTTCCTCTTCACCCCTTAGCATCAGGCTGCTGCTTTCCAGCCCTCTAGGTGCTAAAATTTCTCAACACCTCTCTCAGGAGAAGACTGAGATCATGGGTTGGCTGGAGGCCCATTCCTGCTTGCAATTCCCTTACCATTGCACTGGTTACCTTCCTCTTCCTCTCTCCTGCTGCCCTCTCCCAGGAGGAGCTGGGGGAGCCTGGATGGATTAAACCTCATCTCCTCCTCAGCAAACCTGCAAGAAATCTTGGCTGTGGCCAGAAATGCTCTCCCAGATGTGTGGTGATGCACCAGCCCCTGATGACACTGCTGGTCTTGGCCTGAGCAGCCCAGCCCAGGGCATGGAAGAGAAATTGATGCCTGCCTCAGTTGTGCAGTGCCCTGAGTGTGTCCTTAAAATCAGCCTGAAATTTGGATGAGCAGGGAGGTCATTCCACTATATCATCTTCTGCCACACTCTAAAAGGCCCTCAGTGGTTTTTCTGACCTGCTTTTCTGAGCTCTAGTTAGCCCAAGAAGCCCCTTTAATGTATTCCTCCCTGGTTTCTCATAACCTGCAGCTCAGAAAGCCCTGAGCTGAAATACCTTTTGGAGCAAGAAGGTATGTTCTTGTTTTTATTAGCCCTAGGAGGTTTTTATCCATGAATTTGTCCAAATGCTTTTTGAACCATGTAAACACAAGCCCATAGCATACTGTGGCAAGGAGTCCCCAGATGAAGAGTGCCTTGTATTGGGAATTTTTCCTTGTTGTTTTGATCAACCCAGCATGCCAGATTTGGCTGGTGCCCCTTTATTCTTCTAGGGCATCAGCTAGGGAATGGTGTTCCTTGCTTGCTGATGCTGTTTCTGATTTTACAGACCCCTAGCAAAAACCACTCAGCAAACAGTCAGCTGAGGAATTCAGCCCTTCTCAGGCAGACTGCACAGCTGAGATCCTGGCCCTCTATCCTTCCTGAAAATGCAGGAACCCCTAAAGTTTATGTTTGTAAAGCCTTACAAAAACACTTCATGTAGTGAAGGTCAGTGTGCATCTCAGGAATTTTCTATTCCTGCCACACATACACAGCTACAGTTTTTAGTACAAAAATTTCCTTTCAAGACAAGAACAGCAAGACAAAGCAGGCATGAATCCACTGACCAACAGCTTCTTAGAAAAGAGAAAATTGCTCCATGGCATTCAAGGGATGTTTTGAATGAGATGATCAGAGTGGCTCAAGCTTAATACAGCTTGACATCATTAACTGTTAGTGTTGAACCAGAACAGTAGAGTAAGCTGTACTTATTGCTAGCCAGACAGTCTCCAATGGCCAAGGAGAAAATAATCACTAAAGGCAAGGGGAGATTAAAGTGAGGTGACAATGTCAGAGTGCTCTTTTTCTAAAAATTATAGATTTTCTTGGCAGTGCTCACAGCCTGTTTGTTCACTAGTATTCACAAGAGGAAGTACAATCTTTTTCCTTTACCAACCAGTTTATACCAAGCCATTTCCCTTCCTTAGCCCCAGCTGGAGTGGCTGTGGTCACAAGAAATGTCAGACACACATCAGGAAGGGACAATTCTGCTTCACAGGTGACACCAGAGGTCCAGCACACAGAGGTTCATTTCCTCCAAGGGCACAAAATCTTCTGCAAGCCAAAGGAAAGAGAGGATGAGACACAGTGAAAGCAGAAGAAAAGCAAGGAGGCAGCAGTGTTGTGGCTCCCTCCTAGTCCTGCAAGTTTTTTGGACATGCTGCTCCTTGCCAGGCCAGCCAGGGGACATTTGTGAGAAATGGTGTCCCCACAGGCACCCCAGGGCACTGCTGCTAACACAAACCTGCACACAGATGGGCTCATTTGGCCCTGGGCACCTTGGCAAGAATAAGAGATGCTGTGTTATGATGCTGCAGCTTGCTTTAGTTCTCTTTAGTTCTTTTTAGACTCTGCCCTCATCACCCCCCAAGACCACAACAGAGAAAATCAAGTTCCTGGGACTACTGGCTTGTGCAAGAGAAGCCAAGTCTGCTTCTCCTGCTCCAGGAGAGCAGGTTTCCTATGGGACAGGCTAGAGTTAATTTGCAGTGCTGGCAGCAGACAGAGGGTCCCTAAACCACAGGTGACACCTGATATGGTTTTTCATTCAAGCATGGCAGGGTTTTGTGCTAATGATGGCAGCCACACACCTGAACAACAGCCACCCCCTTTTCTTGCAACTGTTCTTATTTAGAAAATAAAAAGGAAACCCAAAGAGCTCAAAGCCTGCTGGTTGTTAGTGCCTGTGCTGCTCACCCACACCCATGTCTGACCTCCACAGTGGCTGGCTGTACTGTGCCTAACCATGTGAGGTCAGGCAGCACTTCTTTGTGCCAGAAGAATGATTCAGAAGGGGAATCAGCCCTTCTGCTGCATCTGCAAGCACAGCTGAGCCAGCAAACCTGGGGCTGGGAAACAGCAATGGCCCCTGTGGCATGGCTAACACACACAACACAGCCAGAGCATCCAGCCTGCAGCTGGGGTTTTACCCCTCCCAGCTGGTGAACTCAGGGCTGCACTGCCACCAGGGAACTGCTTACAGCAGAGAGCACAAACAAAAATCCTACCTGCATGTTGGGGAGGGAGATGAGACATGACTGCTCACAATGAGGGATCTGTGCTCCCAAGTCCTCTGCACAGGGCTGAGATCCTTGCTGAAAAGCTACAGGCTGTTCACAGCATTTCCTGGCACTGCCCAAAGACAGTCTCTGGGTCAGGGCAATTCATCTGCAAAGGATGCAGATGAATTTTCTGAGTGCTACAAAAACAGCTCTCTCTCCTGTCTGAGGAACTAAAACAACTTAGATCTTTATAAAGAAAGACAGAGCTCACTTTCAGAAATTTGGGCTGTATTGCCAAAACAGACTGAGGCTCTTCACAGGGATGCAAGGAGACACACTCTCTCCTAGGCAGGTGGATATTTGGGTCTAATTGGCCCCATCCAACTGGCACCAGAAATAGAAACTGTCTTAGTGCCTGCAGTCAAAACATCTGCTTCACACCTCTTGGCCCTGGGACCTGGAGCCAAAATTCAAGTGCAGCTCTCAAGGGCAACATAAACCCAAGTACCTCTAAAAGTAGTAGATCAAATTAGGATTTCTGCATGCACAGAGCCTACAGCATGATGGTTTTTATTTCCAAATCACAAACCTTTCAAAGTATCTTAGAGCTGAGAGATCCAGCAACAGAACATTTGTGCTCCTGTGGCAGTAGTTGGCTCTCCACTTTACCCATTAGGTGATTCTCACATGTAACCCACCACTGGGCTGTGAAGTTCACACATAAGGGATCTCCTTTATGCAATGAAGAGTTTTACTGAGGCCCCCTTACCCCTTCACCAGTGGAAGTGAACTGCTTTTATGTCTTTCAGCTTTTATCCCTTACTAAGAACTTGAAGAGACAGTAATTCTGGTATTAGAGTGACTTTTTTAAAATATGTATATATTGTTGTTATTTTGATTATGCAGCTTGTGGAGGGATTTCTGCTAAACTGAAGAAACCAAGCCCTCAGTGGCCCCTCAGGGTGGAAAAGCTCAGGGCAGGAGTGGGTTGCTGCAGGCAGATTGACCTCCTCTAACCCACCTTCCCCTCTTTCCCTGCTCCTCTTTCACACAGAGCCCTCTGATCTGCTCCTTGCTGATGGGACAGGCAATGTCAGTGATGTCTGCTGCTGCTCACAAGAGCCTCTGGCCCCTGTTTCACCAAGAATCCCATAACTCCAACCACATCAAAGCACATTTCTCACATCAATCTATTCTTCCTTTTCCCTTCCATACCCAGGGCCTTGAACCTACCAGAGACACAGGGGAAGTGAGATGTCACTCAAGCTGGAATACTGGGAAGCTCACAATGCCCTTGAAGGGCTGGAGAACCAGGAATTCCTGGGCTCTCACTCCCTACTCACCTTTTGTACCTTTGGGCTGAACACTTGGGTTCCTCCATCAGATGCCAACGCAGCCACCAAAAGCTGCTTGGCACCACAGCTGTTATTGTTTCACATCCCCCCTTAGCTGGAGCCTCAGATCTCTGCAGAACAAATGTTTTGGTGCCTGCTGAAGGCATCTCCCCTCCCCAGCCCCGTGCCAGCCTGCTCTCAGTGTGCCAGCTGCCCCTCCAGCATCCTTCCTGCCGGGATGCAGGAGCAGCAGCAGCGCAGGCACACGGCACAGAGACACAGGGAGAGGCTTTTGGAGAGCTGGAGCAGCACCAAGGGAGCAGGGAGAGCTCTTCAAAGAGCAACATCAAAGCGTCAGAGACGGGGAGGGAGCTGGGAACGACAGATCTGGTTTAAAGAGCCATCTATCTCCCAGCCCTTACTATGTAAATTACTCCTGCTTGCTGCCTGCTGAGCTAATTGCTGATCTGTTTTGGAAGCACCTCCTCCGTGCCAAGACAGCAGCACTTGTGCCCTGCTCACGCTGTTGGTAGCAGGGATGTTCCCCACTGTGTGCCAGGGCAGTGAGCTCCTCCTGGGGATGGGGCTGGTAAGGGTGGCAGGCTGGCAAACCTGCTCTTGGCTTGGCCCCTTCTCCATCTGCCCTCCCTGGCTTCCAAGTTTCTCCACAGCCTTCTCACTGTGCTGTTACCCATCCCATTCCCCATCCTAATCCCCATCTCCATCTCCATCCCAATCCCCATCTCCATCCCATTCCCATCTCTGTCCCCGTCCCTGTCCCCATCCCAATCCCCATCCCCATCCCCATCCCCATCCCCATCCCAATCCCTGTCCCCATCCCAATCCCCATCCCATCCCAATCCCCATCCCAATCCCCATCCCCATCCCAATCCCCATCCCAATCCCCGTTCCTGTCCCCATCCCAATCCCTGTCCCCATCCCAATCCCCATCCCAATCCCCATCTCCATCCCCATCCCCATCCCCATCCCCGTCCCCATCCATCACCATCCCAATCCCCATCCCAATCCCTGTCCCCATCTCCATCCCAATCCCCATCCTAATCCCCATCCCCATCCCAATCCCTGTCCCCATTCCAATCCCCATCCCAATCCCCATCCCCATCCCCATCCCCATCCCCATCACTGCATTCTCTCATTCCCATCCCTCTCCTCCTGCAGCTCCCTCCTGCCCTGGCCCCTTTCTGCCTGCCCAGCTGGGCACAGGGCTGCCAGAAAGGCAATTCCTCCACTGGGGCTGCTGGCCAAGGCTGAGCCAGAATCCTTGGAGAGGCTGAGGGAGCTCCCTGCTGGCCCCTGTCAGGTTCCCAGCAGTTGAATCCCCCAGTGGAAATGGGCTTAGAGCACAGCACCCAGGACCAAGGAGGTTTTTGGGGTCTCTCAGGAAGCCTGTTGACCAAAGCCAGAGCTCCTTTCTTTGGAGAAACAGAACTAAGCACTTTGCCAATGTCACTGCTTTGAAGGGAGCCAAGGCAAAGCTGTTTAAGAGACCTCCCCTTTCTTTCCCTCTCAAGAAGATCTGACTCCAAGGCCAACCCCACAGGCCCTTGGTGAGTCCTTCCTTTCTCTCCACCCACCCATTTTTTCCCCTTTCAGTTCCAGTACCTTTAAAGAAAACCAGATAACTCCCTCCTGTCTCACAAGGGCATGTCCCTGTGGTCACTTTGTCCCCTTCCACCTCTCAAGTGCCCTCAGGATCACCCTGAATTATGGGGTCAGAGGGGAAAAGCAGATGAATCTCTGGGGAGGGGGGGTTACTGCAGGAGGAGGTGGAAGGACACAAGTCTGCATCTCTGGGAGTCTTCCTCAGCCTGGATCAAAAACCAGAGCTAATGGCTCATCCCAGCCCCTGTGCAGAGGGGTGAGCTGGGATGCACAGCTCTCCAAGGGTTAAGGTGAAACACATTTCCTTCCCTAACTCCATCTGTCTCAGTGGAGGGAATGAGGTCCCAAAATTCACCTTATGGGCTGAAAAGGAGCATGAGAAATTGCAGCCCAAAGGGTCAATTTTCCAGAAATATCCAAGTACCCAGGAACAGGGGCTCGAAATGAAAGTGTCTCTTGAGCCATCTCTTTCCTTCACTGCTGTGGTGTGATAATAAGGTGCTTTTTATGTAAGTGACCTATTTTCCTGGGAAGCCAGTTCTCCAAGTGGGGAATTGGAAAATGACTAGTGCAGCAGTTTTGTACTTTAATATGTTTTCATTCTCTGTGAGCAACAAGCAGCTAGTGTACCCAGAGGACAGAGGAACTGTCTGCTCTCATCAGGGATGCTCCCTGGTGCCCAGCCCAGACAGGAGGTGGGAGGCAGCCCGTGCCATGTGCCATGCAAGCCCCTGGCAGGCAGAGTTCTCCCCTCATACCTGCTGACAGAAAAGCCTTTCCTCCCCTCCCAGCTGTTTTTCTGCTGACATGAGGCTGGGGGGAAAAAACTGAGGGGACAAAATTGCATGGAAGGGGAGTGGGTTGGTGGCTGTGGGCTTTGGGATGAGTTGGGAAAGAGGAGGTCATGGCTGGTGGTGAGCCCTGGCTGCCCACCCACAGCAGAGATGTCAGGGAAGGGGGGAGGAATGCTGAATAAACAGGGGGATGTAAAAAGGAGGGAGGTATGGACATGTCTCTAGGAGGCTGAGCACCAAAAAGACAACACTGCTGGGAGACAGGTAGGTGTGCTTCCAGTTTGGTGTAAGCCCAGAGCATGGCTTCAGGGTTACTTTGCCACATTCCCCAGAAATCAATGCCAACTCACTGCCCTCATCTCCCAGCATTCCTTTGTGACCACAGAACACCAGAAATCAGCACTCTCATGCCCATCTCCTAACTAAACTTCCTATAGTCAGAGCACTGCCCATGAACCAGCCAGGTGGCACAACCAGATGATGCTCACAGGGAAGACAAAGCCAAATTTCCATGGCATGAGAAGCCCTGTTAAGGCTTGGGGCCATCCCATAAGTGCTGGCAGGAGGGGCAGTGTAAAGGGGAGGGATTGGCACAAATGCTCTGTGCTGAGCACCTGGAGCTCACTCCCCTGCAATTCTGGCTGAGGTACAGCCGTGTTCTCACACCTCCCCGTGTGGTGCTCCTGCCCCCAGTGCTTTGGCAAACACAGCAGACCCCCTCTGCTTAGGAGAGGCCTCACATGAAGGAAGAGGTGTTGGCAGCTCCCCAGCATCATTCCCCAGGATTTTGGAGAGGTGTGAAGCCCCCTGAGAGGAGCCCTGACCTTCCTTGCCCTGTTCTTGCCCACTGCTGGCAGGAGCTGCAGGATCCATGGCACTGTCCCCTTCCCCTCCACACCAGCCAGGCAGGAAACTGCAATTAGATGTTGGCCAGCAGTGAAACAGTGCCAGGAATCTAATTCAGAGCACCCCAGGAGAAGGGGGAGCAGCATGAACCCCTCTCCCAGAGGAGCTCCCCTCATTCCCAGGCACGCGGCGCTTACGCCCCGCTCGCATGCTCAGGGTTCTCCCTTTGCTAAAAACTCACATTTTTAAAAATTAAAAGCCGTGGTTCTGGCATGAGAGATGCACTCACCAGGGACGAGTCTCAGCTCACCAAGCTGCTGTGAATCAGTAGACCCCTTCGCCCCTAGGCATCAAGAGAGATTAAAAACCATTAGTACACTAGAAAGACAACTGTGGTTTAATCAAAACATCTTGGGAGCAGCTTATGAATACTGTTAGCAGGCAGTATTTTCTAGTGTATTTG
Organism: Muscicapa striata striata; assembly: GCA_030060385.1. Classification (NCBI taxonomy): domain Eukaryota; kingdom Metazoa; phylum Chordata; class Aves; order Passeriformes; family Muscicapidae; genus Muscicapa; species Muscicapa striata. The sequence continues at coordinate 2,387,620 of JAREIS010000058.1, read as the reverse complement.
TCTCTCATTAAGAAAAGCCTAACTTAAGCAGCTTCCTTTTGAGTTTCTGCTCTCTTAGACTTGAATTTGTTTTAATTGCTAGCACACAGGCCTGCTGGACCACTCACTGCCTTCTGCTCTCCCTATATCCATCCCTGCAGTCCAACATTCCAGAATTTTAGCCACAATGCTGATTGTGGCCTCTTTTGTTTACTGGTTTCCTTCCCCTGGTATTTGCAATTCTAAACAAATTGAATATTTATTACCAGCTCGTCACTTTATACCAAGGACTGAGCCTCCCCCAGCTCACACACACACACCCAGACAGGGTTCCTGGGATGAGGGGCACCTTCCTCTGCTCTGCTGTGGCCCCAGGGCTGGTCCCTGCATCCCCCCAAGGGCAGGGTCACTGCTGGGCTTGGTGGAGCTGGCTGCCCAAAAATAAAGGGGCAGCCCAAAAGGAGGTGACACAGAGCAGCATCCAGCAGGGTGGCAGCAGCCTTGTGCCATGCACCAGCTGATGGGTATCCAGTGCCAGTGTCCCCCTCCCATTCCTGCACCTGACAGCTGCAGAGAGCCATCCTTCACCACAGCCAGCAGGGACCATGCCCAAACCTTTTTTGGGGGAGGTTGTCCCAGTGGGGTGCAAGTTACCTTCCTCCTCTTCCTCCACAAGGCACAAGCTAAACACTTCAGAATTAAAATATATCTCTTTTTCTCTCTAAGACTGACAACTAAAGAAAGCTCCTCTTCCCAGACACAAAATAGTGAAACAACCTGCTTCCCAACTCTCCAAAGGATAGTAAACAGCATTCAGAGTAATGCTGCTGCAAATGGAACAGCATACCCTTCTGTCATCCTTTTTCTGACAGAATTGCCATGATTTTCACACTGCTAGGCTAATATACACCATCTAACATTTGTCCAGTCTTTTTTTTTTTTTTTTATAACCCAATCATGGAGAAGTTTCCATAAGTTCCTCCAGAAGCTGTTTTACAGCCTTGATCTCACCACTATGAAATTCTCCCATTCTTCAGTCTACATGTTGTTATGCTTTATTTCATTGCCCTGGTTAGTCCCCTGCCAGATGTCCAAAACACCATCAGAGCACTGCTCACTTGCAGCACCTTGACATGCCACCGTGTGCCTTCTGTGAAATATAGGACTGTGAAATTTAATCTATATGCCTGCAGCCCCAAGCCATTAAGAGCAGGCTGGAGATTTATAACAACACACTTTTCCTCCTTGTCACTGGCCCAAGGACTCAGCTGCACCTGCACTGCTGTGACCCTGTGGCTGTTGTGTGCTGCCCAGGATGGGCTGGGGCTCGTGGGGTGGGGTGCAGGAGGAGCAGCAAGGGGATAAGGACTCCTGCAGGTGCCACCTGTGGTGTCAGCCTGGAGTTCCTCCCAGGCAGCCAGCAGGCACAGAGGAATTGGGGCTCAGGCTGACCCAAATGGGAGCAGCACAGGAATTATATCCTGGATCACACGAAGACCAAGTCTGGCAGTTTGTGGTGCTGATTTTTGCAGGCTCTGGGTGACCTGACAGCATGGAAGGCTCACACTGAGCCTCCCTCCCTGCTGAGAGACCCTCCAAGCTCAACACTTACATCTCCACAGGTCTCAGCTCTGTGTGTCCATCCTCCTTGAAGTCACAAGACCATGAGAGGTTTGAGAGTCACTGCAGCAGCACTTTGGAACACCCCAGCAAGTGGTGAATGCACAGGAAGTCAAACTCATGGCACTGCTCACCAAAGAGGCTCTGGGTATTCAAAGCTCTCAGAGCTGGGCACCTTTCTCCCATTGCCTGAACCAAAAAAGTCTTTTTCCTCTACCTCCCAGCCTGGCATGCTGTGGGAGAGGTTAATCATCACACAGAAAACCCAAGCTATTGTATTTATCAAGGTATAACCCTCCTTCAGTAGATCCCATCTCAAAATCCCACCAAAATCCAGATCAGGGTAAGTCCCTGAATAATAGTAATGCTCCTGAGGCCTTTGCACTTTCTGCCAGCAGAAAAAAAAACTTCTTAAGGAATCTGCTTTTGTGCTCGTTTGCATTTTTCAATCTCCCAAAGGGCCATGTGCTAGGCAGGAATTCAATCATTCAGAAATTGAGCATCTTGGGCATCAGTCAGGGCACACAGAAGCTACAGAAGAAAAGAGAGGATGTCTCATGTGTCCAAAAGACTTTTAACTAATGCCAGTATGGAAGATCAGGACGTGGGAGTGGTGAATCCCAGACTTCACCATGGCATGCCTTGGCACTCCCAAAACCTACTTGGCCTGGCAGGGCACAGCACTGCTGGGCCTGCACATCCCAAACCACTGCAGGAGGCAGCACTGGCTGGGCAGATGAGCCTGGAATGCTTGGAAACCTCTGGTGGCCCTAGAGGCTGGGATTAGCCCCTCCTGCCTCACAACACAAAGCATTTTGTCTAGGAATTAGGGGTGGCATGGGGGATTTCCACAGACATGAAAGAGCCCAGCTCCTTGGAGGCACCATCTAATCTGCTTGGCTGCAGCTCTGGCGCTGGTGGGCAGCTCCACCCTGCAGACCTCCTCTAATGAGGAAGCCTTCTGCACACCCCACAGCTCTGCCACATACAAACAAGTAGGTCATGCCTGTAATCTCTTCATCTGGGTATTAAAAAGCTTGTCCAAGTTTAAGCTTGGGGTGTGTCAGTTTTATTATTCCCAAGGGCTTCTGTTGAGTTTGGCAGGGGAAGCACCAAGGCTGCCAAGGTGTATGAGAGCATCCCCAATGGCAGGTGAGTGCCCTGCTTTCCCTGGCTCTCCACCCAAAACATGCTTGCAACAGAGCCCAAGTGCCCCAGTCCCAAACTGGGAGCAGTGATTTGGGGACTGGACAGGCAGGCTACTTTTTTCCAAAGCACAGAGTGCTCTGAGTGTACAGCAAGGGACTCTCAGGCTCCTGCCAGGAAGACAGGGATTTTTCTGAAAGAAATACTACCTGGCATTTAGCTGCAAAGACCCTGATTATATCAGAGAATATGGATGTGTGTGAATGTGTGGTGAGTGATGGTGTGTGAAAGCAAGAGTGCACTTTGTTAGCAGCCCAGCCTTTGGAAACCAGAGCCTGTGAGGGAGCTGACTCCAGCTTAATATTGCACAGCAAATTGAGGGTGCTTGTTGCACACAAAGCAATAATTGTATCTGGTCCAAATGAACTCAGCCATCACTCCAGGATATAGTTATTATTGCTGTTAACGGGAAGCTAACACCAGTTACTGCTCTGAAATGAACTCTTTCCTTCTCTCCTGATTGGATACAATCACTCTCCTGCTCCTAACAGTGATTGCTTTCCACAGCCTCCCTCCGTTTTCTTTGCAACAAATACAGCTGCCAAATACAAATATTGGTGTTTGGACTCCTTCCTCATGGTACTGATCAAGCTCACATTTCTCCCCCTCCATCCCACAGACATCCATGGCCTCCAAAATGTGAAGCCCAGGCCTAAAATGAAAGCAGTGAATTTTTGCCAGGCAAATGTACATCCAGATGCTGCCACTCAAACACAAGGAACATCAGCCACTGTGAAAAACTTACAACCCAGCAAGTGCTTATATCCAAAGAACAGCCTCAGAAGAGTTTTTCCTACATAAATCCTGTGTTCTAGCACTTGGAATTTTATTGCCATGACACTGCCTTTTGTGGTTTGCTAGACTAAGTCCAGAGATTTTGCCTGCTCTACCATTCTTTCCCAGCACATAGGTCAGTATTAATGCCACCCCTTGCCAAAGAGAGCAGAGCCCCTGAGCTCAGTGTCTTTCTGGGGGACACAGAACAGGCTGGTGTCACAAACCCTGTGTTGGTTTTTCCCAAATGCAAAGCCTCACCTTCTACTTTTGAACATTCACTTTCAAACACAGTATCCTTTCTCAAGGAAAAGACACGAAAAGATTTCAGAAATCAACACAAAACCCTTTTCATGGTCTGGCTGAGATTCTCCTCCGAGGTACATGCTGACCCTGGCTTCACCTTAAATAAGATATACATTTCCATAAATGTTGCTGTTCATCTCAGTGGTGCAGACAGCTGTTTATAGAGCACTTGGCTGCTTTGCTCCATCAGGGAGCAGCACCAGAGTGGCTGATGCAAGCCTAGAGGGTGGATGGGCACTTTGGCTGGTGACAGTCCCTGCCTTGCCCCTGGAAAGTGCAGGTGGAGCTGGCACAGGGCTCACCTTCAAGAGAGGAAGCTGGTTTGGACATTCCCTGCCATGGCTCACGACCAGAGAGCAGCTTAGGACACAGACATCACCTGTCCCTGAGGGTAGGGGAGAGAAAGGCAAAAGTAGACAGGCTGTCATCATCAACCTACACAAAACACAGTCCCCAAACACCACTCCTGCCCTCTCCCTGCAAGGGAGAATAACCCATTCTGGCAGCCTGCTCTGCACACAAATGCAGGGAGCACCCACAGATGTTTGGGATGCTCAGAGATCCAGAGCATGAGCTGCTCCATCATTCCAGGCAGGCATCCAGGTGCTGGAGCAGACCAGGACCACAAAGCACTGCTCAGAAGCACCAAGCTTTCCCCCCCTGTTTTACAAACAGGGACGAGAGGCAGCAGCACAGCCCCTGGTGTGGATGAGCCCTGTCCCTCGCTGGCCCCTGGGGCTGTCCCCAGCTCTCCTCGCAGTGACAGTGCCTCTGCGCCATCTCTTGGCAGCTGCATTTGCATTTCCTCCACTGCAGCAGCTTTTACAGTAAGAGACTGCTCACCACAGAAAAGCAGAGAAGCAAGTATGAAACCAGCCACCCAGAGAGTGGAAAGATCCCTTTTCTGTCAGCTGATGGATAAGTGTCAGCAACCAAGAGAAGAGGAGTGGACCTGCCTTTTCCCCTGCTGTGTGTGGAGCAGGATATTTCCATTTGTGAAGGATGCAGACATCAGGCACCCATACCAGGCAGAGGAGCACTTGACAGAGAAGGATTAGATCCTCATAGTGGCTCAGGAGCCTCTGGGGGAAACATCTAGAAAGGGGATGTTTCTGAAATCTCTTCTCTTTCTGAAACCAGGGGTTTCCTAAGCTGGTTGCCCTGTAAAGCAGAGCTAATGCAGCCTGGTACCCCAGAACAATCTGCAATTAAAACCCCAGGCTGCCCAAGCAAAGCCCTGGCCTGGGACATGCCAACCCCTGGCTCCAGAGCTGCACAGCAGCTTCACCTGTGATTCCTCCTGGGCAGCCCTCTGCCTCCCCCAGGCTTGCAGGAGATCCAAGAAATGCAAGTACCCTGTGTCACAGGCTCCTGTGTCACTGGCACAGCAGCCCTGCACACCAGCCAAGTGACTCAATCAAGCAACGCTTCAGGGACCATAAATAGTTCCAGCAGTGTGATTTGTCTGACTGCATGGGATAGATATGCCATCAGCCAATTCACCCACAGAGTCAGAAAGGAACCAGGCAGCCACTGATGGGAAAGCCCAAGTGAAAAGTGAGGCTGAGAGAGGAAAAAAAACCAAACAAAACAACCCAGAGAAAAGACTGCTGCACTGACAGATGAGGATTTTGGCAGCAATCACTGCATGTGCTTTGTGTATCTCACAGCATCACTGCAAGACTTAATTAAACAATAAGGGCCCTGGGAAGTTCAGGTGCTATGGGAGAACAAGGTGATGGCACTGATCCTGTGAGCACCTGGAACATGAGCTACTCTGGGGAGAAAGGGGGGAAAATCCATCTGATTTAGATCAGAGCAATGCCAATGGGCTTGGCTGACATAGGAAGAGGAATTGCACCTCTACTCCAAGAATATTCTTTATCTGCCTGTTTTGGGTACAAATAAGAGTAGAGAGATCATTTTGACAGCAGTGATGAGATTGCTCAGAAAATGAACCTGTGAAAATTGATTTCTGAGCTCTCTGTTAGGAGTGGAAAAGAAGAATAATTTCAGGTTGTCCAGAAATGCAGATTTTCCAGTTTCCTTGCTGACATGTACCATGAAAAAAAAAAAAATAAACACAGTGGGTTGGCTAAATCCTTGCTTTTGACACAGAAATTCAGTGCCATTTACTTCATTTTGAGGGCTTATGTTTTGTTTTATGCTTTTTTTAAAAAAATGTGTTTCAAAACAGAACATTATTTCAAAATGAAAAAGGGAAATGTTTTCTTTAGGAACTGTGGGAATAAAACATTTAGATTGAAAAAAAAGCCACCTTCCATTATTTAAGCCCAAACTATTTGTTGCACTTGACATGCATTTGCAAATGGATTCAGTTGCCCTGAAAATTGAGGGTTTTTTTTTTTTTTTTCTTTGCTGATAGCTGCTTCAGGGGGGTGGAGGGAAAATAGCCTATTTCTGCCTTGGAGTTCATTTGTTCCTGAAGCTCTTTAACTCAGCTGGAGTCAGAAATGTTCATCTTCACTGTGGAATGACCAGGCTGTGCAAACAGCCTGCAGGCGAGGGGTGGCAAAGGTGCACTGCTCTGTGCTTTGGCAGCAGGCAGCCCCTGCTTTTGCTCTGGTATCCTAACACATTAAAAAAATTTTAAAATATTTTATTATTTAAAAATAATATAATAATATAATTATAATAATATAATATATATTAAATAATTTAAAAATTATTTAAAATATTTTATAATTTAAAAAATCGGGATTGCACAGAGAGACCTGTTGGGAAAGCCTCTGGCTGCCTGGAAATGATGTTTGGCTGCAAAAAGTGTGTTTTTTTCCAAACAGAGCAGCTCATCAGAGCTCCCCTCAGCACAGACCCCTCACCACACCATGGCTGGGTGGCTTTGCCAGGAAAAGCAGCACCAGGTGTGAAGCCCAGCTGCAGGACACAGGGGTGCAATCACTTCACCCAACACCCCTTCCTACCAGGAGAGCAGCATTTCTCTGTATGGAAATGGTCTTCAGCACTTATCCAACATTTCTGCTGCTTATTCTACTTTTGCACTTCTAATTAAGCTCCTTATTAAAGCAATTAATTCTCCAAACACAAAACTGCAGCGAGTGAAAGTTATTACCGACCGAGGGCTGTTTGGTGGAGTGTGGCAAATGAGTCCTGGAGCTCTGTAGCTTAATCCTGGTCCCCAGGGATAAGGATTGCTGGCAGAGAGCCTTCCCCCACTGCTGGAAGGGGTTTTTGCTGGGGCTCAGCAGGTGACAGGAGAAAAGAGCAGCACAGGCACACCCCTCCCCTGAGAGCAGCACTCCAGGAGCCTCCCAAACTCATCCCTGACAATGCAGCCTTGCCATCCCCTTATTTTGTGGAGTGCTGTGTACATTGGGGCTTAATAACAAGCTCAAGGTTTAGGGCTTGAGGGCTGCTCTTCTACATTAGCATAACAGCCATGCCAAAACAGACAGGGGCCCATTCCTCCCTCCAGGAGCCTTCTCTGCCTCTCCACACCTGTCTCTCCCCAGGCTGCCAGCTCTTCTAGACCTCACCCTGCCAGGAAAAACTAAAGCTCCTTCTTTCTCTGTTCAGGTGTGATTACCTTTAGGGGCATAAGGAGTCTTTGCCCTACAAATCTACCATTCCCAAAGGCAGGCTGTGATAAACCCTACCCTTAATTCTGGGCTGCTTCAAAAGAAAAGGGGTGGGGAAGAAAGAGTTATACAAGAAGGATAAGAAGGAGCTGAGGCTGACAAGCAGCTCACCTGGCACAAGGAGGGCAGGCACACACTGACTGCCTGGCTCAGAGCATCCCATGATCTGCCTGAGCCACAGGGCACTAAGAAATATTAATAATACCTGAGAGACAAATGTAAGAAAAGTCCTATTCCCCTCCTCACCCTGCTGACACCCATTATGTGGGATTCAAAGAGTACTTGCTCATTTTTTAGGGCAGACCCACTTAACCATCTAAAGTTTTCTTTCTCTCCCTTAAGCATCTTCCTCCTCACTCCAGACCTGTTGGAGTGAGCAAAGGACCTTTCCAGGCAACCTATGCACAGGGCCAAATGCAGTGCCAGCAGCTATCCTTGACTTCATCCATCCCTCCCCCAAAGCTTTAGTTCTCTGCCTCCACTACAGTGCAACCTCCAATTGGCAAAATCCCATTTCCCACCACACAGCTCCATTTTCCAGGGGGACATTCCCTGCTGTGGTTTGGCAGAGAAGGCAGTCCTTGACTTGCAGTTGACCCAGGGCTGATTTGTTGCAGTGTTTCCTGTCCCTATCTCCAGTCTTTATCCCCAGCTTTACTTCCTCCAGTACCTGAACACCAACAGCCTATAAATGCCCCAGAACCCACCTGGCTTACCTTGTCACAGCCTTGCTTCTGCACCAGCTCAGGTCTTGTCCCACAGAGAGGGGTGGATGCCATGTGGGATGGCCAGCAAGCACATCCTTGCACCAGCCCAGGGGTGCTATTCTGATTATCACACACACAAGAGCACTGCAGAAAAGGTGTGTTTTCTGCCAGGAGGGAACCACTGCTCTCCCTGTGCATGAGCACACTGGAATGGAGTATTTCAGTTGCAAGAGACATAAAAAGATCACCTAGCACCTGGTCAGCTGCCTGACCACTTCAGGGCTCACCAAAGGTTAAAGCATGTTATCAGGAGCATTGCCTAAATGCCTCAAACACAGTCAGGGATGGGACATCAACAACTTTAAGGAGCCTATTCCAGTGCCTGACTGCCCTCTCTTTAAAAAAATGCTTCCCAAGACTCAATTTAAATTTTCCTGGCACAGCTTTGAACCCCTAGCAAGCTTCACCCCCAACCAGGCTATAACCCCTATGCCTTTTTGTATTGATTAAAGGCTTTACACTGATTAGTGCCCTCACCTGCCAGCACTGCCACACCCAGCACCCACATGTAGAGATCAATTTCTCCTACCTAGCTATCACTATTCCATGAGAGCTGGTGTTTTCTCCCTTCTCCTGCTTTTACCTCAGCTGCAAACACAAGGCACTGCCTTCACCCCACAGCACAGCCACACTGCCACTGGGGCACAGCAAAAGGGGACACATCTGCAGAGGTTAATAGGCCAGTCAGGAGCAGCTATAGCTCCTGAACCCTGTGCAGAAAGTTCTAGGAAGATCAGGGTGTGAAAGATCAGTGGGTGAAATTCTCCCCTGCATTTCTGCTGTCTGAGCATTGCTGTTCAGAGCAAAACCAGGCTGGCACACAGCCCATCCCAGGCACACACACTGTGTGTGCCCTGGAGGGGCCCTGCCTCTTGCTCCAGGCAGAGGAACAGCACATCCCATCCAATTTCATGGCCATTTCTGGGTGCCAGCCATGGGGCAGTGCTGCAAGGGCAAGGCTGCAGCAGGGCCAAAGTGGTGTCCAACTTCTGGAATTCCTGACTGGAGACTCACCTCATGCATCAGCTGCAGGGTTGTGAAGGGGAGAATCTGCAGAGAATCTGCCTGCTACTGTCAGTGTTGCTGCTTTCCCCTTGGATTTCAGACCAAAAACTCTGCTCTGCTTGTTCTACTCATGTGCTTTGGGCTCCTCAGGCAAACACAAGATGGGCAGATCTCTGTGGAGCTGCACAAGGGAAGCCTCTCAGGCAGCTCTGGCTAGAGCAGGGGAAAGGGGAGGCTTTGCAAGCATTAAAAATGTTTGGGGTTTTTTTAATGTGTCAAAGCCATCCAGTCTGTGGCCACTTGGACCAGCTTGTGGCACGCTGGCATTGTCCTCCAGCTGCTGCAAGCTAAAGCAGGAGAGAGGTGCCAAGCCCTGGAGCCCTGAGCTAGGAGGCTGAGGTGACAACAGCCAGCTCAGGGCAGAGCCATTAGTTAAATTTCCCACTGGCATCCCCTGCCATGAGCAGGGATGGCTCAGAGCTCAGTCAGCTCCTCCTTGGCTTGCAGGGCCAGTGCTGAGGAGCACAGGCCCCACAAGAAAAGGGCTTTGCCCTCCTGCAGCTACCACAGCTGCTGGATCTGTGGGCAGAATAGGATAAAACCTGCCAAAAATGCTCCCAAACCAGACCTTCTCTCCTGTCTCTTTGGTTCAACAGTAGCAGCTCTGGATTTCCATCCATGGCTCCAGCCAAATCCAGACTCCAGACTCCTTCCTTGAGTGGTTAACAAGTAGAGGGACTCCTCAGAAATGCAGTGCAAGTGTAAAGTTCCTCCACAGTTGACTCTGGCATGCTGGGGATCTCCTTCCCATCAAGGTTTGAGTAATCCTTGCTTTCTCACCCCAGCAGCAGGGATCTGCCTCTCCCAGGCACTCCACAAGTTCTGGGCTCCACTCCCCTCATGTGTCCCTGAGCAAAAGATGGCAACTTCCAACCTTGCCATCAGTGCAGGGGTCTCTCCCATTTTGGTGGAATTCAGGGGTTGATACCAGCCAAGGAGTGTCAGTGCTGGGGAAGGCACTGCCTTTCTGTCACTGCCAAATGCAAGGCCCTGCTCCAAGGCTGCCACCAGAGAGGCTGATGCTAGAAGAAACCTCCTTCAGCCAAATAATCCCACTCATCTGTCTGTCAGGAGAGGAAAGAAAGCAGCAAAACACTTTGGGATGCCAGCCAGGCAACTGTCATAGAGCAAACAGCTGCCTGGCTCTCCTCCAGTGACAGAAACACAGCAGCCTTGGCACAGGGAGGAGGAGGAGGATGCAGTGTGAGCCAAGCAACAAGCACTGCTTGCTCCTTGGTGTTTGGGGGAGCACTGTGCCTCCCAGGTGCTGCTCTACCCCCAGGTGAATGTCCAAGGGTGTCCTGCAGCATCTGCAGATGCTGAGAAACCAGGAGGAAAGGGGCAAGCACCCCTGAGGCAAGCAAATCCCAAAAACTGGCAGGATCATGCCTCTAGGACATGCTCAGGGAATGGGGTGGAGGAAAGCTTTTGTCTTCCTTCAGCTGCTTGCCTCCTCCCTGGAGAAGAGGGGAGCAGCCAAGAGTTCTTCAGGTGGCTCCCAAGTAAGTGCTTTACTATAACTCAGAAAACAAAGAATCACCACTTTGGGAGGCAAGGCACTCATCTTTCATCAGCCTCTGATCTCCCACAGCTCAAAGTGACCCCAGCAGAAAACATGGGTGTGCTGCACTTTAAAGGGAAAAATCACACCTCTGTGTTATCTTAGCTATTCCCAGGAGAGGTTATAGCCAGAGAAATTTGGTTGTTCACACATATCCACAGGAGGTTTGTGCCCCACAAAGACATTTCTGTTGGGTTTCTGGCTGACACCAAATGCATCCTCTTTGATGTGCACTTTTGGGTCAATGCACACCAACATCCTCCATCCTGCAGGGGCCAGGGCACCACTTCTGATGGGAGAACTAATTTAAAAATGACTCCAGAAAGATGATATCTGTCTGCACTCTGGGAAAATGGGACCCAGTAGGTTTGGTGCTGCTCCTGCCTCTTACTCCTTGCCATTTCTTCCCATTGCCTAAATCCTCCCTGTTGTGGAGGAGGTTTGAAGCCCTTCATCTTTGAGCAATGCCAGCTGAATACTGAGGCTGATTTTCTTTATATAGATGCTGTTTTTCTCTTCCTATTAATGGTCTCTGGAAGCTCCCAGGCCAATTGTTTGAGTGCAGATTTTATAGCTGCATGTGACAGTAAGGAGAGAAAATATGCTAATACATTCCCAACACGGGGAGAGAAATGCCAGGTCAGGCTGTGGGGAAGGCAGCAGCCCCACAAGGAGAAGCAGCTTTGCACAGGCAAGGAGAGCAGGTCACCACCATGCACCTGGCTGGGAGGGGGGCAGGATGCTGAGCTTTCAAGAAAAGTGTGGCTTTGCCTGGTGCAAAGAGTGGATTTATCATGGAATGAGTGTGGAGGCAGGAGGGAATGACAGATTTTCCTTGAGCTTGCTTGGTCTCCATCCCTCCTGGCTGTAGGCACTGGAGTGACACAGCTGGTGACAGGACAGTGTGGACACCTCCTGTGCACCTGATATCATCTCAGACTCAAAGGAGAGAAATGTTTATTCCCTGAGCCTCAGAAAGGCAGCACTGAGGTGGAGATTAGCTGCTGGGGGAGGGTGGAATCAGACAAGAGGTTTCTGGACAGCTTTGGGGGTCAGATGGCTGTTGGGAGAAGGAAAATTGCAGGCTGAGCTTTCCCCACACCTCCTGGCTGCACGTAATTCAGAGAAACCTGAATCTTCACACACTTCCCAATCAGATAATCCACGGGTTACATGCATGGAGGCACACCAGCTCCTTCCCTGGTTTCAAGGAATTCAAAAGGTGAAATTGATTCTGCATATGTGCAGGATGTCGTGTTTTCAATCACTGCTTACATCTAGTTTACCATTCCAGCCCTGGGAAGCACACAGCCTCCTCACTGAAAGCTCTTCTTCCCTCACATCTTCATTCATCAGGCAAGCTGTCCACACAAGCCTGTGAGCACAAAGCTCAACCTCAGCAGTGGGCTTGGAAGACTGCTTTATTTTTAGAAAAAAACCACCTAAAAACTTAAAACAACCATATTCCTCTGGAGAACTGATTCTAGAACCATTACTAGTAAAAGCTGCCTTGAAATAAAACCATCTCTAATGATGGCATTTAGCAGCAGTTTCAAGAGCCCAGTGCTTATCAGATGGGAATGCATTTTTGGGGAAGGCATTCAGGGCCAGTGAAGGGCTCCAGGGCAGGCAGCACAACTGGCCTTAGCTTGCCTGTCACTGCTCACAGCAATCTGTGCTGCTTTGCTCACAGGACCCAGCATCTCCCCTCTGGCTCCCATTAATGCACCGAGATCTCCCATTCCTAAGTGGTTTGCAGTGCACAGTTCTTTTTTCTCAGTAACTCTCTCATTATAGGCCAATTTCAACTTATAAATTCATTTATAAGCCAGTCCATTTGTGCAGACTGTCTTGCTGGAGGCAGACTTCTGCCTTTCTCCATCTCCCTCCCTGCCTGCTTCACTGGAGCCTCTAATAAGGACAAGTGTGTGTGAACCCGGGACATCTCTGCTCTGCTGCTTGTGTGGGGCCAGGCACAGCCTCATCCAGCAGATGTGGGCACATCTGGGCAGTGTAGCTGTGGCTGGGAGGTGTTTTTGCTGCCCAGTACCTCAGGATGGTGGTTTGTGCTAACACAGCTGTGCCCAGCCCTATGGCCCTGGGATGCCTTCCCATTAAAACAGCTTTGGATCAAGAGAGTTTGGGCAGCAAACCAGGGACTGGGACAGGAGTTGTGGCCACCACAACTGTCACACGGCCATCACAGGGCAATCACACACTAATCATTAGCTTAGGAAGCCCCAATCATGTGATGGTCATGGGATGATCACAAGCCAGTCGTGTGCAGAGCAGGTGCCAAGCATGCATTGACCAGGCAAGATCATTCACCCATCATGTGTCAGTCATGAGCCATTCAGGTGAGGATCACAAGAAGATCACACAAAATCATGTAAGGATCACACAGTGGTCATGAATGGATCATGCATTAATTGCATGATCACCACAGGTGAGGATCACAAGATGATCACACAAAATCATGTAAAGATCATGCAGCAGTGATGTGAGCATCACATGGATTATGCATTAATTACATGATCATCACACACGATGACCACAAGATCACACAAAGTCATGTAAGGATCATGCAGCAGCCATGTGACCATCATATGGATCATACATTAATTACATGATCATCACACACGATGACCACAAGATCACACAAAGTCCTGTAAGGATCATGCAGCAGCCGTATGAGCACCACACCTCCCGGGTCGCTCCCGGGTGATCCGCGCGGTGCCTTTGGGCTGCGCGGCTGCCGGCGGAGGCAGCGGGGCTCGGAGCCCGCTCCGTGTCCCGGGCAGCCCCAGCAGATGGTGCCAGACCGCCAGGAACCCTCCGGGAGCTGCGGGCACGCCGCGCCGCCGCATTCCGGGGCGCTGCACCCGGCCGTGCCAGCCCCTCCGGAGATGCGAGAAGATGGGCACCCACCTCCTTCCCTTCAGCCAGCACTCCCTGGCCAGCATCTCCTTGTGTCCCAGGGTTTATTTTCCACTGCGATGTTTGCTCCTCGGAATGACCAGGGCAATGCAGTTCCCCCCTCCCTTCTCTTGGCTGACTTTGCTTTGGGCAATTTATCTCGATCCTCAGTGTAAAATTTTCCTTTGCACCATTTCATCCTATTATTCCAGAATAAATCAGGATCCTTTCCATGTCAAACGCCAGCAGGAGAGGGAGAGGGAGGGTTTCATTGCTAAGGCAGTTCAGAGATTTTCCCCCTGTGCTCAGGATCTTCCTGCTGACCCTGGGCTTTTTAGGGGTGCCTCGGGCTCCCACAGCAGAGATGCTTTCCCACCCCTCTCTGTGAGCAGGACTGTGCCACAGGGTGCTGAAGGTGCAGGGAGCTGTGCCATATCAAGGGCCAGCTGCCTGGGAAGGCAACAGGGCTGTTTCAGGGGCTACCAGAGGGGAACATCAATACCCAGCCCTAGTCTGGCAGGATTGCCAGCAGACAGCAAACTCACGGGCCTCAGACCCCAAAAATCAGGGCATGTGTCCCCAGGGATGGAAAACTGCTTTGGTGATGCAGTCAGAGCCAAACAAAAGTCAGCTTTTGAATTACAGAGCAGAAAGCCCACCCATGCCTCATCTACACCCAACAGCTAAGCTCATCCACATGTTATTAAAACCATGTCACCACTGTTCCAGGAGCCTGGGAGAGCTGAGTGAGCAGAGCCCCCTTGGAAAGCAGGGTTGGGACCAAGGGCCAATGCTCCAGGAGGGGATTTAGAGCTGGAACCTGAATGTGGGAGCTGTCTGGTAGAGAGCTGCCTGCCCAGCTTTGCTTGCTCTGGCAAGTGCCCTCACCTTCCCCTCCACTCCAGGTCCTCAGGCAGGGAATTGTATCACCAAACCCTGCTCTTTGCTTTGAGGGCTTGTCCCAAACCTGCTGAGGACCTTTCTGCTGCCAGAATGGGCCAAGGAGCACAGCAGCCCCAGCCCTGGCACACACAGGAGCCTGTCTTCTCTCTGTACACACAAGCAGCACCACCCCAGCCCTGGTTTCATCAGTAAGGAGACCTGAGAGAGCATTGTGCCCCTCCCCATGGATGTGTTCTCACTGCCCTTTCTTCAGGCTGCAATGGAATTTGATAGAAAGAGTTGCAGTCAGCTGTATTAAGGTCCCCTTGACTTACATCCTATATTTCCACAAATGTGGGTGAGCAGACAGGGGATTGAGACCCCCACCATCACACTGGCCTCTGCTCAGCTGCCCCCAGGCAGCTCCAGCTCTCCAGGGCACTGTTAAGAACATCCTCCCTCCCCACAGGGGTGTTTTTAATCAGAGGCTTCAGCTTGTTCATTTCTCTCTGGGTCACTGGCACCAGTGGGACCCTCAACCACAAACCATGACCTCAGTGTTGCAGTGAGGAAAGGTGAGACATCACCCAGCAGGAAAACACTCAAGCTTGAATGTTGCCACAGCAGAGGAATCGGGAGCAGGAAAATTGAGGACACAAGTGTGATTTCACATGTTTAACCTCCTGATAATTCCCTCTGTCTGTATTACCTCCCAGCTTCCAAATCCTCAGTTTTGCTCAGAGACAGGGAGATTTCTGTCAAGGCTCTAAATCTTGGGATTATATTCCTAGGAGATGCCAGTCCAGGTCACACAGACAGGCTGCCTAGCCTGATCTCCCACTGTGGCCATGGGGAAGAGCACACAGGGTCACCCACTCCTGAGTTCTGTCCCCACCCTCCTCCCACAGCTCCCATCCTCTCAAAACCACGGGTGTGAGAGGGCAATTCCCATTCCTAGGGGTAGCCCAGCTCTGAGCCTGCTGTCCTCAAATGCCTCTCACCCTGCCCAAAGCTGCTGGGGCTGCCTGTCCCCAAGGAGCACAGGGCCAGGTGCCCAGGACCTGCTGCACGAGGATGTGCTTCCTCTTGTAGCTTCTTCCAAAAAGTGTAGGGATTTCAGTGAGTGTCTCACAGTGGCTGTGCTGCAGGGCTGCAACCTCCTTAGTGGCTTAGCAAACCTCCTTTGTATTCCTTGACAGCCTCCTCCTCTTCAAAACCTGAAGTATTTTCACATCCCTCAGCTTTCAAAGGATGCAGTTAAGGTTATGTGAGCCTAACCTGCATCCCTTAAAGTGCCAATAGAACCATACCTAACTCCATACTCTTGCTTTGGTATTCAGGTAGTATTCAGATATTCAGGTGTTCTTTGTTCCAGGTTGAAGGCAAAGAACATATCCAAGGTGACCAGTGAGACACACCTGTGGAGATGTGAGAGTCTGAAAATCACTGTATAAACTGGTGCAGGTCTGGCACACCCCCACCAGCATTAACCAGGAGACAGCTCTAGGTTTAGCACATGAGTCTTTGGCTGTGAGGACATGGAAGGTTTTAAAAGAAGTGAGACAAAGCCATTCTGAGCACTGCTGCAGGACTGGAAGCGTGGCATGAGCAGCTTGTGCTGGTGTGGTTTCAGTTGCTTGCAGTTTGTGTGGAGGTTTCCTTTCACACCACAGGGCTCTCATTGCAGATAGCCTGACATTTCCAGAGCAGGAAAGGCAGCAGTGAACATTAGTGCATACATAACAGGCTGGAGATATTGTCTGGATCTCCAGATGGGTTACATGAGGCAATTATGAAACTCTGAGCTGGCTACACTCCTATGACAATGACAAGTGTGAAAAAAATTCAGTAGCTTGTTGGCTTTCCCCTGCACCTCAGACCTTTGAAGGGAAAGAGGTCACTTCACAGTGGTCCTTTCCTGGACAATCTTCAGAAGGTTTTGTCCCCCCTTGATGAGTTCAGCCTGCTGCAATGATATCCTTGATAAGGAGACAACTCTATCACCTCTTTTTCCGGGCTGGTATTTTAAACAAAGATGTTTCATGTGTATGCAGGGTGTGGAAGAGAAGCAGAGGGGACAAGGACAGGTGTTTGTGCAGGGCTGGTATGGGAGATTTACCCTGGCAGTGAAAAGTAAATGTGCATGACACAGCTGAAAGCAAGCCTTGTGTGTTTACAGACAAACAGGAACACAAAATGAGATGAAAAGTGAGCTAAATAATATATACACCAGGGAGCTCACAGCACCCAAAGACATGGTGTGAACCTATAGCAGCAACCTATAGCAACTGCTCCTGCACCTGCTGGGACCATCCTGGTGGATTCAGACTTCCCTGGGAATTCATGAAGGTCCTGAGGATCTGAGTGCCTCCAACAGTGAAAGGTTTTTAAAAAAACTTGCAGCCAGAACTGTTGCCAGAATGCTGTACCTGAGAAAGCTTTGGGGAAAAAAAAACTATCCCAGAGCCATGTGAAAACTATGTTAAGAACCCCCAAACTTTTGTAAGGTGTCAAGCTCCAAATTAGTTCTCTCTCCAGCTCAAAGCATGTGAAATCCTCTCCTGTCCTTGGAAGGGGAGCACCCCAGGAAGAAGCAGATCAAGAAATCATTAGAAGCACTAAGGAAGCCTCAGCAGGCTGCCAGCAGCAGGGATCTACCTTCAAGGGCACCAAACTGGGGTAAACCAGCAGGTCTCAGCTGGAGGGCAGGGGTCAGAATGAGTGATGCTCTCTGAAGCCCAGAAGAGAGAGGTGAGCTGTCAGTGTGTGCTGTGCTTGCCATGGCCATCAGCCTGCCCAGGATGAGCCCAGGCTCCTCTCAGGTTCCATATGAAGGGCACCACAGAGCTGAGGAGCTCTCCCTTTCCCTTTCCATCCCTTTCCTTTTCCATCCCTTTCCCAGAAACAGATGTGCATGCTGAAGCTGAGGAGGCTGGCAAACCAAAACAAGCAGGGCACCTCTGGCCTTGGTGGCAGTATATCAGAGGGGCAGAGGAGTGAAAGCTGTCATCACCTGATTTCAAACAGCTCATGATTTAACTTGCTTTGTGCTCACCTGAATCCAGTCGGCTGCAAATCACAAACCCACAACCTCAGCCAAAAGTCAGCAATTTGGAGGAACTTGGGCAGCTCAGGAGCAGCAAAAAACATGGGGCCAGCACAGAAACATGAATTACAGTTCACTTTGCCCATGTATACAGCCAGCCACACCCCAAGTGTCCCTGCAGAGGCCCAGGGGTCCCAATGGGCAGCTCAAGGTGGGGACAACCCCACACTCCCATGCTGATGTAAAGCCAAAAGAGACACCACCACAGCAGTAGAGATGGTAGGAATAAGGTGGAAAAAACATTTTTCATGGCCTTGACAGTGACCCAGAGTCCTACCACAAGAGGAATTGCTTTGGAAAGCACTCTGGCTGGGGATTTATGGGCAAACATGACTGTATATTTCACAGTACATTCTTATGGCCTCATCGGTCAATAATCTGCATTTAACTCAGTCCCTTCAGAGTGTGATGGGCCATAACGCTTGTGAAGCAGCTGCTACATGCTGAAATAATAATCAAGGAAGCAGAGGGCAGAGCTGATAATTGACTCTGCTAATGTGCAAGTCGGGACTTTGAGTTATTGATCAGATGTGCTTCAGTGGCTCAGCAAGAGCCTGATCCTCTGTGCCTGGAGGTTATCAGCTCAGATGTTACCAAGAAAGGGGTACTCTCTTCCCCCCACATACTGCTTTTTTGGGTTGTCTTTTATTCTGGATTTTTTTCAGCTTTTCCCCAGGGGCTGGTCTAACACAGACCTCTGAAATTGCCTGGCAGAGCAGTTTTGTCCCACATCCAGCCTGTTGGTGTCCTGCACACCCAGATCAGCATCAGGGACATAAATACACAGTGCTGAGAGGCAACAACTTCCACCCCTCAGTACCTCTTTATAGCACCATCCTGGGCACAGGTACCCCTTTGAATCCATTGCTGCCTCCTTCAGGTCTCCCACATACCTCTCCTGTTCCTTGAGTGACCTTCTTGAGCTTCACTGCAGCTTTGGCATGTTTCTCCCTGGCCCCAGAGGCTGCCATGGCTGACCAAGGCATGTCACAGGTTTTTATTCCACACCAGCACTGACCATCTGCTCGCCCATGTCCTGGCCAGGGTCAGAGCCACAGTGACCAGCTGCTTCCTCTGATGTTGGCCAGATGTCTGCAGCCACATCTTGAATCTGTGCTTGCAAAAAGCCTGCCAAAAA
Organism: Muscicapa striata striata; assembly: GCA_030060385.1. Classification (NCBI taxonomy): domain Eukaryota; kingdom Metazoa; phylum Chordata; class Aves; order Passeriformes; family Muscicapidae; genus Muscicapa; species Muscicapa striata. The sequence goes on along the minus strand of JAREIS010000058.1, from coordinate 2,368,680 downwards.
AGGTAACTGAGTTATGCCAGGCAGTTCTTCTTTTCAGCAGGTTCACTGGTCTGTTCAGACTCGCACGAATCAGGAAATGTGGTTTCCTTCTGCAGAATCTCTGCAGGCTGCACCTCCGAGCAGCCTTACCCATGTAAGCTTCATGGCCAATTCTCCTAATTTGCTAGGCATTGCATTCATTTGCATGCATGTCAAACAGGCCTGAAATTCTCCAGATCAGCCCAAGAGCTGATAAAAATGTTAACAAAACACTCTCCTTTTTTTTTTTTTTTTTTTTTTTCTTCAATAAGAGAAATATTTATTTTTGAGACATGGCCCTTTCATCCTCATATTCCCCAAGACCTCTTGGCTGCACACCACCATGACCTGGAAGTTTAATGATACTTACTGGTTGTTCCAGCTCCTCCTCTCTCAGTCTCTCATGCTTTTTGCTCTTGGTGCAGAAAAGGGCAAGATCTGAGCAAGCACCTCCAGAGCCATCTGTGTAGTGGATACTCACCTTAAGGAATTATTCAGCCCTTCAAGGACATATTTTGTTTCCTTAATTGCTCTCTTTTAAGTACAGGTGACTCAGTCCTCAAATATTTAAGCAGACTTCCTGGTATGGGTTACTTGGGAAATCAATGTTTTTACACCTCTAAGTTTCTGTATGCTTAAACTCATTTTGATCTTCTAAGACTGGGAAAAAATGTTGTCCAGTGAAGAGCATGAAGAGCTTAGACTGAGTTGTCCAAAACCAGTTGTGAGATGCTTTGAGCAAGTGCTTTCAGAACAGTCTAAGAATTCAGTGGAGAAAAGTAAAAGAAGATTAAGTGACTGAAAAGTTAAGAGTGAGAAAAGCCATGTGCTCTTAGCTGGGGAAGGAAATTACCCACTGTAGTTCACCCCAAAAGGAGGGCTGGAGACTCTCCATCTTAACTTCTCCACTGCAACATTACTGAGACCCAACACCAGGTATCCAAGTGAAAAGCCAAAACATTCAGGGCTACCCAAGACCCAAAAGCTGTGAGTAAAAGCTTTTAAAAGGTGACTGAGAGAGATGTGACACAGGGCCTGGTAACAGTGGGCAAACAGCCACAGTGCTGAGCTGTCACCACCAGCTCTGGGCTCTGCAGATTCCCTTCCAGGCATAGACAGACCAACAAAACACTTCACTCTAGTGACTGCTCATGTGGCTGGAGGTAATACTGACTTTCAGATATAAACCCCTTCAGCCTGTCAGGTTCCTGCTGATAGTCATGTTGGTTTTCACCACCAGAACAAAAAGCCCATTGATTCTTTCAGATGGTGATTTCTTCTAGTCCTGCCATGGTTTTGGTGATTCTCAGCATCTTGAAGCAACAAACTGTGGTTTTAATTTGAGTTTCTTGTAGATCTCCCTGCAGTCTTCCTCTCCATTTCTTAACCAGACACCACAAAAACACCCTCATTTCCTTGGATCCCTCCTTACTGCTCTGTGGGTCGTGGCTCTGAGGCCACTGTCACCCTTCTTCACTTTCTCCTGAACAAAATTCAAAAGCAGAGGCTCATCCTCTTTTATTTCAAAAGAAAAGATGGGATTCAAGAGCCAGCTGAGGTGGTAACAGCTTGGACTTCAGATGGAAGTCTGGCACTCCTCCCTGCCCAACATCCTACCTCTTAGAGGGGAGGATGGCATAGGCTGCATTCCTCAAAATCTCACTGCAGAGTCCAAAAATCTCACTTTCTTCCATCAAGTGATGAGTGTCCAATGGACTCTGCTCCTCCCTGTCTGCAGAAGAGGAGCAGGAGAGCTCCCAATTCACCCACAGCCTGCTGGATGCTGGGGGATGTGCCTGTGCTCCCAACAGCACTTCTCATTTCCCATGTTGTCTTCCCAGCCAAATTTATCTATTGCCAGATGTTGCTTACCTTGCTGAGCCTGCAGCTCATGCAGCTGCCAGATTTTCATATGGATTCACAGCAAAAAGTTGACAAGCCTCTTACAGGTTTGCTGTGGCTGGCAGGGTGCTGAGTTGCACAAAGGGAAACAGGAAAGCTCTTGTTCATGATGCATGGAAATCTAAGAAAAAGCCAGGCAGGCAGGAAAGTGATGGTTCCATATGGAGATTCAGGATGCCAGGGGTCAGCTCTGCCACTCAGACACATGGAAGATGGGGGTTTTGAGAAGAAAAATGGCATTTTACAAGCATCAGGAAAAAGCTTTCCAAACCCCCATGCCAGCTGGACAGAGCCTTGCCTGGAAGATGTGTGAATGCAGGGCCTGCAGCAGCAGATCTGCAAGGCAGAAGCCACAGCGTGGGTGTTGTTGGCCTCCCCCAGCATCCCCACTTCCCATGGGAAAGGAGAAGCTGCTTCTCTGCAGGGCTGGGAGGTGACACATCACAGCCACTTGGGGTTCCTGCTGCAGCAAAATTATCCTGACCCATGCTGCAGCTGCTCTGCCCACCCTCAGTGTGCAAACCCATGGCCAGTGGCCAGTGGCCAGCTCCCCTCTCTGCAGGGCCACCAACAGGAGCTGGGAGTGCACCACTGCAGTGACCAAGGCAAATCACACCAGGGGCTGCACTCCCAGCAGAAATGCACATATGATCATCCCACTCAGTGCTTTTTCAGATCACACCTGTCACCCTGCATCCTCTCCTGCTCCCCACAACACAAAAAAATGTTGATAGAGTGGGAAGGGGCCAAAGGAGGGCCACAAAGATGATAAAAGGGCTGGAATCCTTCAGTAGGAGGAAAAACTGAAGTAATTAGGTCTTTTTTTCCTGCAGAAGGTTCAGGAAGAAACCTCACCACAATTTTCCAGGACCTAAAGGGTGGCTACAATTTAGACAGAGGTCTCTCTTCACAAGGAGCCACGTGGAGAAGGTACAAGTTGGGTTCAAGTTGCCAGAGGAGAGATTTCATCTTGCTATAACAAATCTATCTTTTACAGTGAGAACGATCAATCACTGGAACAACCTCCCCAGGGATGTGGTGGAGCCTCATTGCTGAAAGTTTTCAAGATGTGACTGGACAGGGTGCCAGAGAATCTCACACTCAGAGAATCTACACTCTCCCTTTCCCATGGAAGGTTGAACCAGATGATTTTTTAAGGTCTCTTCCAGCCTGGGCTGTTCTGTGCTTCCCAGACTGGTCCCATCTCCAGATCCCAGCCTCCCTCCAGGTCCCTGCAGCTCCTGACCCCTGAGCAGGCTCCCTCCCAGGCATTTCTCCTGCTACTCAGGGACACTGCCTCCACCCATCCCTCCTGGAATTCCCTCCCTGCCTCCTGCTAGAGGGAATCATGACTATGCCTTGAGCAGACAGCATTGTCTCTGCTTGCAGACCCCTTTTCTGCTTCTTTTCTTCTGCAGAACAATTCATTACTTTGCTTCTTCTCTCACCTCCTCCTGAAAAAGCAGAGAATGAAAGGAGAGACAAACCTGCCACTTTGTTGTCCCTAATCAGAAGGGTGCACAAGAGTAGAAGAGGATGTATTTAAGAATGCACCAGAAGGATTTTGGATATCTCACCCACATCCTCATTCAGCTCTTGGATCCAGAGTGTCATTTCTCCTAATCTGTGCCTTTGCACTTCACAGCAATCACCCTTCACGTGAGATCACACAGCTCCTGCACCCCCAGCAGCACAAAAATCACCAGAGCCAACCCTGTCCCAAATAAATCACAGCTAATCTACTCATTATAGAGGAAGTGGCACAAATCACCCAAAGGGACCAGGGAAGTGTAAAACATGCCCAAGATGCAAACACAGACTGCAGCTACAGGGCAGCTCCCAGCATTGGAGGGATGGTGGTGGTGGTGGTTACCCAGTGGTTTTTCCATATGTGTGTGTAAAACATTCCTACTGCCCAAAATGCCCTGCCTGAATTTGGAAACAGGTCCCCTCCAGCTCAGCAAGGAACATTTCTACACTGGAGCTTCTGGCCCCTGTCATATCCACAGGCACCAGATCTGGGATATTGTCCATATGCTTCACCCCACACTACAGCATCTGCAAATGGGATGGAGACAGAACTGCCTGATCCAAACCCAAACCAGCTGCCTCAGGGGTTCAGAAGGAGTTTTTTGTCTTAACCCATTACTAAAAGCTGGACAGTTCAGAGTGTCTTACAAGCCTGCTAATGAAGCAAGTGTACCAAGGACAGAAACACGAATCCCATTTTTGTGCTGAGAGCGAATTCAGTTTTGTAGAGAAACTGCATATTCAGTACAGAGCATCCAGTGATCTCTCAGCTCCAGTCTGCTCTTTTCCTTCCTTCTAACAGGCTTTTCCCAGCACTACTTACCTCAGCAGCCCTTCATTGGGACTGAGCCAGAAATCCCAGACAATCTGTCCCGTTGCCTCCAAACAACTTTCTGTCTGTCACTAACAGGTCTGCAGCACCCATATGTCCTGCAGCCTTCACTGCTAACAACAGTCTTAATCTCCTTCCTCGTCACCAGTTATCAAAATATCCGTGGCAGAAATAGATGTTAAATTTCCCATCATTAGCAGAAAACAGAACCAATTAAGAATTAAAAAAAAAAAAAAAAAAAAAAGTAAGAGATCTCACACTGGATTAAAAATAGATTGGTTTTTATCCATCCTCATTGCTTCTCTACTGAGCATGCAAACTGCAGGCTTTTCAAGTTCAAAGGGGAAATGTGTCTGGCTTAGAGGCCAGCAAAGCTGGGCTGTGTGGGGATGTACTCACCTGGCTCAGGTGTGAAGCACAGAGGAAGGTGTGTGCAGCTCCACAGTTGGTGCCACAGGGCTGAGATGCCTCAGGGGCACCTGGGCAAGCCTGGCTGGGGAGTGGCAGGGCTGGCTCCTGCACTGGGTGCCTGTCTCTGCTGGGCATATGGGGCCAGAGGTCTGAGGAGGCAGCCAAAGGTTGGCAAAAGTTGCTTTTCCCATGCAAATCTGTTCAACATTTTGGTCTCTGACATAGGTCATGGCCTCCTAAGGGATTTGAAACCATCTGAGAAGAAAAGCTGTCCATTAGGCTCCCCTCAGTTTCTTGCTGCAGGAATGTAACATCCTTTGACAGCATCCTTTCCTCACACCTTGAAAAGCTTGGAGCTGAAAACCAACACCAAAGGAGAGGTTTAACTCCTGCCACCACTAATGTGCCCTTTTGATGGTACCAGCATGGCAGGCACTGACTAAACCAAAATTCTGCCCCAAAGCAGGGAGGAGGAGAGGATGCCAGCAAAGCAAACTTGGCTCTCAGCAAGCACAAGGAACAACCATCCAGGAGATGAAGTGTGTCCTCCATCTCCCTGACAGAGGAAACCTTGGGAAGGAATACTTTTATAATTTTGTAAGGGAAAATGGAAGCTCAGCAGTGCTGGGGGACAGTTTCAGCTGCTGCCAAGGACTCTTCACCATCAGTGACATCAGGCAAGAACCCCCTGCAGCCACAGCACTGGTGGGCAACAAGCAGGGGGAAATTGCTCATCTGGAGCCAAGCAAGCCAAGAGCTTCCACATGAGATGGAACACTGACATGAACATCACATGAATCTGGATTGCTTAAATGCCTTAAAAGTTTGTTTTGGCTGGGACAAGCACAAGGGCTCAGAGAAGGGAACAGAAACACTAAGATACAATTTCCATGAGGATTATTTGTTCTGCATCATCTCAACAGAGTCCCAAAGCACTATTATCACTAGGCTTAAGTTCATTTTTTGGGCTCTGTAGTGCTGCTGGGAAATGCTTGGAAGGGGGGTCTACAAATACACACCTCCCCAAATAAAAAGCTGGAGGACCAAATAAAGAGGGAATAAAAACATGGGAAGTTTTCACAAAGAAAAGTAGCTGCAGCTTGGCTACACAAGTGCTTCATCTATTCCAAGTACAGTAAATGGAAAAAAAACCTCTGAGTCAAACCTTATTTGTCCTGTTGATTCAGCTAAGAATAAAGTCACAACTGACAGGGAAGAAAAAGATATACAAAACATTCTTAAATAGCTTAAACTAAACCAAATCATTTACCAGAATACACTTACAATAAAAGCAATTAGCATGAAAAATATTAAGAACCTTTCCTGTCTTTAAAATATCTATGGGCAAGAAATAGAAGTGCACAAAAGACAGATTATGAGCAAATCTCAACCTCTTATACCATCACTTCTCAAATTAATTATCTGGCATTAAATGGCATTCATTTACAGAATAGGTATCCCATTTAAAATTAAACCTGCATGTAAATAGAAAAAAAAGTTAATTAACAAAATAATTAAGCACCCAGCAGTGTAAAAACTCTGCTGACTCCACTACCCAGCAGTGGCAAGTCTGATGGAACTTTGTGCTGAACTCTCAGATTGAGGCACTGGGGCCTGCACTTCTGGCAGCAAAGCCACACATGCTGCCATAAAAAATAAGTTGCAAGTTTGTCAGTGCCAAGGAAGCACAAGAAAAACTCGATCCCACTTCAGTGCAGCTTATCCTTACTTCTACCTCCATCAAATAAAGCACATAAGCCTCCATGGAAATCACATGCTTGCATCTTGAGCTGAATAGGGATAAGCAAAGAACATGCCTGAATATTTTGCAGAATTAGATCCACAATCTTAATTTCGTACTGCAGCAACTCATCCTCTGAAAAATCTGTTTCTATGGAAACTTATTTTGGATCCAGCAGAGAGATTTTCCCCTTTGATTCTTACTATTAGAGTCAGTCTTTTCTCTTGTCTCTTTCTCTAGAGATATTCTAAAGGACAGATTTCCTATTTCTTTGCCTGTTTCACAGCAAACCACTATGTCTAAGTTCCCTCATTTGTTAAGCAGAAAAAATTCTCAACTATCTTATTGTGATAGTGTGAAGTCCTTGAATACTGTAGAAAAAGAAAAGATAATGGATAATCTAAAAGCCTCATCTTGCCTCGTGGCCTACAGATTAACATGATCTACTGTACTGAAAGGGGATTCTAATGCTTTTAAAAGCATATTTAGGAAAAAACCAAAACTGTTCACCAGCCTTCTCTGCCCTGGTGTGCTGTCCTTCCTGGGGGAGAAGGAACAGCCCTGCATGGAAGGTGTGAATGCTCCCCAGGTGTTCACAGCAGCAAAATTGTGGTTTAGTCTTTATTTCCTGATAACTCACTCCTTCTTTTGCTATCTTGGCTGCTCTGATCATTGTGCAGATGTTACACACACCTGGCTATTCTCACACGAAGGTTTTGCTTCTGAATGACAGTGGCCAGCTCAGACCCCATCGTTCCATATGTGAAGCTAAGACTGGGGAATTTTTTGCCACCATGTCTCACTTTTCAGTCACCTACACAAATGTCATCTCCCATTTCATTATCCAGCCACTCAGTCTCATAACACCCTGTGCATTTCATCAGAGTCAGCCCTTGTTGTTAATGCCTTGGTTAACTTGATGTTATCTTTCTTTGTTTAGCAATCATCCTCTTTTCCAGACAATTTCTGTGTTTGTGGAACAGCACAGGTCTCATTGCTGGTGACCTCCCTTTTCTGTCAGAACCATTTACTTTCTTTTCTGCCTGGTATTTTTAACAAATAGCTTAGCCCTGCGAGGAGCTGCCAGATTTGTCCTATCCTTCCTTAGTTTCTGTAATGATGGACATTGTGGAGCCTCTTTTGGCTCCACACAGACTACAGCCACGAGGTTTTTCCCATTCCCATGCTGACTCCTTCAAAGACCCTAATAGATTTGTGAGCCATGCCTGCCTTTTTCAATAGCCAGACCACTTCTTTCTTGCTTAGTGCAGAGGTTAATCCTCCCTGCAGGTGCCTGCAGGTCCCTCAGATTTCTCATGTCTTCTGGTGAAGCATAGCAGCTTAGCAGAGCAGAGACATCCAAACTTCTGAATACCCAGGAGGGCACACAACAAAGCCCAGCCTCATCCTGGGGCCCAAAAGCCTTGTGTTAGTGAAGAGTACAATAAATATCCCTTTAGACATTGATTTTTCAAGACAATTCAGATCTTTCCCCAGAAGAATCTCAAGAAGCTGCCATTGTCCAGTATCAGCCACCAGGATTAATGACTCCAACCCCAGGAGCCTCTGGGTCTGTCCCAGAATATCTTTCTGAGAAAATTCAATGAAATGCCCAAATGACTGCACAAAATGAACACCTCCCACACCTGGAGAAGGCCCCAAATGGATGTTCATGCTCGGAGCCCAAAGCTCAGGGTGACTTTGCACTGCCCGCAGAGGATGTGTGCCTTAAAACACGGGCAGGGCATCCTGCTCAGGGGCTGGAGGGGCTGAGCCCAGGCACACAGACAGACAGACAGACACTGGGACACCTCCTGTCCTGGCTCCTCTCTTTGCACCTCCAGTAATCCCTCTCTGGAGCGCCTGCCTCTCCCAGCCCTGCACGTCCCACTCCATTAAGCCTGTAAGCCACGGGCTGGATGAGATCTGACTCGCAATTTAAAACGGGCATTTGCTCCACATCAAAGCAGCGGCGGCAGCAGCAGCAGAAATTAGCATCTCGCAGCCTCTCTCTCGCTGGTTTCACTGCCACAGCGTGTCTCCCTCATTACCGCGGAAATGAAACGTCTTTACAGCTCGGGCTGCCTCTGCCACATTGAACATCGATTGGTCACGGCCCTTCCCTTCCAAACGGGGCACTGCACCTCTCCTCCCTATTAGCATCCCACGAGGGGCTGGCAGGAGTCACGGCCCCTCCTGGCTTGCCATTCTGCTTCCAGCATTCACCCATTCATCCCCCCATGCTTAAAATAATGATAAAACCAGTGCTATCCCCCTCCCAGCAGGTCAATTTTCACATTTGGTAGGCAGCCCTCGAAGTCAATGTTCCTCTCACCCCTACCAGGAGCAGGTGCCCACATTAACCTTGCCAGTCCCACAGCACCACAAGCAGCATCTTTCTTGGAGAGCCAGGATTGCACAGGACCACCTCTCATCCATCCATCCATCCATCCATCCATCCATCCATCCATCCATCCATCCATCCATCCATCCATCCATCCATCCTTCCCACCTCGAGCCTCACAGCTGTGCTGCTTCTGCCCTGCAGAGCACGACTCCTTTCCTGCCCTGTGAAACTGCAATTAAGTGTAACTGCAACTATGACAATAATTATGTAATGCCATATTGTCTGCTGGAAGAAAAGAGGGAGGAGCAGGTGTTTTGAGAAGGACCAAAAAAATCCAGCAGCAGGCAGATCAAATGCAGCAGTTTCTTAATGGCTCAGGAAGGCTCAGAGTTCTAGGAGTGGTTCTGCTTTGTCTAAGGTGCCAAAGGGCACATGAAACAAGCAGGGGATGCAGGAACCAGCTGGGATGCAAAATGGCATCAAGTGAGACCAAAGCACATAATAGAAACTGCTTATTTTATTTCTAGTTTTAAAATATTTTTGTCATATTTCAAAACCAGCTCAGAATTAATAGGAAGTAATGAGGAGATGCTGCTTAAGATGGGGCATCCCAGGAGAACTCCAGGTCATTTGTTTGGAATAATTTATCCAAAGTTTGGCAATCTTCCTCAACCAGGACTGCTTTGGAGCTTTTGCTGGGATAACTTACAACTCTGAGTTCACTCATGGAAAAAAATACATCTCAAACATGTAGCCGAAGGGTTTGGTGGTGACCCAGCAAAGCCAGAAGAAAAAACAAAGGAAAAAAAAGCCCACCACTGCAAAAACACACATTCTCCTTGCAAACCTTCTCATCAAGGCCCAAGGCACACTTGGACTTAAATTAAAAACTCTACACCTGCATGAATAGAAAGTTGCTACTCCATGGGGCTCTGGTTAACAGAGCAAAATTGGCACAGAAGGAGAAAGTGCTCTGTTGATGGAGAAACCTCCCTCTCCACACCCACTTTTTTTCCCCCCCAGTCCACCAGACACAAAAATCTCATGATGCAGCAGTCTGCAGCTTTTTTGTGCTTTTTCCCTGCAGATCAGATGGCAGGAAAGATGCCTGCACAGACTTGCCATGGGCTGCTGAGGTGGCTGAGTGAGGGGGGCAGCCCAGTTCTGGGGCATGCACCAGACCCAGGTCACTCAGACAGCTCACACAGCTTTTGGAGACTGACACACACACATGTGACTGCTGCAGCAGGGTAGGGGCTGTTCCCAGCACTCTGCTAATGAGTAGAAACCTAAATAATTCAGATTTTTGACTGGAAAGGTGGTCTTGATGAGGTTCATCCTAAGCCTCATAAAGAATGGGCTGTCAAGGCTTCTATTAGTAGTTTGCTGTGGTAATACCTGAGGAGGAATTACCAACTGAGGCAAATAAAGCAAAATTATGCTTAAAAAGAAGAGGAAACTGAACACCACCTTTTTACCTATAACCTCTAGGGAGATACAGGGACCAAGTATTTAAAAGTACTAAAAAGTATGCAAGAAAAAAACCCACTACGTTTTTGTTTGTTTTGAGCAAAACCAAAGCAGACCCACCTATCTCTCCTGAAATAAGATTGAAAAACTTGTGGGAAGGTTTAAGCAGCAGGCATCATATATTCTTGACTTTTCCAAGGTTTGTGAAGTAGGCTCCCAAGGTATTCTTGGGCAAATTAAGGAAATAATCCAAATGAAAACCTGGATAAACAGCACAAAATTAGCAGATAAACTACGTGCATAGATTTATTGTTAACAGTTGATAGTCAAAAGCAGTTCCTTCTTTCCTTCCCCATGCCCTAGCACTCCTACATCTCTTTTCACATCTCCTGAACAAAGCCAGTTCACACTGCAGCCTTCCCTTGGTGGCACAATTCACCTGCCTCCCCTCCTTCATCCACCTACCACTCTCCATAAAACCTGTAGGAGTTCAATATCCTGGGAGCATCTGCTCCTCTGTCAAACAGATGGAAACCAGCCCATGAGTTAAAGCTTTATAGAGACAGGGCCAAGATAGCAGGATCTTCCACAAACTGCTGCAGAAAGATGTGGGGCTTCAGTTAGGGAGGAAAAGCCACCAGCCTGAACACACAACCTGCTAGACAGCAAATCTGCAGCAGAGGAGCCTGATGAGCACGAGCCAAGCACAAACAGTGCTTGCTGTCACACACAAGGAGAAAATCAAACATCCTGCTGGGATGTGTAAACGGGACAGAAGCCAGCAGGCAGGGGCAGAGCTGTGCAGAGAGCCCCGGGCGCAGCGCGGAGCGCTCACGCTGCGGGGAGGCAGCGGGGCCAGCAGCACAGGGAAAAGCTGCACGCGGTCCAGAAAACATCCTGCAGGGAAAGGCTGCCCAGGCTGCAGCCAGCCAGCACAGGCACAGGAGGCTGAGCAGGGAAACAGGAACAGTGGCCTTCAGATGGGTGCAAAAATTGCATTTTCAAGGGGCTGAAGCACCTGCCAGGATAAAGTCTGGCTGCTCTCCTAGTTGCAAAGAAAGTGAAAGAACAGATCGTCTAGAGGGGCTGTGTTGTCTCCAAATCTGTGGTCACAGGAGCAGGTTGGTAAGTGTCTGCTGTGGTTTCTATAAAGCTGCTTTGGTCTGAGGACAGTGCTGATACCTGACCTTAAAACTCCCTGGGACCATATCCCATTTGGCACAATTAGGGGCAGAATATCCCTTGGCTTATCAGGACTGGATAGAAATCTCCTTCTTTCTTTTATGCATCAGCCAGACACACTTGAGGTAGCAGAGCTCCTCAACCTTGAACAGGTGAGCTTGAGCTGGACTCCAGAGTAGAGAGGAGCTGCCCCACAAGTGCACACATGGCTTTTTTTATTACATGGGACAACCTGGATGTGTCTAATAGCAGGTCCCAGCTGTGCAGCTTCCTGATCCAGCCCAGGTACCAGGGGCTGGATGCTGTCTTCTTCTACAGCAGAAGCAAAGGAAGGAGCTGGAAACTTTGTACAATCATCTCTGAGATGGTTTGGTGCCCACGCCTTCCTTCTGGGATCCAAGACTCCATGCAGGTCCTTTACTGGGTCAACAGGATTTGGTTTTTGTGGATGCCTGTGATTCCACTGCTCTGGACTTTCTTCTCCAGCCAGCCTTGCTCAGTCCTCATGTTCCTGTGACAAGTTTTGTGATGAAGACCCATTTCACTTTGGAGATGATGCTTCTTTGGGCACAGGCACTCTCAGAATGTGTAAACAGAGGTGCCCAAGAGCTTCCCCAGCAAAGAGCGAGCAAAGGCAAGGGTGATGGCTTAAATGGGACACCAATATTCCACTTAGAGTTCTACCACTGGTTTTTAGCCTGGATACCACATGGATTTTGTCAAGACACCTAAAATTAGTAGAAATGTACTTTTATGTCACACACAGAAAGAGCTGTTTTCCCCCTTATTCCTGCAGAGGGATAACAGCACTTCCATCCACAGTGGGAGATGAATTCTGCAAGGACCTCAAATGTACCATAACAAACAGAATAGGAAATGGGTGAGTACCTAACCTAAAAGACAGAAACACTAGTTTGGAAAACCCTATTTGCTTAGTAATTCCAAAGCTCCTTTGTTCAATCAAAAGCAAACCCACAATTTCAAGGATTTATTGCAAGAGCTACTACAAAACAATAGAAAGCCCCTCTGCAAGGACTCAGTCCTCCTCAGCTGTCCAGCTCTGCTCCTCCAAGTTACATCTGCCTCTACAGACCAGCTAAGTTTTCTTGACCTCTTCATTCCCCTCCAGTTCCATCATCCATCCTGTGATGTTGCCCTTCTTGTTTTTCCTGAATTTCCAGTACCAGCAGAAGACAGCAAGGGCCAGGAGAAGGATCAGAACCAGTGGTAAGTATAAGATGAAGTTCAGCAGTGGTGGGGATGAGCAGATCCTAGACAAAACAGTTGATTCTGAATGGAAAAAAAATAAAGAATAAATGAGGCCCCAAGCTAGTTTGTGAATTTATCTCTCCTACTGTTTCTCTATTTTCTTAACACTTTTCCCTCAGTCTTCAACAGCTACCAATTTTTAAGAATTCACACAGGCTACCTGAGGAGAAGGGGGAGAGAAACCAGGTAATTTGCCTCAATTTCTTGTCTGGGGAGGTCAGATAAGGCCTGGCTTGTTCATCTGAAACATCCCAACAGGAACAGCCCAGTTCTTCTGCTAACCCATTCCAGACTGGGCTCAGGAAGGAAAAGCATCACACCCTACCTGACACCAGTGACAGTGGGATGAGGCAGAGGTCTGTCAGAGGCTGCACCACTGAGCAAGATGGGATAAGAGGAAAGCAAAGGAAACCAGATCAAGAGGTCCCTGTCCCCCTCAGACACCTGCCCCTCCTTGTTACTGCTGATCTGCCATTGTGCTTTATCCCCACTGAGCTGTGAGCAGCATCCTCATCCCTGGCAGCTCCTGCAGAACAGTTCCCCAGCTGAGGTGGAGGTTGCTGGCTGCTTCAAAGATACCTGCATCACTGGAGGAGCACACATGCACACACATGGCCCCTCCTCCAGAAATAATTAAAAAAAAAAAAAAAAAAAGAGAGAGGGGAAAAAAAACCACCCAGATAATCTTTTGCCTTTTGTGAAAACCATGAAAACCACTTGGCAAAAAACACATATTCAAAAATTGGAGGAGAATTTACTAGCAGTGAATTACTGAATGATTTTAGCAATGGTTACTCTGCCAGTAATGGGTAACAAGACAGAGGGAGCTGATGAAGGAGAAATCCTGAGTGCTAGAGAGAGCTGTGATGGACAACAGCAGTAACACAGCAGCAGGGGGTGAAGTGCTGTCAGCCCCTCTCTGTGCAATTAAACCCAGATTAGCTCTGCTGTAGGTGCAAAGTCCTGAGAGCAGGCTCTGTGCCTGGCTGTGGGAGCAGCAGGCACAGGGGGACTCTGCAGGGTCCCTCTTTCCATGCTGGCCAGCACTGGGAATTGCTGCAGAAGCCATAACTCCTGTAGGCACCAGGCTGGCTTCAGGCATGGCAGCTCCAGAGCTGAAGGTGAGTACAGGAGCAAGATCCTCTCAGCTGGGTGCATCATGATTGATTTCACAGTTTATACTTTTTCCTCCACATGGGTCATCTGAGCCTCCTGTTTTCCCAAAGCAGCAACAACTCCTGCCTATTACCTCCTAAAAATGCTGTGTGCACCTGACTGAAACCTTTGCTTTTATTTAACTTCTGCATGCAGAATCCAGTCCTACCTTTGCACCCAGCATGCATCCCCACCTACTCCAAAACGAACAGAGGCTGCTTTTAGAGACTTCAGTCTGGACAGACTTGCCAGAGGAGTCACACCAAGAATTTCCCCCCAAAACATTTAGGTTCTGGCCCCAGCATGGCTCTGGGGAGAGGAGCCATGCAGGGTGGTCAGCCCCTGGCACCCAGCAGGGTTACCTGGCGGGATGGTGATGAGCTGGGTGTACCCAGACTGTGCCAAGGCTTGCAGATGCCAGTCCTTGCCCTGGCTGTGCTGCTTCCATGCCTGCAGCTGGCAGTAATACACCCCAGCATCTCCCCTCTCCAGGCTGGCCAGGGTCAGGCTGAAGTCTGCGGCGGCGCGGCGGCGCAGGAAGAGCCGCGCTGCCAGGCGCTCCTGGGGACACTCCACGCTGCCATCCCGGTGCAGGGCCAGCAGGGCCCTGCCCCTGCCGCTGCTCCCCACCTGGAACCAGGTGGCTGAGGGCTGTGTGCCGGGCTGGAGGGCTCCCTGCAGCCGGCAGGGCAGCGTCACCTCCTCGCCCTCCCTCGCCGAGATGCTGCGGTTGGTGCTCTCCATCTGCAGCTGGTGCTCTGGGGGGAGTGCAAGGCAGAAAGAGATGTGCCAATGTTGTACTGCTGTAAAAACACTTCTGCCCACACCCACAGGCTGAGAGGAACCTTCTGGAGCAAAGTGTGAGGGATTGGAATGGCCTCTTGCAGGAGCCTCTGTCCCCACCTTCCCCATCACCTCTGCCCCCTGTGCAGTAAAGCTTCCCACCCCCTCCAAACAACTGATAAAACCAAACTTTGAACCAAAAGCTTTCTAGGAAGCTGGAACTCTCTGATCCACTTTATTTAGGGCTAGAGTAAGGCTGAGAGAGGGAAGAACTGAGCCAGGGAGACCCACCATGCACCCCAGAAGTGCAGTGATTAAGGTGAGAGCAGCTGAACTTCCAGTCTTGTTTTTTAGCAGCAATGTGCTGCAGAGTGAGGAAAACCAAATGTTTTCCTTCAGGATGCTCAGGAGTACCAGGTAAGGGCAGCTTCTCTATTCACAGCATTGTACAACCACCCAAGTGCACCAGGTGTTGGAGGGAAAAGGAAAAGGCCACAATTCACTTTGTTATGACTACATCTGCCTGTAGCAAAAATAGCAGCTCGGCTGGATTGGGAGGATGTGGTAAATCTTCCTAATTCCCCCTTTCCCTTTGAGAGGCACTGACAACTCCTGCATCCCTAAGCCTCAGATCCAACACAGGAGCTGCTGTTTTTCCTAAGCCCTGCCAGCTTAGGAGAGGCCTGGCAAGGACCTGTCTTAAGCAGACCCAGCCTTCTTCAGCAGCACCTGTACAAGAGATAACACCTGCTCACCTGGGGGTCTGAACTGGAGTGTGGTCCTTCCTGATGCTCCCTCTCCGAGCTTGTACCAGCCATCCACCAGCCAGAGCCACTCCTCCACCACACAGAAGTAGCTGCCCTCGTCCCTGGGGGCTGCAGACAGGATCTGCAGCTGGAATGTGTTGCTGGACACCCTCTGGCTCAGGAACCGGGACTTTTGTGCAGGAGAGCTGAACTCAGACCCGTATTCCAGGATGCTGCTGTAGCTGGCCCTGATGATTTGCAGGGGTGTTGCCTCTGCCAGAAGAGGCAGGAGGTACCAGGTAACAGCAAACTGTGAATTATTCTGGGCAAACACAATCCTGCACTCAATGGCTGCGTTACCGCCGGCAATTTCCACAGAGCTGTCTTTTGTAGCAACCTGAAGCTTGCTTTCTAAAATGGGGAAACAAAACAGTCATGCCAGATGCAGCTGCCAGTACAGGGGCATGGACAATGAGAGGAATAAAGCTGTCCTGGGAGAAACACTCTGAAAGGAGTAAGGAAGAGAGTGCACAGAGGACAAAACTCATTAGAAGGTGCTGGAGCAGAGAGTGGAGGAAGGAGGTGAAGAGCAAATCCACACACCCTTGTTCAAAAACACAGGGAATCACAGCTGGTGTTAGAGCAGGAGAGTAGCAGAGACCACGGAGCAGGAATGGGGGATGGAGGCAGCCACTGTGCTGGAGCTTGGAGGCAATGGCTCTGTCTGAAGCAAATGTGTCTGTCTACCACTGCTTCCATCAGCAGGCTCACACATGTGTGACAAAACCAGCCCACAGCTTTGGAGACTGTGAACAAGTGCCTTTTATTGCAGAGAGCCTGTGTGGGTTTCACCAACAGCTGCCACCTCAGGTGCTTGCTGTGGCTGTTGCATTAATCCCCACAAGACAGAGTCCTGCCCACCCTCTGTGATCACAGCCAGGGACTGTTCAGTGCTGTGCAGCTGAGCAGAGCAGAGGGATGGTGCTGCCTGCAGGAACCAGAGAGAGGGGCTTCCTCCCCAGGCTTCCCCACCTTCCCAAATATCCTCCTCTGGCTCGTGCTGCCTTTCCAAGAGAGGTGGCACTGGAGCCAGCAGTGCCTCCCACTGAGCATCCCCTCTCCCAGTTCCCACCACTTTTGCAGTGCTGCAGTCTCCAGCACCAGCTGCAATACCTCTGGAGCCAAATGTTGTAATCTCATGCTGCTGCCATCTCCTCAGTGTAGATGCCCTGCAATTACACCTGCTCATCTCAATGCCATTTGCACTGGAGATGTGTGCTCAAAGATGATTATTGCCACCCCTCACCTCAGTGCCACCCTGCCCCAGCTGATTGTGGCTCCACAGAGCATCCCAGCAGCTCCACAGGGGTGAGGAATGAGTAACAGTGGAACAGGAGAGAGCACCAGAGAAAAGGTGCTATTTTTATGCCACATAAGCAATTATTAGCTTATTAGCTAATGCCACAGCAAACCCATCAGTTAGAAAACATGAAAAATACATAATTTCAGTTCACTGGGTTGTGATTCTGAAAATCCAGGGATTTTAGAGGAAGGAGCACTTAATGCATGGGAAAAAAAAAAAACACCAAAAAACCACCAAAAAACCCCCCAAAAAAACCAAAACAAAACAAAAAAACAAACAAAAAAACCAAAAACCAAAGCAGCCCATGTTCTCACCCTGCCTGCAGAGGCTCAGAGCCCCAGCTGGGAGCAGGGCACACTGACACCAGGGGTGGCAGGAAGCAGGGCATGGCAGGGTGGCTGGGCTCTGTTTGCAGCATCTCTCTACCATAAGAGGAGGAGGCTCCCAGCTGGATGCTGGCAAGAGGGATGGCAGCACAGACCCTGCCTGCAGGGTGGCCATAAAAGGGAACCCTGGGCAGGGCCCCAGCTGTGCCTGGCAGGAGATTCCTCCCCATGGAGTCCCTGGCACCCTGAGGCTCAGTGCTGGCTCCCAGCCCGGCAGAGAGGCCCAGTGCTTTCTCAGCATACCTTGAATATTCTCATCATATCCCAGCATCAGCTTCAGGGGCTGGTCTCTCTCCACTGCCTCCCAGAAGCCCACACCATTGGCACACCAATGTTTGGTGCACCTTGCACCCCAGACATTCAGCTGGGCTTCTTGGGGGGCACTGCTTCTTTCTAGAAACCAGGCTTAAAATCCTGGCTGATCCCTGTATGCTTGGTGTAATCTGCAAACAAATAGATACTGCCACTTGCCAACACCAAAGCTGCCTCTAAGGTTTTGCAGCATGTCCTGCAGCCCTGGGAGGTGACCCTGCTGAGGATACCCCAGACACCAGTGGCCCTGGGTGCCACCTTTGATGGATTTAAAGCTGCAGGAGAGACCTCTGCTGAAGGGTCTGCTTACCTGGCAGCATCACTTTTATTCCCACGGCATTGGAGCTGGTGTTGGCTGCTGGCTGCCCCAGGGGCAGGGTGTTCCTCCTCCAGACCTGCACCTCACACTGGTATGTCCCCTGATGAGCAGGCAAGGCACTGTGGATGTGCAGCTTGAAGGAGGTGCCAGCCTTGTCCAGCTGGGCTTTCCCCTGGAAGTGTGGCTGCGCTGTCCTCCAGACCACAGTGCCACTGGGAGAGAGCTGGACCAGCTCCTGCAAGGGACCTGTGGCTGGGCTGGGCTGGAAAAGCCACTGCACAGCCGCTGGCACCTCCTGCAGGGTGTAGCTGGCATCCACTTGGCAGAAGAGCTCCAAGCTCTGCCCGTAGCTGACCGTGGCAGTTCGGCTGCTCAGCGTGGCCTGCAGACCTGCCCGGGAGGAGAGAGCTCTGGGGATGGGGACAGCTGTCCTGCCCTGTGCCACCCCACTGCCACCCTTCCCACACAGCCCAGGCACTGCAGGGCCATGGCACTGCCACTCTCCTCTGAGCTGCACTGTGCTCTGCCAACCCCATGCACTTCCCCACTTTCCCACCCCCAATTCCCCAGAAAACTCTGAGCAACCCTCTTCTGCAGCCCCACACCAGAGGATGCTCTGCTGATGCTGCTGTCCTGTTTGCTGCTTCCCTCCACCCTCCATAAAAGCTTTACAATTCCTGTGGCCTGACTGGTGCCCTCAGGCACCCAGCCCAGCAACAAGAAAGGCAAACCCCCCTAAATCACAGCCAAAAGCTGCCTCTCCATAAAGGCACCCAAGAAGGAAGGATATGGTCACTGCATGCTGTGCAGATTAGCAGCTCCCACTCAGAGAAGAGGGCAGAAGAAGCAGGGCTGTATCTCTGGTAAATACCACCAGACAACTCAGCAAGTAGCTTTGTGAACTTAATTACTGCCAGTAATTATGCTGCTAGAACAGATATTTTGTATTCCAGCTTAAGGAGACAGGCCTGCTGACAACATACTGCCCTTCAGGTCTCTGAGCATTTTAGCTGCTGTCTCCTACGGGTCTCTCCCAAAAGAGAGCTCTAGAAATGGGGAAAGCGAAGTGCTGCAGGGCCAAGTGCTCAGCCCTAGGTCACCTGCAGTGCACAGCAAGCTGGAGATGCACCCACCCACTGCCCCAGCCCAGAAGCAGCTGCCCTCACCCATGGAGCTGACCGCCACCGCCGCCTCCCCCTTCTCTGTCCAGTTCCGGCCTCGGGACCACAGGGTGGCTTCACAGCGGTACTGCCCCCCATCATCCTCGTCCAGGGTGCTGGGGATCACCAGGGTGAAGCTGCCAGGGCTCTCTCTCTCCAGCTGGAGGCTGCCCCGGGTGCCCCCATCCCGGTAGGCGCTGCCCAGGCTCCAGCTGCCGTCCTGCTCCACGCTGGCCACCAGCACCCTGCGCCCCGGCTGCCGCGGGGACAGGTGCCACCAGCGCAGGGACACGGGGCTGCTGGCCCCCTGCACCTCGCAGTGCAGGCTCAGGGGCTCTCCCACGGTCACCTGGGGGGTGCTGGTGGACACAGACAGGCGCATCTGGCTCTCTGCAAACAACAGGTACCACGTTGGGATGGGCGATCCTTAGGGAAAGCCAGGGATGCTGCAGCATTGGATGGGAAGGATAGATGAATCTTGATGTTGGGAAAGGAAGGGAGATGGGGAATTGCCTGAAATTTTCAACCAGCCTTTTCCTGTACATTTGGAGAAGGCTTTGTGGTTGTGGTTTTTTGGGTTTTGGGGTTTTTTTTTTCTGTTTACTGTCTTTCTTGGGACACGGATACATAAAGAATTAGTTAAGAAACAATGCCAGCAGGCAGCTCCTGCTACATCAGAAAAACCATTATCTACTATGACAAGGAAACCTAGAGCCTCCTACGTACTTTTCTTAGAGTGGTTTCTCACAAATTACCCATCCAAAATGGGATGATACCCATTTTGTACCAGGGAGATACAGGGAGAGTACTCTGATGGAAATGGCAACGAACCCCCTCCCCAGACAAACCTGTTCTGCTGGATTTTCCTGTGATTTTTCAGGAGCAGCAGCAAATGTTACTCACAGTTTTCAATACCAAAGACACAGGAGGACCCAGACTCCTCAGAATTCCACCTATTTGCCCCAAAACTTACTGTGAAGAGACTGGACTGAAGTTGACAGCTACTGTGTCTGTCATGCTAATATTCGCTAAAGCAAATGCTTTTTCCATTATCTATCAAAAACTTTTTGCACTCCTGCTACCCCTGTGAAGATGAGGCCAGACCTAAAGCATTCCCCAGTCAAGGATCCTGCAGACTTTACCCAGAAGAGCAGCTGTTAGCATTTACTGACCTGCTGGCTTCACGTTGACTTGTATGCCTGATGACACATTGCTCTGGATGCTGTGCAAGTCTCCAGGAGTGTTCATTTCTGTCACAGAGCATTGGTAGGTACCCTTGTCCTCCAGCCCCACGCCGTAGATGGTGAGGATATAAACAGTGTTGCTTGGCTTGAATGCCTGGAGCTGTCCCAGCTTGGCTCTCTCCTGGTATTCTTCCTCCCAAATCAACACCCCATGGGGGTCAACCTTGGCCACTTCCATCTCATTGAGGAGCCAAGTCACTCTGAAGTGCCTGCTGCTGCTCTTTGGGGCTCCCACCACACAGCTGAGCTGCAAGGTGTCCCCTTCATCCAGGGAACTTTCAGCAGCAGTGATGTCCACGGGCAAGTCTTTGCCTGTGGGCAACCAAAAACAAGGAGGGTGGTGGGTGGCCCTGCCCCTGCTTCCCTCCTGCCTGGCACCACCAGTGGCCTTGCAGAGGGCAACAGGAGGGAATTCCCTGTTGAGATGTTTTCTTTTATAAGAAAAGTGATCAGGATAGAAAACTTTGACCTTGGGCAGAGGGCTGCCAGCACTGGGCACTAAGCAGCAGGTGGGAAAGTGCCAGAGCCCAGTGCTGCTCTGTCTCACCTCCTGGAGCTGTTTTACCTCATGGAACATCTATCTTGTAAGCCAGAAAGGGGCACAAAGGGGGTTTAGCACAGTGGTTTTAACTCTGCTGCTTGTGGCAGAAAAAGGTGCATGAAGAGCTGGCATTGTCTGAATCTCCTGTGGCTGTTCCTGCATGCTGAAACCCCCAGTGTTCACTGTGGGCTGTGGGCAAGAGACACTCTCTGAGCTGGAGAGGATTTGGTTTAAGTTCCCACAGAAAGCAGAAATGTCAAGATGTGTCACAGCATGGGGAGGTAGGAAGGAAGCAAGAGGAGGGGGATCCTGCCCCCCATACCAATCAGCAGTAGGTGCAGAGCAAAGAAGGCAGTGACAGGGGGACCCTAAAGTCATCTTGCCCTTGGCAGACCCTCTTGGGCAGTCAGTCAGCTGTGTCTGAGACAAGGACCCCATCTCTGGGTCCTGTGATACCATTCTTGCTGGGCATTCAACACCCCTGGATCCTGGCATCAGCCTGGCTGGACAGTGGCTGCAAGCAGGAGACCCACTGGCTACCCCAAAACCCTTTGCCATGACCCCACAAAGCATTGGCATGGCCAAAAACGTGCAGGAAGGACTGAGCCCTGATTCCCTGGCTCACACACTCTGTCTGCCTAGCTCACTGTGGTGACCCCTGAGCCTCAAAACAAGGGAAAGGTTACACATTGTAGTTTGGAAGTAAAACAGAGCAGACCACACCTGGAAGGGCTCAAATAATTTCTTGAAACCAGAGTACCCTGTGAATTTAAACACTGGTTCATAAACAGTTTGTGAACAGGAATCCCAGCTGCTGCAGATATGTTTGGCATTCCTAAATATTTGCTGCAGAGTTTACTGGGACCAATGAGGTAGTTGGCCATGGTCAGAGTGGTCAGTGGCTCTCAGAGTGACTGGGGGCTCAGCTCTGCAGCCTGGGCTCCCCACTGGGTGCTGGAGGAAGAAGCCAGCCCTGCATATTTGATGGAGAGCTTGCACAAGCACTGCTGTGCCACCTTTGCCCCCATAAAGTCTTCTCACCACCATCATGTCCCCTCTACCTTTAACAGTTGCCACAGGACAAATACCAAACTCTGACAAGTTTCTCTATTTCTAAACAATCCCATGGCACTGATGGCTGAATCCACACACTACACACATAACCAGCCCTCTTCAACAAGAGGAAGTGCAGTGACTGCCATTGCTCCCCAAGCAGCAGCAGGCTTGGAAAGCCTTTGCTGCAAACAGTGCACAATGAGGGGAATAAAGCTTTGCCAGTCAGACAGGTTTCAGGAAACAGACTGACAAGGGACCCACTTCCCTCCCACTCCTCCTGATACCTTGCTCTCCTGAGCCCCTTACAGAGTGCTTGGTTCTCACCCATCTGTTTCTTTGGTTTCCTGCTCTGACTCACCACATTCCCACAGACACAGTTCCTCTCACTGCCCCAGCTCTGCTCTGTAGCCTCCTCCACCCGCCCTGAGGTGTGAGGAGAGGGTACACCACCTCCACAGGCAGGGTTTCAGTGGGACACTTGCTCCAGTTTTTCTGCACACTATGTTAAAGGACACCAACTAGCAACAGCCTTGTCTTGGCTGCTTGGAGCTAAAGTTTACTGGTGAGAGAGAGAGAGAGATTCTCCCTTCCCCTGAGCCCAGCCCAGCCCAGCCACCCACTCCATGTCCAGCCAGACCCTGCAGTGAGTGCCTGGGCTGTGGCAGAGGCACTGAAATCTGCTGCTGTAGAGCCTTGAATGCACAAAGAGCCAACAATGGAGCCAACACGTGAGTTTGCAAAGGCCTTACCCTGGCTCACAACTGCCAGTGAAGTCCTCTGTGTTTTCTTGCTGGAGATGTCCTGCCATGTCCCGTCAGGATCCTCAATCCACTCAGCTGCCTCACAGTACAGCTCTCCCTGGTCAGATGGCTTCACCCCCCTGATGAGGAGCTTGTACGTGGTGTTCCCAACCTTGCTCAGCTGCACATCCCCCTCCAGAAACCTCTGCTCATAAGAGGGCCCTGGCTTCAGGATGAAGTCCTTGGAGAGGGTGAGGATCTCCTGGTGCTCTGCTGCTCCCTGGAGAAGGTACCAGCCGACTGAGAGATGGGTGTGCTGGGCAGTGGACTTGGACACCTCACAGGTCAGCTCCACTGCATCCCCTTCCATGAGGGTGAGGGCCTGGGGTGCCATGGAAGCCGAGAGTGTGTCTGGAATCACTGAGCAGGGGGGAGAAACACAGAATCATAGAGTATCCTGAGCTGGAAGGGACCCACAACAATCACTGCATCCTGCCCCTGCACAGGATGACTCCCAAAAAACTGCAACCAGGGTCTAAGGGATCTAACAGCATAGGAGGAAAATCTTCTGTAGCTGACTGCCAAGGCTTCCATCAGCTTATGTTGAGGTGTGAAGTGACTAAAAACCTCAGCAAACAAGAAAAACAGTAAATCTCTCTGCAGTGCCCTCTTCAGCCAAACTACAGTCAGTATTAATAAGGCAACCCCGAGGAGATTAGAATCCATCCCCTCATTACCCCAAATGTAGCCTGGTGCAACACCAAGATAAAGGAGAAAAGAGGGCTGAACACCAAGTGGAAACACCATGTGGACTTGGTGGGCTCACAGTAGGGCGTTCCCCTCTGTTTCTCCACCCTGCTGCTAGAAGAGGTAGAGCTGCTACCTCCCTCCATCTGTGGGTATCCCACTTGGGTCACTTCCCACACCCTGACCTGAGAAGACAACAACAGCTGTTAAAACAGAAACTGAAACTGGAAACTCCTAAGTGTTAGTGCTGTGCCAGTCAGGAGCTGAAGGTAGGCCATGCAGAGCAGAGCCTCTGTTTCCATCCCTTTGTTCTGGCTGGGGGGAGATAACCAGAGAACATACAAGGGGATATGTTGGGGAAGATGGACTAGGAAAACCTTGCAAATATGAATGCTTAGCAAAGGATTCTGAGAATATAGAAACCATAAGCGAGATTGAAATGAAAGCCATCTTTGAGATACCACAGCTCAGTTACTAAATAACCAAAAGACAATAGGATGGCCAGGCAGAGGATGATCCCCTCGTGATTGAACAATGCCTTCTGCTAGAGAGCAGGTCCAAAGGTCAGAGAAGACCATGCTAGAGTCCAAAGTGTAGTTTTTAGGGTTTAAAGTGTAACACAGGATGGTAATGCAATGATTCTTATAGGCTGTATGTAAATGCTATAGGATTTGTATCTTGCATTAGATTGGTTAGTGGAAATTAGAATATGCAACATAGAAGAAGATTTATTGTATTGTAAACGGGAAAATCTCTCTCTTTTACCCCTTACCCTCTCTCTTACTTCTCTCTCCTACCCCCACTCTCTTTCCATCCTGCTCCCACGGAAGCTCTCGGCAGGACTCTGTACACCCACGCCCTTATAATAAACTGCAACTTCAAGATCAGCTTATAGAGAGCGCCTGAGTCTGTCCCTCACAACCGTGCACACCAGACCACAAAGACTCCTACAGGGACACGTGGATGTTCCCACCCCAGCCCCACTAACCGGATAACACAGATAACCCCTCCTCCCCAGTACAGAGGTGGGCACAGCCGCACCTTTGAGGTCCATCCTGGCGCTGTAGCTGCCGAAGTACCTCTCGTCGGTGTTGGGCGTGTGGCACTCGTACTGGCCGGCGTCGCGCTCCTGCAGCTCGCTGATGTGCAGCAGCACCGCGTCCCCCTGCAGCCGCTCCACGAAGATGCCGCGGCCGCGCACGCGCTGCGTGTAGATGGCGTAGGGGAACGAGGGGTCCACGGTGCTGACGATCTGCACCTCCCGCTCGGGGGCCGACGGCAGGTAGATGGACCACTGGAAGTTCTGCTCGGCTGGGCCCTGGTAGCCGCTCACCTTGCACCACAGGGTGACGTGGGAGCCCTCCGTGCGGTACAGGGGGCCCTGCTGCACCGTCACTTGCCGCTGGGCCAGGGCCACGCCTGAGAGCACACATGGTGTCAGAAACAAGAACGAGTCATGTAACAACAGAGCTGTTGGAGTCAGTGAGAGAGAAACCAGAGTTTTAGAGTGAGTTCTAATGCTTTCGGTAAATGAAAGGTTTCAAATGCCACAGCAGCAGTGAGCGTTCTAGGGAAGGTTGAAACATACTGATATCTTCTCCAGGACCACAGTTGTAGACAGTGCTTAGACATAATAGAGCTATAGTAAGAATATTGCTTGCATTTCTTAGATAGAACAAGATAGCGTGTATGTGTAGTGTTTATACGCAACCTGGTGTGCTAAGAAACTAGAATTTTAATAGGTTAAGGAGTGGTAGTCCAAACTTGTGTCTTAGTTTGTTGGAAAAATCCTATATAAGAGTATGTATTGGGAGAGTTGTGGCTTTTAGCCATTGTGGCTTTTAGCCACTTGCTTTTAGCCATTCTGGCTTCTAGCATTTGCTTATTGCTAGCTGCTTTGCTATTGCTTTTTGCCATTGCTTGTCTGCTTGCCTGTTGAGACTGATGTGCTTTGTAATAAGATGTGCTTTGTAATAAATAACCTTTTTAACTATTAGCTGCTTTGCTTATTTAAGATACCCAACAAAGCAAGAGCCAAGAGCTCAAAGCAGGAGCCTAAGAGCTCTGGAGTTTGGTGCCTGTAGAGCACAGGGGGTCAGAAAGAGCCCCTATACAGAGCCCTGAGCTTTCTGGTGTCCTGCCACACTGGGGGTCACACAACACAGACCAGAGGGTGGCCGAGCCTGTTCGTGCCTGCAGAGGAAGCAGCAACCAGGCTGAGAGCACTGGAGGAAGCTTTGTGGTGTATTTAAAACTAAGAGAGACAAGTTCTCAGGTCCTGCACAAAGTGTGGGGCACAGGGAGCCGGGGTGCAGAGCTGATCACTGCCAGAGGAGGAGGTGCAAAGCAGAAGCTGAGGGATGTGGGACAGTGGAGGTCAGCAGCAAGCCAGCTGCTGCAGAGATGCTCCATAGGCAGAAATGGAGGAGAGCACAGCAAGAGCTCCTCTGAAGGCAGAGGGCACCAGGAAGCATCAAGAGCTCCCTTCATTTCTGCTTGCAGAGGGTCTGGGGATTGCCACCCCTGGACCCTCCCCTTCCATATAGCTCCCAGTGGTGACATTCACTCTGCCTGGTGCTCAGCACACACACCAAGCAGAATGCCCACAGGACACAGGTTCTGAGTCCAAAAAACAACCGTGGTGACCAGGGAAGAGAGCTGGTGACATCACTGTCTAGGAAACCCTCAGGAATTCCCTCCCAGTGGAGCAAGCTAACATCCTCCACACCACCATCAGCCACTCAATGGGGACATGCATGTCCCCTCACCAAAACTCTCTTAGGGTCTGGACTCTCATTTTGGAGTGAAAACACAGTGCACATGCTGATGTACCCCTTCCCATGGCAACTGAGCCAGAGCAGTGCTGCCTGAGCCCCCCATGCCCTACTTCCCCCAAAAACCCAAGAAAGCTCTGGCCACTGGCAGGACACTCACCCAGGAGGAGGAGGAGGAGGAGGAGGAGGCAGCTGGCAGGCGCTGTGCCAGCCCCATGGGGACCCACTGTGCTTGGATCCTGTCCCAGAGGGGTGATGGGCTCTTGTGGGCGAGGGCAGCAGCTCTGCTGCGCAGAGAGCGGCTGGGAGGAAACTGTCTGTCACTGGTGGCTTCCTCTGCTTAGAGTGGCAGGGAGAAGCTACAGAGCAAAGTAACACCCTCTGGGAGGTGACAGCCAGCACCCTGTCCCCAGGCCACCTGGGTGAGTGTGACAATGCCCAAAGTCCCTTCTGCCACTGTGTCCCTGCCAGGTGCCCACCTGTGGGCACCTGTTGGCTTTGCTGTCCAACAGCAGCAGGGGCTAAACCTGTCTCACTGCTCCCACTTTATTGCATGGAGTATCCTGCTCCCTGCTAACAGCAAGGAGGGGACCAGGGGCTGGGTGCCAGGGAGGGATGGAAGCAGATTTCTAGGGCTGGAGGTTCCTCCAGCTGTTTATTTCCCATGGCTGCAGGTGCAGGCGAGGGTGGCACAGTGCTCTTTGCAGAGGGCTGGTCAAGCTCTGCCTCACAGTGCAGTGGGGCATCTCTCCCACAGTATCCTCACCAGTCCATCCACTACACAGTCAGGAGAATCATAACAGCCAGTCCTGAAGGATCACCACAGAGCCAGGAATTGGCCAGGAACTCTATCCTGTATGCACATCCCATGAGCAGGCACCTGGATGTAGGATACCTTGGGCCAACACTTCTCACAGGAGCAGCCAGGCCCAGGGAGCTGCACTGGAGGGCTGAGGTCAGGAGGCTCCACCACAGTCCCAGGAGTTCCAGCACATTCCCAGAGATAAGTGCTGTGTCTGCATTACCTGAGACATGCTGCTCCTGTTGGCAGGTGCCAGGAGTGTCCTGGAACATGGTTGGAATCTGATAGGGGCACCTCCTGGACATGGAAAACCCACTCTCTGAGGCATGTAGCCAAAACACCAGAGATGGGCTCAGAGACACTGCTGAAATTATTTGTTTCAGATTTTTGGTTTGGTGGTGTTTTGTTTTGTTTTGATTTGGTTTTTTTGGGGGGTGGGGTGGGATTTTGGGGTGGGGTTGTTTTCTTTGTTTTGGGGTTGTTGGGCTTTTTATCTGCAGGTGGCACAAAGCATTTATCCCTGAGCCATGCTGCTCCAGCTGCTGCCAGAGGGATTGACTGAATGACTTAATTAGCTCAGGGATTCACAAGCAAAAACCAGCCATAAAACAGCTCCTCTTGCTTGATCCCAGGGGGCTTCCAGAGGGAATGAGATTCACGTAACAACCCAAAACAAACATGAAGTCCTTCCTTTCCCCATTTATAAAACCAACTCATATGCCTGAGGGGCTGAGAGGTGGAGAATGAAGCCTCTTGCAGCAAGGCTCGACCCTCCATCAGTTCCTCAGAAAGCCAAATCCAGACCAGGGGATGGGCTGAGGCAGCAGGCAGAGGTCTCTGCAGGATTCCACCTGTACCCTGAGGAGCAGGACACAGCCATGCACAGAGCCATAACTCTGTGGCAGGCTCATGTTCCCTGCTGCAGGATTAAACCTTCCCATTTCAGAAGGAAAGGGATGGAGAGGTTTGCTTTCCAAGAGCAACCCACTGCCAGCAGTGCCCTGGGGGATCATCCTGTTGACAGTGAGCCAGCCCACTTACCACTTTGGAGGAGGGAAAAGCATCAACAGCATCTCTGCTACAGTGACAGAGTAAATGGAAAGGAAACTTGGAGTTCAACCTCAGTGAGCTTCCGACAGGCAGTGTGCAGATAAACACACACTCGGGGACAGTTTAACTCCAAGCTTGCAACTCTAATGATGCATGAGTCGCAGTTTACATTTGTAGTAGAGAAACTGGGGAGAATAGGATTGCCTGGCCCAGCCCTATCCCTGGCAATTATGATGCTCTGTGGACAAAATCAACAGCTCCCTCTTCCTGGGACTGCACAGCCTCAAACTCACTCTCTCCCTCCCTGGGAAATCAGTGCAGCCAGACACACAGCAGGACAGAGCAGAGGAAGGGGAGCAGAGAACCCTTCACAAAGACAGCATTGCCATTAGAAGCCACACCAGTGAGTCCAAACCCATGGGGAGAAAGATTCCCTTGCCCTATTCTCCTCAGGCATGGCACCAGACAGGAAATGACAGGGAAATATGCATTTTGGGTAGCACAGAGGGTCCCTGCCTGAACCTACATGGAGCAGAGGACTTGCCCAGGCACCCCACTTGGTGAACTGAAGGGCTGCACAGGCCCATAGGGATTGAACACTGCTGGCCTCCAGCTCCTGGAACAGCCTGGCTACTGCCAGCACCATAGCAGGGCCACCTCTCAGTACACCCCAGCAGAGTACAATTATCTCCCACTCCAGAGCACAATGAGATTGAGCTGCCCAGATCCCTGGCTTTGCCTTTCAGACTGGTGATGACCATCTTTAATTGCATGCCTCCATACCTATTCTCCTTACTCCTTCCTCTCCCTGGATCCCTTCAAAGGTACCCTTGTTGGATGTTGCTCAGCCACTTTGGGTCAAAGATTTCCAGGAAAACGCCACCAAAAATGCAGCATGGAAAGTTTTACCAAGCCCAGTGCAGCAAGGTGGAGGCTTTGCCTAAAAGAGCAGAGCAGCCACCAGCAACATCCACAGTGACTTGGAAACCTCTTGGCTAGACAAGTGCTGACACTTACACACTGCAATGAGCCTGGAGACAGAGAGGAATAAGGCAGGATCAGCCTCACATCAGGGCAGAAAGGCTGTGGAGGAAGCTGTTGAGGATGAAGGAGGTGACCCAGCAATCAGTGTATGTTTTTAGGGGGAGGAGTCTGTTGAGACCAAAAGCAATTAGGCAAGCAGGGGAAAGGCTGTAACCCAGATCCCAGTCTGGCTGTATGGCTCCCATGAGCTCCCTCACCCCATCTGGGCGCCTGGGGTTAGGGAAGCTGTGGTTTCCTGTGCCTGCAGCCGTCACATTCATTGCTGGCTTCCACCAAAATGTCACAACAAATGCCACCATCTAAAGGAAATCAGACCTCAAACCATGTCATAGGCAGATCCAGCTTTGCACAGGAAGGGTTTTCAGCCACTGCCAAGGTTGCTTGCTCTGTGAGGAAATAAAACCTAGCTCATAAAAAGGAGGGTTTCTTTTTATGAGCTTTTGTCACTGTTACGCAATACCCCAGGTGAAAGCAAACTGCTCTGGGCCTCTGCTCAGCCCTGGGATCTGCCACCTCCTCACCCCATCCCAGCAATGCCAGCACATCTCTGCCAGCAGCCTGGGGCACCCTGGGCACCAGAGCAGGTGGCAAAAGGAGCCAGAGACTAATCTGGGGCAGCAAGGTCCCAGCAGAGAGACTGAAGGGGAAAAAGCCAACACAGGCTTCTCCTTCCAGCCCCCATGAGGTTGTGCATCCTGCCCTGAGGCAGCGTGGATGGGAGCCCTGCTTCCCAAAGGCAGGGGAGAGGCAGGGGACAGGTGCCTGGTGTCTGTGTGGCCATGAACACCTCTGTGCCTTGCAAACAGCAGCTGCACAGAGCTCCCCACATTTCAGGCTGCTCTTGTGACCAAATGGGGAGGGGGAAATACAACCCAGGAGTGCTATGGGCAAGCTCTCCAAAAAGGCTGCCTCTGCCTCCCACCCAGAAATGCCATTGCCATCTGCCCACAGTGAGTGTGGGGAGGCAGAAGGACAGGGAGGGATGGGAGCTGCAGCCTGGAAAGCAGAGGCTGGCGCCAGGCAGAGTTGGGGGGACGTGGGGAAGAGCACAGCATTAGCTGGGATAATCTGGCAGTCTTGGGGGATGCACCAGAAGCCTACAGATAATCAGGGGAGCTGGTGCAACAGACTTTGAAGTCTGCCATCAGGTTTCTCAGCCCGGCTCAGACATCAAAGGCAGCTGGTTAGTGCCCCCAATTACAGAGCCAGCCAGCCTGCTGCCTGCCTTCCCCAAGGCCAGCGGCTCAGCCGCGCTCCCCCGGGCACAGCTCACGGCCAGAAACCTCCTGACGAAGCAGAAATGCCCAAAGCCCTCCAGCTCCTGCTGCAGCCAGGCTTGCTTTGCTGGGAGCTCGCCTGGCTGCCACGTGGCTTTCACCTTGGGCTGTGGGAGCCCAGTGAGATCTCAGTGGATACACATCCTGTCAGTCCCAGGAAAGCCAGGCAGCCACAAAAAAAAAAAAAAAAAAAAAAAAGGGGTGGGGGGAAGACTAGTAAAAGTGAAGAAAGTAACTACCTTTTCTCATGGTGGTGGGAAAGTTTGCTTCCTTTAGTCAAATCTTGCATGGTCCTCGTGGGACATGGCTGCAATGCTGGGCAAGGTCAGGGTCCTCATGAGCAAAACCCCACAGCAGCACTGAAAGGTTGTTGGGGTCAGTTCGCACTGAAAAAACACAATACAGTGCAGCAACTGAAAACAAATAATTAAAACCACAAAAAAAAAAAAATCTAAGAGCAGAACTGGCTGAGAAGCAGAGGAGTACCTGTCCTGTACAGTTGCAGCTTCTAAGGGCTCTGGCCACACTGAGTAGAAGACAGCTGAGAACACACACATCCCTTGTTCAATGAACTGGTGTTTGCTCTTCTTTGCACATCATTTCTACAGAAAAAAAAAAAAAAAAAAGAAGAGTGCAGCCTGCCCTCCCTAAATCCTGCACACAGGGCCTGCTCACGTCACTGTGAAGTCTCAGAGTGCAGCCCCTGCCCAGCCAGGCTCCTGCACAGCCCAGGAGCTGCTCCACGCCCCCAGCCCGCTCTGTGCTGCCATTGGAAGCAGCACCAGCATCTTTTACGCAAGCAGCACCATGAAAGGCTCTTTGAAGCTGAGCACAGAGGGATGCTCTGGTTGTGTCAGTTCCCAATGGACACAGCCAGGGCAGAGAGGATGGAGGTTAACAGAGGGACAGGAGTGCACTCAGTTTCTGTGGAATTTCTGTGGGGGAATACAGGATGGTGTTATGTGTTGGGAGAGAAACTAGGTTTTCATATTAAGCTGCTTATTTAGGTCTCTAAGTTATGGAGATTCTGCACTTCAAAACTAATTAGATTGACAGAGCTTGGATTCGATTAGAGGATTTCCAGAAGCAAGAGGGTTTGAAAAAAATAAAATTAAATAGCTGGCCTGGAAATGCTAGCAAGAGAATTAAACACCCATTGCTGCAAAACACATCTAGGCTGGGAAAATGACAACTCCAGTTCCTAAAACCCACTGCACCAATGGCTGCAGCAGGGAGGTGGTCTCTCAACAAACCCAAGTGGAATATGCACATAACCATGTTTCCCAGTCCTAGAGGTAGGCAGAGGGTTCCAAGGCACTTCAGGAAGCACATGCTTCTCCAGTGGCAGTGTGTGAATTGGGCAGTGCATGGATTTTTCCCTGCCCTAAGGCTACTGCAGTGGGCAGAGCACCCAGGCAGGCAACTGCAGGGCTGGGGCTGAAGGGGAAGGAGCTGGAGGTCCCAAGGAGCAGCACTTGGGCTGACAGGGAAACCTCACCACATAAAACCCCACCATCTATGTAGACAAAGTCCCATCCTTACCAGCCAGGACACTGAAGTGTTTTCTGCACCAGAGGAGTGGGACCATTGCACAGCTGTGCTCCAGAAATGACAAAGCAAGGGAGCAGTGGCAGAACTGCTCTTACAGCTCACCTACCATCAAAGGCTTTGCTCATCTGCCTGAAAGAACTCCCTCTTTCCCACTCACCTGAGATCACAGGAATAACAGTGGCTTTACAAGACCCAACAGTGGAGCCAGAGTGGCTCTTTTTAAAATCCCAGAACTGCCAGCTTCAGTTGCTCTTGAAGTTCCTAGTGCATCTTTTCTCTCTTCTCTTCAAATATCCATATGCAGGTGTCCAAAGAAACTGAGCTTGGGGCCTGAGGGGTTGCCAGGGGATCTTTGCCTCCCAATGTAGTGTTAACATGATGAGCTGGGTGTGTTTAGCTACTGGAGAGCTGTACCTGGCCATGGAGCAGATGCTCTGGTTCCTCCCATGTGTCACTTTTTCACCCTCCTTAGGTTTGGGAAGAGCACTCTGGGCAGCACCACCCCACAAGCACCACAAGAGCAGAGCACATTGTAGGCAATACTGAGGCTCTTGCTATCCTCCATTTGCACTACAGAGTCACAGAAAGGCTAAGTTATATTTACTTTGAGCCAAACAAATTCCCTTCCAACAAAATGCAGGAGCTGCAGTGAGCTCCAGGGAAGGCCTGCAGGGTACACTGCTTTGATTAAACAGAGGTGGCAGGAAGAGTTGCAAATGTACACAGTACATCTCAGTTGTGTGCTCAGATTGCCAGTGTGGAAGGAACTCCCCCTTCAGTGCTGCCACTGAAGGGCTTGATAAAGGCTGTGCCCAGTCCTGCAACACAGAGCAGCAGCAGCTATCTTCCTTTTGCCTGACACCTTCCACACAAGAGAGCCTGCAGAACTCCCCTGCTACTCCAGGGACTTGGAGAACACCTCTCACCACTGCAGTGTGGCTCTCAGTGGAGCTGGAAGAGGTGACACTGGCAACACGCTGCTGCCACCACTGACACAAGGTAAGGGAGGATTGAAACACAGCAGTGCTGTCCCCAAGGGTCCTGAGAGCTGTCTTGTTAACACTGTACACAGTCAGGTCCAGGAAAGGGAATTTAATGAATAGCAACTTACAAAAGACCTTTACAGACCTTTTCTGAAAAGACCTTTTCTGCATTCATCCATGCAGGGAGCTGTAGGAGACAGAAAGAAGAGAGGGGGGGAAAAAAAGATAATGGCACAAGGCAAAGACATCTCAGCACGGACCTGAAAGGCTGCAGGAAAAGCCATCGACTTCAAAAGGACCTTAACACCTCATTTCTAATGAAATGTGTAATTCTACCAGTCTGAGCGCTCTGAACTGAAGGGGTTCTCCCTGAAAAACCAGAGATGGACATTTCTGAGCTAGAGGAAGAGGCCATGCTTGTCAGCCTACAGCAGCTAGTAAGGTCTGTCCCTGCAGAAGAAAGCCAAAACCACAATAAAGTAGAAAAATGCATTATCCTCCTATTTTTAATTTTTTTTCCCTAACTGGAAGACTCACCTTATGGCAATGATTTTGTTTTAAATACTCCAAGAAGGTTGGTCACTCACTCTAGGTACAGCTACCAGGAAAGACATCTTCAGAGGGACTGAACATTGTGGGTAGCACACCAGGGACCTCAGTGTGAGACACAGTTGGCTCCAGGAGCCACACAGCAGAAAAGCTGCCTGGCTGAAGTCTAGCAGCCTAGGATAAAAAACACAGAGTAAACTGGATTCATCCTTTTAACCATCATCCAAGAATTCTTGCACAATAGCAGAGGTGTTACACAAGTAACAAAACTGAGGTCAGAACCCATCCTGAAGTGTTTTCATGGAAACATAAACTATGTTTGGAGAGATCTGAGGACCCATCACCTGTCTGTTGGTTAAATAATGACCTCAGCTCCCTGCTGGGACTTCTTCCCTCCTCCCCAGTCCATCACTAGAGGGAGCTGCCATTACCTCATTTCTCTCAGCCCCAACCTGTGTGCCCAATACTAACACAAGTATCTTGCCTAATTCTCATGTCTTAGGTGGGCTGTGCTTTCCTCTGCAGCAAGAGCGAGAAACAAGTGCCTTCAGGTTCTTATTCTGAGATGCATATCTGAGTAGCTCAGATAAATTACATTCTTTAATTACCTGTTTCTCAAGTCCAGGGCAGCTATCCTGGGTGTTAACAATGAATCACACTGTCATTATCCTGGAAAATGAAAATTGTCAGCACAGTGGTCTCTTGTCTGGAGCTCCTAGACACTGAGCAGAATTTGTGTTATGATAGCAAGCAGATGAAGAAAGAAGGCTAAACCATCTTTCTTAGAAAGAAAAACTGTCCCTTCTGCTTTGGCAAAGGGAAAATAAATGTCTCTTTGGAGTGGCTTCCCCATCAGAAATGCTGACTTTCCTTGCACATTGCCTGGAGTCCTCACGAGGAAAGTGGCTACAAAACATTTGCAGACGAGCACAGGGTGCCAGCCTTGCAGGTGGTTCTGCACTGGGCTGGAGTTCTGCAGCCTGAGCTCTCAGCACATGATTCAAGAGCACACTACAACAAAGCACACCTGCTCTTCTCCAGAGAGAGGAGCATAAAAGACCATTGTCCTTTAGATGCAGAGAGACAAAGGCAAGAAAAGACTCCATAAGGGAAGCAGGAAAAAGAGAAGAGGTAAGGCAGAGGGAAGAAAACACAGATTAAATCAGCAAACAGGTTTCAGGACAGCAAAAAGGATGTAGCTGAACACTAAAGGGGAGGTTACAACTACTGCACTTGCACTCAGAACATGCATTTGGCTGTAACCACACAGAGCTTTTGTACATGCAGGCAGATGCTAAGCAGCATGGATATTCTCTGTTTACCACAGTCCAAGCATCCCAGCCACTGCACATCATGCCAGGGCCCTTGTAGAGCTGAAGTCACCACAGAAGCAACAAGATCTGCAAATGCAGCACCAGTCCTGTCCTCTCAGGCATCTCTGGGTTCTCAGATGCCCAGCAATTGCTATGTTCATACTGCCAGCTCTGGAACTTCATTCTCCCTTCTCTCCAGCTCCACCCCTTATGAAACTTTTAGGAACTCAGTGTCTTTGGCACTGCTTACCATCCATTAAGTATGTCAAAACCATTGCTAGGATCATGCAAGCAAAGAACTAGAGGGCATAAGCTGGGTTAATTTGCCAGCAAGAAACAAAAAACTTTGTGTCCATCTGTCTGCAGCTTCATCACTCACCTCTGACAACAACAGAGGTATGCTCAGACTAAGTCTGTGGTCTGGTCTAAGGCCCAGAACACGCTGGAGGTTATAAAATCCCAGATGAACAAAGTATAAGGTAACACTGCCTTGCTTTCCCAAAGCCTGCATTGCAAAGCCCTGCCCTCCTGAGAGCAGACAGGCTCTGCTTCTGGCTCGTCCTGGAATGCAGCTCTGCTGCCAGGGAGAGAGAGCAGCTTGTGTCTGTGGCAGCTCTTCTGAGGGACCTGGAGATCCACATGGCCTGCTTTCCTCAACAACCCAGGCATTCCCCTGGACCTCTCAGGGTCACTCATCTGCTGGCTACAGCACAATGCCATTTTCCTCAGGAGCAGAAGGAGACCCCTGGCAAAGGGCTGTCTGACTGAAGGCTACACGTGGCATTTGAGGTGGATTTGCCTGGCACCAGAATGAGAAATGGCTTTTCCTTCAGTTAGCACATCCCACAGCTTCAATCAGTCACTAAAGACTCTCTCTTGAAACACCATTTATCCTGGTACCTGCTGTGCAGAGCTCAGCCCCCTGCAGTCACAGAAGTGTGGCAAAGGAAAGGCTAAAGCCACACATTTCCTTGGAAGATTTGCATGACTGGGCTTCAGTTTCACCTGACAAAGAGGAAGGTCAGTGACAACGAGGTCTTCTCATGCATCCTGCCTGACACCAGGCAGCTTCAGCCCAGCAAGGGTTTTTGGACTGGCCCTGACTCCAGAGCCACAGCAGCACCACTAAGCTCTGTCAGAGAAGAAGTAGAGGCAAGCATGTTGGCTGAGCCTGGTGTACAAAACCACCTGAACTCTCAGGCTGTGGCACAAAAGCGCTTTTCAGACTGCCCCCATGGCAGCAGACCACACCTCTATCAGCAGCTGGCTGAGCTGAGCCCATGGCAGGTACAGGGCAGTGATAGAGCCTTGACACCTCTTACCATTCCCTGCAACACCCAGTCACTCACTTGCCAGTACCCCCTTTCATTTCCAGACTTACATTTTTCAGCTTTCTTTCTTATGACAAAATACTAGCACGTTCACAAGGACATTATTCAGACCCAGGTCATCCCAGGGAGTGGGGGAGGCAAACAAATTTTGTGAAAGCTAATCCAAACTTACCTGTGAGCTGTAACCTGCACAGCTGGAGGCCAGGGACTGCTGTCCCACACCACTCCTTGCTGCTGCACATGCATGTGGGTACTGGACATCTAGAACTGACCATTTATGGCATTCCTGGATCTCAGCTGATGGCTCCTGTTGCTCCTTAAGGATTCAGAGCTTGGTGCCACCTCCCAGCTTCCTGCAAGCCCACTCTGCAGAGCACACCTTTCCATCTAGAAAGAAGCCAAATGTACACAGTTTGCTGTCACCTGTCCTGCACTGCAGCCTGCTCAGAGCATACAACACTCTGAACAAAAACTCACCTTGCCAAAGCCT
Source organism: Muscicapa striata striata (assembly GCA_030060385.1). Lineage (NCBI taxonomy): Eukaryota > Metazoa > Chordata > Aves > Passeriformes > Muscicapidae > Muscicapa > Muscicapa striata. The sequence goes on along the minus strand of JAREIS010000058.1, from coordinate 2,332,262 downwards.
GTGTTGGCATCCCAAAACCACTGCTGCCTCAAACTGCTTCCTGCTGGAAAGCAAGTGTGCTGGTTTTGGCTGGAATAAAGTTCATTTTCTAGCCAGCACGGGGCTGTGTTTTGGATCTGTGCTGGCAGCAGGGCTGACAATGCAGGGATGTTGTCCTTACTGCTGGGCACAGCTTGCACAGAGCCGTGGCCTTTTCTGCCTCTCACCCACCCCAGCAGCAGGGCTGGGGGGTCAGCAGGGGGGAGGGGACACAGCCAGGACAGGGGACCCCACCTGAGCCCAGGGGTATCCCAGTGCCATGCTGGGCAGGTAAAACTGGTGGGAGGAGGAGAAAGGGGAACATTCAGAGTGGTGTCACTGAGTCACTGGGATGTGAGACAGAGCCCTGCTCTCCTGGGGATCCAGGGCTGAGCACCTGCCTGCCCATGGGAAGCAGGGAATTAATTCCTTGCTTTGCCTGAGAGCATGGCTTGTACTTTCTCTATTATACTATCTTGATCTCAACACCTGTACTTTTTTCACTTTTACTCTTCCAATTCTCTTCTCCATCCCACTGCTGGGGGAGCAAAGTGGCTGTGTGGGTTTGGCTGCCAGCTGGGATCAAACCATGACAGCAAGTCACCTCCTTGCTCTATGATTTTGGTGTCTTTGCATGGCTGCTGAGGATAAAGAAACATCCTAAATTCAGCCATTGGAAAGTTTTCTTCCAACACTAATGATTTTTCTCCTGGTACCTTGGAAATAAGAAGCCTCATGAAGGGGTCAAGGAAGACTTGACACCTAATGCCAGGTTTTACAGCAGATATTAAATATACACTCCCAACTGTGACTCCTGGCCTTAGCTAATCAAAATAAAACTCTCCCAACAAAAAGGCTAACTTACAGTGGGGCAGAAACACAACAGAACCAGAAAATAATTATGCTTCCCAATTCATGCCAGAAATGTAGGCAGATATTTAAAACTTACTGTAAAATAGGGTTCATGCTTATTTTACAGGGTAAACAGTGCTGGAAACAGGACTGTGAGGTTTACATTTTACACTTTTAACAATAGTATCTGCATACCTGCAGAGAACAAGGAAAGAACTGTCCTTAGCTCAAACATCCAGACCCATGGCACAGACATAATCAAAAAGGCTCCCTCTTTATTTTAAACATAAAAAGAAACATTATACACAACATTGTTAGAACTATTCAGTACCTGCATTCCAGAATTGTGCCCAAAACTTTATTTTATAACTTTGAAATTAAAACAAAAGAAAGAAAATATCTTGCCCTTCTGCTGTATGATGTTCAAGGTTGCCCTGGATCAAAATTCCAAGTGCCTGGAGGAATTTACCAGCTTAACCAGGAGACTGGCAATGCAAACAGAGGAAGATCAATGTGAGCCCTTAGGATACTTTGACAATACCACAGGTTACAGCAGGGAGGATATGGATGCTTGTACTGCACCACAGGCAGCTCATTCTTCTGATACTCTGCAGGTTTAATACACAACCAGACACACACACCTCCACTCACACAAACCCTGGTCACACACAAAATAAAAATAAAAAATAAAAATAATAATAATAAAACATGAAAAGTGACCTAGATTTTTTTTTTTCCCTTAGAGAGAAGATTCACACTTTGTTTTAAAAAAGGGGATAATACAAAATTGGCACAAGTAGAAGGAAACCTGGGGGCTAGGTCTAGCCCATCAGCTTCTAGCCTTCCAACTAGAGTAAATACAGGGTGGAATGGGATGCAGCATTGCCTTCCAAGGGGCTGTCAGCAGTGCAAGCTAGTGGCAAACTTCCTTCACTTGGAGTGACAAAGATGGTTTGTTATGGGCCATGAAGGAAGGTCACCATTAGATAAGGACATGGGGACCTTTCACTAGAGAAGAAGGGAGCCCTGACCAAAATAACCCTGAGTTTTTTTCCAGCAGGGAGGAAGTGTGCTATATGGTGTGTTTGGGAAGAGCTGGCACTTCCCTGCTCATCCATTCCCTAATTATTGCATTATGGTCATGATCCTCTCTCCCTAAAACTTAACCAAGGGCATAGATAGACAAGGAGTCAGTCTGCCAGGACAAAAAGTGACTGATGCTGGGCTTAGAACTTCACCACCACTTCCACCCCTCCCAACATGCCCCAGTGCCACAAGCCTTCTGAGAAGAAAGCAGATGTTAATGTAGGAAAGAAGCTGCTAGATCAACCAGCATCCCAAACATCAGAATAGTGTTTCACAACATTTCAGGAAAAAGTAAGATTTCACTACAGCAGAGACAGGAGAGGAAGAAAAATTCTTGCTGTCAAAGCATTGCTACAGATTTCTGGGCTTTCACAGTGGAAGCCAGAAGATTTCTTCTGCCCTGTTCTTTAGGAAAGGCAGCTAAGTCTGCCTGCAACAGAGGCCTTTTCAGAGCTCTTCCAGAAAGAAAAACATCAGGCCAGGAAGGAAACTTGCTATGTACCTTCAGGCCAAAGTCTTTCAGAGGTTCATAGGTGTGGGGGTCCCAGTTTTGGAATACTACATTAAATGTCTTAAAGAGTCAAATGACAACTTGCAAGCCCCAACTCTGCAAATTAAGCCCATTTTTGAAGATGTTTCATATTCATCTTTTAAAAATCCCTGAACACCTCTATGCATACAGATGTGACTGCATGCATGTTCACACGCAGGACACAGAGCAGCCTTCTGGAAAACCCCTTAACATCAGCCTCAGAAAAAAAGGTCACAATGCAAGACAAAATAAACCAAAACACACTGAGAAAACTTACCACAAAAAACCTTCATAGCCCAGATACCAGACCTGCAGCTCCCCTGGAATATGCAGTGGGATGAGCTATTAGAGAAGCAGATTGTCTAGGACATAACTAATGTGTAATCAGGCAACAGCACACCACAGCCACTACCTTCCATGGATGCTCTTCTTTATCATCTTTTATCTTAAAAGCCATGGTAAGGATTGAGCCCTGGCCTCATCTCTGCATTTCTCACCCTTCTTGATGCAAGCCAAACCACGGCTACGACATCAGACTGTGGTGAAGTCCTACTTCCTCATTTGTTTGTACACAGTAACTTTATTCTGACCTTTATTGCTTAGAACACCAGCTGTGCTGGGAAGACAGAACTGCCTGGCAAAGATGCTGCTCCCTCTCAGGAGCCAGGTCAGTGTATTTGGAAGACCAAAGCAGGACTTCTGCACTATAGCACCAAGGAACAGGCCTCAAGCCCATGGGGAAAGCCCCGCTGCAGGCCCACACTCAAGACCAGGGCTGTTGGAGCCTGAAGGATTCTTGCTCTTATTCCTACCTGAGCTGCACTGCAGCTGCTGCAGATCTCAGATTCTGCTCACAGGTTCGAGGGTTACCAGTGAGTGACTGGCAGAAGCAGCAATGAAGTCTGGCCTGTGCATTTGGTAATACATAATTTACAAGTCTCTAAACATGATCAGTTGGCCAACTGCAGATGAAGATCCATCTCTTATTATTTTCCTAAGTCACACCATCACCCAGGGAGCAGGGTCTCCAACCTCCCTGCTGAGGCCAGCAGAAGCTGGGCCTTGTCCCTAGGTACCACGTGCCCCCCTGCCACAAGCAGAACAGGGTCTCAGGCACGATGTGAGCAGCTGTAGTGGGGAGAAGAGAAGGTGGAAGGGTGGGGGAGAAGGTGGCCATAGGCAGACATCCATCAAATGCTTGTCTGAGGATTGACTCTTCAGTGTTGCCAACTCAGTCCCTCCTCACCACAGCTAAGAGCTTTGAGCACTGAACAAAAAGGTTTTTAAAAAGTGCTTCAAAGACTTCCACCAGCCAAGTGTCAGGATTAACTGCAATCTCTTGGAAAGCCAGGGAAGAGAAGGCATGCTGACAGCCATAAAACAACTCTTTGCTGGAACAGCCTCATGATGGTTCCAGCACAGGAACCTTCCCCAGCCTTCAATCCAACACAGAGAAGTCTCTGAGATACCAAGGTGGAAAGAGAAAGGGAACAGGATGTTGTGATAGGGATAGAGGGGAAAGGTAGATTGTTTAATACAGTGAAAGTCTAATGCTTTTACCAGCCTCTTTCCCATTCCCCATCTTGCCCACCTTGCTTTCATACAGGGACATCTTTCCAAAACCACGAGGGGGGAAATAAAACTAATGAATAAACAAACAAAACATTAATGAATTTTGTCACAGGGCCCTGCTGAAAGAAGGCTCAACAGTTTGCACATTAGAAGGACATGATCCTATGCAGAAAGTGCTGCTGGAAAAGGAGAACTCCCAAGTTGCTAAATATGGCCTGATTGTTCTCAGGACATGATGTGTAACAAGGAGAAGCTTGAGGTCCAGGCTGGAATCAGAGAGCAAACACTGTCTTGTCTGGGCCTGTGAGTAAGTGTCTCAACACAATCCAAGAGCCCTGTGAGTCTCTCCCAAAATGCAAGAGTGTCCAGCTCAGTCCATCTCCATCGACATTAGCCGGCGGCGCTCTCGTCTCGTTTCCTGCACCTCCTTCTTGCAGCACCAACGGGAGCTGCAGTAGCCAATGAGGCAGGAGAGGAGTCCAATGGCAGTGGCCAGACCGATGCCAATCAACAGGGGGTACTTGAAAGCATTCAGAACTGAAAAAGGAATGCAGAGTCATTAGATACCACTGAGAAATTCAGACATCCCTTATCTTTCTTCTTGCCTGAAAAAGGAGAAAATTCCACATTATTCAGTCAGGGGCAGATTAATTATTTCAGAAAGAAATTACACTAGTTTTCCTTCTTGATTTCCATCTACTCGGGTTTGAAAAATTGGTCTCTTAATCTCTCCCTTTTCTCTTCACCCTAATTCATCCTCTGTAATTTCAAAGCCTTGGAGAGGCTGGAAGCACCAGAAGAGCCTGGGAGTTAGATAGCAAAGTCGAGTTTATTCCAAGAGTCATCCTCTCACACATTTCTCCAAACAAAATATTGGATTGTTTCCCCATCAGTGGCAGAGTATGGCTGCATTCTTTGCAATGCATTTCCAAAAAGCAAGGAGTGGACTCCTTTATGTTTGAATTATTAGAATTACTATATATTTACCCTACCTAATCAACCTTCAGAGCTGGTGCCTAAACAAAAAAAAATGGATTGTGAAGTACCTACTGCTCAGTTAAAAGGCAGTAAGAACTGAAAGGGGCTTGGAAAGTACAGTTATAATAGTTATCAGCACAATGAGGAGAACAAAAGCTTCTTGTTCATTTCAAGTTCACGGAACTTCCAAAAGTGACCTCTCCTGGAAATATCAAGAAAGCAACTAGTTCAAAACCCCTCCTGTAATAATTTTCTTCCTTAGCTATGTGCTGAATGCAGTATCTAGTGTGTGAGTTCCTGCTCGTGAAGTCTAGCAACACTTGCGACTCTGGGTGGAAAGCAGACAGGGCATAAAGCAACATCTTGTCATTAGAGAGGGAGGAAGGAGCCAGAGCTCTGCTTCTTCTCTTCTCAGCTTTGACACTAACCACAGAGTGACTAATTCACACACCCCATCTGCAAACCAAGGCTTCCTCCAGCAGGCAGCAGAAGGGTTAACACTTGGAGACAATACTGCGCCCTTGACTGAAAGGTGCCTCAGCTATGGAAAACATCACCAGGAGGTGATCAGGAAAGAAAATGCTCCAATTTTCTACTCTGAAGAATCTTGAATCAGAAATTGCTAACTATAAAAAAGATGACAAAATCTAATGAGATTACCAGAGGCAGGGAACGTTTGCCACAAAAGGACACAATAAGGTGTTAAGAACTAAAGTGAGTAGCACAGGTTTGAGCCTCTCACCATCCATTTTCACAGAGAGGAAGATGGGCTTGGCTCTGATGTCGGGCTGGCGCTGCCACGCGCCCGTGGCGGATCGCACCCAGGGCGTCACCACGCAGTAGTGGTTCCCGAAGTCGTGGTCCTCGCAGCCGTGCACGCGCAGCCGGAACTCCAGAGGGCTGATCCTCTCCACGCTCAGGTCACTGCTGCCGTTCCTCCTGCTCTGGGTCACAATCCCCCTCCGGTCCAGCGAGGCCAGCAGGATGGGCTCCCTGTCCAGCGCAAAGGAGCGCACCGCAAACCAGGAGACGTCAAAGGACATGTCATCTGCGTTGGGGGGCAAAGCAGAATTCAGACATGGTGCTGAGTCCTGAAAAGCATTCACAGTGCCATTTCTCAGCAGAAAGGTTAACCTGTAAGCAGCACAGCCAGCACTGGTCTGACAGCAGAGGAAAAAAAAAAAAAAAAGAAAACAGAAAGAAAAAGAGAGAGTCCCCTGAACATGTCCTTTCTAGGAAGATTCAAGCAGTGAACTGCAATGAAATGCACTGACAGGAAGAATGGAACTGTACAGAAAGGGTGACTTACCACAGGGACGACACAGAAGTGATTTCTTGCCTTTCTGCCTGCGATTCTGAAATCTGTATTTAACTCTGATCTAAGTTTTTATCAAGCAGGCCTATAGTGAAAGGGAGTGGGAGCACTAGATATTTGCTAGCAGAGGGTGATTTGCAGTTACTGTCTTTATGAGGGCTTACACAACCACAAGGTCAGAAGGCGCTATCCTGAAGATCCCTTCCTTACCTTTAGATTAAATGAACACAAGATCCTGGACAGTGCACAAAAAATTGCACTGCAATTTTCTTCTGCAACAGTACAAAACATTCAGGAGCAAAGCCTGACCATGCTGCTTTTACGCATTTTTCCCAGAGTTGTGGGTTACTGTGACACATCAAACACGATGCCTTGTACAAGTTTCACCACCCAAAGACACCGTCTATAATATGGATTTGCTGGAACTTACACTTCTAACACAGCTGGCAGGTAGTCAGAGTCCATCAGCACATCCAGCTCGCTGTGTGCTCATGCAAGGTCCTATTGATCTCATTAGCAGATCTCAGCCCTAAGCCTATTAGGCAGATGTAGCTGAGTATCCCCTTTAAAAATCACCGCTATTCTTTGCTATCATGAGCCCAGCAACACCTGCCAGAGTCTGAAACCTGGCATGACCTACAGCACAGAGAGGAAAGGCTGCTCACTTGTTTCCTCACAGGTCTTCTTTCCTGGCACATGAGCAAACCAATGGGCCTAAACTGGAAATAGAAATTACTATTTCTATTACTATTTTACTGAGTTTGGAGTACTGGTACAGTGTGTGCACATCTAAGGCAGTCCCAGTGATTCTTAGCAATGTATAAACCCTCCATTTTTAAGTATTGAGAGCTCTGAAAAGCACAGTACTAGCAATCTAAAATTTAAAACTGATCTTTTGTCTAAGTGAGTTTGCTATTCTCTTAAACTTTCACATTTGACCTCCAGGCTAATGGAATAACTGAAGCCCTAAGCCTACTGATGTGCTGAAATTGTTTACAGATCTAAGTGAAGATGATTTTTAAGTCTCAATCAGGTAAGCTAGCACTTTGGCAAAGACAGTAACCTCCCTATTTTAAAGTAAAGGGAAGTAAAGGGACAGCCTTAGCTCTTTTACTTAAAGTATAATATCAGCTGGCCACGTGGGACGTTCCTCCTCATTGCAGAAAAAAAACCCTTAAAAACCAGTGTTTGGGGTGCAGTTCCTAAGGTACACACATCTACAGAAACAAAACAAAAATATGAGAAAGCACATTACTGCCAGAGAGTGTCTGACCCAACTGTTTTGGGACACCAGCCAATTTCCTGCACTGCCTGCCACAGCCCGGTGTTCTGAGCAATGCACAGAAGCTCAGGAGAGCACCTGGCCTGCTTTGCAGCCCTACAGCACAGCAAGTGTCCCAGTGCTACATGGGGTTCAGCACAGGTCATTTGGAGCAGCAGCCCTCAGAGCAATCCCTCTTGCCTTCCATCCTACAAATGCTACAATGAGTTATTTGGCAAAGCGCTCTGACCACTTCCCTTGAAATCAAAGTTAATAAAAATTACCATAAACACATGTTCAGTCAAAGAGACCAAGTTTTGACCTCTGCTTTGTGCACTCATCCAAGTGTCTATGGGAAACAGGGCCTCTGCTGGAGAGAGCTCTGTTTATAGAAACCACTCTTCATCCCTGCTGTCTGTTTATGCCAAATACGGTAATAGCACTGGTCCACAGGCAGTCACGTTGGGAATGACCAATTCCTTCCAAAGATCCAACACTGACGCTTGCTCTTGTGCTTCCAGGTGCTGTAGGAGCATATGGACACATTTCAGGCTAAGTCAAATTATTCTTAACACACCACTGACCTTGCTGGAAAGGGTTTAAGCAATAAATTTAGATATTAAAAGATAATAATAATCTAGTCTTCAGATCCTCAGGCAGCTTTGAAGAATTCATTCTTTTGCATCTCAGATAATTTGAGGTTCCCTTCCCCTCATATGAGTACAGGCACTTGCTGTCATTTTGAAATATTTGAATCTGTCTTCTGTAATTACAACATGGGACAACAGTATTATGCCAACATATTTTATTAGCCAGTACACAGTTTGCAATTAGTGACTCACTACAGACAGTCAGAGGGAGGATTTGGCTCTGAGTACTCTGTCACTATCCTCCTTGAAATAGCTTAATACAGCAAAGTCATCTGATTCATTTCTGTACATCTCTGGATTTCATGCAATAAAAACACAAGCAAATTTAGCAAAGCCAGGACATAAATCAGGTGCTCTCTAAATATCAGAGATGAACATGTCTAGCAGCTCTCAAGTGCTAGTAAATATGTAGATTTACTGATATAAAGCAGGTCACATGCTAGGCATCTGCCCCATTCCACACACTCATCAATGTTGATGAGTCACTCTCAATTTTTGACCCCAATCTACAAAAACTCCACTTCAAGAGCCACGCTCACATTCAACAAAAGTTTCTTTTCCTGGTTCTTTCTGTGCCACAGTCAGTAGTGTGGGACACCTGGCCAAGGTCCCCTACAGTGAAGTGTTATATCCCAGTGCCCATAAGGGCATCAAAGATCTCAGTGCCACCCAAGGGAACAGAGAGCACTGGGAGCTGGACACTTCAGAGCTCTGTGAGCAGAGCTAGCAGTGGTGCTGTGCTTCCTCCCCTCCTCAGCCAGTGAGGATCATCAACATGTAAAGCACATCTTTGTGCACATTTCGATTTGACACACAGGGCTAAGCTGTCTGGGTCTTAGCTGCTTTCCCTGACCAATCACTCCTCAAAAGAGGGAATCCTATTTCTAGACCAGCTTCTTAGGAACCATACACTTCCACTGCTTAGAATGGAGCTCTCTCTGCATCCTGTTACAGTGTTGAATCACAATTTTGAGACCCTTTTTGTTTACTACATTTAAATGAGGTTGAATAGGGCTTCCTAGAGAGCTGAGCAAACCACTTCAAGCCATATAAGGGGTAAACAAGCTGGTTTTGTTAAATTCTCCAGAGCGCCCACTGGGTCTGTCTGGAGCAGATAAAAAAACCCCCACATCTCCTTTCAGACACAGTAAGTAATACTTTTAAATCCCTAAGCACACAGCCCAAGAATGGGTGATCTGGGAGAGGTCTAGAGAGATCATTTGTGAAAATGTGTATTCAACAGAAGTATCAGAAGCAGCTTTTATATCTTCAGGGCACAGAAGAACTACTATTCCCCACTGACACACACACATATTCCCCTCGTATCAATTCAAAACAGCAACCCCAGCTGCCAAGCCAAAGGAGCACTTCTTTAGATGGAGCAGTTGCTGCCATGTACTGGGCTTAGTAACACACACTCAATTTCAGCAGGGTCTCAAAGAAGCAGAGGAAATTAAAGCATGTAGCAGTCACGCCAAAACCTCTTCTACCCTTTTGAAAATTTCCCACAGGGTGGATACACACAAACACACACTGAAAGCATTGTGAGTTGCTTCTACCAGAAAAGGGTTCAAACTGTAAGTGATGCCTCTAGGAAAAAAAAAAAAAAAAAAAAAAAAGATCAATCTAACTAACAAATGGCACTGACAAAGATAACTGGTCATCCAGCTTTTCTTCAGCTCTTTGGAAGTACTTTATTTTTCTAACTGTGCATACAAAGAGGGAGGTGGCACTTGACACCAGCATCCTACAGGAGGCATACACACTAATCCACATGCGTGCCTGCAAAGTTGAGTGTCTGTGTGCACAGGAGCAGAGCTGGCTGGCACACCAAGTATGTTCAAAGGGTGAGCATTTAACAGGACATCTTATGAAACATCCTGCTCCTCCTTTGCTCACAGGGATCCCACACCACAACCCTGCAGCAAGTCTGACACGAGTACAGATGGCCTTGAAAGCCACCACGCCCCTCAGAAGGGAGTCAAATGCATTTTCTCTTTTCTCATTACATTCCCAAATGGAATGACCATGTCTGTACTGCAGCCATCTGTTTTCCTCCAGAAGATGCTGGTAACTCTTGCCCTGTTTCTCTCAATGCCAGGTGTAGGCTTTCCCTAACAGCATGCCTCATGTCCCCAGTGGGATGAGACAGCCCTGTTACTTTCACAGTCTGTCTAACATTTGGCAAGAATTTAAAAAGCAAGTCCTCCATTCCAGTTGTGAACTAAACTGTGATACTGACACAGCATAAAGACAGATCAGAGATGGAATACAGAGCAATAAGGTTACCAGTGAGGAACCACATCTGTTTGCTACCATATAAGTCCTCAAGCCCTTCCTCTAACCTCCTCCATTAGTCCAGCTCCCAAGGCCAAGAAGGATGAGGGAAGTCTGCACACCCTGCATAAATCCCAGCTGTTCCCTGCCAGTCTCATCCAGAGGACCAGCAAGGACTGTGTTTCATCACACAGGATGATTGGTTAGGCCCCAAATCCTGCTCATCCTGCAAATACTGGAGGCTCAGAATGTGGACTGGAGAGTCCCCCCAAAGCCTGCCACAATGCCACATTTTACTCCACTCTAGGTTTACTCGTCTGTGCCTCATCTGCCTCATTGCAGACTGAAAAAGAAAGAAACCAAACAAACCATCAACATGAAAGAAACAAGATAAAAATCCACCACAGAGGTTTACCATGTCCAAGATGACATTATCCAGCTATGGAACAGATTACAATGCTGACATTTAAGACTCTGCTCTGGTTGCCCATGACTGCTGGAAACAGCATCATCTCCAGCCCCAGGGATAATCTATCAATTCAACAGACACCCACAAACCCTCGTGAAGTTGCCAAGTTAAAACTTAACTGTGCTGATAATCAGCTCCTCAAAAGACAATACCTTTTTACTTCAACCTTTTTGATTATCCTTGTACTGTCTGTGCTCCTCCCAGTCTCAAGGTACCAAATACACACAAACCCATCCCAAACTCAACTGCAGCACTGACAGGAGAGCCCCACTGCTCCTTTTCACAGCACAGGAAGGTGGGAAGGGACCACTGGGGGTCATCTGGTCCAAGAGTTATCCTAGAGCACATAACACAGGATTTTGTCTGAAGGGTTTCTGAATATCTCCAGAGAAGGAGCCTCTACATCATCTCTGGGCACCCTGTTGCTCACCCTCACAGTAAAGTTTCTCCTCATATCCAGGTGGAACTTGCTGTGTGTTCCAGTTTTCAAGTTTTAAGAGAGGGATGCTGAGGCCTCTTCCACAAGGCAACGCCAAGCTGTCGAACACCAGCAGAAGCAGCAGCTGCTCCCTGTCAGCAATTATTGCTTTGGAAAGGAAGGCAGCTGCTCTGGGTACTGCCTCACTGCAATACCTGCAAGAGCTTGAGCACACCTCAATGTGGAAGAGGCTTCCTGCTGAGCAGGAGCCACAGGACAGGCTGAGGTAGATGCACAGACACACGCTGCTGCTTGCTGTGCCCAATATCCCAGGCTATGACTCTTTTGACAGCAATAAAGTTTACTCAGCTTTTCCTCCCTGCCAGGCATTTCAATAATACAATCTACAGACTTCTATCATTTTTTTTCACAGGCAGCACACGACTGTAATCTAGCAAATTGCTTCCCTGCTACGCTCAGATTTAATGTAGAACAGACATCTTGTAATTTCAGAGTGATGGACCTTTACTAAGCCTGGTACTTCATCTCATCAGCTACTACATCATAAGCAATATTTTCTGCACAGCACCTCCTTTGTAGTGGTTTATGTGTAGGCTTTTAAGTTTGGCATGAATCATGACAACTTTATATTTAGATATATTCGCATATATTTATATTTACATATATATATGTATTTACATATATATTTGTAGATTTATTTTAAAGAGATGCTTATATTCATATACATAATGACTCAACTCACTCCAAACCCAAATTTTGGGTATAAGAGAGTTACTCTCACAGCATTTTGATGAAAAGCAGCTCAGACAATGCTTGGCAAGCAGCCAGGTTTGAGCAATTCTCTGAACTTTTTAGCTGTCCATAAAAATTTGCTTTTGTGTCTGCTACCCTTCTTACAGGAACTAGGTACTGTATTTCTTTCTTCCACATAAAAAAGGATGCTCAACTCTGAAGGCAATGAACATTCATTTTGGCATTTAGGCTGCAGCAGTCAATTATTATGATTTTTAGATTTACCTTAAGCCTTAAATTCACTCTGAAGTGAGAAGCTGACTGGTCAGGTGTCTAAGATTTCTTTACAGATGACAATTTTTTTCTAAATGGTTTATCCAATGGACCTTCTTTCTATTTAAAGGGAGTAGGAATAGTTTCCATGGCCCATCTGATGGTTGAAGGTTGAGATTACCTGCAGTGGGGTCAGTTAGTGGGGACAGCAGATGGGGATTTGATGGTAAGAACATTTTTTCTCCCTCCCTCAGGAGGTAAAATGGAAAAAAAAAAACTTGCTTTAAATTGAGCTGTGTAAAGCAAGCACACTCTCCTGTTTTTATCTAGTTCTACAGAATTGTTGGTTCTCAACTTTCCAGCTTCACTCAAAGGATACAGGGTTGTAACTTCTGAAGGCAAATGAGTTACAAGTGAAATAATTTTGCTGAAATACCTGGCTCAAGTGGCATTCCCTCCATTGTGATGATGCACAGCAAATCTGCCACCTCCCCCTGGTAAATCGTTGGGCTGTCAGAATGCACCGAGACATTGAACACAGGACCTAGAAAAGAGCAACCACACTTATTCATAATTCTTGCACAATATTGAAGTATTCTCTCCTAGTTTGTGGAGACAGAGCCCTGAAGTAGGGATAAGCAGCCATTTAAGTTTTTATAAAATAGTTTTTCATTTTTAGCCATTTAATCCTGTAATAAGAAAAGTACCCAAACCATCAGACCTTTTGCCCAACACAGAGACTGGTGCCCAAATCTGCCTTCTACTCTCCAGCACAAAAGGAGCTGCCCTTCCACTGGTGACTCCTTTAAGAGCCTGAGCATTCAGATCTTCAGGCTAATCCAAACAGATCTTTTTGTTGAGGCTGTCAATAGGAATTCAAGTGAAAGCAAAACAGTATGTGAACAATACCCATGGTTGTACAGTAGAACTGGAGCAGACAATACAAGTAGTGCATCTGATAATACTTTTCTGTGGGTTTTCCTTCAGGCTCTGCCACAGATAGCTTCTTCTGTAGATGTCTCAAAGCCCAAGGGTATAGTAACTCCTTCAGCTGCAAAGTGGTGATGGTATCAATGAAAACCATTAGGCTGTTTTGAAATACTCAGATACCATGACAACACTGTGATGTTTTAAAAGACTTCTGACATACCTAGGTTAAAAAACCAAAACGTCCTCAAAGTCTAACAACAGCTGCATCTCTAGTGCAAAAATAACAAAATCATAACTCCTCAGATATGCCAGCATTGTTAATACTCTCTATTTCACAGGGCAGAAACTGAAGAATGTACCAGAATACCAGAATTTCTCTGCTAACCAAGATGAGTAGAAGGAAAGCTGATCCCAACAGTGACCTCCAGGATGACTCTGGGGGAAAGAGCCACGGAACCCAAGAAGAAACTTGGGACTCAGATTAAGAAGTAACCCTTTTTACACTCCCTAGACTCCCATTATTACCTGGCTTACCTACTTCTGGCAAAGCAGCAGCAACAACAAGCAGAGAAGAGCGGCTTGGGAAAAGAAAGAAAAGCTGTTTATTTGCTCTCCTCCACTCTTACCTGCTCCAATCCACTGAAAATCAGTGGCAAACAATGCTTTTAATGAAGAACACTTCAGGAAATAATTCAAAACAACCCACTTGTGCTTTGCCCACTCAACAGGTTTCTGTGGAAAGCTACACTGACAGCTCACTACATGGCACACACCACATAATTTCCAAACTGAGGTTCTGGAAAGAAACTTGGATGCATTACAAAGCTAGAGCTATAATTTTTGGTACAACTTTTCTAGACTACAAGGGCCTGGCTTGTTTTGGTCAACAGATAATACACAGCATGCTAAGAATTTAATTCCAACTACAATGCAGTAATTACTTCTCCAGCTTTCAAAATCCTCCTCTCCCCCAGTTTCCACCAGCCCTCTTCTCTGCCTCAGAAGCAGTTGTACTTTTGTACACAAGGGTAGTATGCAGACATATAATCTGAAAGTTTGACACCCATTTTGACACTAGAAGATCTTTCTTAAAATTAACCTGCAAATTAACCCTTCAAACATGCCCTGGGCCTCAGGCATGAAAGGACAGAATAAAGCACCTTCAAAGATTTATTCTCCCCCTTGAAAAACCTGAAAAGGCAGGAGGCTGAGTGCCCCATTCCCCCAGCCAATGTTCAAGAGGTGCTGGATCTGGACCACACCAAGGCTCAGAACACAAAACCCAAGTTCTTTCCTCAAGCTTTCACCCTCCAAGACAAAACAAACAAGACCAAAAAATAAAGAGGCCAAACATCTCAATGCCAAGGTTACAGATAAAGGTATGTGGTGAAACAGGCAACTCTCAGCAGACACTGATGTCACTGGGAGGGCTGGGGAGGTGACAGGAACTCTCTCCTTCAGCAGACAGGAGTTCATGCTGCATTAACACTGAGAAAAACACAATTCTGCACGTAACAGATGATGTGGCTTTGGCCATCTTGCCACCTGCATTTAATAGTTTGAAATACTGTTATTGGCACCTGCTGGTCACTCAGGGGAATAAACAAACCAGAGTTTAGTTTCAATTGCAGGGCTGACAGATCAAGCATGACCTGAAAAACTCATCAGGAACAAAGCAAAGTTAAATGCTGAAAAGCTGTTTGTGAGCTTGAAAGCTGAGAAATAACTGGATTTTAATAACTTCAGATTTGAAGATAAGTGTCATTCCCTCAGATAATTTGGAAGCTAGAGAGAACAGATTTACAAAACACACCAGCATTCCCAATTCCAAGAGCAAAGTGTCATAAATTGCCATATTCTGCTGAGATCTTTAATTTAAAATAAGCCAAAATATCTGTTCTTCACTATAAGCATTGCCTTATGTAATCTTAGATAAAACTCCTAAAAGAAGTTTTCTTCTTTATTAAAGTAATAACAATTTTATATTAAAAAGCATCTGCAGTCAGGATAGCAGGAGTTTTCAGAGCATTTCTTGAGTCCTGAACACTTGAAAAACATTATACAACTTTAAATAGAAAGTGAAGAAATTGAGGTTAGAAGTTTACTAGTACAAATCCAAAAGTGTTTAAAGAGAAACCAGGTTCCAGAATCAAGATTTGTTGAGTGGACTTTTCTCTGAACGTTCACTTTTATGTTTGATCTCAATATTCAAACTATTGATTTCATGTCACCAGGAAGGTAACTCCAGGAGCCAGACCTTATAGTGATATAATTTTCAGCTAAAAAGTGTTATGCTAATTCTTCTACATATAAAAATGAAAGGAGAAAGTGTTTGTAAGCTGAACAAAAATTTGTTTATTACTTTGTGCTTACTCAGATTGACACTGAAGGGGCTGCAGGGTGGAAAAGAGGAGTTCAAGTTGATCAAGTTTATTTACTCAAGGATTTACAAATTGGAGATAAATTCTAAGCCCTCTGTCACTCCATTTTCTCCCTGCTTTCCTTCCCTGCTCAGTAACCCAAACTCTTTAAATCTACAAGAAAAATAGAGAAAAATGTAGGAAAAGGAAAGAGAATAACCAAGAGCCACTCACAAGCCAGTTCTGTAACAGAAGAGTTCCTAATTATCTAGGGTCCTAGGTGATGTTTTGTCTTCTTTGATTATCATTTTACACTGTACTTGTCTGAAAAAAAAAGATAGTCTTCCCAAAGACACAAGCTACCTTTATTTCCCAGCCAGGGAGAGAGGAGAAAGGTCAAGTAATCTGATGACAACAGAGACCTAGAGCAGACTGTTCCCCTCTAGAAGCCTGTGCCCAGTCCATTACTGACCAGGGGGGCTGGAATTCCTGCATGAGCTTCCCTGCTTCCAATCAGACAGCACCACAGACCACAATGGGGAAAACAACTGATGCAGCCCAAGAGTTCTGCATCGTCCAAAATATTACTCATCTCTGCCCTGGCACCAAATCATTCACTCTTCAGCTGAGAATTCCATGACCTGCTTTTCTCCAGATAGTAAATTTCTTCACCTTCACTTTTCCAGACCCCTGCCCTTTCCCAGCTTCTTGGTGAAGCTGTTCCCTAACAAGCTTTACCCCAAGCCTCATAATGGCTGTTACTGGAAGAAGCCCTCAGTAGTTAAGTCTGTGGTTTCTACTTCCAGCTACAAATTACTGCACACAAGCACAAAGGCACACAATGACAAAGCACGTTCCTGCCCATTAACAGTGGCTGGAAAATACCAGCCTTTCTTGCCAAAGACTTTCTGCTGCATTGCTTTTCATTCATTTCCGTGATTAAGCTTTCTTTCCTACAAGAATCTTTCTATTCGCCCTTCTTGAAATTGAGTATCTCTCAGGGTCATTGCAGGGCATCATTTCATTTTAATTGCAAGTTCAACATCAATACTCAGCTCATATTTCGGCAGCTCTTGGTTTATCTCTGCTTCTTCCAAAGTGAATGATAATACATTGCTATGCAATGAGCTCACATGCAGATGTAATCCAGAGTTGAAGATTTCATTGAGATATCTCCCTTCCAAGTTCTCTTTTATTTTTGCCTCTCCAGAACTTTCTACCCTGCTGAATGGCACAGAGCACAGCCAAGCTCCAACTGGTTCTCTCTCATAACACACTTCTCAACGTGAGATTAAAGGCTTCCTTCTCCCTGCTTCCTTCAAAGGGAAAGGAAAATAAGTCACTTCTGTGGAAATCCTTCAGAGTGTGTAGTGGGCAAAGACATTCTAAACACTAACCTGGGTTGCCCAGTTCATGGTGAAACGGTTTGAAAATTAAAGGACAAATGCCAAAATAGAGTTTATGAAGCTCTCTTCATACACTGGATTGAGAAGAACAGCAAGGGACAGAAGAGAGGTGTGTTCCAGGCTGAAAGAAAGGCTCTGTACACATCCATCAACCAATAGCTCAGGAGGAGAGAGGATGCACTGGAGTAGAAACAGTGCAATGAAATTAAGAGAACATTTCAAGACAGGCACTAGCAGCTGCTCTTGTACCTCACATCACTGAGCAACCTTTTAAAAAATACATGGCAGATGTATACTGTCTGTCCTACACTGTGAAGAAAAACAAACAAAAAAGCACTGAGGAATATTAAATTCTTCATATGGGACAACTTCCCCTGCACCCCAGATAAGCTTACTTTGCTTACAGCAGCTGGACATACAAAAGGCATTCGTTTTACAAAACTGGCCCAGTGATCCATGTTATTCATGAGGTCATACCAGAGGATTCACAAGATCCTCTCTGGTCCTAAAATATATCCAGCAGAGAACAATCTGCCATTGAATATTTGAAAATTAATGGCTTAATAGGCCCCTCCTCACCACACTCCCCCACCCTCCCTTCCAGTTCATATGGTCCAGTGGACAAAATCCATGTTCCCTTTTTTTTAGTTTGGGGTGTTTCAAACAAATGCCTTTACATTAACATTTCAGATCATTAACAAAACAGAATAAATATGTCCCTCTGCAACAGCAAGGGGAGAAAGAAGAGAGGAGATCTCTGCTTGCAGCCAGCAAGTTCTGCCTTGAATGGAAAGAATCTGAGCAAGACATTTTCCACAGATGTTCATGGAAAAACATTCCAGAGCACTGCCACATTTCAAGCCTATTGTGGCAGGAAACACTGAAGTTACATGTGTGCAGTTCCCAGCTCATATATGAGAAGATCACAGGCCCCTGCCATTCAGAGAGATCACATTGCACAATGTGTATGCATGCTTAAAAACTCCTCTTTGAAACATCACTCACCTCGGAGAGATCTGGGAGAAAGTCAAATCAGAGAGAAGGATTTCCAGTCCCAGCAAGCCTCACCATCCCCCACCAAAGGGGAATCAATAAAAACAACTGAGAAAGAAATTCCTCCTAGGACTAAAAGCTTCACGTAAAACCCTTTAAGGGCTTCCTTTTGCTGAAAATGCTACTTCCTTATTGATCCCTTCCCCACTCCAACAGCCATGATGGAAACTGAAAATACTGCCCAAGCCCGAGACTTCAAAGTACAGAGGAGACTGGAATACATCCTATTTTTCAAAATTACACCGCTGTATTATATTCCCTCCAGCAGTTATAGATAAGTTGTCTTTCTGTTACACTTTGAGAAATCAGTGTGGCTGACTCTTCAACAGTTTTCCTATTGGAGCAAAAACTCATACCACACCCCACCCTCACTGTAACTCATGATTTAGCACACACTGGTGCTCCCCAGTTTTGTTTTGTTTTGTTTTTTCCCCAGTTGTCTGGAAAGCTGCATGTCCTTTTTCCCTGCACCTTTCCTGTTAATATCTTCCTTCCAATTTTGGGAGAAATTCTCCCTACAAACAACTAGCTCCCTCAGCAATTCTGCCTTTCACCATGCCCATTAGGGAAATTCTGGCACCAACTTATTTTTTTTTGAAGAACAAGTTTGACAGCTGCTTGTGCCACAGGATGCAAGAGAAGGGTGTGATATCTGAGCTGTGCTTTCATAGCTGCTCCACAACTTTACCATTTACCTCTAACTCCCTGACTCACTCTGCATCAAAGACAGGAGGCTTCAGCAAACAAAACCAATGTAACACACCCACAAAACATCTTCTGTCTTGTATACTTAATTCCAAATGATTTCCCAAATAATAATTCCACGGTTAGTCCATTCTAACTGTGCTCATCACATGTTCTCATCATGCCCAGAGGTGAATATCCAGCAGGGATATCTGAGCAACAACTGAAGGACACAAAGTTCATCCATCAATTAAAGAAAATTGCAGGTATTTCAAGACAGATTTTGCTACATGCCAAGATTATTTTGGGAAATAGCACTCCAGCAAATTGTGCCTGGGATCTCATTTCTTCATTCTTTTGTACAGAATGGAAGGCTGACAGGGCTTCAGGACCATCCCTCTCCCTGCTCCAGCCCTGCCACTGGAATTCACACATTCCCAGGGCACTTCTACACGCTTCCTCCCTTTCTTCACTCCACACTCCAGAAATCCTATCTGGGTGTAAGGGCTGGGAGGAGAGGCTGGCAGCAGAAAGAAGTCAAGACTACAACACGCACGCTTCCCTCCCTCGCATTGTTCGCAGATTTCCCTCTGAACCCTGGGTGTCAAAGCATCCCAACAAACTTTTTGGATGGGAGTTCAAAGTGACACAAGACAAGCAATGTTGGGAGAGGCACCAACCACCAGTTTCATGCAGGAAAGCCACCACATAAGAGCTTGGAGGGGAAGGGTGGGGTTTGGGGCAGATTTCATTCTTGCTGGTTTCTTTAATCACCCCCTTTGCAAATACTCCTCTCCTGCTGTGTCTGAGCCAGCTATGAAGAGCAATAGGGCTAAAACTGCAGCCCACTAAACCATCTGGAGAAATTACCTAAAACTGAAAGAAGCTGAGCCAATGTCCTCTGTCTGGCCAGCTTAGGTCAAAGCTACATCTCAAAGCTTCCTAGGAAGTGATGTCCTCATTGCCAGGCTGTCCTCCTATGATCAGCTCTTGTCCTTTTCCCAGAGTGCTGTACAAGCAAGTTCAGATCTTAGGAACCACATCATCTAGTTCTGGATGCAACTAGAATTTAGGCTGCTCTTGCCTATATGCAGACCCATCTCCTAATATGCTACAGCCCATTACTGCCAGCAGAACATGAGCATGAAAGCCCCACCAGCTCAAAACCCCACCAGCTTGGTTTATCAAATCATGAGAGGAGCCCTTCCCCCATATGTACATCAGTGTTATAAAAACAGCTGTCATTGCACTTCCCAACAATATAACATGACAGAAATCAGGGTTAATATGCATCTCTGATGATCCAAATCAATGCCATCCATCTCTCCCTCCCCCCAGCATTATATCAGGACAAGCATGTTTCTATAGAAAAGTCTCAACAGGCAGGCTTTGTTACAGTTGAAGGTAAGGGTTTCAGCAAGCAGTTGAGGAACAGGATGTCCTTCTGGGTACTGAAATTCATCCCAATTTGTGGAGCTTTGTAGTTCAGCCACGAGGGACCTCTAAGGTCTCTCAGTGGCAGGATACACTTACTGAGATGGCTGAAATGTTACCCTGACCTGACCATTTTCTGCAATTACATCAACAGTGAGGTGTGCTCAGGGAATTTAATGCTATGCTAATAGAGTCTGTTTTGGAACAGAAATCCAGTTTATATTAATGTTCTTCCAGAGCAGCCACTACTAACAATCTAGTGATACAGCTGGCAAATGCAGCAGCAGCTGCTCCATACTGAGAACCAGCTCTGAGCCTGCAGGACCATAAAAGCTGCATTAGTAGAGAAAAACCCAGGGGTTATGATTACAGCCAATTCATTAAACATCTTTCTGTAAACAATCAATAGCACAAAGGACACAAGTACCACCAAAGAAGACAAGCACAGCTCTCAGCCATCACACCATTTGTTCCAAAGCGTAGGTACTTCTGAGACACAGGGAAAGCATCACAGAATTCTCTCCCTTCCTGGCTCAGACACAGGGCTGCCAGGCTCCGTACCAACCTGCTGTCTGGAAGTCTATCTGGATGGGGTTGGACAGGCCGTTGACAGCCTCGCGCCACATGCCGCCGCCGCCCGGGGACCAGGCGGTCACCACGCAGCGGTACAGCCCCGCGTCCGACACCTGCGTCTGGTACATCCTGTAGCGGAACTCGTTCTCCTGCACCTTCTCCAGCACCACCCCGTCCACGGGTCTGGTCCGTCCAGTCCTCCAGCCGCACCACGGAGTCCTGGCTCAGCGAGATGATGCGCGTGGTGCCGTTGGGGCTGGACCGGTCCGTGAGCGGCTTCTCGGCGGTGATCAGGACGGAGTAGCGCGGGGTCTTGATGTTTTTGGAGGACACTTTGCACGTCATCTCAAAGGTGTGGCCTGCTACAAAGAATGGCTTCAGTTTCACCGCCTCCACTGTAAGTGTGTAATCTGAAGAGGGAAGGAAATAAGCAGCAAGAGTGGGTTAACAAACAGGCACGGGCATTTCTGCAGCACCATCACTGGTTGAATCTCCCATTCAACCTAGGAGATTACAGACAGGCTGTGAGGTTCTTAGACCTCCAGTGCTCTAGGCACCAGCTCCAGAGCTCTTGGGCTCCTACTCTGAGCTCTTAGGCTCCTACTTCGTCAGGTTATCTTAAATAAGCAAAGCAGCTAATAGTTAAAAAGGTTATTTATTAGAAAGCACATCAGTCTCAACAGGCAAGCAGACAAGCAATGGCAAAAAGCAATGGCAAAGCAGCCAGCAATTAGCAAATGGCTAGAAGCCCTGGCAAAAGCCAATGGCTAAAAAGCAACAACTCTCCCCAATACATACTCTTATATAGGATTTTTCCAACAAGCTAAGATGCAAGCTCAGACTATCACTCCTTAACCTATTAGAATTCTAGTTTCTTAGCACACCAGGTTACGTATAACACTACACATACACACTATCTTGTTCTCTTGTTCTATCTAAGAAATGTAAGCAATATTCTTACTATAGCTCTATTATGTCTAAGCACTGTCTACAACTGTGGTCCTGGAGCCTCCACTGAAGATATCAGTATGTTTCAACCTTCACTAGAACACACTCTGCTACTGTGGCATTTGAAACCTTTCACTTACTAAAAGCATTAGAACTCACCCTAAAACTTACTAACTTACTTTTACTTAAATGTCAACTTGATGTGTGAGTGGCTTAATATACTTCAATCCAGGCTTTAATTCAATCCCTCCACCCTGATTTCTCTCTGAAGAATTCAGAGAGACCCCTGACTCACTGACTCCAACAACAGGCAAAGCTCCTTTTCTGGAGGAACAAATCCCAGCACATTTATCTAAGCATGTGGACAGCCCAGAATGCTACTCAGCAGTGCACACACACACACAAGTACACATCAGTTTGGGTCAAGATGCACAAAATCAAACAAACACCAAATACTGGACACATAACAGAATACATGGGTTGTAACAAGACAGGATTGTTTTATTCAGGAATAAAGATATTAGACAAGATTCAGAGTCCCAGTTCTGGGACTGGATCTGGAAGAGCACCCTCAGTGACAGAGTATAAGGGCACTGCTGAAATACTCACGACTAATGACAAAAGCTGCCACTCACTGAATTGGCAGCATTTAGAGTAGCATCTTTTACTTCCCTTGAAAAAACACCCTAACAGCAATCCAGACACATTCAGCTGAAAACACATGACAAAAGTGGTGATAGCAGAAGTCTTCACCCCAGGCGTCCCCATACTGATTTACACACATCTCCACCTCTGTGTCAGTCTTTCCTCCCCTTGCTTTTCATACATTTACTTGCACACAAGCCTACCAGAAGTCTTGCCATTTCCCATTTGACATCAGGAATTCCAGCAAGACTGACTGCATAGTTTCCTTCCATTCTCTACTGGCTCCTCAATCCCAAGAATCCCTTAATTACAGAGTTTGGGAAAATTATACATCTCGGAGCACAGCTCCAAGACACACAAAATACAAGCTCACAGTGAGAAACTGAGAAAATGAGGAGTGCCTAAAATCAAAATCAGACAAAAGGAAAGGGAGTTGCAAGTTTCCTGGCATTGTGATGAAAAGATATCCTGTACATCAAGACTCTTCTTAGGGAAGGGAAGGCTAGGGATACAGCACATTCAACTCTCTGGACTTACTTTGCTGCACCATATTCTCCCTTCCCTCCAGAAGAAGAAAAAGAAAGAAAAAGAAGAAAAAGAAGAAAAAGAAGAAAAAGAAGAAAAAAAAGAAGAAAAAGAAGAAAAAGAAGAAAAAGAAGAAAAAGAAGAAAAAGAAGAAAAAGAAGAAAAAGAAGAAAAAGAAGAAAAAGAAGAAAAAAGAAAAGAGAAAAAAGAAAAAAGAAAGAAAAAAAAAAGAAAAAAAAAAAAAAAAAAAAAAAAAAAAAAAAAAAAAAAAAGGGAAAAAAAAAAAAAAAAGCATGCAGACCAGTTAGAAAGCTCCACAGAACTTCTTTATGCAAGATGAAACTTCTAAGGAAAAGGGAAATAAGCAGTGGTGAGATTGAATCACTGAACTTAAATGCAGTAATATTTATGTCCTCCCTACAAGAGCAACAAGATACTTGTCAAGATTACATTTTGCAGTGTTTTGCCTTCAAGCAGCAGTTTTCACAATGAGTAAACACAGCCCACAAGATGAGAAACCCAGTATGACAACTTTAAATCAGTACTGTATAAAGCAGATCACAGTCCAAAGCTATATAAAGAAACAGCAGGAGCAGTGAAGGCTGAGATGCTTCTAGTGGTCTAGCTGAGCACAGAATTATTTGATACTCCACACCAACCCCCCTCACACTTCCACCCACTAAGCAAGTGACAATACAAGAGTTGCACATTTAGGGACTCAGGGTACAATCACAAATGAAGCTGTATAGAGTCAGAGTCACTCTCCTCTCCCTTGTGAAAAGACTCATCAGACACCAGATTCCAGACTTCAAATCCATTTTTTCCTCATTTTATGTCTATGAGACTCTGATATTTCCTTCTTCATACTGCTGCAGTATTTAAGAGCCCAGCACAAATCAGCTTTTCACATATTTTTGGGAATATAGTAGGCAATTATATTTTGTCCCAAAAGCAGAAGCACAAACAGCTAGTTATACTTTTCTGGCACATATTGCTGCTTTCTAGGCCATATGAGGAGGCTCTGGGCAAAAGTCCCTCCTTATTTAAATGTTCTTTATGGTGTGTATCTTCACATCAGAGCACTGGGTCCTAGACACCAGAAAGGAAATCTTACATTTGGTCTCTGGTATATGTGCTTAAGATTAAATACCCTGACATGCTCAGAGCAGTTCAGCTACAGCTGAGGTAACTCTCCCTACTACCTGGGCTTCAAATACCTTAACTTCCACTACTCCCTGAGCCACAGGTCAGGCAGCAGCAGAAAGGGCAGTGTCTTGTCCCCAACAAGGACAGAGCAAATTTTATTCCAGACATCCTTTACTGGTTTTCCATTTGAGGGCAACAGCAAATGCTTTTACAAAGTATTTCTGCTAAAGGAGTAGGAGAAAGGAGTGGTGGTAGCATGGGACAACAGCAGAAATGCCACTGGTAGAGTTTGTGGAAGAGAACAGCTGAGGCCCAGATATGCAGCTGGAGAACAGTGATAGAGCTCAAAAGGGTTAGAAATTAGGATGCTGAACAAAGAACAAGGGGATATGTTCTTATTAAAGTCCTCTCAAAGCATTTTTCTACCTTTAAAAACCCCTGAGATCCTTAGTTTGGATGAATACACAAGGCAGAGGCACACCCTCTTCTGTTAGACCATAAGAAATCTAGAACAGAATGGAAAAAGTGACTCACAACCCATCACATAGCAGGTGCTGAATGTTCCTTTTGCAACAAAGTAAAAAAAAAGATCAAAGGGATGTTTCTGTATGTGCCATAATATTAGAGACCTGCATATGTAGCAAAGTAAAACAACAACAACAACAAGGCCCCATATCCTATCAACCAGAAAAACCTGGGTCACCATTCTTAATATTCTGTTCTGTGCCAATATTGTTCTCCTTCAGTAGCAGCAGATGAAATGTAATTAGCACTCCTTCACCCCCACCTAGAAAACCATGTAGTTAGTTGTCTGCGTGTGTAAGAGTGCACATTATGAGAAAGAGGGCAGCCCAAAGATTTGGCACTTATCTTAGAAATAACAGTAATCTGCACGGAAAATTAAGAGGGAAAGAAAAGTCTCTTCATGTTTCCTATGTAAGCAGAAATTACTCATCAGATCTTGCAGCATAAGATGAGCCAGAGAGGTCAAATGAATGTTTTCTTCCAAGAACTGCAGCCTAAGGTCTCATTTCTAATCTTCTGGGAATTGCCAAGGAAGCAGTGTGTGTCTTGACCACTACTCTGCACATTTGCCTGCCTGCATACATGCCTGAAGTCCCATGTGGAGTCTCATCTACTTGTAAAGCTCCATGAATGAAAAGCACAAAAAAACACACCTGTTTGGTCATACACAGGAGGCTGCAATTCTGCAGTTTATTCTGGAAAGCAGTAGGGGAAAAGTTCCTAAGTAAACCATACCCAAAGCTTGGGCACTACTCCAAAGGCAGAGGGCTAGCAAGAGAAGAAATCCTAGCCAAATGACTTAAATAAAATTTGAGTAAACTGTACTTTGGAGCCTGGCAGTGCAAGGTTCTGCCTTCCATCACTGGCCAGTCCAAGTGGTTAAGCCACAATCTAATTCTCCTGTTGCTCTTCTACCACAAAATGTGTGCTCAGCTTCAAGAGTACTTCCTGGGTAGTGACCAAAACCAGTTTTCACCTAATCTATGCCAGGCAAATTTCTAGAAAAGCCCAACAGCTACAGGGCAAGGAGACTTTAGAAAACAGCAAACACCTTCCCTGCACTCCTCTGACTCCAGCTGGAAAAGCAGCACAATGGCCAGGGCTGAGAGCAGCCTCAGAGCCTCACAGTGCTACTTGAGGCTGCTGACAAGAATCTCAGTGTTCATAAAGGCCCCTTCATCCCCCATGCACTAACGAGGCTGCTCTTACAGGGAATGCAGCAGGCATTGAGGCAGTGACAGCTCTGCTGTGGTAGGAGGGGTGGCTGTACAACACCCCGAGGTACAACTGCAGCCCCAGCAGCTCTGGGAGCACAACAGGCACACCAAAGCCTGAACATGGGAACTACACATCAACACACACCTGACTTCAGGAATCCTTGTCCCTGCAGCCAAGTTGGCACATACATGTAATGGGTTAGTTGCACCACCTAATTAGTGGCTTGTCTTCATTTTCTTCTGCCTTCACTCAGAGCCAGGATTAAAACGTGAAGGAGTCAAGTATCTTGTGTTTGGACTTGGTTGTTTATTAAATCTTATCTAACGTACAGAGAGTTCTGCAACACTTCTAGCTACCAGCTGAAACTGAGCATTGTAAATGGAAGGCAGATGTAGCTAGTTACAAGGTCTTTTAAAGCTAATGAGTCCAATTAAAAGCTAACACCTATATTATTTATACTTTTTACCCAATAACCAAACCCCTGCAACCTGCAGTGCAGCACTAACTGTCCAACCAAAAATGACTACATAAATCATGAAGAAGGAAGAAAGAGAAAAGAAACAACACCCAAAATCCTCTGTCTTGTCCCATAGCAATTACTATATTCTAAAACCCCAAATTCAAAACCCTTCACCATGTGACACCACACACCTCTATTCTAACCACACACCCGTGATTTTAACTCCATCACTCAAATTTGGAACCCTTCTCCAAGGCCTCAAATCAAAAGCAGTGTTCCCTTGGGGGTCAGTGTCAGAAAGCACAGAAAGCTCAAGAGTCCCAGGCTTCTGGCTTCCAGCACATACACACACCAGCTTAGTGCCATGGGGATTTCTTTGCCCAGGAGGAACTGTGTGTCTGTACTACACCCTGTCTGTGGCACATCAGCAGTGATAAAGAAAAGTAGGTGGCAGAAATATTATCTGTTCTCTATTTGCAGGACTGTCTGAAAGATTAAGGCACCCTTGCTCCCAATTAAGTGTGATGGGAGGGTCTGGGCAAACGTTTAGGACAAGTAACATTATGTTAAATATAATTATTTTGTAAATTAAAGACAGAAGTATTAACAAAACCCCAAATAATAGTACCTTTGGGATCTGGAATTTCAATTAAAAGATAATGTTCTCTTCTGCTAAGTACTCCATGCAGATCTGAAGTTGACAACACTGGTTTAGGAAAAAAGCATTGATTCAACGTTCCACTGTAAACAGTATCTGTGTTCTAAATGTAACTCATATTCAAATAAATAAATAAAAATATCATTTAGAATATCAAGTTTTTTCTGGGTTGAAAACCAATTTCAGAGCTAGTCAAAAAAGGTTTCCTCCCTTCCTTTACCCCTTTTTACTGACTGGAATTTGTACTCTAAATAAGCAAAACATAAAACAACTGATGTTTTTAATTTCTGAGATGAGACAGATGCCTTCTTTGTCACCTTGGCAGGGGAGAAAGTAGAAGAAGGGGAAGAAACATATCAGGCAGACTATGTCAAAAACAACAGTGATCTATGATAGCAATTGGCTGCATTTGCAAAGCTGAGTAAGCAGAAAGATGTGTGAGCATTATTGGTCCCAGTGGAATAAAATAGAAAACAGAGAAAATAAAACCCCAAGTTCAAATGGGCAAACATACAACTTATTACTCAATGCACAAAAAAGGGTTTTTGACATTTTTACATGATGTTTACATTTTGAATAAAGGCTCTGAACACCCCTCTTTGCCGAGAGACCCACAGATATAATATAAACCCATTTCTCCTTTCTCAAGAACTCAGAAACAATTGATTTCAAAGTGAGATTTCTCCAACGTCCTCGCCCCAAAGCACTGCTCTAAAGTCAACAAAGAAGATGCAAGCAATGAAATAAATGGAAGAAAAGTCTCTATATAGGCATCAGCTATCCAAGGAAGAGGCAAATTTCTGTTCTCTCCTTAGGCAAACACGTGGGAGCCTGGCTGCTGGCTTTTATAAGCACTGGGAGCAGTTAGGGACTCAAATCACCAGAGATACTTGTCAAAACAACAGTCAGAGAGCACAGGCAGCAGCAGATTAACTCCTTCATAGCTGCCTGCTACAGCACTGGGCTCCCAGCTGAGTCTGGAGCTCACAGAATAGGATCTGGCAGGGGACAGGGAACACAGGGAGAGGCATCTGGGGCTGCACTGCCTGAGGAGGAGTTGATGGGTGGAAGAGAAGGGGAAATCAAACCTATATTTCACCCTCCCCACCTCATATACACACAACATTCTTTTTCAGGAGGGGAAGCTCACTTTCACATAATAAATCCCCCAACCCCAAGTTTTGCCAACAGAACGTGCTTTTCAGCACAGGGACTATAACATTTACATTCGTGCTGCAAAATTAGCAGAGTTTCTGGAACAAAACCAGAAACAAGGGAATGTTCACACCTGTCATGGTTTGTTTTCCCTCAGAAATGTCAACACAGGCTGAGACTTTTCAACTCCAGCTGGTCTCTGTAGCTGTTCTGAAGGTGACGATCCATTA
The DNA here is from genome assembly GCA_030060385.1 of Muscicapa striata striata. Lineage (NCBI taxonomy): Eukaryota > Metazoa > Chordata > Aves > Passeriformes > Muscicapidae > Muscicapa > Muscicapa striata. The sequence goes on along the minus strand of JAREIS010000058.1, from coordinate 2,303,858 downwards.
CACTGGCATGCACGCACACACACTCTGTGTTGTGGCATAACACTGAACTAATTGTGACCAACATCCAGCATTAATGAGACTTCTCAGTCCTGTGGAGAAGCCAGCTTCAGGGGGAAAAAAATAAAAAGCAACCCAAAAAACAAAATAAACCACTGAACCTTTCTCTGGACTACATGCGTGGTCTGGGAATGCAGGGAGTACTGAGCATCCCACCACTTCTCTCTCCACTGAAGCAGAATCACAGCAGAAGATTTCCAATCTGCTGTTCAGGGATTATCCCTAAACAACTTTAAAATTATTTCAAATTGCTTGTCTCTGAAATACAGTTCTCTGCCTGTGGATGCCTAAACTAGACTATTAAACTAATTAAACTAATCCATCAAGATAAATGCAGTTTAGCTATGCCCAGATTTTTGACAAAGACATCACATCCTAGGTTTTCCTAGGTTTTCTAATGCTCTCCAATGAACCCTCTTGCATGACTTCACTCTGAGCCAAAACAGTATCACTCTGCAGCACACCCAGGAAAGACAGATTCCATTTTAAACCAGAGTTAAGCAACTTCAGGTAACTATTAAGCTTCTAAAAATGCTCCCAGAATAAGTTAAATACTGACTAGAGCTAGTTCACTTCTGCCTAAAAAAGGTCAAGATCCAAGCAAACCACTGAATTACATTGTTTGACTACCCACTTATTTTTTGATGTTCTGGTAGTACTATGCCCATGAACTTCCTCAAAACTGCCTTTTAAACATGGACTTAGAGAAGAGCAAAATAAAACCACAACTCTCAAACTGTCAGACAGAGAAGCCGAATTGATATTCCTCTTTTCACCTCAGTACAACCCTGTTGTTAGCAGCAAGGTGCATCCTAAAGAGACCAAAATACTCCAAGCCATGAAAGTGGGAAATGACCACAGCTGCTGGATGCCACCCCTTCCACTTCCAGCCCAGCTCCTGGAAGTCTCAGCAGCTTGATGGAGTTTCTCCTTTGATGGTGTCTCTTCCTTTGCATTTCCACTCCAAACTGTTGCATAAAACTGGTAAAGCACTGATGCAAAATAAAGGAGTGATCCCCCTCCACAGATACGAGGCCTTTACAAAAGTTGACTGTGCTTTTAAACCTTCATAAACACAGAACCCCATTTCCAAAGCCCATTAGCAGGCCTTCTGGCTGACAAGTCTATTCTCAGCCAGCTAGGTGTAAAGTTCCTACCTTGTGTAGCCCAGAAAATGTTGACAGGTGCAGAAGTCACATCTTTGCTCTTCACCCAGCTGTTGTTGCGGTGCCTACTCCATGCTGAGATGACACAGTAATAATCCCCTCTGTCACTCTCTGAAGTCCACTGGATTCTCAAACTGAAGGTGTCAGCAGACTTCTTAAAGAAGATTATTTCCCCATTCTGTATCCTCTCTCTGCCCCTCTCCCCAGGCAGCAGAGTCCAGTCTGCATCCATGGAAGCCAGGAGCTCCTCTGCCACCACATCGTCCCCGGGCAGGTGCTGCCTGTAGTACCAGGAAACGGAGAAGCGGATGTTTGCTTCTGTGTCCTGAATGTTTGTGATCCTGCAGTTGAGCTCCGTGGGGTCATCTGAAAACTTGGGTGTTTTAGAGGCATTCAGGAACACATCATAGTCTGGCTCTGCAGGAGAGGAAACACAAGAGAAAGAGGTTAGAAGCTACAAGAAGGGAGAAAATGCCAGAATGAATGAAAAGATACATTACAGTTTTCACATATGAGCTAAGAAGCCAAGTTCCACGATATGTATTTTTCTTACAAGAGCCTGGAACTTGGACCCTGGTTCTCAGACTTGCACCATTCTGACACAGGCACCCCTAGGTCTGCATTTCCAAACAAGACATTCCATTTCATAGGTATAGTCAGACCGTTTCAGAAAAATCAGGACTAATAGATCCTGTTGAGCAAAATAATTCCCTCTTTAGCCCTGCCCCCAAGAACCCACCTGTGGTTTCAATTTCAATCCAGCCAGCCACTTTTTGCACCTGTCAAATGCCTGAGGCAGCCTGCAGCAGGACACTGGTTATCCTCTAGCTTTGGACTGGCCAGAGACATCCCACTTCCCCAATACCTATAAGAGGCCATCTTCCATCTTGAAATGCCTTCTTTTCCACACTTAGCCATCCCATTGTGTCTCTACAATGGTAAAAACCAGCCCTTTAAAAGGCAAACGCTTCACCCACACCAGGGGACACAGAACACCATTGGCACTGGCCAGAGGCAGCACCAAGAGCTGAGCACAGTAAATTCCAGTGGTTAGCAGCTTAAATACTACCTAGGTCAATAAACAGTAACTAGGATAAGAGTTGAAGATGCGTAGATCAGAAAAGGCTTCACACTCTGAATAGAGAAGTATGTGATGTTCAGCTGTGAGGCTGGGATATCTCATGCTGGAAAATCAGTGCCTGAGTTTCACGGGTTAAGAATGGGGCTGTTGTATTTAAATCTGAAATTGCTGGCTGCCCAAAGCCTACAAGCGATAAGGGAGCCGCATGACTATTTTCTCTCAGACTACAGAGATAGTAAAGGAAAAAGATTACAGCAAGAACCTCACACCACAAAGGAAAATACATATTTATTTACTAGTATTAGAATATTTTTGTCTTGCTGTCTGCTGTAATTCAGAAAAATGACCAGCTTCACAACTGTTCGGCCAATACTCATCACACGGCTCTTACAGCCTAACTGTATTCAGCACCCCGTATTTATTTCCTGCTTTATGTTTTACTTGGCATTTTGCCCTCCTAGAAACAATTAACTGAAGCTATAATTTGGACAAAGAAGGCATCCAAGGCTAAAAGTTAGGTTTAGCTTACCAGCGATCCAAGATAATAAAGCATCTTAATAGAACTGCTGTGGAAACTCTGTGTGCATATGCACTTTTGGACTTGAGATGCAAAGGATAAAAACAACTGTAGCAAACAAGCTGGGCTGCTGCTATGCAAGCCTGCAGAAAAGATCTCTCACCAGTGTCCTTGCATCTAGTAAGAACAAGGGCATCAATACACACCAGACCCCAGAGAATCTGGTAATACTAATGGTGAGTTTCTGTGACATTAGGCAACATAAAATCATAAAAGCACTGCTTACAAAGTCTGTGGTACCTACTACCAGTGAGCATGTGCAGATTTTTGCACATTTTCAGGATAAGTAAGGCAAAATAAAAAGAAAATGAAGGGAATTTTGCCACAAGCAAAGCACAGATTATTAATGATGGCCAAACCCCACTTTTGGTGTAAGCCCCCTTAGATTCTGCAGCTACACTGCTCTCCCTTTCTCATTCACAAAAGACTAGTTTACTCCAGGGCCTCATGATGTATTGCTCACACTCTACAACTCTGTTAGCATTCCCCCTTGGCCACTCCTTCCCCTCAAAAAGAAGGCATTCAAGACCCACTAATATTTTCACAGCAACAAAGACTATGAAAGCAGATGCACTTCTCTAGACAGGGACACAAGAAGGAAAAAACCGCAAGAATCCTGAGTTCTTAGAAAACCCCTTGAGGTTTGTTTTATTTGTGGGCAGGGGAAGGACCCTAAGAAGAGTTTTCTCTTTGATAGCACCACTCCAGATCGGTGCTTCACTCTGACAGACACTCAAACAGAGGATTTAGAAAGAATAAAAGGCTGGCTGGATAAACCTCATCCCTCCACTCTGTCAGCTGTCAAAGAACAGCCTTGCTGACAATTCAATGACTTAATACTCCACGAGCTCTTAACTTCCATTAAGGAGGAGGAGTCTGTGAATTCTGGATGCAGTTGATAACCTCAAATGCCAAAAATTTATTCTGCTTTCCCTCTCCCTAGCAACCAAGCATCTGCATCTGCTAAAAAGCAGATTTTATTTTCTCCTCTTCCCAAATGATGCTGAATTGGAATGGAAAGAGTAAAGAGGAGTCCTACAGGTACAGGCAAGACAAGAGAGCACATAAGCATGCAAGTGCATCTGTACACACATGAACACACGTGCATGACTGCACATGCACACAAGTGGGGGAAGGAGGGAACATTCACCAATTAAATGTACAATGTGAATGGCTGAACGAGGACAGGAAATGAAGACATTAATCACTTGTGCACTTTTAGTACACATTACAAGTGTACTTGGAGACAGCCACGGCTCAACTGCTCTGCACAATGCTAAAATGCAACGTTTAAAGTCATTGTTGATGGGATTTAACCTTATGGCACAGCTATTTATTGCTGAAAAACAGGCTCTCTATATGCTGGCCTCATTCAGCACTTTCATGTTGGAAGAGCTCTGCCTTTGTAACTGGACAGCACCACCAGTTTCTCATGACAAGAGGATCTGAAAGGGTACATTGAAAGGGTTTGGGCCTGGATGCTTGCATCCAGTCAGAGCTGGGAACAGGCACCAAGCACTAAGCTCTGCCAGTTCACATCCAGCTTCATTCATGCTTCTAACACCACCAATACCTTATAAATTTCAGCAGGTGCAGATACCTTACCTACACCATTCTGCAACAACATCCTGAGTTTCACTGCCTCTAAATTGAAGCTATTATCTCCCCAAGAATAAACTAGAGAACAGATTAGGTAGGCTGACATATCTAGACCTATCTGTAAAACAATAGGCTTTTTAAGAAGTTTTACTGGAGTTCCATTTTTAGTACTTCTCCCAGGTAACTTTACTTCTAAGGATATTTGCATAAGGAAATATACCTGAGAAAGAGATCCCTGCATATAGATAATAGATGCAAACAAGAGAAACATTTGTGCAGAAGAGATTCTGCAAGGTCCTCTCTCTCCCTTTTCTGATGGGGCTGAGGACTGAGGGATACATTACCCATGAATCTGACAGCACAATCACTCACCTAGTGCTGTCACCACCACACTGACTGGTGCAGAGGTCCTCTCCACCACCTTATGCCAGCTCCCATTGTGCAGTGGCACCCAGATAGCAGCTTCACAGAAGTAGTAGCCAGAGTCCTCCACATCCACATCACGCACCAAGAGGCGATAGGAGTTCCTGTCCACATGGCTCAGGCTGATGAGAGTTGAATCACTGACAACAGAATCGTGGTCCATGCTCAGCAAGAGCTGAGCATCTGACAAGGTGTCATCAGGTGACACAGAAAAATACCACATCACCTCTGCCTGGAAAATACCACTTCTGTCTGTTGTGATGTTGCATGTAAGATCCAGGGAGTCTCTTTCGGTCACAGACACATTGCTGGTTGAGATGACTACATCTAGAGCTTGGAAAGAGAGACACAAAAATTCAAACAAAAAATATATTTTTGTTTGCTACTTTTAACAAACATAGTTCACTCTAAGTTATCCAGGACTTCACATTCTATAACAGGAGGTTCTGAACAGGCTCAGTAGCCCAACCTTCAAATGCCTGTTGGATATTGAGCCGAGTGATCTATTACAAGGGCAATACACATTATCAGTCAAGCAAGGGATGTGTGATGAGGGCAGAGGGGAGAAAGGGAGGGAGAACAGCAGTTTTATAACTCAACAGCAACTGGTCCATGAAGGCTTTGTCTCATCCACAGACTGCACATCACCTTTGCACGGCAGGAAAATGGATTTTTCAGCATAGAGGATTTTTCAGTCTCACAGGAGGGTCAAAGTGTTTTGGGACTATGCCTCAGAAGACCAAGCATCTACAGAAATCCCTAGGAACTACATTGGAACTCAATATGGTTTCTGCTGACAGTTTTGAGCTCCTCAAACGGGGCAGATTTAGATGAGAAGCAGCCATGGCCACATGTTGGAGTCCTGACTGACCTCAGGTGTGCTGCAAAAACATGAAATGGAAGCAAACAGAAGGCAGCAGTAACTCCCTATACTGCTGATTTCTCTGCTTACTGCTCAGAACAAGACACACTGGGGACTTCAAAGCAACCACTGGCCAGTGAATATTTTTAATATACATATCACATATGGTCATAGTCAGCATTCAAACAGGATACAGAATATTAAAAGAAAACTATGGAATCACAGTGTCAAGACCAGGCTACCACATGTCTTCACTTACTCATTCACTCATTCCACACTGCCTGAAGATTAGATCTGGGTCTCAGTGCAGCACCATTCCCACACTGTGTAATGCAGCTGCTCCTAAAATCTCCACTGAGGCCAGTGGACAGGGCTGCTACAGCAGTGGCTCTTTTCAGCACAAGCAAGAATAGATATTTGCTTTAAACCAGCAGCTGTGTCTCTGCTGAGACTAGTGACTTCTACGTAAAAACCATGTTCTACTGCACAATAGTTCTCCATCTGCATAAACTTCCTCTATCATCTAGAATGAGACACAACACATGAAGGCTAGAGCCAAACTGAGTAGTCAGAGCTATTGCCAATAAAACCAAGCAATGCTCGTTCTCACCCCTCACCACCTGATAACAGAGCAGTGAAACTGGACAGAGGGTAGCAGGCCCCACCTGAGTGCTGAAACCAAGTCCAGATGAATCTCTCACTGGGACCTGCCTGTCTTATCATGAGATTGGAATCAGCAGGAAACCCTAGCTAATTTAACAGACTAATACCAGAATACAAAAGACTCATCTGCAAGGTTAAGAGCAGCAATTCTCCAAGCAACATTTCTGTCTTCATGAAAGTGATGGGTATTCACAATCTGGCAGTATATGCACATAGAGGGACTTTGAGAGAGTTTACCCATAGGCATATAACCATTTACATCTAAAGTTCTTTTAGCAAACAAGTGCAGAGATTTCAGATGTCAGCACAAGATGTTCTTCAAGTTTTTCTGCAGGATGTGTATACAGCATTTTGCTGAAGAATAACCTCTCCCCTTTAGCATAACTTTAAAAAAGCCTTCATTACCCTGACAAAGGGCCAGTGCTGCTAATGACTGAGCTTAAAATGAAGGCAAAAAACCCAAAGAAAAACAAACAAAATCCCCCACAACAAACAAACCACACTCTCAAACCACATCAAAAAATTGTACCACTACTGGTCTTGGCCAGCCTCATGCTGTTTTCAGCCACTGATTAAACCCCACCTACTTAAACCAAACACTGCAAAAGTGTGACAAAATTAAGAATTACAGCTCTTAATTAGGCAAGTCCTGTGTCAGCGGAGAGCTGCAAGCTTTGCTGTGCAACAGACACCCTGAAAAAGAGAGGGCAGATTGATCCTGTCAAATTTCACAGGCTAAGTGCCACCAAGACACTAAAACTACATCCAAATGAGCCAATCAAAAAAACCCCAGACTTTTGGGTTCTCCCTACAGTGATTAAAGGATTACAAAAATGAAAAGATACCCTTCCTGTCTGAACAGTTCTAAAATACTGTGATAATCTCATATTTCTGAAGGACCATCACTGCCTGTTTTTCCACCTATTGAGTGATAAGGTGCATCACCCCCACTCTCCCTCCTCCAACCAGCAGTGATAATGCTAATGCAATCAAGTGCTTAGTGCATCTAGTCCTGAAATCTGTATGGGCAGGGATATCTGGATATCCTCAGCATAGCACTGCATGTATTTTTGTCTCCTAAGCCAAGCATGCAATGATGTGTTTAACAGAGCCATTACTGTCTGAGACCCCTGCCAACACAGCAGAGCAATCAGACCAGTGATAAAAATCATTGGGTAATTTGCCCTGTTAAATTATCACTGCCTTCCTCCTTTCTCTTCATCCTTCTATGCTATTTTAATAAACAGCATACAGAAAAGCTTCACATCTATCACTGAATCACAAGCCACTCTCACAGGAGAAGTGCAGCTGTTTAGTGCTATGGAACCCTGTGTTAATAAGAGAGCAGAGGGAAGGCTTTGGGTGACCAGGTGTTAAACATAATGTTTATTTTAAAAATATAAAAGCCACAAGTGCTCTGAAGTGAATGAAGGATGAGATAAAATCTCGGTCTAGCCATCTAAGAGGTTCCAGGCAATCCATCCATGCCATCAACCCCCTTTGCTCCAAAATAAAGCTAGAAAAATTATGTCATGGATGTAAACAGGCCAGCTATCCAAACAGCACTCCAGGTTCTGCTGGATTGCACCCTGTCCTAGGTTACAGTATAAAGATGTGTCCAAAAGTATGTGTTCTATCACCCTCTGTCGAAACTAGGTGGGCAGTGATCCTCATCTCTGTGGGAGATATCCTCTGCTAATGGGCTATCTGTTAAAAAAACAGGTGAGGCAGTGTTCTTCCTCTTTTCCACAACCCATCCTTCCTCCAGGAAGATATCTTCTGTTAATGGGCCATTGAGTCCCACTGCATGACTGACAAAATTCCATCATCCCATTGAGAGATGCTCCACCCAGGGGGAGGAGCCAAACATTTCCTACCTAGATAAAAATGGAGATTTGGAATACCAAGGCAGCCCTTACCCACTGGTTTCCAGAGCTACCAGATCTTTCTACAGGATTACTACTTCAAGAAGACCACTTAATCTGGACTGCTACCACCACCCTACCTAGCGGGAGGTTAGGTTGTATTGACTCTGTCAGTGGTTTTCTTTTGTACCACTGCATGTATTTTATTGTTTCTCTTTTTTCCTATTAAACTGTATTTCTGACTTGGAGTCTCTCACTGGTTTTGCTTTCAAACCAGCACACCCCCTCACTTTGTTCAGCTGACCCCAGAGCCTGGACGCAGCCCACCAGGAGCACTCACCGGTTCTCTGCACTGACACGGTGGCAATCTCCACGCTCTTCTCCTGGATCTTCTGCCACGAGCCGTCCGCCCCTCTCACCCACTCGCTCACCAGGCACCTGTAGGCCCCGCCATCCGCCGAGGAGGCCTGGGACACGGACAGCCCGTACGTGTCGTTGGCTCCCGTGTCCAGGCGCACGTCCCCGCTGCGGTAGCGCTCCTCGTAGCCGGGGCCCGGCTGGAACTTGCCCTCGTGAGTCAAAGACAGGATGTCCCTCCACGAGGCGCCGCTCCTGAGCTGCCAGGTGACGTGCAGGTGGGTGTGCTCCGGTGAGGTGCTGGTGGCCCAGCAGCGCAGCTTGAAGGAGTCGCCCTCAGACAGCCGGAGAGACGCCGAGGAACGAGCTTTGGAACCGCTCACGGACAAGCCGTCAGAAATCACTGTGAGGGGAAAAAAAAAAAAAATAAAAGGCCAAAAGATATAAGCATCATAAAACAGAATCAAGAAGAGAACGCCCACAGTGAGCTGTTCAGATGTGAGGCAATATAACCACCACAGAGCAACACCTTGCCAATCATTCCTTCTTCCACACAAATATATTCCAGGAAAAAGGAAATTTAGCTGAAAATGCACTTAAGGAAGTGCTCTGCTTTAAACAAGCCAAGACAAGAATTCATTTATCCTTCCACTCACTTTCTCATCCAAACATCATCATTTTGACTAATCCCATACAAAACTAATCTTGATATTCATGTGAATAAAAGATAAGACATGGGAAAAGAAATTGTGGCCAAATTTAATACTGAAAAATGCTAAGTGATAGAGCAAAGCTAGGACAAGATGGTAGTATCAACATGCTAAAGGAGAAAAGGAAGATTACCTCCTTTATACAGAAATATCCCTAAATGACACTAAAACTGAGAGAGAAGACAGCCTGTGGCTTTTACCTGAACTTAACTTCTCCACCCAGATACTTAGGGACATGAAATATTTGCAGACATCTTCAGAAAACCCACCACTTAGTGTTTTATTTACATATTTACTAGACAGAAAAAAAGAAAAGTGGTGTTTATAGTAAACAGCCTCTCTTCATTTCTTCACCTCACTTGCCTTTGCTATCATATTTCCCAATTTTAAATTCTGGCTTTAGAAGATTTAAAGAGGAATAAGAAGAAGAAAAAATAAAAATCACAATGATAATGAACAACAGAAAGTCAGCATTCTTAAGGGTACATCTATAATCAATATCAAAAACAAATTTAAAGCACACCTCACTCTTCAGAAATACCTTTCACTTGGACCTCTGCATCATAATTTCCCTGAACGGTGGCATCAGTGCTGGGCGTGGAACATTTGTATTTCCCTTGGTCAGCTGGCTGGATGTTCCTAATCACAAGTTCCACAGCATCGTTGCTGCTCCGTCTCAGTTTGATATCCCCGCGGCCCACGCGTTTTTGGTACTCCTCAGAGGTGAAGGTAGAATCCCAGGTACTCACTATCCGCACGAAGTCAGTGTCCCGGGAGAACTCCCAGTCAAAGTTCTGTTCACTGGGTCCATCATAGTCACTCACGCTGCAAGGGATCGCCACCTCCGTGCCCACCACTCGAATGAGGGGACCTTTGGGCACTCTCACAATGCGCCCTCTGCAGAAAGCTGGGCAGGACAACAAAGGATAACACACAGGTAAGGGTAGGCTTCGACCAGGAAAAAGCAAAAATTAAATATGCCAATTTTGGGCAACCCACTCTGCAGAAAGCAAGAACTAGTTAGAGCAATATTTCCCATTAACGTTTAATCTCAAGCAGTAGCCTCTAAACACATCATTTTTAGTGTGGGCAATCTTTTTTTCACTGCTTATATAATACCACACAAGGCAACAAAATACTGAGAGAAAACTGTAAAGAGAAAATAAAAGAGAATTAGCATAGAGCCAATGGATAACAGTTTCTCTACTACAAGGTAAGTGCTATATATATATGTCTGTTTATATACATCGCATATAAACAACATTAATAAGTGGTTTTCATTACTACAATGAGGGCATAATCTAATCAGGAATTTTTATAAGACTTCTGCTGATACCATTAGAGAGCCTGAAGTAAGAAATTAATTCTCCCCTAGATTGAGGGCCATGAGAATTTTAAGTTGACATTCTCCAAAAATGAGTATAGTCACAGCTGCCCTGAAGGGTGATGGCTTCTCTCACACAGGTGAGACTCCTTGCCCTCCAAGTTGATTTAAAAGGAAGAACTGATTATAATGGATTCAACTTGTTTGAGTGGATTTCTGCAACCACAAGTTTCCTCTTTGCTGAAGGTGTGAGCAGAGCAGGCTCCCTCCAAAGCAGAGGAGCACACAGTGCTCAGACCATGTTTTCTGGGACTTTCTCACCAGAAGGAAAGGACAACAGCAGTTTTCTGCAGAAGGCTGGGAAAGCAGTATGTTATGCTCCAGGCAGAAGTGTGAACCACTTAAACGAGCCAGAGGACCTGGCAGAGACACAGCAAGAGACTCTTCTGGTTGATTTGGCTCTGCAGTCCAGAGAATAACCCCAGCAGCTGCACATGGATTTTGGCAGGTCCTTTCTTCTCCAAAGAGCAAATCACTTTGATTCATAGTTCCAACCAGAGAAATCTCTTAAGAGATGAGTACTATCCAAACTCAGCCTCCAAATATGAACAGCTTACTGCATCCCATCACCTCCATATTCATAGCAAATTATTTTAACAGCCAGGTAAAACAGAAGCCAGAACACTGAAAGACAGATCTTCATACAACCAAGTAGACATCTAACAACACCAAAAGCAACTGAACCAAAAAACTGATCTGAGATACCAGAGAGGAAAAGACAAATTTAAACAAACAATCCCCCAACGCACAAAGTACAGTATCCCACCTCTGCTACAATTCACCAAGTCTATTGGGAAAGCCACCAGCTAGTGACATGAACACCAATATATTTGCTCAGCCTTTCCCTCCTATCGCTGTGCACATCTTGCTGTACATTAGGACTCCACTTGCTGGCTTCAGCCCATCATGCCAATGGGTGTCCATGTGTGGGCAAAAGAGTCTTATGAACAGAGACCACCCCCCATTGGGGAACCTGCTATAAAAGCACAGCTTGACCCCTCCAGAGCAGTGTGGAGAAGGATGTGTTAAAGAATAAGATTTCTGTGGGCATTTAAAAACTACACAAGTAGCTGTACACACTGAGCATAACTGCCAGAGAAAAAGCATAATTTTATTTGCAGTTACAGTTCAGCAAACAGTTGAAGCAAGGACTGACACTGTCTTTACCTCTCCAGTTCAGAACTCTTACCATGCCCTTTACTTTACAGGCAGTTCACGTGTACAGGCTCAGTCATAATAGTCCAATTTCCTCACTGCCATGACCTTCTGTATTCAACATTAGTACTTCATTAAACTTATTTGTAATGCAGACTGGGGTTAATCTCCTACCCCTTCTATCCCTCCCAGAAGACTGTTATTATATACCTGATCAAGTGATTGACTGGCCCTAATAAGGAAGCTGGACTTTGCTGAACCATTCACATGTGCATTGGAGAGGAAAACTTCCAGTGACAATGTATTGCTCCAGACACATGTCTTCAAGGACACATCTCCTAAGCCAAGAATCACACTAAAATCATAAAATCATCCATACAGAAAAACAATCAACAAAAAATAAAGCAAGCTACAGGGCTCTGATATACTTCCTCACAAAGTCTTAAGTTGCATTCAATCCTTCAACTTATCCTCTTACAGAAAGCAGCAGGTAAGCTTTAAAGCCTGACAGTCAAACCAGCTTCCAGCAAACCACTGTGAGAAGTCAGCTCAGGATCCTGACTGAGGGCACTCTTCAAACACTGACATCTCTCTAGAAAATACTCTCTGGTGACACTAAAACAAGCAGACAACACTGTTCTGCATGTGTCTTCAGCTGCAGACCCACATACCATGCACTGCACTAATCCAATCTAAAGGTGACAAAGGCATGACTAATGTGGCAAGGGCTGCACATTTGTGTTTGAGATTAGCACCGACAGCTCAGTTCCTCTTCTTCCAAGGTCACTAAAGACCCTTTGACACTAAATGAAGGTAGGGGGTGATTAGCACCTTCCTACAAAAAGGCAAACCAAAGTGAAACATGGGAGCACAGGGAGTCTCACCAGATCTGTAAAGCCATGACTATCCCCCTCCCTACAGCACAGTCCCACAGGCAATTCCTGCTTAACCCAGGGCTGGAAGAAAGGCAGTGGAACAGACTGTAGGAGAGAAAAGGGATGAGGTATAACAGAATTTTATACTTTCCAAACAATAACATTTGTTATTGCTAAGATAAATCAGGATTCTGGTGAGGCAGGAGCAGAGACACCACCACCAAACAAGAGAATGAGAAGTTTCTGCAGAGCAGCTGCTCTGCCCTCCCCACAAGTGATGAATGTGCACAGGGCAGGCATTCCAAGGGTAAGCTGCATTTCTAAGTGACCCAGCAGGCTGTGAATTCAAGGTTCTGCCTTTGGTCCTGCAGCAAGGCTATATCTAGAGACTAAACAAGGTGCTATGCTCTTTGCTGTGCACTAGGGATTAACATTTCATGTAGCCGTGGCAGAAGCAGCTCCAGACATGGATCTTGGCAAAAGGTGAGCTCCATATTACTCTGGTAGATAAGTGAGGAGTTTTTGCAAATATTTTATTCTTACAGAGCCCTGTGTTACTTACATAGACCCCCTCATCTTACCAGAGCAATCATGATAGAAGAGCTTAAAACTGTAAATTTGTTGGAAACATTGATTTTTCATGACACCCAATATATTTCACAGTTAATATAAGGCGACAGGTTCTTAATGTATTCATCTGAATCCCATTTAGCTACAGAAACAGATGGAGGAGGACAAAATGCATACACTAGGAACAGAAAACAACAGAACTTTGACAATTCTGTATTTCTCACTGATCCCACCAAAGATGTGCATTTAGTAAGAACTCAGTAACTGGACCTGAATTAGTGTTCGACATCAGAATTGCCTAAGCACAAAGTTAACTGCCTAAATACAAAACTTTATTTTTACTGAGTCATCAGACCACCAGATGAAATTGCAAGGAACTGTTTTCCAAAACAAAAGGTAATGGAGCCCCTGTAAGGAGGCCAGCACACAAACACAAGGCATGGGACATATTCCTTGGGTTGAAACAGGTGACAGCACTACCAGGCAACACGGGTCCTTTTGCAGGGCTGGGCCAGCAACACACAAATATAAGACAACCATAGACCCCTAGAGCACTTGATTGGAGGATTCTCCCATAGGAATACATTAAACACTCCACCAGAAACATGGACAAAGGGTGGCTCAAGGTAGAGTAATAATACACCAGGGTCTGCAATGTTAGTAAGACAGGGCAAGACAGCTCAGACACAGCCAAGGCAGCTTTGGGTAGTATTTTCTTCCCTAGCAATGGTTTATAAATTTGTCCCACCACCCAGATGCACCATCACATTGCTGGCATTAAATGAAATCCTTCCAGAAAGGAGAAAAAGGAAAACAGATGATTGAACAGATAGGTTGTGAAGTCAATCTGAGTACATTAAACAGCAACCTGTTATTTTTAGGATAACCAAGAAAACAAGGCAGCAAAATTGTGCAGGATCTACAGACCAGGTAGTCTCTTAAAACTCTCAACAAGCTACAAAACTCCTCTAGGAAGAGGCTGGTTAAGGATTTTCCCTTGCAATAGGGACTTGTGGAAAGTCTTCCAGGAGTTTAATTTTCATTTACATTTTGCATCTGTGTATCACTTACAAAAGAACAAGATGAAAAGTAACCTGTGGAGTCCTCCACAAGGCTGAGAAGGTATTATTGTGGCACAGAACAGCCTTGTGCTTCAGCACTCTCTCTCACAAGTGCTTCCTGCAGCCTGCACCAGACAGCTCTATCTAATAAGAAAACATGTTCTCGTAGCAGCCAGAGAAGGAGGTCGCCTCCACATCCGCCAGCCAAAGCAAAATGCAATCTGACATGCAGTAGGAAGCCAATTAAAGTCAAAAAAGTAAGAGCTAACGAATGAGTAAATTGGCTCAGACTAAGCACTCGAGCCTGTGCATCAGAAAGACTCAGAACACACAGTCCAGCTCCTCAACCAAGGCAGTCACAGGAGACACAGCGACAACTCTGCCGACGCCTTTCATCTCAAAAGAGCTCTCTGAACAAAAGGTTGTTTCATTTGCCAACTAAACATTACCATGTCTGGGAAGGAAATACCCAGCTGCCCCTTCAAATTCACAACAGTTTATGACAGGAAAAAATACACTGCAGCCAACTTTGCAAATAATGGTAACGATCCTCCCTCCCTGAACTCCTCCATTTATTTCCAGTCAAAGCAACATTTGCTGCAGCACTCTGGGAGTGGGCTGAGCAGGGACAACCCTTCTTGTGCCACACTGGAGTGTGAGCAATGGATCCCCTACCATTAAAGCTAACTCTAGCAAAACTCCAAACCTCCGTCTTCTGTACTGAACTGCTTAACTACAGTGTTTGTGACACAAGAAGCCCTTTTCCAAACTGAAGAAAAAAAAAAAATTGCCTATTTTTTTCTTTTGGTCCAGAGCCACATCCACTCAAATACTCTTACTCCATTTTCAAAAAAGAAATGTTCAGGCTCCTGATGGGAAGCATTCAGTATCTTTCCCTAGCAGGGAGGCAGGTGAAGAGACAGGCAACATGCCACACATTCACAGGCTCTCTTCTTGGGAAGGAGAGCCAAAGCATATCAGCACAGGAGATTATAATCCTTATCTCCAATCTGCCCCCTTCCCCTTGCATATCCTCCCAGCTTCAATTATAATGAGGCAGTACACATCAAGAATGTCATCAGTGACTATCTGGGAGAGAAAGAACAAGCTATCCCAAACACGCCTACAGTGTTTGAAAACCTTTCAATACTGTTACAGCAATTATTTTTTTAATATATAAATAACATGATTTTCCTAAAAGAGGCACATTTAAACAAACATTTTACTTCGGTATTTCCTCCACTTTTTAAATGCAGTCAATTAAATTTTCTATGCTACACTGTGTAGTCTGAGAGGAAAAGTCAAATTAAGCAGAAAAGGGAAGTTCCTGAAGCACCAGAAAGGCAGCTAACTATCAAAATTTCCATATTAGTCTCAAAAAGAGAAGGAAAAAACCAAAACTAAGTAAGTAAGATCTCTTACCATTCCTGCTTAACACATGATGTCATCATACCCTTCTTTCCAGTGCAGACACACACAGCAGGGATTGGGATGTCTGCTAAATTAAGTGGTAGGGTATTCCTATTCTTTCCAAATTACAAAATTCAGATTGCCTTAATCAGCAGAAGCAACCCAGC
Organism: Muscicapa striata striata; assembly: GCA_030060385.1. Classification (NCBI taxonomy): domain Eukaryota; kingdom Metazoa; phylum Chordata; class Aves; order Passeriformes; family Muscicapidae; genus Muscicapa; species Muscicapa striata. The sequence continues at coordinate 2,287,876 of JAREIS010000058.1, read as the reverse complement.
CTTTACAATCAGCCAACCTGCACAGGGAAGAAACAAGGGCCTCCTTTAAGAGACCAAATTTGTAATCACCACAGTAGCCTGGGATCATCTGAGGCACACAGGGCTCCCTCCATACCTTGCAAGAAAACAGTTGTTACACCTCTCTGACTGCAATACTCCCTTACCTAAAAAAAACCAGATTTTTATGGCTTGAAAGATGTGCAGCCTATCATCTGAAGATATCAGAGAAGAGCAAATGAAAGAGTCCGTGAGAGAGACATTTACATTGTTCTTTCCCAGGCGGCTAGGATTCTTTTTTTAGATAATGTAGAGCTCTTATCAAAAGGAATTAGCCTGGGTGTAATTGCTTAAAACCCATTATCTCTATCAGGATGAAGAAACACATACTGCATCTTAAGTGGAGCCTCAGAAAAGCTATCAAACTGCAAGGCTGCTGGATTGCTCTAATCTCCATACCATCTGAGACCTCAGAAAAGCCACATCTCCAGCACAGGGTGAAAAAGCAAACTTCCCAGCTGAACTCCATCTATACCACGTGGACTAACATTCATGTGAAAGCATGTGAATGTTAATTTTGCAGCACAGGAACAACCTGCTTTCTTCACCACCCATCCCCTCACCCACTGCCTCCAAGCCATGGGATTACAAAAGCACCTGAACAAACCATGAGGCTTTCACCAGGGCACAGTTCTCAGTTATCACAGAACCACAAAATGGTATGGGTTAGAATGGACTTTTGAAGATCATCTAGTTCCAACACTCTGCTGTGGCCAGGGACATCTTGCACTAGACCAAAGTGCTAGAAGTTTCAGCCAACCTGACCTTGAACACTTCAAATAATGAGGCATCCACAGCTTTTCTGGGCAACCTGTTCCAGTGACCTTCCACCCTCATCATTAAGAATTTCTTCTTAATATCCTTAATATCGTTAATATTCTTAATATCAAAACCTGCCCTCTTTCAGTTTAAAGCCATTATCCCCTGTCCTATCACTATGTGCCTTGGTCAAATGTCTCTCTCCATATTTCTCACAAGCCCCCTTTAAGTACTGAAAGGTCACAATATGATCTCTCTGGAGTATTCTCTTTTCCAGACTTAACACCCCCACTTCTCTCAGCCTTTCTCCATAGGAAAGGAGTTCCAACCTTGACAGCAGTCAGATCTTACTGCCTAAAAAGACAGGGACAGTAAGAGAATACTTCATCATATGAAACACACTATACCACTGCAGAGTCAGCAGTTATCTGACCACTGCCCAAAAGGAATAATTTTGGAAAAAAGTCACTGAACCATCTCACAAAATGAAAGCCACCTTCTGTCTCTCTCCTAAGGCAGTTGCAACAGGCAGCATTGCCTCTCCTGCCATTTCTTGGGCTTTTGGGAATGAAGCAGTGGTCACCTGCACAGCTCCTCTCTTTTGAAGACAAGCTGACTGGCATCTTCCACTCCAGCACATCACCCATTTCAATCTCATGCCAAAACAAGAGACATGAATTTGCTGCAAGTGCTTCTGTGGATTATTCATGCTACAGTACAAGGAGAAGAGACCAGTAAACTGCAGTGGAAGCTGTAAGGCAGAAACCAGGTTGCATGTGCAGGTAGAGTTTAAAGCACAATCACTGGCTGCTGACAGCACAGATCCCTCTGTACACCACTGATTCCTGGCCATGGGGAGAGGTTTGTTGGAAGGTAGACCAGACAGAAGGGAAAGGAGAAGCCTACCTGTGTGAAAAAGGAGGCTACTTGGAAAACAGGGTAGCTTTGGCAGGCAGAGAACTGTGGCACCACTGGTACAAAAAATAAAAAAAATCCAACGACAAAAAAAAAAAAAACAACAAAAAAAAAAAAAAAAAAAAAAAAACAAAAAAAAACCAAAAAAAACCCCACAACCACACACCTAGCAGGCAAAGACAGAAAGACAGTACTAAAAATCATGTTTTAGATTCCCTGGATGTCAAACAATTCCATCACATATAATCTCTATTCCCTTTCCCTATCACTGACTGACAGTTAAAGATAAAAGGCTGTATTCTGAGAACTACTTTTGACAAGCCTCTAAAATGCATCTGGGAGCAAAAAAACCCCATGAAATCCAGGAATTAACATGCCACTTCTTCCTGGGCCCCACTTGACAAACCTGCCCCTGCTAATGGCCTTCATTTACTGTCCTCCAAATTGTCTCACAGATCTCCATTTTTATTCTGCTCTGACAGAGAAGCCCATTTAGGTTACTTGGTGAATCTGACCCAAAAAGTCCAGGGATTCTGGAAGAGGTATTTAGACTGCCACACAAGACAGGTGATTTTCTGTTGTTCTTCCTCAGAAGCAATTTGTGTTGCAGAGGAGAAGTTCAATATGTTACATTCTAAAGAAAACTGTTGACAAAGCAGTAAAGCCCACAAGTCAAGGCTTAAGAGCATAGCTGGAAACCAGGCTGTGAATATTTCCAGAAATGCTTTATCTACAGTATCTTCACATTTCCTTTAGTGGGGAGGAAAGACAAAGGTTAACAAATACCTATTACTAATGCCAACTTGAGCAAGAGCAGTACTTTTTAAAAGTCCCCAAACTGGAATATACAGAATTAAAATCAGTGCTGTTCTGCAACATCATTAACTTGAACTTATCTCTTATCTTAAATCTTTCCCAAAGCAGTTGGAACTGAGCAGAGCAGTCCAAATCCATTTGTTCTATACTGCAATTTCCTCTGGGCAGAGACAAACCATTTTCTTTGCTCTGTGTGGAATGCAGCACACCACTAGGATTAAACTGAACTTTTGGGGGATTTAACTGGAGTAAACAATCAGAATAGATAATTTCTAAATCTGCATCTACATTAACTAAAAATCATACATCAAGTGAAAATCCAAGACAAAAAAAATCTAAATCCTAGAAAGACTACATTAAAACTCTATAAGCTACTAGTTCTTTTTTAAAAGCATGTCTTTCAACAGGACATGGCACAAAGCAGAGCTGATAAAGCTGGAAAGCTAAGAAAAAGCATTTGTCAAAAGATTTTTTAAAAAGATGCATGAATAGCAATATCCACGTGTTTCACAAATCTGTAATTTGTATTTTATATATACATACATATATTTAAATAAGGAAATCCTGAAACATTCCCTTCTCTCTTGAACATAATTTCCATTATCATCTCCCTTTTTTCCTCCTAAAGCAGAAAGCATTGATTTTTATTAGCATGAAGTAATCATTAGTTTTCCAAGTTACCTACAATGCTAGGTAATATACAAAAAAAAAAAAACCTTTAAAATGCTAACAAATGCAAGAAGTGCTGAAACCAATATAAAATATTTTTATTTTTTGTTAACAGTTATACTAAAACCAAAAAGCAAAGCAAGAAAAAGCACAAACAGCTGTTGGGAGAGGTGTTTTTTGGGGTAGGAGTGTCTTGGGTGCTTGTTTTGCCTTGCTTTTAGATGTGAGCTTTTTATTTTGTGTTTGGGATGAAGGGGGACAGGCTGCAGAAGGTTTCTGTTGGTTTTTTTTGTTCTTTACCTCCTTAAATTTGGTGGCATTTGTCCACTGCCATTTAACCCAATAACCCACCATTCCAGACTAGATCCTGTCTAAAGCCAAGTTAAATCTAAAGGGGATTTGGAAATGAAATTTTAAAAGCCAAATACTTTCCAAATCTAGGTATTACTAATCTTACCCTCCCCAAGAATTATTTTGGGGTTCACTTCAAATCCCCACACACAGGCACTCATTTCCCAACAAGCATTTCACTGGATGAGCAAAGGCATCCTGGAGGTTTCAGTAAAAGCAGCAACAGAAGGAAAACAGAACAGAAAACAAAACCAGCAACTTCTGCCCATCACAGAATCAGCAGCCACAATGCCAAATGATACAACACACCCACACTTGAGCTCCCAGACTCTCCAGTTGGGATCCTGAAGGGCAGCTTCACTCTGCCTGCATCTGCTGTGGCCAGAGATTATGGGACAAGGTGGCTGGGCAGCCAGGCTGCTGGAACTGCTGAACAAGGCAGCATATGGCACTGGCCCACCTTGGCTCCATGCTTGACAACTGATTTGCAGCCACAGGACCCAGTGGGGGGATGGAGCTCAGTGTTTTAGAGCAGTCCTTTTTGCCAGTAATTTAATTTTCTAACGGTCTCATCTTCACCGTAAATAATCTCCAAGCAAGCAGCCACATTAAAAATGCCAGCAGCAGATGCACACAGAATGGGTGTTATGGCATGGAAATGAGTGCCTCTGCCTTGTAGGACCATGCAGGTAAGTGCAGTAGCACAGCTACTGCCAGGTCTTTTTGCAGCAGATCTACTTGGACAGATTAACCAACTAGACCAAATTGAAAAAAACAGGAACGTTCAGGAACTGGTAACAGGCATTCCAGGTTTCAGGCTTAGTGCTCACTGTATCACACTGATTCTTTACATAAAGATGAAAGCAAACATGACAAAAGCCAACACAAACCAGTCACCTAACTTGTACTTTAGCAACTGGTGCCCCTACACAACCACCATATCCATACTGCTGCCTGAAACCTGGAAAACTGGAGGCCAGTGTTTTCCAAGCCCTTCTCTCAAAGCCCACACACATCCAATTAGCACCCAAAAGCCAATTTCAGGTCATGCAGAGCAACAGTGTTTAGTATGTTAATCTCTGTGGAGCCTGCTTGGTATTTTTCTCCTGGACAACAAGGAATTGCACGCATGCGTGCACACAGAGTATGATTTAAGAGACATCAGGGCTCTTCCTCCTTTAAGACAAGATTTACATAACTAATTCTGTAATTGAGAACAGGACTGCAAGGTATTTACATGCTGCTGAGCTTTTATTATTTGCTATGGGAGAGACAATGAGAGACTCTCTTGCCCCAGAAAAGATAGGTAGTCTCATCTGTAGCATTAAAAAAAAAAGGAGACACATGAAATTACCCATTTCAGGAAGAGATATTTTCCATTACAGAATCATTTCTCTCTTTCAAAGCAGAGGGTCAGCGGTTCAGTGGGAGCAAGAGAAGAAAAGAGGTTTGGATAAGGAAAAAGATGAGAGGTCAGGGACATAAAACAACATCTAGAAGGCACAGAGGAATTCCAGTCAAGGTCTCTGTGCAACCCCCACACAGATTGTTAAATAAAATTACCCCCAGATGGGTCTGCAAAACAGCTGGCTTTGAAAACAGGCATGCCACAGCACTCTTCATTATTTAAAAGGGACAAATACCAACACAGTTCTGAAAACACAGGAAAAAGCCTCACATACAGCATTCAAATCAATATGGCTGGTATCATTAAGACTCCTGAAAACTCAGAATAAAGTTTTAGGTTAGTAGATGGAACTCAAGATGGCCTCTTTATTTACTTCACTAATATTTAAACAGAAAAAAAAAGAAAAAAACCTGTGCATCATAAAGAAAATTAAGACTAGCACAACTGTCTATTTTGGCACTGGCAGTCTGAGAAAGAGAAAAGGCTGCAGAAGGGTGCTAACCCCCAGAAATCACAGTGCATCTTTGGGAGGTTGCAATGTACCAAGATCCAAGACACCTGAAGTACAGCAGATACACTCCTGAGTGACACTTCTGGTTCAGTTACATCCCAAGGAATAGTAACTGCACACTCAGATCACTTCCCAGTAAAAAGCAAAGTGCAGAAACTGGGACAGTGAGGAGGCTCACCTCCAAAATTCAGTCCTCAACAACCAAAATGATAATGAAGATGCAACCTGTGTGCTCTTAAAGGATGCTTAAAGCACTGCTCATATTTGAACTTCGGTGTGGAGATAGAAACTCTTCCCTAAATCACAAATGTGAGCTAAAGCCATGAACACATGTGTGGCCAGGATTTGAAATCCACCCACACTTCTCAGCATCACTTATGCCTGCTCAACAAATTTAACAGCCAAAATTTCCAAAAAAAGCATGCAAGAGTCAAAAATTTCCTGGCATTCAGTGCCTCCAAGAGCTTGAAGGCAAATTAGCTGTGTAATTAGCTGTCTGTGGCCCTGAATCCTACCTCTAGAAAGTTGTTCTCACACGTGAAAGGAAACAGTGTTGCTTGTGGCTGCTGTTTAATTTCCTGGAAGATTAATTTTACTGGACAGAAGAAGAGACTTTCTGGAACAGGTGGGCAGGTATGTGCATGTGGGCAACACGAAAGAGATCCAGAAACCAGCAAAGCAGTGAGCAAGCACCTGGTGAAATTCCACTCCCGATTACCCAATCCTGGAGAAAAACAAACATTTCTACTTGTGACTTATAGAGAAAGCAAGAAAAAAAAAAAAAAAAAAAAAAAAAAAAAAAAAAGTACTCTGCTCTTGTGTGACCAAAGTGTTAGCTAGTTCCAGAAATGAAGAGGCATTAATTTCCTGGGGAACCAAGCCTCCTTTCTAAAGTTCCAGGCTCACATTCCCAAGGCTTCCATCACCTCTGAAAACCCTGCCCTGAATGCAATGCAGGCATTTTGTTACCTCCAGCAGCAGAATAGCAAGGTTCATCAATTCAGCATCTGGCCAAAGAAGACCAGCAGTCTTTTCATGTTTGCCATCACAAATTTAAAGTCTCCTCTCCCTTTAGATAGTATGGCAGCAAGTTATCACTGTTATCTGCTTTGATTAACTTGCAACATTTGCTGCAGTATCTACTTTTGCCTGGACAATCAATCCTGAGCAGCCTCCCTGGTACACACAGGAACAGGTAGCACTGCAGAATGCCATACACATTTAAGCTTCTGGGGAGAATTTGATGCCATTAGACATGAGAAAACCCACATGTAATAAAAGACTATCACAGCATAGTACCACTTGGAGTCTTAGCAAAGTTTGGGGTTCAGCCTTTCGCTACCCACTTTCATTTAAGCATGCCCAAATAGACATTTTAAAATGCTTCCTGCCTTTTAAAATTATTCCTGCCTTTAAGAAATGTACCTCTTCTAAGTAGATACTTTGCTACTGTCATTGGCATGGTATGCACTGTACAGTCAACACCAGGGATGATAAATGACAAAGGGAAAGGTAACACAACAAAATTAACTTAGAGGTGCCAACACCCAGAACATTTCAGAAACCAACTTCAGAGGTAGCCAAATGCAACACCCATGAGCCAGTAAATACTTGGAGGAATTAGCCAAGGCTAAGCACATTAAGGCCAGGCTGGATGGAGCTCTGAGAAACCTGGTCCAGTGGAAAGTGTTCCTCTCCATGGCAGGGGGGTTGGCACTAGATGATCTGTAAGGTCCCTTCCAACCCAAACCATCCCATGATTCTATGAGGATACCATCTCTAACTTAGGAAGCTTCCAAGCTGCATATGATCATGAAATGATACACTGGGATAGAAATGTTCACTTTTCCCTAGGCTTCCACTCATGGCCACTGTCAGAGGCAAGACCTGAGGCTAAATACATCTCTGTGTCAGCCTTCCCCTCTCTTCCACAGCCTCACCAAGTAGGAGCTTGGAGGCACTACCCTTTTACCACTGCTGCTCCTCAGTGGAGCCCAGGCTGGGGACTAGTCTGGGCCCAGCAGTGAGAAGAGACAAAAAAAGGAATGAAAGAACACAGAGTTCTTAAGTAACTCCAAAATCAGAAGTGAGGGAATCCTTTTGAGCATGAAACAAGAGTGAAAGGCGGGTAGAGAACCAACATGACATTAAAATAGCAGGAGGAGGAGAATACAATTTTTGAAAGACACCTAGAGGGAAAATGCTTAATTGTTTCTTTTCTGCTCCAGTCTCCATGCAGAACTATTCTAGGTTACACTATTTAACAAGACAACCTACTCACAAAATAAGTAGCTGTTAATATTCGGGTGGAAACTTGGGATATGTTGAAATGATTCAGTAACTAACACTTATAATCAGCTTATATTGAAACAGACAGCAGATTGCATGCACCCCAGGCATCCTCACATTTGCTTAGTTGGGAAGAACAGTCGTGTTCCACAGTACATTGTTCAGCAGAACAAAAGGCTCTGCATCCCAATGGACAGTCATTTTGGGGATCCTGCACCAGTGCACTTATGTAGCACGACAACTGCAGGCAGCACCTCAAGTGCACATTGCAAAAGCAACAGTGCAGTGCTGACTAAGCCTCAGAAGTCTCCACCAACCCCTGTGTTGATGCAAACAAAATGTTAATATCAATTAAAATTATGTCTAGTGCAAACACAGTAGCTGTCTAACACCATAAGAACAGAAGGGGAAAGTACACCACCAATTTAGAAAATCAAGGGTGCTAAAATTCACCTGGAGAGCTGTAGATGGATTTGGCCACAAACACTGGAATTAGCAGTCCATGCTTTTAAAGCATGAGAGAAGAGCCTTAGTAGCAGCTTTTAAATAGCTTTGGGATTTCTAGTGAACAGGTACAATTCCCTGAATTGCCCCCTTCAGTTGAGGGCAAACAGCCCTCAGGTAACAAAGGATGTACTCACTGCACACAGAGCTAATATTCCCCAGAGGTACTTCTGACCAGAAAACCAAAGCATGGAACACTTCTGTCCAAGGAGCAGTACAAGCCCTGATTCCTGTGTCAGAACTCATCCTGGAAGCCATGCCAAGCCAGAGACCTGCTCACCAGCCTTAGCACTAGAGACCAAATGAACTGACACATCCCCCCGAGTGCAAGCACAAAACACAGACCCACACATAAGAAAACAGAAATGTGACATCTATTTCTACCACACCAGCCTAAACTGGAGGGGTGTTCATTTGGCACACAAGCCTTTAACTCAGCCTGTAAAAAAAAAAAAAAAATTAACTGAAAGCCTGATCTCACTAGCATTAATTGAAAAACCCAAGCCAACCAACAAACAGACAAAAAAAAACCACAAATGAAAAGATAAGCAAGTTAGAGACTGAATTCTGTGCAGCACCAAGAAGTTCTCCTTGCTCTCATAGCTCATGATAACAACTGAAAAGACAGCATTGTTTAAAGGGTCAGTGCTATACCTAAGCCCCCTTGGGCAAAAGAAAAGGAGTTATGCCTTCATTAATGTTCAAAAAGAAGCACAGTATAATGTATTCAGATTTCTCAATGGATGGTTTAAAAATAAAGTATCCTCCTCCCAGCTCTGCACCTAGCCATGTCCAACATCAGCAATACATAAGACTGATAAGCCTTTCATAAATAAATAGAACAAAACTGTTTATTTCCCTTTTAATTTATTCACTGTTTATAAATTCACACTTTAAAACTTCTAAGTACTACTTATACACCCTGCTCAATTTTTATCTTACTACACCACATAACCAACTGTGTTTCTGTCTTGCTGGGATGGTAGTCATAAGTCATGTTAACAGCACCACTATAGTACTGAAAATTTGTTTATTATTAGAGAGCAATCAGTATTACTACTGTTACAAGAAAATAACAAAGTGCCTAAAAGGAACTCCTGCTGCTAGTGAAGAGGTAAATAGAAGGTACACACAGAATTTATAGGGCTCCAGTTAACTATACAACTCTGCCCTCACCTCCTGCCTCCCCACTTAATTTTCCAGAAAAAAAGAACAGGCTTTTAGAGATTAATAATCTGAAGAGCATGAAGAGCATTTCCAAGGAGTTTAAACCTGTTCAAATCCACAACACTAAATTATGAAGTTTCAAAGAATTCAAGTAGAAGAGCACCTGCCTTAATGGAATGCAAGAGCAGCCTACAAATACCTCCACTGTTTGTAGTTTCATAGCCTAAGCCTACCTGGAGTCCAAATGCAGGGCACAAAGCACACAAATAGATCATGTTTTGCCTTTCTCCAGACAAAACACAGATTATTTCAAGATCTTTGTTAATTTCACAAGGAAGAAGCAAGCCTTGGACAAGGGATTGCCAGGAAGTCTTTAAGTACACAAGACCGGTCTGTCCCTATTTTGAAAAGAAGCATTCTTTGCCTTGATTTTAAAATGATATCCTCTTGATACCAAAGAGAATCGTGTTTCAAAACAAAAAATCAAGTTTAATATTTGAGTAATTATCTTCCCTGGGCAGTTTTAAGGTATTCATATTTCTGCCTACCCTGCTCACACTACTTCACTTTCATCTCTTAGCAGTTCAGTGCAAGAAATTCACTACCTGTCCATCACCTACAATTGCTCAGTTCAATCAGTGAGTTCTCCCAGAATTCTCGGAGATCCTATTGAAGAAATCTCTCTACTGATGAAAAGAACCATCTTCATTAATCCACCTGGCAGATGTATTCTTCCCTTCTAATCATTATGTGAGTTTACAAATCTAACAAAGCTGTACTCACATCACATTATTCAGATTACAAATTCTCTGGGAAAAGAAAGCTCTTGGGTATGGTGCTGTAAATCATCAAAACCACTTCTTACTTCTAGCTGATACCTGCTTTAAGCAAAGGTATGTACACAGCTGACTGCTAGGGAAGAGTCACAGGCATGGTCAGTCAACTGGTTATCACTGAAACAAGCACCTGTTAAGCAGCAGAACTCAGAATCTTATTTTCTACATGAAGGTTACGTATTTATACAGGCAGCTCAAACTTTGAGTGAAACCCACCCAGAGTATTGTAAGCCAAGGCTGTAAGTTATCTGCAGAGAGCCTGAAACAACAGCAGAGGCAAAAGCTGCATCCTTGAATGTCAACACTAGAAGACAATAACAAATTTAACATCCCTATTGTGGACTGTTCCAGGATTTATGTATTTTTATGGAAATGCACAAGAGTAGAATGTTCAATTGCAGTTATCACAGTCAGACTAAGTCCATGAGGCAAGACTGGGGTTACAAGAAGCATCCTGCAGGAAGAGCTTGAAATGAGGCTCCCTGGTTTCTGTCAGTAAAAGAGACGAGAACAGACTTGAACAAACTAACTTCACAGGCTCCTGCTAAGCCTGGATGTCAGTCAGTTAAATGTTTGTCCCTATTTCATCCTCAAATGCCAGAAATATCAAAGGACAAGGACAGGAAACATTCACAGAATCACAGAGTATCCCAGGTGGGAAGAGACCCACAAGGATCACTGAGTCCAACCCCTGTCCCTGCACAGGACACCCCAAGCTCTCACCATGTGCCTGAGAGCATTGTCCAAACACTCCTTGAACTCTGTGAGTCTTGGTGCTGTCACCACTGCCCTGGGGACCCTGTTCAGTGCCCAGTCACCCTCTGGGGGAAGAATCTTTCCTGATACCCAACCCTGACAACTTCAGGCAATCCCTGGGGTCCTGTCCCTGGTCACCACAAGGAAATCAGTGCCTGCCCCTCCTCTTCCCCTCAATGAGAAAGTTGGAACTGCAATGAGGTCTCCTCTCCCCTCAGTCTCCTCCAGGCTGAACAGAACAAGTGACCTCAGCTGCCCTTTCCCATCAGTTTCTTCTCCATCTTCACAGCCCTAATTCAAATTAGTTTCTATCTCAACATAAAAAAATTCTGTAATAATCAGAGGTAGATGATGCTAAGGAGGGGGAATCCAGAAATGGACAGTGGAATTTCTATATGACCCCTGCCATAAATTCAAAGAATGTTCTGCCAACTATTTCATTTTTAGAGCTCACTCAGATTTAAACTCCAGTTTTATTATTACTTGAGACTTGTGACAGGAGGTTCCATGCAATGCATAATTCAGCACTCATGTGGCAAAAATCATCAAAATTACAAGAAGTCACAAAATAACTGTGGAACAGGGTAGCAGTATTTATGTAACCACAGTAATATAAGGCAGTATTCTTTAGAGATCTTTCATTTGACCGGCTGTTACGGTAAGAAGAGATAGATACATGTCCTTTTTCTGAAACAGATACAATAAGAAACTTCTGTAAAGTTTCCCAAGCACCAAGATCCTATAGAAACAAAATCTCTCTGCTGTTATACCTTTGCTATCATTCTGCCTCAATGAGCTCAAACACAGCTCAGTTCACGTCCCACAGCCTCTCACAGTTCTGCCCATCACAAGCGTACACTCCAGTGCTTCTACTCACAGTGACTTCCCTGCAGAACAAAACACCCAAGATGACCTGACAAAATCCTTGCTGGCATTCACACTTCCGATGCAGCAAAGAAGACTATTTAGGTAGAAGTGGATTCAAATGGAAGGAAAAAATGCAGGAAAAGATGACTTCATGCACAGAAACAGATGTTCTGAAAGAGGGCAAGAGACTCTCCTAAGAATGCAAACAATATATACCCCTAGATGAGCAGAATTCTGTCTAAGGGCTATGCAGGTTTCCCAGCAGTACTCACTGCCCTTCACCGACTTCAATAGAAAGCACACATGCCATTTTTTCCAACAAAAAGCAGAACCTCCTCAGTACAGGCAGGCAGACAGTCTCAGGCTCATGTGGCAGAGGCTACTGAAGCAGAAGCTCCTGAAGCTCCCACCAACCCTCCAAGCTATGCTCAGTGCATGAACCAGGTGTTTCTAAGAGATGCCACAGCAGAAAAAGAGCATAGGCAAGCCATGCTTGCTCCCCTTTGCATATCTTTAGAGAGTGTCCAAACCCAGCCTGGCTCACCCAGACACATCACTGCCTCTGAAGAAGTACTGAAGATCTGTCTGAAACGTGGTAAATGTACCAGGAGCAAATTTTATATCAAATTACAAGAGAAGGGTACATGCAATTGCCTGTGAGGAATATAGAGACCTTGCAAAGACACAGTAACAATCATCAGACCATTTCCTGTCATTAGTTGGTGACATACATCCAGGACAATACAGAGGTCTTAAAGGTAGGGCATTAACTACCACAAGTTAAAAATCTCCTTGGCTTCACATACTGAAAACAACTCACTTCATTAGCCTTTCAGGTTTCTAATGCAATTGCTGGGGAGGTGCAGAAGGAAGTGGTGGTGTTAACTAGTGCCAAGAAGCATTCAAATAATTTCAAAGGTCGAAGTTCTTCTCTCACCCATGCAAGCAGAACACTCAAAACCAGGGCAGACACTCCCTGTGCTTGTGTCAGCCACAGCCAACACACACCTGGCTGTTTTGTGTCAGAAACTGGGTTCCAAGCTCACTCAGGAGCCAACCTCAGTTGCAGAGTTTTAATTCCAAGAAACATCTGTGTACTCATGAGAGTCACTTGACCAAAGCCCTGCTTTGGACTGCAATCAAGATCCCACAGCAACAAGGCACCCCTGACACTGGAGGATTAGTGCTTAGCCACTCATGTGAGAGCAGAACCCACGATGGACTTGGACCAAATATACATTTGCAAAGTGTATTCTCACCCCAATGCATCAATACCAGCAGTGCAACCAAAAAAATAAAATACAGAATGAAACCAGCACACATTACTTTGATGACAAATGCATGTTCTGTCGAAGTCCAGGTAAGGGGACTCATTTCTTGTTCTGGGGTAGGAATTGTTAAAGCAAGGAAAGGAGCCACCTTGCAAGTTTGAGTACAAAAGTGCCCCATGCACTGCCCTGCATCCATCTGTAGGTTACTACCCTTGCCCAGGTTCAAATGTCTCTCTACAGCACCAGACAAAAAAAATCTCTCTATATACATACAAGCTAGAAGCTGATGGCTCTCATCAAGAGGAGGGTCAGTGAAAAATACTTCAGATTACCTTTAACAGCTACTTTCCAAGTAGCTTTGGCCTATCACTGTTGATCGTTAGAGGTTTATAAGGCAGAGTCTGGGACAGGGACACGCCCTGCAGCCTCTGCTCCTAAGCAGGAACAAGGGTACTATGTGAAGTCTCACTTGTTCTTCAGCTATTTTGGAAGGACATCCCCACCCAGTAACTCTATTCACAGTACTGCAGCCTCCCCCTCAGCCCTCCCTTTCAGACTTAAAAGGCAGACACCAGCAAGAACTCAGATGCCACAGCATACCCTGCAGCCACATGCATCACACTTCAGTCCTTGTTTTAAACTCTGCAGGAGCCTACAATTAGATATTCCATTTACCTGCCAGTGGTGAGCAGAAAACCTTGCTTAGAAAACCAGGGGATTTCAAGACTCAACTGCAGAGCTTTGAGAAACCTGCAGGTTTTTACCAAGACTGTTTTGTGGTGACAATGGCCCCAGTGCCACCACCTCCGCAGACATACCTTTAACTAATTCTCCCATTTTAAACAAGCTATTCCCCCACTCCCCTTTCTCTGTGGAAAGCATGCCCTGCTACAGTTATCACCCCTTCCTTCTCCTATTTCTAATTTCAAGCAACAGCCATACTTCTGTGCCCACTGACCCCTGGGTATATATGCTATTTTCTCGACTTTTTTTTTTTTTTTTTTTTTTTTATATAACAAATAAACCCAAAGACCTGGGGATGTCAGCAGCTTTGCAACTATATTGACATGTGCCTATCAATACAGGACCAGCAGACAGGACTCAGTCAATAGCTTTAGTGACCATTCAGCCCAGTGTCATGATAAGACAGGGAAGACCCAGCCTTGTGTTCCTTCCCACCTCCAACCACCAAGCGATTTTGTCTCCAAGGAGCTGTCATGCTCTTTATTTTCTACTGATGAGGCCACTTAAGCTCTGTTTGCCAAAAGGTACAGCATGCCTTGTCTAGAACCAAGCCCTGAGATCAAACAGAAACAAGGCTGATGTGATACACTTCTTACTCTGTATTAATTTAAACCTCCATATGAACTGGATGGGAGCAAGAACACTGCACATACACCATAAAGGTTCTTTACACAGACAAACACCATCCACTGCATCACCTCCTGAACACACAGTATGCTGCTGGGCTTCTAAAGAACATAAACCTTCTTTTGGGGGAAGGTGGATGTTATCTGGGTAAATATTACGGGTGGTGCTGTGAAAGCACAAAATAATCTGTGGCAAAAGGCAAAGGAAGATACATCACCTCTCCCATCCTCTAGGAAGAGGATTAGAGTGCAGACTAACACCTCTCTGCTTATTCTAACAGTTTCCATTAACAAATAATTGCCTATTTTCACCTCAGTATTACTGGCTGCATTCAAGCACAAATGCATGTGCTGATTAGATGTGCATTTCTGAGTGGGAAAAAGAGTATTGAAACTGAAATTACCATTCACAAATCAAGCAAATTCTGGATTTTTGCTCCAAATGAGTATGTTTGGTACCCTAAAAACCTAGGAAGCATCCTCCATCAGTTCAGCATCTGTTTCATATTTAGAAGCCATTCTTTGCAAACGCAGGGGTCACACTGCTTTTAAAGCAGCCTCTGCCAAATCTCTTTTGCGGGGCAGATTTAATAGCGAATTCCAGTGCCACGGGATTCAGTGTGTAATAATGAAGGGTAGCGTGTCAATAGATGAAACTGCACACATCAATAAGGAGCTGGCAGAGGTCCCCGCGGACGCCTCTCTCGCAACAATCATTCTAATGCGTGTAGGAGAACAATGCTCAAAGATTCCCCACAGCCACACTGCATCAAAGGCCCTCTGAAACACCACGCTAAAGCTCTGCACTTGGAGCCAGCAGTGGGACATGCACAGAAACAAAGTCCTTTACACTGGCAGTTATTCTTTTTAAGACTGGCAAACCTAAGCGGAGCTTTTGTTGGAACTGGACTCTCGCTAACCAACACGACCCCCAGCAATGGTTCCACCAAATTCTTTTTGGAGGCTACTGATATCGTGAGAAGAGAGTGACTCAAAGAGCATGACAGCACACAAACTGCAGTCATGAAGCAAGCACTGAGCAGCACAGCTAAACCACTTCTTTAAGAAAGGCAGAAAGGCAAGTCCAGGCTGATCAAGCCTGTTAAACAGAAAGAGTGGAATAAGAGCAGCTACAGCAGCAGGAGTTGTTTTACAGCCAGTGTAAAGTAAAGAATGGTGATGGATATCTGGGAAAAAAAGCCTGAGAGAAGAACTGAAGCCAGAGAACAAAAGTTAAAAGCAACACAAAGTTTACATTGATTTTTTTTTTTCCAAGCTACATATGAGAAAGATGATATATACACTTTGTGTGCTACAAGCAGCAGACTCTCACAGCAGCTCTGATCAGTGATTCACACAGACCAGTACATCACTCCAGCATTGGCCAATTTGGCAAAAGTAGAGAAAAAAATGGGGGGGAAGGGGTGGTGGGAAGGGGGAAGGCCTTTACACACATTTACAGAAATCTGAAACTGGAATAAAAAGGAGGGCTCCATTTCTCCACCCCCAACTGCAGCTGTAATCCTTTGACACCTTACAAGCAATGACAGAATGTTTTCTCTAGGGACCTGAGACTAATTCCCTATTAAGCTTTTACAAACTGATGCTTTTCCAAGTCTTATAATGCGGCCAAATTTGGACATTTTCCTAAGAACAGCAAAAGCCACATTCTTGATGTAGAGTTAACACTCCAGCCAAATTTCCAGTTCTTGTTCTAAACCATGGTTGTGCTAGAACTTCTAAACTTGGCAGCTTGAGATTATTATTGGTTCAAGAGGGACAAGAAAGAAATAGCTAGAACTTGCAAGAACCAAAAGGAAAAAAAAAAAAAATATCGCCTTGCTGCCTTCCCAAGTGTAACAATGGGAAATACTGGAGCTTTTTAAGGAAAGAGGGAGCAAGGAGAGCAGTGTTTCCTGGGGGGGAAAAAAGTCAACCTGTGGTAGATAACCAGCCCAGAAAATTTCAGCATGAATGCCTGAAGTCCTGCAGAATAATAAACAATTTAAGAGATGGCACTCATAACAAACAGTAACAAGCAGATATACTACAGGCATTGCTGCCAGCCTTGCTTATTGGCAGCTGTGACAGATTGCCTGGGAGCTCCAGTCTTTAATTAGTTCTCATTCCTGAAGTTCACAAGTCAATTAATTCTAAAAACCACCCTCAGGTTCTTTTTTAAAGGAAGTCCTGTCCAGGATTCTCTGCCTTTCTTACCTCTTCTTCCCATAGCTCAGCTAACAGCTCAGATCCTCTAGAACATCCATGCAAATTCCATCTGGCCATGGAGATTATCATTAGTCAAATACTTCAGCTTGCTTCAGCAATTCTTCCTATTTCTGCAACAGTATTTTGCCACTACAACAGATACTGTTCCCCAGGCTGCTTCTTCAGCCCCTCTTTCCCCACAACTTGCCTCCTCCAGGGTAGTGAAAAGGAGCATCACTCCAGCGCCAGTTTCAAGCAGTCCCCATGGCAATTACATCACTGAAATCCACAAGCATTACCACATTGCTTTATAATTTTTCCAAAGCTCAACAAAGGCATTTAGCAACACTGGTTCTACCTTCTACCTAAGTTTAAACTCAGTCAGAATCCCATAGTCAAAGGTGATTACAGTTCCCACTGGAAACCCAGCTCTGAAACCACTTCCAACTCTGAAAGGAATTTTAAAATTGTATTTTAAAAAATCATTTTTTGTCTCCATTAGGAAGAAATCAGTTACGCTTTACAATTATGAAATCTTACATGTATATGAATAAGCCAGCTTCTGATATGAAACTTAAAAACAAACTTTAAGTTCCTTAATTTCTATCTTGCTTCTTATCCTACTTTACATTTGCTGATCATCTGGAAAGACATTACTCTAGACTTTTGGCAGCTTAGCAGCTATTTGTCAGTTTATCCAAAAGTAGTTTGGTCTGAAACTGATTTTACACCTTTGCTCCTTGCAAAACACAGGGTGTATTAAAAGTTTCTCATTTTTAAAGCCTCTTAGTAGATATTTGAGTCTTGAAAAATAACTGAAATTTGAGGTTTTCCAGAAAATCAACTGAAAAAAAAAAAAATTAAAAAAAAAAGGAAAAATTGCAAACCTAGTATCTCCCTGATATGAGATCATTTCTTCATTAGAACAAGAAATTCAAACAACTTCAAACCTGCTTATGTCACAGTCTCCCCCTGCCTTGTTCGATCCCATTTTGAGGTACCTTGTGCAGGTTAGGAACTGGAGTCATGCAGGAAACTGCTTATTATTCTTGGACAGAAATGGAAACAAATGGAAACTTGGTATGCCAAGACAATTTCACCTCACAGGTCTCTATAAAACAGACTTTATCACTTACTATCACAGATCTTAGAAAGCAGAACAAATATCAGAGGCCTGGTAACATCTCTAATAAAAGTAAAAACCAAAGTATTGAACAGATATTTTTATTTGCATTACAGTATATAGACTGACTTTAAACTCCATCTAATATCTTTCTTTTGTAAGTACTACAGACTTTTATAGACATTGACATAACCCCTACTTTGACCTAGCTCATGTTAGTAATGTTTCCCTCAAATTCTTTCCAACTTAACTTTCAATCGACTTCTATACATAATCTGAAAGAATTCACATTTTTAGACAATGTGTCCCCTTTTCCCTCCTTCTAAAACACAGAACTTCACACACCATAAAATATATCACTGAAAGGCATCTAAAACCAGACAATAGAAATGCTCACTTTCTAAAAATACCTTATTCAGATATGTACCTATTTCCCTTCTAAAAAAAAATATACATTTCTGTATTGTAGGTTAGTGTTTGACAAGGATTATGGAGATTGGGAAAAAAAAAACAACCCGCAAAAACAAGAAACAACCACACAGAAACAAATCAACCCATGAATACATTAGATGTGAAAGCTGAAATCTCAAATGTCCCTGAATGTTTGTTTATATAACTAGAGGGATGGATATATATTATTTTTTAAGCACGTTCCCCTCTAATCAAGAATGTGGCTGCATTTTTAAATGACCCCTACTGCTTACTTCAAATCTTGTTCAGGCAGGTTTATACCTCAGTTCAGGGATTAGAGCCAAATACAACAGAGGCTACCTAAAGAGAGCAAGCTGTTGCTACGCTGAAATGTAGCCATCAAGAAACCTGGGGAGCAAGGTCGAAGAATTTCAGAAAAAGCACCTAGACTCCCTAAAAAGCAGCCCCAGCCAGGCACCTAGAAACATGCAAGAGAGCCAGAGAAAGTGACTGAGCTATCACCTGCCAACCCTAAAGAGCACAGGGATGTAAAGGAACAAACACTCACTACACTGCTCGCCCATGGATTCCCACATGTTCCCGCAGCCTACACACCAAGAGAATACATCAGCATGACAAAGCCACAGGGGAAGCTTCCTCCTCAGCGGCACCACCTGCCCTTCAGTGCCTCACCAACCCATTCCAACGCTCACTATGTGCTTCCAGTGCCTTAGCAGTCTGCAGTTCCCCTTTGGAAGCCTTTTTAGCCACCTCCTAAGTCACAAGGGACAGGCAGGTCTAGCTGTAAGCCTTCTCTGGGTACCAGTGAGGATTAGAGCCTGCCTCCTTCCAAGAACACCAGGCAAAGGCCACCAGGGCCAGCCCTGGGCTCACCCGCAGGTGAGCAGGCACCACAAGGGCAGAGGGAGCAAATTCCACTCTAACACACCTTGAACAATCTGTAGGCAATCATCCTTACATTGCCTCTCTGCCCTAAACCTTGAGGCTCTCCCGTTTTCTAATGCTCCCACTTCAGCTGCAAATGCAGGAAAAGATTAAAGCGTGCTTTTCCTTGAAGTGCATGATCACAATAACTTACACTAATTACCAAAAGCCTTCTATTGCAGAGCCTGAATTAAACCTTGATTCAAATGACTAATTGTTGTAGCTTCTGAGGAAAAGAAATACAAATAATTTCAGACATGAGATGCAGGAAATAACTCCATTCATCCAAACACACAGCTCGTGTGGTTCTGGCATGCTGGAATTGACTTTCATCATAGCGGACAGCGAGCACCACACAGGTCTAAAAGGTGAGTAAGAAAAAGGCCATCTCTGGGAAACCCATTATCAGTGGTTTTCCCCCAGGATCTACTGAGTACATGCTCTCCTCACGCCCCACAGCATTTAAACAAAAAGTTTGTTTTTCTTTTCAGATCCACTGAAGTTATTACCTTGAACGTCAAAAAAGAACCAGGAAAAAAATCCAGGAGGTGGAATGCTTATTGTTTACTTTACTGTCTGAGCCCTGGTAACAATCAGATACTTGTTTCGGTTTTTGTCTTGTCCTAGGAGAGATGTTTCGGTTTTCAGAGCATTTCACAGGTTGATTAGGTAGATTGGCTGCAGAGTGAAATCACACATGAAACAGACAGAGCAAAATGCTCTCATAGTGTCCTCCTTTCTCAGGATCTAACCACACCAGAGGAGGAAGAAAACAGAGTAGATCAAGCCTTGGTATCAGAATCCCACAATCTCCTTACTAAAAGATTATAACTGTACTGGATCAAAAAGAAAGGATGATAAAACATTCTCATTTGTCACAGCCAAATACTTCAGCCATTTGCATCCTTTTGCTGGATTATTTTGTAAATATCTGAAGAAAACAGACAAGTATAAGTACTCACAAGGAATAAACTTGTCTATGCTTCAGCCCCTTCCCTCCACCTCCTTCATACAAGAATTTCTCAACACTTGCAGAAAAAGCTCCAACCCATCTCTCCATTAAAGAGCTGCTAGAAATGGTTTACAGAAGAATACTTCTCCCATCCATAGTGAAGGAACAACTACTTTCCAAACCTCTTAACCTTTGGAATATTTCATAGAAATGACCAAGTAATGGCATCAAAAGATAGGCACTCTACACACACCACAAATAAGACTACAGTTCAGAGATTTTTCTGTACACAAAAACACTTTCAATATTAAAAGCATCATTCCAATTACCAAAAAAAAAAAAAAAAATCCCCAGGAGACAACTCAGAACATCTAGACAAACCAGATCATGAACAATGGACATAAATCTTTGCATGCACTTTAAGTTCTTCTAATTATTTCATCTTGAATTAAGAAGGAAACAACTTTCCTGTTGTGTGTCATCCTTAATAGTTTTTACTTTTTGTTGCATGACCTTGAGCATCTGAGAGTCTTGATTTTCTGCTCGTCCTACTAAACCATTCTCTTGAAAAATCTTATTCCCTTTCTGTTTCTAAACAAAAACACTGTAGGTGAACTCTGCAGCTCTTGACTGTTTCCTCAGCTGGCAGAATGCCTATATTGCACAGATAAATGAGATTACTAACTTCAGCTGCAAATAAGAGGAAGCACAGTGCACACCTTTGTCTGGTAGGATCTTGTAGACAGAACACCCTCTGCCCCAACAGCAAGCCAAGCAGCCTCAGGAAGAAGACTGGGACAAGACCAGGTTTAAGAAGCTGACTTTTCAACTGCAACTCTCAGCTCTGCAGACCTGGCTAGGAAAGATTCAACAGCCAAACAATGAGGAAAGCGCTCTGGCAGACATAAGGAGAGGAAAAGTCACAGCGAAGTCAAAAGTACAAGCACAAACTAAGTCAGCGAATAGAGTTTTGTTTAAAGAAGAGTGTTGGCAGTGTGGGGCTGGGGCACTCTTTAGTTACTCCTTCCACCTGAAATCTGGAAAAGGCTCCCATTTACTACCTGCAACTAATCAAGTGTTCTGAATCATGAACTACATAGAGTAACCTGTGGGACATGCTTGCTCACCAGCACCTGATGTCCTGGCTGCCCAGAGCCGACACAAAGCCACTGAAATACTACACAGAGCTACTAACCCGAGCTACTTTTACACTCACTGCTACTTCTGTAACAAGGTTAGCAACAATGCTACAAGTATAATGTCGGGGGGGAAAGGGAAAAAAAAAAAAAAAAAAGGAAAAGGAACAAAAAATCCCACGACAACCCACCATCCACCCTTTTTGTGCAGCGCTTGCTCGTCTTTATTCCTGCACGCTGCCTGGCTGGCACTGACACCAGTACGGAACAATGCCACATGTCACGCTACCGACAGCTACACAATTACCTGAACGCGGCGTAAACCATCCCCTACACAATTACACGCTGTCTCCTAGCGGGAGAACTTCCCGGCAGAGGCAGCAAACCCCGGGAGCCCGGCGGGGGAGCGCTGCTTCCCCCGCACCCCGAGTGCTCGGAGAGCCCGAGCAGCTTCCCCGGGGACAGGCAGCAGGGTCCCCGCCCCACGGAGCGGCTTCACCTCCGCCAGGTGAGGTTTGGGAGCCAAAGAGCGCTCTCACCTCCAGCACAGCCCACGCACCGGCTCCTCCACCAGCAACTAGGGCTGCACCGCCACGCTCTCCCCGGAGCCTGCCAGAGCCGCTCCCGCCTTCGGGGAGGCCGCTCCGGGGAGACCCCCTAAAGTTTGGGGGAATGCCCGGCAGCGATCCCCAGCAGGGAACAGCGGCGCCGGCTCAGCCCGGCACAGCCCGGCCCCGCCGAGGGCAGCGCCCGGGCGGGCACGGCCCGGCCCGGCCCGGCTCGGCTCGGCTGGCGGCTCCCCCGGCCCCGCCGCGCCACCTGAGGGCAAGGCGGCTGAGCCCCCGGCCGCCCGCCGCGCCGCGCCGCGCTCCCCGCTCACCGAGCAGCAGCAGGACGAGGAGGAGCAGCAGAGGCAGGCAGGCCGCCCTCTCCCCGCGGTGCCCCATGCTGGCAGCGCTGCGCGGCGCCTCTCCCTCGGCTGTGCGGGACCGGCGGCCGCAGCTCTCTCCTCGCTGCCCTGCGAGCGCACGGAGCCGCCCGCCCGCCCGCCCCGACCGGCCGCGCCGCGCGCAGCCAACCACAGACACAAACTTTCCCAGCGCCCGCCCCGCCCGCAGGTAGCGGGGCGGCGCGGGTCCGGCCCGGCCCAGCCCCTTCCCTCAGGCGGGCGGAGGGAGGAGAGCGAGGCCGCGGGGCCCGGCGGAGAGCGGCGCTGCCCTCAGCGCCTCCCTCCCTTCTTCTCCCCGGGAAGACGTGGCCCAGGAAAGCCCCGGTGTGGGGAGGCAGGCTGGCCCGGCCGGGAGCGCTCCCTGGACCCCCGGGATCGGCGGCGTGGGGCTGGGGCAGTGTTTGGTCACTCGCTCCTGCCCCGCCTTACGGGGCTGGGGTCCCCTCGTGTCCCCTTCGTGTCCCCCTCTGCTCCGCGCCTGTGGGGTCACCGCTTGTCCCCAGACACAGCCCCAGCCCCGGGCTGCCTGCTGGGTGCGGACCCCCCAGGCACGGCGGCCACTCGTGCTCCCTTCCATGCGTGTGTGGCCTCCAAACCCAGTGCCGGGTGTGCCCATCGTGTCCCCTGCCCTCCCGCGGCAGCAGCGGGCCTGCCCGCGCTCCTGCGATGCCGCCCTGCTCGTGGCCCGGGTCACGAGAGGGACAGCACAGACTATGCCCCAAACGCTTCGTGGACAAGGCTTGCTGCTCCACTGGTGCCCGGCATTGCTCTGTTTTGAGACTCGGTTTCTTTCCCCCTGCCCGAGATCCCAGTTAACCCAGTAAGGGGCTGCTGCAGCATGGCATTCATGCCACCAGCTCTATCGCCTTTCTTCCCAACCTGCTCAGAGATTTTTGTTTGCTCGGGGATTCAATTTCCTGTTTGTTTGTAAAAACAAAGAGTGGAGGCGCTGGGCGGCTCTCTAGTGACTCGGACAGTTATCTGCTCTCTCAGTCCCCTTGCCACATTCTTGTGAAATCTGTGCTCTCCTTGGACACGTCTTGCTGTGCGTTGTCCAGGCTCCGTGGTAGAGAGGGATCCGTGTTACACATTTCTATGTCTGCACGGTTTGGGGCAGCTGCTCCTGCACAAAATGACTGGTTTAGGCTTTTTTTCTAGTGTCTCCAGTGCACCTTTGTCTTCAGCATGACTTAGCTTGGGTGAAGTTGTTCACTCCCAATAGCAGGAAGTTTGTGCTGTGTTCTTGACCGAGCACGATTATCAGACTGGATTCCAGGCTGGACTTTGTTATTCCTTCTGTTATGCTTTAAGGGAGAGAGGGTGTTGCCTGATAGGAATGAAATGAGAACCTCCTAAATGTCATGAGGAGAACTTTCACCCTCCAACCACAGTTACCTGAGCTCCTGCATGGAGTAGATGGAGCTCCTTTGCAGAGCTCAGCCACGAGCTGTCTGCGACACACTTGGTCCTGTGCACGACTGAAGTTCTCTCAGCTCTCAGACAGCAAATGAGGCTGAATCCACAAATGTGACTGAGAAAACACTGCCTGAACAAAACAGGGCTGTCTTCAAATATGTTCACAATGCCCTCATATCCCTGCTTGTTCTTGCTGCCTGTTTCCAGCCACCCTGCTCTCCTCTTTTAGCCAGCATCTAACACGCTTTTTCTTCACTGGAAAACATCACTTCCATAAAACAAGACATGTTCCTTATATCAAATTCAGAAAACAGTTTTAGAAGATGTCTCACCCTCACTGCTCAGCTTCCATCACACTGGTTAAACTCCTGATCCTTCATCAAGCTTTAGTCCTGAAACCCTGCTATCCTGAGCCCTGGGTTGTGTTCTCAACAAGCACCTCTCACCCTTTTACTTCAGTAAGAACCACTTTTCCACCACGTTTATTCAGACTTCCAGACAGAAGGTCCACTATAACCCATTAATCTGGCCCATATACAAAAGCCATAGATTTTTTCCTCAGCAGCTGGATCAAAGCAAGTTAGAAAGACAACACATCTTGCCTTAAAGACTCCAAGTAATGGCAACTGCCTTCTTCCACCTACTAATTTATTCCAATGTTTAATTATCCTTGCTGCTAGGAAATTGCTTCTTTCAAGGTTGAATTTGTCTAACTTCAACTTCGAGACATCAGTGCTTGTTATGCCTTTGCCTACAAAACTGCACACCCGACCCATTTTCATGGATAAGTCACTATACATGGTGCTTCTATCACTTCTTGTTTAACTGAATGGATTGTTTTCTTTGAAGCCTCACATTGTAAGATTGAGTTTCAGTCGCTGCAGATTTTTGGACTCCAGTGTTTTTTTGACTTGCAGGCACCCACCGTGGGTACAATGTCATTGTGGTCTATACACACATGCTGTGCACAGAGTAAGTAATTTCTCAGTCATTGTTTTTCCCCTTCTCTCATAACTAAAAATGGAAGTAGACCATTTCCTGTGCTGTACAAAAAGCTTGTGGAGTTCATTACCCATGTGGAGTTCCCAAATCTCTTTCTGCATCTGTGTTTTTCCTGAGAGCATCTTTATCCTGCCATTCATCACTAAGCTCTTCCCTCATCAGTACATGGCCTTGCAGCAGGGTGTGTTAAAATACATTCTGTAACATTATGACAATTTAAGCGGATGTTTGAGATCCTTCATTCAATTTCAGAGCTGTTTCTCCAAGGCTGACAAATCACCGGCACAGAAAGATCAGGTCTGAAACTGACCTCTGTGTTAGTCTACCTTCTCCTTCAAAGCCTGTTTTCTTCTCCTTTTTGTGTGTCCTACTTTCAATGGATTGTTACATGTATGTGATTATGTCATTTTTCCCCCTTGCCAATTCCATTTTGTATCGTTCAGCTATGAGAGCCAGTCTGAGCCAGATGCTTTCTCCAAGTTGAGACAAATATCTTCCTCTGTTTTTGTGCATTTTCCATGTTTATTCATGAGCTGCAGAGTAAATACATGGTCAGTTGTTTGTTTCTCAGGAAGGCATCCCTTTTGACTTAGTGTTTAGCATGTTGTTGATTTGAGTAGATAACACTTATTTATTTATTGATGATGCTGTAAAAATGCTTGCTTACGTTTCTTCATACCTACATTTCTGCATAATGTATAGGCTGAAAGCGTCTCTCATTTGGGGGTAACTAGGTTAGCCAGCAGAATTTCGGGGAAGGATCAGGATTGGAGTGTTATATTAAAGCACATTATTATGCATGCACAGGTTCATGAAATGTGAACACACCCTGATCCTAAAGAAGCCCACACGCAACCACTCCCTGCTTGCACCACTCCCCCAACATACACTTGCTAGCTTTTGCAAAGTTTCTCTCTTGGCAAACATGGATAAACAACTTTTGCTCTCCCCACCTTGTTGCCTGAGCAGCAGAAGACAGTGTGAAATGTCTGTATGAAGCCCACATCCAGCACGGAGTGCAAGAGTAAAGAACATTTAGAAGGGCTAATCAACAGCAGAAGGACCCAGCCTGATAAGGACCCTGCTTAGGGGCAGAGGTGCAAAAGTGCTCTTCTCATGCAGTGCAGATTGCAGGCTGCAAACCTTAACCAGGGGAGAAATCTTTTGGTGCCATTGCCTGGCACCTGTGCTAGCCAGGAGCTCTCCACAACAAACGAGAGGCGTGGGCAGACAGACAGGTAAGGCCACGCTCGACTGCCCCGTCAGCAGCACAGCAGCCTCTAAGGCAGGAAGGGGGCTTGCAGTGGCTTCCAAACTGTTTGCATGAGAGCCCTGGGGAAAGGGAGCCACAAACACAAACACTGTCCTGGAGACATCTGCGCAGGGATGTGCTGTCTCATTTAAAGACCCTCCTCTCAAGAGCTAGGGACTTGATCCCCAGCATGCTGGTGAAATTCCACCTTGTTTGATTTCATTCCGCCCCTGGGTTCCCTTTGTGTTTCCAAGCAGGCACAATACTCGTCTTCATTTCCTCTTCTCAACTCTTGTTAAATTTCGCCTTGCTCCAGTGAACAGATTGCCTGTTCCAGCCCAGGGGCTGCCCCATCACGGTTGTGGCTGACATGAGCCCCACACCCTCGGAGCTGTACACTGAATTCTGTGAAATGTTTCCTAGCCTACCTGGATGGAAAATATATGCCCCCCTGTCATTCCCCTTTAGTAGTTGAGCAGAAATACGGCCAATAGTAGAGAGCTCACAAAGAACTGTGAAAAACTCAGCTTACACATTTATGTATTATGCATTAAAACCTGTCTCTATTGAGCTGTCCAAGATAAAGTCCTACTGGCATGTGATCAAAAGCGTAGGAAATTACCTTGATTTGTCCTGGCTAGAGCTGGCTGCCTCATGTAAAAGTATTTGTGAATAAATTATTTGCAGATTGATGAGGAAAAAGTGAGTAATTTATTTGATGAATATTGTTCAGCTGGCTCTTGAGCTAACCAAACCATGAGGAAAAAATATTGGCGAATTATTTATTTGAAAATCTAGTTGAAATTTGACAGAAGAAAATGGTCAAACAATCTGCCACTATTATGCAAATTCCTGTAGACCTGGATGATGTTCATACACTACTAAAGCACAGCCCAATGCTTCAAGCCATGGCCATAAAGAAGATATTGAAATATGAATTCAAATCTTCAAATCTATGTTCACCTTCTCCTTAAAAGAGATTCTCCTCAACCACAGACCCAAAGGTACCTATTAATGAGCATAGAACAGATTCTACATTTGCAGTTATTTATTCTTATTTATTATTAAGACACTCTGGAAACCCTCCTGCTCGGTAGAACAGCAATGAAAATTGAGTACCTTTTACTCCTCTACAGCCTCCCTTCAGTGGATTTCTAAGCACTTTACAAATTTCAATGGGTTTAATGTTACAGCTGTTCTGTTAGGCAGGCAGGCATAATGAAATCCAGGAAAAGAAGAAAGCACACACCACACGCTCCAGGTTTCTTTACATCATAAACTCTCAAACTTTGTGAGCATCTTTAGACTAGATTCCTTTCAACAGAGCACATCATTCAAAGACTGACTAGATTTTTCAAACCTGACTGCCTGAACTTTGGTTCCTAACTACTTAAGAACCCATAAACACGCTACGTGCTGAGCTCTTGTTGAAATTTGGTGGAATTTTTGAGCACTAAACACACAAGAAAAACCCCCATGTGTTGTGATATTTCCATGCATATGCCCAGATTTGGCAGCATTATCTCTGGATGATTGGTGTCTCACAGGTTAGAGCCATAATAGCTGCAGAGCAGGCAGGCTGCAGAAAGCTGCCTGTGGCTGTGGGTTGCACATCATGTCGCTGTCGCCACATGAGCAAACCACATGCAAAAAGGTTATCCAACCTGTTAAGCAATAAATGACACCTCCTGCCTCCCTCTTGCACTTCCAGGGCTGCAGTCCCTCTGTTGCCTCTTGGTTGAAATGGTGAATGAAATATGAGGGGCTGCACTTCAAAGCACTGGAGAGATGTTAAAGATCTGATGTTAGATGTTATGGCAGCTCCCACTACGGCACGAACAGTAAGGATAAAATCAGCACCCTATTCAAACTACTGGACATTTTCTTGTCAACTTGAGTGCAGACAGGATTTGATCTCTAGTACCTCAGCAACCAAAGAATTAGGGAGAAGAAAATACATTCTAAAGCAGTACATGACAAAATTATCCCCCCCCCGCAACAAGTTGCACTCAGAACTCCTATAGAAGTGACTAAAAAGCCAATCTAAAAGATACATGTTTTTATATAAGAAAGACTGAATATCAAATTAAAAATCTGCTGTCAGCCTTAACACAAATAAACTATAAAACCAGAAGTAAATATTTGTATGATTGCTGTTGATCATTAGAGGCAGTTTAAAATCCAGATTTACTCGGTGTGATTTTTATTCTCCTTCCCACTGGCATGTCTCCTCTCTTGAACTAGGAAAAATCAAAAGGAGTCAATTTTGCTTTCAGGTTTTCTCTCTTTCTGCGATGTGACTGCAAAAAATCATAAGGGAGGATATTGCTCTGTTTTAAAGGAACAGATTTCATTAGATACAGAGAAGGAAAACAATAGAAACATTTCTCTTGGCATTTATTTGTTTTTATATGAATTCTCCTAGGCAAAATTGAAGTCACGAGAGAGGGGAGTCTCTGCTTATAACATGGGCAGGTACAATTCTGTGATTCTTACTCTGCTCTAGATTCACTCTCTTTATACTGACCAGTTACACTCCATTTTGGGAGCTTGCTTTTTTTCAGTAAGGTCAATCTGAGCTTAGCTCTTTTGTGTTTTTTACCTGTGGGACTGCTGTCTTCCCACATCAGTAACAGGCTCAAATCCTTTTCTGACCTGGATTGCAATGAGTAGGACATCCATGCGATGAGAATAAATCAGATTAAATCAGAAGCAGGAACACTGCATTTCTTTGGCAGGTCCCAGAACTTCACATATTGTTGCCTTCTATTACACAAGATGTATAACCCAACCTTGACTTTAGGCTATTCTGAGACACAGAAATTATGGAAACAAGAGGCCAGGAGGTCTCTGCCAATGCTAGACTGAAGTGCTACTTATAATATACACTGAGCTGTCACCTATTATCCTGAGTTGATTTTAAATAATCTATAATCCAGGGATGAGAAGTGAGCACCATAGGATGTGGCAAATCCTTCTCATACAGCAAGACAGTGTTGTCATTATACCAGACCATGAAAGAAGAAACACACTGTCTCTTCAAAAAAGGACTTCTAATTTCTTGAACACTACAGCTAAAAGAATCTTTTCGAGTCCATTTACATTAACAGGAATTAATTAAGAGATTAGGCTAAGGCTGGTGATTAGGGCTCTGTCTGAGAATGTGGGCACACTCTTTAATAACAAGAGCCTAGAAACAGGAAGGAGGCTCCACACCCCTCATCCATATAAGCTAGTGCAGTCACTGCATTCCAAGGAACTGAGATCTCAGTACAAAGGATGATCCAGAAGTCAGTCTTCTGGGGATCTTCCCTCCCCTTGATCGGACCAGAGGAGGTGCTATGAAGAGAGCTTTGTGTTCTCAGACAAGAAAAAAATCTGGGGAAGTCAGTGGAGTCTCAATGTGTGTTTTTCAGATTAATTTCTAACTTGCAGTGCCAAGCAAAGAGAATAGAGATGCAAAATACATGCAAAACAAAACTAACAGAAAGGTTCAGTGACAACTGGCATATTGAAAACCCTGCTTTTAACACAGTTGCAGAGACCAACTCAGAGGGCTTATTGCACAAATTGGAAAGGAGAGCAAAGCAACCTCTGCACTAATATATTTCCAGTCCTTTTGGCATCCTAATAGTCCAGCATCTCCTGCCTATTGCAATTTGCTCTCCTTTCCTCTGTTTTGTTTTCACGTTGAATGACCAGCTAACTAGCTATTGAGCCAGCAGAGACCAAAAAAAAGGTCAAAAACTGCAGATGTCTCAGTGTTTGTGCCCAGGGGACATCAGATAACAAGCTGTTACAGTCTGCCTGCAAATCCACTGGCTGACTTGTTATTCTTGAGTGTCTGGTAAGGCCTCATTGATTCTAGTTTGGCACTGTGCTGTTGACCCTGCAGCGTTTTGAGGAGATCTGCAGTACAAAAGGCTCATCAGCTCATCCAGCACATCTTCTGTGAGTCTTGGATAATGGTCAGAGGAGTAGCTCAGAGAAGCTGTATCTCACCCCAGACCTTCAGCTGAGCTGTCAGCTGAGGGCTCCCTGCTAGGATGCTCCACACACCTGTGCCTTGGCAAATCTTGCATCCTGGAAGATGGGCATTGTTAGAAGGTGCTCCTGTACAGGCAGTACAGGGAATGTGTCTGCTGATCATGTGGTTCTTCAGGGCAGCCCAAAAAACCCCCAAAAGTCACAAGGTAAACCACAGCACAAAGTCCCCTTGCCTATCCTGTGGCCACAGGGACTGCAAGCAAGGAAACACATTCAGATTCAAATCACGATATATGAAAGTCTCACTAATTTAGACCCAAGGGACTTCAGAAGAGGGCAGATTTTGGTTCTCTGTGAGAGTGCAGTGTGTGCATATAAAGTCACTGGAAAATGTTCAATAAGGCTACACTTACTGTGTCCCTCAAAACACACTTCTGTGACTGGGGAGTGGTGGCTGTTATTCATGAATTGCATGTCTATTAGCAGAATAAGAAGGGTTGATAAAAACAGCATGAATAAATCCTATTAGCATTGTTTTAAGGAGACCTCCACTCCAGCCCTTGCACAGATGAGTGAGCAAAGCTGAGCAAGTCTGCACAGGGGGTTTGGCTATTTTCTTGTATCCCAGAGGGAAACAGCATTTCTCTGTGGGTGGAAGGGATGAGATCCTGTGCATTCCCTGCCACTCAGACTTCCCATGGGCTTTCAGGCCAGCTCCTCACCCACCACCATGCTGTGGAGTGGTGTTTCATGCAAGCAAGATGACTTCAGAGCAGGGGGGATTGAGGAGCAGGGAAGGACTAGTGCAAAAGGAGGCATCACTGCATTTCCAGAGCTTGTCACGGAGGATCAGGACAGCTGGGTAGCCTTGGAGACAGAAATTGAAGGTGTGTTACGGGGATTTACATGCTGGTTTTGGAAGTCCTGTTTCAATTTAAAATGATTAGCAATATCTGTGAAAGCCCTCAGGAAGCTGACTCCTTTACGTTTTCATAAAGGCATCAGACAAGGCATAGCCCTTTTCTTTTAGCAAGAATTTCCTAGCCAATGGCTGGAGAAATGTGCTGCTTTTCTCCTTGCTGCGACTAGGCAGCTGCTGTGCTCACTAGATTATAACCCAGGCTGCATGGGAAGATTTGATTTAAGGCAAGCCTGGCTGATGACTCTTTGCATGTAAAACTTCCAAACAAGGAGGAGGGAGCAGCTGCAATTACAGTTTTCAATTGGGAAGTGAGAAAATAGAGATAATTTCCGTTTCTACAGCAATGTGAATAATTATCAAAAAGAAAATGGTTGACTGGCAGCTAGAAGCAAGCCTTGCTACT
This sequence comes from Muscicapa striata striata, assembly GCA_030060385.1. Lineage (NCBI taxonomy): Eukaryota > Metazoa > Chordata > Aves > Passeriformes > Muscicapidae > Muscicapa > Muscicapa striata. The sequence goes on along the minus strand of JAREIS010000058.1, from coordinate 2,256,624 downwards.
GCTACCTAGAGCAATGGGCCAGTAGCAGCAGCACAGATTAAATCCTTGGACAGAGGAGTCCACTTCTTAATTTTAAATCTCCTTTCCCCATTCTCATGTTTGTTTGTTTTTCATTTCCACGTACTTGGAATTTACTTTCCCCCACCCTGCCCTGAGAACACTCTGTATTACGAGGTTTGCATGTGAATATCACTTTTGAGATTTGATGTTGCCTCTGCTTACATCTCAACACCAATCAAACAAGACTGCGAGGTATTCAGGCACTAAGCCTCCATAAAGCATTCCTTTCTAGATTGAAATCATCACTGTTTATTCTCCAGAATAAACCAGCCATGTTTAGCAGGTGATGGGCACACCCCACAAAGTTGCTTTGACATAGCACTAGTTTTCAGGTGCTCTCCTGTCTCAGACAGGAGCTCCTAGCAAATTTCATGTATCCAGAGACTGGCAAATCCATGGCAATAGCCTTCTGAAGTACTAATAAAATGCCAAGCCAATTCTGGAATCATACTCTGGCACATGAATCTGGGCTTATTATTTAAATGTTGCAATGCTTCTGCTGCCAGCTAAAAGAAGGTGGTGCCCTTTTGAGTAACACTGGCCCAGCTGAGCTACCTGGCCACTGCACAGTAAGAAATCCAGTGGTACTCAGCTGGTCTAACTGCAAATGCACTGAAATTCACATAGCTAGCAACACTGAAAATCCACAGGATACTAATTAGAATGATCAAGTAGTCAACTTTAAAACATCGGTGCAATCTGCTTCCGAGCCCACAGGCTCACAGAAATAATAAGCATTAAAGGCAAAAAAAACTCTTCAGAAAGGAAGATCTCACAGATACCTGAGATAACAGGTCATGCCTTTTGCATTTCTTGATGAGCTTCTGTAGCTGGTCTTCTCCGACTGCTCCTGCCAGCACATGTTGGAGCACATCTCATGCCTATTCAAACAAACAAAAGAGGATGTCTTGTCTTTCACTTTCTCCTTCCTCCATACTGTGGGGAATTACTGCTCTTCTCCATTCTGCTTCTCATGTGGAGAGAGTAATTTTTAGTTTTTTATTGCAGTAAAAATAATACAAAGCTTCACGAATGAAGCTGGCAAAATACAGAATGGGGCTTTACTCTTCATGCACAAAGATAAAATGGTAACATAATATTTAATCAGTGAGTGAAAGAAAGAGAAGTGAGTTCATTAACTTTTCCCTTGAGTGAAAACTCCTGTTTTCATTCTTCTTTTATTTTTATTCAAATAATTTCCAAGAGAACACCATCCATATGCAAATGCATATGTGTTCTCAGAATACAGCTTTCTTTTATATAGATGATCATGAACTCACTTCAATAAAAGAAAAATGTCAGGATTTTTTCATAGAAATAATCGGCCAGGCAGCCAGCAGTAAAAGCTCTATTAACCTCCAATTATCTCTCCCACATTCCCAGGAGCTTGTATACTTTAGTGGACAGTGTTTTGCAGTGCTGGACATCACAGATCCAAACTGCTTTTACTCAGTCCTTCTCTGGGAAGAATCACATGCTACTTTTTGGGGTTTGCAGGGTTTTTTTCCCCCCTAGTTGTTAATGAGAGCAGCAGAAGAAGAAGAAGCAGAAGCAACTTTTTCATTGAGTTTTCCATGAGCAACATCCATGCTCTTTGGAGCTCCATAATGCCCTGCAAAGATCCATGTCTCCACTTGTGGATGCCGGCAGGAGGTTTGGATTTTTGCCAGGAGTGAGCTCAGAGGCAGAGCTGCCTGTGACACAGAAGGACAGGGAAGGGCAAAGACGCTTTGATGTTGAATGATGGGCAAACATCATTCAAAAGATGACATTTGTATTGTGCCCTCATGCACCAAAGACCTAGGAATGGGAATGTGATTTGTCCTGTATTCAGGGCAATGGCAGGGAAAAGGCTCAGGGTGACAGCTTCCAGCCATATTTTGAGGAAATGCTGAGCCTTGACATCATAGCCCATCTACCCTTGGACCTGTTTAATAAGCACCAGATCCCTGAATGTGGTCAGGCACCAGCTCTGCCTTTCCAGAGGCATCCACACTATGGAGAGAGGAATGTTCTTGTCAAGGAGGCATCCTGACTAAAAAAGGCACACAAGAAAGAAAAGGGAAGTTCAGCCCTGGGAGTGCCTGCTCAGAGCCCCTGATCTGGGCTGTGCCACTGAGCTCCACCCCAGCAGCTTCCCCATCCAGACTCTAAAGCATAGAGCATGAAATAATTCCAGACTTAGTATGTCCTGAAGGTCTCCTACTTTCAGAGGAGCATGTGCTATGTCTCTTCCAAATGATCCCCTTATGGGTGTTGCCCCTGGGTACGCCCATTTGGGAAGCAGTTTGCTTGTGCAAAAGATTTTGAAGAGATGCAAACACAACCATTAAAATAACCTAAGCAATTCCCACACCCCCTCTGGGACATAAAAAACTTACTTGTCTCCCATCACCAGGACATGTTATTTCTTTATTTTTCCTGCTGTTATTTCCTTTTAGATACCCACATTATCAGAACCCACTAATTTATGAGGAGCAAAGACCAGGAGAGTTAGTCCCTTCCTTGAAGATGTTACTTCTGTCAGATTAGTATGTGAAAAACAGCGAGGAACTTCTCAATGAATCTTTCTGGAATATTTCCTAAGCAGCTGCTGATTCTTTCTGGGTAATAACAGAAAAGAAATCTGAGAGGAGAAGCTGCAGCTGCTGCCACAACAGAAAGAGCTTATTATGAGACATTGCACTCTTTTGTTTTTTCACTTCATTTGTTTGGGTTTTGTTGAGGTTTTTATTTTTTGACGAAGTGATAAATTACTATGGAAAATCCACAGCAGGAATTTTATACATATACATACATATCTATAGCTATATATCTATATATATATACACACCTCTACCAACAGGCATGTTCCCATACAACCATGATGATGTCAGCTATTTTGGTTAGCAATGATTTTGTCCTCTGTGGTGTTTTGATTCCCTTGCTATAGGACTCAAATTCTGTGCTGGAGGCACTGGGCTGGGATTTGAACGATTTGCCACCAGTGCCTGCCTCTTTCCAGCTCACTCTGGCTCAGGTTACTTGCATTTGCAGTGCCACAGTGCACCATAATCCCAGCTATCTTCTTATCTGCCTCCATGGTTATTGTGTTCTGATACTAAACCTTTCCAAGAAAGGATCATATCTGCATTGGATTTTTTGGCCCTATTGCAATACAATAACTGATGACAGGGAACACCATCTGCAGAAAAATACAATTCCCAAGGCTGCACTTAAGGCAACCTTTCAGTCCTTAATTACCCAACACTGAATCAGAGAGGAAAGAAAGAAAACCAGCTCCAGGCATCTGCTCCCTCAGTCCCTGAGAAGGAAACCTGAGCTGCCAGCCCAGAGTCCACCACCCTGCAGCATTCCTCCTGAAGAGCACGGGGGTCTTATGTTTGCCTTATACCCAGAGCTGGTAGGAAGCAAGAGATTATGAAATGTGAGTTTGTCAGGGCAGACTCAGCCCAGCACTGCCAAGAAAGGACATTCAGAAAAGCTCAGCATTTTGAAAAGAATCACCAAGGCTTTTTGAGTTCCACAAAATGCTACTTTGCATTCACGTTACAGAACTGCGTGACACTGAGGCCAGGAACCAAAACGAGGGGGAATACCTCATATTGTAATATAGTTGGAATTCAGGTGGCTGTGGGCATGCTACCTGCATGCTAACAGAAAGTGAAGCTATTTCTAGCCACCTGCAGGCTTTTCTGAAGCACCTCTGACATCCTCCAACACCCTTCTTTACTGCCAAACATCTAAATAACAAAAAATTAATGCTACCATTGAGCAAGTAGGTTATTTACCCTCTTAGATACTCCATGCCCTCCTCTGGAGGCTGCACATTCTTTTCTCCACCACAGTTCACTTGCAGTGCAAGTTCAGTTTGGCATTTGTCAAATCCTTTCCAAATCTGGAAACCCTGATGTGTCACGGAAGTATTTCTTTGTTCGGGGGTTACTGGGTGGATTAATTGCAGTGGCTTCTCAAAGGACAACTTAATCTGCATTAGCAACTCACCTGCTTCTCAGTGCAGCTTCTGAGCATGTGTTGGGAAGGATGGATGGGAAATTAGGACATTTAAATCATTTTTGCTTTGTGTTTCTTGATGTGTCTTAAGCTACTTGCCTAAATGGCTGGCAAGCATTTGCCACAGTACTTAAATGTATTATGAAAATGAGTCAACAGAGAACCTCAGGCTGGTTAGGAATTTTTTTAACTTTCTCAGGCAACCAACTAGACCATAACCTCCTAAGCAGATGAGTCCCTAAATTATTTGTTCGCAAAAAAAAAAAAAAAAAAAAAAAAAAAAAAAAAAAAAAAGAGAAAAAAAAGTTGTTTTAACCAACAATTTGACTTTGCAAACAGTCCATTGTATGTCTTGGAATCAAAACTGCTCTGTGACACAGACATGTTTCATTATTGATTCAACAAGTTTCAATTCCATATGGCTTCAGTTACAGAAAAACTAACTGGAGCCTTTCCTTCCTTGCACAAAAGCATCGTCAGCTAAACTCCAATAACAGAAGCTTTATTTCAGGCATGTGCAAGGGGTGGAAAGAGGCTAATTGAATCTGATCTGATAGTTTTTCCAGTCTTAAAAATTAGTGTGGATTGCCATTTCTTCTAGATGAAGGAGGGGAAAAAGATCTAAATGAGGCCAGATTCTGAGCTGGTGCCCAGTTGATGACCTGGTCCCATTTTACAATTAGGAATATAGTAGTTCTAGAAGGGTGAACCCTACAAATGGGACAGGATGGTGTGGGTAAGTGATGAGGGTTATGGACCAGCATGCAACTCCTCTGCAGATCAGAAATTAACAGGAACACCAGACCATGGGGGTTTTCTAAATCCATGCTTCTCTTTGGCAGCCATGTGCTAGTTTTGCTGAGATTGACATGATTTGTCAGGGTGGCAGTGGGGTTCTGAGGGAGGGAACTAGGACCCAGATCATTCAGAGAGCCAAACAAAATCTTTCTGTGGGCAGAAGCAGGGTCTGAAGAGCTCCTTGCCTGCAAGCCCAGTGTCTGCAAGGTTTCACTCCAGCTCTTTTCCTGGTGACTGACTTCTTTCCACAAGTCACTAGGCAATTGCAGATCAAAATCATAACCTCAGCCCCAACTCCAGCTGGCAGTGCCTTAACTGAGACTGGCAGCAGCTGGTTTTCAAACCAGTGAAAAGGTATAAGAACCTCACCAACCTATTGCTGGGAGGGACAGGGCTGTGCCTGGGGCTCTGGGCAGCCAGTTAGCATCACAGCTGTACTGCAATGCAGAGCCAATTGTGGAGACATTCGTGGCCAAATCATGCTTTCAGTACTTCTTCTGTACAGAGGAAACCCTATGGCAGCTCCTGTCTTCTAACCAAGAGCAAGTGTCAGTGTCCTGCTTTCCTCCATCAGCCTGCAGCATGGGGTGACAGCCAATCTATGCATGCTGCCTCTTGATGTCCCCTGGCAGAGGCTGCAGGATACTATCCCCACCCCAGGGCCTGAGCAGGGTGCCCATTCCTGTGGAAGGACTGCTGGTGAGTCCTGTGCTGCACTCTGTTCATTGCAGGGACTAAATGTTTAGTTATCTCAAAGGGGGCATTTCTGAGCTGAGCTAAAAATGGACTGGATGTGTTTGCTGCCTCTTGAACTGCCTGGGTGCAACAAAACATGATAAGCTGTTCCAGTTGTTCAAACTTTTATCTGTGCTTAATCAGCCCAGGTGCCCAGCTGTCTGCTAAAGGAAATCCTTCTGGAAGCCACTGAGATGGGCTTTTCTTCATGGAATCTCATTACTGTGATAGGTGGCAGCAGTGTCTGCTATGCAGGTTGGCATTATATTCAGTTTCTTCTAACGCTGCCTGACTTGAGCTGGCTGGGCTGACATCTTCTGTGAGAGGGCTTGCCTAGGGCTGATGGATTCCTCAGCCTTTTGTAAGACATGCTATTCCAATCTGGTTGACTTGGTCCTATTAATTTCTTCTTGGGTTCTTCTATAATACCATTATAATACTGAAGTGCTTACAGCAACTCCTGCATTTATCATCACCAGCTCACCTGATGAGAAAAAGCAGCTATTTCTGATACCCCTTTGAGCTGCCCAAGGTCTGCCCGCCCAGGGACCAGCACATGGCACAGTGCATGGAGGTCCAGAGCAGGACTCTCACTGATTTCTGTCCCTTTGATTTCAGGATGGGCACTGGGCAATGAGAGCACACAGAGGCAGTGATTACCTACAAATGCTTGATGAAGTGATGTCCATGATATCCCACAGGTACACGGCACTGCAGGCAGGGAGAAAGTCCAGTTCTCTGGGACAGAACTTTGGTGCCTTCTCGGTGAGACAACATCTTCTTTCAGCCTCCACATAACCTGTTACACACTTTCCATCTTCTCAAAGAATGGCTATATAGGTCAATTGGCAACAGCCTCCTCTGTCCTCACACTTTGCTGCTCAGCCCCTCCTCAGCTGCAGAAAGGCAGTTCCCAGGGGCTAAAAGAGCAGGCAAGTTGGACACTCATGGGGTCCAAAATTAAATTGCACAAGATCATCGTTATTCTAGCTCTCCTCCACTGCCTGCTTGTGGAGGGCTGGCTTTCACAATCTTTAGCATTGTGCTTTTAACATCCTTGTCCTTGGGGCGGGTGGTGGTGGTTAGAAAGATGTCTAACAGAAGCTGACCATCTTTTGTAAAGATTTCCCAGTGGTAGCTCAGGAGATGACAGGGCAAAGCCCCAGAGACATGTACCAGTGTCTTTGGAAAGCAGGGTGAGGAAACCTCAGCTCTTCTTCCTGTGAAACTCCAGCTGAGGTCAGGCTGCCAGGTGCTGGGAGAGGTGCTGCATGCCTTGGGTGTGTGGCTCTCCTCAGGGTCCTGGCCTCCCAAATGAGCTCCCATCCATGAATCTGACCTAGAGCTAGCACGTCCTCCTGCATGGAAATCAGGTGTAGGGACTTGGAGACCACCAATCTCTTCTGACTGAGGAGGTGATACACAGCCAGGATGGGCACCTAAATTCAGGTGCCAAAGAGGTCATTGGCTGACGTAATACAGGTGTAGCTTCTGGCACCAGAGATTACATACCCAGGAGCACTATGATTTATCCATCCTGGCATCAGGTCTTGCTAGTTTTAGTGTTTAAAACTGTTTCAAGCTTGAATTCTTCTTGCAGCCATGAAATGCCATAAACAGAGGCTGCTGGCTGACATGCAACCCCCTCCTCCCCTTTCATTTGTGCCAGGACTTTATCAAGCACCTTCCACTCAAATGCCAGCTGAGGTTTTACACTGATACAAACGCATCGCAGCGGATCTCGCAGTCTATCCGAGCGTGTGGTACTCACTATCCTGTGAGCCCATCTTCACTGCTGCACTGAGCAAAATGGGCAATTCTCCTTCTGCAAGGCAGCTATTCACATCCCAAACAAGGCTGATTATTTTTTTCCCTGACTTGTGGTTATTAAAAGCTCTGCCATTTGCAGGCGTGTTGTTGTGGCGGATCAGAAATAGCGATGGGCACTGAAGGTTGAGCCCTGTGTTTTGCTAACACTTTGGAAGACGATGCCATCTGTGACATGATTCAGATCAGTGGTTTAGTGAAACTCTGTTGGCAGGGAGTTATTCACCAGATTAATGTTTCAGAAGTTCTCATGCTTCCAAAATGATGCTTTTGCCTTCCATCTCCCTCTGTTATTTTCCTTCACATCTCCAAAGATAAGCCCTGTCAGAGCACCTCATTAGCATGTCTGGACAAGGCAAGAAGTGCAATCTTTGCTGGCACAAACCCATGATACACAGCTTGAAAGGGTGCACAGAGGTCCTGATGCTTTGAGCAGGTCATGCAGATGCCACCAAAACCTGTATCATGGGCACAGAGTGAGAGTCCCCCCCAGACACCTCTTCTCCACAGATCCCAACACAGGAGGCATCCCCAGGGCACCAGCAGAACACAGAATGGGAAGAAAATTTTGTTCTTTCAAGAGAAATGAATTTTGGCCATGTGAAGACCTCCATCATGTGCCTCTGGAATGTGCCCCATTTGTGCAAGCAAGAAAAAGTTGAAAATGACTTTAATTTTAATACCCTGTCAGGACTACAGCTCCCTACACACACCAGACTTCTCTGGTTTACAAGCAATCAAACCAATCTCAATATTCCCTTGCAGAGTCCCCTCAGGCCAGGAAGCCCCATTGCTTTGGGTGCTCCTCAAACACCTCCAAACCAGCAAAGAGCTCACAGCCCCATGAAACACCTCACAAACATCCCCCAGATGACCTGGATGTGGGAAATAAAATTCTGCAGTGCCTCTGTGGGCACCTCTCCCCAGTTATTTTCTGAAATACATTTTTCCATAAAACACCAGCAGTGTCAGACACTTCAGAGTGGCTGCAGCATCCTAGGGGTGTGGTTTGAATTACACCAGACCTTCTCTGGGTAAAATGATCTCCACACAGCATTATTTGTAATTGAAAATGAGAGGTTAGAGTAAATGAATTCTCATCACCATCACAGATCTCCATAAGCTGCCCACTGCCACAGTAATTAGGGCACAAAAATTAAGCAATGACAGCAGTTGTTTCTGAAGTATTTTGAACATCACAAAAATAGTTTTAATGGTTAAAACCCAAAGTGCTGGGAGCCATCACTGTGACAGCTCTGTAGATGAGAGCTGCATCCCAGCAGTGAGATGCAGTAAATTTACTCACAGTAAATCTGGATCACTGGAAAAACAGTTAGATAAAACAGAACATTTTCATTCCTGTTAGTTTCTGGTTTGCTGTTGATTGGACAGTGTGTCTGATCATTTTGTGCAGCAGAGTGACAAATAACTTACAAAATTATTTCCTTGAAATAGTTTGGAAATATAGCTCTTCTTGCCTTATATTTCATCTGGAAGGCAATTTATTCCTGCCCTTCTGCACATCATCCTGGAGTTTCTGTTAGAGAGAAGTGGTAATACAGAGAGACATCAGCATCATTCATTGAATGAAAATTCTGAAACAGCAAACAGTTTCTAAAAATAAAAATATAGTGAATATGTCTTTAGGTCTCTAAGGCATTATATGGTGACTAATCAGAGCAATTTTCCTACAAAAAGGGACAGAAGCAATAGAGATGGCATCAGATTTAATAGTATAAAATGCAAGGTCGTGCCCTGAGGGAGTAATAATGAGAATTTCTGCTACCAGCTGGGAGCTCATCAGTTGGAAGTGACAGAGGAGGAGAAAGACCTGAGTGCACGAGCTGATCAAATGTCTGTAAGCTGGCAGTAGCATGCAGATGTGAGAAAGACAAATGTGAGCCTAAGACATGTCAGATGAGGGATTTCTAATAGAAATAGCAAGATTTTAATGCCATCACAGAAGTACAGAATATTGTATGTCCATGTAAAAGATGAATTACTTCAAAATTCCCTTTTTTGTGCCTCTCTTGTCATGACCTGGGAGGGGAGAGCTTTCTTCCACAAGAAGAGACTAAATGAGTTTGGTTTCTTGAATCTAGCAAAATGCAGGCTGGGAAAAGATATATTTGTTGTTTACAAATACCCTGGAGGGAAGTACCAGGAAGAGAGAAGAGCTATTTGAGTGAAAGGGCAGTGCTGGCACAAGAACAAGTGCCTATAAATTTGCCAGGAATACATTTCAGCTGGAAATTAGAAGAAGGACCTGACTGTCCAAGAAGTGCATCTCTGGGATTGGCTTCCAGGAGATTCTATGGGGACAAAAATCCCAACTTGTTTTAATGCAGAAGTGAGGCAATTCTTCACCACAGCTACCCAAAACAGCAGGAGATTGGACAATATGTTCCAAAATATCCCTTTTGGTCTCTATTTTCCACTGTCCTCATGTGCCTATCTTGTTCAACAGCCTAAGGTTTCACACTGATGGTATTCAGCTACTCTGAGTAGCTGAATAACCAAAAAAATTGGTTTTCCTTATTTTGCTGACTAGAAGAACTCACAGCCAAGGCCTGGTGCTATCCCCCTGGGTACTTTCTGGCCTATTTTGTTGAAGAAATTAGTGAGGACAATCCCAAGCCTGTTTCTAATGGACACATGGCTGCATGAGTCAGACCATCCAGCATGTCTGTGGAGAAATGGGCCAAAGGCTCCAGGCTGCCCTTTGCACTGAGATCAGCTCTGCTCTTGCCAGGGGTGGAGAGAGATCACACATTATCCAAATGTTTTAATGCAGAAGTGAGGCATTGCACACAAAGACTCTCTCCTGCAGTGAAAGGTGCTGCTGCATGGGCACACATGAATTATTCTCTTGGTGTCTTTTTGTGGCTCTTCTCTGTGTTGAAGAGCTAGAGATGAAGCTTGGCCTGGAGAAGGGTGGAAAACCAAGTCAGGTAGGTGATGAGCAGCAGCTCAGGGCAGTTTGCTTCCTAACTGCAGCACTCACTTTTGTAAGGACATCTGAAATATGAAGAAGCCCAGCCCAGAAGCAAAATTAAATTGAGCATGTATGGCAGAGGATCAGCCAGGTGAGGCTAGGCAAGTGACATCAAAGTCCTCACTTAAAGCTTAAAATGGAAAAGCTTAAATGGAGCCATGGGTAGAATTGGCAGGTGGGAACCTCATCCTCAGCCTGGAGGAGGTTTGTTAGGTGGCTCTTACAATCAGTTTGCTCTGCCCACCCCAAGGGACAAGAAAGTTTGTCCTTCCTCTGCCTGTAACAAGAGACTCTGGGCAGATGATCTCAGAAAAAAGCTTTAGATGCAAAGTGTTAGATAAAGACACCTTTTGTACATCTCTTTGCTTTCAGACTTAACAAAACACCACTGACCTTTGTTTTCTTTAGCTCTTCTCTCTGGCACATCATGTCTCTCAGATTGCAGCACCATTAGGGTGGTTGTTCTCTCCATGTAGCACTGTAACTTTACACAGCAATTTGTCACCATAGATAAAACATCTTTGCTGTCCCAGGCTGCTGCAAGTTAAAACAGGCATGGCAGGCAAATCCACCCGAAATTCAAGAGTTCAAGTTCGGAGGAGTCTGGAGGAAGGAAAGGAGGGGGAGTGCTTTAGGAGGACAGTTTTGCAGAGGACTGCCAAGGCAGTGATAGTGCAGAGATAGATGAGAGGAGGGAGTCCTGTCCAAGAACAGGAAACCCAGCACAGAAGGGCAAGAGTGGGAGCAAGGGATGCAAGGAAGGGTGTGGAGGGGAAATGCAGGGGAAGGAGGTTGGAGGAGAAAATTAGAGAGCTAACAGCACTGCTGTTGTGTGCTCAGAAATGAGAAGGAGCCCAAGGGCACTGTAGATAACAGGGTACAGCTGCTGCATCCCACACCAGAGCCTCCCCTTCATGGCTGGGCAAACAATCAAATGTGCACACAGACCTACAAAGCATTTGTGGAGGCTTCAAGGTGAAAGGCACCCATAACAGGAATTATTACTGTTGACATTAGGTAGCTGTGGAAGTTTTCACTTGGAAATGCACCTGGGTTTTGTCTCTTCTCAGCACAGTTGGGAGTTTCTTAAGAGCAGACCTTTGTATTTAATTCAGCCAGTTAGTTTGGGTTTGCAGCAGCAAAGCCCCTCCTGTGTGTGTGAACAGCACACACATAAAGCCTCACTCTTAGCACAGCAACTGAATGTATATGCTTTGTTCAGTTTGATATTCCAAGCACTGAGTAAACCCTCAACAAATGCTGCCTTCAAAAACTGGCCACACACCCACACCAGTCAAACTTTCCATGCAGTCAGAACCTCAGAAATCCCTCACTAAGAAGGAAGCACTGACCTGGTCTGAATTCATTCTAGAAGAGGAGGGAACAAAAACACATTCATCAAATTTTGTCTAGGCTAACGATACTGGCCTGAAATTCAAACTTCTACTTTTCTTAAATTTTATAGCCTTGATAACCAGCAACGTTTTACTCCTAAACCCTACATGGAAGCAAACTTGGAGTTAAGACTAAAAGAAATCCTACTCTTACTCCATCTTTTTGGGCACAAATGCATCCCTCTTCAATGAGCCCCTCTGTGCCTCTGAGGAACTGAGGTCTCTGGGGATCCCAGTTTGTGAAACAAACTTTCACAGGGTCTTGGGTTGAGCAAAACAGCTCTCCTCCTCCTTCTCCCATGAGAAGGGAGCTCATCACAAAAGCTGTGCTGCCCTGCATCAGGGCAGGTGAGGAGGAGAGAGGCAGGCAGAGCTTGCTGAGCAAGGCACGTTCCAGACATGGGTGCAGGAGCAGGGAGGGAGCCATGGGACAGCAATGCCAGCAGGTGTCTGGCTGCACATGACTTTTTACACCCCATGAGCTGAAAACCCTTTAACTGAGTATCCAGGGACAGCCTGGTGAGCACAGCAGGAGCTTGTGCTGCTCCATCCCTCTCCTGCACTCATAACCCCAGGCTGCATGGGAGATAAAGCTCTCTTTGGGCTGGGAGAGGAGGAGAGGACTGTGCTAATGCCTTGTTGTTGATGCTATTCACTGGAGAGCCCACTGTGCCCTGGAGAGGGAAGTTTCTGCTGTCCAGGGGCTGCGTGGGGGCACAGAGCTGTGTCAGCAGGCAGGCTGTGGCTGAAGGATGCAGTGCACAGCAGATGTCCCAGAGACAGCCAAGAGGTGGGACTGAGGCAAGGCACAGGCAGTGAGTCACCCACAGCTGAAGCCAAGCAAGGCCTGAGCATTGAGACAAATTGTCTAAGATGAGAGCAGGGCCAGAGCCAAGTGGGAAAGAGAAGAAGTCTTCCTATCAGGGGAACAGCCAAGAGATGGAATAAGGAGAACAAACAAAACCAGAGAAGTACAGAAGTGCAGGGTGTAATAAGGAGCACCCTTCCCCAGACTGGTGGGCATCCAGCTGGGCACACTGTGTGCAGCAGTGGCCAGGAGCAGATGGCCAAGGGAAAAGTGCAGAAAGGCCAGGACAGGCATGGAGTGTGACTTTCCCCAGAGGACCCTCCCAGCCTCTAGCACTCCACTGCACAGCAAAACCCCGAGCCAGAGGCTGTGCCTGCAACATTCATGGCCTTCAGGGAGTTTTCTCCTCTGAACCTGATTGCTTTGCAATCCCCTCTGTCCCAATTGGCAGGAGTGATCTCCACAGCCTGAGGGTGCACAGGGGAAACACAGGGGAGGGAGGGATGGAGGAAAGCTGCTGAGAAATGAGGGAGGATGGAGGGCATCCTTCTGGGAAAGGACCCATTGCATCAGCCAGCCCAGCCTTTTGCAGAACCCTCCTAAAATGGCAAATTGAGGTCACATCATTGTGGTGCACTCCTAAGCTCTCATGTCAGCCCCTTGGAGGGTCCAAGGCATCAGCAGTACATTTGAGTGGACTGCCCCAAGCGTAGCACTGTCAAAAGGGAAACTGCTTCTGAGAAAGAAAATGCCAAAACCAATGACTTTCAGCACCAAGAAGTTTGTTTTCCCTCCCGAGGAGCCTGCAGTCCCCACAAGGCCAGTTCCTCTCCAAGAGGAGAGCTCCAGGCACTTGGACAGCTTGCATTGGTGCTCCTTTAGCACCTCTGTGCTAATCTGTGTAGGAGAGACTTAAACTTGCTCTGGGTGCAGCAAGAGGATAGGACAAAGGATTTTTTTTCCCTCCAAATAGTAGAGCATTTCTTTTTTCCCTCCAGGAAAGGGACAGCAAACGAAGGTATTATTCCGATTAAAAGAGAGGAGGGGGCAGGATTTGAGTTACAAAAGAAACTGGCACATTACAGCAAGGGAAGCTGCAAGGTACAAGGCCACACTGTAAAAGAAAAAAACCAGCAAAGGCATTCAAACCCTCTCCAGCATCCATCAAAGCGATAACGTTATTGCATGGTACGTTTATAGTTCCCTTGCAGCTGCAGCAGCAGCTTTCAGTGGGGCTGGGCTTACAACAAGACCAGAGCCAGTTCTGTGCTGCTGCAGCACCAGCAGCCAGGCCTTTCCCACCCCCTCCTCCCTGCACAGACATGCACAGCCCCTAGCAGCGGCTCCAAAATTCATTTCACCCTTTAATTGGATTTCATGGAGGAGAGCAAGGCGCGGAGGGGAACGGCTGGGGCTGCAGGGGTGCCTGATGGGACAGCCAGGGTGCAGAGGAGAGGGTTTGGCAGGGCTGCTGTGGCAGGGTCCTGCCTTGTGCACCCACCAAACACCCAGCAGAGCAGGCTCGGGGCTGCTCTGGCTGGGAGAGCAGCAAGTCTATTCTATTTCTGGTGTCGATTTGCAGCGAGCGCAGGTCGCTTCCATTTCATCGTGCTCAGAAACGTCTGGGCTTAACTAGGTCACATTTCCTAACTGTATCAGAGGCAAAGGCTTCTCCTGCTCGAGTGATTTAACTAACCACCCAAGAAGAATTTTACCAAGAGCGTCCATGATGAGAGATGACTCCCCCTGCCTTGCTCTGGAAGAGCAAAGACAACCTGTGCAAGGGACAAAATGCTGTTTACAGTCCCACTGCTTTGGGGTCCTAGGTGAGAAGCAGCTCCTTTGCAGCAGTATAAATATGTGTGCCTCTGAGACAAGCTATTTCCAGCTTGCATTTTTACCCCATTAGTTGCCAAGGCACAACTTTGGTGCACTGTGTTTATCTTGCAGGCAACAGCACTAAGCAGCAAAAGCGATGGGGGCAAAGAGATTCTGCACCCCTGGTGCAGGTGAAAGACCAAACCTCAGTCCTGGGTGCCAATGAGTAAGTGGAAAATAAGACATTTCAATGTAAACCCCAGTCTCCTCTGCCTCTTTCCCCCACTGCTGTGGGTGGCTCAGCCCAGCACCTCAGCCCTCTTTTGTGAAGAAATCAGATGGGTCCCACGTGCTGGCTGATGGTTTCACCCTGCTGAGGGGACCACTCACCTTCCCTCCAGGCTCAGCATCACCTTTGCACTGTGACCACTGCCATGTCTCAAGGAAGAGCTGCAGGGAAGCTCGAGGGCAACCCTCTGGAGCTACAGCCCAGCCAACCTGCTGTGTCAACTAACCCCAACACAAAATGTGAACGTATGATTCACCTACATTCACCTAAATCATGCTGGATTCTTGGTGTGCACATCTATCTTGCACTCTCATCCCCCAGGCTGATGCTACACAGCTGGAAAGAATCCATCCTTTTGCCCACATTAGCCATCAGTGTCCATGGATGTCTCTTTGATTGAGGCTCATTTAGAGGGATAAACTGATTTGTCTTTGTTTTTCAAGCACTTCACCTCAATCCTCCTGATACAGGTGAGAACAAGACAGTCCCTATTTCCAGCCTCTCTGCATCCATCACTTTCTCTGCTCGATTTTGCTCCACATTCTTCATCTGTTACTCATGCAGCAAGAGGATGTCTCCAGTCCATAATTCACCTGCTCTGCTTAGACAGCAGAAAGGTGGTATTTTCAGCGTGGCTTTTTTTTTTTTTTTTTTTTTTTGCTGTTCTTTATATAGCCAGCCATTTTGTTCTCTTCTGAGACAGCTGCTGCAAACTGAGCAGATGTTCCCAGTGAGCTGTGTGTGGTGATACCCAGTTTCCCCCCACTGTCAAAGGGGTGGCTGTGGGTGATGGAGAACCTGGTGAGGCAGCAGTGCCATCCAGGCAGCCTTCCCCACCAGGTGTGCCAACAGCAAAGGTCACCTGCCCCTTCCCTTGGGTAAGTCCCACTGGGTGCCTGCACAGTTTTCTCTATCCTAAATTATTTCATGCCATCTGCAAAACTTGCTGCTTCACTGCTTCCCCCACTTTTCCAAGCCATTAATAAATATTAAGCACCAGCAGTGTGCTCACAGCTCACTGCCCAGCCTGCTCTCTCCATGCCCAGAGGGACAGTGCATCCCTTCCCCCTTTGCCACCAGTGAGACCCCTGGGATCACCTCCCATCCACCCCACACCATCCCCACCCTGCAAGGTGCCCAGCCCACACAGAGCAGCTTTGGGGGGCTGGAGGGGTGTTTTTGCCCCTGGTCAGCCCATGTTTCTAAAAATGGAGCACAGGTTGCCCGACCTCAGCTGACTCACTCAGCTCCTCCACATTGCAAAGCACTCAATAATTCACAATGCTAAATGGCCCCTTTGGTTCAGGCTGAGTTTCCCATCCCATGGGATGACAGACAGCACTGCCAGCTCCTGCTCCCCTCTGTTCCCCAGCCAGAGCAGGGCTGCAGCAGCCACAGAGCCCCAGACTGACCTCCCTCAGCCCCTGAGGATGCTGCACCCCTTCCCATGGGGTAGGAGGATGCACTGGGCTGTGGAAGGGAAGAGGCCAAGAGATCCAAAGAGACTGGCTCTAGCAGGGATTTCTCTGCTGACCTATTGAAAAAATGTGAAGCAGCCTGCCCTGGCTCCTGGGGGCCACTGAGGGCACCCACATTTCCTCTCCACACACCTCTGCATGCAGCCCAAGAGCAGGCTGAGTTTGTGACAGTCCCCCTGGTCTATCCAGAAATCCTTTTGTGGGACTTGAGACCCTCCTTCCCCCTTGCCCAGGGGCTGGTCATGGCCACCTGCACAAAGCTGCTGCCTGTGGGGAGCTGGCATCCAACATTCCATCTCTAGTTTGCATGGAGGGGAAAGCTTGTTTCAATTTTGTTATTATTTATTTTAAAGAAAATCATAAGGAAAGTAGGAATTTTGGTCTGCATGTCTCTGAAGCACTGGTGCACACCAGCAGTAGCTGGGGACATCATATCTGTTTGCCCAAGGAGCAGAATATCCCTCATATTTTACCACTTCCCACAGCTTTGGCTTTTGTATCTCTTGTCCACCTCACATCCTTCCTTCCAATACCTGAAGGGATCCCACAAGAAAGATGGAGAGGAACTTTGTACAAGAGAGACAGGCAGAGGGAACAAATTCAAACAGAAAAAGGCAGGTTTAGATTAGATATTAGAAAGAAATTCTTTGCTGTGAGGGTGGTAAAGCACTGGACCAGGTCACCCTGAGAAGCTGTGGTTGCCCCATCCCTGGAAGCTCCACCAAGGAGCTGCAGAGCAGGGTCTCTGCCCCTCTCCAGCCTTGGAGGGGGCCAGGCTGGGGCTCTGCCTGCATTTTGCTCAGCCCATGATACATCTAACCAGACTTGTCACTGTGCACTGAAATCAGCCACTCAAGCAGACTGCAGAGCCTTGTTCAGATACTCGCTTTGAGAGCTTAGCCACAGAAAAAAGTACAGTGCATGCACAGTACATGACTTTAAAGCAATCAAAATGTGCTCAAGAAAAAGTCAACTTTACAGATGTAAGCTGAGAGAGCTCTTCATTGCAGAAGTTACTTCCCTGCCTAATTTCAGCCTTTCATTCTCTGGGGTTTTTGGCCAAAAATCTGCTAAGAACATCACTACTTTCTTCCTAATTAGTCAAACCACATTTCTTTTCCAGAGAAAGCTCCTTCCTGCATCCAGGGTGGAATAGTGACCATTGCTTGAAAGACAAACATTTTGAGCAACTGGGGAACAGGAGATTAGAGAGAAAATGAGTGCCCTGGCTGCCCTGAGCAGCCCCCATGCCTGGTGCTGTCCTGCAGCAGGGCACTCCCCTCTCCCCTTGGCACAGCTCTGGATGCAAGCAGTGCTAAAGCCTGTTTCCCTAAACACAGAAGGGAAACAAAGGAGAGATTTCCCAGTCACTCTTTCAGCATTGTTTCCCCTAAAACTCTCTAAAAGCAGCACTACAAGCCCTTCTTTGATGTTTGCTTACATCCTCCTTTATCAGCTTCTGCGACGCTTTTGTGGCTTTTCTGCACAAAATGATAGAAATGTTCCCTCCCGTGCTCTGCAGTGGCCTCCTGTGCTGGCACTCAGCTCCTCTCTCCTCTGCTCACACCTCTCCTGACCCACTCTGTGCAATTTGGATAGCAGCTCCTATCATTTCTGCTGTACGTTTCATAAGGAGAATCTGGGGGTTTTATATATATATATATATCTTGAAAGAAAGTAGCTTTTAACAACAGCTTTTGCTGACCTCTCTGCTGCACCCAATTCATTTTCATATAACTCATCTAGCAGGACTAAAATCTATACAAAATATCACATGCTCTCCATTCCTGAACGTTTTTGCCTAAGGTTTTCTGTTACTTTGAGGGTTTTTTTCTCACACATGGTCAGGAATGGTGCTACTGAGAGAGGGTTTATAGATATTGTGTTATTTGTATTATAACTATAAATCAAACAGGGGAGAGGAGGATAGAGGGCGAGAGAGAATGAGTAAAAACTCTTTTTTTCCCTCTGATCAGTAGTGCAAAGGTAATTATTATTTGAGGGTAATCTCCTTCTCTTAGACCTCTCTATCAAACTTTCCCTATTCACATTCCTCCCCATTTGGTTAACATTCATTACTATGAACCTGATCACAGACTTCATGGTGCTCCTTGGAGAAATTCAAACCCCATGCCATGACATCTCCTTAATCACCTGATTCTGCACTTGAATACAACAGGCAATGCTTTTTCTGACACTTATTCAGACCTGATGGCACCAAAATTTTCATGGGCTTATCACAGCCTGGATAGGTGTTGATATTTTAAATAATAAAATTTTTTAAATAAAAGGTGGGGGGTGACCAAGCAACTCTTCAGGCAGGCAAAAGATTTCATTTCAGTATTGTCAAAAAGAAACATTCAGAACAATCTTTCATTTCTTTCTAAGCCAGAAGGTCTTAAATCCTCATAGATGGAATAAAGAAAATGAAATACATGGCTTTGCCTCTTTGCTTTGCCATGTTTTAAGTTAGACTGTGCTTTCCTTATTTATTGTCCTGCCATGGGGTTGCCAGGAATTGCCAGTCACTACATCCTGCTGAGTTTCCAGAGCAGAATAATGAATTGCTCAATGCTTCCCTACCCATGGGCTCTGCTGCAATCCACACTACCCCATCCAGGCAGCCACCCATCTTCCTAGGAGTGTTTCTGCCTTAAAAGAAGTGTCCTTAATATTCCATTAATTTCTCAGTGCTCTCAGCATCACCAAGCACCTTTAGCCAGCGCTGTGCACAGTGTGTTCCTGGGTCTGAGCAATGCAGGCTCCCTTCCTGCACTTTGCCAACAGGTTATTCCCACTGGAATGCCATTCCAGCCTAGCACTTTGGCCATGCCTCCAGAACTGCTCAGCAGTTTGTCAATACAGAGCTGGCCTTGGCATGGCTGAAGGACAACAGCGTTGCAGTTGCTGCCCGTAAACCCCATCCTCCCTTGCCCACTGCAGCAGAGTCCTCCTGTGCCCTCTCCAGAGCCCATAATCACCAAGTGCTGCTGCCAGCATCTCAATTGCAAGTTTACAGTCTGGCTAAATTGCCCTGTGTTCCCCACAGTCCTCATTCAATGTTTCCACCATCACTCTCTCACTGGGTATCTGGTTCAGATTAATTGGCCCGAAGATGGGGCAGCCTGCATTTGGCTGGATTGTTTCCTGCCCGAGCTGCTAACCTCAATAGATATAATTTTTTGAAAAGGAAGGCATTGGCAGACCATCAGAAAGGAAAACTCCCTGACGGTGCAATTATAGTTTAATGTGTAATAGCCAACTGGGAGATGCTGGGAAAGCCCAGGCATTTTGGGCATATGGAAATGCAACTTGCTGCTACACATGGAAGAAAAAAACTGAAAAACTCACATTGCAATAGCCAGGGGTGATCAGACTATGTGAACCAGTAGCTCATTTCCATCTCCACCCCTGACACCTTGGCCAAGGAAGGGTCACAAAGGGAAATGTAGCCAGGCCAGGAAAGGTGGGATCACCTGCAGGCAGGGAGAGCCATTCCCGCTGGCCATGGGCTAAGTGAGAAAACAACACCAACCTCCTCTGATCTTTGCTTCAGTGACATTGATGGAGGGATTAATTCAAACTGATTGACCACAACTTCAGACCTCACATTGCTGTCACAAGTGATTAAAGCTGATCAAGTTGCTCTCTGCAGATAAACCCTCTGACAAACGCAGCGCTGCTCTCTGTCCCTGCACTACCAGCCAGCAGCCTGGCTCGCCTCTCCAGTGCCTGTGACAAGCCTTGGTGTGAATGCATTTTAACATATGGCTGAGCTGAGACTCTTCTGCTGAAAATATCCTACTCCTCACTCAGCATTTTTGTTGTGCCATTGGTCACTAAGTCACCCTACATCGCTTTCTAGGTAGGTGACATCCCCTCCTCACGGCGAGTTATTTGCAATCACACAGATTGTTCCACGAGCCTATTATGCAGCTGATGGGGCTCTTCAGCGTGGCTTTGAGAATAAACACCAGCCTGAGCACTCAGTTATATTTATTCACATTACTCCAAAGGATAGCTCGCTTTCGTGAACGCCTTTGCAGGGAGAAAATTCTTTTTCAGCCGAGTGTTTGGGAATAAAATGGGTCACAATCGCTGAGGAAGACAGGCTGCATGTTTTATTCACAAGCACATTTTGTGAACGTTTATTGCTACATACACCCAGCTCTAGTGAAGATGGACATCTCTAGTTTTCCTTCTCATTTGTCCTCCCTTAAATCTTATTTTTGTCTCCAGGTATTAACTGCATCCTATTGACATTTTCAGCTACTAACTGAACAGGGAAAAAAAAAAAAAAAAGTCATTCTGGGAAACAATGCAAAAAAAAGTTTACTCCCTACTAAACCTTTTCCTTAAATTCAATTATATCACTCATCTGCAACAGTCTAATGGCCACTTACAGAGTCCATATCAGATGCAGCCACACGGTTTCTGCTGAGCAAAAATCTCCCTGGCAAAATGCCACTTCATTTACTGGTGATCTGGTTTGCTCAGCACATCTCAACATTGACAGATTTTCACCAGCTACAGCACAGGATTGCAGGATGAGTTCAGCCACAGTACCTGCCCCATCCTTGCCTCTCAGGGAGTGCCAGGGACCCTCTTTTGCTCTTTTGGCCCCAGAAGCTCTCCCAGGTATTTATTTTCCCTGGACAGGTAGCAGCAGCTGGGGCTTTATGGAAATTCCTGTGTGGAGTGCTCATGCTTCCAGCATATAATGATGGGGGAGACAGTCTGTGACCAAATGCACACAGCACTGGGCACAGTCCAGCTCAGCCATCCTGCCTTTCAGGTGCCTTTGGGCACCAGGAGGGCTTCCTACAACCCCTGCCCCTGAAGAATGGAGAAGAACTCCTGTGCTACAGGAGCCCAGACTTTAATTCCTGAAAGGTCTTGAGCCTCAAGCTCATCTCATCAATGTGTTGGGCTCAGAAGGAGTAAAGAGACCAAGAAAATATCAACCAACACAGGGGGTGTGTGTCTGTTAGAGCCTGCCAGGAAGCAGAAAGGAGCCATCTCCTTCTTCTCTAGAAATCAATGAAGGATGGAGGGGATGAAGACACAGTGCCCTGGATAAGGAGGAAGAGAAGGCAGAAGGGGTTTCTGGCTTAACCAGCTCTCTTCTCTAAAGGCTGTTCCTTTCATCTGCCTCAGAAAGGTCAGTATGGAAAAGGAAAAGTATTTTCTAAAACCAACTCTAAGATAATGATGTCAGGCAAAATAAAAACTCCCACATAAAAAAAAAAAAAAAAAAAAAAAGAGGAGGAAGAGGAAAAAAATAAACAAATAAATCCTTGGCTTTTATTTTATGTTACTTTCTGGGGAAATATTTCTATCTTCCAAGATGACTTTTTTCCATGCTACTCATATCTCTTGGAGGGAGGATTTGATGCAGAGCACACATGTGCAAGGACAGTTGCATGGGAGGGATCCAGTTTTCCTCACTGGGAAACAGACACAGATGGCTACAGGGATGGCAGGGCCAGGAAAAACCATCCAACAACCCCCGGGTGGGCTGATCTTGCCCCAAGTAGTGTCACCACAGGGGCTCTGGGGTGTGCAGAGGGGCACAGACTGGTCACTATGATGTCCCCATCTGGCACTGCAGAGGTCCCTGTGTGGTCAGGGGCCACTGTGCTCCAGTGCCTGCCATCCAAACACCCACCCAGCACCTCCTTCCCACTGGGAGCAGGGCAAGACAGACTGGCAATGCCCCTGCCACTAAAAACACAACACTCTCCTGCCACCCCTCCTGGATGAAAGTCTGTGAGCATCACACAAATCAGCTTATTAAGCAAGGCCTTCTGCTCTTCTTTGTGAGGTACTGAATGATTATTTCCATTTTCCAGGCAGGGAAATGAGGATGGAGGAATGAGATCCCATATGTTCTCCATTACAGACCAGGCTGCAGCACGGCCTGACTGAAGTGCTAAATAACATCCAACATTTGTTCCTTTCATACATCCACACCAACCAGTAGCAGGAAGCAGGGCTGCAAGCTCATGGAAACCTGGGAGGTCTGGGGAAGGCTTTGGGCTCCAGAGAGCAGAAATGCCAGATGCATGAAGCTCCTCTGCACCTCCTACAAGGGTCAGACAGGACACTGCTGCTTCCAGCCAGCTGGAGCATTTGCTTTGCAAACAGGCAGGTTTCAAAGCACTCTCCTTTCCTCCCCTGGCTGCAAAAGGGTGGGAGGAGAGGTGCCAGGACACCATCAGGAGGAGGGAGCAGCAGCAGCAAGGCACAGCCAGGTGAAGGCACAGAGCATCAGTGGTGCCTCCTCACAGCTGCCAGGTCCCAGGTGAGGGAGAATTATTCATGGTAACCTGAGGGATCATGCTTGGACCTGCACCACCACAGTTCTGGAGGGTGAGTTGGGACAAGAGTCTGGATGTGATCCTCAGCCAAGCAAAGCTCTACCACATAAGTCCCACTGAACCCCAATAAGCCAAGATAGATTTTCAAATTTCTCTGCTTAGAAACATGATGATGCCTTAGAGTCTACCCATTGCATTTGGGGTTCATTGGGGATTGGACTAGATCACCTCCAGGGGGTCCCTTTCAGCCTAAATTAAGCTTTGATCCTACAGCTCTCCAATTTTGAGGGAGGAGGTCTGAGCCAAAGCACTGCTCCAGTGACAACACTGGTCTTTCCTGCATAGTCACTTTTATCCTCAGAGCATCTTTGAGGGAATTGTTCTTGGTTTCAGCTTGTAAAAACAACATCCCTGTGGAGACCCAGCTGCAGCTGTGTTAACATGGCTGGTCACCCAGAAACTTCTGAAGGGAGGCTGAACCATTTCAGCCCACTTCACAAAAAGGATGCTGCCTCACCCTCTGCTGTAAGCCCCAGAGCCATGGCAGTGGAATGAGGGAGGGCTTTCAGTGTGAGAGCCAGATTACCCCCAAAACACACATGCAGAGCCTAACTGGATTTCCTAAGGAGGCCAAAAAGCTGTGGCCTCCCATTAGCACCAACAAATCACCCTGCTTAACACATGTGTTTCACAGTATCCACAGTAACATCCAGCTGAGACTCTGGAGGAAAGATTATGTTAGAAACAACCTTTCAAATGTGAGTCATCTCCTCAGGATGCAAGGGATTGTACAGAAGAGATTTTCTCTCCTTGGGTAGCCTGAATGCTTTTCTGTCACACAATGCCAGTCCAGAAGCAAAGGGAGGAGCTGCATAGCAGACAGCAATTACAACTGCCCATGTACTGGGTTTATACCTTTCCTGCTGAACATTAAGCTGCAGGTGACAGGAAACTTGTGCAAAGACTCAGCTAATGGTCAAAACAGCCACACACTGCCCTGTGAGCCTCCTGGGGCTGTGGTTTCCAACATCCTTTTGCCAAGACCTGACACCTACAGCTCTTTGAGCTTGGCTTGCAGGTCACTCCACAAAACACAGCTGAGCACCACTGACCCCATGTGCAGCCCAAGCCACTCATCTTCTCAGCCACAAGACAAATGATGTGCTCCAGCTCTGGCTTCATTTCTGCTCTGCATCATCTGGGCTAGCCTTGCCCTCCCACGCACAACAGCTGGCTCCATCCTGGCTCACATCTTTCCTAAGGACCTTCTGGGGGCTGCACCAATTTTTCCACTAACACTGCATTTTGTTTATGCCCAGAGGTCTCCAGGTCAGCAAGCTGCTGGGGGTGGGGAGCCAGAGCCATTGTTTTGGTGTACACAAGAAAGGAGAGGCAGAGCAAAGCCAGCTGAAGATATTCCCCATCGTGGTTGCACCAGCTGCCATCCCCTGACTGAGCAGGGAGAGAGCTCACTAAAAAATAAAACAGCTCATGCAAAACCTGGCTCTCTTAGAAATCAGTATAACTGTTGTGACTCACCATGAGGTTGGGACAAAAGCATGAAAACAGGGATAGAACTGGAGGTAGCACTGGTGTCACTCCTCTGAGGAAGCTGTCCTGAGCAGACCATGAAGGATGCACAGTACAGACATTGCTTCTTGCCTCATGTCTGTTCTGAACAGAAAAGAATAAATATAAAAAGGCAGAAAAATGTGAAGAACACATGAGCAATTTAACCCCACTAACCCCAGTGAGAAACCCATTGGGGGAGAAAATTGGGTTGAGTATCAAGAGTGCTGCTGACACAGCACTACAGAGATAAGCCAGTACCTTTGAATGTATTTTACAAAAAGATTCAACCCCAGTATCTCTCATGGCAAAAATGTTGCTTAGCATAAGATGCTGCCACCCTTAGAGGCACCACAGAGCCTGTCTGAGCCTTCCCCAGAGGAGTCAGATGACATCCTCAGACCCAGGACTCCCTCCCACACCACATCCCTTTCAGGTGAGTAAATACCTGTTCATCCACCTCAGTGGAGCCTGTCACAACACGTGGATGCATTTGGGGTCAGTGCAGGCAGGGAAGAGGGCTGGAGACACTTGGCACAGCTCTTTTTGCTGCATGTTGCTTAGCACTGGGACAGGTCACCACTACTGTTCAGGTATGCAAAGCCAGAAGCTGGTTTTGCACAAGTCAAATCCCATAAAGCCAGCACTTCTCAGGGTCATCCACATACCTCCTCACAGCTCTGGTCTCTCAGTCAGAGGCAATTCACTGTGAGCAGCAGGAAGCTGTTATTTAAATGCAGAGCACAGCTGGGGAAGCAGCTGAACTCTGGCTGGGGGTGATGCCCTTTGATCAGGGCTCAGGCCCTGCCCCTCTGCAGAGACTGGCAGCTCTGGGCAAGCACACTCCATCACTTGCAAAAGCCCCAGAAAGACTGGTCCTTGAGAGCCCTGGGCAAAGCAGGCAGCAGGAGATGCAAGAAACCTCCCCAGGGATGGCTGGTGTGCAGTGCTGAGCATTCATGATACCCCCAGGGCATCCCTTCCCTGGTGCTACAGCACAGCACAGCCTGGCTGCCTGCTCCATCCCATCAACAGGGACCCTCTAGCACAAGCTGTGCCCTCCTAAAAGCCACAGGCCTTTGCTGATGCCAGCAAACCACCCTTGAGCCCCTCCTGGCCACTCAAGCACACACATCACTCACCATTGCCACTACTGCTTGTTGCACCCCAATTTTCTGCTTCTCCCTCAGCTCCTGCATATGAGCAACACCCCTTCACCTGTCCAACACCTCAGTCAGGGCA
Source organism: Muscicapa striata striata (assembly GCA_030060385.1). Taxonomy (NCBI): domain Eukaryota; kingdom Metazoa; phylum Chordata; class Aves; order Passeriformes; family Muscicapidae; genus Muscicapa; species Muscicapa striata. The sequence goes on along the minus strand of JAREIS010000058.1, from coordinate 2,231,277 downwards.
CAGGTGTGCTCAGGCAGGCTGGGCACAGCCACCCAGTCCATCCTGGCAACAGCAAGGGTCTGCAAAAGCAGCTGCCAGGCTTTAGTTCTTGCAACACAAATGGATATTGCACCTCCCCAAGGGGAGCTCCCACCAGAGCACAGCACAGAGCACCCCACAAGGAGAAAGTGTTTTTGTCAAAATGCTGCATTTGTACCCTTAGAACAGGGCAGAGGGATTCACAGAGGGAGCACACACAGAGCCCATTTGAACAAGCCACACATCACCCCAGGAAAATGCCTTGGACAAACATGATTTCGAGCAGCACATCTGCAGCACCTTGCAGCTTTGGTTGACAGCCTGAACAAGCAGGAGAGACAGGCATTAGGGAAAACAGAGTCAGAAACAAGGGGGGAAAGGAAGACCAGAGGAGCAAAGACAGCCTAACAACAAAGGCTTGTCTTTTCCAGAGAGAGGAAAGTACGTGTGTGTGTGTGCTAAGAAAACGAATGTTTTTTTAAACTTGAAGCTGTATGGAAAAGGTGCCTGTATACACACAGCCTGTAGTATGAATTTAGTACAGAGCAGGCAGTGCCTTAGTGAAGAGGAAGATGAATAAGTGAAGATGTGAGTTATGTGTGCACTATCTGGGCACAGCTATAGAGCATGAAATATTTGTTGTGTCATGCACTGGGAAGTGATGCAATTAGGGCATAAGTACACAGCAAAGCCACACAGGAGAGGGTGTGAAAAGCATTTGCTGGTAGAGATTTCATGCCTGAATCTGCAAGCACCCATGAGAAGTGAGGAGGAAATAGTACAGGTTTGGGGACTGGGGATGAGAATGTGCATTTCTGGACATGTGAGAGAGGGAAAGACCATGGGATGCTCATGGTCCCAGAAGGGAAGCAAGGTGAGGATGTTGCAATGTGACTGCATGTGTCAAAATTCACTCCAAACAAATGGCCAGGAGCTTTATAATCTGGCTGAAATTGGTGTTGCTCCCAGCCACCCCACAGTGCAGCAGGGCTCTGAACATTTCCCCAGCCTGACACCTTTGATTTGAAGCCCAATGGCTCAGTGTTTTCAGACTTCAGGAAATCTGGATTTTCAGGGAGCAACATTCAGCCAGTATTAACACAAAGAATACGAGTCACAGAACTATCTAGGCTGGAAAAGACCTCTGAGATCATCGAGTCCAACCATCAGCTCAGCACTGCCAAGCCCACCACTAAATCAGCTCCCTAAGCTCCAAGTCTACAGGTCTTTTAACACCTCCAGGGATGATGATTCAACCCCTTCCCTGGGCAGCCAGTTCCAAGGAGTGTTCCAAAAGCCAGGGTGCAGTGGCAGCTCAAAAAGACATCCAACCTGGCACTGCTTCCAGCCTGATGTTCTTGATCAATGAGGTGGGACTTCCTCGAAATCCCTCTGTGATTTGAACACAGGTGCTTTTTTACTGAAGTCTGCACATTTTGGGGGAGAGCTTTTTGAGGGGAATGGAAAAAAAAAGATCAGGTTTTAGCCCCTGAATTGCTGTGTGGTGACAACACACTTGCATGTGCCCCTGTGTTTTACATGGGGGCGAGCATGGGCGTGTGCATGGAGTGGGGGAGAGAATTTGGGGCAGGAGGAGAGGGGGTGCAGGTGGGACAGGCACTCTGAGCTCTGCTTTGTGCTCTTCTCTGATGGCACAAAGCTGCGAGCTCCCAGGAAGATGAAAACGGCTCACAGGGCTTGTGGGGAAAAAAAAAAAAAAAAAAAAAAAAAAAAAAGGTGGGGCGAGAGGGGGAGGTGAGAATAAAAAGAGAAGGGAAAGGGAAGAGCCCAGCAGCAGAGCCGTGCACAGAAGAGTTGTGTCCAAGTGCCCTCTCCTGGCCTTGCTGGGGTTTCTCACTCCCTACAACCACCTGAAAGGAGGATGGATGGAGCCAGGTGGGGCTCAAGCTCTTCTCCCAGGTAACAAGGGACTGGAAACGGCCTCAAGTTGTGCCAGAGAAGGTTTAAATTGGATATTACAAACAATTTCTTTGCCAAAAGGGTGGTCAGGCACTGGAACAGGATGAAATATCATCCCTGGTGATATTTTAAAGATGTGTAGGTGTGGCACTTACAGACATTATTTAGTGGAGGATTTGGCAGTGCTGGGTTGATGGTTGGACTCAACAGCCTTAGAGGTCTTTCCCAAGCTGAATGATTCTACGATTCCAAAGATTTGTGGCTTTTTTTTTTTTTTTTGGTCTTCTGCATGACCTCCACACCATCCCCACGTGTGGAAACAGAATCCCATCAAGACCTTCCTCTACTCACCACCAGCTTGCACCACTGAGTTTCTGCAGCCTGCACAGCTGACACCATGAGCTGGAATAATTAACCATGGGGCAAGGAGTGATTTATGCAGCAGAGCAGAGTAAGAGAAATAAAGTCAGGAATCCTTCAGAAAACAAACACTGTATTTACACAGAGATAACCTGCAGATTAATGTGCTTCCCAAAAAAGGAGGGTAAGAAGGAAGAGTAGAGAAGAATAGCACGTGGGTTGTTCTACAGTTCTATTTAAAATAAGGTTAAGAAATCTCTGCATCTTTAAAAACAAAAACATGACAGTGCTGCTCATTTGGGGAGAGTGCTTTCACTTCCTTGCTGCCCCTTGCCCAGATGTGGTCCCTGTTCCAGTTCCTCCACCAGAATTAGCAGTGTCAGATGTTGCAGGATTCCTTCTGCTTTGTGAGGAACAGGGAGGCACATACAGGACAAAGCCATCAGAGACCAGGAAAGATCTGAGATGAGCTGCATGGCCCTGATCCCACCTCTGCCCTTCTGCTGCCACTCAGCCTTGAGCACATCCCAAACACTGAGTCTCTGACATTGGTTTTTGACTTCTAGAAAAGAAGTTTTCTCAATGCACCCTCCAGGAAATTTTGAGGCAGCAGACAGGGAGGTTTGCCATGTGCTGTGGAAGTGGTTAGAACATGTCTGAGCAGCTGCAAGAGGAACCAAAACCTGAAACTGGTTGTAGTGAAGATCACAAGCAGAAAATAGTGATTTGTGTCTCAAATACAAATAACAGAAGTCAGGAGCTTAAGAGAAGTCTCTGGTCTTGACCACTTGTATCTGTTTGGGTGCAAAATGAGATCTAAATTAGATGGGCAGTTAGCCATCATTGTTTGTGCATTGGGCTGGTTTCTTCTTTTCTACAGCCACAAAATGCACTCTGCTAAGGGAAAGTATGTGAGGGCCAACAGAGTTCAAGAGTTTGGATGAGCTCCCTTTAAGCTTGGCCTGTGATAAACAAGCCTGACATAAACCGTGTCTGAAGCCTGTAACAAAAACAGCTTTCACACTGCCTATTCCAAGGAAAACCCTCATGGCCACAAAATACAGGCCTGATAGTCAGGATGTGAGTTAGGGAGGGTAACAGGCATGGGAGGAAGGGCACAGAGCCGAGCTGAGCTGTGCTGGTGTGGTCCCACTAGATGCCAGCACCAACATGTTCTTGTGCACCTCAGGCTCACACCAGCACCAGGCAGGCAGGGCACCTGCAGCCTGCCCTCCCTGACCCTGGAGACACCTGAGAGCCTGGCTGGATGAGGCACCTGGGCCAAATCCTGCAGGACAGGGCATTGCTCTGGACCTGCTGGATGGTTCTGTGCTGCAAACTGCCCTCCCTGCCTAGAGGTGTGCACCACAAACAAGTGCTGCATCCCTAAACTGTTGTCTTCATTGTATGGCCAGCCCACAAATTCTCCTTCTCCTCCCTGAGCAGCTCCCTGCCCCTTGAGCATGAGTCCAGCCTTGTGTCCCCCCTCCAGCCATGCTGCTCACCAGCCAAGGAAGAGACTGTAGCCCAGAACCCACAGCTCTGGGTGTTAGATGGGCATAGCATGAAATTCTCATTTTTTTGTGCATGCAATTCTCCCCAGGAAATGTCTTCAGTGGCACATTTGGGGCAGGGCATCCATCCTGGCCCACTCTGACCAAAAAGGCAGTTTTCTTCCAAAAGGTTGCAGCATCTTCCCTTTACACCGTGGAGAAGCAGAGCTTTTGCTTCCCTTCTGGTCAGTCTAGGTCTGTAAACCTTTCTTCTGCACTGTTTCTCATGATGGCCTTCAGAAGCACGTGTCCTTCAAAACTCCAGGAGTTTTCTGCTTTTTTCCAGCATTTCCTGCTGCTTTAGAATGTGTGTACATGTGTTGAGGCAGCTGCTTTGGTGCCCACCAGTCCTGGTGCACTTTTCATCTCTAGATAAAACATCATGCCTGCATTTTCCTAAGGTTCTCTGTCACAGATGCTCTTCCCTAGCACAGATGCTTTGAGACAAAGGAGATTCACAGCTACTTCTTCTACAGCTGCCATCTTGAAATGCCTCTCCCCACGTGGTTGACATCACCTCCAGCCCTGGCACCTGTGCCTCTTCAGAGATGCACTTTGGAGGTTTTCCAATTTAAGGGAAATCCAGTTTTCCTGATGTGATGTTCCCAACATTAACAGGGAGGCCCATTGCAGGTAACATTTGATATTTAGAGACCTACTTGTCCAGCCCCTTTTCCTTAGAGCATACCCCAGCCAAGCTGTAGCTGTGCCAAGGAAGAGGGGTGAGGACAGGCATGAACATGACAAGAAAGTGTAGTTTGGCAGCAACATCAGGGACCTATTTGCTGTTTTCTGCAGCAGCAGACAAGGCAGCCCACCTGCAACCTGAATTTCTAGGCAAGACAAGATGCCTGAAAGAAACAGGGGAGGACACCTTTTATTTCCATCCCTTCTTCCTTATTAAACACACCTTCCTTTGGAAAACTGGATTCTGATCAACTCCTTCAACACTGGTATTTAATTTCCACTGCAGGGCCTAAAGGCTCCTACAAATCACTTGCTGTGCAGACAACTTTCCTTCTTGACAGTGCTTTTTAAAAATCTCCATGTTACTTGGTTCCTCTTTTGTAGTGGGTAGCTTTAGGCTAAGCTTGTCTTATCTTAAGCTTTGTCATTTATAAATGACTAAAGGAAAAACAGAGTCTGTAGAAACTGTAAGCTCAGCAGAAGAGCGTCAGAGGTTTTGCTGGTTGAATTTTGGGTTTGAGACACCAGCATTTCCTACCAGCAACAGGAACCACATCCTCATTTTGCTGTGTGCTGCAGTGGCCCTGGCTGCTGGAATCATTGAAGCCAGCTAGAACAGGTCACTGCAGTGACCAGGGTGTGAGCACAGGGGCCTGCAGTCTCCCTTGCTGTTTGTGCAGCCTGGTGCTGTACAGACATTTTTGGAGACACAGCTCCCTCAGCACAGACATTCCCGGACACACAGCTCCCTCAGGTGGTGCCTTGAACAGCTGTAAAACTTCCAGGAAAGCAGAGATGGAGGAAAACAGCAGTGCCAGCACAAACTGATAGCTACAAGCTTCTCATACAAGAGGAGAAGTGCCATTCCCAGCAGGAATATGAACAGGAGCATCACAGGAGCACCCTGAGCTCTCCCTGGATTGCCCTGTGCCTATTGCTCCCTGCAGGGCACATCACAAGGGACAGACAGGACACATCAGTCACTGGGAGATGAGTCAGGAGCAAGAGCAGAGCCAAGGCAGAGCAGGGCCAGCCCCCAGAGCCCTGGCACAGAGTTTCTTTCTAGGAACTGCCCAGCAGGATCCCCCAGAAAACCTGCCAACAAGCCCAGGGGGCTCTGGAGCAGCCAGCCAAATGGGGAAGGGACGGACACAGGCTTTGCAAAGAGCCCATGGTGGAAGCACATGATGTATATGCATTTTTGGGAAAGAAGAGCTGGAGACCAGGGCACCCTTCCATAGGAACTTGTTGGCAAACAAGCATGCCTTTATTCCATTGCCATTATTCCTGGGAAAGCTGGCTTTGGCTTTACCACAGGAAGAGGGGTTTGCCCAGTTCTGGCTGCTAAGAGCAGATATTTCATCCTGTGGCTCTGCAAGGGAGATTTGTGTCCAAATGCACCATTTCTTGCCTGCCCCCATTTCACTGTTATTGAGGCAGGGAGTGGCAAACACAGAAATGCAACTTGGGGACCACACCAAGCACATGTCTCCTCACACCCCTCTGCACCCTGCTCACTCACCTGCCCCCTGCCACACTAAAGGGCTGGAAAGGAAAGCAGGCATTTGTGTGGGAGGCCAGGCAGCAGCCCCAAACCCTTGCCTGCTGTTTTTATGTAGGCAGAAAAAGTGTGTGGGAAACACAACCAACAAGCATCTCATTGTGGCATTATCTCTTCCTGTTATCTCAAAACCACGCTTCAGATGCACCCCAGGCAGAAACTGTCAAACAATAGCACCCAAACCAAAGGCAGGCAAGGTTCTGGCACCCAATGAGGTCCATGGTGGTGGCAGGAAGGTGGGCAGGATCAAACTCATCGAGCCTTAGCAGGGCATGGCAGCACCATGGGCTCTGCACCCGTTCACCAAGTGAGTTCACCTCACCAGTGAGGCTCAGAAAGGGAAGTAAGCACAGGCTGTTCACTTTCCATGGCAGAATGCAGCCAAGAGGTTCCTTCCAGAGTCAGGAATTTTTCCTGACAGCACTGGGATAACAACAACAACAAAGCAACCCAAAGAGGGGCTTCTCAGGGTAAGCATGATATGAGGAGCCATGCTCTGAAGCCATGAGGACACCTTGGAAGTCCCCTGTCCTCCCTTAGGCTGACACATGCATAGGTGGAGTCCTGAGGTGTCATTAAAGAGGAAGAATAAACCATCCAGAGTGGGCATTTTGTAGGAAAGGAAAGCTAAGGCAGGCAGTAGTGGTGGGAAGTGTCACAGGAGGTGAGAACAAGGCAGCTGGTGCTCAGATGGAAAAAGGAGGGGGAAGCAGGAGGCCCAGCAAGGCAGGCAGCTCATGCCCCTCCACAAAGGGTTCATGACTCTTCAGATGGGAGCTCTGCACAGAAAGAAAAGCCACGTCCCAGGACTGAGGGTGTGACAAAATTATGTGACTCAAATCCTGCTTCCTGGTCATCCAGTTCATCTTCTCAAGCAGCCTTTTCTGTGGCCTCCCATCCTCTTCACCTGCCCTGGTGTACTGTATGCCCCATGCACTGAGCCTGGCTTATTCCCTGGGCCAGCTCAGCTCATCCCTGCCCTCCTCCTCTGTCCCTAAATCCCAGCCTGGAAACCATGGACAGCAGCTGGAAGATGCTTTACTGATCATGACATGAGGTAGCTCCTCACATCCCTGCTCTTTTCTGCCCACAGCTCCCTTTCACACCTTCCAGAAGGTCCAATGGAGCAGCAGCCATGTCATTTTTGGGAAAGATCCTTCACCTGTGTCCCTGCTGTTCTTAGGGACAAAGCTTCTCCCCTCACAAAGGAAGAGTTGCTCTGGTGAGGTGGCTGTAGCAGAGCAGAGGGGAATTTCAGATTTTAATAGACAAGGGCAAGACCAGCACATCAATCATCCCATTTCATCTCATCCCCCTTAAGGTGAATAACAAAACCCACTTCACCCCATGACTCAGTGGTACACGCATTTACGAAAGAAGAACCAAGAAATGTTACAGCAAGGGCCACCACAGCCAAGCACATCCTGTTATGTCTTAGGTCCCAATGCCAGCTCATTTTCCAGAACTAAAACATCCACTACAGCATAAAAGCCTGAGGTTTGAATGCCCCATGACATGCATTCCGAAAAATGAAGTTCTGCTTGGTGCTTATTTGATAAGTCAGCTTTTTTTTTTTTTTTTAATGTGTCATGGAGTGTTGATCATCATTGGTTTTGTGATGTCTCACATTTTTCCTGACCTGCTGCAATGGACAGTACATGTACAATGAGACATCACAAAAACAATGGTGACCATCAAAAAAAAAAAAGGGGCAAATTAAAAAAAGTATTGCTCTGGTGAGCTTCCCATTGCACAGGCATGCTCTGTAGTATTTTCTTGCCTGCCTGCCAGGTGCTGTGTTTTGGTATGAATCAACCCAAAAATCTTCTTTCTCAGGCCCCTCTCTCCCAGGAAGGACCCCCCACATCTGTAACCACAGAGCAGCCCCAGTAAAGCTGTGGCAGCCCAGGACAGGCAGAGCAGCTGTGCTCACCCACACCAGCTCCTGGTACCCCAGCACTGCCCAGAGATGCTGTGACAGCACCTGCATCCCTTCTTCTGTGGCTCAGGGACCAAAATGGTTTTGTTGCCTCCTTTGTATCAAAGTGAGATGCTGAAGTACCAGCACAGCTGTGAACTAAGATCCTCTGCACCCAGCCTTCTCTTTATTCATTCAGTACAGGGATATGGCATATGGTATGCTACAAAATAAACCATGAAACATTTACCAAATGCAATTTTAAATAGCAAAAGCCCAAAAGTCAGCTGCAGAAAGCAAAGGCAAGAGCAAGTGGCACTCCCAGGGCTCTCAGAGTTCAAGTGAAGTGACTGAGCTCTGGAGGAGGCAGGGATTTGCTTTTCCTGACAAATTGCCTCCCTGCCCTCATATCAGAAGATAAAAATAGTCATATTTCTCAGGAGAAACAAAGCATGGCTGTTTTATCTCCCCTGGCACATGTGGGATAGGCCAGCCTGAAAGAGGTATGAGGTGGTGCTGTGCCTGACACAGCAGCTAGCTAGGTGGATGTCTCATGCTCTGTGGCTCTTGTAGCTCTCTCCTCCTTCACCTTTTACCCCAGCTGGGTCAGCGTTCCCATGCAGACACTGCTCTAAAACAGCTCTCAGCTCCTCAGCTGTCCTGCAGAGGCTCCTTTGGACACCCCCAAAGCCCAGAGGAGCAAGCAGTGTCCAGCACTGGAAGGTGATGCAGGTGCACTTATTGCAGTCCAGCTTCTCCCTTGGGGATGCAGATCTCTATCATCTCCTGGTTACACCTGAAATGTTACCAGCAAAAATCAAGAGACATGGTCTGTGGCCCTCAGCAGGAAATGTAAACCCCTGAGATAAAAACCCCTGACAATTCAGACACCAGTGATCCTACTGGCTGGCAGTTCATAATGCTTTGTTTCACAAGCCAAAGGAGACCAGACCTCTTCTATGCCAAAAAGAAACTGTCTGGATAGCCACACAGACTTATGCTGAAAATAAAGGTTTGTTTTATTTGCCTAAAAGTCACAGAAAACCGAGTTGAAACTGTCCCTGAAGAGGCTTTGTAGCACATTCTCCTGGCTCTTGTCAGGACAAAGAGGCTTCACAGAATGTTGTCTCATCCACTCTTTAAAACCCCAAGGCTGGAGAACTCCCAGAAAACTCTCCCAGTGTTACATTTAAAAAAAAACCAAAACAACAACACAACAACACAACAACACAACAACACAACAACACAACAACACAACAACACAACAACACAACAACACAACAACACAACAACACAACAACACAACAACACAACAACACAACAACACAACAACACAACAACACAACAACACAACCAAAACAACCAAAACAACCAAAACAACCAAAAAAAACAAAAAAAACACCAAAAAAACACCAAAAAAACACCAAAAAAACACCAAAAAAACACCAAAAAAACACCAAAAAAACACCAAAAAAACACCAAAAAAACACCAAAAAAACACCAAAAAAACACCAAAAAAACACCAAAAAAACACCAAAAAAACACCAAAAAAACACCAAAAAAACAAAACCGACCTAACTCTCGCTTGCTGCAATTCAAGCTCAGTTTCTTTTCTAAACACAGTGGAGAAAGGGAAAAGTTTATCCCCTTCCCATTTTGTCCAACGCAGGTGCTTCAAGGCTCTCACACATCCTTTCAGTATTTTCTTCTCTGCATTCTACAATACAAATCCTTTCAACTTCAGACAAATATTTAATTACATATAACTATTTTTTGGTCCAGGAGGCCATGTGTTTGATGCTGAAGCCAGAGAGCTATCCTAATGTGTAGCAAGAGACAAAACTCTGTAAGATCCATAGGTCCATTTTGCCTCAGTAGAGCTTTATCTTCTTCTTGGTGAAAACCATCCAAAAAGCGTGAAGAAAACGAGGTGCAGTGAAAACAAGTGAACCACAGAAAGGCACAGGGCTCAGTGCTCCATATCCATATCCTAACATGAAGGCACTCACAGAATAAATGGCCACAGGGATGAATGCCCATCCCCTTTGTGGGAGTCCAGGGCGTTCCACTGGCTTCCCTGGATGCCTCAAGACCCGGGCAGGGGGCTCACAGGCTGTGGCACAGTGCCCACGACCCCTGTGGATGGGATTTCAGTCCCTGGGAAAAATTACCATCATTGCAGGAAGAATTACAAGTCACAAAAAATAAGTAGAGCATAAATTAGATTGTTAGAAGGGAGAAAAGTGAATTTATAAAATTGTTTATAATAAGGGGTCCAGAGATAAGATGGAGAAATTTGGGCATGGTATGTCTTTTCTTCTTCTTCTTCTTGTCATCCATCTTTCGGGTTAGGATGGCACTTCTGGATTGGTTTGGGAGAAAGTTGGACAGGGCAATGTAAGTGTCATGTATTGGAAAGTAATTGTAAACATCATGTAGGTAATTTATAAAAGATAAGACCTGCCCAGAGGGCAGGCAGTGTGCCTCCGACTGACCTGCTAGACAGACCTCTGTAGGTCAGGGAAAGAACCTCAGAAAATGGCTTCTGACTCTTCCATTGGTGCTAGAGCTGGAAAACAAGAACTCTAAAACCACCCAAATGTCATGCAGTGAGTGATCTCAGGCCCAAAGAGACGTCACCAGACGCGACAACCTCGAGTCTCCGGGTCACCGTTTGACGCTCTCCGATTTCCCGCACCGCAAGCTGCCGTCCATCCCTGAGCGCTGCAGGGCTGGGCAGGAGGGGCTCCTGCCTGGGGGAGCCCCTTTTTTTCCCCAGGCTGGGCATCAGGGCCGCTCTCTGGGCAGGGCTGGGCCGCGGGGCTGGGCGCGGGGCCGCGGCTGCGGCCGTGGGGGCAGCGGCTGCTCCTGGGGCTGCGGGGGCAGCGGCCGCTGCTGCACCCTCTGCTGCCTTGGGGTGGCCCTGGAGGGGGTCTGGGGCAGCTCCCGTGGCCCCTTGTCACGGCCCGTGGGCAGGCTGTGCATGGCTCGCTCCTCCTCTGCAACGACAGCAAGGCCCAAGTCAGGAAAAACAGGGAAACGTCTTTGGAGCAAGCAGGGAAAAGCCAAATACTGGGTTTTAAGCTGCTGCTTGTTGGGAAGGATAAGGATGTGACAAGAGGGTCTGACAGATATGTATGTGTTGGAGGCAGTGAGTTAGGGGTTTCTCTGATTTCTTCAGAGTGCAGGGATTGAATAAGTTTTAGGGTGAGTTCTAATGCTTTTAGTAAGTGAAAGGTTTCAAATGCCACAGCAGCAGTGAGCGTTCTAGGGAAGGTTGAAACATACTGATATCTTCTCCAGGACCACAGTTGTAGGCAGGACTTAGACACAATAGAGCTGTAGTAAGAACACTGCTTACATTTCTTAGATAGAGCAAGATAGAGTGTATGAGTAGTCTATACATAACCTGGTGTGCTAAGAAACTAGAATTCTAATAGGTTAAGGAGTGGTGCTCTGAGCTTGTGTCTTAGCTTGTTGGAAAAATCCTATATAAGAGTATGTATTGGGAGAGTTGTTGCTTTTAGCCATTGTGGCTTTTAGCCACTTGCTTTTAGCCATTCTGGCTTCTAGCCATTCACTTATTGCCACTGCTTTTGCCATTGCTTTTTGCCATTGCTTTTCTGCTTGCCTGTTGAGACTGATGTACTTTGCAATAAATAACCTTTTTGACTATTACCTGCTTTGCTTATTTAAGACTACCTGACAAATAGGAGCCTAAGAGCTCCAGAGTTTGGTGCCTTAGAGCACTGGAGGTCCAAAGAGCCCCACATGTATGTACAACAGAAAGATCTTTGAATGTAGAATCTGAAGAAGGTATAGAAATTATAGCAAGTTTTGATATAGAAGAAATGGATTGCTGAGCTGGTCTTACTGGCTAACTAAGAGGGCAAAGAGCAAGTGAGTTGGAAGGGACTTTTATGACTTAGAGCAGGGGATAAATCCACCTTAAACAAAAGATGTTTTTACCAAGCAGAAGGATTTCCACAAACAAACAAAAATGCCATGTTGCAATTGCAGAAAAGATCTCAGAATTTTCCACTGCAAGAAAACTGAAAAACAACTTCTAGCTTAAACTGTAACATACTGACTTTTGGTGATTGGAGAATAGTAACATGAATTTGGTAATGTTAGTAGTTAGGATAGGCTATAGGTGATAGTAAAGGTATTGATTGGTTGTTATGAAATAAGATGCACAGCAGAGAAAGAAACATAATGCTTTGTAGCATGAATACAACAGAACTTCAGAACACACAGGGATTTGACCCAATGGGTTCCTGCCTGGCTGCAGAGGCTTTTGAGAGAGAGCAGGGCAGCCTGAACTTTGAACCAATCACTAGTGCTTGCTGAGGAACATTAAGAAGGGTATTTAAGGTGCAGTTGAAAACAATAAGGTGCTTTTTGTCACACAGATCCCAGAGTGCCCATGTCTCTGTCTCAGACCCAGCACCATCCCTGTTACAGGCATTGATGGACACCCCCAGCCTGAGCTGCTCTGTCCCCTTTGGAAGCTGAGATCCAACCCCAGGGAGCAACATCACAGCACTCTGCCCTGCCATTGCCCATGCTGGGATTTCCAGGCACCTGGAAGCCAGAGAGCCCTTTTGCCAGCATTAATTTTCACACACAGAGAAAAAGTAAATTCATACCATCTGGCTTCTGATCACTGACTCATCATTTCTGAAATACCACTCATATTAATTTAGGGATTGAGGGATTTACCTCTTGAGACACTGGGTTGGCCTTAAACACACAGCAAACTGTTTCAGAGGGGCTAGTCACCATAAAATAATCACTAAAATATTAGGTCTCATTTTCCCAGGCTCATTTTCTTAACTCCTGCTGAATCCAGGCCCAAGAACTGAGGGTATGGTGTCTCTGCAGGGCTGAGGCAGTGATCTGTACCACTCAAAAGAGAGCAGCCATAATGTAAAATAATACTCAGGTGGGTTTTGCTCAAAGCACATATCACAAAGTGAGACTGGCAATGCCAGCTGATCTACAGAGATTCACCATATGCTAAAACCAGGCTATTGCTCATGTCAGGGCAGAGAGAATGCTCCTCACCACAGGGTTGCTGTCAGTGGGAAACTCTAATATTTTAGGTGGCTGGATAGCAGAACAAAGCCCCTTAAACACTTACCATAAACTGCACGCCTTTTTGTTTTCTTCCTTCTGATACAATAAATAAGGCAAATCACAAAGATGACAAAGGAGACTGCACCTCCTGCTATGCTTAAGATGAGATAAAAGTCCATCTTGCCTAGTGAAGGGGATGAAAGAGGATGTTAGATGGAAAACAAGAACTTGCACAACATCTACTTAGAATTCTCTATTTTCTTCCATTGACTGCAAGGCAGACCAGTGGACACCTCACCCTTTCCCTTTTCCCTGTACACAGCAGGAAGTTGCTGCTCCTCTTTTGAGTGCTCCCTGATGGACTCAGATTCTGCAGAAAATTGAAACCAGAGCATTCATGTATGCCAGCTCACTGTATTTAGACTGCCACTTGTTTTAGTTGCCAGTGTTACACCAAGGTGTATTTTGCTTTTTCTGTGCCTGTTTATCCCAGATGAGTGCAAGAGGAGCCCAGACAGATTCACATATAATTCCACTTGCATGAAAAGCTGGCTGAGCTGAAGCCCACCTGAAATGTGCTTTGCCTGTAAAGGTCAAAATTCAAGGTGGTCTCAAATGCAGGATCAAGTGTTTACAGAGGTAACAGTGTTAGAAGGAGGTTTGACTGCAAGATGAGGGAATTAATCTACTATGGAGCTGGCAGGGTCCTGCCACTACACAGAAAAGTTGAGAAGTATTTAGTTTGGGTAGGAAAAGCAGTGCTCCATGGTTTTAGGGGGTTTTGGTGTCTGAGAAATTCTATATTTGTACCTTAAAGATTGTTGGTATTTTTCTGCTAATGATGTGAGGAAAAAAAAAAAAAAAAACACTTTCTGGCCCAATTCACCCTGTGAAAATAGAGCATTTCTCAGGGGTGAGAAAAAGTGAAATCAGAATTGTCTAGACAATGGCCAATGTCTGCCTACAGGAGCAGTGCAGGCAGAGCTGTGCTTGCCTGGCCTGTGTCCTGGCATGGGCAGCATTTCCTCATCCACACAAGATGTTTGTGATGGTTTGCCCTGCTTTAAACAGATCTAATCCAGCAGCACACTCTCATACCTGGCTCCAAAGCCCATGCCACATCCTGCTTGCCCCTTCTCAATGCTAACATCAATGGGACTGTGCAGTCCATCAGGTCAGGCAGCAGCAAAAAAATACATTGCTTGGCTATTTTTCAAATCAGGGAGATTATTCCTGAGACAACAGCTGCACAGGAGAGCAGAGGCCATCCTGTCCCTCAGCAGACCTGGGATCACTTCAGTACAGCCTTCATACCTTAAGGTTTGCTCCCTCCCTTCTCACACCACGGGCTGTCCTTCAGGCTTGGACTTTCCCTAAATTCACTATCGCAGAAATAGGTAAAAATTAGAAATACTGAGCCAGCTCCAGCAGGAATCTAGAGTAAGGGAATGCCTCAAGCAGAGTGCTCCTGGCTGGGTGGGATGAACCCAAGCCAGCAAATTCAAGGACTTTTCCCCAGCACTGCACTGGAATTCTGAACTTTGAACTGAACACCACCCAGTGTCATACCAGTGTGGTCTGTCCCTTGTTTGTGCCTTAAATTTCAAAACTTCTGTGTGGGAGGATGAGCCTATGATGGCTTCTCTTGTCTACTGAATCACTTCCAGCATGACTCTACCCATTTAAAAATGCAGTCCTTTCAGTCCTTTTGCTGCATCTGTGGTTTAGAAAGATGAGGCTTCAACTGAAGAGGAAAACCATGGTACATTCAAGCCATGCTTATCTGACCCCTGTCACCCTGGAGCAAAATTCTCCATAACTTTTCTCACAGTACTGGGTGATCTCTGCACTCCTGGCACCTGGACCAGTCCTACAGATGTGTGCAACTGCATCAGCCTGTGTTGTCCACCCTAGCACATTCTAGATGAAGGAGATTTCTTACCTGGGCACTTAATTACTTTTTCATCCATTTTTTCACTGACTTTGTTCTTAGCAACACATCTGAACGTCCCAGGATTCCACCCGTGCCATTCCAGCATTGTTGCATTCCTTTGGATTTTTTTGCCGTTGGGTTGAGTCAGTTCTATCGTAAATGCTTCATCCTTAGCCCTCTGTTTTGCTTCACACTTGACAGATATGTTTTTATTCCCACATTTAGAGATGAGGATTGGCTGAGGGACAGGTTCTGAAAAAGAAGGGAAGGGACAGGCACATCTGAGAGAGTTTTTCCCCTTGAAAGCCTCTGTTATTAAGCAGAACAGAGAATTAACCCCAAATCACCATCTAATGGGATCACAGAAGAATGAAGAACAAATTAGACCTCTGCTACAAAAGTAATAAAGCAATAATAAAGAAAAAGCAGTGCAGTAGCCTACATTGTTGTCCCAGTAAAGCCAAGGACACCAGGCAGGTGAAGGGAAGAAGCTGAGTGGATGGAAGGGACTCAGACCACAGCCCCCTCCACATCTGTGTTTTGGTGCAAAGGAAGTTGGTCCTGTTCCACCTGTGTCCATCAGGAGAGATTTTCCCTAAAGCAGGAAGAACTATGAAAAGCTGCTTATGATGCTCTGTGTGCTTCCAGCAGCACTCAGCAGGCACGAGAGCACAGCATGGAATGTCATCAACCCAGAATGGAGAGCACAAAACACACTTCAGCTCTCAATGAGGTTATGGCAGACAAAACTGATTTCTGTCTCTTCTTATGCCCTGAAAACATCTTGCTTCCTTTGGTTCCAGTTTCTCCATCACTGGTGGCACTGAGACAGAAAAGCCTGCAGGGCTTTCCTGCAACTGACAGGGACAGCTAATGGAAAATAATTATTTCTACCTCTAAGACCAGATAAACAAAAACCTGCCAGTGCCACCTCTAGTTACAGCTGTGTAAGTTAGAGAGATCATAAATTCTAAAGTAAATAAGGACTACTCATGGCACATGCAGTCAAGGTTCTCACCAGGATATCTGCAGCCACCCTTTCCTTGTTAAGCTCACTCCTCTTCTGCAAACTAGAACCTATTATTAAGGGAAACATCCCAGTGGGAAATATTAGAGTCCAGGTGCTGGTGATGGAGTTGTGTGAGGATATCACAGGGACTATTTTGTTTTTAACGACTGTTTGTCCAGCCCTAGTAACAGAGGGCCAGCCTGGCTGACAAATTATTCCAGCACCCAAAAGTTACTACAGGGCTTCCAAAACCATGTGTCAGAGGCAGTGTAACCTCTGTGCTGCACAGCAGAGGAAATGATGCAGCACACAGCTGGGCTGGAACAATAACCTTGACCTGAAATGACTACACCCAATAACAGCAGAGTGGCTTAAAACATGAGCAAGAAGCATCAGGCCCTGGTGACTTCCTGGCTCTGTTTATGGTAATAGCTCCCAAGGCAGTGAGACACCCTCACTTCTCATCAGCCTGTTAAACACAGGGCCTCCCACTGCACAGAAACCCTGCTAAAACCATTCCAGCTGCCCTTGCTGCCTCAATAAGGCATCATTTCTGTAATCCCAGCTGGTGCCACAAACTCAAGATGTTGGCAAAGGTGTGCATGATGACTGAACAAAGCTATCCCCTTAGTGGGGGAAAAAAACCACAGAGGTCTGGAGAAGTCACAGCAGCTATTAAGGAGCAGAATAGCCATCCCCATCATCCTTACCCACCCCAAAACCTTTGGGCTGCTACTGCTCCAATCTCTTATGACAAGATACAGCCCAGGAATAGAGGCTGCCCTCATGCTTTGAGGCTAAAATCCCCAGAACTGTGCTTAACTGTGCTTTGAACAGCACAATCATAATTTTTGTAGTGTTATGCTACGCAAGGATAGGGTGCAGGAATGTTCTTCCACTGCAAACTAAACTCCTATTGTGGTTCATCTCAGGGGAGGTGACTGCTGGCTGTTTTGTATGTTAGACCCTGCTTTCAGTATGAACGTGTTCACAGCTGCTTTCTTGGGCAAACCAGAAAGAAGCCAGGGATTTGAGGCCATCAACCAGAGCAAGAGAAGGAAGAAGAGAAGCAGACTGCTGTCAGTGGCAGAAGAAAAAGGTGTGTCCTACAGAAGTCCTCCCACTCCTAATCAGAAAGGAGAGCATGGAGTAGGAAAGTGGGAGAGAGCAGAGAAAGGATATCAATCTTGTTCTGCTGTGCTGGGAGTGGCGTGGGGAAAGCAGAAACTCACCCTGAACAAGGAAGGTTATGTTTTCTTCTGCCTTCAGTTTTCCCTGGAGGTAAGCCTCCACCGTGTAGGTGCCGCTGTCCCCTCTCTGCAGGCGCCGGATCTGCAGGGTCCCGTTCCGGAGCATGGCACACCTGCACTGCTCCTTGTTCACAAAGTACTTCGTGCTGCTCCCTTTGAGCTGCACCAGCCTCTGCCCACCTTTGCTCCAAATTACCTGGTCGGTGCTCCCAGGGGGCAGGGCAGCAGTGGTGTTGAGGAGAGCTGTGTCGTTCACTGCCTTGTAAACCCAGCTGCTGCTGGAGCCTGTGCAGGGAAGCACAGCCAGCCCATCAGTTCTCTCCAGCAGCCACCCAGAAGGTTGGCATTGTCATTTGCTGTGCCCCCACTCCTTCCTGAGCTCTCTGCCTTACTGATGCCACCCTCTCCCCCTGCTCCAAAGCACTTCTTGACTGCTCATTAGATAAATGCCAGCATTCAGTTTAACTCTGAGAGGCAAGAAAGTGAAGAGTCCAGCTTTCAAAAGCTGCATTTATACCCTGGCTGACTTACTTGGAGTGACTCTGATTGCCAAGATTAATGGCCTTCCATTCACTTTAACATGAACTTAGCCCTTCCTGAGAAGAAGGTCACTTCTGTGTTTTGCACATGGCACAGGCTGGTACCCAGAGTGCCCAATCACTAAAAACAGCCATGTCCCTGGACAGCAGAATCATTTCAGCAACCCCAGTGCAATGATGCTAATGACAGTAGCCCATGTCAAGCTGTGAGTGAGTGTAAGGCACTGAACTGGATACACACCCACAGCAGTGCCTCTCCCACCTCCCATCCCAGTTACTCTGCCCTACTGGAATTGTGTTCACTTGATTTTTCTAGCACAGGATCCTGATGGGGCAAGTAAGGCAAGAAGAAACAGCTACCAATATCTTGTGACCTGGGAGGGTGCAGGGTCATTACAAGAAAAGGAATTGCCAAAAAAGAAAAAAAAAAATGTATTTTCTCTTCCTTTGATTCCAGGTCCAGAGTAGGAACTTCCCAAAGGTGGTGTCAGGACTGGGAAGCACCTGAGCATGGGGCTGCCAAGGGGGATGTTCATAAAAGCCAAGGTTACTGAACACCCATCATGTTTCCAGCAGTGGGGATGGCACTCCTGGAGCAGTGCCTGGGTGCTCCCCTTCAGTCATTGTCTTTGCAGAGCCCATTCCTGGTGAGCCTGGGAGCCAGGGAAACTTTGCTGGGAGGTCATTTAAGTGAGGCACTGTCCCCATCCCCATGGCAGGTGGACAAACCTGCAGGAGGAGATGGAAATCTGCATGCAATGTCAGGTGGGATGAGCTCACTGACCCCTGAAGAGCCACAGCTTGTTTAGTTCATCATTTTCTTGTGTTCATTCCTCCTCAATTTACAGGGTGAAGCCAATCAGCAGGAGGAGATTTTCCTTCCTATCACCATACAGAGCTGATTCTGCTCTAATTTTATGTATTTTAAGCTCTTTTTCCCCACAGAGGGAAAAACTGTGTTTATGCATATTTTCATTACAGCCCTTCATTCCTTGTATCTAGGATAATGATAAATGGCACCACAGAGGGGAAACTGAAACCCAGTGGCTATTTCATTAAACTAACAATATTAGAGATAATCAGAGAACTAAAATATCATTCCTCTGCAAGAAGAACATTAATGCTGCAGTGCTTCTGGCAAATCACCTCCAAAGAGAGGTTGTTCTTTCAGCATTGCCTTTCTTGCAAGGTATTTGACTTATTTAATTAAATGTCCTAAAATAAAGCTATCAAATAAACAGCCTTGGAAGCAGCTATGCCCCACACAGATGACACTACACATTACACCCCAATATTTGAATTCTGATACCCAGACTCATGACTGCTCAGTCATGAACAAGTATTTAGAGCTAGCAATAGAATTTCTTTGCACAGCAGACATTACTTATATTTTCACTCTGAAAGTAAAGGAAAAAAGGTAATCTGAGTTTTCAAGGATAACTCAATGGCATCTCTGTGGACCACTTAGACATCCCTAGATATTGATCTGATCTCCATAGTCTTTCTAGTTGAAAGCTGAGTATCTCACACATATGATACTAAAAATCTGTTTAGTTACTGAAACAACATTTCTGATAAAAATGCCAACTAAAATGTGCTCCAAAGGGCAGAAAGGTTTTAACTGAGAGCCTACAGCTCAGTCACAGTCACAAGAAAGAGTTAAAAGAAAAAGCTCCCATAGTAATTTTAGAGAAGGAAAGAAGTCTCTGAAACAATTCTCTATTCAAGGAAAATTATTTCTTAGTTCTGCTAGGGAAGATGTTTTATAGATCATGTATATATATAAAAAAAAATTCTTATTTATCTATTAATTTTGTTCTGAAGGAAAAGCAAAGCATTAAACAGCCATACATACCATCTTAGTGCAATGAAACAGAGAAAAAAAAAATTTATGCAGGCTTGTATTGTCTCCATCTCTTAAAACCTTCCCTAATCTATGAGT
The DNA here is from genome assembly GCA_030060385.1 of Muscicapa striata striata. Lineage (NCBI taxonomy): Eukaryota > Metazoa > Chordata > Aves > Passeriformes > Muscicapidae > Muscicapa > Muscicapa striata. Next base: position 2,211,508 of record JAREIS010000058.1, on the reverse strand, counting down.
TAACACCTTAATTAAGTTTTTAGATTAATATTTTAAAAAATAACGACAACAATAATACACAAAATATAAAAAATACATGCAGTTGCTTGCTGTTTTCACATTTTAGACTTCAACTCCACTGAAGACACTGAAATCTATCACTCTGTTAATATTTATGGAAGAATATAAATTGCACTTTCAAAAGATTTGCACATCTTTGATAAGAAAAGGAAATTACACGCGATAATGCACAGTGAACTGGATCTCTAATGTAGTACAAGCTACCTCCAGGGCAGAAAGCAAACTGCATGCTGACATTTCTCATTATACATGTGTCAAATTAAGGCTCATTAACTTAAAACCAAAACTCTTTACAGCTTATTATTATAACTGGAATAGGAAACTCAGGTCCTGCCCTCCCCCTGGCTGAAAATTAAATCAAATAATAGCAATAACCCAGATGTCTTCACTCACTGGAAAAGTGGAACAAGTTTCTTATCAGTAGCAGCCCACCAAGTTGTAAATGCTTTAAAATGCAATGTTAACATCAGACCAAAACAGCAAAAAACAGTAAGAAAAACTCACATTTTACATTGGGAAATAAAAGCAGCAAGCACTTGACTAGGAAAATCCTCCTAAAGTTCATTTTCAGGGTAAAAAAAAAAATCCAGTGTTGTCTTGTCTAATGACAGCTGCTGGCAGGTGAAAGGATTTTGTGCTGTGAGCAGCAGAGATGGGACATGTCAAGCAGCCTGTGTGCCCTCCTCCTCTCCTCCAGCACTTCTCATTTCTAGCAGAGGCGGAAATCAGCCTCAGCAGGGTGTTTTGTCTGCATGGAGGCAACATCTAGACACAAAGAAAATGGGCACTAAAACACAGGAATGCCCTGGAGGTTTGTCCACCCAATGTGCTCCCCTGAAGAGCTCAGCTCCAGCATCCATCCAGTGGGAGGGATGCAGTTTTTGGGTGGGGGAGTGATGGGAGTGCTAATTCTCCCCCCCAGCCTCAGCAGCAGCAAGCCCAGGAGCCCAGTGAGGTGCAGGTGGCTGCTGGACAATGCTCAGGAAGGAGCCACACTTCCCTTGGGCACCATCAGGATCAGCTTGGCACCAACATCTGCTGTGTGAGGGGCTGGCCAGAGCCACAAACAATTCCTGCAGGCAGGGCCAGCCACTTCACCCTGTGAGAGGGATGAGAAAACAGCCTTGACCCAGCCACAAACCAGCCCTGGAGCTGGCTGCTGTGGGAAAGACATAAAGAAGCTAATAAAGCCCTTATTCCTGATTCCAATCCAAAACAGATGGAGTGGTGAGGATTTTGAATCTTATCCTCACCAGCATAATTCCTTTCCTACAGCAGCCACTGAAATCTTCCAGTTTTTTGTCACAGACATAGGCCAAGAAAGAAAACAGAAGAAAATCTGTGGCAGTAGAAATGTACAATAGTAGATAAATCTTTCTTGTTCATTCTTGTTATTCCTCTACCTTGAAGTTTAAAGAAGGTCTTGTCAGACACCTCCCTTCTCCAGCTTAATAACTTTTTACTGGTACTAATGAGGTAAAAAACACTCCTTGCAAGAAAACCCAGCTTTTCTTCCTTCTTTTTGCTCTCGTTTCCTTACAAAGGACACACAGAGGCACACACAAAAGGAGAGAGGAAGCAACAGCAGCCAGATCACATTTCTGTGCCTGACCTCCACCCTCTGTGGCAAGAAACAAGCTGAGGGCAGGGGCTGGCCAAACTCAGGTATCTCCTCAGCCATGCAAGCTGTGTCAAACTCCTGGACACATCTGCTTCCAGCCCAAGCACCTAAATTTGGACAAATCAGCAATCTCAATTTCTCCTCAGTGTTTTGGAGGTTTTTTGCTCCAAAGCAGAGCAGAGCTGAAAACAATGTTGATGCTCTCCTCAACTTTGTCTCCCTGTTTCTTCAGGGCAGCATCCCTCAAAGCCACCACCTTATTCCAGGGCACCCCTACATGTTTGTCTGTTTGTTGGCATGTTCACACTGCCAACACACCAGGGTGGGTATTGTCCATGGTACAAATGAAATGCAAACTGAAAGATGTGTGAATGTGAGAGACAGAAGACAGGTAAAGCTCCATAGTGGTAGAACCAGGTGTGAAAGAATTCCCTGTATTCATAATGAAGGCCACTACTTAGTGGGCTTAGTGATTAACTAAGTGAGTTTATCTTAGTTAACTTAGTAGATTAACTACTCAGTGATTACCTAAGTTAATCAGTTTGGCATGCCCACGTGCCACACACAGCCTTCTAAGCTCACAGCTGAAATGAGTCAGACCAAAAGCCCCTGTGGTCCAGCAAACCATCCCACCAGATATCCTGGTTTCTTTGGAGCAGCAGGAAGACAGGAGCAAGAAACTATTTGTAAAGGATATGAAATGTCTGTCCAAAAATGAGCTCACTGTGAGCAGTGAAGAAGCACTTGGGAGAAGAGCTCAGTGGCTGATGTCCCTTGGTCACTGAATATCACAGAAGTGACACCAGCCCTTGGTGTTCCTGAGGACTTGGTGCACAAAATCCACTTGCAAGATTTTGGGTAACAAAAGCCAAAAACACAGCCAAGCCTGCAAAGGGGCTCATCACTCACCTGCAGCAAGAGTTCCCCATGAGATCCTGGCATGTCCCAAAAGCAGCCTCTTTTCTAACCAGCCTCAGAAACCTCCTGCACCATCAGACCCAGCTGGAGAAAGACAAGGCAGCCCATGTCTCTAAGCTCAGCCTTCCTGCCAGATGAGAAGTGGAGAAATGTCAATATCCTGCCAGCTTTACCCCTCCTCTCTTGAGGAGCAGACAATGTCCTGCTGCAGTCCTGACTGGGCTTTGATCCCCACTGCAGGAGAAGGAAGGGATTTTTGGATGCTGCTTGGAAAGAAGCACTCTAAGCTGGGCCTGGTTGAGTTAGACCAGTCCTTAGCATCAAGCTAAGGATGCTTGAGCCCTGTTTTGCCCATTGCATTGCTACATATCCCCATTTTCTGACAGCCAGGAGAGCAGGGGACTGAGTACAGCCTCAACAATGTGTCTTTGTTTCTACTGCAGAAGCCACAAAAACCCCTGCACTCAAACATTTGTTTTTGTGGCTTGCTCTTTCCTTCACACTTCTGCTCTTTGTAAGGCAGCACACAGTTTCCTCAGAGGGAATGTAAGTATCACACTCACATTTCCTTGTAAAGGTGACAGAGTCCCCCACATCTGAAGGCAGCATCTCAAGAGACTTTGTGCAGCTGTTGCCAGCTCCAAGCTTTCAACTTAGTCATGAGCCAATAAACATTCATGCCTAAGGCTTATTTAAAACAAGATAGATAAATAAATAAATAAATAAATAAATAAATAAATAAATAAAAGAAGTATTGCTATAAAAATATTGTTATTTGCTCTACTAGAAAAGAAAGACTACAAAAAGTAGATTTATAGCCCATCCAATAGTTTACCATCTTCTCTGGTATGAAACTTAGGTTATAGTAAGTGGTATTTGCATGTGAGTCAGACATCCTGCATGGACCACCACCCAAGACCTTCACACCTCTAAATTTCTCACCAGGCCTTTGATGAGACACAAAATGTGAGGAGAAGAGAAAATGTGATTTAATTGGAATGTCAGATGGGTGATATGTGGAGGGGGGAAGCTTTGGGAAAGGGTGACTTTATTCTTGGGAGCTCTCCTGGGTTTGCAGCCTGGCTTGCAGGACTGGGCTCTATCTGGGTTACCCTGGATGGCACATTCCCCTTTCCTGTAGCTTTTTACAAAGGGGAGGGATTGTGGGCAGTGACTGAAGCAAGGAAGAAGCAAAGTCAGCCCTAGCAAGGGGTGCTGCCCTGCTCTATGAAATGCTAAGGAGCTGCTGGCTCCCATGTGGAGTTTCAGCCCTTTGGTTGATGAAGAACACATTCTGCCTCCTCTTCACTTCTGCCTTACTTACACAGGGCCAAGAAAGGGAAAACTCCAGCTTGAATAAAGTGGAAGAAAGATGAAGATCAATAACTCAAAACAGAGCTTCAGCCAAGGGTTTGGCAGGGATGCTGACTCAGTGCCTTAGAGCTGACTGAGAGCCCTGTACCAATGGAAATCTTCCAGAAATAGTGACACACACACATAAACACTCTACTGATACAGTTGTCTGCACAAACCTTTTTATCCTTCTCTCAAGAAAAGTAAATTAACATTTTAAAACCATGAATCATGCAGAATAGCCCTCACCTGATTACTGGAAGAGACATGATTCCCCTGTGATGTCCATAATCCCACACAATCCTAGAATATTCTGGGGTGGAAGGGATCCACAAAGATCACCAGGTTCACCTCCTGTCCCTGCATGGGACAGCCCCAAGAATCACACCTTGAGCCCAAAAGCATTGTCCAAACAACTCTTCAACTCAGACAGACTTGGAGCTGTGACCACATCCCTAGTGAGCCCATCCCAGTGCCCCAAAAAGCCCCCGGGGCCAGGGCCATTTCCTGATATCTAACCTAACCCCCACCCCAGCACAGCCTCATGCCATTAAACCTTTAGCCCCAGGTGTTCTCTCTCAGACACATTTTCTTCTTTTCCAGCTGTAAGCATGTGTCAACAGCCAACCTCACAAAAAACACCCTTTATTTCTGCTCTGAAAGAACATAACCCTCTCAGACAAAGCAGTCTGTGGTTCACAGCCACGACTGGGGCTGGAGCAGATGGCAGCATCCCATCAGTTATTCCTGCAGATGCTGCATCTCAGTCCTGCTGATGATTTCCATCATCTGTAATGGCCCTAGATTTAGGACCTAACTTCCAGCATCTTGTTCTAGTAAATCCAGTGACACTGCTGCTGCTGTAAAAGGTGTTGGCTTGCTGGCATGCTGCAATCAATCTGTCTTATACAAGAAGCCAGATGAATGACCACAAAAGCCTCTTCTAGTCTTGGCAGTGGTAAATACACAAAGACCTGTATTAACTTCAATGTGCCCCTTCATCACAAGAGAGTACATGAACTCACTGCCCAAGAAGGGTAATGGAAGAACAGCTGCTCCTTGAAATAAGTAATCTTTTGGACAAGATCAGACATTCCCCAGAAACCATCAGCTTGATACATGCATGTATACCTGATGTTATGTACAGTATTTTATTCTACTACAGTATTATAAATTCAGAGAGGAGAGAGGGACAGCTGGAAATGTGTAGAAGTGATGCAGGAGACTGAGCACAAACAGCTGGATAATACATGTCATCAGTAACCACATTTATTCCTAGGAGTGGCCCTGAATGGCCTTTATATAGCTGCCACAGAGAAGGAAAGTTTTCCCTACAAATGTAAGACTTTGCATAAACCTTTCTGAAGCATCACTGTGGATCCTAAAAGTGTCTGTAGTTTATTTATTAGACAGTGGACCTGTGAGACAAAAAAAAAAAAAAGCATACATGTAAGGATATTTGGCTCTTATTACTGGGAAATTAAATTTTAAATTTCTCAGAAATACCTGAATGACCTGTCAGCACAATCCTACAAGTTTCCTGTGCCCTGTGAACCTGGTTTTGGCCACACCAGTGCAGGCAAAGAGCTTTTTCCACAGCAGGGGAAGAAGGCACAGGCACAAAGCTGCCCATCTTTCTAAACATTTACATCCTATAACAGTGGTGGGAGTTTTGCATCACATAATTAGTGGTTTGTCTCAGTCTCTTCTGCCTTCACTCAGAGCCAGGATTAAAAAATACACAAAGAAAATTGATTTTCTCCTGTTTGGGCTTGGCTGATTATTAAATCTTATCAAAAAGTACAGAGAGTTCAGCAGCACTTCTTGCCACCTGCTAGAAGTGAGGAAAATGGAGGAAGATCCAGCTGCTACAAGGTCTCTTAAAGCTAAATAGTCCAATAGAGAATTAACACTTATGTTATTTATACTTTTAACCCAGTAACTAAATTCCCATGACCCTTAGTGTGACACTGACCAACCAGAAACTACTACCTGAAACCCATAAAAAAGAAGGAAAAAAGAATCTGAACACCCAAAAATACAACACCCAAATCCTCCATATTGTCTCATACCTATTGCTATGTTTTAAAAACCTCAGATTTAAAACCCATCACCATGTGAAAGCACACACTTCTATTTAACTACACACAGTGACTCTAACTCCATCACTCAAATTTGGAAGCCTTCTCCAAAGCCTCAGGTCAAAAGCAGTGTTCCCTGTGGGTCAGTGCCTGACAGCACAGAAAGCTCAAAACCCCCAGGTTTCTGGGATCCAGCAATGTCCCACAGGTGCTGCTGCCTGCCAGGAAGAGCAGTGGCTAAGGTGCTGTGTCATTGCATTTCTGAGAATTTCTGCTTTTTGAGATGTCAGTGAGGCAGGTGCAGGATGTTCTGTTGATGCAGGTGAGCACCATGTGGGACATGGTGGCAGCTTGTGGCTTTTCACAGTATTCCAGCAGGGCAGTACCTGCAGCCCAGCTCCTTCTGTCACACTGGGGTGTCCCCATTCTTTCCAGCCACCCCTTCATGTTTCCATCATGAAACAGCAACCTTTTTGTTAATTATATGTATCTCATGTTCCCCACATAAACAGCTTTCAGTAAAAATTTGCTGAACTTTAGCAGAGCAGGAAGTTCACAGTGCAGCCTCAATGGAAAGTTACTGTGCATGCCTTGTGCCCTCACAGATAGGATGCACTGGGTTAGAACCACAGCTGCCATGATTATTTGTGTTATATTGATACTCCTTTAAGCTCTTCAGCATCAGTAATTCAGTGTAGAAAAAGGCATCTACTTTCCTCTTATGCTGAGGCTGTTTAACCATCGAGACTTTTTAAGAGAGATGAGATAAAATTTATGGCAGTGTTTACTCCTCCTGATTTTCTCTCCATCAAAGAAGGGCCTTTTCATCTGCATCTGGCTCTCCAGAGAAAGTTATAAACAGATCTTTCTATTGCCCAAACAACAAAGCTTTAAACACTCAACAAAAGGCATGGAAACAAACCTCCTTATCAGACACTAAATCATCTGAAGAAAAAAAGGTCCCAAACTCTCTGCAGCTGGGCAGAAATGTGTACAAAGAGAAGTTGAAGTTGCACAGCTTTCACTGTGACCTCCTATGGCAGCAAGAGGAATCCTGACCCAGCTTGTGCACAGGCAGGAAAGAGAGCTGGCACTGTGTTCAGGGAACCTAAAGGGCTGGCTGGAGTCCTGCCTTTGCATGACCTTTCTCCCATCTCACCTAGTAAAACCCATTCCAGAAAGTGACATCAAGATAAAAACGCTGGAAGGGGTTTTCTAGAATGAGGAGGTGGAGGAAGAAGAAAGATTATTTCCTGTTGGCTGCTATCAGATTAGGGTTTACTGCCCTGCTTGGGCACAGCACATTCTGAGCCATTTCTCCAGCAAATGGCTCAGCAGAAGGACAGAGAGGAGTGAGGAGCCCCTGCAGTCCCAGAGCATCACCCCAGGGGCTCAGTGGGGCTGTGACCACCAGCAGAGGAGAGCATCTGTCTGGGGAGCACCAGCCATGACAAATGGCAGGGAGAGCAGGCACCAGGAGAAAGCAACAGCAGCTGCAGCTTTCTGGAAAAAAAACCCACTTTGATGCCTTGGGTTTTAGCTTTTATATTTTTCAGATTCTCTGCTGTTTTGTGTGTAACTCCAAAACTTCATATTAGGTGTTAGTAAGTTCTCTTCACAGGGTAGTTGGACAAAACAATCCCTTCCCAGCTAGAGAATCAAGGACAACCAGTACCCAAAAAGCATAAACAGAGAAGGGAAGGGGCAAGCCAGGGGGCTGAGACTTCATAGCCTGGGGCTGTGCTTGGACAATTAACCCCAGTATGTTGATGAACCAAAACTTACAAAAGTGTAAGAACTTGTGACTGGGACCCATCTTGGATTTGATTTGGGTGCAGCCCTGGCCAGGCTCTTGCACTGCCCAAGGTGAATTCTTTCAATAAATACCTGTTTTATCCCTTTTGCTCTGCCTAGTCTCTGCTCCAGGTCAGCCTTTCCAGGAACAGTTCTGTATTGCCTGAAGAGTTTGCAGGATGATGGAGGACAGACCTTGCCTGAGACCCCTGCAGCCTCCCCACCTATTTAAGGAACAAAAAATCATCTCTGTCTGCCATCACTCATCACCATTTCTGTATCCTCAGTCATTAAACCCTAGCCCTTTCTTCCCTTTGGATCCTGCACAGCAGCCACTGAATTTGTATCATCACCCCCTGCCTCTCTCAGTTCATCCTGACACAGCAGAGACAGCAGCAGCAGAGGCTGTCCCACCCAGCAGTGTGCTGGAATTTTGGAAATTGAGAGTTTTGAACTTCTTGTGTTGTCAGGCACTGACATTTAAAAGAATATTGTTTTTTGACTTGAGGCCTTGGAGAAGGTTTCTAAAATGGAGTGATAAAATTAAAATTACTAATATGCAGTTTAAATAAAAGTATGTAATATTACATAATAAAAAAATTTAAATTCTCTTCACACAAATAAAAACATCATCACAAGTTATTTTTCTTTTTTTGTTTGTTTGTTTGAAGATATCTTGTTACATATCTTTTCAGTATATATGCTTCACTCCTTAGTTTAGGGAAAATATGTTTTGCCCTCAAAGAGGAAGTTGTATAAACCAAAGATGAGGCAGCAATGCTGGCTGGAAGATAGGCACCCAGCTGTAATTCTTTATTCCATTTGCATATGATATGGGAGTAGACAATAGTTCTCTGCAATGTACTGCATTTGCAATTCCAAAAGATTTGCTGAAAACTGCCTCCAAGTAATTCTTGGCCTGTAATACATCTAGTTTCTGTAGTGCCAGCCAATACTAAAACTATCAGTAGCCATCATCAGCTTTAAAAATTCTGCATAGAATTCCCAATAGTAACTATATTTATATTAGCTAGAAAACACACACTTTAGACTATAGCCCTATTGAGTATTTTATCATGGATATTGGCTAAGTGTGACATGGAATATGTTAACCAGAAAAATAAATCCATTTAAAAATAAGCAGGTGTCCCTGCCCACAGCAGGGGTGTTGGAATTAAATGAACTTTAAGGTCCCTTCCAACCCAAACCTTTCTATGATTCTGTGATTTGCTTGCAAAAAAAAAAAAAAAAAAAAAAAAAAAAAAAAAGTACAAATATTTAGAAGGGCTTAGGGCCTTCTAGGTTCTCAGTAAAGACATCCCTGCTTTCTCCAGCCACATCCTCTGCCTGAGGAGATGAGTCATGTAATCTTGCAGAGAGGAAATGTAACATTTACTCTGAACTAAACCAATGCAGGATGCAGTGGTTGTCAAAGGTCCCAGGCACAAGCAATATCCAAATACTAACCCAAGCTTCTGCAATGAAATGGAATCATGGAATTCTGCTTCCACCTCAGACAGAAATGGTGATGCTGCCTTTTGGGACATCTCACTCCTGCCTGCCTGTGTTAATAATACCAGTTTGGATTTTACAGCACCACCAGAATTTGCTGTTTCATTTTAAGAAATGGATTTAAAGATGTCTATCTGTGACACTGCCTGCTACAAGTTCATTACACATGAACCTCTTGTTTATTTTCAAGTGAGCTGTAATAATTCATAACAGGTGACATGAACTTACCATGTACATGCCTAAAATCTAGAGGGTTTTTTTTTCAACTATGCAGAGATTTCTATCAGAAGTTTGCACATCTCTTCAGTGCAACAAATGTTTTATTTGCAATTGTGAACTGACCATTATCAGTTTTGTCTATCTGCTCTCATACTCATCATCTTCTACTCCTGTTGTTTCTGTAGAGCCAAAGGTGACAGGGTGGGGCTGGTCCTTTAGCTCCAAAAACTGCTGGTTCTGTCCCTGGTGTCTCTGAGGCAGCACCCCAAGGACTGCACACACAACCATGGGACATCAGGGACTGTGGGAGAGGTTGAGAAAAAAGCTCTGTTTCATTACTGGGATGTGGGAGCTTTTCTGACATGGTAGTTTTGTGGGGATGAGCTCATCCTGAATGCTAGAAGAAATCTAAAGGGATCCTATCATTTTCTCTGCTTACCATTCTACAACACATTTCTTGCTTGCTTTCACTTTCACTTTGATCTTATGTCAAATAAATTCATTCTTCGCTCTCCTTTTATATTCATAAACTAAATTAATTACATGATGAAAAGGTTACATATTGCATTTCATGTCAGTTGGTGATTAGCACATGCCACAAGCAAACTGCTCTTCCCACCATGAAAGATTGACATAGATACAAATCTAAACCTCTGTTCTGCACAGTGCCACGAACCACTGGTGGTTTGTCTCAGGTAGGAGGATTTCAGATCCCAAAACATCCACATTCCCCATTTCCCTGTCCTGTCAGCACTCCATTAGCAGAGGGATAAAAGCTGCAGTACTCCCAGTCATGAGCAGTGGCCAGAGAGGATGATGTGATGGTCAGTTCCCATCACCTGGAAACCCCCAGCTCCCCAGAGGAAGCCAGAGCCACCCTGACCCCAAGGACTCTCAGGAACCCAGAGAAGGCAGGGCTGGCATGGCACAGCCTCTCTAAAGCCAGCAGAAGCTCCAGAGAGGCAGCACAGGCACCTCTGTTTCTGGCCAAATTCCTGATAGTACCATCCACACCCTGTTCTTCTGTCAGACCCAGGCTGGAAGTGCCCCTGCTCTTTCCTGGGAGATGCAGCACTGTAGTCAGGCTGAAAAATACCTGGAAATTCAGGCTCCTCAGAGTGCTGGGTTCATAGACTGCAGGGCAGGATCATCCATGCCCAGTCACACCAGTGTCTTAGGGATAAACTGTTATGGTAAACTCAAGGGATTTGATACAATCCTATCAGGACATTGCTTTTACCCACAATCTGCCCCCCCCTTGTGTAAGGGTGAGAATGAGCCACATCCTCCTTGCAAAATGCAAGTCCAGTATCCTCTCTCCAGCTAAGGTGGCTTAGGTGTCACCAAAAATACAGATGGGTAAAACCAGACCATCACCCTGCATCCCTGCCCTGCACCTCACACTTCAGGCAAGGCACCAGAGCAGAGCTTGGTGTGCATGGATGTACTTACACATTAACACACACTTTCCAACAGGGACAAGCTTTGTGCCACTCCTGGGGTGACTTACAGATGAATGTCCTCATGATCTCTGTGCCCTTGACCACCCAAGTCAGCTCTAGTCAGCAAAAACTTGTTGGCACCTTTCCTTTATTTGGCCGTGTGTTAATTTGAAAATAAGCCTGTACTTCCTGTGAAAACCAGAAAGAAACAATTATTGAATAACACAACTTAAACAGTTCTGAAACAAGGTAGAAAACAGATCTTTTTATTTGGAACAAAATTAATCGGGGGAAGAGGAAAAAACCACCAAAAAAAGAACAATAGCTGGGCATGAACACATAGAGTTAAAGGAAGAGCACAGGCTGCATCACTTCTCTCCCAACCTCAACAAACTTTTTCCCCCGTTGCTGAATGGCACTTTCAGAGGTAAAGGACAGAAAACCAGCCATGGTTCAGTCTCAGACCTCTCACATGTCTTTGGAAAAAGCCCTTCCAGGACTGGGATCATGGCAGTGGTGCTCCCAGCTGCTGGGCACCCCCAGCCCTCCCAGGGCTGGCAGCAGAGAGGAGCACCAGGCTGAGCCAGAGCTGGGATGCCCCAGCCCAGCAGGACAAGGCTGGCCCAGCTCTCCCACCCTCAGAGCTCAAGCACTGCAGCTCAGAGCACTGCTCAGCCTTTCAAGCATGTGCTGGAGTCGACTGTCCCCTCCTGCCTCTGCCAGAAAGTGCAGGAGTGAAGCAATGCTGGCTGTGTCCCCTCGTCCTGGTGACACTGGCCCGGTGACATTCACCCAGCACCCCGTGTCACTTTTTTGTCATTCAACTCACAGCCTTTGAGGAATGTTTATACTGAAAGGAGTTAGAACAGCACCGTAAGGAAAAGAATTAACAAGAATTATCACCTCCCTCTTACCGTGGGAAATCTGATTCCTACAGCAGCCTTTGAAAGCAGAGACAGGCTGAATCACCACCAACACAGTGCAAGATCCAAACATCTTCTAAAGACAGTCACAGCACAAGGAAACAAGGAGAGCCATCACCTGTGGCTGGGTGTCACTGATGCAGAGCCTTGGTGAGTGCACAGGGATGAAGGAGTGCCAGGTAAGCATGCAGCCATCCCACCAGCTCCCTCACCTGGGACAGAAGCCTCCAGATTAGTCTGGATTCTGCTCACAGCCCTCCTTAAGACACACCAGGTGTATCTTAAATCCATTTCCAAGGGATTCACAGTGTCAGCACAATATAAAACAGGGATGAAACGACAAGGGAGGAGAGGAATGCAGCACACACCTCCCCACCCCTTTTGGTCCCAGTTTGTACCATCTCTGCTTTTACTACCCTGCCTTTCTAGCCCAGCAGGCCAATTTAGCACTAACAACCAATCTAACACCTCACTCTACTACAACTGGCCTATACAGTAAATACCTTGCTCTGGCAGCACTCCTGGCAGCCCTGCAGTCCCTGGCAGCTTTGAGACACAGTCCCTGCCCTCTCCTCACCACAGCTTTCTTCCCTGCAGATCTACCCAGCTGCTCCACAGGCACACCTCCCCTGAGCAGAACAGGACATGCAGAGCAGCAAGACTTACCTAAGAGATTCTATAAATTGCTGCTGTCTGTGCAAATAACACAGCCCCCAACAAGCCTACATGCACAAGCAGATGGCTTCATCAGCTTGCAGTAGCTAAACTATTACACTAAAGGCACTAATGCTTGCATTGATAAACAACCTCAGCCTCAAAATCAAGGTTTCTGCCAAAATTGCAGCCCCAAACCCCCTCCTGTTGCAGGCAAGGGAGTGACAGCTCTGGCTTAGCTCAGGGGCAGCCCAAGCAGTCAGGATTCTGGTGAAAGGTAACCACAGGTAACCTGTGCCCTCTGTCATTTGGGGCACCAAGAGGTGAGTACAGCCAGCATCACCCCGGGTCTGCACACAGCATTGGCAAGTCAAATTTCAAGTCCCACTGCTCCTGCTCCAGGCAGCAAGAGGTGAGGGCCAAATCTCAGGGTCTGGAGCTCAGAGGAGTGACTCAGATAAGCACCCAGGGTAGCAGATACTGAGCTGAGACCTCCTTTGAGCTTCCTCGGGGAAAAAAAAGTGGCCTGAAGTCTCCTGAGAAGAGGCTTTCTCAGGAAATTTCTGGCAAGTTCTTGGCTTCTGCTGGGTCTGGCAGGCCACCTCAAGCTGCCTGTAGTGCCTGCCCCTGGCATGGGGTGGGCAGAGAGCAGGAGGAGCTGCCCATCTCAGCCCAGGCTGTCCCTGGGGCTCCTTGGCTCACCTGCAGCTCTGTTATCAGGCAAAGCAACAAAGAACCTGTCAGGCCACTGCAGTGCAGCCTTGCAGCCAGGTGTGTGCTTTTCTCTGTGTTTGCTTTTATCTTTTTAAATGAGGTCAGAAGGTCTGACACTCACATCACCTTTCCCCTGCTAAAATTTTCCAGACACAGTGAGATTATGGGATGCAAAGGACAAGAGTCACAGGCTTCAGGGTGGAACAGCAAGCATGTCAGATCAGTCATCAGTTGGATCAGGGAAACAGTCTGAGGCATCTTCCTGGCTTTCCATACCAACTAGGACCTCAGCAGCTGGCATCTCCTCAGCTTCTATCTGCACTGGTAAGTTTTCTTCTGACAGTGGCTGGGGCTCAGCACCTTGACCAGTCTGGGCAGCATCTGGAAGAGGAAGAAATGGTTTGTGAGTGCCCCCACTATGGCTCACCCTCATGGAAATTCTCCCCCTGGTCCCTGATGCTGCAGGCTGCCTAATCCACTCAGTCCCCTCGCCCCAGGCATCTGCAAGTCAAATTTCAATTTTCTCTGCAGTTACTCATTTACTGAGCTATCCATCATGCCTCAGGGCACTTTGGTACTAAAGCTATCTGGCTTCTTATTACCAAAGTACTTTAGTATACTCTTAGTACCAAACCTTTAGTACCAAAATACTAAAGCCAAATGTATTCACTTACATCTGAATAATTAAAGCTGGCTAACAGCACACATTTCATTCTCACCTACTTTCCACATGCATCTCTGCTTTTTATTTAATTGTAAAAACTCTAAATATGGACTACTTTTTAGTCAAACTTGTAATGTGTGAATTTTTTATTACAAGCTCTACACTTGAAGTATATTAATATTAAACAATGACCTGAAAGATTTTTTTCTCTTTTCATGCTCTATGTTCATGAGTAGCATTTAATATTTTGAAAGCAGAGCAGAGAGCATCCAAGGTTAGATATAAAGCAGAGCTGAGCTACAGAAGACTGTGCACAGTGCAGTGAAGGACATCAGAAATGCAGTGCTGAGACCAGGCTGTGACCTATGTAATGCTGCTCCAGTTCATGATGTCTCTGCTAAACCTACTTCAGCTGATGATGGTGCATTACTAGGCAAGGCACTGCCAGCATTTGTGTTTGGGAAGCAAAGCAGAGGGAAACATAAAAAAGTGGAGTATTAATATCAAGCACTTACAGAACAGGAGATTTCTGAAGGGTTTTTATCACAGCACTCTCCTGACCATATTGTGCTAAAGCTGTGGGGATTTATGCTTGATTTCTTTGAAGAATTTAAAATGTGACCATATCCTCACTCTAGCCTTAGTTTAAGAAAATGCACAGCCTCCAGCTTTGATGGGATTTAGCTGTATTTACAGCTCAGCATATTGGCTCCTGCTGTCCTGAAGATGACTGCTTACAAAAACAATGCCAATTTTAATAAAATATTGCTGATGAGAAGGGGAGAGGGGTGAGAAAACTGCAAGAAAACTGCTGAGTTTTGCAGGGGGGGTTGCTGTTTTTGAGGTGTGTGTTTTATTTAGCACAGGATATACTGGAGCAGACATCCTGCAGCCTGCTGGCAGCACCTTCTGTGGGATGCTTGTGGGATGGCACGAGTAAGGTACTGAAAGATGCCCTGCTGCAGCTCCTGGAGAAGGTGCTGGCATGCCCCAGACCCCTCTCTACTGTCACTTCTAGCCACACACAAACTCTGTGTCCCTGCTGTCTGGACTGGACAGGTCACTGCACTCACCAGGCTTGGGAGGACGCTCGGTTTGGGCAGCTTGAGCCTCTACACGGTCTCCATTGGGGGGGCTCTTCGTGCCTTCCCCAGACACCACTGACATTGTTAATCCATCATCCTTCTCCTCCTCTGTGGAACCAACACCAGGCATTTGAAGAAAGAGGCTCCCCCACCCCCACACCCCCAGGTTTGGCAGGTCTGTGATGCCAGACCCCAGCCCGTGTTCGCGTCCCCTGTGCTGGCTCCCTCCTGGCACACACAGATGCCAGAACAGAGGGTCACTGCCAGCCTGCCACAGACCTGCCTGGCCATGCTGGCAGGGTCACAGCTTGAGGTGGCACAGGCAGATTGCACTCAGGGATGGTGCTGACAGAGGACTGCCACCAGAAACCTTCAGGTCATTCGGGATCACACCCGAATGAGGTTCAGTTTTATGGCCAATAGGAAATATGTGGGTTTTTCTCCTCACCAGGAGCACAGGGTGAGGTGAATAAAGGAAAAGTGAGGTTTAACTCAAGACCCAGTAAGAGCTGCCTATCAGCAAGCAGACTTCTGCTCCAGCAGGTCAAAGGAGGACAGGCTGGAGGACAAGCAGCCACCCAGCTGAGACCAGGTCACTCTAAGGCCACGTCAACCACAGCCTGCACAAACACAGTCCTCTCTAAAATTAATCACAGGAGTTCACAGCATTCCCCACTCACCTGAAGGCACTGGGATGAACTTGTGTCTCCTCCTCATGCAGCAACATATGGCTGCAGGCAAAGCCACCAGCAGGATGAGCACGCCGGCTGCACACCCTGCCAGGATGTAAATGAACCCCGGGTACTGCAGCAGGTCTGCAAGAAGGACACACCATTGTTAGGTACCACCATTGTGGTGGACAAACTCCTTTCTCCCAGTGGGAGAAACCCTGCAGCCAGATTAGAGCTTGTTGACATCATTGTTGCTTTAGTTTGGATCAGGGCAGCTAGCACTGAACCGTGGTCTTTAAGGCTTATCAGTCCAATTAAAAGCTAACACCCAAATTATTTTTACTTTTGACCCAATCACCCATGACCTGCAGTGCAGCATTTTCTATCCAATTAAAAAGTACCACCTATATCCAATAAGATGAAGAAGAAGAAAGAAAACCTCCACCCTAAAACCTCCATCTTGCTTTATACCTATTACTATACTCTAAAATCCCAAATTCCAAATCCTTCACCATGTGACATTACACACTTCTATTCAAACTACAAACCAGTGATTCTAGTTCTATCACTCAAATTTGGAAGCCTTCTCCAAGGCCTCAGATCAAATGCAGTGTTCTCCTGGGGGTCAGTGACAGCACAGAAAGTTCAGAACTCCCTGTTTCCAGAGTTCCAACACTCCACTGAGATCATCTCTCCAGCCTCTAGGAAAACTCTTCTTTCCATATGCCAAAAACCCACACACAGCTCCACTTTAACATAAATTCCTTAAAACTCCTTAGGTAAGCCTGTGCCACCCCTTTCTGAATAATTTGACTCTTTTTCTGCAGCAACCAACAGGCTCATTTGGAGCTTATTTTCACATCCTCAAAAGCACTAATTGCTCTGTATCTCCAGAGGCTAGGATGAATTTTAAATGTTCCAGGATATACTACACACCACCACACTCCACCTACTCACTGGGACAATAGAAACAACTGCACACAGGTGCTCGTGGTATTTTCAGAGTGCTTGTTCTAGTCTTTTTAAGAACAATTACCAAGTTCCAAAAAATTCATATTCAAAATGAAAAACCTTCAGCAACTCAGAAATAATTTCCCTAATTATTTCAGTTGATGAAAGCTTAGAAAATATTGTCAAAAGTACAAATACAAGTTGGGATATTTTTTTCTGAACCTTTTTCCTAAAAATCTGCCACTTGTTAATAAGGTCCTTTTGAGATAAAATATTGTGCTAAAAATAAGCAATGAACAAGTAATTAATGAATAAAAGTTTTTTATATATGTTGACTTCTTAACTTCTGAATCCTGTGTGTTCAGAGCCCTGTGTTGCCTGGGAAGTTTACAGCATTTCTGCCAAATTGTTTTTTGGTAATAATTATTCAAAATTAGTTTCATCAGCTAACAGGTGGCCCAAATGGAAGTTTTTATATAGATTGTATACCTACAATGGAAAAACTAAATTCAGTGCTTTGCCTGGAACAAATGATAACCCACAAAAATAATTAGCTAACCTGCCCTTACACAAGCAGAATACTCAGCATTTATGAATAGTTTGCAAATGGATAAAGTCCCAGCCTTCTTGCAGACTTACATGTCTGAGCAAGGATATGGAGGGGAAAAACCCTACATTCCATAAATAAATTACTTGTGTCTTTACCCTCTTGTGATGGATGGGACTGATGGAGACATATTTGTATAGATCAGAAAATATTTTGTGCTTTTGGCCTAGAAAAGGGGAAAAGAGATGAGGAAAAACACCTCAACTGAGTCCAGCAGCAACAGGGCTGAACTAGTGGAAGGGTTTTTATGGGGATGCACAGAAACTGGGAGGCATCTGGGTCATGGATGCATGCCAGAGTAACAAGCAGCCTGTGTTTCTAAAGCTGCATAGAGGATCAGTGCACAGGAGGGTGCAAATCTCCATCACCAAAAAGTAGGGAAAGAGACAGATGGAGATCCATCCTTGCTGCAGAGCTGGGCAAAAGAACCTCCTCAACAAAATTATCCCATCTGTGGTTGTAGGCTGTGTCAGTCCAAGGCACAAGAGGGAAAAGGAGATCAAGGGGTTGCTTTCTAAAGGTATGATTTGGTAACTCTGGAAGGGAAATGCCAGAGGACAGAAGAGTTTGATATTTTGAGGACATCAACAACCACTCATTTTGCTGCTGCAAGAGACCAAAATGAAGATTTTTCTGGAGATGCTGTTACTCACCATAGCTGCATGACAGCGTAATAGGCCTGGTCCTTGTGACACTGTTCCCCTTCAAAACTTCACAAACAAACTCCCCAGGCTCAGTTTTGTCCAGGTGGACCTTCTTGCCAGCATCCTTGATGCAAGCCCCCTCGGCTTTGAGGTGGGTGCCGTTCAGCAGCCACCGAAAGAGCAGGAGCTGGCTGCTGGCCACGCTGCAGGACAGCTCTGCAGTGCCATCAGGGAAGCACTGGACACCAATGGTGGGCTCTGTCACACACAGCAACAGGAGCAGGGAGCAAACAGAGAGCAGAGGAGAGCACTCAGTGAACACCAGCTGAACCTTACCAGCAATCCCAGTAATACCACTGTGTATTGGGGAGCTGTGTATGGGGAGCACAGAAACAAGTCACCAGACTCTGGAGTGACTGCACTCTGCCCTGAAATGCTGAACAGTGCCCACTCCAACCCTGCTAGTGACTCTCAATCCCTGTTTTGGAGATGCCACCAAAATCTGGCATCTTTCCATTTTCCTAACTGACATTGAAAAAAAAAATAAAAGCCCCTGGTCTGAGAGGATGGTGGAAACACCCACAGCATGTGCCAGCCAGAGCTCTCCTCTGTAACCAGCAGATAATCGTGGCTTTGGAGGAGACTCAGCCCTTCCCCCCACCAGAGGTTTGTACTTTGTCACTCTGTCCCTTTTTCCATTTTAGAGTGGAACTGGTGCAAATCATGGCCAACACGGGTACAAACACAAGACATCTGCAGTTATATACGATACCCAGACTAGGGCATAGATTTTAAAAATCAATCAATGGATCATTGCTTTTGCTACATTTCTCTGAATTTCTCACTTTCAGTCTACTACAAGGAGCAAACCTATTTCCTACATTTGCCACTTTGCAAATACAAACTAGAGAACTGGTATGGTTTTCTGACAGCAGGAGTAATGCTGAGAACATCCATCCATGGAAATAAGCTCAGAAATCACTTTCTTGTGCTAGGATATGATCTTCAGTTAAAATTTCCTGCCTCCAGGAACATGTTGGCTGTGGAAGTTTCTCCCTGCCTTAGGGGTGGCAACAGAACAGAAGGAGGAGGCAAATGTTCCCAAAGTAAATCCACTGAAATGGAGGTTAAACCCAGGACATTTCTGCATCTTTGACTATTTCCAGTGTAAGCCCTGCTCTTCATACCAAGGAGTCACATCTTTGACCTCCTGTGCACAGCAGTTCCGCCTGTTGGCACCCAAAAGGTGTAAGGGGTCATTTGTCTTCACTGAGACCAGTTTGCTCAGACATTTTCATTACAGTTTCCTACACTCCAATTTATCTTAGAAGCCTGTGTAAGTGAGAGCCCTGCAAAGGGAAGGGTGGTGATGAGGACCAGAGCAAGGCTCTCTGTCTGCCTGCAGCACAATTCAGCAGGACAAACCCTCCTAAGCCTTCCCCATATTAACCCAAGCAATGAGCTGGATCCTGCACAGAAGTGACTTTCTTTCTGGCTTTGCTGTCTGCAGATGGATGAGTGGGCACACAAAAGGGAGCAGGAATTCTGAGGGGACAAGAAGGAGACTGGCATGGTTCCCAGAGGCACTTATAGCTCCTGCAAGCTCAAAAGTGTCTTTGGAAAAATTTCAAGGCATCAGGCTTCCAAACCAGGTTCACAAGTTCAAAAGCTTTTTGTTCCTAAGGCCACTTACCAAATACTTCCAGTGTAAAATATCTGGCAGTGTTCTGAAAAACAAATCCATATTTTCCTTCATCGTCTTTCTCCACACTCCTCAGCACTAGGGAGCCGTTCTCCAAGTTCAGCCATCTACTGGCAGAAGTGCCACACTTGGCCAACAAAGTATCATTTAGGACAGTTGTCAAGCATTTCTTATCCTCCCTGCTCATGCTGGAGAAGTTCTGCAGGCTCTGGATTTCCAAAGGAAAGACTGCTGAGTCGCCGCTGAGAGCACCAGTCCAGATGGCAGAGCCTGAAAGGAGAGCAAGTTTGCCACATCCATCCATCCCCTCCTGGCTGCCTCCCAGGAAGGAAAATGCCCAGGTCAGACATAAGAGGGACAGACCCAACCCTAGGGACAAGTTGGATCACCAGTGATGGAAAATGAGAGGAGTGGGACCTTCTGTAAGGTCTAACTCGCCCCCACCTCAACAGCACAGGAATGGTGTGCACACCACGCACACAGGAAACAAAAAGCTGAACAGCTGGTCTTTTCTCTCCCTAAATTTAAGATGACCATCTTCCAGCCCCCATAGAAATGAGAGACTGTGCCAGGAAAGGGCATCAGTGCCATGGACCTTGCACAGAAACAACAGCTGCAGGTGCACAGCTGCTTTCACCCAAAGAGTCAGGTCACAGTTTTAACCTGAACAGGTCTCACAGTACACTTGCACATTATTAAGTTGTGTGTAAATCAGAGATGGGTAAATGGCAGGGTGACAGCAGCATGGGGACTAACCCAAGGTCACACCACATCGCTCTCAAGCCAGCACGCTGTGTACAAGGACCTTACCTTCCCCACTGAAAATCTGCTACAGACACAGGACACTCAGAAAGTACAATATTGTTAGTTACTGTTTGTTTAGTAGGAAAAGAAGCTGTCTTACTTTGGTCTGACTCCCCTCTCATGCATTAGCAGCCACACTATTTGATGCCATCCCAAACCTGGCAGTGTCCTTAAAAGATTTGGAGCAAAATTAGGGCGTCTGCTCATCTAGGCAAATCTGTGCCAACCCCATAAAGAAAAATCTTACTTACCTTGAGTAACAGTTATTATCACCAGCAAGCAGAGCAGAGTAAAAGGAGAGTTGAAATCCATTTCAAAGAGCTCCTTGCATCATATGCTGAGGAGAGGATCTGGCTACAGAGCTCGGTGAATATAGTGCTCGGGAAGTGATGTCAGAAGCAAGAGTGGAAAAAAAAGAGAAGAGAGTCCATAGTGGACAGATTGAATGATGTTTCAAAATAGACCTGCAAGGTTTTGGGTGACTGAACTCAGACTGAGACAATGCAAGCCACAGTGTGCTCTGCAAAGTCCTGCAGCTCAGAGGTAGCTGTGAGTGTGAGAATAGGGCTGAGAGGTGAGGGGAGACAAAAATATCTCCTGGTCAGCTCACCCCATTTAGGAAGATGCTAATGTCAAGAGCAGGCAAAGGAGAAACACCTGTTTCTTTCATCCTTTTCTAGTTTATCAAAGCACAGCATCCCCATCCAGGGAGGAGAAATTAGTCTGGTCAGATAAAGCACTGCACATGAAAACCAGCTGATTTTCTTATATACTAGAAGTGGTCACTCCTTGACATCTCACCAGCAGGAAGGAGGTTTGGGTCAAGGCTTTCCCTCTGTTCCCAAAGGCTGTGTTGCCAATGTGAGCTTTGGAGGCTCTTTTAGTGACTGAGTGGTACCTGCCATGCAGAAAAGGCTCCATACAGCCTCCTCAGGCAAAGAGTAAAGCTCATGGGAAGTTAAGTTGCATTGCAAAACTAAACTGAATGTAGCCCAAAAGCCACCCCAGCTCTGTTTGGAGTGCAAATTTCAGAGATGAGACTGACAAGCCAATCCTGAAACACTGGAACAAGTTATCTGGAGAGCCAGGTAGGGCCAGATACTTGGCACTTTTTGAGATGGCTTAAAGCCCACTGGGTGTTGCCAAGGTGGGTTACACAAACAACACCACAGGAACTGAAGGAAGTAAACAGGTATAGCATTAGAGCCAACATCTGGATGCTTTCAGAAGCTTAGCAGATGTGCTGGGGAATATCTACAACAGCTGGGTTCAGGATGCAGCTGGAAACCCCATACTTTTGTGCTGTTTCTCTGGACAGAGGCAGACACAGCCCACTAAGGGAGCTCCACACAGCAGGTTCACATGTACACACACATTTCTGAGAAGTGGGTAAAACCCTTGCCTTGTGGTCTGCACTGTTTTTCAATCAATCTGCCTATGCTTGATAAATTCCACATTTCAGCTGTTGATTGGGTCACTCTGAGTCCTTATCAATAACAATTGCATCTCACCTCCTGCTCCCAGTGTACCAAACTTAAAAATTTGGTTCAAGGCTACCACAGCAATATGCTGTCTTTATCATATGTGCATAGGACAGGCCTAAATTGATCTAGCATGAGACAGGAACAGACTTCTCTGAGAAAAGCAGTGAAGTGAGTCTTCAGACACTCACAGCAGTGCAGGGGAAGGGAGAGAGAAAAAAGTATTTACTGTAAGAAACACTTTCATTTCCTTCTGTGCTGCTGAAATAACATGAAGAAAATCTCTCTCAAATACCACTGCAAGACTGGGGCTAACCATCTGCCTCAGATGTGCACATTCAACTTCATTTCACCTTCATGCTTGAAGGGCAGGCTGGTGGAGCTGGGTTGCAGTGCTGTGGTGGAGACAGGAGACAGAACAGACAGCATGTGCAGGGTCAGCACCCCAAATGGAACAGCACCCCAAAATGCCCAGAATATC
Source organism: Muscicapa striata striata (assembly GCA_030060385.1). Taxonomy (NCBI): domain Eukaryota; kingdom Metazoa; phylum Chordata; class Aves; order Passeriformes; family Muscicapidae; genus Muscicapa; species Muscicapa striata. Next base: position 2,189,127 of record JAREIS010000058.1, on the reverse strand, counting down.
AGCAAAACAGGATGCAAAAGGGGTCTGCATAGAGACTAATCCAGCAAGAGTTCACCTCCTCTTCCAGCCAGTGAGAGTAGAGCCCATTTACACATTTGCAGCAAAATCCAAGAAAAATACAGCCTTTCTGCTGCTGTTCTGTTGTTACAGAAGTGACTCTGCACCACTGTGACATTGCAGTGTCCTGCATTTCGTCTCCCTCTCAGTGACTCCAGGGCAAATGAGTACATTTATGAGTTCAATATTTCTGACTGCAAGTGCCCCATACATCACACAGTATATGAAGTCCCATTAGGCTTCTTCTGTCCCTCACATCCTCACTAGCTAAAAAAAAAAAAAAAACAAAACCCAAAGGAATCACAGCCAGGATAAAGATGACAGCACACACACAGTCTGTGTTGTCATCAATCAGCAACCTCTTTTTAGAACAACACTTTCAAATTCCAAATATAATGAAACTGTTAGAGGAGATCTGGCAATAATTTCTAGCATTGGCTAATGAGTGCTCGCAGCATCTTTGCCTAGGCAGAGAATTCAGTTCCCCTTTTTATATAAAGACACAGAGTTTTGTGTGATTACTGCAAAAAAAAAACACCTTATAAGGCTAAATGGAAATCTCAAGTAGAAAAAGGGGGGAGGGAAGGTAGACCAAATAAAAAAACAGGAATTTGTAGTTGGAAGGTGAACTAAAACCTTTTTCACTCAGTGTGCTGCAAGCTCACAGGGTCATTTTGCCCCTTCACGCTGAAGGCTTCCTGAAAGGGGAATGGAGATGCATTCCATAGATGGCATGAGACCTCAATGGAGCATGGGAGATGGGAAAACCTGAGCTGGCAGGTAAAGCAGAAAATAACCCATGAAATATTATGGAGAAATCTGTACATATCACCTGCTCACATCTCCCTTCCCACAAGCTGGTAAGCTCAGGCAGCACACCTATTTTTACTGTCATTAATGTGTGTCAGTGCTCACTGGGGAAACACACAGCCCAGAGAAATGCTTCTCTGTGGGGCAGCAGGAGCCCAGAGACTGATGAAGATTCATTTTCATGTGAACTCTTTCTTTGTTATACTAAACTTATCTTCAAGATCTTTCCTGATCATAGCAATAGAGACAGCAAACAAAAATAAAAGCAAATGCTAATGTCAGAGCCTCAACTACAGATGATATCTCCACGACAGGGACATTTAAGGAAAGCCACAAATTTTAAAAAAGGCACTGTAGAGATGTGCTGAGATCAGAAGCTGCTACAGAAAGGCTCCAGACCTAACTGTGGACAAGGTACATGTTGTTTTCTCCATCCTGTAGTACCTCTGGGGAAGGCACAGCCCAACACTTGCAAGGGTCAGAGCCAATAGGAATTCACTCTCTCACTCTCTTCTCCAGAGAATATCATGGATATTTTCATCTTTCTCTTGCTAAGAGATGGAAGGAAGGTCAAATATCCTACAAACACATACAGTTCCTCTGACATGGCTCTCCCAGCATGGCCCATGATGACAAGTCATAAAGAAGAGCCCATAAATGGAAAAAACCTGCTAGAAATGACACAGTTTATATTTAGCTGTGTGCAGGGTGAAATGCTTTGCATTTGCTTGAACAAAAGAGAAAGAAAAAAACCCAACCCCAATGGTTTATTATTGCACAGCTATTCAGACATATGGGTTCAATCCTGTCACTACATGAACCAGGCTTAACTGAAGGAGCACATTTGAGTATTTCTCTTCCTCTTTTGCCTTGTCTTGCCTCATTTTGAGGGGAAAGCAGACTTTGCTAAACCCCAGCTTGGGAGGTGAACTTGGGACACTTCACTAACACTGCCACCTTCAAACCAATCATATAAGCATTATATTACAAAGGCAAAGAGATTTCACAGGTTAAAATTCTCTGCAGGATTCACTGAACAGTGTCTGAGCATTACATCAGCTGTGGTTAGCAGAAGGTTAATGCCCAGCTCATTTTAAAAAATCTTCAAATACAGTGCAGAATGGGGACAAAAGCCACCAGAACAGTATTATAACCACAAGATTGCAGGTGGTTGTGACAGGGATTCCCTACCTGTCACACTCTGGCACATGAATAACCTAATGTGACAGTCAGAATACTTGGAAAAGCAGCAGAAAACACACTTTGTGCCTTTTCCTGAGGCTTTGCTACCACACACAAGAAACTGCAGCAGCTAATACTTGCAACAAATTAATGCATTCAAGAGCTTTAAAAAGTTTCTGTTAAGCAGCAGAGAATATTTTTGATTTAAAAAAAAACAAACAAAAAACAAACAAACAAACAAAAAAACAAACAAACAAACAAAAAAACAAAAAAACAAACAAAAAAACAAAAACCAGATCATTTAACTTTGTATTACTTATTAGAAGTGCTTGGAAAATGCAGATATTTGGGACAACGGCTGTCTTGACAACAGACTCAAATTCATTGTAAAGGGACCAGAACAGCACTGGGAAAGAAAAAAAAAATAAAATTAGGAGATCTGCAAACTGAAAGAGGCTGAAAATAGTGTTTTATAAGATCACAGCTGGAAACACAGCTTCAACATGCCAAGTAGGACTTAAAAAGTCCTTGGTCATAACACTCTTTAACAGGATAGCTCTGGCTGGGGCCAAAACAGCAAATAATTGAGGCCTTTTAAGATTTGATTCAATTTCTGCATACTCTGAAACTGTGAAATGAGTAAGACCTTGGAGAGGTTTTGTTCAGTTATGTAGCACCTTCCTGCCCTCTCCTGATAAAAAACAATCTCCCAAATACCTTCCCTTTTCTTTACATTATTGTAATTTGGTTGGGGAGACTTGATAGCTTTTAGCTGTCAAAGCAACTGGCATTACATTGCAATGTGTTCCAATTTTCCCTATTTGTACTTGCCAGAAGCACTTCATCCACACACTGTATTAATACAAAGTTATTGGTTAACTCTGCTCTAAATCTGCCTAGGATTTTCAAAAATAAAGTTGACCAGTCCACTTTTACTGTTTTCCTTCCCAGGTGAAGACAAAACTATACTGAGATTCTGGATGCACCATTATACTGAAACAAGCTGGGCACAAATCAGTTACTGTAAAACATTTTGCATTAGCCAGCATCATATTTAAAGTTGTTGAAGTATCAGGAGCCAGAGTCCTGGACAAATCTACAAACTGATCTTCCATCTGAGCTTAATTTAGGTTTTTTTAATCAGCAAGACAGGACTATTACAGGGAGACTGTAATAAGTAAAGGGAGAAAATTCTCAATTATTTGTTTTATACCTTCCCTTGCTTCCCAAGATAATAGATACTATTTTAAGGAGTTTAAGTTTGCCTCCCTGCATTTCTAGCTGCATGGGACACCTCTGAGTTCCTGGGGTATTTCTTTCCCTCTTCAGTCACATATCCATCATGAGGTTTTGTTACATTACCCACTGAGAGTCACAATGTGAACACACAAATTCCTTGTGGTGAACACTGTGCCCAAAATTGTGTAACAAATGCCTCCCCACCAAGTTTTCTGGTGCTGATTCCAACAGCAGGAAAAGAATGATTATCAGACTGTGGATGTATTTGTGCCATCATGTCCTGGGTACAAAGGTAACTTTACCTTTTATTCATACAACATTTACTTTACCCTTAATTGTTGATCCTTCCCTGGGGGGTTGTTAATGCCACATGAATTGTGCTGGTATCTATCAGACATGCCTTAAGGTTCATCTCCAATTTTTTAATCTGTAATTGGTTCACTAAAGACCCCCAAGGGGATTACTCTTGTATCTCCTTCCACTGCTAGGGCTTGGGGGTCTGGTCTGATCATTGTTCATCCCTTTCATTTGGCTTCAGAATTATTTGATTTTTGCTTTGTTGCTCTCATAGTTCCTGTCTCAGGATCACAGGACATTCTCTTTCCAGTGTCTTGGTTTTATTGCAGTAATCCTTTGGACTTCTCCAATTTAAATTTCCTTTTCCCTTATTTCCATTATCACCCCTTTGTCCTGTGAAATTCCTGCTTGCAGAGCAGCTGCTAACAAGCCAGCTTTTTCTTCCTGCTGTTTTCTCTTCTGCCTTATCTTAGCCTCATCCCTTACATTACACACAAATGTTGCAATAATTAATATCTCCTCTATGAGCTTCCCATGCCAGCCCAGAAAACATTGGTTCAGATGATTAACATCTGGGGTCACTTGATCTACAAATAAGGAAACAAGCAAAGACCAATTCTGCAGAGCTTCTGGGTTAATTCCACCACCTAGTGAATGCCTTGTCAGCATTATTTTCCCTTTGTCCCATTAACCATCTCTTAAATTCTCTTCAGCATAATCTCAAGGCATCTGATCCTGCCTTGGTCTGTAATAGGAACTGTCTGGCTCTGCCCACACTGTCCCACCATCCAGCAGACTGTTCTCTATTTTCCTGCACAATCAACACTTTCTCTCCATGGGGTAAATAGAGTTTCCAGTAACCATCAAACATCTGAACAAAAAGGGTCACATGCAGTAAAATTCCCCCAGTCACTCACTGAGCCTTTCACTCCAGACTCCTTCCTGGAGGCTGCTGCCAAACCACCAAACCTGCCAGACAAACGGCACCATGGCCTCTGCCCCCACTGCTGCAGAGGGAATGGGGGGCTTGCACAGCTGCTGAAGGTGCAGAAAGAGGAACAGAGGAGTGATGGAGCAAATGGGAAGCAAAGGAAACAGAGACACATCTACAGCAGCTGTCTGAGCTTGTGAGACTAGCAGTGACAAAGGAGATAACTTGGTTTTATTCTTACTCTTTACCTTACCTTATAAGGCTGACTTGTAAATTGCCATTAGAGCTATCATGTCACCCCAAACATACCAAAAATCAGTCCAAGCTGGGAAATGGTCTTCAATATTAGCATTAAACACATTATGCAGTCACAGCTAAATCTGCCCACTGATGGCCCCTTTTGGTCTCTGCTCCCAAATGCAGTCACAGCCAGACAGCTATCTTGACAAAATCCAGAGTCCCTTTTCTTGACAACCCACGGGTAGTCACCAATTTTGCTACAATTACTTCAGATTTCTAATAATGAAGTACCTCTCACTAAACCTTATCTCATTTCCAAATAGAATGAATTATATAGAATTACAGAAATTCAACTTGCCACCACCTCACCTCTTTCTGGCTGACTCCCAGTGACAGAAGTAGATGAACTCCCTGTCCCAAGGATCAGACACTCCTCATGAGATGCCACAGCCCAAGAGTGGATGAGGGGGTTCCATCTGGGTTAAGAATTCTGCTGCAAAATAGATTTGAGATGTTTGCTGACTGAGGAAGAAAGGGACACAAGAACAGAACTACAAAGTGTTTATTTCACACTCATGAGACCTCTCCATCAGAAGGGATTTTTAAGGAGTTCATATACAGCTAGAAAAGAAAGATTTAGCTTGGCCATCTAACAGCACAGACACACTTTTCCCTCTCCCCTCATGCTCAGGACCTTTACAGCATTTTCACACACACAGGTCTGCATTGCCTTTGCCACTCCATGGTTAACACAGACACAGCTCCAGACCTTCCCCTTCAACTTGCCCAACACAAATTGTTGTTTATTAACCCTTCTCTTTAGAGCAACCTGCCAACACTCCACCTCGTGGTTGTTACTACCTCAAAACTCAGCCAGGATATTGTGGTCAGTTTTGAACATGAAAAGTTAAGAAACCTCAAAATAACACAGCCACCCTTCAAACCTCCAAATCCTGGAGGGCTGCAGTAAGTGAATTCTGCAGGACAGCAGCCATCAAACACCAGCAAGGACAGTTTGTGAACAGTACCTGCAGTTTTAGAGCATTTTCACCCAAACATCATTGCAATTCCCCCTGCAAAGCATTCCCATAAGAGTCTAGCATGTTTTCCTCAGGTCCTCATGGATCATTCTGGTCCTGGCAGGGAAATAACCACTATGGGGACTCACATGATGGTAGGGACTAACCACAGGATGCCCCATAAGTAATTATGGAAATCTGAGCTGAGTAACATCCTCCATGAGGAAGTATGTTGTTTAAAGCAGAAAGCAAACAAAAACGTCTGTTCACAGCTCAAGCCAAGTTTCTGCAGTTACTAGATTTGTCTGTTTACTGAAAACTCAGAATAAGTGTAAATTGAAACCTCAGGCTTTGCCACGTCTCTCAAGCAGAACATCTGAATTTCACTTCACTTTACCCACTACCTCCCTCACTTTCTAGAGCTATAAAACACAGCAGGAAAGGAGCCCAGAGGACACATCTGCTGCCTGGACAGCTCAGCTCACACGTGATGGTCCAGTGTAGCAGTGCTCAGCACTTAGTGCAGGAATCACTTCTGTTCCACACCTCAGGGTGCCAGCAGGGGCTGCTCCCTTTGCTTCTGGCAGATCACATCCTGGGGCTGAAGGGAGAGGCTCTGCCCTTACCTCTGCAGGGTATCTGCCAGTGTCATGTTCCTGCACCCTGCCTAGTCTGAGATGGTCTAGAGCAGAAGTCTTCACATATTCCTCATGGTACTTAAAGCATGAAGCATTTGTCCAAGCCATTTCTGTGGGGTTTTTTTTTCCAAACCACCTGAAAGAAGTGTTTCAGTTTTGTCTCTGTTAGATTCAATAATGTGGATTCACCAATCAGTTCTGTCATTCCTTTAAATGTTTATGCTCCTGAGGGAAGAAAAACATAACTGCTCATTATTGAGATACATTCCACAGAGAGTGACCACAAGCAGGATTATTCTTTTTATCTCTTGTTAATTGGAAATGTTCTTCCTTTACTATATTTATTTGAAATACTAGCCTGAAACCAATACAGAGAGATTCACTGTGAGTGCTTTAATACCTTACCTTGTAATAAAATAGCTTTTTTTTTTTTCATTTTAACAGTATTTCTCCCATCCCACATGCTTACACAGATTTTTCCTCAATACAAGAAGAAATGCAGGAGGGATGTACAGGAAACCATATATATTTGCTTTCTGAAATCTCCTGCTGTCTTGGAAGCAGTGCCACACAGGTTTACAAATTCTCAACTACACAGCCAGGGCTTGCTGTTGAGAAGGCAGCAGGTAACAAATGAGGTCCCTGAACAGTTCCCCACCACAAGAAGTTCCATTTCCTTGTCAAGCTGAGGAAGCATTTTACTTGGATTTGATTTAGAAAGAGGGAATCCTACTGGGAGGTCACAAGTCATAGCAAGAGTGTGTTTTGAATCAGTGTCCAGATATATTAATGCCTAGGGACACATCTAGAATACTGTCTTTGACACTGTAAAAAACTAAACTAGTCATTTTTAACAGCTTTCCTACAAAACTGGATCCTGACATTTGCAACAGCTGCTATGTCAGAAGCGGAAACAAACCCCATCCTTTTGTCATAAGTTGAATTTGGCATGTCTGAGTTATACAATTACTGGAGTCTGAATGAAAATAACTCCCATACAAATGATAATTGCTTGCTTCTAAAAATCTAACTGCTTCTGGGCAAAGATTATTTTGCTCTGACTAGCAAAGATTCTGCCCACATTGAAAACACCTGCCACAAGACATTTGAGTCCTTTAGCTATTTTCAAAATGAGACAGGACATGTTTCCAGCAGCCTCCTGTTGGTCTGTCCTACCTTCTCATCCAAAATGAAAAAAAGGAAAAAAAATTCCCTGGTTCCCAACTCCAGGAACCAGAGTAAGAACACTAACTAAAGGGCACAGAGCATCATCAGCATCACAGATGCTGATGCACACAGCAGCATCATCAGAACCCATTTTCTACTTCATATTCTTGTATTGCTCTGGCTTGAGTCAGAGATGGCAAATTCAAGCCACTGAATTACAAAACATGAAATTTCCTTGGACATCCAGGAGGGCAGGGCAGGCAGAGTGCTTGGGTGGGTACTGACAGCATCAAGGGAGCAGTGCAAGGAGGATACTCAGTCCCATCCTCTACTCCAGCTGCAAAATGCTGGAACTAGAGGGGAAGGAGACTGGGAAGACAGCAGGTTTTTGGGAAGAGAGGCAAGTACTTCTTTTTGTGGCTCTCCAACAGCCCTGAAACCACAAAGAGAGGAAGGTGTTAAGGCAGGCATAGCACTCAAAGTTCTGTGCCAGGTAAAAAACAGTAACATCCCATGGAGGAGAGTCCTAATCAGTATTTTGTAGGTCCCAAAATCTCTGTTATTTCCCTGGGGGTCAGACTTCATGAAGGCTAAGGTAGCCTTCAGTAAGCCTTGCTGGCCTGGGTTGACCTCAATATCTATGTTAACACATATTTAAAAATATTTCTAGTTGGCAAAGTCAAGCTCTGTATTGAGACAAAAAAAAATACAACAAGATGTGAAAGAATTTTAAATTAGTACCCAATCATTAAATAAGGAAGCTCAATAAGAGCTCAGCACATTTAGGAGCTTAAATGGCTGGGTTTAAAAGTCTAACTGTAACATCTTGTTTTCAGTCTTGTAGCAAAAACATAAATGCTAATTGCAAGGGTAACAAACCTTAAATCAAGAAAATCAACATGCAGGAGTCTCAGTTAATTTTGAGCTCATGTGATAATTTAAATGACATGAATTTTTGCCAGGGGAGCAAAATTAAATTCACATAAATTTATTTTGTTTTAAATTTAAGAGGCAGGTATTGGAATAAGCTGCCCAGGGAGGTGGTGGAATCACCATCTCTGGAAGTGTTAGAGGCATCTGGAGCTGGCACTTAGGAATGCGGTTTAGGAGGGATTGTGGTTGGTGCTGGGTTGAGAATTGGATGATCTCAAAGGTCTCTTCCAACCTAGATGATTTTTTGAGAAACAGAGGTAGCAGCTGCCAACTTTAACATATAATTTATACATCATGACACAAACAAGTGTCTGATCCAGGCAGCCCAACACAGAAGGACAAGGACTTTAGGGGGAGGGTTTCTATCCACCACACACACACACACACACACACCCACACCTGGAACTCTCTTTGGAAGAGACAATGCTGTGAGGGCTGTTGTGGCCATGTGCCATCCTCCTTTCCTCTTTCCCAACCACACAGAGCCCTGTGTCCCATTAGGGAGGACAGGGATGTGCTGGCCAAGCTCAGTGTTCCTGTGCATCCAGCACTATTTCCTGGTGAGAGCTGATCCAAAAATGCTGCTCCAACTAGGATAGCCAAGGTCCAAAAAAGGCCAGCCACATGCTTTCCCATCTATCATGGACATATTACTATGAGCTGAAAACAGAGCACATGGAAAAAGTCCCTAACAAAGAGTTCAACATGATTATAGACATCAGTGAGAAAGTCACCTGGGAGCTGGGATTTAAAAGTGAGAACTGGGATTCACTTCCAAATCCAGCCCCTGAAGTGTATGGTTTCCAAACAACCACCAAAGCCTGGCTTGTCCAAGTGTCATGCATTATGCACAGAAGGCTTGGTACCAGGCTCCTCCTTAGCAATTTCATAAAGCTTAAATGAGAAATTCCTTTAAACTCCTGTCAAGATTTTTTTATGAAATAAAGCCCCAAATGGCATAAACTGATGTTAGAAAGTATTACTGACAGCTAATGAACCAGCTATTTCTAGTCTCTGTAAACACTAAGACACAACTCTCAACTCATACTCAATTAATAATATCTAATAAGCCAACTCTGTCAAATTATATTTGTTTTATTAGTATTATCTTGCTAGAGTTTATTACAGTGCTCCTTCAAACATTAAATCTTTAAGAGGAAGCTGTAAGCTTAATTAATTAATATTCTATTTTTAATTGCCTGCTTTTTTCATATTCCAAATATACTGACGTAATTCCATTAGCCAAGGTCTTTTATTTCCCAGTGGAATTAATTTCAGGCAGAAGCTGCTTAACAACAGCAAGTGCAGCATGCTTAAACACTTTAGGAATATAATATTGTCTCAACCCAACATTCAAGTGCTGTTCTGGTCCTGCAGCTAATAAACCCACAGTCTAAACCCCTAAGAACACATCCACACCAAACCAGATATTCCAAACCAGATTAGCATCAAAACATGCTGCTACTAGGGAATTACTAGGAATTAAATAAATTTTCTTACCTTCAAAAATAACAAGTGTACACAATGCAGCCTGTATTTAATACTATTTAATATTTTAATAACTATTATAAAATATTAATAATTTAAAGTAGGTGATACTTCAAAAGTGGCCTTTTCTTTGCAATTATGTATACATTTCTTCATGGGCTTGTTCATCAGGAAACCTTCAAATCCCACTAACTTAGATCCAAGTATTCTTGCATGCTAATTATTTCCTTACTGAATCTGAGCAGAGAATTTTTAGACAGAGTAGCTGTTTCATTTTTAAAAACCACCTGTAGTTTCATCAACTGCCAGCAGTGTCAGAAAGTAAATTTATTTCTGAAGCTCACAGAATCTGATTTCCCAGCCTGCAGGGGGAAGTTTCCCTTTGCAGTACATGCACTGCACCAAGGCTGCAACTTGAGCAGCAAATTATAGATTGAGCCTGTCTTTGCTGCCTCCTGGTTTTGCACAAACCACTGCCTTCAACAAGGAACAAGGGAAACTGCACATAGGGCAGGGTTGAGGCTCAGGATGAGCATCAAAACAGACAGAGCTCCTGAGGAGGAGAACAGGCTGTCCCCCTGCTTGTCAGGCAATGCCTTGAACCCAATTCAGCAAGCTCAGGGTCAGAGAAGAACGTGTTTCCAAAAGCCTCAAAATGAAACAAATGTCAGCTGCCTCACAGTGACTATCCAAAAAAAACGACTTGCTGTTGTTTACAGATACACAGAAATGAGAGACAAATCTCAAAGGCAACCAGATTTCAGCCTGACTAAAAATATGTGTTGCCATTCAATCAACAAGTCAAGCCCTTCTCACATGCAGGGACATTACCATAAGTTTCTCCATAAGTTTCCTTGCTACCTTCATGGGATGTGTTTGACCACAGCTTTGTGGGTCTCTTTACTGCCTGATTTCTGCAAACATGGAGGCTGTTGTGAAAACCACAGCACTTGGAAAACAAATCACCTATGGTTACATATTCATAAGAAAAAGGGAGGGGGAAACCACAAACCAGCTCCTTTCAGCACAAAAGCAACCAAATTAAATATTAAAAGAGCAAGAAACAAGCTCAAAAAGGCAGCAAATACAAGAAGTCTAAACCATGTGCAGTCCTGCAGCAACTCAGAGATCTAAATGAACAGGGCAGCTTAATGAAACCAGAAAAAAGCTGGATGTCTGTCAGTGGCATTGGCAGGAAAAAAAATAAAATTTAAAAAAAAATAAAAAACAACAACGAACTTTGGAAGTCAGTAAGCTTCCAAAGATCTCTGAAGGAAAGCACCAATAATGAGTATATTTTGCTATAATAAGGAGTGCAGCCTCAGAGGTGTGTTCCCCAATATCAATCCTTGCACAACAATCTACACTAAGGCTCATTAAAGGACCTCCACAAGCAGTGCAGGTTCCCAGAGGCACCAATCCCTTCACCCTCCTGCAGATCTGCTGGCTCCTTCCTGCCACACTAAACTGGGGATGCTCCTCCTCACCTGGATAACAAGGCAGCAGGTTTATTAGGCACCAGGAAGGGGCTGAGCCTTTGCACAGCCCAAACCAGCAGCAGGGTTTGCTGAGCAGTGCTAGCTGGAGTTTTAGCTACAGCTTTATACCAGGTTCCAAGTGGAAAGATGCTGCCTTGCACCACCTTGCTCAAACTGATGCCTTGAGTTTTAGCTTTTATTTTTCAGATTCTCTGCTGCTGGGTGTGTAATCCTCAAACTTCATATTAGGTGTTAGTAGGTTCTCTTCACAGGGTAGTTGGACAAAACAATCCCTTCCCAGCTGGAAAATCAAGGATAATCTGTACACAAAAAGCATAAACAGAGAAGGGAAGGGGCAAGCCAGGGGGCTGAGACTTCATAGCCTGGGGCTGTGCTTGGATAATTAACCTCAATGTGTAGATGAACCAAAACTTATAAAAGTGTAAGAACTTGTGACTGGTTTCCATCTTGGATTTGATTTGGGTGCAGCCCTGGCCAGGCTCTTGCCCTGCCCAAGGTGTATCCTTTCAATAAATACCTGTTTTATTCCTTTTGCTCTGCCTAGCCTCTGCTCCAGGTCAGCCTTTCCCGACAACAAAACCACTGTGCCCTTCATTATTCTCATGCTCTGAAGAGCTGTGTGCCTGTGCAGGTGTGCCTGTACCTGTGCAGATGTTTACAGCTCTTTGTCTTTTGTCTAAGCTCTTTGTTTTAAGCTCTGTCTTGCTCATTGGATCCTCAGGCAGTCACTGTAATTAGAGAAGGCTCAGGAGAAAACCAGCTGAGTAACTCCAGCCTCCCTTGGCAGGGCTGCTGTGCAAAACCCTCACAGAGCAGTAGTCTCCTAATCATGGTTAATCATTTCTTCTCAGCACCCACAGACCACTGAAGCCATGATAATTTGCATGTGCAATTACCTTTGGGCAGATAAGGCTGGTGCATGCAATTCCAGGGCACACAGATGCACTTGGAACCTGTCAGCCCATCAGTCCCAATGGAAATGGAGCTGCAGCAGGACCCAGGGCTGCTCCCTTTTACTTTGCATAATGCAATTACCCTGATGAGGCTGGGAAAAATAAATATTTAAACAAATAACCATGCTAATATAGCTCAGTCCTCGGATCAGCACAATCTAAAATGAAGTAATTCAACAACACACTGCCTGAGGGAAAAAAGTGGGGAAAGACTGACCCCTTCAGTACAAGAATGTCTTATTCCCCAGATATCTGAGAGCAAAATACAGCTTTCTAACACACCCAGGACGTTTATATAATTTTCAAAGTCAACAAAGCAGATTTAAAGCGATTAAAAACAAGTTTCAAGTTCTCTCTGGTGAAAAACAAGCTTTCAAAGACAGATAACAAGCTCCTCATTCGTGCTTCTCCTTCCAATTTTCCAGCCATTGTACACAACATTTCCCTTCACCCATTCTGATGGGCTTCCCAATGCTGTTAATTTCCTGATGTCCTTCCATGCACAGGACAACATCAGAACTTTGCTACTTCCCTGAAAACTGCTGGGGAAAAAAAAAAAAAAAAAAAGAAAACTGGGAAAATGAATGCATACTAGTCACTTCCTTTTGCCTAACTTCTGCTGCTCATCATGATCTTTTTGAATGTTTTCTTCTAAATCCCTAATCAATGCCCTGACACTGACTCTGCATCCCAAATAAACTGATCTCTTAATTCACTTAGCACGAACAGAAAAGAGTGAGAGAACTGACTCACAAATCACCAAGTACAATATTGAAATCTGTCTGGGTATTACAAATACACTGGCAGACAGCAGCAAGCTTCATCAATGCCAGACTCAAGGGACAATTGCAGGCTGTGATCTATGATGTTTGCCTTTTACTTGAGGGTGTTTCATCCACATTCCTTAAACAAGCTTTTTTTTCCTCCACAGGCAAATGTCAGTTCAGTAAGGGAGGCTGCATTACACTTCAAGCAGTCTGAAATGCCTCAGTGAAAAATATGAGGGATAACCACAGTGCTTTACTGCAAAGCTTACATATTTTAAGGGCACTTTACCCTTTATATGCTGAGTTCTTCCTCTAGACCCTAAGATTACATTTTGAGTTTAATTAAAACTAAGAAATCAGTAGGTAGTATTGTTTGCAGATACAGAAAACTCGAGAAAGAAGTTTACTAGAATGTCATGTTCAGATATTTACAAGGAAAACACTATTTTATTTATATATTATATATTTTTATATATAATATATATTATATTTATATATAAATATATATATTATATTTTTATACTATTATATTATACTATATTATATTATATTTAAATATATATTTATATATTTTATACTATTATATTTATATATTATATTTACACAAATGTGTAAAACTGTGATGTAAATGGCAATGTAAGTTACAACATAAGAGAGCCCTGCTGCTGCAACCACATGAACACAAAGCTGGGGGCACAACCTTTAAGCAAAGCAGTCAGGACAGAGCCAAGCTGGACTTAGAAGGGTCTCACAAAGAAACCATCACTCAAGAACTTGCCTTTCTTATGGGCAGGCCTTCACTTGCAGGAGGATCTTCAGTGTGACTCAGTATGACAGTCCTTTCAATGCCTAACCATGCTTTCAGTGAAGAATATTTTCTAATATCCAGTCTGAGCCTCCCCTGGCACAACTTGGGGCCTATTAAACCAGCAAACTATTTAAAACTTGTCTGTCTTCTAAAGATGTAATAGAATTGAGTACCTGTTGAAAGACTTCTCAATGCAGTTTCCCTGGTTGCTCTTCTGGGGTTTCTCCAGCTTTCAGAGAAAAGCTGGTTTTGTAAATCCAGGTAAGAGGTAATGAGTTAATTTGGCAATCAGGAACTGAGATAAGGGAGACACTCCTGTAACAGTCACACAGCCTCCATTGACAGGATGCACCAGTGTGCTGGCCAGCTGTCCCTGCAGTCTTGGGAGCTGGCTCTGACAAATTCACACTGATGTGTTCACTTGTTCTTTGTTCCAGTCTTCTCTTTAATTTTTTTCCAGTTACTCAAAGCTGGGAATGCCTCTGCTGCCCCTGGTTGATTCCCCTTCCCTAGCTGTTACACTCCTTTATGTCTACAAGGGGTTTTTTTCCCTGAATTTCACTTAGGGGATCTTAAAAATCCTACAATGACAGCTACTCTCTGTTCAGGGTGAGGGAAGGGTCCCTCTCAGGTTCCTTACATTAACCTTCACACATCAGCTACATACTGCTGGTACACAAGTGGATACCTAGGAAAACCCCCAGTGATTTCCCTCTGTGTTTTACAGGGCAGATTATACATCAAATAAAGTAAATCTCCTCAAGTACACATCACTTGCCAAAGTGGTGAACCTGGTGCATAAAGATAACTACGATTTTGCATTTCATATGTAATTGGCCAAACACAGAGTAAATTTCTTCATAAAGGGAGCTCATGTCATCATTTGTAAACAAAACAGGGCATTAAAAATAGCAGGTCCATGGATGTGCACTCCTTTTCATCTTTTTTATTTGGAAAATCTGCAGTTTGTCCTGTCTGGGTAAGCTTGAATCAAATCTGGCACCCCTTTGTTGTCCTTACCATGTGTTTGCAATCACTTTGATGGCCATCTCAGTCCCAGTCTATCACAGGTGTCCTTGAGTGTCCTGACAGAAAGCTCCTCTTCCTGCCCCTATTTTTAAGGCTGCTGGGGGATCCACCTCAATGTGAGAAACTCAAAGCAGCAGTTACTAATCAAACACAATATGAATACCTTAAGATGGAATCCTCTCACAGTACTGGCACCTGTTGTGGTGTGAAGCACATGCATCTCCTCAAAACACAGTGAGGGTGCCCTGAACTACAAAAAAATGGAACATGACACAGTGATGCTGCCAAGCTTTTGGCAGTTTGCTTGTTCACTTCTGTTTCTCACAAGCACATGCCCAAGTGAGGGTAGTTGCATTTTAGCATTGATACAGCAACTGTTTGCTTTCCAATTTTTCAGTCAGTCTGGTGTCAGTTTGCTTTCTGCCATCTTTTTCCCCTTTAATGCCATGGAGATGCTCAGAGCCTGACTGGACATGGCTTCAGCAGCCTGCTCTGGCTGACCTCCCTCAACAGGGAGTTGGACTAGGTGGTCTCTCCAGGGCTGCCTTCCAACCTGTGAGTCTGTAACTCCACATCTTGAACTATTGGGAGAGGGGGAAGATTTAATACTTCACATCCAAACCAAGGGCTGCCATTATCTGCTTGGAAAGCACTTCACTTAACTTTCTGCAGTGTTAACAAGCAATCTTCTCCAGGCTACTGAAAACTGCATGTGTTGATGGAGCTGAAATGCTTGGAATAGAGTTTCCTGTCAAAAAAGGCTTGAAGAAGAGTAAGACAGCAAACTGTTCTCCTTGTTTATTTCTCTTTTAGCAGTTCTTCAGAGTGTTGCTGCTTTCTGCATATAAGTGATTGATATATCACTCCACGCCAAAAGTTCTTTCAGTGCAGGTGAAAATGGTTGATCAATACCTAAGTTTAAGAAACAATCTTCAGTGGGCAGCCACAATTCTTCAAATGTCTTTATTAAACTTCCTTCTATTCAGATAGCACTTTCACTCAGGGTAAATGAATTGCTATAGAAGCTGCTGGGTAGGTATGGTGTTCCTTTCAGCACTACAATACCTAATACAAAGGCTAAGACCATCTAGAGCTTGCTGCAAAATGGAAAACCAGTTCATTACTGTTGTCTTACTCTGTTGCTGTTACTTACTCTGTCATTCCCACCAGGGTTTTTTCATTGCTTTCCTTCAACATTGGGGTTTGGTCATTTCAGCTATTTAAGCATCATGGACCTTTCAAAGACAAAATACTTTTAACAAGAAAAGCACAGAGACTTTTAAAACTGATATATTGGCCTTGTCAAAACAAAACCAAGAATAAAGGTGACTGTTAAATCACTAGCCAGCTGAAGTTCAAAGTAATCAAAGACTGAAATTGCTCTGATGTAGTAAAAAAACGGAGACAAGGCTTGACATGGTGTTTCTGAACTATTACAGATGTTTTGAAATGCAAGATTTTTTATAACTTCTGTCTAGATTCAGGCACTTTTATTTTATTAGTGATCCAGTAAATGCTAGCTTGTCATTCATATCAGCCTGGAGTTACTTTGTTTCTTTCCCTTTTCTGTGAAATACAGTCACATTACCCATTTTGTACACTTCATTGCTTTATGCATTTTCAAGACAGCCAAATCTTTTTCTGAAGATCTCTCCCAAATTACCAACTTCTAATCATTGAACTGTCTGCAGGATGGAGACAGTATGGCATAAAAAAAGAGTTCTAGCATTTCAAAATATCTGTGATAGTTCAGAAACTGCTGAAATAATACATAGAATGCTGATTGGAAGAAACCTTTGGAGACCAACCTCCTGCTCAAAGCAGGATTATCACCAGCATCAGATCAGGTTAGGCAGGGCTTTGTCTGGCCACACTTCAAAAAATTCCAGTGATGGAGATCCAGCAACCAGCCAATTTCCCCTTTCCTCCTTTTGCATACATTCATACTTTGGCTGTGAGCACAGTAATCTCCAGCCCTCCACAATTCTAAGCAAATGTGCTGTATGGCACAAGCACAAAGAGGATACAGCAATGTGCCTGTCAGTTGTAGTGTTTTGTAAATTGATGGGGTTATGTTTTCCCTTTCATTCTATTTTAGTATTCCCATCTTATTCTGTTGACGACTGTTTCTCCATCTGTACACAGCCATGGAGTCTAATGAGCCTGCATCAGTCATCACTTCCCCAACAGAAAAGGTCTTAATGCAAACTGATATTTTAATAAACAAAGCCTCACAGGACAACACTGAACCCTGTTCATTTGTCTCCTACTGCAATTCCCATACATTTCAAGGTACACGGTGACTAAGGTTGCTGACTAATTCACATCATTCGTGCCCTGCTAACAATAGCTTGAAGTGAAAAGGGAATCTGGAGGTTTTTAGAGTATTTTTCTCTTTGTTAGCAGGAAAATTTTCAGATTCCTGAAAAAAACTCCTTTCTTTGTCATTCTGGCCATCCTCAACTCATGGCCAACCTGTTTTGTACCACTGTTAAACACAAACTACGTACTTGGGTGTTTTAGCTCCTGGAAAGGCTGGGTAATTTTTTTATTATAACCTGAGAGCAAAACCATCCCCCATAAATGCAATGTCTTCATCAGGTGGGATACAGGGGGCAAGGTGAAAAAAAACTTGGCTTTTTAGGGCCTTTGGAAACCCATCTGCTGTCTCATACCTGTGGCCACAGGGTGGCTTCCTTTGTCTGCAAACCTGCTCATGGTAAAGTGGCAGGGAAACCCAAGTGTTACCATGCCTGAGCAAACTCTTTCCTATGCCAGCCCCTGTGTAGGAAGAACTTCTCCAGCATCAGCATGGGAAGACCCAAGCTCTCACATTTTCCACCACATTTCATCAAAACACACAGAGTCAAATTCCTTCTTCCCTCCAGGTATGTGTTACTGGGAGAAATTAAGAGCAGGCACCACAATGTAATTTTTCATGATTGAAAATGAAGTAAAATGTAATAATAATGGTAAATAATAATCTTAGGTATCAGGTGTTCTGGGAAGTCTGTGCCTCTCAAGTACCTCAGTCAATGGGGAAAGAGAGAGGGAAATATGGCTGAGAATTAGGACAAAAGGAAGCTGCATCCTCCAAAAATTAGAGAGACCCCAGGGAAATGCCCCACAGCCTCTCCCTTTATTTGAATAAAGCAAAAATGACTCCTCTGTCTCCTTTTTGGACATAAACCTCTGGTGTTTGTGGATTAATTTTCCTGATACTGGTCTTAGTAAAGCTGTGGACATTGCCTACAGGAACCTCACGTACACAGATGATCTCCCTGTTTTGGTTTTCACGTTCAAGCAGTAGCTCAGTACACCCAAGGCTATGCTTCTGCTAGTAACAGATGAAATCTCTGCAGGAGTGTGCCCTCTGTTGATGCAGTTTGTGCCCTCCTTTCACAGAGACACGACTGTGGTCCTGGGAAAGGAGGAAGTTCTTCCTCCCTAGCAGTGTGTCAGTGGCAACCTGAACTGGGAATTTTTGCAGGATCAGAATGGAACTCTTCCTTCTACCCTGTCTGCCTGCTGAGATGCTCCTCAGGTCAATGGTTGTAGGGCATTTGTCAGATGCTGGTACCACCTCTGAAATGCTGATGGATTTGCTCCTCCAAGGTTCCTATTTGTTGACAGTTTTCAGAGCAAAACCCTTCTGTTTGTGGTGAGTTGCCCAGGGGGAAATATCTGTGTGTGGACACAGTTCTGACTGCAGCTCTGGAGTGGGGGCTGCCCATCTGGTGTACCTTACAGCACATAAATAGCTTAGACTGGCTGAGCTGCCAAACTGTTGCAGCAGAAATGCTCAGGAGTGGCAAAATCCTGAGAGCTGCAAGGCTGCAGAAAGCAACCTCCCTTTATATATCAGCTTAGAACTGCTGGAAACCATCCATCTGCACAGGTGGTCCAGCATTCAGCAAATACTTGAAGCAGGGACTCAGATTAAGGTCCTTAATGTGCTTTTTCTAAAAAAAATTGCTAAAGCTTCCATTCTGCTCATCTGTTTATGTTTTCCTCCATTCTGCAGCTCACAGTTGCAGCATTTCTCTTTTGCTTGCTCACTTTCCTTCTGTCCAGCTTTGGCATGGAGAATAAAAGATTTCAAGCCTGGTGGTTTTGTAATCCTGGCATGTGACACCCAGAACTGTTCTGTTCACCTGAGCTGTCTCCTTGATCCTGACACTACCCAATCCCTCATTCCCATCATTAAATAGCTGGTGGTGGATGATGTGGTTTAAGCACCCATCAGTTTGGAGTGTTTTGCCCATCTTGGCAAAACATCCCATCTTGGAGTGTTTGTCCAGCAAGAAAGTTCCATCTGGAACTTGCTTGAGTGGTTGTACAACATCTTTGAAGTGATGAAAACAAGTAACTCTAAAGATTAAAAGAGGAGTAGGGGGAAATAATGTCTCAAAAGCTTTAAAAATATTCCCATGAGAGATCTCAGCTTTAGCTGTGGTACACATTGCTCCCTGCTCCTAGATTTATCCTCCTGGTATCCCTTTCCTGCTATCTTTGATTCTTACCTTTTAATATAAAATGGGCTCTTTCTTACCATTATATTTTCCCTGTTCTCCTTTTTTTTCTGCAGCAACTGTTAATGCCAGCCCTCTTGATGCTAACTGCTGTTGCTTACTGTTTGGCTGGTTTTGGCCTCAAAACAGTAAATACTGACAGAAAAATTCTTGGTTTGGGTGTTGATGGCATTTGTAAGGGCAGCCTGCCCAACAGTTGCATTCATGGTGGTTGCTGGAGTTCAGCAGGGATGCCAGGCAGAGTGACAGAACCCAGCTAGAGTAGACAAGATATCAAATTGGTTTTTTGTTGGGTTTGTCTGCCTCAGCCTGAGAGTTTTGGATGAGAAAAAAGAGATGAGATAGAAAATACAAAAATCAGGTGCTGGTGTCTAAAATGGTCCTCTATTTAAAATGGTCTTCTATTTAAAATATTTTTAGGAGAGTAATTAGATTTTTGGCTGTCATTATTGAAGAAGTATAAGTGTGGCTGGGTTTTGCTCTATTCTGACACCTGTATCTATGATTCCTGCCAACCAGTTCTGACCCAGCACATCTGGTGCATGTCCTGACGTATATCACTTATCAGAAGAGGGGCAACCTTGTGTCTCCTTTAAGAACAATATCTGACACCAGATGCCTCATTAGTACACAAGATGTCCATAAATATTTGTTGCTTGTTTGACTCCATTCCTTTAAGTAAGCACTCTGTTTGTTTCCAATATTCAGCAGGGCAGTAAATTGCTGGGTTGTATCATTGTTAAATTGACAATTCCACAAATCATGTTGCTGTCTGATGGCTTAGTCCTCAGTTAACTCAACTAACATCATAATAGGTGTTTGTCTCAGTCTTGTTTAGGTGCTTTTGTGGGTGGCACTTTATGAATGTTCTTATAAGGCTTTAAAAAGTATTTAGGATGACCTTTTCAATAGTGGTCTATCAATTGTCTGATGAACTGAAAATGAACAGGAAAATGATGAACAGAAAAACTATGGCATAAGCTGTGTCAAACTGATTTTATATTAAATGTTAAACATTTTTTCTTGCATAAAACTTTGAATTCAAACAGCATGGTTTTGAATTCTTAATGATTGCAAAGAGGTAATTACAACTTCTCGACTGATTCCGAGAATTTCTGTGATGTTTTTGTGAGTGGTTTTGACAGTTTTAATAATTACTTTCTAAGGAACATGGGCAATGCAGGATTCTGAGAAAGCAGAAGGATCTGACCTCTGAAGAGATGATCTTCAATTTGAGGAGGAGAATACTACTCCTGGAAGTCTGTCCTCAATAGGAATTGGAGCTCAGGCGAGCGCTTGGTACGGGGGAGGAGGAGGGAACTGGCAGTAATAACAAAGATGTTATCTCCAGCATGGAAGAACTCCCTGTAATGAACGTGGCAGTAGAGACTGAAATGTCTGTTCCACCCACGAAGACAAACAGGGGAGAAATCACAGTGTGCTTCAGGCAAGAAAGCAAAGCCATCAAATCTGTTGTGCTGCAGATTTTTTTTTTTATTTTCAGCACCACACACAGGCCTGGTGTGAACATTGAGTTTTCACACAGGGGTGAGCTCCCAAACAGGAGAGATCACTCAGGGCAAAGAGAATGCCCAGCATGAAGAGCACAGCAAACAAGCAAGCTGTGATCAGAATATGACTGGAATGACTGAGTAATGTGGATACATCCATGCCTCCCTGAGCCACCAGCTGCTGCCAAAAAGGGCACAACTTCTTGCTCCATTGGCAGCAGATCTGGTTTAAATCATTTGGTCTCTACTCCCACCTTCTCCCTGGGAGCCTGAATTAATACAGTTGTGCTGAGTAAGTGTTCATATGGCTGTGCTCTTAAGATCCATGAGATGATCCATGCTTTTTAAATTACAGACTTTGGAGAGTTCATTCCAAACTCGATTAGTCCAATCTAAACCATAGGCTCACAAAGAGCAGGGTATGTACCACTGAGAGGCTTGGAGCCAGAGAAAAGACAGACCAAAAAAAGGGAAAGAAATAATGTGGCCAGTATTGCTTTTAGTTCCTAAAAAATACATCATTTAAGAGGTTTGTTGCTTTTCTTCCTCTTTTTTTTTTTTTTTTAATGTTTCTGAGAAGAGCTAGACCTGAAAAAGCCTGAAACTTTGGAAACTACAATTCATTTTGGTGGTGTCCTTGCTGCACATGCTGTTACCAAAACATTTCTTTATTCTGAATGCTAGTTCTGCCCCCATAAAGTGGCTGAAAAGATGTCTCTTGCCTCAGAGCTGGAGTTGCAGCCAACTGTGTACATTTGTGGAATGGACAAAGCAGGGCCAGGGTGGTGACACTTACAGAATTAAAGGTGCCAGGGGCACAGAAGCCAAGCAGTACTAGCCCAGGTGAATTCCCCTGCTCTAATACTGTTTCTGTTCATTTTTCAGACCAGGCACGTGCAAAACCTGCTGATGGGCATTATCTGCACCCAGTAAGTCCTCACACAGACTGAGCTCACACAGAGGCTGTGTGGTTCAGAGCCCACAGGATCCAATCCAGCTTCATTGCATGGTTAATTCAGGTTCCCTTCACTGGGAGCCAGGCAGAGTGGGAGAACTATGAACATCTGAGGACATTTTCTGTCCCACACTTTCCATATTCTCCCTTAGTCATTCATTGAGGTACAGGAAGAAAGAGCAGCAGGCCATTTTGGGATCAGCCTCATTCTAGAAATGGCAAACAAAACTGCTGTGAGGACTTGCCTGATTGCATGACTTCTCAGACAGCTGGTTGTCATGCTCTAAAAATGCAAGGTTGCCCAACTAGTGTCCTGGACCATATATTGGTTTTGGTGCACCTTGTGCCCTGGTTTTCTAGACTTGTAGCTCTTGCTGCAAGTGCCCCCATGGTCAGCCTTGTTCCTCTGGCACTGAGAGTGACTGAGTGGGAGCTGTGGCAATAATTTTACTCCAGAATTTACTATATATATAGAATATAGTACACAAATACCTTATGCAGAGCAGATGGGCAGAGACAGCACCCAGGTTCACTCCCTGGGCTGTATTACACACGAGTAGAGACAACATAAGAGCCCTGATGAGCTGAGGAAGATGATCAATGCTCATGCTACAGTTTTGTGTTGCCACTTGATGTGCTGCCTGCGTGTTACCCTTCACTTTGCTTGAATTTAGGGTTAATCTGCAGGCAGCTGTTTTCCTTTTCCAGGCTCTCTCTACTGGCTGCTTCACAAACACCAGTGTTCTCCCTCACTCACCTGAACAGTTTGTCCAGTATTTTGATCACATTTTTGTTGTTGTTGTTGTTTTCCCATTAATCTGAACAAGTTTAATCATGAAATCAAGTGTAATCGAGATACTCGAACAGGAAATCAGTTAAGCTTACCTGCAAGGGCAGCTTTTTAATTGATTTTCTTGCAAGTAAGGTTGAGCTTTTCACAGAAGTGTGTGGGTCTCAGATCTTCCCAGAAATACTTGGGATGCTATCAACACTCTGCCTTTCAAAGATCTTTGAAGTAGTACAAAACTAGGCTTCTGCTCTTCAAACACATTTTGAAATGAGTTCTCTGCATGCTGCACATGCTTGAGTGTTGAACTTTTAGACTTATAATTCTCTTGAAATCCTCTAAAGCCCCTTGTTGTTGGGAGCTCTGTAACTCCAGGCTCATTGATATGATGAGGGAAGTTGGGACACTCAGGAATTGTTTCATCTACAATGCAGCATCTTCTCTTAATTAACAAGTGTCTCTCATCAGGATGACAGGCTGTCCATGGAGACCCCTTGATTACAGAGCTCTGCTACAGTAACTTTCCTTTTACAGCTATTCACAAGAACCAGCCTAGGTTGCATTTTACTGAAACTAGGGAGTGAAATTTTTCATTCAGGCCCGAAGAGAAGGCAGCCTTGGATCTCTCTTATGAGGAGCCAAAACAGAAAATTATATATATAAATATATATTTCTATTTAAAGAGGAAAAAAAAAAAGAAAAGAAAATAAAACAAACCCCAAACATATTTCATTGTTTCCCTCCCCCAGTATTATTTAAAACATACCTTAGGCTCAGAAGCTGCTACCCACACAAGTTCTGCCACTGTCCATGGGATGAAGGTCTTTTAGTGCATGGAACCACGTGTTCTCCAAGACTTGGCAGATGAACTCCAAAAAGATGCAGCTCCAAGTTGCATCAGTAGGTTCTGGCTGCCAGAGTTGCACATTGCTGTCTCTGTAAATTGGCTGCCCTGGGGTGTTATGTGCACTGTGGTTTCACCAATTTGAGTACTTTGACTTTCTCAGAAATCCTGAGCTGTGCTGAAAGCTTCAGTCAAGGAGCTGGGACTCCAAGTTACAAAGAAAAGTGTCCCAGGCACCAGATCCACACACCCTTTCTGTATTGCACTCAGTAATTGTGGCCAAGCTCATGCATGAAGATTTGTAGGACCTGCATTGCTCAAATTTTAACTGCATAGGTCTACTCTTCAAAGTCTAAGATTGCAAAAAACCTGAAAGAGAAATCCACTAGGAGTTAACAGGAGTTTTAAGACAGATTTCATTTTAGTGACCTCACCCTCCTTGCAGAATCAGTGATGAAGATGAGAGAGGGGTTGCAAACCCCTTGTCAGGGATGCTGTCAGCAGCAGGGCTGTTCCCTGAGGCCAGCCCAGAGCCAGCAGCAGTAAATCCTGCTGGGCTGTGTCCTTCCCAGCAGGGCACAGTCCCAGGTGCCAGAGACCCCTGGGCATTCTCACTTGGCTGACTTGCTTTAACCCACATTTCCCTTACATCCTCCTGTCAGAGATCCATTTGCAAGGACCATGGTATCTTTTCTGTCATTGCACATAAATTTAGGAATGACAAATAGACATACTGGAAGGACACAGCAGTGGGCAGTGTGTCTTTATACTTTTTACACATTTTACACCATGTAAAGCTTATAGCCTTTTGTGCTACTGCTTTACCTGATCTCCACCCTACTAGATATTAAAAGTCCTTGCAAAAACTTGTAATTCCAAGGTGAGCAGTCCTGAGGCCTGTAAAAACACACATTCTGGTTTTGCCAGGAAGCAGAGAACTTTGAGAGACTAAATTAATTAATGATTTAGCATGCTCTTGAGTGTAAAATGCAACCAGTTGGAGCTCTGCCTCTTACCATCCTGGAGTACCTATTCAGAGACAAGTGCACTGAGTGATTTGTTGCTCAAAGAGAAGATCTGATAACTGGGACATGAAAATCACTCCCACCTGCTCTGGAGAGGCTGATGGAAACCAATTTGACATGTAAGCAGAAAGGATTTCTGTCACACAGCAAGGACTAAATGAAAACACTGCACCTGCTGTCATAAGTGGTCCTGTGCCATTTGAGGCAATTTTTGCAGACTACTTTCTCTAATTCAGAAATGGCCCTGAACCACAAACCTGTGGAACAGGGAAATACAGAGCAGAGCTGGGAGCTGCTTCTCCTGCACCTGACTGCTGATAACACCGATCAGATGTGATCTAAACATGTAAATACTGTTCAGGTTACACCTACAAACTATGTGAGTCTTAATCCATTATTTACAACACTGAGACAGGATCTGAATGAAGTTGCTTGTTTATGACACAAAAATCATCAGTCCAGAGTACTGCAGACCTAAGGACAAAGAGGTCAAAAGATCGTATCTGTACTAAAAAGATAAAAGTTTTCTGAATTTAAAAAGAAAAGTTTTATATCTGCAAGAGCAGGGGAGAGTTTATCCTTTCTCTGAAGCAATGTGTCTCCATAGGGTACCTGCATGAAATGTTTGTATGAAAATGCTGGGCAGAATGTTTTTGTATGTTATCCCATGAATTATGAAGGGTGTGCTGCTCCACTGGAAAATATTTGGTTTACTGCCCATTCATTTAAAAAAAAAAAAAAAAAAAAAACAGGCTGAAAACTACTCATATAAATTGCTCATATCTTAACAAAAATTGGGCAAATTATTTGCCTGCAGGATAATAAAAAGGCAGATTGGTGGGAGCTTTTCCTGCTTTTATTCTCCATGGTGACAACTCAAAGGCAACAACTTCAATACTGCAGGCTTGGCAAATGTATAATGCTTGGTAATTGGGGATGTGGATGTCTCCCAAAAAGCTATAAAAGTGTTCCATTTTCATTATAGAGTACAGTTGCGTCCTTCACCCCCTCATATTGGAAAAGTTCATTACAGGGGAGGACAATCTAAGTAAAATAACAGCAGCAAAGAAAGCATTACACTCACTCACTGTGTAATGGCTGTGGTAGGCAGCAAACAGAGGCAGGAAAAAAGCCCAGCCCATCTGTAAACACCAAGAGGACTGAACCCCTGGGTCAGGTTTAAATTTCCCTGGACTGAATTTTGCTTTCAAGCCAAGCCTGTCGACTTCTAGTTCACACTTCTAACTCACATGCACCTTGGAACTCCATTTGCTTTCTGACTCATTAAATGCTGCTCCTCTCTGCCACTGCTCTCACCAAAGACAATGAAACCTGACTGCATTTGCTGCTGCTGTTTGCTCTCCACAGCTCTGACTGCAGCTGCCCTGGGGTTGAAAACAATACTGACCTGTTTTGAAATTATGTTCACCTTTAATTTTTAAAATGTTTCCAGTAACTCCCCTGTTTGGGCTTGAGAGAATATCTGGAGAGCTTGGGGTTTTGTTGCAGGCATTCTGTAATTTTTGTTTTTATAGGGGGTAAAAGTGCCTTTTTACAAAATGCCACTCATTCTACTTCTAAACCAGTTGGAACCCCTAGGCACCACACTGAAGGCTGACTGGAAACAGCCAAAGGAAAGCAGAGGGGTCAGAGAGGCATTACAAGCATGACAAAAAATGACAGGCAAAAGGGAGAGGAGGTGATGGCCTCCCTGGCAAAGGCCCCTGTGCAGGCAGGGGTGAATGTCAGAAAGAATTATAAAGGTCACAAGAGAATTCATATAGGAATCATGGCAGGTTCCTTCCTTTAGTATTAGCTAATTTTCTTCTTCAGATTTTTGCTGTTTCTAATGCTGGTAAATCCAGCTGGCATTTTTGAGATCACATCAAAATGGTAGCTGCTCCTTCACCTTATGCAACAGATACCTTTTCAGATATTCCAGGAAATGAGGAAGGGACTTTAGGAGCCCCAGGTGACCATAAGGGTGGTTTCAACATCTCAGCTGTTGTAGAAAGCACATAAAACAAACAGAGCCTTATGGAGATGGTACACCACACAGGTTTCTGGAACTATAGGGGGAAATCTGCAGCACCTGGCAGATGCCAAAGGCATCTTTGCTCCTGGATTCTAGTTTGCTCCAGTAAAAAATGGGCTAAAGCCCCCTTTAGCTTTTATTGCCACATGTTCCAAACCCTGTACTTGGGGACCAAGAAGGGATCCTCAACCATATATTGAGAGAAAGCTACCTGGAGAAAAAGACAGTTCCATGCAGTTTCTCAACAGTCTCCACATCATTAAAATTATTTTCAGGATAGCCCAGGCATGATGAACACCCTGGTGCTGCATTTTTGTACCCAGAACAGTTTGTGGCAAGGTTTGACTTGTGACTGCTCCTTCTCAGGGATCTCTGCCAGCAGCTGTCCCTTATCTCTCAGAGATGCAGCTCTGGGATGCACTGCTGATGCCACCCCTGACCCAACTCCTGTAACAAAGCTGGGGATGTTAAAACTCCAGTCCCCTGTATCATATGCCAGCATAAAGACCTGAGTGATTCTGGCTGCTTCAGCTTATAAATGTTGAGAGTTTCTCAAAAATTTAAAGTATTCAAAGTACTAATTTTGTTAATTTTCCATTTCAGTGAAAATTGAGTGTTCTGAGGATGTTCACACTGAAGCTACCCAAATGAAACTTTTACAATGTACTTTAAAGGAATTATTAAAGGGATTGATGAGAAGTCATTAGCATTGGTATTTATTTTCCCATTCATTATTCAAAACCTTTTTTTCTTTTTTTTCAGTAGCCAAGATCACTTTTTTTTGACAGCACAGCCAAATCTACTGCTGAAGTTTGATCCTGCTTCTGCTCTAGGGGGGTCTTTTAAATTTTTACAGGATTGTCTCATTATCTCTTTTTTTAGCAAGTCACTGTTGTGATGCTGTGATTTTAAGACCAGAAAACTCTCCATGTCCTTGACATGACCCAGACATCCATATCCAGTAAGAAAAGGATTTTAATTTTATGCCAGCAATAAAAATTCATCACTGGAAAACTTATAATTTGAGACCACATAATAACCAGGCTCATTATTTCCCAGGGCCAGCATTCTGCAGGTGTTCTGAAAGATGGCACAGACACAAACCATTACTCCTCTCCTGAAACATGAGGCTCCTCTCAAGCTGTCTGTCAGTCTCTGGCTCCCTGCTCCTCTGCTGCAGGAGTCACAGGTCATTAGGGTTGTGTAGCTGTGAAGACTTTAGCCACCCCTCACTTCTTGATTTGGTCCATTTCCTGCTGCTGCAGACACATTCCTAATGGGAAAAATAAAGGTGGCCTGAGGACAGACATGATCAGTAACTGAAAAATCCTGCAGATATGTATAGAGAGATACAAAACCCAAAATTTTAGAGCAAGGTTGCTGCTGCTCAGATCTGACTTAAGGGAATTAAGACCTCCTTTTTTTCTGCAGCTGGAACTTCTATCATCTGGTAAACTTCACAGAATCATTAGTCATAAAACCTTCAATACTTTTCCAGGTACTTGGATTCAAGAGATGTTTCCAAGTTCTCACAAACAGTTGTTTGTACAATTAAAACAGTTTTCTTAAAACAATTAGCTTGCAACTACTTATTTATAAGCTAGAAACACAAATGGCAACTTCTTACACAGAGTGTATGGATGCCCTAAAGTACCAGCACTGAACAAACAAAACTGACTCAAATAAATGAGGACTTGTATTTTTAATACACACAACTCATTCCTGAGGGCTTGATCAAATAAACTGCAATGACTGAGATAAGGGACTGAACATAACTAAAATGAGGAGATTGTAATGCTCAGGCTTCCAGTATGATTTAAAAGATAGAGGTATTCAAAGACTGTAAAACCACTGGTTTGGCTCCTTTCTGGCATAGTCAGATGCACTTTCCAATTTCTATGTCAATTCTTTCCTGGGTCTGATGGAAATGAAAGCAGGCTAAGCTCCCTTGAAATTCATGGCACAGAGGTTGCCAAGGCTTTCAGACTAACAAAACATCAACTTGCTAGAATCCTGATATGTCAGAAATGAAATGTTTGATTTACAACAGCACATAGTGTAGCTCTGCAGCTCTTCTCAAGGCCTCAGAGACCTCAGATGGCAGCCACCTGCCCACCTCTTGCTAACTGGGCTGTGATTTTCCTAAGCACACACAATTAATGGTAAAAAAAGATGAAATACTTAAAATGTTAAATCTCTCCAGCCATAATACAGGTAGATGGTAAATGCAGTTGCTAAGTTGCTCTCCCTGTTTGAAAAGTCATGGCACTCAGGCAGTCATGTCCCTAGTGACTTGGTAAAATGGAAACATCAGACCTGTTTTAAAGGCATAAAAGATCAATCAGCCTCACCCCTGTGCCCTCAAAGATCCTCCTGGAAGCCATCTCAAGGCACATGGGTGGAAGAGAAGTAATTAAAGATAGCTGGCATGGCTCCACCAAGGACAAATCACACCTGCTTACTTGGAGACCTTCTGTGACAGAGTGTCTGCACTGGTGGATAAGGAAATCCATCTGATGTCACACACCTTGACTTCTGGCCTTTGACACAGTCCCACACTGTTTCTAAACTGGAGAGAGATGTGTTTGATGGATGGACTACTTGATGGACAAGGAATTGGCTGGATGGTCACCCCCAGAGCATCAGTCAATGGCTCAGTGTCACTGGAGGCAAGGGATGCCATCCAGAGTGACCCTGGGACAGGCTTGAGGAGTGGGCCCATGAGAACCCCCCAGAGTTCAACACAGCCAAGTGTGGGGTGCTACACCTGAGTAAGGACAACCCCTGGTATTGAAACACACTGGGGGAAGATTGCACTGGGAGCCCTGAGAAGGACTTGGGGAACTAGATGATCTTTAAGTTCTCTTCAAACCATTCTACAATTCTATGATTTTTTAGTGGTGAAGGCTGAACATGAGCCAGTCACATGCTCATATCCTGGGCTGCATCAGATGAGTGACCAGCAGGCCACAGTGTGGAATTCCCCTCTCCTCCCTTCTCTTGATACCACAGAAAGTACTCTGTTCAACTCTGGGGCCACCCACACAAAGACATGTTCCTGTTAAGAGCAGATCTGGAGGAGGGAGACAAAAATGGTCAGAGGGGCTGGAACACATCTTCTATAAAGACAGGTTGAGAGAGTTGGGGCTGTTAAGCCTGGAGAAGGCTCTATGGAGACCTTAGAGCCTTCCAGTGCCTAGAGGGACCTACAAGAAAGCTGGAGATAGACTTTTTACCAGGGCATTGATTTTCAAGTAAAGAGGGTAATTTTAGATTAGATACAAGAAAGAAATTCTTTACTGTTGAGGTTGTGAGACACTGGAATAGGTTGCCCAGAGAAGCTGCAGGTGTCCCATCCCTGAAAGTCTTCAAGGTCCAGTTGGACAGGGCTTTGAGCAACCTCATATGTGGAGGACATCTCTCCCCATGGCAGGAGGCTGAAACTTTGAATCTTGGAATGTTTAAAAATTACATCCTGCACAAACAATTCTGCAATTCCACAATTGTATGTTCCTGCTGGCTAATCCCTCTCTAGCCAGGAAGGCCCAGGACTGGGATTTCCAAAACTACAGTAATCACTAGAGGACCGTAGGAGAAGAACATCATGCTCTCATCAATTCACCTTCTCACATGAAAACTGTCATCAAATCTATGGAGATTATGTTTCCTCTCCCCTGAGCATTCCTGGTGGGTGAACTATCTGGCAAAGGAGCATTACAGAAATTAATGTATCACTTTTATGGAGAACTGCAGTGATGTTAATATACCTTGTGTTCCAAACAGTACTGCCAGTTTGAGCATCTGAGACCAGACAGCTTCCCAAATTCCCAGAGGAACAACAAAGATGTCATTTCAGAGGTTGATAATGTCCATAACACAACAGGGCACTAAGTTGTTTCTACGTGTAATAAAAACACTCTAAAATGGACCTTAAAATGTTCCCATCATCTTCCCTCACATGATGATTTTAGCAGCTAAATAAATGACTGCATAATACCCTACGAAAACCAGAATGTCAGGCTTCCAAATGGTGTGAAGCACTCACTTCTAAATAAAGCTATTCCTGAGACAACAGCCACTAAAACCACATCCCAGCCAAAGTGAATGGAATGGTTTTATGTGCAAAGGGTGACTTTCAAAGCTTGTATCTATCCACAGTGCTTATTCATTTCCCACTGATGTTACTGCTCTCTTCAGTAGCAGTTTCTTCTGGGAAACTATTCCCAGAAAGGAGTGATACCAGTGACACAGGGTGAAGGTGTGCAGCTGCCCTCTCACTGAGACTGTCCCCTTTTTGCTTTCTTGAAACAAAAAGGCCACTCACTAGAGTGGCAGAGGTGTCTGGTGGTGCTGGAAGCAGAGCACTGGGAAGGCTGGAGCACTGCTGTTAAAACACTGGAGTAGGTACTCCAGCTTGAAGCTCCACAGGGTCACAGTTGAGCTGCAAGGAAATGCAATGGCATCAAAACAAAACATGGCTGGGGGCAGGGAGGAAACAAATCATGCTCTCATCACAATAAAAGCTACTTTGACCCACTTTCAAAACAATACATCAATCTCACCTGCAACTCTCATCACACAACGAACAGATCTAAATATATTGAACAAACCAGCTCATAATTGTCTCTTTCCCCATTCAGCCCTTATCAAGGTAACATCTCATCAGTCATTTTCTTACAGTCTGAAAGGATGTGGATTTTCTTTCACGATTTAGGGACTGATCAGCTGGAGGCAGTCTGCAGTTTTAAGAACAAAGCCTCCTCCCAGCATGGGGGTCATACAAAAAAGGCTTTAAGCATGGAGACAATTTTGATCCAAACAGAGAACTGAGAAGACAGAGAGAGCAAGAGGTACACATGCCTCCCTCTGCACATGGGACAGGGCAAGAGGCACAAAGGCAGCCTCACTTGTAGTTCAGGGCTGCAGGGGCAGTAGGGACGAGGCTGCTGTCCAGTGCAGAGTGGAGGGCACTGGAAAATGGGGTGCCCAAGAGAGCCCTAGCCCCATTTTCCTGGCAGGCTCCCAGAGCCTCTCAGATTGAGTGCTGACCATAGGAGTCTGTCTCTTACAAAAGCCTCAGCTCCCCTGGATGAAACAAAAAATTGAAACAGTCCATGGCTGATGGCTGCAAATGTTCACAGAGGCATGTCTTGCTTGTTGCTCTGCATCTTCTCCACTGCAGCCACCTCATGATATCCAGCCCATCAAAATGACAGGTCCACAACAACTTCAAACCACAAGGGACATCCTTGTTGGAAAATCATTCTGAGAGGAAAGAGAGAAGATTAAATGTCAACAGGAAAGCTCTCATTGGAACAGACGAAGGGACAGACAAAGCTTTGACAGAGACACAACTAAACAGCAACAGCTTTGCCCACTCACAATCCAGTCCTCTCTCTCACAGCCAAGTTACTCTAATGATAAAATCTCCCTCATATAGACTTCCCCAACTGGGTTAGATGGGGAAGACCCCCTTCCCCAGCACCCATGAACTCATCACTAGCTTGGACTGTGGCAGGATGTTTTTCACTTGCTGGTACCCTGGGTGAGGAATACCTTTGGCATGAATGGCCCCAAGGACGCCCATGCACCACAGGAGCCTGTGATCTCACCCCTGTCAGAAAGATGTCTCTTACACCATCCCCTGCTACCAGCCCTGTTCCAGTCCAGAAGAACAAGAGCATCTCAACCCTTCCTTAACAAGGATCAAGGCCAAAGCAAAGCTCTATAATTTCTGTAAGACCTGGATAGCTTCTCTACCTCCCTTCTACAATCCTCCCGAACTCTATTAGATTAATTCCCACCACCCTGGATTATGAGGCCACAGATGCCAAAGACATCCCTTACCTCCCCAATCCCAGGCACATCTGGCTTTCCCCTCCATCATGGACTCCTGTGTCCATGGAGCTGCATGGAGGAGCTAGGAGTAGGAGTAGTTCTGCCTTCCTACCCCCACAGCTCCTTCCCCTTTCCCCCAGGGAGTGACACCAAGACTGCAGGTGTTACCCTCCTGGAAACCCCCCCTGCCCATCAACTCTGGTTAGTAACCCCTGCCTGGTGGCTCTCCGCTCAGCCTATTTGGACCAGGACCACCAGACATGGCCTCACTGTTTTCTTGGGCTCCTTTTTCCTCTTCTTGTCAGAGGCATTGAGGTAGGCCTGTTCCCTGGCCCTGTAGGAAGGGCCTCGGCTCAGCTCCCTCTCGCTGTAGGGGGGCAGGCTGTCCTCCTCCTCCTCCTCGTCCTGCTCGGGGGACGACGACTGCGGCGGCGGCTGCGCCTTCTCGGCCTTGTAGGTGGAGGGTGGCGACCAGGCGTAGTAGGTGCTGCCTGCCCTCTGGCTGGGCTGCGAGCTCAGCTTCGAGGGGGTGGCGCAGTGCTCGCCGCCCTCGTCGTAGCTGCGGGATTTCCTCTCCAGCACGCTGCTGAGGTAGGAGTGATCATACTTGTGGCTGCCCCCGGGCGTGCGGCTCACCAGCCTGGGGAGGTGCTTCTCCTCGTGGGCGCGCCTGCGGGGCGGGCTGTAGGACCAGCCCCGCTCCGAGTCCGGCAGCTCGCGGCCGGGCCTGCAGCGCTTGCTGTAGTACTCCTCCAGGGAGCCGTCCTGGCGCCCGCCGTGCGGCTCGCAGCGCTCCAGCCGCCGCAGCTCCTGGCTGTCCGCCCGCCGCGGCCGCTGGCTGTAGGACTCGGCAAAGGCCGCCAGCTCGTCCATGGACACGGCCGGCACTCCCACCGAGAAACTCTTCCGGGACAGCATCTCCGACTTGGATCTCTGCTGGCTGCAACAAGAGCAGGGGGAGTTAGAGGGCAGGAGCAGCCTGCCTGCACTGACAGTGGAGGGACACAGGCCCTCCTGGGGACATCAATCACCTGAGCCTTTTTTATCATCTTCTGTGGCCATTACAGGCCCAGGAAGTATCTTAAAGGATTTTTCCAGTCCGGCTTTCTCAGGCTTGGCTGGGATTTTTCCCAAGTGTGTTGGATTGATGTGGCCAGAAATGTGTATTCTATCACCATCTGTTAAAACCTGGGGTAGTGATTCCTTATCTCCGTGGCACATATCATCTGCTAATGGGCCAACTTTTAAGACAAGATTGGGCAATCATCTTTATCTGTTCCACAACCCATCCTCCCTCCAGGAAGATATCATCTGCTGCTGGCCCATTCAGTCCCAGTGCATGGCTGATAAAATTACATCATCCCATTGGGAGATGCTCCAGCCAGCGGGAGGAACCAAGCCTTTCCTGCCTAGATAAAAACAGAGCTCTTAGACAGCAAGTTACCTTCTTTCCACTGGATTTCAGAGGAGAAGCCAAACCTTTCTACATCATCCCTGGACTTTTGGAGGAAGGCTGCACCTTCTACAGGATCACTGCTTCAGCTGAACCACATCTGCCACTGCAGGGAGACTGTAGCCACCATTCGATCAGACTGCTACCAACACCCTGACTGATGGGGTGTCAGCTTGGATTCTGACTCTGTCAAGGTTGGGATTGTTTTTTGTATTACTGTATTTCTATTTTAATCTTCCCAGTAAAGAACTGTTATTCCTAATTCCCATATCTTTGCCTGAGAGCCCCTTATAATAATTTGGAGGGAGAGGGTTTACATTCTCCATTTCAAAGAGAAGCTTCTGCCTTTACTGGCAGATACCTGTCCTTAAAACCAGAACACCAAGCTAGAGCCTCTTTCTCTACTGCAAACATGAGAGAAAGAATTATAACAAAAGATAAACACCTGCTGGATCCATGAGAAAGCCTGGGACAAGAGGTGTCCCCTTCTCTGACCAATGAACTGTCTGTTTTTTGTTATGCACGAAGTGTCTTATTTAAAGCAATGGCTTCCTTCAATAAACTGCTCTTTCTTGCTCTTTCTTGCACCATGCAAGAGAGTGCCATGTTACTGTGTCCTTTCACCACTCTGTAACCCTTACACAGTAACAATCTTCCATAGGAAGAGATCTATCACATCCTGGAAACCCCGGGTTCTCTCGGCTGACTGTAAAGGCAGCTTAGTGCAGATGGCTCAGGTTCTTCATGTCTAATGTTACCTGAGGTTATCCCCAGGTTACACCTCCCCTGTCCTCCAACATGCAGGGCTGGACCTGCTTCTCCTTCATCCTAGAGCTTGTAGGTGTATATCC
The DNA here is from genome assembly GCA_030060385.1 of Muscicapa striata striata. NCBI lineage: Eukaryota > Metazoa > Chordata > Aves > Passeriformes > Muscicapidae > Muscicapa > Muscicapa striata. Next base: position 2,154,239 of record JAREIS010000058.1, on the reverse strand, counting down.
TGCTGGAAAAACCCAAGAACCCAGCTACAGAATCTCACAGCAGGGCAGTTTAGAAGCAAGTTTAAAGACAGTGAGCTGGTACAATAGCCCAGTACTGAAGGAATGAAATCCCTGCCATTGCTTTTGAGATACTGGGCTACTTGAGGGAAGGTTGTGCTATCTCTCTTTTAAGCACCAGAGTGCAAGACCTTTAGGCCTGGAGCACCAAAGCAGGAGAGTGTGACTCCTGTACAATAAAGCACACCAGCACTAGGAAGTGCTGGAGACTTCAGGTCTGGAGCTCAAGACTTTCCCACTATGGGAAGGCTCCCTATCGATCTCACTTTTACATCCCACTGGGACTGGGGTTTGTACCTAGCTTTACCCAGCTGGGTAAGCTTCAGCAGGCTTGTGGCAATCAGCTTCATTCTGACCTCATCTAATGACACATCCAGATTGCCCATTTCTCTCCAGCCCCCCTCTCCTGCTAAGCAGAGCAAGGGCAGCAGGAAACAGGGGAGAGCTACCAGTCCATCTGTCCCTTCTGCTCTCTTCACCGCTTTGCCAGATGGAGCTGCCCCCCGACGTGGCGTCCCTTACCTGTGCCAGTAGCTGTCCCTCTCATCCCTGTAGTCAGACACAGCCTGAGACCTGGAGGTGCTGCCTCCCCCCACGGCTCCTGCCCAGTACTCGGCGTCGCCGTCCCTGTCCCCCGCGGGCGGCAGAGGTTTCCTGCGCGCCTGCCGGTAGGGCTGGCGGAAGTTCAGCTCCTCCTCGTGCAGCGAGCTCAGCTCAGACACCGTGTTGTTATCTGCAGGGGAGGATGCAGGACAGAAATCAGATGGGCATCAGCTGGTGGCAGCCAGGCAGGGATTCGGAGGGTATCATGAATGGCATGGGTGCTTGGGTTCCTGTGGGAATCCAGGATATTCCCCTGGCTTCCCTCGAGACCCGGGCAGGGGGCTCACAGCCTGTGGCACAGTGCCCACGACCCCTGTGGATTGGATTTCAGTCCCTGGGAAAAATTACCATCATTGCAGGAAGAATTACAAGTCACAAAAAATAAGTAGAGCATAAATTAGATTGTTAGAAGGGAGAAAAGTGAATTTATAAAATTGTTTATAATAAGGGGTCCAAAGATAAGATGGAGGATTTTGGGCATGGTATGTCTTTTCTTCTTCTTCTTCTTGTCATCCATCTTTTGGGTTAGGATGGCACTTCTGGATTGGTTTGGGAGAAAGTTGGACAGGGCAATGTAAGTGTCATGTATTGCAAAGTAATTGTAAACATCATGTAGGTAATTTATAGTATAAAAGATAAGACCTGCCCAGAGGGCAGGCAGTGTGCCTCCGACTGACCTGCTAGACAGACCTCTGTAGGTCAGGGAAAGAATTCCTAAGATAAGAAAGAATAAACGACCTTGGAAACCTCAGAAAATGGCTTCTGACTCTTCCATTGGTGCTAGAGCTGGAAAATAAGAACTCTAAAACCACCAAATACTGTGCGGTGAGTGATCTCAGTCCCAAAGAGACATCACTGATCACAACAGGTTCCAACTGTGACCTCCCTGCCCTTGGGAGGTGGTCACCAGGCCTGGTGGGACACCACTACAGCACAGAAGTTGTGCCACCTCCCCTTTTCCTGGTGTGAGACAGGCTGGCTCTGGATTTGGCCTGACTTGCCTAACTAAAACAAAAGCAACCTCCTCAAAAAAAAAGATTAAAAAAGTAAAAGTCAGTCTGAATCACTGTCAGTCTCTACCTCATCAAGCTCACTGACATCTGTAGGCCTGACATACCAATCTGCAGAGGTCTTTTTATAGTAAATCTTGTGGGTGGAGAAGACTGTGTGCTCAGCAATGACTGTTTTAGAAGTATATATAATTTGTTCGTTATGCCTAATCTGTACAGAGCTTTGATGTAGTGTCATTCCTTAAAGCCCTTCCCTTCAATGATTTTCAGGATCCCACACGTCTGCTTTAAGTGAGCTCTAGCAGTGCCTAACATGGGTTAGCTCTGTGTGCTGCCCACAGGAACTGAGCCCTCTCCAGAGCCACTGTCCTCTGCACACAGCAGCCAGAGGACAAGGATCAGCACTGCAAGCCCTCCGCACACACCTTGTCCCATCCTGCACCTCTGCCTCCTAATGTGGAAAAATCCTCACTTGGGTTTGTATTCAGACACCCTTTAAGTGCAGCTTCAGTCTTTATTAAAGGAAATAAGGCTTAAAAGAGGCTATGGGAAGACAGTGAGGAGTTCCACACAGAAGCTCAATTCTGAGTTTGCACCACGTCCCTCTTCACCACCCTGCTCCTTCTGCAGGGCAACAGCCACTCCAAACAAACTTCCTGAAGCCATACTGTGGTCACTGCAGCCCACAAAACACACTTTCAATAAAATCATCCCTCTCCTATCTTGCCATGCTGGGAATTTACAGACACCACACTCTGAAGAAATTGTGAAAGCAATATCCCAGCTGTTATCACACCACAGGCTGTAGAAGGTATGAGTAGGGACTTGGTTTTCAGATGCTGATGATCCCAAAGTTTAATTATACGAGTGGACAATTTTCATGAGCTTTTCAGTATCCCTCACTTTTCTCTAAGAATGATCAGGTAAGCACCAGACCTTGAAAATCGGAACACACCTGTAGATACCTAAAATCTAAACTTTATCTGTCCCAATTAGTTTATCCTGGATATCATATCCCAGGGGCTGACCCTGTGGCAAAGCAAGTGAACATTTAACCATGAATTTTTCACAGTCAGTGGGGGGGAAAAAAAAAAATCAAACCATGCTTGTTTCTCACATCGTTCTCGCATCCTCCTGGCTGGGTCAAACTGAGCCAATTCTTTCTCAACATAGTACAGCACCTTCATGGAGTCCCTGTCCTTGTCAGCCTGGATCCTGTACCCCTTGCGCACTGCTGGGGAGAAAAAAGAAAACATTTGAGGAAAACCCATGTAAGAACAAGGAGCCTTTCCCACAACACTGCTCTATAGCTGAGCTCACGTCTGCAGGCAGGTAGGCTGCGTCAAAACACACTGAGTCAGTCACTGCTTCACCAGAAATTCGTCTACAGTGTGGGATGTGAAGCTGTAAGAACTTGCATCGTTTTAAAAGTTTGCAAATGCCCAATTTGTACAACCCAGTGCATCCAGTGATAGACACTGATGCATGGTGGGACACCCTCAGAGCACCTCAGCCTCCCTCATGTGAGACAGGCTCGCTCTGCAGTTGACCTGCTTTGCCCAGCTAAAACAAAAGCAACCCCCTCATTGCCACTGAGTGATTCCAACTCCCACAGATGATGGCAGAGAGAAAAGCAGAACTCATTTCTCCTTCCTCAGCACTACTGAAAGGATTTGTCATGGTATGGGAGAAGCAGTCCCAGAAGATCAGGCTTCCTCTAAGCTCTCAGTCTGCAGGAGAAGCAGGTGGCTGAGCATTTGGGAGTTGGCACTGTGCAAGACCACTCCACCCTCCCACCCCCATGAATTTTCCTCACACAGGTTGAAGAGCATGTGGCAGAAGCTCCAGAGAATCCAGAAGGAAACAAAAAAGTTCCACAAAGCACATCACACTGCTTTGAGATTCATACTGACTCCAGGGATGAGGCCAGCCAGGTCACTGGTAGCTGTGAAACTGCTCTGGGATTCTTTACAAGCTTAACTTTACAGAAAAGGTATGCATATTATACATGAAATGCTTGACTTCTGGGAAGTTTGGACAGCTTTTTGTCTATGTGCCTGTGTGTGAAAAATAAGGCCCTATACACCTGGAGCCAAAGCAGATTTAACTCTGGCAGGTTAGGTCCATCCACACTTTACCTACTAAAAATAGCTGCAAACAGCCTGACTACCTTAAGGCAGGTCTATGGCCAGCAGAAAGTCCACCTTTTTACTGTTTCTTTGAAGAAAATAAGGTTTTTATAGCAGACTTTAAGAAAAGTCTCATCCTGGAACTATTACAAGATTGACAGAAATGCAGGTCTAGGTACAGGAGAGGACTACAACCCCTCAAAATCAGCCTTACTAGAGAGCCATTGTAAGGACAATTCACTCAGCACTACAAAATGGAGCCTGTCTGCCTTGTATGGGGTTAACATGTTCCCTCGTGGGAATACTGCAGTGTTGCATGAATGTTCCTGCTGGGGAACAATTTAAACACTTTGGACTGTGTTGGCTTCTGAGCCAACCTGTTCCTTCTGTTTTATCCCTCATGCAACACATCGAGCTATTAACATATGGGTTCGGTAGTATTTCACATAGTATGTGCTGTGTGGGCTGAGCAAGGACTTGGCAGAGGTATTCTTAGGCACCTCCTGTCCTAAACTGCTGTGCCTGTGTCTATGCACTAGGAAATAACCATGCTCTGCTTCAGGAATGGCTGTGCCATATAAATGGGTAGAGGGATTCCTCCCACAACCCCACAGATTGCTTCAGATCAAAGTGCTTTACTGTGGGCTTGGACTGCACATGTGTAAGGTAAGTGACTACATTTTGAGATATTACCTTGTGTGTCTGCACCAGGGAATGGTATAGGATCTAAAAATATAGTAGGGGTCTATCAGGGTCCTTTTTTAATGTGCCTCCAGACAGCTCAGCTGACAGCAGAGCGTGGTTTATTATCCCTGTGAGTGAGTGCACAGTGGCTGGAAAGGCAGACAGTGGTTTACAGAACACAAGGAATCCTGCCTCTGACTCCCAAAGTGGAAACACAGCTGGTGTCCTCACGTGAGGCTGGACTGAGTGGCCTCAGAAATGCCAGCTCTGCTCAGCATGAGCAGCAAGGGCAGTTCTCCACCTCCCCACCATGGCTGGTACCTCACTTCTGTCTGGTACTGTGCCAGGAAAGAGGCCTCTCACTGTTCTTCCTCCTAATGTGCTCATTTATACACAGGCCAGCAAACCACTCTGACCTACTCATAACCTTTGGGGAACTTGAACAGGCAGCTTCCAGACTCTGTCTCGCCAGAGCCACTGCTCACACTGAGCCTGTGCCAAACACCAATTTAGGCAACCTCTATAGCTCCTGGAACTGATGGAGAATTAGCTAAGCTTCATGCTAACTTCATACTAAACTTGCTATTGCAGCTGTGTATCAAAAGGCAAATTAATTTCTTGGTTAATTCTGCAAGTATCTAGAAACTAATTTTGTATTTAAATCTGCAAAGATGACTGTGAACAGCTCATAAAAAGTATTTTCCACTACAGAGGAAGCAGTTTTGTCTCTACGTTTATTAAATACTTCTCATAATGATACTAAATGTTCAACTTATTAAATCTCTTCATTATTCCTTCAGCTGAGAACCAAAGATATTGTTGTTTCTTCCTCACACTCTTTATCTGTAAATTGCCATAATCCTTTAATCAGGTCTAAATAATTTTAAGCTCATTTTAATTATAAAGAAATAAAGATGCAGAGATGTTGACCACTCACTAAAGTCAAAGGGAATGGAACATTCTTTCTTCTCTTAAATAGTTCATAAATTTCTAATGTTTAATTTGTATTTAGCTAAACACTATTTTTATTCTTCTGTGGGTGGAACCAACTCAGCCAAAACTGTAAGCTGTCTCCCTCCCCAGAAAGGACAGCACTACTATTTTTTTTCAGATAAGTATGTTTAGGAAGTAAATGATGTCTCATCCTTATACTCTTTTAATATGTGAGATCTAGGACCAAAAGCTTCCCTGTGTGCAGAGTTTAAAGGATCTATGCAAGAGCCTCTAGGTAACCATTGCATTTAAAATAGAGCATAAATCCTAACTTATCCGTTGTCAACACTCTTCTAAATAGAGAGCTAAATGTTTTGGGTTTTTTTTCCTCCATTCAGCCCTAAGTTTAGGATAGAGTTCCTAGGCTTAATCTGAGCTTTGCCACATGGCTCTTATGTAACCCCAGACAAATTTTCTAAATATCCTCAGGCCTGAGTTTGCTCACTAGATCCCCTCACAGAGGTAATTTATAAGCACAGAATCTGTCTAGGGCAAAGGATGTAATTTTTAGCCAGAATTACAGAATCCTCCAGTCTCTGTCTCCCAGCACTTCCGATTCCATTTTTTTAAATGGACTTGGCAGAAAGGTGGAAGTCCCAAAGATGCAAGGCTTCAGATGAGACCTACAGCAGCTGTGTGGAGGATGTAGAGGCTTTTTATTCTCTTTCTGAGAAAGGCTTTTATTATAAACTCAACCATTACCTGTTTTGTTTAGCTTGCTGCCTGGCCAACAAGCAAATAAGTAGCTTGGAAAAGCCACACAATGTATTCTCTTCTACAGCCTGTCATTAGGGGATATTCTGGCATTGTGGAGGACCTTAAGAACAAAAGAACAGTGTACAGGCTATAATTCTCCCTTAGCCTCACAGTTCACACACCTTGAACAGGTCCATGATCCAGACTATGGGTCATTGCAAAAAAAGATAAACTAATTTTTAAAAAAGTTTAAGAATCTCTGTTGTCTTGCCACAAAGGTTAAAGCCCTGTGATAATGTTTTTATTTGCCATATATACCATTTCCTGTCAAGTCCTGAGGTGAGGGATTGAGTCCAGACACCTGATTTGGATGCATTACATATTAAATGCATCCTTCTGTGTAAGGATCATGGGGTCCTAAGAACCATTCCATTTGGCTACCAAATGTATGCACTGTTTTTTATTCTGAACTTGTGCTCTTCTAGCAGAGACAAGACTGGGAGCAGTGATCTGACTCTTAAAAAATCCCTGGAGTTCCCACAGCCAACACCACACTCTACGTGCAGCAATATTTTTCACAGGAGAAAAAAAATGGAAGCACTGGGGTGTCATTCATCATTTTCTGACAAAGGTTTTTGAATTGGATACATTCTGCATTGGATCAGTGATTGATTTATTTCCTGTTTCAAAATGCTCCATTCCAGAGCTCCGTTTTCATTTCAGTGGCCAAAAAAAAGTATGACTGCTGGAAGAAAATACTTTTTGTAATTCCAGAAAGGTTAATATACTGACTGGGGCAGCAGAAACACGTGTAGGGTTGTTTCAGAAGCTTAATTAATGATGCTATTTAATCTTGTCTTTTCAGATGTGTTTTATCAACACATTATCATGAGTTAATTTAACAACTGATAGTTGGTGTGGTGCTTTGAAATCAGACATGTAGCTGGGTCAGTGATGAGTCTACATTGGTGAGAGTCATTTCTGCGCAGAATGTTTGAATTTAGAGAGCCACTCTGACCCTGAAATGCATGTGGCCAAATAGCTGCCCTCTTTTCTCCTTGATGGCAGCTTCCTCTGCAGCAGCAGAAGTGACCCTCCCCAAGACAAGAGGCATCACACTGACATGCTAGTTCTGACACTCATCCACATCTTCTTTATAGTCAGAAGCCTTTCATCACTCACATTTCACAAATGTAAAGGCTGAACAAAAAAAGTGACCTACTGACTTCTGTACAGTAAGGACAGAGTCCAGCCCCAAAAGATCTTGGGCAGAAATATTAAGGGATTACTTTGCCCAAAATGCCATGAGGACAGTAAAACATGCTGCAGCAAAAACTGCTGCCAGAGTCCAAGCAGTGCCATACAGAGGGCTGGAAGGATGGTTTACTGAGAGAAAGCAGCTTGCAAAGCATCAGCTTTAACAGGAGAATGGCTCCTGCCTCTGCTCCCCTGAAATCATCTTCATCCTTTTTTCCACTGCAAGTGAACATCTGCAGCAGTAATGAGAGGGGTCCTGAACAGGATCTTGGCTTTCCATTCCCTGCTGACCTAATTAGGCACCCACAAACTGACTCTGTGTTGATGGTCCCTGAAAAGTTACACCACGAGGCCCTAATGCAAATGTCATTGTCAGAGACAGGATTAAAATGCAGTTTCCCTGTGTTTCTTCTCTTCATACCACTCAATGACTGACAATTGTTCCTCCCCTTCCCAGCCCTACTCCCAGTAAAAGGACTGAATGTTGTGCCTGGCACAGCAAATTACCATTCTGGCTTCCTCCACTGGCCTCACTTGGGGCTAAGGGAGGGGGGTGTGACTTATCCATCAGCACAGCAGGAGATGGGACACCAGCTACAGGAACACTGGGGATGTAGTATGGACCTGGCATGGCAGAGACTGCAGGAGGGTACCCAGCTTTTGCTGCTTTGCCTGCTATATACACTGAAAAAGAAAAAGAACAAGAGTCAGCATTGCACATCAGCCCCCCACAGGCGAAAACCACACAAATGAATTAACAAGGACCAGCCCAAATTTCTCTATGCCTCAAAGGGTACTGAGGGAGTTTAAAATATGCACTGCATGTCATAATAGTGCATATAAAAATAATGGCACTGTGAGATGTCCAGAAGGACACTCAGGGTGTTACAGCCAGCACTACCACTGCCATGATTTAGTGGTAGCTCAGCTTTAAAAATAACTGATGACTCAAGCAGCAGGATGAGGCTCATGGAACTTGACAGATCTGACTGAGCCTGACCAGGAACCTTGCTGGGTTGCAAGGATTTTGCACTGTTGTAGAGGACAGTTGATTTGCATTGCCAGGAAGAAACCTCCCAGGATGCTCCTAGCTCTAACCCACAACATTCACTGATACAACAACAACTTTGGAATGGGAGCATGACACTTTGGAAAAGCAGGCACAGCTGCCAAGGCAGGGAGGGCTTGGGGAATTACATTTGTAATTAACTTTGAGCATTCAACCATTGAGTAATAGGTCAGATGCTTCACTCCCTAAGAACCAGTTCTCTAGCCAAGCAAAGTGCTCAGGGCAAAGGAAGCAATATTAGCAGATTCTCCTCCTGTTCTGCCAGGGAGCAGAAGTAGTAGGGAAGAAGATTTGCACCAGGCTTGGGCAGGGTCACTCACGTGCCCGGGGACAGCAGCAGGACTCAGGACAGCAGGGGCAGCGGACGTAACAGCAGCAGCTGTGCGGGCAGCACTGGCACCAGCAGATCCCCACCAGCAGGAAGAACAGGAACGCCCCCAGGATCACCAGGCCCACAAAGACCCACTCTGGAAAACAAGGGCAGAAAGGGAGATACTTACAGGACTGCACATGGCTGTGGGAGAGAACGCCAGCAACATCCTCCCAGCGGAGAGCACGGGGACAAAACACACAGGTGAGTAACAGAAGTGAACCAACATGGGTCTAGGACTAGGGATACTCCTCTTGTGTCAAAGCAGAAATGGCACAACTGTGAGAAACGAGCTACAGAGATGTGGTCCCTGCTGGCAGCATCTCTGGCTGGCTGAGAGGCGAGCAGCACAGAGCAGCAGCCCTGGTTCCCTGGGTAAAACCCTTTACCCACAGCAGGACGTGCACCATTAGCACTTGGACCGCATCAAAGACTCATTCTTCTTGGCCATGTTCATGCTCTGCTTATGTGTTTGTTCCCTACCCACATTCTGGTTTTAATGGGCCAAAGGATGGTGAAAAGCAGGCTATAAATAGCCCAGTAAACGAGCCAGGCCTGCCCCTTTGCATCAGGCCCACCATGCAATTATTCTTCTTTTGAATGTGCCAAGCAACATCCTATTCAGCACCACAGCCAGCCAGCAAAACTAACAAACACTTTTTTCCTCCCTCATTGAAGCCTCAGATGATGTGTGCCAGGCCCCAAAAGGGCTGAAAAACACCCTACAAATGAAAGCAGCAAGAACTGACCCATAAAAACCATAGGCCCATAAAAAAGGATGGGGCTTAAAGGGGAAGGGAGGGAGAAAAGGTTTCTCCAACCTTGCTGCTGGAAAATCTGGTGGGAGCAGGGCTCAGCCTGTGCCAGGGCAGCACCTACTGCCACACAGGAATTCCACAGACTAAGGGAATAGTCACTGAACACATCTGGACCAAGAAATTACAAGACTGAACATACAGGAGGCCTGGAGCTGGTTTTATGTCAGAGAAATCAGCAGGCTGGAGCTGGTTTTATGTCAGAGAAATGCACCAACCTATCTCAAAGCAAGACTGCTGGTGGGGAAAAGCCTTCAGGTGTACCCAGGTGGTTATTCAAGCACCTTGGAAAAATGGCAAAAGGCAATTAAAGACATGGTGGAACTGCTTTGCAATGGGAAAGGGTTTATCTCCACTTCAGAGGAAAAAATGCAGCAGACCACCGTCTCCTAACAGAAGTCCAGCATCCACCAAAGAGTCTCCTGGTACATTATTATTTGAGATGAAGAAGTATTGATACAAGGATAGAAATGTGCAGGAAGAATCACACTGGAAAAACAGTGCCCCCCTCACCTGTGTTGCTAAGCTAAAAAAGTCAAGGAAAAATATTTCACTTAGACCATTCAAAATAGAATTTTTCCTAGTTCCTAATACAACACAAAAATAAGAAGTTTTTGATCCATCCACAGCATTCTGTTTGAACAAAAGTAGGATTCTTTACTTTGTTGGAGCTTTCCTTAACTCTTTTACAAACAATTACCCTTTTTAAAATGCCATTTTAAATCTAGAATTTAAAATTTCCTTTGAAAAATGTCAGTCAAAGATCTGGCATCTACAAATCAAAACACTTCAGAAGTGTGAAGTGAATTTTTTTTAATTCTTTATTTCTTTTTTGGCTGACACGGATGAATTTCATTTAAATTTGCATTTAATTTTGGTCCCTCTGGAATAATTTTTTGGTGTTGAACTTACTATATGCTGAGAAAAATTCAGCTAACAAGTAAGGAAAGGGCAGAAGGGAAGCATTCATGAATGGGAAAGCAAGAGCTGAGAGATTACTGACAAAGTCCCTCAAGTTCTGCTTCTAGCAGATGTTTAGCTTAATATTTTCATAAATTACCTTGACATAGAAAATAAGAATGTGTTAAAATATCATGACAGTAAGTAGGAGGGATGCATTGTCACTAAAGGCTGGGACATGTTATACAAAGAGCCAGTTGTTCCTGGGTGTACAATAGGAAATGTGAAATGCAGTATTATCCTGAATTTCAAAGAATGCAGCAGTATTTTCATTGTCACAGGTTCAAAGATCAAGAACTACTTTTTTTTTTTTTGAACAGGACTTCACTGGTTGAAGATAACTGAAAAACAAGAGAAATGATCCAGTATCTATAGGATTATTGTCACCACTCATACAATACAACTACCAAAAATGGCAAAAGCAGGCCAAATAAGGAAAGAATTTCCTATAGTATTAAGGAAGTATCAATTTTATCACACAAGGCCTGCTCTCCATGAAATTTCATCTGAAGTTACTGATGTTATAGAGCTCTGGTCATCTTTGCAGCAGAAAAGGCAAATTTAGGTCAGAGCCGATGGAAGGCAGGGATTTGAGGGATGAAGGGACTCTGGAGCCTGCCTGGCAGCAGGGGAGCTGAAGGCTGCTGAGTTACTCTATTAAACAGAAGGCTGAGGCAAGATGTAGCTCCTGCCTGTAAATATGGTAGGAGGATAAATGCAGGAAGAAAAGCAGGTATTATAGTTGAAGATCTTACATAAATGGACAGAAATAGATGATCAGCGATGTAGAGAGAAGCTAAAAGAAGGGCATCAAAGAAAGTGATCCAATGGGAAAGAGAAAGGCCAAACCTCAGGCTACTCCTAAACTTGCTAAGCTTACAGAAAAGATGAAATTACATGGTGCTGGGGATAGAATGCAAGATAGGAAGCCAGATTATCCTTTCCAGTCCTGTACTTCCTAATCTATGCCAATCTAAAGCAACATCTTAGTGGCTTTTTCTTTGTTGTGTTCTCATCTTGTTTTCTACAACCATCATGGGCAGAGAAGGAGGTGAAACAGTACTGCTTGACACAAATGGCCAGCCACAGCCATCCAGTGAAACTCAGATGTCAGATCTCCAGAGCTATTAGTGAACAGTTTACAACCACTCCATAAAGGATAAAAGCCTGGTAGAGGGAAAAACAGACAGCAAGTCCATTAGAAGTGTTCTGTGGTCTCCCTGAAAACATTCTAGAAATACAAACAGGGGTCAGGTTAGTGTGTACATTGCACATTGCAGGATACTCACTCAGCATATAAAGTGGAAGCCTGAAATCAGTGTCCCAGCCACAGACACTTGTGAGTCAAGATTTCACTTCACAGGAAGTTGGACCATTTCCTTTTCTGATGAGATTAAGAAAACAGCAAAAAGAACCTGCTGGCTCTTCCTTTATGCACAAAACTATGATTCAACAAGTTCCTGATACAACTGGGTGATGCTGAGATTCAAATGACTACCAAGCTGACATGCTCTGTGTCCTCACTGTTTGGAAACTACTGGTTTGTGCTTCCAGAAGTATCAGCTTTTCTTTAGTCAGGTAACAGGCAACACCAACTGCTGAAATGTGGTTTTCTGCTGCATTTCACACTTTCTTGCTGTCTACCCATGCAGTGAGGGTACCAGAAAGATATCTGGCCCACACACCATAATTTATACCCATTCAATAAAATTCTAAATAACGGGGAGAAAAGTGTTAGGCAATAGAGAATCAACTGTTATCTATGCTGAAAAGACCAATCCCTCTCTCCTGCCGTGCAGGAATTCTAGGGAGCTTTGGGTTACACTGGGAGTGGGTGAGTGTCTGCTTTCTCTCTGTTTGCATCTCTGGGACAGGCTCAAAAATAGCTTCACACATTTATGTGGAGTTGCATTTTTGCACAAACGTGTGAAAGAAATGCTCCTCGGGCACCACCAGGGAACGATCAGATGACTCAAGGGCTAAATATTCTCACAGCTTTTCCCTTTCCAAAAGCAATCTGTTGCACAGCCTCTGTCCCCTCTGCAAGGAGTGCCACAAGTGATGGCTCGCAGTGATTTTGGCTAGCAAGGGATTTATCACAGGCACAGAGCTCTCAATTCAGGCACCTGGTGTTACCAAGATCATGCCCTGGCTGTGCAGCACAAGAGGGGCTGTGCCACTGATGGGTTGCTAGCCAGTGCTCTATTCCCAGCACCTCCTGTGCCACCATCTGTGCTGGTGCTGGAGCTGAGTGCCTGCACAGGAGCAGCTGACACACAGAGCCAAGCAGGGCTGTGGGGTCTCACAGGCTGCAGCAGTTTCCTCTGTGCTAGCAGGGGGAGAGCAGAGAGCTTGATAGAAAACCTCCCCAGAACAGCTCTGGCATTTCTGCTCTCACACTGATCCTGGCATGACATCAACTATCTCTGTGTGCTGGCTCCCAGCACGGCCCAGCATCAGCTCTCTTGGGTCTGAACCCAGCACTTTCCCAGCAAGTGACAGACTCTTCTCTTTAAATCCCCTGATAAAACACATGTACAAGCGAAACATACACCACATAAAGATGCTGCAGAAGGATAAACAGACAAGATGACAGAGGAATGGATGATTAAGGGTGAAATGACTGAATACCTGGCATAATCTCCACAGCAAAACTGGGCAAGAGATCAGCAAGCAGCCCTGTCCTGCCTAGAAAAGACAGAAGGAGGAGAAGAAGGAGAGAGGTTACTGCAAGAAAAACACACTCCCCAGCCCCTACCTCATCAGTTCCCTTCCTCATCAGCCCACTTGCACTAAGTTATGTGAATTCCTCTCAACCACAGATGTCATCCTGCTCAATGCCTGGTGTCTGCCTCTGCACTTCTGCCATTTTGTGTCCTTGCATTTTATCTTTGCCAGTGAAGCTAGGGGGAAAGAATCTGAAGCAGAGCTTCTCTAATCAAGGCACAAAATGACAAGAAAAAGGAGTAACATCTTACTGTTACACGTGCAAAAGCTCCTGGAAATGCACAACATCCCTTGAACAGAAGGACAGGGTTTATTTTTGAAACGTACTGATGTAGTTTCTACAGATATGAAACATCTTTAACCCAGGGCTATTGATAAATCAGCCACGTGCTTCCAAAACTCGTGGATGCTGCTCTCCATGTGGTGCTCTGTGAGTGCACAGACAACTCCAGGGAAGGAGCCTTGAAGGAATGCTGTGCATACATGCTAATTATTTGGAGATGCACGAGCATCTTGGTGAGACTGTGTGACAAAGGCCAACTCCCAATGGAAGCAAAGCAATGAGGGAAGGATTTGTGTAGAAATTTGTGGGATCACTTTGCAAAAGAAAAAGGAAACAAACAAAACCAAAAAAAAAAGAGAAAATAAAAAGGCAAGTCAACTTCAAATTTATAATTTACAACCAAATACAAACAAACAAACTCCAAGCCTAAAGGCAGCCTGGTGCCTGTTTGTTTTGGCACAGAATGATATCTGGGATATTTCCAGTACACAGCAAACATCCTGCACAGTGCTCAGCTGTAATTTGCACACACCTGTGCATTGGCAGAACAGCCCTAAGTGCAGCTGTGCTGTGAACTCTTCCATGGAGCTCCCAGGATCCTGTGGGGATTTTTAAAGACATGCATATGCTAGGAGAGCTGCTATCTAAAGAGAGACACACACTGTGGGCCACACAACAGGAGCAGCTAAGGTAAGCCAATGCAGAAGTGGCAGGAAGCTGCCTTTAACCTCCCCACATGCCCTGCACTGTGCAGCACTCAGGCACAGTGATGAACTGGATCCCAAGCTCCTCCACCTCTAGCCTGTCCTTGAAGGTTATTACAATCAAATTCCCACCATCCATTTTTTCTCAGTGCTTCAGCAGAGACTCTGTAAAGATCAAAAATCCACAAGGAAGCCTGCTTGAGCCATAATGAATATGCTGTGACTGCAGGCAGTGCTTTGCAGCCAGTTGCAACTCATCAAAGCTGACTGGTACTCACAGGTACTCACATCCTGATGAGGTGGTCCCGAATCCTTAGCAAAAGATAGCATGGTGATGCTTCACATAATTGCTCCCCATTTACCACCTGTCTGCTGCAACGTTTTCATCTACATTTACAAAGAGTTTCATGACATTCCTTGCAGTCCATTTCCTGGAAGGATCAAGTGTCCAAGCTGCTCACAACTAGTGTGTTATGTTCCACGTGCATATTAAGTATATTCCTTATTTTGGTAAAACTCTTTTGCAGGCCTCTGTGTGCATATGTGAATAGCACCCACATGAACCACATACATGCAGAATAAGGGCAGACATGAGCATGTAGCTCACCTCCCATGTGTTATTACCTCTGCACAAGCTCACATGCAGCCCTAGTGTGAGAGCAGATGCCACTGGACAAATTGCTGGAGGTACATAACTAATTTAGGGTTCTGTATGTGGTAAAAAAGGCAAGGAAATGACACCTTTAAACAGCAGGAACTCTTTCTCAAATGGTCATTGACAAATGGGTGCCTGCTTTATTTTGAACCTACCTGGAGAGCCTTGAACCCTGCTAGTGCTAGGTACCTTCTGACATCCAAGAGAAATCACATGTCCAACAGTGAAAAAGCATCCCTTAATATAACAGTGCCTGAGAACTTGGTAAAAACAAAGACAGCCAAAGCAGCTCCTATGTGCTACCCACAATCAGCCAGCACTTCCCTGCTTGTGCAGCCTCACTTGGCTTGGAATTTGCATCCTTGCCCTGCCAACAGGACTCACACAGCCCTGGAGGCCCCAGAGCCCCCAGCAGGGATGCACAAAGCCTGGGAGGACCCGAGGCAGCAGCAAACCCCACCACAGCTCCTCCTGAACTCTGCCTGCCTCGCCCAGCCCAGCTGACAGCCAGCAAGCACAACGCCCACCCCTGGGCTGGATAAATCCCCTGATTAACCCTTCCCCACACCATTCCTGCAGGGAAGCCAACAGGCTGAGGCTGCCCACGGTTGCCCCAGTAACCAGAGGCTCCCACCACTGTTCATCATTGAAGGAGATTTTCCTCCCTCTGCTGCTGCTGCCAGCAACAAGTGGAGCAAAACCCCAGTCCTGCCAGTCAGCAGGCACAGGGACACAGGGACACAGGGACACAGGGACACAGGGACACTGGCTCTCTCCTGCCCTCTGCAAGCCTGGCCCACACATGGGCACAGCCCAGAGCCAGGTGGTGGCCACAGAGGGGATTCCAGGGCAGCACCCTGGTGAGACACACACTGCCCAAAGCACAGAGGGCAGAGCATCCTTTTGGACCCATGGCTGTAAGAGCAGGCAGAGCTCCATGGCCAGCACCACCCATCTCTCCATGCTAGGATGCTCCTTCCATGGGCTCTAAGCTCACCTCTGTCTCTCTCGGTTTTTTGGAAGGAAATTTCAAAGTGGATGCTGGGGCTGTATAGCAATTGGTGGGGAAGAAACAACCCAGTAAAACATCCTGCCAAGAGACCATCTGGCCACACCACCTCTGCACAGCAGCTCTGCCCACCTGAAGAAGGGCTGCAGGCACTCCAAGTGATGGCTGGGCACCACTGCTGAGTCACAGATCTGTGCCCCCACCCACAAGAGTGTTGTGTCCTCTCTGCAAGCTCTCACCACCGAGGGGATAGAGGGAACAGACAATGGCCCCGTTTTCCAGGGTCATCCCAGGTGACTGTGTCAGAGCTAGAAGCTTGTCCTCATTCTGCAAGGATCTGGGACATGTGCCATCTCCATTCCCACCATGCTGCTGAAGGCTTTTACCTGCCCATAGTGGCCTCTCACCAGGCACCTCACATGCCCCAGGCCCCAGCCAGCCTTGAAATGCAACGGAGCTCGCCAGCCCCCCATCTGCACTGGCAGAGCACAGCAGGAGGGATGGGAGAGGAAAAGCTGAGGGGATGCAGAGCAGCTCCAAGAGGTGCAGACACACAGCAGAGGCGAGCGAGGACGGGAGTTAATACACAGGAGGCAGGCAGGCGACAGAGCACTGAGCAAATAGCAGCAGAGCAGGGAAGACCTGGAGTCAAGCACACAATTAGCAGGGAGTCTGCAGAGAAGAGACACAAAAATAATTAGGGTAAGTGGTGCAGCTGAAAAGAAATGATGGCATGAATAAAGTAGGCGCAGGTGCAGTCAGAAACATGGCAATTGGGTAAATATGGGAAGGTGGTAAATCCTGGCAATCGCATGAATGTGATAAATATTGGGTAACTATGGCATGAACTGCAGAAATGCTTTCCTGTTTGCAGGCTGCTTCCTCAGCCCAGCCTGCTGCAGTGGGATCACAGGACACAGCAACTACAGAGGGAATTATTTCCTTCTCAGTGGTGCAAAACCATGTGCCAAGCCATGCCACAGCAAGAGGCCCCTGGCAAGGGACACTGCCCTGAGGAGAGGCTGGAAAGCACAGGAGAGGAAGTGTGGCCCTTGTAAATCAGACACTTTTCCAAGGCAGCTGCTGTGAGATTTATTGGGGGAGCACGGCTCTGCAATGAGTTCCTCTGCGCTCCCTCTGCTTGGAGTAAACTTTATCCTTTCTCTTCAATTGGACAGAGAAACAGCAGCAGCCCTTTTTGGAGATCAAAGTTTTAGCAGGCAACAAAGACCTCCAAGGAGGCTGTTGCCTTGGCTACCGTAGTAACCGCGTCCTTTAATCACACCACTCTCCCTGTGAGCAGCGTGCGCTGTCGCTGGCAAATCAGGAGCAAAACAGGGGAAAAAACCTTGGCAACAAGTAGCACTTCGAATGGGTGTGAAATAAATAACCGGGAGCAGACTGGGCTAGGATGAGGGGGACTGGGGTTACAAAGGCAGCAGCACAGTGGTCTGGGGCAGTGCATCAATATTCCAGGATTTTTAAGAGGGAGGCTCCTGTGCCAATCACTTCCTCTGCCTGCTGGCTCTACCCACCCTTGGTCACAGCTCAAGGTTGGTGAGCCCTCTCCCCCACAGACATTTTCCCAGCTGAGACGTGGGCCAGCACATCCCCAGCACAAGGCCACCAGCACAACTCTGCCAGCTCCTGTGACCAAGCTCTGGCTCGGATGCTACTGGCAGCTTTTCAGCAAATCAGAGCAAAATCCTAAAACCAACATCATGTAAGGGAAAATTCTGCCAAGAACTTTTCAATCCCCGAAATCATGTCAAATTTTATGATACAGTCTCTCCTGGCATAGAAGAGACTCCAAACCTGGCTATATTTATACCAGCTATTGAGTCACTTTGCTGAGTAAGAACTGCCTTATTAGCATTGCACACCATACACACGTGTCCCAGTGGAGATTCATCCTCACTGAAAGTCAACACATGTCTCTATTAGTACATTAATTACTGTACAATATGCTGTGTGTATATGTATCTACATTCTTTACTTTACATCCTTTACTACTTTTACTATGGGTGTGAGACTTTTTAAATTTTGGCTTTAGCCTATATGGATACTGGCTGGCAATATAAACTGCAGAAGATGTCAGTTTACCAAAGTTAGTTGCCACCTGTTTCCAGAAATTACCACAGACCTCAAATGCTATTTGCTGTTATTTAAAGCATAACAATGGGAGAAAAGGAAGCTTAGGGGGCACCTTACAACTCTCTACAACTGCCTGAAAGGATGGTGTGGAAAGATGGGTCGACCTCTTCTCCCAGGGAAGAAGTGACAGGATAAGAGGAAATGGCCTCAAGCTGTCACAGGGCAGTTTCAGGCTGGACATCAGGAAGAATTTTTTCACTGAAAGAATGGTTAAGCACTGGAATGGGCTGATCAGGGAAGTGGTGGATTCGTCATCCCTGGAAGTGTTCAAGAAACACTGGATGTGGCACTTAGTGCTACAGTTTAGTTGAGATGGTGGTCTTCAATCAAAGGTTCAACTCAGTGATCTTGGAGGTCTTCTCCAACCTTAATGATTCTGTGATTAACTAGAAGATAATATTTCACTGATACACAGTTTATGTAATATTAGCTGCTGAATTGTACAGAAAATAAAGCTGGCAATATCTATCTAGCAAAGCACACAGATCACTAACCAAAATGTCAAACCAACAGCTGTGGAGAACTTTCTGGTCTCCAGAAACCTGACAGGTCCTGGGGAATGGAGCCACTGTTTTGTGAAGCATGTCTAAGCTATGTAAAATCTGAGAATGCAAACACCACCGAGCTTGCATAGACCTATGCATTCCAGGGTACCCAGCTGTGCTGAACTATATGTACAGGCACTGCTCTGTAGCTGCTCCAGCTTGGGAAGGGAGCAGTGTAGCAGCTCACATAGGTCCCTGCACCTGGTTAGTAAATTCTGGCTCTTGGGAAGGCTTATTGGGTTGTATGCAATGCCATGCAATGAAGCTGGACTGCTTCCTGATGTGAGCTGGTGACATGAAGCCAGGATGACACTGACACTGCACTGTACTTCTGGTTTGAAGGTTACTCCAGGCACACTGCATCCCTGCACTGGTACACGTGCAGTTCCCTTCAGAAAGGCTACAATGAATTGCTCCACTGAAGCCCATTGACATTCTCATATAAAAAAGCAATACACAGGGGCTACAAACAACAATATGATTAATAGCACTGTCTGTGCTTCAAGAAGCAGGACATTAGCTGCCAGCTACTATAACAGAAATGTAGACTTTCTACAATTTAGGATTCAGCCTTTTAGATTCAATCACATTAAAAAGTTTAAAAAATGAAATGTATAAACTTGCAAATGGATTCATTAGCCTAGCTGTAATGTCAGCAAAGGTTCTCCTTTTCTAATAAAACACGAGTGCAGGGAGTGTCACTTGATTCCTGCTGTGGAATTGCTAAACTCTAGACTAGTCTACAGCAGAGGCAGAGTTCATATAGTCTCCAGCACATTACATCCTGTTAGGGGATTCCAAATGCCATCAAAATACACATATATCACAGAATCATCGAGTCCAACCTGTGACCAAACACCAGCAGACCATGGAACTGAGTGCCAACTCCAGTCCTTCCCTAAACATCTCAGAGACACTGACTTCCCTGGGCAGCCCATCCCAATGTTCAACCAACCTTTCTGGGAAGAAATTCCTTCTGATGTCTAACCTGAACCCCCTCCAGCACACCTTGAGGATGAGCCCCCACCTTGCTACAACCTCTTTTCAGACAGTGGTAGAGAGTAATAAGGACTAAAGAATATATTTTAAAGTATAATAAATGTGCCAATAGTATTTTTTAAATTTAAATTCTCTCCTTACCCTACAGGAGGCTCCCTACCAGTGGGTCTCCTGTGTTTCTGAGGCTGAGGTTGCTACCCCTCTTCCCTCGTCTGCACTGCTTCCCTTAGAGAGGGTTAAAGTTCCTGACTAAGCAAAAAATACAGAATGGGCTTTTCAGCAAAGTACATAATAAGCACATGCCTAACATCAGGTAGGCTTTACAAATCCTATCAGCTTTGCTGAGCACACATGGATATAAGGAAATGCTTGTATGCTTTTCTGAAATAGGTGTGACATGAGGGCAGCACATGGGATTCTCTGATGCTACAGCAGCTCTGTGTGTCAACATGACACGGCCAGGTAGCAAAACTCAACATGCAATCCCATCATGACCCAGGCTCTCTGGCTACTTAAGAGGTCACTGAAGGTCTCTGTGATCACTTTCCTAAGAAAGAAAAAGAAATACTGTAATTTACCCAGGTTTTGGATTTTGCTCTAAGTTGTGATAAAGTGCCTTTTGATCAATTTTTCATGATTCACTGAATAAAAGCAAGACCCTCCACTTTTAGCTAAACAGACTTCCATTAATTTATTGATGCTATAAGTATGTTATCTACCATTTTTGCCTCTCAGTCCTTTCATGGTTTCAACATGATATTAAACTGCCCTTTCATCCTGGCATTAGTATGAAACCACAAGAAGAGATATTTTTCTATTTCCTTTTCCATTCTGATTTTTCTGTCACCCCAAGGATAACGTGAGTGGGTAGAACCTCTGCTCTGTTCAAAATTCTAATTTATGCTGAAATCATGCAGCAACCTCAAAATAAGCAATGTAAATTATATCTGAGAGACCACTGTAAGCAGGGAGCAAACAGCAATGTGCTCTGGGAATCTCTCAAACACTATCCCTCTGCTGCTCCAGCCTCTCTAACAAGGAATCTGGGTTCCACCCAAAGAGCAGAAAAACATCAAACAAAATCCTTTTATCACATGTCTCCCTGGACTGTGGACTTGCCACAACCTACATCTGTATTCAGTGTCTCCCTCCAAGCAGTGGGATGGAACAAAAAGTACCCCAGAATATGCAGAATATTAAGAAGTGGTATTTTCATCACTGGCTGCTTCATCCTTTAGCCATCAGTAGGGAGAGATAACAGAAAATAAAGAAAAAGTAGCAGCAAAGGCAGAAGGAAAAGAATAAGGTGGGAAGGGGAAGAGAGGGAAGGAGGAAAACAGGTAGGTAACCCTGGAATTGCACCAAAACCTGGAATGTTGCCTCTATCCAGGAAAAGCAATATACAGAAGCTGCCTAACAGCATGAGGCAGAAGTAAGCCCACAACAAGTCTGCCTTCATGCTGCTGCCAAACTTGGCAGAGAGCTGCAAAAAAGTGCAAGGTCAGGCCCAGAGGCCAAACAGAAAAGCAGATTTGGGCAAGGGTGATGCAGCCTAAGCTGCATGTGTCCCCCAACACAACCACAATGAACTGGGGCAGAGACATCAAGCCAGCTCTGAGGAGGGGATTTCTGTGTTTCTCCCCACAGTCTTCTGTACACACTGAAAAACCAATTCTTCCTGTTACCATGGCACTATTTCATCACTGGTGTCTGAACACAGTTGTAGATACACAAGAGGAAGACACCAAATCCTAGACAGGAAGGTGAAGAAGGGACAAAAATTCAGCAGCTCATCACTACACAGACACAGGATCTCAGGAGAGGATTTTAACAGCTACCACTGCCACCTGGCAGAGATAACCTCACCTGAACTCACACAGGGCAGTCTTGGGCCTGTTACTGAGTGGCAGATGATACACAGTCACACTGGATGTACACAGGAGTGTGACACTGTCTTCTGGAGTGACCAGACTGACCTTCCACTCCAACTGTCCATTGTTTGGCTGACATTAAAGGGGTGAAGATAGGCAATGGCACTGTGACAGCCACTGACCCATTCAGTCTGGTTTACTTGGTGATGATAACTACAGCTCCAAATATAAATACCAATTAAACTCTGACCTTTGGCAGATCAAAGGAACACTGGACAAATGTGTTCTATTGCACACCTCCAGAGATCACCTACACACTATCAACCCAAGCTTTTTAATATTTGCATCACAGGATGCACAGATCTGTACTCATAAGAGCCACAGTGAGGTCTTAAGGTAAATTAGGAAAAACTCAGCTTTTTGCTTTCCTGGGACATGTAGGGTTGAAGTACTATAGCTGGCTCCAGGCATGTCAACTAAAGTCCCTGAAAGGCCCATTCCACTCTGCTTTTCTCCTCTAGTTGGAATGGCTGCTTTTCTGACCTTTACAGTGAGCTGCATCACTGAAAGCATACCCTGCAAATAAGGAAGAAACTGATCCTGCTCAGCACACTGCTCAAGGGAGCTTAAGAGAAACAGAGCCAAGCAGATATACCACAGAGAGGGCAGGTGTGTTAGTGGTAGCACCAGCTCAGACCTGATCAGACAGTGAAACTGCACCTCTAACTGGACAAGTGTTATTAGGCACACAAAAAAATCTCCCAAACTGACACATTCAACACAGTGCTTCTTGACATTCAACACAGGTCAGAAGAGTGGGATGAGGACTGCAAAAATCACAGGATCTGATGTCTTCTGGGTGTCTGCTGTTAAAAGACTCTGTCTCAAGTGTTCATTTTGCTGCAAGTTTGTTGTTTTATCCCTTAAAAACAAGAGTTCTGCCTTTCCATAGCCCCACAGTTCCTGCAGTCATTTACGCCTGTGTAGCGTGTGAGCAGTGTGGGTGTAAACATTACTATTCTGGTTTGGTAGCATTTGCCACCCACTTTGCCTAGGTGTGAATGACTGCACAAGGTGCAAGGCAATGGTGACAGTGCTGCAGGGACTGTTTTACATAGCTCTTACACCCATAGTAATACGGTGCACAGGGATGGAGAGACAGCGAGAGAGCAGCAGGAAAGATGCATCAGGTATCTGCTGAAAAAGCAGCCTGACAAGAGGCCTCACCAAGCACAAGCAGCTCCACTGATTCTTCATTCTTGCCCTCCACATCATCTGGTGTGATAATAAGGCAGTAATAGAGGCCACTGTCTCCCCACATTAACTTCCCGATTTGCAGGTCTGCATCTGGAAGGCAAAAAACAAAAGTCAGGTTTTCTCTCCAACACTTACAGGAAGAATGGAGTGCTGAATTCACTGGGTCCACCTCTGTGTCCCAAATCCATTTCATTTCCTTACTAAGAAGAAAGGTTAACCATGTCCAGAATCCCACAGTATTCAGGAAAAAACAACAGCTCAGGACTTCTGGCTGTAGACAATGCTGCAGAGCAGCTCACCCTGCAAGAGCCAAGAGCAGAATGGGTCACTAATGTCTCTCTCTGTCCTTCCTGTCACTTAAGGCTGGGGTCCCAACACTATTCACGTCATGAAAGAAGGGCTTAATGTTTCCTCTGCAGCACCTCAGTCATTTGGGAAGAGATTACACAGAGACAAAACCTCTTGTGAGGCTGATCACATGCTCTCCACACCAAGGAGTCTCCACTTCTGGCCAGGTGGTCTCCCCAGTCAATCAGACACCTTGTACTTTGGAGGGACAAGGTCTTTCACACAGCCTTCCAGATAAAAATGTTTAATGACCCTGCCATGCCCCATCTCCACCCAACCTGACTTCACCCCATGGAAATCTCTTCCCTTCACTCTGCCCAAGGCTGTGTGGGTTTGGGATCATGATAGGGTAAGCTGCTGAAGTCTGTGGCTGAGCAAACATGAGGTGCAGGATAATCTTGGTATTTCAGAACTAGGAAAACATCAGTGGCATTTGCAAGGAAGAAAAACCTAGGCTGCAGACACTGTATTTGTATGTCTCTTGCTGCCACCCCTTTGCTAAGTAAAATCTACACACACAGCAATATGCAGAAATTAGGAATAAAAAGCTTCTACTTCATGGAAGGGAAAAAAGGACACTGTATCTGAAGACCAACAAGGAGTCAACCGAAGGGAAGTGCCAAAGGAAATTACCTTTGGGTCTAGGATTGGTTTGTTGAATCCTAAATGTCTGACATACAACAGCTCTCTTCTCACAGCCTTTTCTGAAGGAGTCAACTGTCAGACTCCAGAATCCCAAATTGCTAAGGGTCCATTTTAGCCCCACCAAGCATCACTGGGGAAGGAGAGTTACCATGGACAATGCTGACGTCTCTTTCCTTATAGAAGTCTCCTATGGTGATGGCAGATCCTTGTTTGGAGGCCACGACACGGACTGTCCTCCTGCTGTCCACACAGTCCAGGTAGGGATCCCAGTCCAGGTTCCTCTTGCTCATGGTTTGCAAACCAGAAGTCACCATACCCAGAGCTTCTCCCATCCGGTCCTGGCAGTAAGATTTGTACCTCCACTGTACCACAGCAGGTTGGGTGGAAGAAGTAGAGAAATGGCAGCGAAGCAGAGCAGGCTGAAATAACATGGCCACCTTCTTCTTCTCAGGCACAGTGACCTGCAACCCTTCCACCTCAGCTAGAAGACAAAAACATGAGTGTCATATGCCCTTGGCACTGCTTGAAGAGGGAGCTACTGCATTTTATCACAGCATCATTCTCCCCACATACATAAAATTGTCCATCTGTTTCAGGTGCTAGGGCACAACACTCCTCAATGTATGCAAGCACGGTTGTTGGCAGCAGAAATAAGTACAATGGTGTGGTGACTCATAGCTTCTGTGGCAGGTTCAAACATAAGGAAGAGGTATTCTGGGGATGGCCATGCTCCACTTGTACAGCAGGTCAGGCAAGGGGTCAGATGCTGAGTTCATGACAACCCCACTGCAGAGTAAGTCACCTCCCTCCCAATTTCAGTGGCATCACACCTCCTTCTTTACAAGTCAGGCAACACACAGTGCCTGGACCAGCACATTCTGCACTGGTGCCCAGTTAGTGCTGCCAAACTCCAGAGATGCACAAAGGAGTGGATCCAAATCACAGAGCTCTTCCCAGGGCTGGCAAGTAGCACTGAGAGAAACTGCTCCATGTGGGAGGTGTGGAGAAAAAGGGCCCAAACCCACAAGTTTTTTTCACATTCCCAGGGAGGAAAGGGCTCTCAACATGCAATGTTTATCTAGCAGCTGACAGGAGAGCTGCAGCCTGGACCTGATGCACTAAGGCCCCAGAGAAGATGCAGGGGACTGCTGCTACACCCTTGTGTAGCTGAGGGAGAGCCAGTGAGCAGTGTCAGCCCTGGGGAGAGTGAGGCACTCCATCCAACCACAGGGATATGGCCAAAATTCCCCTGTGTGCCCTTCGCTGCCTCCCTCCTTGTGCTGCAGGCAGCAATGTCTGAGAGCACTCACACAACACTGGAAAAAATAAATCAAATTCAGTGTGGAAAATGTTAGTGTTACCACACACCTCACTCAGAGCAGGTGGAAAAGAGGGAATACACAGGAAAACAGGGGAAAAGAGGAAATACAAAGAAACATTCAGGATTCAACAAAGCAGAAGAGAAAGTCTACACAACATCTGGAGAAGAGACTGTTGGACTTGGGGAAACTTAGTGAGGAATGAAAAGACTGAGGACAAAGAAAGACTTCCTGATATCAAAAGCACTAGAAGAGAAGGGAAAAATGCAAGAAAGAAGAAAAACGAGTAAGCACAAAGCATCAGAGCAAATATAAGAAGCAGAAAAATAAACAGGATGACAATTAGGAACCTTACATTCAGTTGGAAGAAGCTGGAGAAGGTGTCTCAGCCCAGGTAAAAATAAGTGCAGAGGGCTGCAGTCAGGTTGCAGGAGATTCAGAAATGATGTAGAGAAGAGAGGAAATGGAGTCAGCAAAAATAACCCACCCACTCTAAAAGCAGAGATGAAAAGGAGATGGAAATTGGCAAAAGAGAGTGAAATGACAGGTGATATCTTTAGAATGGTGGGGGAAAGGCATAGACTAAAGCATTAGAGCTTGAAGCAGACAGAGAGCAATAAATGCACCAACTGAGTAACAACAGCAGGCATGAAGAGACAAGGTCAAGCTGGAAACAGCTGCAGACCTGAAAAGCAAAAGCGAGCAGAGATTGCATGATCAGGATTCAGAACCAAAGAAAAGTGAAGAGGCTGGAAAAACAGTGAATATTAAATTCAACTAGTTATCACTGTCTGAACTGTAAAACACAATGAAGTCTATAAATCCTAGCTGGAAAGGAAAACAGTAGGAAAGGAAAAGTATGGACAGAACCTAGGAGAAAGCTGATTTCAGAGAAGCAAGGTGGTCACTGATATTACTAGAGTTAGTGATGTAGGCAGGATTTTACCTTAGGGACTACTATGTGAAGGTTTGAGGAGCAGAAGGATGCTCTGGCATTTGCACAGAAATGCTGTATTATGCATATAATGAATGCAGAATGCACACTGTGTTTGTGCCATGTGGAAGTTGCACAGGAGGTTTTCAGTTTTGCCAGAAGTGCCTGGACCAAAATTCAAACGCTGAAGGGTGGCTGCTCTCCAGACTGCCACCAAGCACAGCTGAGGTCTCCCACAGGACAGGCAGGGGAATGAGGCAGCTCCCACACTTTCCTGAGACACAGGCAAAGAGATTATTCAGGAAGTGGCAGATGAGACATTTCTGCCAGGCTTCCTTTACCCAAGAACCAAGCCACATGGCACTAAGGGAATGCCACCACTTGCTTCTCCAGGTGAACCAAGTGGTGATATCTAATCCTCTCCTCTCCAGAGATTCAGGGTTTCTGGGCTGCACCTGAATGCAAGAATCATGAACACCTTGGAAAAGCCAATGGGTTTTCTGGCAGCTCCATGCCTGACCCCTCACATTCTGAGGCCAAAGCCAGCATGTGGCATGAGCTGATCAAGTGACTCATCACGTTACCTCAGCTTCAGGGATAAAACAGTGACACACTGAATATTTAAATCTTTCCCTTGTGAACAAGTATGCTGCTTAGTAAACACAGTGCTCTCAGCTAACCATGCACCACAGTCCTCCTTCCCTGTTAATGAGATTAATGAGTTTGGCAAGCCAGGGACTACTTTAATAAATGATTAGCTGAGCTTTAGCAAATTCTCATCTGACTAACTTTCCCCACTCTACCCCCATGTGAATGTCCATATCAAGAAAAGAAGAGTTTCTGGGAAAATACAGGAATGTTTTTTCTACCAAAAAGCATTTTGGAGATGAGCATAAAATTATCTGACATCTTCTATATCCTATCCCAAGCTCTTTATTACTTCTTAAGTATTATTTTCAGATTCCTTCCAGGAATAGAATTTAAGAGCAACACAGTGCCTCAGGTTGGGAGACTGGAGCAGAGGAAACTTTAGATCTATTTAAGTCAAATTATATATAATTATATATGGCTGCATTGGGAAATTATACACCTGTTATTTCCTTTGCCAAAAAAGAATTACTGGAATTGATTCATGTAGTATGTCACTGCTGTAACAGTGTCCACCAAAAGGGGCCACCAGGATGTTTGACTGCCTGAAGACAAGATGGTGGCTTTACACTGATCAGTTATGTCCAGGCATGGGAATTATAGGATTTCCTCACCTTCAAGAAGAAACTACCTCAAAATGTAGTGTAGTCAAGACCAGAAAAGCCACAGATGTATAACAGGACAGAACTCTGACTTGTTGATATAGCAGAGAAAAAAAAATAGAGTGAAATATGTGAAAAATTATGAGAAGCTTAGTGACAGCACCATGGTAGTTCTTTGTCTAGCTTAATACAAACAGGACTAAAAAGAAAATGAATTGTGTTGTGCTATGTTTTGACTGATGTGAACAGAGCAAAATTAGCCCTTACTTCAAAGTCATCATGGAAATGCAATTCCTGCACTCTAGAAAAGGAACCTGTTCATTGTGAATTTCACAATGTTTCAAGCTTCACAAGGAAAAAATCTAGCTCCTGGGAGTGTCATGACTATGTGATTATTTTAGTTTCCTCCGCTCTTGCTCTCCTAAACCCAAAGGAAAAGGTCTGAAAATATTAATCAATTGCATGTTGGGTTTGTGTCTCTGTACAAATATATATACACATACTCCCAGAGAAAGGGCTTAAAAATAAACACACTTCTGAAATATAATCGTATGGGGTTTGTCTGTTTCAATTGGCAATGTGCATTTGTCTCCTTGCTCTGATTCCTTTCCTGAACTATCCTCAGACTATGCATTCAAACTATGCAATCAACACTACACACAAGCTATCACTAATACATTTCACTGGTGATTAAGGAAAATTCCAGGAAGCATTACTGAGGGGATATTTGTAAGGGTGGGTTTGAGCCTTCTCAGCCTGATCTTCCTAAGCCCTACCCTGAGTAAGAGAGAAGGCAACTGAAAGGTGATAACTGAGGCTCTTGCTCTGCCATTGACCTCCAGAGAAGCCTATGCCTCCCCGAGGTGAAATGAATCCCAGGAAGATTTAACTTCACCACACAGCCTCTAGGAATGGAATCACAGCATGGTTTGGGTTGGAGGGGACCTTAAATATCATGTAGTAAAAAAAAAAAAAAAAAAAAAATTAAAAATAAAAAAATAAATAAATAAATAAAAATAAAATTGACCTGAAGCACCAAACCCTGGAACTAATGGCAAAGCCAAACTGTAGTTCAGTGGAACATGTCTCAGGCTGCATCCCTCTGGAACACACAAAACCTGAGTCCAAGAGAAGGCAGCACACATTATTCTTCAGGTCACATTGCTCTCCCTATCTAAGCATACATCTCATCTCTTTCTTCACAATTATTTGGCTCATGCTACTGCTTGCCTGAGGTAGCACAGCTGATTCCATGGCAATACAAAAACTGCATCCCTCATTTTCACGTATATTTATTGACAGGAGTGGCAGCTGTGCACACGGGAGAATGGAAATCCCTGGGTCCTGAAGCAGGCACCTCAGGAAAGCTACTGCTAGAATTTACCTCAGGGCTTTGGCAGAAAAGCGTGCATTCACTGGTAAGAGACAGTGCCCTTAGGGTAGCTTGTATCATTTCCCAAATAAAACAAACTGTTGGGCAAAAGTACCATTGGTTTTGGCACCTTGGATAACTGTGCATCATTTCAAAGTGTTCTCTCCCCCACTGAATACTGGCATACCATTCACACTTCCAAATGTGGTTCAAGCTGGAATCAGGAAGGGCAAGATCTGGGCTTTGAGACCAGAAAGTCAGAGATGATAAAGAGATGTGTAAACAGATGAATGGAGAGCCAGTGGGATCACTCAGATTGTATCGCACAGGTTCTTGCCTACTCATGTTGGACTAAATCCAATCCATGCAATTTATTAGCAAAAGCCATCACCATCAGATTGTGTCAAGTGCTTATTAGAACTTAATTGGATGTCTTGGTCTGGTTCTATTAGACTTGTGTTCTTAGCAATGTGACCACTAATTGTCAACTTTTTTTGGAAGCAAGAAACCAATGCCTGAACAAGTCAGCTGCAGCCGAGGTGAAAGCATGGGTCTATTTTTCACATCTCCGTAGCAAAACCAAGAATTTCAGCTCTCCATCTACTTAACCTAGAAAGGGGAAAACCCAAAGCAGCTGCAGAAAAGCATGGCCTTGCACACCAAGCACTCACAGCACAGAACCTCAACACCAAAACACTCCACACAGGACAGCCCAGGCTGTGCAAAATGACTGCAGTACACACTGGGCTATTCCGTGCTCTTCCACATTCTCCGTGGTGCCTTCTCCAGGTACCCCCTGTGCTCACTACACCCCCTTTCTACAGCCCCCTACACACATTCACAAGTCACTCTGGATGCTCTCAGATGAATTATCTCAGCTCTGGCCACCAGATCAAACCCACTCTCTGCCTTACCACTGCCTGAAAGCAGCCGCAGTTGTCAGATGCCTCCTGATTTAGACATGGTTTGGCATCCCAGAAACCATTCCCAGAAATATCACTCATCAAAAGCCTGAGAACAAAGCAAAAGAAATGCAAAGAGTCTCTCCAAGCCTTGTAAAACCAAGCCATAATACCTGCCCTTGGGATGGCATTGGGATTTCCACTGCTGCCAGTTTCACTCAAGGTGACTTCTGACAGGAATACAAAGTAAGAAAAACATGAGATTTCCTCCCAGCTATGCTACACTTATGCTCTGCGAAGCCAAGCAAGGGAAGTCAGATAATACTTTAAATCAAGACAAGTAAAATAGTCCAACCATTTCCTTGCCTCCCCAAGAAGTGTGGTCAGCTGGCCAGAAACAGCAAAGCACAACTGTGCTCCAGCATGCCCCTTCTCCCTGCCCTCCTGAACTATGGCTGGGAAAGAACAGGTACAGCAACAGTATACAGAGACTGAGTGCTAAATTACTGGTGGAAAAGTACTTATCAGGAAGAAGAGATCCCACTTTAATGTGGGCAGTCTTCTAATTGCAGTTTTTCCAAGCTTAGTCCAAGTTGTGAGGCAGAAAAAAATTTGATCTGCTTGTTCTGTACATAAAACTGGAGTTCAGCCTCCAGTGCAGCACCATGCTCTTGCTTTAAATGCATTAGAAATTACAGCATTAATAAGAAAATGATAAACACAAGGGGAAGCTTCATTCCAGAATCAAGCTGTACTTGGTAATTTACAAGAACAGGCTTTACACAGGGACTAAGGATACTTGGCAAATTTTATCTTCTTTTTATAGAATGAAAGCAAAGTCCCACACATATCTTAACCCGTGTGACCTCACAGGAAGGAATAAAGAACGACCTGCTCTTCATCCATTTGCTGTTGTTATTAAAACATTCGCTTCAGGCATGTGGGGGAGCAGGACAGGAGGGGGAGAAGCCAAACCAAATCCATTGTACCTCACACAGGCTTTTTCGAAACTGCCGTAAGAACTCACAATGCACAAAACCAAACAAAAGATAAATCCAAGAGCCAAAAATTAAAGACAAACAAAGGACAGAGAGGAATTACTGCTGGGAGGAAAGGGACTGAAAGGGCTGATTAGAAATTTCTCAGCCCACCTCGAGGAGGGAGGAGGGGAGGGAAAGGAACGAGAGCCTTCTCTTTCATGCTCCCTTTTGTCTCCCTGCTTCTTCCCCATCTTGCACTCTGTCCCCTGGCCCCTCCACCTCCCCACCCCCACTTCTCTTCCCCGGAGTGGAGTGTACCACTCTGGCTGGATTAGGGCTCCTTACCTTGATGCAGACCTTTCATTCCTTTGCACAGCCACTGGGGAGAGGAAAATCTTGAATGCATGTTTGCTAGCCCCCTCCTCCTCTCCCGTGCACATATGCAATCACACACCTTTGCTTATTTGCTTGCTCTGGGTTTGAAAGAGGACACCAGCACCTGATTTATGGCTGGGCAGCAGCGGCTGGAGGCTAGAGGGGAGCAGGCGAGCTCTGCCTGCCTCCATCCCTCAGCACGCAGCTCTGGATAACCTGTTGCCCGCCGGAAGCCTGTGCCTGCCAGCTCTCCACAGCACCAGCAGCACGCAGTCCTGTCTCAAAAGCACAGGGCTAGAGGAAACTGGAAGGGCTTCCCACTGCAGCGGTACATCTCTCTCTGCATTGACCCTGTATGCTCCAAACAGTGCTC
The DNA here is from genome assembly GCA_030060385.1 of Muscicapa striata striata. Taxonomy (NCBI): domain Eukaryota; kingdom Metazoa; phylum Chordata; class Aves; order Passeriformes; family Muscicapidae; genus Muscicapa; species Muscicapa striata. The sequence continues at coordinate 2,122,894 of JAREIS010000058.1, read as the reverse complement.
GCTGCCAGGAATCGTGAACTGCCCTCAGTGGAAGGAGAAAAGTGTCAACAGCCCGGTCTTCTAGCTTGATAAAAAAAGTCCTGATTAGCCTGACGTGTCCAGATAAAGAAGCTCCTTAAAAAGAGGGAGGAATGTAATGTCATGTTTAGCTACACCCTGCACTCCTTTTGCCGGTCCTTGGATGCTATTTATCAGCACACTCCTATGGCTAGCAGGAAAGGAGGGGCAGCTGTGGGTGCTGGCACTCCAGACCAACTCACGGAAGTGGGATGCATTTGGAAGCAGCCAAATGGCAGGGAAGGAGGAAGGGAGAGAGGGGAGGAAGGATGATCTGGAAGCTGCTGAAGCCCCAGATGAGGCCGTGAAACCCTGGAAGGGAGCAGTAGGCAGGCACCGGTGTTGAAGATGACTCAGAGTGAAAATGCAAGGAAAGGGGTGGGTGGGTGGTGGGAGAGAGGTGTTATGACTAAAAGCCGAATTTACTGCTTGTGAATCCTAAATCTGAATAGGAAGAAGGAAGAGGCTGAGGTCTTTTTTGTGGGATACATAGGTGACAGTGGGAAATACATGCCACTTAACCCAAGCGTGTCTGTTTCTTCTTCCAGCTTGTAACCAGTCTGCCTGGCTAAGTCATCCTACTGCAGCTTTTCCTACAGCCGGCTGCTCCTGCCTGTGCCTGGCTGCTGCACCGGCTCAGAGATCTTGCCTCTGACCCGACACGGCTTTCTCCTTCTCCCGGGTCCCGGCTGCCCCGCCGCTCTCACCCTGCTGTAATCCCTTCCCTCTCCTTTCCTCGCTGCCCAGCTCTCAGACCCAGCCCCTTTCCAGCGTGTCCCCCGTGCCCTCTCCCCATCACTGAGCCCTCTCTGCTCGCCTCTCGGGCTCCCTTCCCCCTGCCCTAGAGGGGCACTTGCCCGACCTTTTCGGGAGCCGCCGAGGTGGGGGCGAGCTGGGCTGGGGGCAAACCCCGTCCTGCGTTCACAAAGGCCTGGGCGCAACTGCACCGCCACGGGGAAGAATTCCCCCTGGAATTCTGGGCACAGGCAGGGCAGCCCCCTCCTCTCACACCTCTGTTGAGTCGGCATGTGCGGTCAGGACAGCGGGTAAAGGAGAAGTTCCTGAATTGTTCCAGCACTGCACGGCACGGGTGGGAGCCGGGGGTTTGTCGCCATCCCTCCCGCTCGGCGGCCAAGGACACTCCGCCAGCCCCGGGCCGGCTCCCCCTTCCCCGGCACGGGCGGAGAGAAGCGCCGGGGCCCCTCGGAGCTGCCCCCAGCCCTCTCGGCCAAGTCTCCGCAAACTGCACCGCGGGACTCTCCCTCCGCAGCATCTCCCCAAATGTTCGCCCCTAGGAAAGCCGTGAGCCCCGGCGGGCTGGGCACGGCGCGGGGACGTCGCGGCCACCGGCCCGCCCGCGCTCCTACCTGCGAGCCACAGGAGGACGATCCACCCCAGGACGTGCCCATCCATCTTCCCAGTGGTGCAGGCGGCGGGGGCGGCCCCGCTCGGGCAGCCGCCTCCCCGCAGAGCCGGCCGGGCTGGCGGAGCGGCCGCGCCGTGTGCCTCCGCTGCGCTCCGCTCCCTCCGCTCCGCTCCTCCCCCGGGCCGGTCCCGGGGCCGCCCCCGCCGCTGTCCGGCCAGAGGAGGGGGACGCGGCTTCCCGAAACTGCCTCGCTTCCCGCCCTCCCTCCTTCCCTCCGTTTCGGTTGCCTGGTGCCGCTCCTCAGCCTACGGGCATCCCGGCACGTCCCTCTGCAACTCCTCCAGCCCCCGGCATCCCCGCTTCTTAGAGGGGTTCTTACAACTCCTCTTTAAAAATGTCCCCGCCGATCATCTGTCCTCCCCAAATTAGCCAAATGGATACCTTGGGAAATGAGCGTAGACGGTTCCTGTTCTAAATTTCCCTAGGGTTTCTACTTCCAGCATGGGCAAGGCAACTATAATTAGTTAATTTTAGATAGTTTTAGATAAAGGAGTATGATTTTAGGTGAGGAAGTGTTCTGGCTGTTAACAATGGCCAGCCGAGTTGTGGGGTGTTAAGTTTCCGTGCCAACATGATACTGGAAGGGGATTTCTTTGTTTTTGGTTTGTTGTGGGTTGTTTTTGTGAGAAAGGGGTCACATACAGCCTTAAATTACATTTTAGAATCTGGATGTTGCTTAGAAATTAAATGGTCCTGGCCGCAGCAAACCCACGTGGATACACATTAACTATACTTAAAACTTTTAAAGTTTCTGTGAAAACTTAATAAGTCAGTGGAATTATTCATGGGCCTAAATAGCTGGCTAAAATAGGATCATGCTTTCTTTTGTGGCTCAGCTCCGGAGAGAAGCACTTTGCGAAATGGTTCTCCCTATTCACAGCATCCAGCACAGCTTCCCTTTGAGTGTTGTTCATCCTCAGGCATCTTTCTTACCTGGGTTTGGCTAGTGCTTGTAACCAAAGCTGGGATGCTGCAGGCACCAGTGATCCACATCAGAGAGATGGGAGTAATCTGCAACTTCACCTCATCTGGAATCTGCCAAAAAACATAAACGATTATGATTTTTCTAAAGCAAAGCGCTTGGCGTGTCCTGCTGCTAAAGGCAGGGTACACAGGGACACCTGCGGTAAATCTGTACAAGCTGTTCACATTCTAGCAGGTGTTTTCTAGTTCCTTGTAGATTCCTTATCATTTCTCCTTTCAGACTGAACTTCTCTACAGGCAAGATAAGCTTTTCTTAAAAATTGTGAATGAAAAAATCAATAATTTCCGAAGGAAAAACCAAACCAGCATGTTTGCTGTGATAAAAGATGTGTTGAAACATCTTTGGTTGTTTTCAGACAGTTGTAGTCTCTCTGTGAGTACAGTTAAAATGGAATTAAGCAAGGAGACAATCCTTAGGCAGTTGATCTGTTTTTAAGTGTTTTATTTGGAGCTATTCAATGTTATTTAAAAATATTTTTCATATGGAAGTTTATTTTTATTCAGCATTTCTTTAAAAAAATACACCCACCCCAATCAGTGTCCTGATGTTCCTCTGACCTGATACATTATGAATTTAACTTTTTGCACTACTAGCTAAAAGTTACTATTAAGAAGTCCCTGTTACACTAAATAATATATATGTGCAGCAGCGCTGCTCTTCAGCACGCTGATCTGACACCCTTCGTGCACATTTGCAGGTGGAAGACAAAGTAGAAACTCTCATTAGGGCCACAAATTCAGCCTCCAGCAATGTGTGGTTGCAGAAAATCCAGATGGAACTATAACACTGCATCAGCACAGGACCTGCCTCACCCCTGTTACCTATCTGTAGAATATAATCCATGAAATTTTGTATGAATTCAACTAAGACTCCTTAAAGGTAAATACAAAGCTATTTCTCTCCTTTCCCTAATCATTTTTCCTGACAACCCTCAAAACTTCTGGTGAAATCCTGATTCCCTGCTTTATTGTAACTTAGCTGGCCAGAATTCTGATCCAGAGTTTCCTCAGACAATATTGATATTATCTCATCTTTTTAACACTGGGAGCAGTACAATCCCTATGCATCGTTATTGTTAGCTATTATTGGGGTTTTTTGTTAGTTTTTTTGTTTTGTTTTGTTTTGTTTTTTTATATACTCCAGCTTTTGCAAATAAATTTGGCATGCATCACTTTTGCTAAACTTTTGACTCACGACAAAGGAAGGAAAGATTTTCAATAGAAGGAAGCACCATTGTTTCGCATGTAACGTTGGATTTATATCTGTTTTGAAATTCTCATAAACTTACTGTAGGGTTCTTTCTCATCTGTGAGCTGTCATTAGTATATAGCCACCTAAAATGGATGCCCAGGCCCTGAATAGATGTTCCAGATCTCTGTAGACCTTTGATCTCATGATTGCAACATCTGAGCTGGCTTAATAGTTAATGTTGGGATGTTGTCTTTCCTTTTAGCCCAAGACAGAAAGCTGCATGAGTGCAGTTAGCCCCACTTCACCTTCAAACGGTGGGGAAATTCCTACGCAATTAGCCAGATGGCTTCAAGCCACAGCCCAGCAGGGATCCTTTGTCCTTTGAAAAACAACACACTGATGGACTTAAACCTTCATCTCTCTTAGCCACTTGACAACCTTGACACCGGATGAGCAAATTCCCGGTGTTTGCCCTACGTAATTTAGTCCCAGGCAGAACCGGAGGCATACCACACTGCAACGCTCTGATTTCACTGCTGATAGCGTGACTCCACCTGAAGGAGTTCTCTAAGCCATGGGATCATGAACAAATTCAGCTGAACAATGGGGAAACAAACAAACAATTTTTTACTCATGCTGTGGCAGCTGCTGGCTCCTTTCTCTCCTTGCTTCAATCCTCCCTCCCTCGCCTCATCTTCCAGTACCAATCTTTTGTGGCCGTTTCCTCTGCTGATAAGCAGACTCAGCTTTTTAAGTTACCACCACGTGGAACGATTTACACCAGCACCTCAGTGACCTAATCTTCATGCAACATCCCTGAAAACCCAGTCTGCTGCATGAAGATTTTCACGCCGTTCAGCCCCCTGGCTGGATTTCCCTTGTAGAAATTTCCATAGAAACAGTGATTTCAACAGCTTTTCTGGGATGCCATGCTAGACTCAGCCATTAGACACGGCTCTCTTGATTTAGTACTGAGATCAGCACGCCGCAGAACTTACTGGGTGACACCATCAATTCATAGTGTTTAGTGGCTCTCCAGACAGCTAAGTAAAACTTTTCCTCGTTTGCTGTGTTACACTGGAATCTCCTATTAATCCTTGATAGCTTCACAGCAAGACATTGTTGAAATATATTTACTCTCTGTGTTGTTTTCTTTTTCCAAGCTGCCTGGCTACATTTGATAGCACAAATAATACAAAACTTTTACGTCCCATTAACATCAGGAGTAAATTATATGTATATATAAACTGCTATTTTCTTAAATCATGTTTGTACCAAGAAATGTTTAGAATATTTAATGTTTACTATATTCTCACTGCAATGAACATTCTGATCTGTAATATAAATTCAGCATTAGGAAGAACCCAAAGGAACAACATTCTCCTATAGTATTTACTCCTCTGTATAAATTTCCTATGTTGCTCCTGGCTCCTTTTTAGACACCAAAAATCGTAGTATGCCTTTGCTACACTTACAGAGTCAACTAGAATTTTTCATTTAAAACACTAATGGCATGTCAGCAATGACGTTTTGTGAAGTTATAATATAGGTAGGAGTTAACAAGTGAATCATACCAGCTCACCATCTTCTGTGTGATAGGCAGAAGTCCTCTTGACATACCATCATATAGGGAGCTCCTCTTCAGTCAATATCCCAATCTATCATCTACTTTATTAACTATTTCTTCAATATTTGTACTTTTTGCAAGTAACCATGAGGACTGCATGTTTTGTTGAAAGCTACAAACAAGTATTTAGTAGTATGCCGCCAAGAAACAACCTAAGAAAGATCTTAATAAAAAGTGTGACTACAATTCCTCATTTTAAATTACATTTTGAGACACCTTAAGCTAATGCTTTAACCAGGGACTGGATGGTCTTTGTATCATAAATCTGTATCCTTGATTCACTGTTGTGTGGTCGAGTCACATGCTTCATGTGTCTGAATGCATTACCTTTAGTAACCACACTTAATATCTTTTTGATGCAATTACAAACCAATGTGACAGAATGTATTTGCTGCAAACCCATGTTGATTGGCATTAATTACGTTACTTTTCTTTAATTCATTATTGAAGCAAATCCTGTATCAATGATTCTATTCTTTTGCCTGGGATCCCTGTCAGTCTAACAGGTCTGTAATAACTCAGGTCATCCTACTTATGGCCAGATCCAAAACAAGAGTTTGGGAAATTTTTGGTACCTAACATTGAGAACTTACATCTAAAAAAAACCTCATTCAGTAGCAGATTGAGACTGTGAGATTGAGAAAGCACACATGTACTGTCAAAGCTACCTAAAGGCTTACAGTTTTCCTTCTCTGCATACCCAGATAGTCCTGAGCACAGAGATGTCTAACAAACACCCAAGGCAAGGCTTTCATACATTTGGGGTGTCACAGCCCCAAATTGTTTTCTACCTAAAAGCTTGGTCTGATCTGATGTTAAGAATTTCCCAGGCTTTGTCCAGGATACCTGGAACAATGCGATGGTTTCACTGGAGCCATGGCATTAAAGATTTTTGAAACTGATGGCATAGAGGGGATGCATCTGTAGCACACCTGGGCAGCTGGGTGCCATGTACCAGGTTTAGTGGTCCTGGGATGTGCTGGGTCCTGTGACAGCAGGGTTACAGCACTTGCCCAGAATGTCAACTTTCCCACAACTCCATGACCTGCTGCACTGCAACCCCGAACACAAATGCTACCATTTCTGGAGAGAAGACAGAAGCATTATCAGCTCTCATCTCAGTTCCCTGGAAAACCTGGAAGAAAGGTGCTGATACCACCCAAAAGGCAGGTCCAGGACATTCACAATAGCTGCAACACTCAGCAAAACTCTGCAAAGACAGGCATTGGAACAACGCAGGGTGAGCGTTTATAAAAAGGCCTCCTGACTCCTACATGTTCAAAATTACATCCCTAATCATATCGGTGAGGTGTGCACTCCTATTCTAGTCATGGCACTGTTCAAAATGAAACCCAAGATTCACTAAATTAAAAGGTCAAAAGAGAAGCTGGGTGCTGTAGATGACTGGTTAAATCATTCACCTGGGGAAGGGAATCCTGCAGGCTCTCATCCCTGAGACGTTTATGCATTACATATGAAACAATAATAATTACTGGTCTATACTTTGTATCACTCTCCAGAGAATTGTAGGTTTTAAAATCTCCATGACCAGACTGAGAAAGAGATCAGTCGTGAGATTATGTGACAGAAGTTTGTCTCCAAAGCACACAAAGGAGTGCAGAGCGACAATGGCACCTCAATGGTTGGTAGCCCAACTAACACCCTGCCCTGGCCCCTCCCACACCCATCACAAAAGCTCATCAGTGGCCCATTTTCACAAGTCCAAAGAAACACAGGGACACAATGGCAGATAAGAACACTAAGATAGAAACTCAAAACAAAGGAAAACCATTCCAGGCTCTTCCCAGGGCCCTCCCAGGAAAGTCTCAGCCGCAGGGTGCAGGCTGGAACATATCAAGATGAGCCAACACCACAGGAACTTCAGGGCTGAGGGGGATTGTATCCTACAGATATAGGACTTATTAGAGGATACAAGGGAAGAGCATTTCAGGATTGCATAGGACTTCTTGTGGGATGATTAGGGAAAGAATCAATGGCAAAGAAAGGGAGAGATTTAGGTGATTTGGGAAGGAACAAGTAAGAGAAATAGATGGATAAGGGGAGAGAAAAAGCCAGTTGTGTGTGAAGAGTTTGCTGGGTGATGTGCTTATCCCTCAGTACACTGCATTCCTTTCTTCTTATTAAATTCCTTTATAACTTTTTTTCTTAGTGAACAACTGACTTGGGTGTGAGCATGTGCACGGTGGTCTGGAGGTCTGGTGCCAGCCTCTAGTCATGCTATGGGTGGGAGAGTCCATGTGCCTGGGTGACAGTGACAGGAGTAAGTCGACTGAAATGCCAGCACCTGGAGTGGGACTGCCAGTGCCCAGGGCCCCTAGTGTCCCTGGGGCCAGGAACGGGAATGAGTGACAGTCTGGGTGCCACCAGCTGGGCCTGGACTGCAGGCATTGGTGTGGCTGGGTGCCAGCAGCTGGAGAGCCCCGAGGGAGTGACCAGGATTATTGTCCCCTCACAGTGGTGCCAGGAGGGTGACAGCATTAGTTACAACCCAGCTGGACTTCCCTGTGGGAAAGTGGTCGCGCTCTGAGAGCCAGGGAGGGGGAGAGCATGGCTCATCTCTAATGGGGAAACCAGAGGAGGAGCTGGGTTAGGCTTGGAATACATACTTGACCTCCCTTCACTTGGACCTGGGAGTATGGAGTTACATCAGCCTCGCCTCTCCGGGGCTGATGGATCTGGCCTGATTCCTCCAATGTAAACACCAAATATTTCCCTTTATGAGGGAGTACTGCAGCCCCAGACCAGCAGGTAAGTGGGGAACTGCAGATGTAGTCACTGCCATGTTTTTTAGAATAACTTTGCTCATTCTTTCTGACAAAAAAATTGCAAGGAAAGATTATAGCCTTGAATCTAGAATGAAATAAAATACATTACTGGCAGCAAAGTTCCAAATAGTTTTTCTGTCTGTATAGTTCCAGGGTACACAGACCCTATTTTGAGATACTGGCAAACTCCATGCATTGATGGAAAAGCACAGGCTGGCAGAGGAGTTCTCTGTACCATTTATACTGATTTTGTAAATTTTGGAGCTGTGTTTCCAAAGCCAGGTGCAGAGGACTCAAAGTGTTGGCATATCAATTAACTAAATTAAATCCCTAAAAGAAAAAAAAAAAAAAATGCAACAAGTAATATATAAATACTGGCACAACACTTATTGCTATCTGCTGGAAGGGCTCCAGTGGTACAAATGTTATTTTCAAATCACTGTAAATGGTCCAGAAAAGTCCTTTGCCTGCTAAGTTAAACAGCAGACAAATGAAGATTTAAAACATGAGTTTCTTCAGAGGCACTGGGCTCTCCTCAGGGCCCTGGGGAAGAATACTGATGGTATGATGCTCTGAAGATGATCTGTTCCCTGTTTGCTTAATCTGACCCCCACCCCACACAGGAAAATCCTTTCTCTCTTTACTGCTTATGAATTTTATTTTCCAACCACACCTCTAGCCCTAGGAGAGCTATCATTGGAGCCTCATGTTTCTCAAACAGTCGATGCACACATTATCTGAATTTCTTTCAAAGGAAGGGCTGCTGAAGGGTGGGTCCCAAAGCTGCACACAAGAGAAAAGAATATGATGTGAAGAAAAAGAAAACACAAGTGTACAGATGCACTCCTAGCAACAGCTCTTACAGTAATATAACAGTAAACACTTGCCTTTCTGCCTGAAAGAACTAGGCTCTGTGCAGATGTTTATATTTACAAGTCATTTCTTGCAGTCTTTCCTTAGAGACTTAAGCATTAAGGTATCTGGAACTAGACTGGAATAGAAATGATTTTCCACAGCAGTAAAAGTGACTTTAAAAATGCTTACCTGTTCTCACTGAGGTTACATCATGATTTTCTACATTTTTATCAATGTGATTGACTCCTCCTGTATGCTTAACAGAAAATTTCCTGACTGGAACACAAACCAAACTGTTTCACAAGATTTGAGCAAGACAGAACTGGCTCCAGAATGAGCCAGCACTTTTTAACCCTCAGAGAAACCAGCCACCAGGGAGATGCAAGAGCAATCTGGTCTGACTTTAACTGATAGCAGTTCCAGCACTGACAAATATAACCAGCTAAGTCAAAGATTTAAGCCTGAACAACAGCTACCTGCTTTGGAGCTGAGCAGATTTACCCAAAGATGAAAAAAAGCAGCTAGATTGAGGAAAAGAGGCAGATTTTTCCAGTGATTTGGAAATGCATGGATGTGTTTCATCACTGTTTTTATCCTCATGTCTAAGTTCACAGTAAATTCAAGAGGATTCTGGGATGGAGAATTGCAAACAATCTTCCATGTCAGTGCTGCACCGTTTATTTTCATGGAAACTGTCTGGATAACTCCACTGAAGACATCTGTATGAGAAGCAGAGGGGTGCTGAGGGAGATTCTCCAAAAGACAGAGGAACAGTGAGGAATGTGGGAGACATCCCATGCCCTGGACAAGGAGAACCAGGCCAGAAGTTAATCAGGGCCTATGCCAGTACTGCCACTTCAGTAACCCTGTCTCATGTCAAATGTAGGGTCCTCTGTTCCAGGCAACCAGATTTCTGCAAACTGATTAAACTTTGTTTTAAAGCCAATTGTGACTATTGACCTGCTGTGATTATTGCCCTGCTTCTCTTTATTTTTTTTTTTTTAATTTTTTTTTTTTTTACTATGGCCAGTGAAGATTTGATTTTTGAGAGAGATCAATAGAAAGCTTAAGGCAGGAAGCAACTCTGTGCCACTTATCAAGATGATGCAGGTCAGATTATTTCCATCTTTTATTTTCTCTGAACTGTGGTTCCCTATGCACTTTCAGTGAAGTGTCAGTTATGTCAATGAGATAGATGAAAGGAAAAAACCTCAACAACCACAAAAAACAACCTAAAACCACAAAAAGAGAGCCTGAACAGCAGCCTCAGTTTTGTGTAACATGAGCTCCCAAATAATTTTTAATAAACAAGTTTGCCCTTCCAAGCACACACATGCTCACTCACCTCCTCCACTTCCCAGCCATATATCTCAAAACTAAACCCAGCGCTCTCCCCTGATGTTGGCCTCCACTTTTTCCCCTTCTCTTTCCTGAACCTGGTGCAAGCTCCTGCTCCTATAGGGTATTTCTTGTCCTTCAGCACCCAAAGAACACTCAAAAATTAATAATTTAAGAAAAGCAGCCATGCCACACTCTCATCAGGCCCCACTGTGATGTTGTTGTCCACAAAATACAGATTCACCTATGTGGTGTGCAACAAGCCAATAATTACACACTTGAGAGAGACATTGATTATTTACTCATTTTGGAGTTGCACAGGCCTGGGCACTTGGTGCTAGTTCACAAATCAAGCATAGCCCACTGGGCTTTCCATGCCATTACTTACACACAAAAATGTTGTGCTAGTAACCTCCCAAGTATGATTGGTAATAATTACCATAAAATTACATAAACCCATCAGTCTCCTTTGCATGCTTGGGGGAAGGATCTTCACCTAGACAGGGCTCTCTTTGACCTGGAGGCTTGATTTTAATATTACAATGAAGGTAGTTCACCTATATCCAGATATATGCAGGAGGCATCCAGATGTGACACTGGATAATGTGGTTTTGGGGTTACAGCAATAGTGATGGTTAGACTGGATCATCTTAAAGGTCTCTTCCAACCCTGATTTTAGGATTCTACAGGATGCATGGGCCTTAAGCCTTTTGCCTGGCAATATACACATCAACACCTTGATTTACTTCACCCATAGAGCTTGCTTGCCACAGGATGTCTGCGACTAAGGGGTGCTAACCACTCATCTGGTTCTACTGACATGCAATATCTTATTTTATTTTATGAAAAACAGGAAACAGGTTGGATATTAGAAAGAAATTCCCTATCGTGAGGATGGTGAGGCACAGGAACAGGTTGCTCAGGCAAGCTCCCCGTCTCTGGGAAGCGCTCGAGGCCAGGCTGGATGGAGGCCTGAGCAACCTGCTCTGGTGGAAGGTCCATTCCAACCCCTGAACGTTCTGTGGAGCTTATTGGCCGCTACCCGTCCCCCTAATAAGTCTCCTTTATGGCTGATAAGGAGCACGCAGAGCGCAAACACGGGCTCACAGACCAAGCTCACAGTACCTCGAGGCGCGGCAAGGCGCGGTCATGGCGGCCCCGCCCTCACGGCCAGAACGCGGGCGCCGCCCGCCGCCCCCTCATGAGGGGCCCGCGCCGCTGCCGCGTGTGAGCGCGCCTTCGGCGAGGCCATGGCTGTGCGCGGCGGCTGCCGCAGCGCCTTTTGTGCTTCGTGCACGACCAGCTGCCCGAGCTGCAGCGGCGCGGGTTGCCCGTGGCCCGCATGGCGGACGCCGTCCCCTACTGCTCGCAGGCGTGGGAGGTGAGGGCGGGATGGCGGCGGGGCCTTGCCTGCAGGGAGGGCTGGCAGGCGGCTCGGCGCCATTTCACACGGCTGCCCTGTGCGGCCCCAGGTGGCCGTGCCGTCCTGCCCTCAGCGCGGGGGCAGCTCCGGTTCGTGTGCCGTGGCTGGGGTGGTGGCATCACTCGATCGTAGGAGTAATTGCAGGAGATCTCTGCTTTGTGCTTTGCCCTCACTCGGAGGTACTTCACCTTGCTTTTATTCAAAGCTTACATCTTTGTTACGAAAAAACGACTGTGAGTGTTTGAGTGAGGCTTGGCAGCCATCGATCATGTGCTTTGGGAAGTGCAGGGGTGATTTCTTAAGTGTGGAGTTTGTGGGACCGCTAGAAGGAGGCGGTAGAAACCTTTTTGTAACAGCGAATTTTCCTTCAAGTCCCTGACAGAGGAAGAGAAGACAGTGTATGCAGAGAAGGCTCGTAAATGGAACAGCAAGAAGCGCTCTCAGAAGACAGTAAAGGAGGTAAATGCTGAGAATGGGAATGCCGTCAGTATGAAGGAGAAGGAAACATATTGGGCTCTGTGTGGTCACTTCCATAGGATGCTGTGGAAGTTCCACCTGCTCTCCACATCCTCCAGCTAGCTCTGGAGGTTATGGCTGCGGTAGTGCTGCCATTATTTCGGTTATGCAGATAATTGTTCTGCTTTGAACTGAAGGCGAAAATACTTGATGCCTCTTTAAACCATCACAGCTTGTTCCTTTGGGTTCTTTTGCTAAGTAAAATGTAGTTCTCTAACACCCTAGCTTTAACAGTGTTTTGCAGTGCCTGACTTAATTTTTTCTTTTTAATTTATACTGTAAATTGGTGTTACTTCGTGTCAACGGTTCATGTTGCTTTTGCTTTGGGGGTGTAATTGGTTTAGGCAGTTCTTGTTTGGTGGCCTGACAGCACATCCTAGAAGCAGCTGATTTGTTGTTCTCGAGTTCTGTGGTGAACCAGGTCAATAAAATGTTGTGGCCTATGCACAAATAAAATAATTACACTCTTGTATTATTTGTAGGTTGGTTGGATATGGGAGAGATGAGTAACACTGCTGTGGAGAGCACCGTAAAAGTAGGCAGTTAAGTGTGTATAGTCGTGGTTGGAAATGGTGCTAAACAGATAATTTCTGCTGTTTACTGCCTTGAAAAGGTGTTTGTCCTGTTTGTTTTGTTTGTTTCTGTCTCTTTTCCTCTCCCAGCATGTCCCTGAAGCAGAGTTACTTAAGAGTTTGCCTTGCGTGAGGTGTCGGTTTATTTCATTTCGGTATTTGTTGGTAGTGTAAAAACTTGTGTGTCCAAGGAAAGAAAGTCTCATTTACTGACTGAGTAAATGGATAATACTGCATTTACTTCTTAATGCCTCTGTTACTAGATAATGACTGTGAACTAGGGATTAGTGGTGAGGATAAATTCCAGGACTTCAAAACACGTGCTTGGTGATAGAGGGAATGACAGGATGATCGTAGTCTGGAGTAACTAGTAAAAATGGATTAGTTAAATTAGTCAGTCTAGACTAGAAGGGAGGTGTTAGGCAATGTTTTCTGGTTTTGGGGGCCTGCCTCTCTGGGGAAAAGCTGTTTAAACATGTTTAAACATTGTGGTGTCGTTTAGCAGGCTGAGCTTGTGTAATTAATGAAACTCCATTTTTATATGTCAAAGAGAACTAAGTGAAATGGCAGGTAAGTCACAAATGGAGGCTTCTGTGTTTCCTTCCACAAGTTGTAGTGTTTTAGAAGGTTGTAATCACAGAGAGGAATAACTGCTTTACCAGAATAAAGATCACCATCCTTACTGTGTCAGTGGAAATAGGCAAATATGAGGTTATGTGCTCTCATTTTATTAATCCTAGCCCTGTACACAGACAACCACGGTCACTTTGTTTAGTGAAAGCTCCTGTTCCTCTTTTGGAGGTGGCCAGAGCTTACTTAGATGGGAATAATTCCTCGTGTTGTTTTAAATAGTTCAAACTGATAACCAATTAACTTTGGTTAAGATGGTTATCTGCAGTCAGTATAACTGAGTGTGGATGTTATTCTCAATTTGATTTTGAGTGATCAGATTCTGTAAGGCTGCCAGGTTTCTTTTCCCATCCTTTTAAAAGCTTATTGTTAATGAATGGTTTTCAGAGCAATATAATGACTTCCTTAAGGCTTTATCAGCTTTTCATGAACCTGTTTCCTAGTCAAAGACAACTAACACATATGCCAGGTGCTTTTTTCATAAAACTTGTGGAGAAAAGTTCTAAATTCCAGTTTGAAGAGTGTTAAATTCCAGTTTTCCTTGCCTCTGACAAGTGGTTGAACCTAAGTGGTTGAACCTTATTTTTTTGTATTGCATTTTGTAAATTTAGCTGTAGTTCTTTAAAACTGTAATGGGTTGATAAAGGTACTGGAGAAAAATCTTACCTTCCTGGCCTGCAGGTATGCAGGCACTTTATACATGAACTTTTCCACCTAACCACAGCTATTAGTGGATATTGCATGTTCCTCTGATACAAGGAACTGAGTGACTTTATTTGGGGCGAGAGGACTTTTGTTGCTGTTTGTTGTTTTTTTGTTTTTTTTTGTTTTTTTTTTTTTTTAAACTTGCTCATCTTTTCCAGACTTGGAATGTGCCTGATCCAGTTCCTGCTTCTCTGACCACAGAGATGCCCAGTGTTACTCCTTTGCCAGATGCCTCTGCTCTGTCTTGGAAGAATGATCAGGGTATGGTGATTTTAAAGCAGTTGATCCTGGTGGATGAGAGCTTGCCCTTTGAGGATATTCTCAGTGGTACAAAGACTGTTTACATTTTGCTCAACAGGCTGTTTACATGTGTGCCAGATGTTTTACATTGGGCTATTGCTGTAGAAGGTAGGGGGACACCAGGGAAAATAGTGTTCCACCCTCAGCCTCCAAGAATTCTATCCTCTGTTTTTTAGCTCAATGGGAGTATAGCTACTAACAGTTTCTTAATAGTTTTTTCAAGGAAAAGGTAATTTTTCAAGTCCTGCATTTATGATTTGACAAGGCCTAATCCAAGTTCAGCATAAAAGAATAATTGTACTGATTTCAAAGGGTTAAGAATTGTTAGATATCAAAGTTCAAAATTTGTATGGTAGAAGTATTAAATAAAACAAGGGCCTGGCCTCATTGGGAGAATGAAAAAGGGAATATTCACTCTGTCAGTGTCCTTATAACATCCTGACTTGCTTCCTTATTGAAAGAACTCTTGAGAACTAAACCTTTCTAGCCTGTACCCTGTCTTCAAATGGTTGTTCTGATTCGAGTTGGGTAGTGAACACATTTGTAGTCTTCTACCCAGTGACTATTATGTTATTCTGAAAAATTGTAAAAGGTGGTGCTTACAAGGTAAGTCAAGAAGCCAGTTCATAATAACAGTATCTGCTGTGTGGTTAAGTCTCAGCTCCAGCTTTTTACCTCAGTCTCTTGAACTGTTTTCCTGTTGTCATGGTTATGGGGGAGCAAGAACAGTAGCTCCATAAAAAGTGAAATGCTTATTAGTGCCCTCTGTGCCAGGGATCATGCTCCCCTGTCATTGTGATGCAGATTTGATTGGGCTGATCATGCTGGCTTGAGTTGACACAATTGATCTTTCAGCTGAATGAGAGGCATAATGATAAAGGATAATTGAGATACATTTCATGGTGCTGCTCTTAATATTTCTCAGTTAAAGTTCTGTATGGTTCCCTGGAGCTGTATCAATTTTTTCATAAAGTAGGAGAGCTGTCTTTCCTATGACCCCTCAGCTTGTACAGTTTAAGACCCACATAAGGGAGTATGACCTTTCAGGCTCAGGGCAACTGGTGATAATGTCCTGAAGTCTGGCATTCAAAATTATTTATGTGTGAAGACAGTTGCACATCTCTAGTAGAGCAAGTAAGATTTTTTTTTATGAGGGGCAGAAGTTTAGATTAAGGATTAAATAGCTATGTTTAATTTCACTGAGGACATTGTGACAGTCATGAAGAGAAGTATTAAAGTGTAATGTAAAATATTTGACATAGCTTTATACTTTTAAATTAGTAAATGATAAATCTGTTTCTTACTGTGTTGGGTATTCTTGTTTTCTCTGGAAGCTCATTTGGTGGAGGAGAAGCAATCCTTTTAGTAGCAGACTTCTCATCTTCTTGCCCTACAGGATTGCTACCTACTCATTTAAGTGGTGCAAGCTGCCAAATTTAGCTTGTGAGGCTGTTTTGCAACTGCTGATTTGGTTTTCCCCTAACCTTATTTTCTGAAAGGGCAGAGAGACCTGTCCTTAAAAATAATAATAATTCCTGTTGGATTGCAGGCCTCTTAACACCTTGTGGGTTTGGAGGTTGGCTTTTTAAATTTTTTTTTTCAGTTGCTTGTATTTGTTGGGTTTTTTGCCCCATCACACAGTAGGATCTCTGGAAGATGTATCAGCACTACCAATGTGCCTGAATTCTGCCTAAGTGTTGTTGTCTTCTCATCTTGAATACAGAGGAAGTGCTGTGTGTTTTGCTTGGTTGTTACCCTTCTTCACCCAGTCATAGGAGAAAGTTCACCAAAGCTTTCCCTGGATGGGGTGAGACCAGCATGGCTTCTGTATCCTCTGGTGGCTTTTCTGAAGATGGTTTTGTTCTTTTTCTTTCAGATATGGTTGCAGACATCTTCTACTTCCTGGACATTTACAGCTATGGGAAGCTGCCACCCCACTGCGAGCAGCGCTTCCTTCCCTGTGAGATTGGGTGTGTCAGATACTCCCTACAGGATGGCATCGTGGCTGATTTCCACCACTTCATAGATCCAGGTGAGTTCCAAGAAAGTCAGAGAGGTACTGGGGTGAGAGGGAGGCTTTCTGGAGTCACTGCTGTCCAGGTTAGACTACTGGTGTTAAGACAAGTTTATTTCTTTGATTATAGATGGACAGACTTCTTTAAATATTAGAGCAGTGCTGGGTTTGTTTCTGAAGAGAATTAGTGTTAGAACTTTATGTAACTCTGAAGAGTGTGGGCTAAATCCAGGAGGACCTGCACATGTTTGTGCTTTGTCTTTCATGTCAATGAATGTTTCTTTCAATTGGACCTAAACACGCTCTACAGTGCACTTCTTTTAAAATGCATATAACTGAAAATAACTTTTCCAAAAGCAGTTGTGGCACTTTTACAAGGCCACAAGGGAAAATGAAGCTGTTCCTTTCTGTATGTGAAGCTGTGGTGTGTAGTTGGGAGTTAAGGATCTCTCCTTGGTGGTGTTGGATGATGATTGTACTTTCTCCACTTTTTTGCAGAGGTTCCACCACGTGGTTTTCGATACCACTGCCAGGCTGCTGGTGAGTATTAATGGAGAAAAAGAATAAGGTGTGCAATTTTAGACTCAGCTTATCTGACCTCTATCTAAATGTTTTCTAAGTCTTGATAGTCCTTATGTGTATCTTTGGCGTGAAGTGCTAATTAACAACAGAGTAACTCAAAGATACTGCTTTATATTTAAAAGTTAAGTTTAACAGCTTGGCATATATTAACAAAATTAAAATATCTACACCATTGTTGTGTCTGGCTTGGCCTGCCTGTTTCCTTTGTGACTCTCAGTAATGTTTATAGTCTCCAGTTTGTTTCTATTAGGACATTTCCTCTCCTTGTATACAGAGGGAACAAACTTGGCCCTGTTTTCCTACATCTAATACTTGGATAATGGCCTTTTAAAAGGGACAGGAGTGTGAGTGTTTGCTCACAGCCCAGAGCTAGTGACAAAAGCAAGGTTTTGGTAGCTTAAACACAGACCCTGTCTGTGCAGAGGAGGTGTGTGTGTGTTTGTAGATCTCTTAAGGAAACTGGACTTCTCACAACTTTTTGGATTTTTGTTTTTTTTCCCTATTCCCCTTCCCCCCCCTCCATTAGGTGATGTAACCCATAGGATCCCTATATCTGGATTTCACCTTCCTCGTTCCTGCTACGCAGTTGTGCTACGGGAACTCCTTGAGTTTGCCCAGCCAGCCAGAGGTGCTCAGCCTCGCTTCTTCTGCAGGGTATGGTCAAGGTCACAGCCCTAAATCTCTGCTTTCACTCCTGTTGGGTGACTAAGGAGATGCTTCACTCTAAAACCTAATCAGTGTGCATATCAGTGGGGAGAGGCACTTTTTCCAAAGTGTCCCAGTTCCATGCAGGAAGAAGTGGCCTCTAGAAGCCAGCCTTTTTATAAAGCAGAGACCTAATTTTCTGCCTTCTTATTTTCAGCCTGCACTTCTGGCTCTAATCTACTGACGAGCAGGGTCTATTGTTCTCTGACATTGTTATGACTTTGGTTAAGGGCTCCTAAGATTTGACTTAAATTGGATGTGCTCAATAATAATCATAAATCCTGCTTTTTTGAAAAGATATTTTTACGTTTTTGTGACTCTTTTCCCCATGAGAACAGCACGTGTCTTAAATTTTTGCACAAGTTTCATTTTCCAGGAAACAGAATAAAATGTTAGGATTCAGAGGTGTTTAAGTTTCATAACAGGTATATTATGTTTCAATTCAATTCAAACCTCATCTTAATCTTCAAAAAGTAGGGAGGGACAAGATCTTGGGCTCCATCCATAAATACAGGGCTCTAAAGAATTATGCATGAAATTTGGTTTCTCTTCAAGATAGTTGTCAGGGAGATTTCATTCAGTGCCACAAAAAAATTTTGGTTTGGAGGTGAATTTTTTAGACCTAGTCAGAAGTTATGGAGGTGTCAGAATTTTATGCTGTACTCCTTTGAGATGACAGAAATCTTTTTTCCCTCCAGTCTAATGACAGATTCCGAATTAACTGGTGTCTTGGTCGAATGGCCAGCATAACAGGTAGGAAATGGGTCATTTTTGTCCATCCTTTTCGCCTTTTACCCCCAGAAATAAGGGCTGTGTAATACTGGGCAGCTGTATTTGTCTGAAAAGCGTGTCTCAAAGTTTTCATAACAGCTGGTGCTGATAGCTAAAACTACTTTGCATGTTCCTTCCTCTTCATTTCTCCCACCACTTTCTAGGAAGAGAGGTTTTATTAAAAACCACTGGTGGAATATCTTTGAGCTTTGATGCTGTGATAAGAGGCTGGGCAGGGAACAGGGACTGCCTGAGAAATGAGCTGAGCAGGATATTCAATGACTCGTGTTCTGGCCTGGATTTTCACTGAACTGTAGGCATTGAGAGCCACTGGGAGCTTTTTGCTGTAGAAGACCTGATAATGAAACTGTACCAGAAGAAATACCAAAAGGAGCCATCCAGGATCTGGGTGCGTAGAAAACTGGATGTCTGCCTGTGGGATTTCTCCAGTAATACCAGGTGTGTTGGGTGGTTCTTTGTATTAAAGTGCCTGCTTTCAGATTCTTCTGTGTTGGTACAAAAAGTACTATTTGCTTGCAGTGTTGCAGGAGCATATTGGGTGATTATACAGTTAATTTAGAAGTAGGCTCTAGTGCTTCTGCTACTAATTTAAGAAAAGAACCAATAATTTGATCTTAAATTTCCATAGGTTTTAAAAAACCATGTAAGTTATTCTTGGCAGTGTACTTGGAATATGGACTTTAAGATCATCGTTTTAAGTTCATTGTTGTCACTTTGTCTTTTTATAGTCAGGCAGATTTTTGTTTCCATGAGTGTCTTCACTCTAGAGGGAGACCTTAAGGAGAATGAAAGAGTGTACTTTAAAAGACAGGTTTGGAGAGGAAAGTGAGGATGTTTGTGCTGTGAGGAACTGTTTTACATTAATGGGAAGCTTGAAATGGTCCAAATGGTTTAAATTCCATTTGTCTCTTAGGGTTCTCATTTCTCCTTGCCCCCCCATCTCAGCATGAAGCAGATTGCCTGATAAGCAGACCTTTAAACTTTGCATAAACTACTTAGGGCAAAGCTGTTGAACTCTGTGGAATTTGAAAGGTACTGCATAGTCACTACAACAAAAATATACCATTTTTAATATTTGTTCCTGTTCATTTGGCCAGACCAACTGTTCTTGTTGATTAACAATGTTGGTGCTTCTGAAATAAGCCTGAACTTAACTTTGTGTAGGTGCAAGTGGCATGAGGAGACTGATATCATCTGCTGTGCTCTGGCATCCTGTAAGAAAATGGGGTGAGTATTGCTGAGGAGTTGTCTCCATCATGATGGCTTTTATTTTGTTGGCATTGCAATGGTGAGAAAAGTGTTAATTACATTAGAATTCACTGTTTGACTTCAGAGACATTCTCAGTATGCTCTGGCATATCTCTACTTTGGAAACTTCTATACTCTCTGACATATAATGTAGATACATAAGGTTCTGTAATCCTTTTGGTGGGAAGAAAGGAAAAGTAAATAGTTGGGAAACAAGGAAATGCCATTTATGATCTCTGATGACAGCAGTAGTAGTACTTAGAGAGACCATAATAAGTAGTCTTTCATTCAAAAAACTCATAATGGACTGCTATGCCCCGAAAAAAAAAAAAAGTTGCTTTTCACACTTCTAAGTGCTGCATTTGATAATGTGGGGAAGCAGTTTGTTTTTATTTCATGTGTAGTTGTACAACAGACTTGTGGTCTTGGAAGGATTGCAGGTATGGTGCCGTAAAATCCTTCTGTCCTCTGGTATCTGTTCTGTGCATCTCAGGCTTTGGCTGCTTTTGTTTGCCAGTTGAAGCACATAAAATGCTGTGCTTCCCCACATCAGCATTCCAGCCCTCTTAGCCAAACTTTCCTTGTTTTTCTTTTTTTCTTGGTCAAGTTACTGCATCAGTAAATCCTTTGCTGGTGTGTATGGAATCCCGCTAACAGCAGCTCACCTCCCTCTGCAAGGCTCTGATTGTGATCAAAGCACAAAAACCAGGATTGTCAAACTGGATGCTGGACATATCCAGGTCAGATTCTTTCCATTGATACCCTGATTTATTTCCAGTTGCCAATTTCAGGTGAGCTGTTTTGTCTTTGGATTCTGTCCTTTGTGACATACGTTGGGCAGACTGATGAACTTGCGGGGTTTTGACCATGATTCATAGGTTTGATGGATAGTAGAATGTATTTCATGTTAGCAGATACGTGTACCTTATTTTGAATGTTTATTTTTTCATACAGGAAATGAAAGCTGGGAGTTCAGGATGTGACAAACCTTTGAGTCCTCCAAGACAGGATCAAGAATTTGTCCTTTCTAATAGTGAGTTTGAAACTTTAACATTTCTTAAGTGGAAAGATCTTTCAACTTAATCCAGTTGTTGGATTTTCAAATTTCTGTGCTTAGGTTGCTTGTAAGTGTGGGCTGTGTTTATTCTTGTATGTGGCTGTCCCTGAATTTCTGAAGACTCAAGCCTGAAGAGCTTTCCTTTTCTTACTGGACAGAATCTTAGGGTCAAAAATATCTCTCAAAATCCAGGTTTTTTTAAGAAGTGTTGCTTACCAATTTATGCTTTTCTGTTACACGAGGCCATTCCCATGCCCAGGTGCTTTGAGGAAGGCCCATGTTTAAAATACTCTCCATGCTCTTAAATCATTGTATATATGGACTGAGCTGGTCCTTGTTGCAAATGTTCTGTCACAACTTATTTAAAATACTTCTCTTTTAAAGTCTCTTTTTGCAGAAAGGATTTGTTTAGTAGAAGGCCTCTGAGCTCAGTTCATCTGGGCATTTCATGGCTAACCTTCAGAGGAACAGAAACAGGTTTGCAGAATAAATAACTGTAATAATTCAGATTTTGCAGCTTGATTTCTTGCATGTAAGATTCATGCTGAATTAAACTCTGTTCCACGTGGACATTGTGATCTTATCCTCTGTGTTTTTGGAGGACACTACCTGCCTGACTTTTTGTATCAGAGCTGTTGAGTAGATTCAGCTCCGCAGCACGTAAAGAACAATTCCATTAATTTATGCAAGCTTTAAAGGCTGGTTTGATGTGCAAACTGTATTTAATTTAATAGGTGGTTCTCCATGTGGTGTGAAGACCTCCCCTTGTGGAACAGGTGTTGTACAAGGAAGAGGAGTTATTCGATTGCTGAGAAGTGCAACTGGTCTATCCAAGTCTTTCAGTCAATGAAAATCACTTTCACATCCAGGACAGCTGTAAATTCTAATTTTCTCTGTTTCCCTGAGATAACTAATAGTTTCTCCAGACTGCAGTTTTTCATGTTCTGTGCAAACCTTGACAGTTGGAGTTCTTGTCAGAATGATAAAACTATTGACTGGATTTAAAGAAGAGAAAAAATCTTGTTCAGTATCTACAGGAAGACTTATTTTGAGGGGACCTGGCAGTCACATCTTTAAAACTGCATGCTGCACTAGTTGTATTCTTAATGAATGGAGTGCAAATTCAAGATCAATTACTCAATATAATTGAATTAGAAGAATTCTTTAGTGACCAGAGTCACTAAACAACTTAAATTTTTTGCTTTATTTCTTTTTTAATAACCTTCCCATCTCCTGCATGTGGAAGATGGAATTTTGGTGTTTCAAAAACTGATGCAGGGGGGAAAGCATTGAAGGTGTGAAGGGAATTCCTTAGGGGAATTATTAAAAGTCTGTAGTCCCAAAAGTTTGCTGTAATATTTCAGTTTTAGCCATGAAAAATTTGAGTGGTCTTTCAAGGCAACAAAACAGATTTTATATAAAATGTCTTGAAGGAAATACTGTGGCAAATTTATCTATCTGTTAATGTTTTTAGAGACACGGGCTGTATTACAAGAACATACCTTTTTTTTTATTTTTTCTTTGGTATCAGTTTTTAAGAAATGCATGTCCCTCAAACTTAGAGACTGAAGAGAAGTGTAGGTGTTAAGGAGTTGGTTTGTTGGGTTTTTTTGGCAAGAGTATCAAATTCAAACTGATACTTCACTAGAGTTTAGTCAGGCTGGGTAGATACCCATCATAATTATTTGGGGGCACACAGAAAAGTGGGACACTGTATGACATTTTCAAGGGAAGTTAAATGTTCCTTTTTATGGAGGTAGTGCTTGGACTAATCCCCAGAAAGTTGTCTGTCTGAACCTTGTGCTTAGTCCATGTGTCTTCTAAGCAAGTGGTTCTGAGAAATAAGAGCTTTTTTTGTTAAGTTCTTCCTAGATTTTGTACCAACAGATGTCCAGTTTTGAAATACTATTTCCATAGCAACTAACTGTGTGAAGATTTTGTTCCTTGTAGGTACTGAAACTCAAGATGAGGTGGTTCATTCCCCTGAATAAAGGAAAGAAAACTAACTAAACAACTGCAAGCAAAACCCAAAATGCAGCCAAAATAAGAGGTTTATTGAGCATGCTGGTCAGTGTTGTCAGAAAGGGACTAGTGGTGGTTTAGTAGGAAACCTTTTACAGTTGCTGTAAGGCCAGTTGAACCCTTTCTTCCAGTATTTTAGGATCACTGAAGCATTTCTATTTTTGCCTAACTGTTCACCTTTATCACTGAATTTCCTCAATTGATTCTGTATTTCCTTTCTTTGGAGACTGCTATCCTACCTGCTAATTTTCACCATATAAAGGACAAAGAAGCTCTAAGGCTGAAATTTACCAATGAAGCACTGGGAATGTTGTAATGGACTGAGAGTGTCTATCTTGATAGTGCTAAAGGCTTTTCTGCATTTGTATAAAGTGGTCCAAGTTCCTTAACTGACAGCCATTGCTGCATTGATACTTCATAATATACAGAACCATTGTTTTTGAAGTATTTTCAGAGTTCACTGTTGCAATAAAAGTTTGTTTCATTTCTTATGTAGGAGACAATTCATTAAAAATTATTGTTGAAACACTTATTCAATGTTAAGTACACAAACCAAAGAACATTATTTTACTAAGCTTAATGTATTAAATGTCAAGACTGAGATAAAGAATGTGAGCAGAAGTGGGGAAATGCCATTAGGATTCTGTGGCATGTCTGTGTCTTACCACCTGTAAATTAAAATAGCACATAAGATGTAGAAGATCTAATTATATGCTGTAGGCAGTGGGTTGTAAACTGGGGCAGTAACAACTCTAGAGGGGGTTTTTTGTAGTGAAAATCAAAAGATCTGTGCCCATTAGAATGAGTACACTAACTTTAAAGTAGCCCATTTCATACTGTTACTCTGCATTTATTGAGGGGGAACCCTAACAGCTGTTGAAGGATGATAGAAAATTCTTTCATTTTGGAGCTCTGCTTCCCTGGCTGTTCTGCAATTTGCAACTCTGGTTGATTTCTGGAAAAATAAATTCTGAAAAACAAGCTCAATAAAGGAATGCTTCTCTCCTTTAGGTAAAGATGAGGGGTTGCAACCTTGGCCCACTCCCTAAGTGCAAGGAGTAGTAGACAAGTGGTTGAATTGTGCATTGCTACTCTAAGGTTTTGGCCAGTTTTTGAATGAGGGTCATGAAAACAATGCGTGTAGTGACAGCTTTGCTGATCTAGTCTACATCAGTACGTTGTAATCATATTCTTTTACATTCTATTTAGAGTATGTAACTGATACTGAAAAATAAAACAGGTTAATCTAGAGTAAGCAGCAGTTGCTGCTGCTTTTGACTGTTACTTATGCATTGCTGGCTTGTCCACCTTCTCCTTCCAGTAAACTGCAGGAACCAGGGATGTGTCTAAGGTAAGAGAAATCTTTATTGCATCTTTAACAATGTGTCACTCATCCAAATCCTAAAAGGTAGAAGCAAGGCAGTAATTTGGTGGGGATTGTCTGTGTTGAAGATCTGTCAGGTGTGAGGCTGGGGGAAGCAGTGCTGTGATCCTGGATCAAAGAGCAACAGCTGATACTTATTCCATGGGGTGTGTCCTGTGCCTAGAGGGAGGTCCATGCTGAGTCATTCCCCTCTAGGAAACTTGCTGCCATTTCAGGGATTCTGTGAGCTCTCAGTTAAGTGCTGGTGTGCTGAAGGTCATATTCTTCTGAATAAGTACTTGTTCTGGGTGAATGAAAATCTCTGTTCTAGGAAACCCTGTCTCAATTTTCTTGTAAAATAGTTGTATTTTTCTTTTCCTGGTAAGTTTTTTAAAAACCATTATTATCATAGAGGGGCTGTGTTTTTGAAGCTGGTAGTTGAACTAAAAAGTGCTAACCCTTTGTGCTGGCAAGGATCTCAGACTTTGCCCAAAAGTGAAGTGACTCAAGTATATGTGTGAAACTGGGTTTATTTTCTGGTTGATAGATGGAAGTAGCTGCAGCTTACTACAAAGGCTTTAACAGCATCATTCCTTTTGGCAGTCTAAATGTACTCTGGTGGAGCCAGAGAAAAACAAGTTGGTTATCTAGTTTTTGCCCTCCTGATGACTTTTGTAGGAATATCATTCCTTACTGTCACTCTACAGTGGCCAGCCAATACATTTTATTGCAATGATTTAGTAAAATGAAGAAATTAGCAAACATTTCTATTAATCTAACCCTGTATTATCTCTGTTCTCTCACTTTTCTGTGGTTCTATCTTAGAGGTTCCCATAAACTTCTCTAAATGCTATCTTCAAATAATTCCCTTCAATCCCTAGTGAACAGGTGAAGTGCAGCAGAAGTTACAAATGCCCTTACGTTGGGCTGTAATAAATTTAGTAGTAGCTCCAACACATCCAGAATTAATCTTGGAGATTTGATCATTGTACTGTGAACTTCATCAGGAACACTGCCTCGGTCTTTCCTGGAACATTTGATACAAATAAACAGAAAAGAAGTGCAGTTGCTCTAGCAACAAGGATGGTGAGGTAATTAACTCTTGTCTTTCTGACAAGTTGTGAGTTGTGCACTGTACTGAATCTCGAAGTGGGCTGTGGCAGCACCAGCTTTTGTGTGTCTGTAATACTGGAAATACTTGCCAAGATCCTGAGAAGAGTGGGGAAGGCAGTGAGAGCAGATATTGGTGGTTGTGTGGGAAATGGGGAGGGTGGAATCCCTGGGGCCAGCTCTGTGGGGTAAAGGAGCATCAGGACATTAAGGACAGTGTCTCCTGAGCACAAGAGCAATCCAGGAGAGATTGATTGGGAAGACTCTTGTCTTCACAGGGATCTTGTGGCTGCATCCTAGTCCTAGTGCAGTGTAAGGGAAGGAGGAGCAGGTGTGGGCTACAAAGGAAGAAGCCATAAACACGGGCCAGGACTGTGGGGATGTTGTTTGGAAAGCAAATCTGTACTGAGGAAGGGTTCAGGGAGGAGAGCAGCAGCAGTGGGAGTTCCAGAGCCATGCAGTCCCTTGAGCCAGATGTGCTGCATCCCAGGATGCTGAGGAAGCTCACTGACACATTTTGGAGGCTGTTCTCTCACCTTGGGAAGTCCACAGCAATGGGAGGCAAATACTGCACCCATCTGTCAAAAGAGTGATCTAGGAAAGCCTGGCCTGCTCAGTTCCACTGCTCTCCTGGGAAAAATCATGGAGCAAGCCCTCTTGGAATGTGTTTATGGGTACATGAAGGAGAAGTGGGGGACTGGAAGGAGTCAGCATGGATTTACCAGTGCAAAATCCTGCCTGACCAGCCTGTTTGCTTTCTGTGCTAAATTTGTAAATAAAGAAAGTTGAATATAACTAAACAGTAGTTTACTATGTGAAGTATAAAGTAGGAATTTACTTTTCTGCCTGGTCATACATTTTCTCCCTTCTTCCTGCCTTTTGAGGGAAGTGGTTATTGAAGTTCAGTATACATACATTGACTCTTTGGAATTAGTTAAGTATCACTAGCTTAACTTATCCAAATTAATTATTGCTGGTTTCATTTTGCATAAGGTTGTGGCTATACTACAGGTTACTCTTGGAGTTATTCCTGCTTCAAAAGACATACAAGACAGGCAGGAAATTAATTCAGTCACAGGAAAACATTTGAATAAGGCATGAGTTTGAATATGTGTATTTCTGGCTGTAGAGTAGAACGAATTGGTTGAGGAAAAACATAAAGCATTCTGATAAATGCACTACTTCCGAGGTGTTTTGGAAAAGGTAAAAAGTGATAAGCAGCACTGAGTTCTCTCAGCCATATCTCTATGTGCTATCATTTACTTTATTTCTCAGTGCAGAGCTGGCCTTAGCATTGCAGAACTTGAAGTAGATCTGTTTTAAATGTTGTCAAGTTGGACTCTCTTGCTTTTCCTCTGGTAGTTCTTATGGAATCTGCTTACAGAGAATTAAATTCATGGGTTTGGGAGTCATTTTGTAGACTGTGTTTTGTGGCTGATTTCTTTGGAGAACTTAGTGGAGTTGCTTACTGCTAATCTGTATTTTCCTTCATGCCTAAAATGACCACTGTGCAAGTGTTACTTGAAGGCTTCAGTTGACAAACAGCAATTAAGCTTCACATATCCTAAAAATTAACAGTGTGGGACAGGTAGCAGAGTTTTTCAATGGTTTAGTGGCCACAGCCAGTTTCTGGCTATGTACTGGCATTATTCTGCTGATAATTTTCAAGTCCTTTTGCTGCACTTTCCAGTTAAGATGTTTTAGAATCCACACTGTTATCCCTCAGCAGAAACCCTCCTCAGCCACAGGGTTTTGGTGGAGGAAACAGGTTGTGCTGACTAATGTCTGTAACATTTATAAAAGAAATAGCTTTTGTTTCACAGTAGAAATGTGTTACAATGGTAATTAGATAATTCACACTATGCTTGCTTGATACAGCTCTGCTTCTGAGCTATGCACTTCATTTTTTGTCTGCTTTCAGCTTCTCTGTGCTATGTTCTTTTTTAGCCATCCATTTTTGCAATGTTTTGTCATGCATCATGAGAAAAGGTCCTCAGAATGTCTTGCATTTCGGGTTGTCCATTGCCAGAGAGATTTAGATTTGTGTGTTCATAGTAAAGAACTCCTGTTGTTGTTCTTTGCAGTTGTTATTACTACAAATGAGTAATTGTACTTTAAGTATTATGTAAAACAAAGGCAGCCAGAAAGCAAGCCAGAATCACAGTTCTGATAGGGTGGTTTTCATAGTTTGAAATCTAGAAAATGCTAGTCATGTGTAGGAGGATGGCTGGTTCTTCTTTGAAGTTAAATTTTAGATTTTTATTTCAGTAACTGTTAGGGGGTAAAGAGTATGTGAAAGGCATTGCTGTAAGTTTCTGAAACTCCCAAAGTTGAAGATGCAGTAAGGAGTTTTGAAAGGATAAATATTTTACTGCAAACATATCTTAAAAAAAAAAAAAAAAGCCAAACAGTAAAAAAACCAAAACCAACAAAAAAGGCAACCAATTCCCAAAAACTGTTAATTAGCTTTAATATCTATTGATAGTTCTTGCAGATGGACAGTCTGTTCTCTTCCAAAGATACCAGTGGTAGGAGTTCCCTCCACATTTGCACACATCTTGCACATAAAATGCAGTACTTCTGATTAAATTGTTACACTTTTGAATAAAAAGGGTTTTTTTCCTTCTCCTTCCCCTCTCCCCCCCCCTTTTTTTTTTTTTTTAATAAAGTACGTGCCCTGTACACACTGTCACATTGTAGTTTTTTCAGAAGCAGCAGGAACAATGGACTATTTCTGACTTGCCCATGCAACAATCAGGAGTAAAGAGTAATATAATGAAAATTAGGAACTCTGGGAGCTAGAACTCAGAAATTCAGGAGTCTGATAGTAAATAGGTTAGATTGTTTCTAGTTCTTATCAGTTGCCCATCTGAATTGTTACCTTACCTGTGACATTATTATTCACTATTGTCCCAAGCAGGAGACTTACTGGTCATTGATTATTTTTTCCATATCTTTATTTATATGTGCAAGTATAATATATACAAAGAACACATTTTAAAAATGTCTTTAAAAATCATCTTGCTTCAACCTTCATAAAAAAAGTTTGTGTTGGACAGTGGTGAAAGCTGTGACATTTGCATGACTCAATAAACAAAACCACCCTTCCTTGATGAAATGCTGTTGGTGAACATTGAAACCTTTTGTGGATCTGGGGATACATCAGCAGCTCTGTTCCTCTCTTCTCCAAATAAACCTGACTGGTTTCTTTTTTCAGAAAGCTGAAAGTCTGGAAAACTGGTTATTTTTGGATGACTCTGACTGGGTGCAGCAGTGTTCCACGTGCATTTTTCTGAGAGTCACTGTACATCAAGCACTTCTTTCCAGGGAAGCAATAATGTTCTCTCCCAGAACCTGAAGGCAGAGCCTTTGGCTTTCATTTTATAATTCAGCTCCTTGCAGTAAGAAAGAGGGATTGATTTCTTTTCTACAGTGATGTCTGTGCCTCAGCAGATCCTGGAGATGGCAGTGGCTTCTTCATTCATGCATTCTCCACATCCTCCCCTGTGCTGTCTTGCCTTGGTGGCATCCGCCTGACAGAGGGTTCATTTCTGTCTTCTTGCTCCCTAGAACATTGTTCAGGGGTAGAGATGTTACCAAAACCAGCCAGTAGCCTCTCTGAAGAGATTTTGTGGTAGGATACTTTTAAACAGCTCTAAGTTGATCTAGAACTGCACCTAGCTGAAGTCCACAAATTCAGTCTTGCTGGTGAGGCAAGAGTTGTGGGAGCTACTTTTTTATTTATTGCATGTGTGCTAATTCACATCCAAGGTTTGAATAATTTGGTTCTACCTAGAGATACAAAGGTGTCTGGGACTTCTGGGCATGTCCTATGAGGAGAGATGGGAGCCACTGGGGTGGACACTGAAAGGAGCAGAAAGATTTCTTTTCTCCCCAGCTTTCCACTCCCCTCTGTTGCTGCAGGAGGGAAAAGGAGAGCCCTTCCTGTGTTGCATTGCCTGCTGTAGGGAGAGGTACTCACGTCATCTCATAGTCCTCCTCCTTGCTTTCCCGGCAGCAGCAGCAATAGGCAATGATCCCAATCACCACAATGGCAGCAACAACTCCCCCAATGATGCCAGCATACAGAGCTATGTTCATGGATGCTGCATGGAAAGGGAGGAGTTAGCAGGGGAATGATGTCAAATGGCATCAGCACTGCACTTCAAACCCTCCCACCAGCTCCACACTGAATGGAAGCCACATTGGTTTGACTGCAGCAACTGGGAATAATTCTGTACTGGGTAGTGCAGGAGCAGTTAGCTACTGACAGGGAGGAGCTCGGGGTTCTGAACAGCTGTGCTTTTTTTGTCCATAAAGTTGGGTTTCAGACATCACAAATTCAGTGCTGTTTGACTCAATAGAGCTTTTTTATGTCATTTCTGAGCTAACCCAATGAGCTGGTGAGTGCTCTACCAGCATGTAAACCAGTAGAGAGGGTCTCTCTTAAAGGTGTGCAGAAAGCAGATGATAGCATTCCCCTCCTTTAATGCTTTGACTCTGAGCTAAGATATTCTCTCTGGTACTTCTCTTTCCCAAGGCAGCCCCATCTCTTACGTGGCACAACGCTGACTGTCATGTTACAAAATTCTGTTCCCACATCATTTGTTGAAGTGCAGATGTAAAAGCCAGAGGTGTCTGCTGAGATGTTCTTCAGAGTTATTTGTTGCCCTGTTGTGAAACACAAATCAGGCCAAAAAAGAGAAGAATTAAAGCAGGGAAGGAAGTGGCAACAGCAGCCCTCCAGTTCCAGCCCAGGGTGGCTGGAGTGATGAGAGGTTATTAAAGTTGATGGATTGCTCTGTCTTGCTCAGGAGCTCCATGTTCATCCCTAGGTTTTAGAGTGATTTGTGGGAGGATAAACAGAAGTGTGCTGTTTTGATTACAGGGAACATGTGGTATTCGAACATTCCTTTTAGAAGCAAAATTGTAGGTGGAGGGTAGAGAAGTGTCTGTGCTTAGAGAAAGCTTTTTTTTTTTTTTTTTTTTTTTTTGTGTTGGATTTTGAGAAATGTCAGATGCCCAAATCAGGACCTGCCTCTGAGAACTGGCCATCTTGATGAATTAACTTGTTAAACAAAAGAAAGCTCTTCTGTCCTGCAGCTCTTAGGATTTCAGATGCTAATTATTTAGCAGTGGGGGGAAAGGTTTTCTAGTCTGGGAGAAGCCATACAGGCTGTGTAAATAAACGAAGAAGAACTGCAGTGACACAATTGCAGTGATGCTGATGCTTTCTGTCCAACCTCACATAGCTCAGAATCACAGGCTGAAGCTTAGCTCTGTCTGCTCAGGCAGTCAGTTTGTTTGTTACATCTCCAGCTGATATGGATATGTGTAGTCCATGCTTTTTGCTTGTGAGAGAGATTCAGATCCCTGCTCTGAAAGCAAAAGACTGAATACTTTTTAATGACTTTCCTGTTTCCCTTGTATCTCACTTTCTTGTGTTTAGGATTTGCTGGCACCTAGTGCCATATAGTAGAAGAGCATGCAAAAACTGAGAAATGGCAGACCATATACTTGCTTGATTTTCTTTTTTTTTTTTTTTTTTTTTTTTTTTTTTTTGGGGGGGGTGTGTGTGTGTTTCTACATATTCCTTGTATTTACTTGTCCCTCTTTTTTTTATTTTTTTTTTTTTTTGGGGGTTGGGGGTGGTGTGATGTTTGTAGCTCTAAAAGCCTCAGTCTAGAAGTAGAATTTAAATCCTCTTAATAAATCAGAAGTAATTGAGTGAGTGAAATGGAGAAAATGTGGATCGGGTACTGTCAGCTCTGGAGTGTCTCCTGAGGAGGTTCTGCAAACTTTGCAGCAGTGGGAATTTTGCTTAGCACAGAAGGAAATTGCCTGTAGTGACATAGTGACAGGAGGGCACGCAGCCAGCCTGGGGCACCAGGGGACAGTGGGCACATTGCTTGGCCGTGGGTGCTCAGATGAAAGTAGAAATCAGGTGGGAATGGGCCAGCAGGGACTCCTGTCCCGGGGAAGGACAGGGTGACAGCAGAATCTGCTGCTGTGACAAATCCCCGCTGTGCTCGGGGCTGTGCGTGATGCGCTGGCACCACTTAGTGGCCAGTGAAGTGAATATAAAGTTCCTGCCCCTGGTGATACTTTGTGTATTTTATGCAAGAATCAGCTGGTGAGTGTGGAATCCTGTGGAGTCTCATCATCTTTAGTTTACTTCCCTTAAACCAGGAAGGGTAGGTACAGACACTTAGTCTTTCTGAAGCTGGACAGGCCAGGAAAAAACAAAGCTGTTTCATGAAATAAATCTGAGTCCTGTCACTGGTACACTTAACCATAATTTCTGTATAAATAGTTCTGTTAAGGCCCTGTTGTGGAAATTCAGCTCCTTTTTCCTTCTAGATTCCAACTTTAAATGAAAGCAAATAAAATATTAGGGCCTGTGTGACCATTCTAAGGAACCAGAAGTCTTTTTCATGCCCAAAGCAGGAATGGTGTAACTTTCCCATATCCCCTTCCTCTAGGTGAGGGGTCATCACTGGAAGAAAGCTTCCAGAACCAGCTTTTGTTTCCTTCAGTTTAGAAAGGGATCTGCTCATTGTCAAACAAGCTGGGATATAAAGACAGAAAACTTAGTGTTGTTCCTCATGCTATGCCTTTCTCCCAGCAATTGAGAAATAATTATTTCTGGCTGCTTCCAGAGCCATCCAGCTTTCTCATCAGGGGAGAGCTGAAGCTAAAGTCTTTCTGACCATTCTTACTTCAGGTAAGATTCCTTTTCCCCCTGCTCAGTTGCTCATGAGCATGTCTTGTATCAAAAGGACAACTTCAAAATCCTGTCCAGAGAACATCCTAGAATAAGCCTTAAGAGTGTTTTTGTATTTGCATTTTTAAATCTTTCCAGCCCTTATCTGCAGAGACCTCAGCACCTCGATGTCTTTGGATTTGCCATACCTTGTGTGTTTGGTAGCACACGGGGCTCATTTTGCACGTTGAAGCTTTTCCAGGTGTATGTGGGCTTTGGGGAGCCCTCGTGAGAAACGCAGGTTAGGTTGATTGTCTCTCCATATTGTGCTGTCCCCAGAATCTTGCATTCGGGCTTGGATGGTGCAACTGAAGGAAGAAAAAAGGAACTCTATTAACCAGAAGTAGTTTCTTGTTTCAGCCCATCTGCATCTGTGGTTTTTATCCTTGCAAGCAAAGGCTGGTCTTGCACCTGTCACCTTCATCTTAAAGGAACTTGAAGTGAATTTGTTTTGTAATTTGTTTGTAATTTGTTTCTCCCTTTTTGGCACTGGAAAGCCAAGAAGGAGTTGCAAGATGCTTTTTGGGTTCCGCCTAATAGTGTTAGGTCATCCTTTGATAAGTGGAGTGTGACAGGCCACAGGGGGGATGATGGAAGACTTGCAATGATGCCATTATTATTATTTATGATTATGATTATTATTATGATTATGATTATTTATGATTATTATTATTATTATTATTATTATTATTATTTTATTGTGAAAGGGAGCTGCACAACTCTGAAGGCTGTTTTCTACAGCCAGGTGTCTGAGGGAGTTGTGTGCTCTACCCATCCCAGCGTCTTTCCAAGGGAGTAAGAAAAGACCAGAGATGGAATTCAGGATGACAGCTGTTTTTGTTGTTAGAAAATGTGTTGTTTATGGACACTGGAGGAAGGGCAGATGTGTGTGACAGTGCGTGGCAGTGCCTGTGTCACTCACCCAGCACGAAGAGGTCCTGCAGCGCGGACTCTCGGGGCGGGTCGTTGCGCAGGCGCACGCTGCAGGCGTAGGTGCCGTTGTCCTCCATGGTCACAGCACTGATGGTGATGCTGATGTCCCCACTGCCCACATTGCCACTGAACTGGATGCGATGGTCGTAGCCCTCCCCGTACTGCACCTCCCCGTCGAAATAGCGCGTCACAGCGTCATCCTGGCACAGGGAGGGGACAGCGTCAGGCTTGGTTTCTTCTGTGTGAGTCTGCCACCTAACTCCATGAATCAGCCACCCTAAAAGAGCAGCTTGGAAAAGAGCACCTTGAACTGCACCAGTTTGAGAAAAAGCCAAGCAAAACAGAAATTCAAAAGGATGTCTGTTTCCATCCGGAATCCCCTTCTCTGAAATCAGAGACAACTGATTTCTTTTGCTGGGGCTTATTCATCTTTCCACAGCATGGGACTTGTTTGAGTCCCATGTCAGTCAAATTGCCCTTTGGTTACACAAACGCTGCCAGCAAGGATCTCCAGAGAAGAAACCCTTGTCACACCTTGCAAGGAGATCTCCAAAGGCTGCTTCCCCTCTCACTAATTCCCAAGAAGTCAAGGAGAACTTTAAAAGTTTCTTAACCTTCATAGCCATCAAATGGATGTAGGATACCTCAAGAATCTCTCCATGTACTGAATCATCAACTTAAAAATTTTTATATAGTATCAAAAATATATGTATTAGACATATGCTTTCATATATATGCATGTTTTTAGAAATTATCTGTGTTTCACATGTTTTAATAGATGTGAACCCCACAGTACATACAGTGGTGTATCCTCAGTAAACACCTGTAAGAGCAAGAGAGAAGAGGAAGAGGGGTGGGGGCCTGCCTAGTGTTGTGCATAAATTGCATCTAGACTCAGCATTTCTGTTTGCACAGTTCTGGGACTAAAAAAAGTCTGGAAGAAGTATTTTTCTGTCAACATCCATTCCCATCTCCTGCCCCATCTTGGATGCCCACTCATCTGTTTCTTTATGCAGCTCAGTTTACCTTGCTACTGATTTTCTTCCAGACAACCAGGTCGTCTCTGCCAGGAACAGAGTTTGATTTAAAATTACAGTGCAGGGTAGCATTTTTTCCTCTTGCCACTTTGGTTTCCCTTGCAGGTGCTTCCACAGTGAGGGCGTGAGCAGACACCAGAACTAGGAAGAGAGTAAATGCTGCACTCAGCAAAAATAACAACATCTGGATTCCATGGTAGTCTCTTTGGCTTCCTTACACTAACCCCTCATTCCCTGTCATGCAGGCCTTTCCCCACTGAGCAAGAGGTGATGTGTGCTGGGGCTGATTGGCTCTGGGAAGCTGCTGCACAGGAAGGCTTTGAGCTAAACTCTGCTCTCTCTTCCTTGCTTCCCTCTATTTCACCTACTCATCTATTGCTATGGAGTCTAGAAAGACACTTTATTTTTTTCCTGAGCCTTCCTTCAGTGTGACTGACACCCTTTGACAGTTCAGAATGTATAGATGGAGACAGATAAACAAATACTACAAGTGCATCAGCAGTCTGAAGGATTCAGGCTAAGCTAACAAACTGATATTGTCAAGTTTCAAGGATCAGGAAAACTGTCAAATAATTTGCCTCGATCCAAATCCATAGAAAAGTGATATTTTGTGTGAGGGAATCAAAACCTGTTCATGTTTTTCATCCCTGAAAACAGAAAAACCTAGAGAAGCAAAGAGTGATTGAAAGAAACAAGGGAAGAAAAGCTCTTAGGGTTTTTTTTTTTGGTTTTTTTTGATGAGTAAGGTAGTAGTCACCTTTCTCCAAGAACTCCAGCTCCTGCCTCTGGAGCACAGGAATAGCTGAGAGTTGAATAAAACAGAAATTCCTCTGTGCCCTGAGGAAGCACGCAGGGTGCAGGGCAGGTGTTTCTTTTACACTGAATTCCCTCTGACTTGCTCTTAATTCATCATGTCTGAGCACTGCCTGGTGGGCAGGTCTCTGTTGTTCTCAGAATTGAGCTGGACATTTATGTCTGCCCTGCCATAGGTGACCTTCATGCCTGTGAGAATCCATGGTTAAAAACACTGCTTTCTCCTAACAGTTTGTGTGGGTTCTGTGTTTAGGCTTGTTGGTTTGAGGCTTTGGTGTTCTTATTTTTTTTTTTTTAATGGCACCATCATTTGTGGCAATAATTTGGGAAAACTGTAAAGGGCAGGGTAGGAAGTGCTGCTCAGAGGTGCTCCCATGGCAGAGAGGAAGGTGGTGCAGTAAGGAGGAAAGAGGAGGAGGGCTCCCCCATGGGGAGCATGTGGTGGTGAAGGTTTGCTTCTGAAAGCTGAGTCACTGTTCTCTGGAGAGGATTCATCTGAAAAGTTATCACCTAGCAAACTTTGGGTCCTCATTCTGCCATATCTTTGTCCAGGTTAAATCTATAAGGAAGTGTAATGTATAAAGGAGAGTGCAAAGGATTTCTAGATTCCACCTAGAGTTGCAAACTGGTTGTGAACACCCACTTTTTTAGACAGGAAAAGCGTGCAGCCCTCTGCACTAAGTGAGTGGGTGAACACCACTGGCAAGCTGAGCACTGCTAGGTCCTTGACTAGCAGTGAACAAGCCTTCCTTAGAAAGTAACAGCATAGGGTTAACACCAAAAGGTTGTGTTGTCACTGCACTAAGAACCTGAAGTGACAATTCAGGATGACAATTCCAGTTGGCACAGGGATCTGCTTTTAGCCTAAATTCCCCTTTGTCTGCATGCCCTGCCCCACGACTGAGTTGTTCTCTGGGCTCCCAGAGTTCATTAGTGAGCTGTGTTTTCACCTCTTCCTCTGTGACATGGCAGGGGTGGCTTCTGTTCTCTTGGGGATTATTTCATTTACAACTGCTGACAGTTATGAGAAGGAAACTAGGGCAAAGTATTTCTACCGTGCTTTTATTGCAGCCACTCCCAGATCTTTCTCTGCTCTGGAGCACCCAGGGCAAGGGCCATGTTTGCATAGCCC
Source organism: Muscicapa striata striata (assembly GCA_030060385.1). Classification (NCBI taxonomy): domain Eukaryota; kingdom Metazoa; phylum Chordata; class Aves; order Passeriformes; family Muscicapidae; genus Muscicapa; species Muscicapa striata. The sequence goes on along the minus strand of JAREIS010000058.1, from coordinate 2,086,912 downwards.
CGGGGCTCTTTCTCACTGCTGTTTTCATATGCCCTCTGGATGAGAGACACCTGTGAAAGCTTTCTCCTTGCTTGTTCTGACTGGATAGAGATGCTTTCTTGCATTCAGGTGAAAAGCACTGCTGTCTGTGCTGGGAGATGGAGCAAAACCCATTTCCTGATCTTTTTGTCCCTCAGAAACTGGTTCCACTGGGCTGGGCATCACTGACAGGTCATAAACACAGCCTGAGACAGAGAAGAAACTGCCCAACCCTAAGACTTTTCCTTCTTCCAGTTGGATGAGTCAAATCCTACAATAAACGAGATCTTTCTTTTCTTCCAGACATGTTTGGGGCAGAGTTGGGGAGCAGCTGAGCCCAACTGCACGAGGCACCTATTGATCTGTTGCTGTCACCCTCACATCCCACTGCTTCTGGTGCTCTTCATTTGTCACCCCCATCTCTTTCTGCATCCCAGAAGGAGCTTCCCTCTCTCAGGGAAGCAACACTTTCATTCTGAGATGTCAGACTCAGGCTGATTTCTTCCTTCTCACCACATTTCACTTCATAGTCAGCATGTCTAAAAGTTGTGGTTTATTCTTCAGAGGTTGGGGTGTTTTTTTCTGAGGGAAAACAGAATCTGTTCAAAATATGGTGAAGGGAGAGGAACCAAATTCTGAAAGAACTCTGAAAAAGGAGAGAGGACAAATAGCCTGCATACTGCTAGAGAGACAGAGAAAAACATCACCTAGATATAAGCCCTAGAATTACTTTTCTATGTGTTATCACTTTGTATGTTTATAATATTTTAAGAAATTGAGGGAGGTTTTATCTCCCTCTGCTTAACTTAGAGATTTGTACTTGTACAAAGGAAGAAGAAAATCAAAGTTACATTTCTACTTTCAGATTCCTTACTGAATAGTTGTTAAAAGACTAAAAGGCAATTAATACAATTACAGGAATATTTTGTTTGCATAAATAAATTGAGATTCTGATCAAGCAAAAAAAAAAAAAAAAAAAAAAGCTTCATTTTACGTACTTATTTTTCTCTGAAAAGTTCCCCATACTTAATTTGCATAGCATGAAAGGTGAGAATAATGAAAAAGGAGAGTGAATACTAATGGCATTGCACACGTTAAATACACAAACCGTGACCCGGGTCACATTTACTGCACATGGAGCCCATCCACTTTTTCTGATTACTTAAAACTTTGTGAATTTCCTTTTTGTGAGTCTTATTGTTGAAGTGAGGTTTTCAGGATTTTTAGTAGAAAACTCCCATGTAGGTAGCTTGGTCTGAAGCTTGGAATAAGGCGTAGGAACATTGATATAAGAAGATGAGACAGGATAAAAAGCACTGAGACTTCCAGAAAAGGAGGTTCCTTCTTCAGAGGTAAATACTGTTGTAACAGAAACTGATAAAACTGTTTATGAAAAATACTTTCCAGCTGCATGAAAACAGCATTTTTTCCCACTCCTAACAGTTTTGGGAGATGCCTTGGTGTCTGAACATTCAGCACAGAGATGGTACACATACTTGTCTGGCCATAAACACAAAGGAACCTTCACTAAACAAAAAAAGAGACATACAAAGTGCACTGAAGTCCTTGTACTTTGTAGTGCTGTTTCCTCCCACCCAACCCTTGAGGACAGAACCAAATTAGTACTCACTTGCACTGAAAATGAACAACCCAAGTCCTTTCATTGCCATCCGCCTCATCTCTCTTTGTTTCACCTCAAGGTGCTCTTCCTTGTAATCTCCAGGAAGCTGGGAAGGTAATTGGCTTTCCCTGAAGGGCTTGCTTTGCAGGGGCATCTCAGGTTCACTTCCTCAGTCTCTTTTAAAGTGCTTCTGCCCCAGCCTGCCCCTCCCCTCCCAGCCAGAATGACAAGCCACATCACCAGTAGGCTTAGACACCACTTGCTGCTCTGTGTGACTTGTGAGCTCCTTCCACAGTTGTGAACTTTCTCCCATAATTAAACAGCCTTTCCCTGTTTCTCCCAACATGCAGGTGCATGAAGCAAGGGAAGGGTGCAGTGGGACTGTGCAGTGCAGCTGAAGTCGTGCATGTGATGACAGGCAACCTCATTTTTAAAAAATATTTAGTAAGAAAAAGAGTTAGAAAGGTATTAAAGTGTTTCACCATGCAGGCAGCAGCCCACATCCAGGCTTTGAGAACCTGAGGGCCCTAACTCTATTTATTTTAAATACTCATACCAATACGTAGTTTATGGGAGTTGGATGACTAATGGTTTATCTAAATATAAGTGAGATGCATCTCAACCAGTTCTTACTCTCTTATGCCCACTGTTCCACTGCCCAGTGTGTGGTTTGCACAACAGCCACAGGAGCCACAGGTGCTTCTCCCTCTCTGCTGCAAGGGGCTGGTCAGATCACCCAGCCCATGGTTTGCAGCACTCTGGTGATGGGTCTGTCAAGGACAGCACTGCTCACATGCTCTGGATGGGACTTGGAAGTCACAAATAAGTGCTGCTATAATTGACTGAAGAGTAAAAGGGAGACTGATGGCAGCTGAGGCAAACATCTGACATTATGTTTACTGAGGGCAGTGTGTCTTCTGAGCACTTCACTGCCACTAGGGATCGAGGGGTGTTTCCATGTGGGATTGTCATGTATGCTCTATTTCCAGCCATTTGAGGAGCAAAGTCATTTTTAAGGTGTGAGTGATCATTTCAGGCACCTTAGATGGGGACATCATGTTCTTAGGCATCATTTTGAGATCAAATTAGTCATATAATGCAGTATATTATTGATGAACTTTGTTGTGAATTTTGAAGGAGGCTTCTCAAAAGTAGTTGTCTACATTGGATACCTGTGTTTAGTGCAGTAGAGCAGACTTGTATCTTACTCTTGTGCTCAGACTTGTGTGGTAAATCTGCCAAAAGCCACACTGAGGATTTGCCTTTTGGTCTATGTGGCAGTTGTTCAAGAGACCTCCAAGACAATGAAACTTAGGAGTGACTGGAAGTCCAATCCCTCTGAAGGGACCATCTGTTTATACCTCTGTGCTTGATGCATAACCTCAGTTCTCTTCAGACTGTTAGCATAAAGCAAACTAAAGCACATAAAAGTACAGAAACTTTGTTCTTCAGGAATCTTCCAAATGGGGACAGCCAGTAGAAAAATTAATCCTGTTGTGTCTCTGACACGCTGTAGGAAAGGGCAAGGACCCTGCAAAGAGAAGCAGAGATGTTTTCCAAAAACAGCTTGTTAACTAACCTCAAAATGTTAATTGTAAATTACTTGGGGTGTAAACAAAGCTGGAGCAAGGTCAGTAATCTCATTTCTTATCTTTGGAGCCCACAAGGATGAGGTTTCTCACAAGGATGAGTTTCTCAAATGTTTACCTCTTAAAGATCTTTGTGGTTTGATCCCACATCCTCCAGAAGGAGACATGCAAAATCTTTACTTCAGCTTCCACTCTCAATTTTGCTCCCATTTAGTATTTTGAGTCTGATGAATGGGGTAGTGACAGCAATGCTATCACTGTACACCATCTACCCACACTTCCAGTGTTAATTCTCAGTTCTTCACATAACAGCTTCACATAACCAAAGGAAGTTAGTAAAGTGCACAGACTACAACCAGCTTGGTCAGCTTGCTGTTATCCTCTTCACAGGATCAACAACCTGTGATTATACAACCTTTATACAACCTCTCTTTCTTCTGCCAGTAACTTCAAAACCCACTTGACTGATTTCAGTGGAATTTGGACAGACAGCAATCTTAAAGATGGGAAGTTCTTTCAGTCTCATAAGAACCAGTAATCCCAATCAGTTGGGATAACAGAAATCTGAATGGTACCTCTTAGGCATTAATACTTGCCTTTCATTCCAAGAACCTGTGGTTTCTCAACATGATGGGTCTCACCTTTTTTGTGCAGCCAGGGAAATATGGTAGAGTGAGTAGTCACAGAGACTGCCTCATCTCATATTGGTGTGGAAATTATTGTCTGGTGGGGAGATTTTCACCCTGCCTCTATCAGCCACTTTGATAGAGCATCACAAATAAATGAGTTGGCACTAAGTTGGGTTGAATTGTGCTGTTTTGGAGACTTGGCTAAGACTGTTTCCTAGGTATCATGGACAGTGCATGCTTCAGCACCTGATACTTACATAAATCTGATTCTAAGATGCTTGTTTTGGATGCTTTGTGTTTATAGCTTTTGTTAGTTTTTAAAGCCTAGATAGGAAAAGGTATTTAGGCACTTTTATCCTGTCACTTTTCCCTAACAGCTCTCATTGGGGGTCTCAGGAGCAGACTGCTTTAATTGGGCAATTTTAAGAGATTTTATATTTGTTTCTGGGTTGATTTTCTTTCCGTGTCTAGCATGAGCTGGCAAAGCTCACATGTATTGGCATCACAGCTAAAAGAGCTGCCATAGGTACCAGCAACACTGCCAAAGCTTTGCATATCAGCTTTGTCCCTCACCTGTGGGCAGTGCAAACCCTTGAAGTGTTATTTTTGCTGATGGCTGCAGCCCTGGGGAATCTTTTTGCTGATATATAGGATTTTTAGGGCATATTATTATGTTATTTAAATAAAACTGCCATTGAATGAAAAGCTTTAGTATGAAACCAGGGTAACTTCATTGTGTTGCCAAAAATATGTGCTCTGATAAGGCCTGCCTGTGAAAGCCAATGAGGAATATGCACAGGTAGCAGCATGCTAACACTATAAATCTTTGTAACTCCTGCCAGTAAAGAGAAGGAGGAACACCTTTCCCTCCTAAGAGGACAGCACCTGTTCATGTTCAGTTCAGGTTCATCTATGAATGAATAAATTAATGACAGATGCCCAGCCACTTACAGATCTTTTTGCTATGTTTGCACATGCAAACAGTCATTAGCAAAGATTTCTGTCATCCTTGCCTCTGCTCTGTATGGTCACCTTGATCCCAAAACCCAGGAACCTGTGGCCAGCAGTGAGGAGGAGCTGCCAGGCTGTCTGCTCTGAGTGTTCTCCACAAGTCTGTAACCTACAGGGTCCTCTCCCCATCTCTGCATCTGAAGGGTAGCCTTGGGCATGACACCATCCTTGGCTGCACTTGTATCCTAAAGATTCACAAATAGAATTTTCAGAAGCAGCTCAGCAACTTAAAAGCATCTGTTTTTATTGGATGCCAATGGTTTATGTGCTCCCACAACATTAGGTCCTTTGAAAGCTCAGTTCTCCAATATAAGGCAGTCTATAAGCAAACATCTTTAGATCACTTCTTACCACAATTAGCAGTAATTATCAAGAACACATGGTCACTGCATTGCAGAAGCAGCTAGAAATTGCATTGCCCAGAGGAGACATCTGCAAGATCAACACAATTCATCCTCTTTTTGTGCATGAAACTGTTAGGATCTTTTCAAGCCTCTAATTGGCCATCCCTTCCTCCCCTTGCTTGACACCCAAGATTCAACATTCCACCTTCTCTTCTCCCTGCTGGCTCAGCCCTGTACCTGCATTAACACAAGTTTGGGCTGTGAGCACACCAAGACTTGAGTGGCTGTGTCACAGCTCTTCCTTGCCATGGTGTGGAATCCCTGCAGCACTCAAGCAAGAAGAAAGAAGGAAGGGGATGTGCAGGCCTTGCCCAGCAGGATACAGCAAAGTATCTGTGGTATGAGGTAGGTGAGTTTCCTTTTCCACTTCCTTTCTAGTTTGCTTGTTTGTTTGCAAAGGGAATCAACAGGGATGTTTCTGCATGACTCACAACTGGTGCCCCCAGTACAGATAAACAGCATTCAGAGTTTCATCTGGTTCTGTCCTGGGCCAGCCTGGCCCATGAGGCTTCCTTTTTGAAAAGACATTGGAGAAGACAGTGTGACTCAGTCCTAGCTCTTCCAAGGACAAAAATCAGCTGATCTTACAACCATAGAAGCACAGAATCATTTGGGTCTGAAGGGACCTTTAAAGATCATCCTGTTGAACCTCCCTGCCATAAGCAGGAACATTTTTCACCAGACCAGGTTTCTCAAAACCCCACCCAACCTGGCCTTGGACACTTGAGTGATGGAGCAGCCACAACTTCTCTGGGCAATCTATTCCAGTGCCTCACCATCCCCATAAAGAATTTCTTCCTTTTATTTAATCTAATCTACCTTCTAAGTTTAAATTCATTGTCCTTTGTTCCATCACTACAGGATTTAGTAAAATGTCTCTGTCCTTCTTTCTTATAAAATCCCCTTTAGGTACAGAAAGGCTGCAGTGAGGTTTCCCTAGAACTCCCTAGCACTTCCAAGCTGCTCTGGATCCATTCATCCCCAGCCTGTACTGATACTCAGGACTGCCCAACCCAGATGTAGGATCTTGCACTGTAGGATCTTGCACTTGGCCCTGTAGAATTTCATGAGGTTCACATGGGCCCACACATGGCCATGTCTATATGGCATCCCTGCCCCTGCTGAACCCAGGGCACCACTCAGGCTGGTGTCCTCTGCAGAATTCCTAATCTCTGTGTTATTATTAAAGATACTGAGCAGTACTGGTCCCAGTACAGGATCCTGAGGGACACCACTTGCTGGTGATCCCTATTTGGATGCTGAGCCATTGACTGTTATTGGATCCCATCCAGCCACTTCTTTATCCATCAAATAGTCCCATCAATCAAATCCACCTCTCTCCAAATTAGAGGTAAGAATGTTGTGTAGCACCATGCCAAAGTCAATACAGAAGTCCAGGTAGTTGACAGGTAGCTTACTTTCCATTAGGTTGGAGTGGTTCATCCTGCACTGCATTTCCCAAGGGTATCAGAGGTCATACCTGCATTTCAGTTTGTGCCTGGTGGGATCCCCCTTGCCCAGAGGCTCTCTGCAGGCAGAGCCCCAGCCTTCCTGGCTCTGGACTCTTTCTGCAACTGAGAAACGAGGATCCAGCCCCCAGCAGGCAAGGAGTTAAGTGCTTGACCAGCTGCTGTCTGTGAGGCACTGAATTCCTTCCCCGTGCAATCCAGCAGCCGGTGTCAGGACTGCTATATTTAGAAAGCTGATAAAGGTTTGGTGCCAACAGTTGTCCTGCCCCTCGATGAAGAAGCTGGAGAGAGAGTGAGAGGGAGGCAGCTGGTTGCTTCCCCCCCTTTTACCACTCCTTGCTGTCTGCAGTGGGCTCTCAGCCGTGCCTCCAGCAGGGACCCCCAGTGGAGCTGTCGGGCTCCGGGTAAGTCCAGCTCCCTTTCCTTGTCACCCCTGTCCCTGAGCAGCCGCCATCCTCAGCCTGAGCCCGGCTGCCGGGCCTGGGAGCTGCCATGGCTGCTGTGGCACTGAGGGAACAGTCCCTCTGCCTGGGCCAGCATGGGCTGCTGTGTCCCCGTGTTCCTACCTGAGCTGTGGCTCCCTGGCTCCCTGGCACCCAGCATGAAAGCAGCACAAAGGATTACAAGGACAACGTCCCAAGCCTTCAAGCTCCTTTGGCCTTAAGCTTTAGGAGCGTTTCATTTTGGGGACACGAGGTCTCATGTTTCTTGCCCCTGAGCCTCCTTCCAGCCCAGCTCTGGCAGTGTACAGCTCCTTCCAGCCACCACGTGCAGTCAGAGGAGTGTAGAGTTTCTGCCCTGCCACCCCTTCCTCTCTGGCCTTCCAGCTCCCTTGCTCACAGGCACAAGAGCCAGGGAGCTGCGTGAGGCCCTGGGAATGGCAGAGGCCCTGTGAGAGGAGCCAGTGCAGCCCTTGGAAAGGGCTCCTCACAGGAGCAAGGTGTGGGGAGCCCTTCTGCTGTACCCCCGGGGCAGGGATGGCCTCCTGTGCAGCGCTGTGTAATGGCTCTCCCTCCTCCCCGCCCTTTAGGGGATCCCCAGCAGCCGCCATGGCCAGCGGCAGAGACTCGGACAGCGAGCCGGCGCTGCCCGGGCAGCAGCAGCAGCAGCAGCAGCAGGAGGAGGAGAGCCCGGACGTGAAGGCCGTGCAGGCCCATTACCTGCGCAGCCCCTCGCCCAGCCGGTGAGTCCAGGGCACCCACGGCCTCCTGCCAGCATGGCAGGTGCTGCCCTTGCTGCTTTCCCTCCCTTCCTCTGCTCCACACCGGCACGGCTGAGCCGGGGATTCCCTGCCCTCCCTGAGCTGGGGTCAGCGTGCCAGCTCAGACAGGACTCCTGCACTAATTAATCCTTCCCACTCAGAGAATGCACAGCAGGAAGGATTACTATGGGCTGGTGGTGTCCCTCTTCCCTGTCTCATCCTCTCATGCCCCTATGCTGAAACTTCCGATCCAATTTCAACTCTTCGCAAATTCAGCTTCATCTTTATGTCCATTGTAAGGACTTGTGGATTTATTGAATGTTGATATTTTAGGCTTTGCCAGCCCCAGAAACACCAAGAGTCTTGGGATTTGGGCTTGATTCAGAACCAACTTTAGCTACAGGCTGCAGGCACTGAACAGGAGGCTGTCACAGCACAAGCAGAAATTGAGTTACCTCAAGCAAAACAAGCATGATTAGATGTGTTTTCTCCTAATACAAGGAAAAATACACCCCTTTGTTCTCTTTTCCTAAAGCAAAATGTTCTGCAGGGTTTTCTGTACCCTTTGAGATGCTTTAGCTGAAAGCAAGGGGTAGGGATAGAGTTTGAAAAGAACCTTCCCCAATGTCCCTCAACAAGTAGAAGGTTATGAAACGTTTCCTGATAACTGTGGGACACTGCAGAGAAATGGGGTACTTGTTTCATTTAACCACAGGTATCTCAAAATGGTCTAGGAAGATCACTGAGATCACATAAAGTAAAATTATATGTTGTAAAATTATGTATTGAGCTCTCTCCTACTGCTCATCAGTCACTCAAAATGAGCAGAAACATCTCCCCTTCCCTTCCCTTCCCTTCCCTTCCCTTCCCTTCCCTTCCCTTCCCTTCCCTTCCCTTCCCTTCCCCTTCCTTCCCTTCCCTTCCCTTCCCTTCCCTTCCCTTCCCCTTCCCTTCCTTCCCTTCCCTTCCCTTCCCTTCCTTCCCTTCCCTTCCTTCCCTTCCCTTCCCTTCCTTCCCTTTCCCTTCCCTTCCCTTCCCTTCCCTTCCCTTCCCTTCCCTTCCCTTCCCTTCCCTTCCCCTTCCCTTCCCTTCCCTTCCCTTCCCTTCCTTCCCTTCCCCTTCCCTTCCCTCCCCTTCCCTTCCCTTCCCTTCCCTTCCCTTCCCTTCCCTTCCCTTCCCTTCCCTTCCCTTTTCATTTTTTCCTCCCTTTTTCTTGCTGTCAATGGCAAAACATAGTGATAAAAATGGCAAGATCCTTCCCAGCCAGAAGGGGGTTCTTGAAAAACCCAGGCCTGGGCAGTTCTGTGTTTCACAGATGTTCAGGGCAGCTACAGGTAAAATGTGTTGAGGCTGTGGTGGCAGATTATTACCAACTGTTACCTTTTTATTGAGCTTGGAGGCAACCTTTATAGCAAAAGGAATCAAAGGCAAGGCATAGCTGCAAATTTGTGTCAGCTCCTGTAAATAAGACTGAGACTCCCCCTGCTCATCTCGTAAACTCCTTTGAAGAACTAGAAAAGGATTTCTTTCAGTCAGGGTTGACAACTGCTGGAACTCAACTAAATGACCTGGATGAGCCTGTTAAGTGGTTTCCAATGGCTGTGCCCTCTGTTTTGATTCTGGAGCCTGGAAGCAGCTCAGCTCTCCAGACACTGCTGCACCCTGACTGCATATTAATTACCCTCCCTCTCCTGCTTTAATTAAACAAAAACAAACTATTGCAAGTCTGCAAGCCTTGCATTGCCAGAGAGCTTCTGTGACGGCAGCAAACTTGTCCTAGTGATTTGTACCATCTATTTGGAAGGAAGTGTAGAAGGTGTAGATCAGGGAAAAAGCTCTGTAAAATATTTTGTTAAGGTGGTCTAACTGAGAGACTGAATTTTCTTGGAGTGTATAGGTGGACCCTATACAGGGGGAAGTATACTTGTTTTTAAGGTTGTAGCCTTTTTTGCTTAACAAAAACTTACTACACTATGTCAAATAACTCACTTCAAAGGTGTTTGTGGGTGTCATAGTGGTTTCTGACTTGCACTGAGTGGAGAAACTGACCACAGGTTCGTGCTCTGTAGTGCCCAAGGTACAAAGTACTGAGGGAGAGATTCATGGGCTTCAATCTCAATGCTTGCACTGCAGCCTGTGGTAACTCAAAGGATGCTTACAGGCAACTAACTGGCAGAAGGAAAACCCAAGTTTTCTAGTGCAATCTGTTTTGAATTACTCAATAAATTCCAGTTAGGACCATGTTTATGTCTGTCTGTCTAAGTGAGAGTTACTTGTGAGACTGTTTCCTGTGATCTGTCCCCCTTCCAGTCTCAAACCAGACACTGATCTTCTCTTCCAGTAAACTCCTCCACAAGGTAATTTGATTGCACTCCCAGTCCAGTGCATCTTTTCCCCATGGGACCTGCCTACATCCTGCAAACACTGGATGCCAAGGCATCTTTGAAGCCTATAATGCCATTCAGGCTGGGAATGAGATGTGGGAGAAGAGCTGGGACTTCCCTTCTACAATCAAAGAATCCCCCCTGCTCCAGTTCCCTGCTGTTCCCCTCTGGAATGGGTGAAGAGGGCTGAAGTCCTGGGGATGGGATCCCAGTGGAGGGCATTTGCCTAACAGGCAGTGTGGTTGCTTGGCAGGTATTCAGTGATATCAGACACTGATACAGAGAGCATCTTCATGGAGCCAATCCATCTGTCATCTGCTGTGGCTGCCAAACAAATCATCAGTGAAGGTAAGAGAGCTATGGAAGTTACAAAGACCTGAAGTTGCACTTGTTTTGCCTTTCTCATCTGCAGATCCTAAATGATAAAAAAGCCCTTATGAGAAAACTCCATCTGAAGTAGGGAAAGAAATAACAACTTACAGAAAGGTTTGGTGACTTCCTTTGAAGCTGTGCAATGAATCTGTGGCAGAATTGTGTGCTGTAGGGGTAAAAGTTTGAGTGCTGGTTGCTTGCTGCGATGAACTAAATTAGAGTAGAATGGAATAGAACAGAGCAAAATGGAGTATTTCAGTTTAAGGGACATATGTGATCATCTAAGTCCAAGTATCAGGGCTGATCAGAAGTTAAATCATATTATTAAGGCACTATCCAACACCTCTTAAACATTGTCAGGGATGGGGCATTAACCAGGCCTAGGAAGCCTGTTCCAGTGTTTGACCACCCTCTCACAGAAAAAGTGCTTCTCAAAGTCCAGTCTGAATCTCCCCAGCACAGCTTTGAACCATTCCCGTGTCTGATCACTGGATACCAGGGAGAAGAGCTCAGCAGCTCCCTCTCCATTTCCCCTCTTCAGGAAGGCATAGGCAGCAGCTGCATTCCTCTGGGTCTGGAATAAGGGTGCCCTCAACTCCCAGGCCTTTGGGAGTGTGGGACTGAGAGGACAGTGCAATGTGCCCTTCTGATTGCTAATCCTAGGTGAGCTCTACCTGCCCACATTGCAGACAGAACAGGGTGAGGTTTCTGGGGAAAAAAAGCCACAAGGCTTGTCCCAGGCACAAGTAATGATAGTTCATACATTTGCATTGTTTTTATATGCTTTTAGTTACAATGTCAGTTTATTGCAGAGCTGAAGACAAAGGACATCAGGGTAGACTCAGTGTGCCCCAGGATGTTGGAGTCTGCGCAGCAGCTGATGGTAGAGGACCTGTACAACCGAGTTAAGGAAAAGATTGATGACACCAGCTTGTTTAACACGCCCTGTGTGATGGACTTGCAGAGGGCACTTGTGAAGGACAGGCTGGAGACCCCCAGGGACGCTGTGGATGAAGTCTGGCCTAATGTCTTCATAGCAGAAAAGTGAGTGTCAGCTTCTGTCATCAAGTTGCACGAGATTCCCAGTATAGGGTCAAATGGAACCATTGAAGGCATAACATGTATTACATGCATCTAATACCTTTCTTCCCTGGAGAGCCCTAAAGTGTTTTTCAGACTGTGCTCACAGAAATCTCTATGCACTGGAAAGTAAATACTTCTGGAATAGAATCAGCAGCTTTCCTATGCTGTTTAGATGCTTCAACAGTTTAAGAGAGGAAAAGACAAATAAGCCCAAATTCCACTTTTCTGATTGGAATTTAACCCTAAAATTGGAGCTAAAGTCTTTGTTATGTAAAAGGGAATTTAAAAGGTAATGCCAAAGCAAATGTCGAGTAAACATGATTAGGTCTCCTGTACTATGGTTCGGCTGTCTGAGATACCTCTGTAAGTGACCAGACAGAATTAGAAGGGGATATAGAGTAAAGCATCCATTATGGAGTGATAAAAATTGATAAATAAGTACATGGCCTGAACCTAGGGTGGCAGTATGAGTTTCAAATCGAGCTGGAGTGGAAACAGAGCACATGACTCTGCAGGTGAATGCAGGCTTTTTGTTTTATTTTCCCAGTGAGTATTGGAAAGAAATACCTGTAGAACTTTCAAAAGACATTAAGGTCTGAGTGGTGCCTCATGCTGATTGAGTAACATGGACTGAGAGTTATGTAAACCTTGTAGCATGCAGCTTTTTTCCCCAGCTAAATAAGAGCACTGATCTCTATCATGTTTTTTCCTTTCCTGCAGAAGCATTGCAGTGAACAAAAGCCGTTTGAAGAGACTGGGGATCACCCATGTCCTGAATGCAGCTCATGGCACAGGTGTCTACACAGGACCAAGTTTCTACAATGGTCTCAATATCCAGTACCTGGGCATTGAAGTGGATGATTTTCCAGATGTGGATATCTCCAAACACTTCCGCCCAGCTGCAGAGTTCCTTGACGAAGCCCTGCTGACTTACAGAGGTAAGAGGAGAAGACTGAAGTGGTTCCAGGCTGCTTGGGAATTAACAGGGAGAAACCTTACTCTGATATGCCACATTTGTAACGGGGTAGAAGGCAGAACCTTTGCCCTCTCCATGAAGCTACAGTGTATTGCCCATTTCTGCCCAGTCTCATTCAAACTGGTAAGGGGAGGCAGCCCAGCAGCCCCATGGCTTCAGGTTCAAAGTGGCTGCAAGTCAGCTCCTGAAAGAATTTGACTATAGCAAAGAGTGGAATCCCTGCTCTAAAACTTTTTTAAAAAATATTGATACCCTGTAATACTATATATATAATGTATAGAGGTAGATATGTTCCTGTACCCTGCACGTTTCAGTTTCACCATGATGCAAAAACCAGGCTGATTTACTAGAACAATGCATGTGGCTGAGTTGAACCTTAGCTGGTATCCACACCTAGGCTGCTGTCAGATTTGCTGGACTTCAATTCCATGGCAACTGTTATTCTGTGGACCTCCAGTGCACACTGGTCATTTTGTTGCAAATTCAGTGGACAGTTAGAAATATCTTTTTGCAGTTCAGTATAGAAAAAAGTACCAGGATCTGTGATATCACTGATATTTTTCAAATAAACTGTCAATTAATCTAATTTCTGTAGAAAGTAACAGATTACCTCCTAGCAGTAATGACACTAAGAAAATTGTAAAGTTTTGTTTGTATACAAGGAACATTGAGCCAGTTTTAATAGCACAACACGAGGAGGATGCACCAAGGCAGAGGAGCCTTGGAAAAAATGAAAGCAAGGAGATCTCCCCTCTTGATGAGCTGTTAGATTGGCTTTGTGGCTGGTAAAACACTTGAAAGGCAACCAAGACTTCTGATGCTAAGAAAGGTATAAAAGACTTCAGGATTGTAGGAAGATGTTCATTAAGTAAACCTCTTGTGGTAACTTATCAGCAGTCAGAAAGGTGGTGCTTAAATTGGCTTCATTAAGTTTCAGTGCAAACAGATTGATTAAACTGGAGTTTAACACACATTTAGAAACAGTAATTTCAGTTGTTTGCAAGCTAGCAAAGCTTCATTTACACTCTCTTCATATTTACAAGGTTTTCTTGAGCTGCAGTTTGTCATACAAGTAACTTAAACCCCAAACAATTTGTCTGTGCTAAAGCTTGATTTTCTGCAAGAGGTAGTAAATGCTATAAAATAAAGCAGATCCTCAGTTTTGATTCTTGTTCATACAGTTTCTGGTGCAGGACAGTGGGTTCCAGTAGTTTGAAGCAGCTGGATCAGTCAGTCAGTCAAAATGAGCTCTTTTCTGGTAGTTGCTTGGTTCTGTTCTCTAGTAAGATATAATAGGACTTTGGCCTTCATACAGTCTCCAATGTATTTGTTTGAGGGTACCTTGCAAAACTATCCTATATTTTGGCAAAAATACAATTAAATTAATATAAAATTGTTATTTAAGTCCTGTAATGTCCCTTACAGGAAAAATAAGTTACTTACTTATCCTCCCAATACTTTCCTGGAGGCTAATGCTAATATATTGAGAAAAAAACTGTGGAAAGCTTAAATGTCTGACCCTATGTCAGCCAGCAAGCCAAGAATGTCTCACTTGCCTTTCTAATACCTATTACAAGCTTTTTGACTATTTGAGTAAGTGAAGTGTGTAGGCGAAAATACAAATATTATTTAGATTGTTTGGAAATGCACCTGCCCACAGTTTTTGAAACTAATGTGCTTTTTATTCCTATGTATCCAGATTTTTATTAAGGTAAAGCTAGCAAATATTTAGTATCAGTTTCAGTCACTGAAACATATAATCTGTGTAGCTTTTATCACTATTCAGAGAATGCTTTTGTGCTGCATAGCAGAACATCCTGCCTGTTATTGGCTGATTCTTGTGGTGTTCCCTGTCTGTAGGCAGAATCCTTGTGAGCAGCGAGATGGGGATCAGCCGCTCGGCTGTGCTGGTGGCTGCCTACCTGATGATCTATCACCACATGACTGTCCTGGAGGCTCTGATGACCCTGAGGAAGAAACGTGCCATCTACCCCAACGACGGCTTCCTGAAGCAGCTGCGGGAGCTCAACGAGCAGCTGCTGGAGGAGCGAGAGCTGGAGCCTTCTGGAGATGAGGATGTGACTCCCAGCCAAAGTCCTCTCCCCCATGCAGGGACTTCTTCACGGCTGTCTGGAGCTGAGGACTCAGGGAGTGTCAAGGGAGCCAAAGCACACTCCATCACAGTAGAAGAAGAGGACACCAGCAGCCTTCTGGGTAGTTTTATGAGCTCTTCATCAGTGGAGAAAACTAGCTGGGTTTCCAAACACTCCACCCTGATCACTGAGGAGGAAGAGGAACAATTGTATGAGGAATGGAGGAGGAAACAAGGCCTATCTGCAAAGGAAGCAGGAGTTCACCATGAAAGAAGAACATCTCTAAAGCATCTGGATCGGGAAGAGGAACAATCTGATGAGGATGTGGAACAGAGGATCCATGATTGGCAGCGCAGAAATGAGAAATACCAGATGGCAGGTACAGCCAGGGAGGAGGATGGTGAATGCAGCATGGGAGGAGGACCTTACCCATCAGGTGAATTCAGTGATGTTGAGAGTGTGAGCAGTTTTGAGATCCGAACCCTAAAAAAACAGCTGGAAGCCAGTACCTTTAGCAGGACGAGGAGGAGCCGCACAGGCTCTGTGTCTTCTGAGAGCACTTGGGACATGTGGAATCAGAGGCTTCTGGAGATTGAGAAAGAAGCTGCTCAGAGGTATCATTCTAGGAATAAAACTTGTGGGGAGAGACAATTCCCAGAAGCAGGAAGAAAGGAGAGGGATGTGGATGAGGAGAGTGTGTTTTCAGACTCCTCCTGTAGTTCCTTCTACAATTTCTGCCAAAAGAACAAGGACAAGTTGACTCCTCTAGAAAGGTGGAAGGTCAAGAGGATCCAGTTTGGCTTTCACAAGAAGGATTTAGAACCATCATCTGCACCATCTCCAGCAGAAGATGGCAGCCAGGCAGGTCAGGAGGAAACAGAAGGGAAGAGTCTGTCAGATATTGATCTGACTGCTTACCAGGCTTGGAAAATGAAGCGGCAGAAGAAGGTGGGCAGTGAAAGCAGCAAGGAGGAATTTGTGGAATTTGCCAAAACTGAGGATTCTGCTTCAGCTAAAAAGAAGCAGAGGCGTGTAGAGCTCCTTGAACGTTCAAAGAAAATTTTAGAGGAAAGTCAGTCCATGTGCAGCTGGGAGACAGAGAGTACAATGAGTGGGAGTATTCCCCTGTCAGCTTTCTGGCCTTCAGCATCTTCTGTAAGCGGTGCTGACGATGCAGCTTCTGCCCTGAGCATGCAGACAAATCATTCATCTTTGTCACAGGCCAGGAGTTGTACAGGAGCAATGCAGATGCCAAATATACCCCTTCCCAATCTCCCAGTTGGCCCAGGTGACACAATATCCATGGCAAGCATTCAGAACTGGATCGCCAATGTGGTCAGTGAAACCATTGCTCAAAAGCAGAATGAGATCCTGATGCTGTCCCGTCCCTCGTCCGCCATGGCCTCCCTGTCAGGAGACCTTGGCAGGCGTGCAGATGATGACAAGGTTTCTCTTCTCAGTGCTCAGAGTGGCTCATCCCTTGCTGCCTCTCAGCTCCACCAGCAGGAGCTGCGCAGGGCTGAGTCTCAGTCCGTGCTGTCCTGCAACACCTCCGTGAGCACCAGGACAGAAGGGACTAGTTCAAACGTGAAGACGACCCAGACAAGCAAACCACTGTACAGCCTCTTTGCTGATGATGTTGACCTAAAGAAACTCAGGAGGAAGGAGAAGGAGATGCAGATGGAAATGAGAGAAAAAATGTCCGACTATCAAGTTGAAAAGGTGATCAGAGACAATAAACGCAGCACTTTGTTTAAGAAAAAGGTGGCCAAAGCAGAGGAAACTGAAACAGAAGATGACAGAGAGAGTACAACAAACAGCCACAGGCATCCCTTGCAAGCAGATTTTGACAGAACTGATGCAGTCTTTGATCTGTCCAGTCAACCTGCAACCTCAGGTGCACCGAAGTCAGAGATAGATACTGATATTACCAAGTGGCTCAATGGCCTGAAAGCAGAAAGAGAGCCACTGTCACATTATGATCAATCTGAGAAAGCTAGAGAGAAATACAGCAGATCATCCAAAGTTAGACAGATGGATTCTGAGACATCCAGTTACAGATTCTGCAGATCCCAAAGAAAAGAGCGAGATAGCTGTTCTTCCTACGAGTCAACAGGAGATTCACTGAGAACCATGTCAAGATTTTCCTCTGCTTCTGCAAAAGAGGACAAAAAGATGTACAAGTTCACAAGGTCCAGGGTCAGTGAGACAAGTTCCAGAGGAGACAGCCCAGAGCATGTTTTCAGCCAGTCACCTGAAGCACCCTTTGACTCTGAATCCCCTGAACCATCTACACAGAGCAGAGTTAGAGCTCATCACGTGGAGGCATGTGAAGAGGAGGCCAGGTCAGACGTGTCAGAATGTGGAGCAAAGAGAAAGTTCACCCAGAGCTTTTCAAAGTCTGAAGAGGATGGAAAGAAGGAGGCCAAAGTGGAGCAAAGTGAAGAAAGGTTTGCATCTAGGCAGGTCTCTCAGTACAGGCGAAGCGTGCGTAAAGAAGAGGAAGAGGAGATGGATGATGATGCCATTATTGCTGCTTGGAGAAGCCGACTAGAAGAAACTACAGCAAAGCTCCAGCGGAGAAGGGAAGAGTGACCAAGATCAGACTCCAGGAACACAAGCAGAGCCCCAGAGTACCTGAATCACTCACTCATCGTTATATTTTTGATAATCCTTTGTGGTTTGTAGGGCATTTCCTGCAGATAGTTTCTTCTTAATCAAAAGCAATGAAGGGAAGAGGTCAAGTTCTGCAAGTGTTTGTGGTTTGTCAGAAAGAAGATGCTGGTGTTAAATGATCAATGTAGGTAGGAACACAATGCTAGAAGCCATTAGGAGCCAGACGATGTTTCAGCAGCAAAAGCAGGTAACGGTGACACCTCAAGTCAAAAGACCAATCACATCCCATTTTGGTTATTTCAATTTCCTAGTGTCATTAAAGACTGGACATGTTTTTTTTCCAGGATCTTTTTGATCATAAATTGAAGAAGCCAACAGCCTTTTCTAGGAACTTAAAGAATGTTTTTCTCTTAATCAGTTTTACTTTATACAACTGAGAAGATATTACCAGGTAGGCTCCATTTTCTGCACCAGCCTTACAAATGTCTAGAGCAATAAGTTCAGGGAATACATGTTCTGTTTAACTTTATTAAGTAGCAGAAGCAAAGTGGAATGCTAGAAAAAACAAGATGCCTCCTGTTCAGAAGTTCAGTGCAGTAATAAATGTATTCATTGTTTGTATTAGATGGAGTCATCTCTGCTCCAGTATGGTTGGTTCCTGCTAATAACTGCAGGTCAACAGGGGAAAAATACAGTAATATTAATAGCCATCAAAAAATCTTTTTTTGGATGTAGTTAAAGAGATAGAGTTAGGATTAGTGTTAGTGTAGGCTGATTTCTGAGTATTGAATTCACTTTGGTTTATGTATGCAGCTCAGCTAAGTCGGTGCTTTTGTGTTTATAGTCAGATTAATTTTCAACATGATTGCCTTGAAAGAAAAGAGCAGCACACAAACTGACCTCATGATAAAACTGTTTATTAGACCATGGGTGTAAGGCATCATGCACCAAAGGAGAAATTGTGTGTCTATGGAGGTGGCACCTGGAATCTTGTTTTTAGGAGGCAGTGGTGGGTTCAAACAGCATCTTAAGGTGTTCTTTGCATCCTGAACTACAGAGGAAGAAGCCCAGCCTCCATGGTAACTCTGAGTACTCCAGGTTAAGAGCCTCGGGTCTCTCCATGCCCTGCAGAGCCTTGTGAGATTGTGTGACACAACCACCAGCTTGCCACAGCATCATTTGTGTGTCTTTCCACACCACAGCACCCAACCCTCACCAGTCAACATCCTCCACCTCTCTCTTATAAGCACATAGGCTGGTTTCTACTGACTTTGATTCTGAAATTATTAGTTCCCTTTTCTGCACAGACTGTATTTTGATCCAACAAAGCCCTCTGGCAGAGCTGAGTCTAAAAGGACAATGGAGGGATGATGCAGTAGCGCTCTCTCACAGGAAGTTTGTCTTTTTCTTGTAATCTCTTCTCCCTCCCACTGTGATGCTTAGAGCTCACCATTACCATTATGCTAGTACCTCTCCCTATTTTAATTGTGTAATACAGACAGCAAGCTCCACAGGGCAAGGGCCTGCTCTTTGTCCCTGTCTGTATGGCGCTACACACATCAGCAATGCTATCTAAATAATGGTTACTGATAACAAAATGCAGCTGGCAATTTTCCTAAACTTAGAATCATTTCTCTCAACTATAACTCACTGATCAGACATTATCCCTGCTTCTCTGAAGATAAAGATAATTCTTTCTGACAGCCAGGACTGGGGTAAATGATAGCTACTTATTGTCAGGTGAATGGAGTCTCACAATCAGGTGATTAACCAGTAACAAAGGCAGAAAAAATAAGAGAAATCACTTACCTGTGTGGGTTGTTTTGGGGTTTGGGATTTTTTTTTAGTAAACTCAGATTACATTTCTGAAATACATAAGGAACATGGTCATGTTAATGTTCCAGGCATGCAGAGATGCTCTGAGGTTTATAATGCTCTTCTACTACAAAATAATGTATAATACAGTCCCTTGTTTCTGCATACTTCTGTGAGTTGTTATTTTTAAAGTAGTGAAATTCCAGGCCTTGAGCCACATTCTGAGAATTTATCTTGAATTTCTGCAGTGTGTGTTAGGATAGGCATTTTCCCCTTTTCTTCATCCCCGGTAAAGTCGCTCTGCAGAAAACAGCACTGCATAGACATATTTGGAGCTTGCTTTAATTTCATCCTAGAAAAGGTCTTAAGTTTTGATGGATCAAAGTTTAAGTGTGCAATACCTTCTGACACTGAATTTACTTTTTTTTATCAAAGGCTGGTTCCCTGTGAAAAATCCCTTTCCTGCATCCTGTGCCTGGATGTTCCCAGCAGACAAGCCTGTCCTCTGCAGTACTGTAGGGGGCATCTCGCGCTGTAAAAGACGAGCAGTAGATGATGTAGTAATTGGTTTCATTTTGCACTGCACAGCACAGCCTTTGTTTGGGCAGCATTTTGATTTAAACACTAATCTAGGTCTGCTGCACAAATAAATTATTCAAGACCGAGGGGCAGAATATGGTTCTGTAACAAGTCTGAGCCAGACCGTCCTGATATCGAGTTTTGACCCTTGTGAGAAAGGGTTAAGTGGGTTCTGCTGACTCATTGAGGTAGGTGGCTTATTAGTTCACTTGTGTAAAAGGGAGATAAAAATGGTTTGCTGGGGAGAGGCCATCTAAGATGCTGGCTGAGCAGCCATGAGGGAGAAGCCTTAGAAATAGCTGAACTTTATTTTCTTATTGCTTATATCCTTGTTAATAAAGCCAAACCCCCAAAGCAATAAGGGGGTGGGGATCATTTTGGACTCCATGCAGTATATGGCCAGTGCTTGAAAGCAAGATGGGAAAGGCTCCAGCTCACAGGTATAAATTACATGAAACAGTGACATAAAGACCTTGCATGGTGAAAATATTAAAGCATTCAGTCATAAGACCAATAACCAGGAGAGACAGAAATGGAGGGGTTGAAGGCAGGCTAGAAAGTCAGGTTTTAAGATGAGAATTTAGAAAGGAGATAAGGAATTGCTGAAAGGGGAGAGGTCTGCACAGATTGTTTCAGGTGACCAGAGCTGCAGAGTGAATGGTTTTTCAGCAATGACACCAGTCTGACAGTAGATTAAAAGAGTAAATAAGTACCCAAATTTATCTAGGAAGGATTTTTCAGCAAAGATGCACTGGGACTGATATTTTTTCTCCCTCTCAGTTTGCTGCTGTAAGCAGGAGGGGTTTTTTGGCATTGTATAGTGGAAGGTGAAAGTGCAAGGAGCATCCATACGGTCAGTTAAGAATATAAACACAAGAACATAAGAAAGGCTGTATGGGGTCAGACCAAAGGTCCATCTGCCTCAATATCCTGTGTCTGATAGAGAACAACAGCGAATACCTAGGGAAGAATATATACAGTGATAAAAGTGTTATTTCCCCAGCATGATCTTACAGCTTCTAATCATTTGCAACTCAAGGACTTTCTAAGCCAGGTGTGATATTTTTGTATTTAATAGCCCTTAATAGATTTTCCTTCTATGGAAGTGCCTAGTAATTTTTGAGTTATAACCACTACAGCCTCATACCCACTAGCCTCTGTGACCTCTTGCGGCAAGAAGTCCCACAAGTTACTGTACACAAAATGCTAAGCCATCTTCTTTCTGAATGTTCTGAACCCTCTGCCCACTACCCTTCAATACCAATGTACTATCTGTTTAGTATCTACATGTCCCACGAGATTTTACCCCCATTCTGTCCCATCCTTAGCTCTCTGGTTTTCCGCCTGAGTTACTTATTCCTCATACAGGGGCTGCTCCATGTCTCTTCATTATCCTGGCCATTCTTCTCTGAACTCTTTCTAGTTCTGCTTTGTCATGTTTGAGATGAGGGACCAAATCCTCATGCAGTATCCAGGGTGCAGGTGTGGCAGGGATTTATCCTATGGCATTGACTTTTTTTTTCTTTTTTTGTTTCTTCCCTAATGACTACTAACAGTCTGCATGTTTCTTTGGCTGTTGCTGAGCACCAGAGTGATGTTTTCATAGAACTATTTATTATATACACCAAATCTTGTTGGATGGCAATGGTCAACTCTGAGATCATAATTTTATATGTTAAGTTTTCTTATTTGTAATGTTTTACATTTATTAGCCTTGAATTTCATCTGCCATCTTAGTTCTCAGCCTCTCTGTCAAATTAAGTCCTTCTGCATTTTTCCACAGCCATCCTCCCATTTCTACTACTGTTTCCTTAAGGTCCTTTGAACAAGGTAGAAACTCAGAGGGTAAGGGAAGCAAAGAAGTTAAGGAGGGATAGATGAGAGAAAAACCCATTTGATGTTGGCCTGCTTGAAGTAAAAAATGAGAAAGTGGTGGAAGTCAGAGAGCCAGGTGATAAATGTTTAAAAAGAGATCTGAAGACAATAGGCAAATTAAGAAGGGGACCTACAGTGGTCAGAGACAGGAAGACACAAATGTAAGCCAAAGAGGCCAGTGCAAAATATTAATTTGTTTAGATGTATCAAAGTTTGGGAAAAGGTTAGGAGGCAATCTATGGGAAGAAAGGAGATTTAAAGAAATTAAAGGTCTGTGAGAAATGTGAAGGGGACTGGGAGAAATGGAAAGAGTGAGAGACATTGTGGGACACCAGTGATAAAGTGACATCAGTGCTGGATTGGGAATTCAATGTGGTACAAGCAGGTTTGAAGGAAGTGGAAATGTGCCAGAAATATGTTATTCCTTCTGTGAGAGCTGCATTTTGCATCGTAATACTGATAGCTGTGGGGCCATGGCCCATTTCCCCCATCTAAGAATTTCAGGACAATGTGATTTATTGCACACAGCACTAGCTTAGACTGGATAATTTTAAAAGGAGTTTAGCACCATTTCCTTCTTTTACAGCTCCTTGAGAAATGCTTACACATTAGCTGTGGTGGAGAGCTAGGTGAATTATGAGACAAAAAGTTTTATTTGAGGAGGTTGTGTTGCATTGCCTGCCTTTCTTTAAGGGATGTAGCTGGAATACATTCAATATAGACATTATAATGCGAAAACACAATATCCATGACCTTCCTAAATTTATAGACAATCCAACAAAGGTACTGAAAGCATGTGATTAATATAGTCTAGGGCTTGGAAACAGACACTGCATACTCATGTAATCCAGCAAAATCTCTTTGAGAGCTACCTACCTATTCTGTGGAATTTCACTTGTCATGTAGAAAAATGAAAGTGGGTCAAATCTCTGGCTGTTCTAATTGTGAAGAAAACTTCCAGAATTGGAAGTATGTGTAACAAATAAACTGTTCTCTAGAGAGGTAAGAGCATAGGTTTAAATGGTGTGTGAATTGCCTCAATCATTTCAGCAAGGTTCTAACATATTTGCCCAGAAGTAATAATTTAAATGCCAATACTATTTACCATCCTGTACTTCATGTAATAAATTGAGAGAGGTTCAAAGTGCATGTATTTAGGTTGTGTATTGCCAATACCAGCATAATCTGCTTGAATGAACACCCTGTCATTGTGGTTGGTTTTGTTGTTTTCTGGAGTTTGGGGATTTTTTTTGCTTAGGCTGCCTTTTGTTCTTTGGTACATTTCAACATATTCAGGAGCTGATTTCATGTTGTTTCTTTCTATCCCCCTGTTACTACTACTCAGTAGCTTCTAAGCTTGGTGTTTTCCTGTGGCTGCTGTTCCTCTGACACAGGGTACACACACACAAAACCACACAGAGATATAAAGAGAAAACATCATTTGTGACTTATAAAAGCAGTCAACAATATGAATTCAGTTCTTCCTAGGACTATCCAAGTGTGGTGATGTGAAAACTGTCTTAGAGAGCAGGAAAAGGGACATCCTGTTTGTGCTTTGAACCTTCCCCTTTGGATTGCATTTCATTTTTATTTGCATGTATCTTTAAAACAGACAATTTTAATCCTTACACAAGAGCATAACTGCTTCCACATCTGATTCATATCTGCAAATAGACTGGTTTACTTTTAGTTGTATGCCCAGGAAGACACAAATGTGTATAATAGAAAACTAGCTTCATTGTTAACTATGAAGAGAACAATGTCTAGATAATCAATCAATCAATCAATCAATCACTTATATTTTTTTTCCAGTGCACCCTTCACGCCAACATGCCTGAATGCTTTATGGTCATTAAATTAAATCAAAGAACATACCACAGACTGGACAAGGCCAGATCAATAAATCTTAAAACCTGATTCAAAGTTACCAAGGACTCTGCACAAGTAACCATGACAGGAAGGATGACTCTAGTCAGGAGGGCATGTGTGTGGGCATAAAACTGAAACAAGACTTAGGTGATACTAATTAGGAGACAGAAACATTTAAAGGAACTGTAATTTTTGTAGCATCACCCAACTGCCAACAGCATCAATGTACAGCTTAATGTCTTAAGGGTATTTTTGGATTTATGAGTGATATAAGAAAATAACGATGGTGGCAAGAACTTTTTACAACTTTTTACAGCTGTGTGCTTCAGGGCACCTCTTCCCTAATTTTAAAGATTTGCCTATTTGTGATCTCTCCATTTAATTATTGCAGGGCACTATATTAAAGAAAGATACAGTGAACACCAGCTGGCAGTAAGCACAGTATGACTGCTCTGTCTTCATGGATGATCCGAGCAATTTGATCTTTGGAATTACTCCATGCTGAACTCACATCCAGTCAGAAGTCATCCATTAGCTGGGCAGAACATTTCTCCTTCCTTGCTTGAGAGGAAAGCTTTATGAAACTGCAATACTTTTGATGAAGCTGCCAATTAATGGGGAGCTTTGTACATTTTGCTCATAAAAAATCCCAGTAGCTGTCACAACCTATGGAGGTTCATTCCCAAAGTGCATAAAATGACCACAGGCCTGACTACATTCAAAACTAAAAGCAAACCCCAGTTCTTCAACTTAAACTTCCCTCCCTCAATAATTTCGAGGCATTTGCTTCTCAGTCTGTGAATTGGATCAAAAGTACTGCCTAGAGGCAAAGGGTCAGAGGAGATTCCACTTATGAAAAACAGGAGGCCCTCAAAAGGGTGCAACCTCAGTTGCTGAACAGACACCACAAATAGGATGGATAAAAGCCCACATGAGACTGGTATGTGAGCAAGCAGAAGCTGACAGTTGCCCCTCAGGAATACAGTATAAAGCTTTCAGTTCTGCAGGAGATGTGATCTGAAAGTCTGCTTCCTGGAAGCAATCGCACCTGAACTGTTGCATGGTGCTGCAGTTGCATAATTTAATAGTTTTCATGTTTCATCCCAAGGTGAGTGTTCTTGGTGGTAGTGTACATAAAAAATTTGTATGTCATTAGGGATAAAAGGGTCTATGCCTGACAAGGTCAGATATTATCTTCATGAGTGGCAGAAGAGGTCCATATTAAAACAAAGAAGATGTTTGATTTCCTTTTGAACATGGGCAGATGATTCAGACCCACGTGCCCTTCATATGCTCTGCCTCTCCCCTTCCTATCTCCTTTCTTTTGAAACAGATTTAAGTCCATCTACTTTTATATTTTCAAACAAAACCCATAAAAGGGCCATAAATATCATGACTCGCTAAAATGAAAGCTGTTTTCTTCTTCTCCCAGGAGACTCCTGCCTGAGAGAGAGACAGAAAGAGTTCACCTCTTTGAAAATTTCCTCCTCTGTCGAAGTAAAGCTGGTATCTAAAAGCAGCCTTCAAGGCTTTGTTCTTATCATCTTGACCTGGCTTTGTACTGGCTTTTCTCTGTATTGCTTGTGGAAGTGTGAAGGACGGGGCTAGGGGAAGGAGTTTTGGCTATCACTGGCAGAGCAAGGGTCATGCTTGGAAAGGGATTTCATTGTGGTTTCAGAAAACATTATAAACTCAGCGCACTGGCAGAAAGAATGAAGAAACTCATTCCCCTCCTGGATCAGACCAGTGATCCACCCCTTGTGTCTCTGATGTTGGCCAGAACCAGATTCACCTCAGAAGGTATAAAGAAAGTTTAAGTGGGTAATTATGGAATAACCTGCCCTGAGTAAAATTTTCTCCCCTCCTGGCCCAAAGCCCTCCTTCATCTCTCCTCCTTGGTTAGAGTTCAACTCTATGCCCTGAAGCATGACGGTTTCTCTCCCTCCCAAACTGCTTTTCATCCTGGCCTGTCTCATGTAACTGCCTATGACAGTGATGGGATGTATAGGTCTTGTCCATTGAGAGTCTGTGACAGATCATAGCCTTATTGGAAAGAGAGGCAGAGAGGCTGAAGAGAGGGTGAGGGAGGAGAGCATAAACTCAGATGAAATATCCATCAGGAAGATGGAAAGAAGAGTGAGTGCCCAGGAAACTAATTGCTGCCTGCTGATCTGGGCTGTGGAGATAGCTTGCAAGTGAGCATTCTTGCTTTTCAGAGATTTCAGCCTGGAGCACACTAGGAAAGTCAACTCTTGGTTGAAACTACTGTTCATCAATATTTCCTCATATAGATATATACACATCTATATCTATATCTATATCTATATCTATATCTATATCTATATCTATATCTATATCTATATCTATATAATTTTTTATTTTTTTAAGCTGTAGAAGTATGACAGGAGTCCTGAGAAAATGATTCCAGTATAATCTAAGGGAGATTTTTCTTCCACTGAAGTTCACTACTCATTTCTGAAATGGTGTATTGGTGTAATTTGGGGCTCTTAGACACTGAAAATGGATGAAAATCAGGCTATTTTTCTACTGCCCAAAAACGATTTAGGAATCCAAAGTCAGATATTCCTGCCTAGGTCCTTATCCCTATTGTACAGAAATGGCTGTTCATAATCCCGAGTCAAGCAAAGCCCAGCTTCTGTGGATTTGTTTGGCCATTGCATAGGGCATGCGAATATTTATGTGACACAATGCCAGATGCTCCAAGGTGAGGATTAGAATTGTCCAGCACATGAAGGCTCTTGACTTTTTAGACATTGTCAACATTATTGCAGGTGATAGCACTATACTTCAAAAAGCATTAACAAAGTTAATGCTTAAATGTACTTTCTAAGTGGACACTTCCCAGTTGTATGCAGGTTGAATCGCAGGTTGAATCACAGCTTTCACTTACTTGTCCAAGAGTTCAGCAATTCCTAGGGAGAGGGAAAGAAGAGCTAGGTTTTGGATCATATCCAAGTCTCAGTAATGATTAATTTCACTCCCACATTATCCACTGTTTCCCATATTCCTTTTCCTCAAAAGTGTGGCAGAGGGATCTGGAGTTTTCCAAGTGATGGGTGTTGAAATCACACCCGATCTCCTGGATACAACACTGAGAGGTGATCAAAGCATCCTGCTGGTGTTGGCTGAGCATAGGAGATTGTTCATTAAGAAAAATGACTGCATCACTCATACTGAGAACAGCTGCAGTGAGCAGCTCAGTGGCAGTGTTCAAGGCTCTGTAATCTCCTGTTAGTTGCCACTTGCCATTAGATTTTTTTACTGGCCATAAAGGAGAATTGTAGGGGAAATGAGACGTGACAGTAATTCCCTGTTCTTCCAGCTCCTTTATCAATTCAGTAACAGGACAAATAGCACCAGAAGGTAATGTGTATTGTGGAATATTAACTGCTTTACTGTGGAGTAAAGGAGCAGCTGTTTGCAACAGATTAGCAGTCAGAGATGCATCTGTAGGAGATAAACTTGGGGGCAGAAAGGGTGATGTCCCTATTTCCCATTTTCCCCACAGCTGGCTCTTCAATACATCCATGCCCAGTATATTAAGGGCTCCCAAAAGTAAGGTCAGATGGATTGTCTGTCCCTTAGACAGAATCAGCTTTGCCCTGACCAGACTGGGGTTGGTGGGTTTCCCATTATGGCCTGCAATAGAAACTCGACTGCTTCTGAAGCAGAGGCTGCCCTTTGTAAGTGTCCTTACCTACCATGGATAGCTGGATTCCTGTGTCAGTGAGGAATGTTGTAAGGTAGGGATGGATCATCAACTTGGGACCATCATCTTGGGACTGTGATCCTCAGCTGTGGGAGGAGCACCCACCTTACTTTCCTAAATATCCAGTCTAGGTTTAGTGCTGGTAGGTTTGGATATATCCCTGAGCTCACAGCACTTGCATGCTCTATCCCTTTGAACCATGTGGTGTCACCCCATCTCCAAACACAAATCCCAGAGGGTTATGAGAAATAAATGAGGCAAACTTGTCCATTACCACAAAACAAAATTTGGCATCTCAGAGACAGCTCCTTCTCTAAACACATTGTCCATCATCTTTTACATTCAGTAGTAACTGACTACGTTTCTCAATTTCCTCTTTTGTCTTTCACATGGAAAGACAGGCTGGCTTTTTGATATTTTCTCTAGCTGAGGATCTCCCTTGCTTTTTACCCTCTGGGATGTATAGTGGTAAATCTGCCAGCCTACACTGAAGGACCTCTTGGGGAGTAATACCATTTAAGCCTGTCTTAATGGCTAAATGCTAAAGATTCCCCTCAGCTTCCATTAGACATACATCAGAAGTGTGCAGGCTCCCAAATCACCTCCCAAGGATGCAGTTCTGCTGGGAGGGGTTGTCAAGCTCCTGGGGCAAGGGGTGCTGGTCCTTCTAATTCAGCTAAAATCACTGTTTTCACCATGGCTGCATAAAGGCCCTTTAGTTCTTCCTGGCCACCTCTTCTGCCTGCCTGGCTCTGCTTCAATCAAATGCTGCTGCTCCCAGAACACATCAGGCCTTAGCATGAGCTAGGTTGGCCAAACCAGCAGCCTGAGTCACAGAAAGGACAGGGTCTTAAGCAAACAAACAAAAGGGGTTATTATTATTTATCAGGAAATGTAGTGATAGGAAGTGGGGTAACCATTTTAAACTGAAAAAGCAAAGATTTATATTAAATAGTGGGATAGATTCATATTAAATATTGGGAAGAAATTCTTTACTGTGAGGGTGGTGAGGCCCTGGCACAGGTTGCCCAGGAAAGCTGTGGATGCCCATCCCTGGAAGTGTTCAAGGACAGGTTGGATGGGGCTCTGAGCAACCTGGTCTAGTGGAAGGTGTCCCTGCCCATGGCAGAGGGCTTGGAACTGGATGGTCTTTATGGTTGCTTCCAACCCAAAAGTTTTTATGGTTTTATGACTGTTTTCTTCTAATCCACTTACACAGTGCCACTGCCTGGTATGTATAGGGTGATAAGAATATTATTTCCCTGAAATAACCCTGTACATGTGTCCACAGCTTGGTCTGATGATGCTTACACACTGTAAAATAATCCCTTATTTCTGTGGCAAATCTTTCTTCTGTCAACAATTAAGTACCCTTAATAATTTCATTTTTTGGCTATGTTTACAACTATATAGTTATTACAAGTGTATAAAAATGTAAATAACTTGCCTAATATTTTTCCTAGCTACCTTTCTCCTTGTCTCTCCTTCAGTTATGAATGCCTTGGAGAAGAGATCATTCTTGCTTAGTGCCTGAAAATGCCTTAGCTTCTAGGGGGAGCTACAGTAAATAAAAAAATTATGCTGGATTCTATTTTCAATACGAGAAAAAAAGAAAGGCATGTTATAACCCTGATTTGGTGTGATTATACTGTAAATAGGCCATAAACAGTCAAAGGGAAAATAACCCACAATATTCACACCTTTGAGAGTCTGTGAGGTGGTAATCGCTATTCTTCCCTGCTGTTCAAAATATTTTCCAAGTGTCCTCAAAACTGCATTGGCAGCAGAATGTGGCCCAATTCAAGGGCTTTAATGCTACTGCTAAGTAGAAATGATTTTTGTCCTCGAAATTTTCAGTGAAATAGTCTGTATTTTGCAAAAAAAAAGCATAGCCATTCATTTCAAAACCACTAAGAAAAAAGGCAGAGACAATCAGAAATCTTTCTGACAAGACAATTCCATGTTTAAAAAATAAATTTGTCCAATTAAGGAAAAAGTACAAATGTTGAATTTCAAAAATAGGCATGTTCGATCTGAAGATGCCAGAGAATTTCAGTGTTGCATGCTGAAGTTATTAGGGAGCCTAACGTGGTGCATATCCATTTTTTACATGAGGAAACAGGAACAGAGATTTGTCTTCAGCTCATTTTATCACTTTTCCCCAAGAACGGTTGCACTTTCCATGCCACCTTTAAGACCACAACCCTTCTTTACAAGCAGCATGGCTACACCTCTGCCTGTCACAATGCTACAGAAGAGCTCTGCCAGAGAATCGTTCCAAAACCTTTCAGGGAGATGCTGTGCTTTTCCTGCCCTTTGTGGTGAGAATCTTTTTCGTCTTATATCCATGCCCATACTCACATTAAAATATTTCGCCTTTATGACCTACTATTTCTATTTCTTAGATAGCTAAGAATATAGATATTTACTGTCACTACATTAATATCTAGTGGTCTTAACTAGCACCAGCACCCCACTGCAGCATGTGCAGCATGCAGCACAATTCTAGATGTTCTCGCCTTAAAAGACTTGGAGGTTAAATGAATGAAACAGACACAGGCTGGGAGAAAGAGATTGCATCTGTCAGTGTGTTTGAGACCCAGAAACTGAGCCCAGTGTTGTACATGGATACTGCAGCAGCAGAAACCCGCAGGAAATTTCAAAAGATAGGGCTAAATTCATCTTGCTAACAAACATTCTCCATGAGCAATCACTCACCTCTCTGTGGCATAATTAAACACTCACTGGCTTCCAGAGAGCACAAGCACAACTTTCTAAACTGGTGATTAAGGCCTTTGCCTGTGAGGAGCAGACATATGTTTCAGGCCTTTTTCCAGGGAGTGTGTGATGTGAAAGAGTGTAGCATTCATCAGTGCAGGCTTTTCCCCTCCCAAGTCATGGCTTCTGGCTGCTACCTTGCAAAGCAGCAGTGCTGTGCCTTTTTGGCCTGAAGAATACTTAAATAACCATTTCATAAGGAAATAGTTGTTTTGGGACTCTTTAACAGAATAATCAACAGCACAGGGAAAGAGCCTGACACTTTCTTGGACCCAGATTCAGGTTCTCTGAGCAAGTAAAATGCTGTCTTCTGAAATGGTGTTAACACTGAGCTACTGAGGAAAAAGGCCCCTCTCTGCCTTTTGTCACCTGCTGCTTTTGGACTGTGTTATCTGTGCATAAGGTTGGCGGTAGATCCAAAGGTAACTTCAGGTCTGTGAGCACAGGCCGGGGAGAAATTCCTCATTGCAGTTTCATGTTTATCCATCATAACCCAGTGTAATTGCAGACTGTCCCTAAAATATGCTGCATTGAATTTACAGTGCTTCAATCATCTTTTGGATCTGGGTCACACTGATGGGACAGGTGGTTTCAAATATAAATACAGGCCATCACATGGATGGGGCATATATTCCTGGCAAAACCAGCAGCTCTACCTATGTTTTTCTGTTTGAGAAGTGATTCAGAAACAATCAGATTGGTTCTGGCTCTATGTGGCAGATTGCATTTGAGCATGCAGCAGCCTCCTAGCCAGCAGAAAGCTGGGCTAAATCACCCACTGGAAGTACAAGCCTGCTTTAGCATTTAACACTTCCCTAGCATTTAACAGTGAAACTCAGCAAAACGACAGCTTTTATTTTTGCTTTGTCCTAGACTCAAAGTCTCCCAAGGCTCAAAAGATTGCAAATGCCTCTGGAGTATCAAATCTTCAAATCCAATGTAGCCTGGCTATTATTCCCTTCAGCCATGAGCATGGGCAGTTCCAGAGATGGGATGAATGCTCCCCATCTAGATAATTTAAAACCTGTGTTTAGCATTAATTCTGTCAGTTTGGAAAGCAGGCAGCTGACAACACAGAGCCATGCAATACCCTGTGCTTCTGCTGGAGTTGCACATGGTAAGAGATCATTGTGTATGTGTGCTGGAATGGGAGGGGTCTAGGTAAGATTAGCAAATGGGCAGAAGAACCTGCTCTGAAGGAAAAGTCTTGCCAAGATTTATGCAAGCAGTGACACGATCAGAAAGATACTGCATGTGGCACATTACAATGGACACACTAAAAGTCTTCCTATTCCCTTATTCTACCATATGGACTGAGTTACATACTGTGAAAATCATGTTCCTTGCATGAAGGAGCATAATAAAATACTGTTTGGCTTAAACCTATTCCTGCTTGTAAATGTAAATTAAAT
The DNA here is from genome assembly GCA_030060385.1 of Muscicapa striata striata. Lineage (NCBI taxonomy): Eukaryota > Metazoa > Chordata > Aves > Passeriformes > Muscicapidae > Muscicapa > Muscicapa striata. The sequence goes on along the minus strand of JAREIS010000058.1, from coordinate 2,055,388 downwards.
CTGTTCTCCTTCAAATTTCTTTTGTTCTGCCGTTTTTATCTTTGTGGAAATTTTCTTTGGTGACTCCTCTGTTGTTCTCAGCCTGGCCCTTACAGGTGAAAATCATGAACCCTTCTGAAGTTACAAGCTCTAGGAAAATGTCCTTGGCTGGAGGCAACATGGACTTACAGAACCCCAACCAGAGTGCACTGGTACACTGGCTTTTCCTGCCCTCCTCCCTGCAATTATCTGGGGGAAAGTTCTCTAGGTCAGCAAAACTATATTCATAATATCCGCTATTTAAACCTCTCACTTGGATTCCTTCCTTGCAGTGAGAACTGACAATCTATCGAAGTCGACAGCACTATGCCAGTTTATTGCACCAGAAGACCTGGCTTTTCCTTTCCTCCTATCTGCAGAGCTTGGCTGCTCCCATTGTATGAACCCTTCCTCACTCCTTCCCCTAATAAAATCTCCATGCTTCACATGCTCCCTCAGCCTCCCTTTGATTCGTGCTCCCAGAGTCTTCCTCACTGCTGACGTCGGGAGTGTGCACAGCTCTGTAATTTCCCGGCAGCCCTTTTCAAACACTGCCTTTTAATCAGGTGCTGTGTTTTACCAGCACTTCCTTCTCTCACTGAACGCCTTTGAAGCGAGGCTGCCAACACTGGTGGGGTTCCTTCTCCGCTGCCCTTTTTTGTTGTTTCCGTACAGAATTCTAGGATGAAATTTTGTAGCTTTTTAGATGCTCTGATTTTTTTTTTTTTAATTTTTTTCTGTGTTGTGATCCTAATTTCCTTCAGGATTTCTTCTTCCTCTCCTGGGAAATTTGTCTCTATTTCTGGCATCTGTCCTTCCTAACCCTTCCCACATTTCTTCCCTTCTAAAGACAGGGGAAAAGAATCCATTTAATATTTTTCTGTAGTAACGTCTATCTCATCTGTCAATAAATTACCCTTTGCCATCTCTGGGAGACCCCTTTGTCTCCCTTCACTGACCTTATTCTGTACCTTGCCTGTTTTTTTTTAAGGGAGGATGCAATATCCCTGGGCTGTCATTCCATGAAGAACAGCTGTCATTCCTCCCATAGTGTATGCGTATGTGTTTGAGGAGGGAGGGGAAAGGGAGGGGGGAATTAGGGGAGGATGGGGTTCTGCTGTTGGGAAATATGATGATCCTATTCAGAGTGGTAAATGTTTTTTCATTCATGATATTCTGTTGCAATTCTCTCTTTTTCTTCAGTGGTTTTAGATGTTCATTTTCTTATTAATCTAACACTCATCTATCTGACATACAACTACTAGAATATTTATTAAACATATTTTTTAAACTCATCATGTATGCATTTTATAACTGTCTAATTTCTGCACAGCCTCTGCAACTGTGAATGCTATCTCACCGTCAGAGCTGCAGTCTAATACTACAGAGGTGGATTCAGAAAGCATTATCTGTGGCTAAAAAACATGACTTTTCCATATATTTCCAGTGTTACAAACTGAAATGCTTGCTGAGAGGGTTAAAGAGCATAATGTAACAGCTGTATGTAACTAGCTAGCTGTGCAGACCTGCAGAAGGAAGGGACACATCCATGAATCCAGCAATTCCTGCTCTGTCCTTACTCCTCCTCGTGTTTTTTGAAGCACTGCAGACTCCCAGATAACTCATCACAGAGCATTCCCTGCATTTCTCGTGGTCTAAGGGCTTTGTGCATAGACAGGTACAAGTTCCTTTCTTCCTGTTCTTGTTCCCACACACAATTGAACCATAAATTAGAACAGTTTGAAAAAGCAAATATTAGTTTTGATCAAATTCTACCAATGTATTTTAAGAAACAAAGGAAGTAAGTCCACCAAAGATGCTCTCACCTCTGTACCTTCTGGCAATTACACTTCTTAATGCATTTATTTTCACAATATGGGCATGAAATAAGGAAATGCAGTTATTATCTATGGTGTGCATAGAAACACACCTCAAGGCACAAGACACAGCATGTGCTGGGGCCCTTATTATCTGAGTACCTGAGTCAAAAACCTGGTGAAACACAGAGTCTTGTTTGATCCAGCCTTGGGGTTTCCTTTGTTTGGAAACCAGTGACAGGCACCATGTTTGTGTCACAGTCTGGGTACAGAATGGCCTCTGGACTTGAGAGCTCAAAAGAGCAACACTAGAGAGAGACTGAAGAAATTAAGATGAAGTCAAAAATAATGTCTAGATGCAACATACATACCAAACTCCTCACTTCCTTGTCCTGCACTAGCAGGACATCAGCAGACCATCTTTTCTCTTAAAAGCACTATAGTACTTGTTTTACAACTCCTTTGTGATTGATGTCCACTCTGGCCCTTTCTCTCTCATCTGATGGCTCTGGCAGTCCCTGCTTGATTTAGCCATCCCAGCTGAAAAGGTAACCCATCTCCACAGCTAGAAGTAATAAATTCTTTAGCCACCACAGCAAAATACATTGATATGATCTTGAATTAAATCACTCATGTCTGCAGTTCTCAGTCCAGGACATCACAGTAAATTGGTATCAGCTGAAATCAGATTTACATTAGTAAATGTATCAGGCTATGAGCTCAACAGCTTGCACTGTGGCCACAGCACTCATTCAGCCACCTGTTCTTTGGGATAACTACCTCCCATACCTTAGTAATGCAGCTGAACAATGATATTTTAAACTTCTCCAAGAGGAATCACTGGGGCTTGGGAACCAGAGCCTTTACTTCTCTAGAAACAATCTGTGCCTTCAAGGACTAAGACTCTGTCTGTATATGGAAATCAGGTTTTCAAATGTATTCAAATGTTAGTAATACCAACCCTGCTCTAGCACCAGGAAGATGGTGTGGAATCTACTGAAGAATGACTCTTAGCTGCTGCCATCTTCAGGACTCTCCCATGTTAATTATTCAGATCTCTTGTAAAAAGGTACCTGTGGCAATTGGCAGAGTATCTGCACAAACATTAGCAGCCTTGAGGCGGGGAAACAGTTAAATAGCCTTAGTAATAGAATATTAAAACCTTGATGATGAGCGAGCGTGGGTGGAATAATTGTCTGCTCAGAAAGAGGCACCATTTTCTCATTCTATTCCTGTTGTTGAATCCTTATCTCCTCGATAAATAAAAACAAACTCCCCAGTTATTGTTCTCATTCACCTTTTGACTCTTGATTAGATTTACTGCAGATACATCCCTTTGGCAATGAAAATGGAATCAACACATTTCTGATGCACTCCAGTGGAATTCTCAGGCCCTGCTCCACCCTCAGACCACCAAGGTCCTCCTTTTCTGAATGGTGGCTAATTACCTGTCCTTCTAGCGAGTGGATGAGATACAACTTTCAGAGAGATCATGTGCCCTGATTAACAGACTGTTCTGTTTCACTTTGAATCTTTATCTTTTTTTTTATCCTCAGCACTTGGAGCCAAACCTGATACCTTTCTGAAGAGAGAAACTCACGGTGATAGAAGCTGCCTTGCTCAGGCTGCTTCTCCCTTCTATATTTTTCAGTGTTTTCCCAGATGAGGCCCCAGGATTATTGCAAACGAGTCCCAGGAAGAAATGCTGCGCAATTAGGCGAAAAGAAACTCGAAGGAAAAAAGGAGTAGAGCCAGCAAATTGCTTGAGATAACAATCTCCCCCCACCCGTGTGTCTCTGTAACTAAGAGGATTAGCTGAACTTTCTGTGTCACACCAAAACTGACAATAAGCAACAGTGACTTCCCCCCGCTGGCACTTGTACCTTCACATGTTTCATTTTCTTGCCCACACTACTGCCTTGCCCCTTGCTGATTGTATGACAAACTTGGGGATGAACATGATGGCTCTTTCCTTTCCTTTAAGATTTATGACTCAAAGCCAAATAAAACCCAACTCAAGTTATTACATGCTCTGTTTCCTCCTAACAACAACTCACTTTTAACAGTGTAAGCTAAGCAAGGAAACATGGAAATATGGTCTCCTTGATCTCACCTGATCTATCTGCTGCTAGACATGCAAACAGCAGCCTCAGGTCTGCCAACACAGGAGCAGGGATAAAGACGTCCCTTGGGAGCAGGACCAAACGTCTGGAATATATAAAGAAGAAGTCCCATCAAAATTCAAAGTAACTGAGGTTCTGTGTAGATGCAGCAGTGCCAGCAAGGAGCTGGATGTTTATTTCAAGTTAAGATTTATCATTCTGTGGTAGGAGGACTACCTAGGGTAGTCTTGCAGTGAAAGGAAATGAACTTTGTTAAAGGACTCTGTTGCCAGTTATGGAATCAGCCCCATGTTCCTCTGACAGTGGTGTACACATGATGAAAAGAATATGGCTTGTGGCTGAAGATGATCGAACATCAAATAATTCCAGTTTCCAAAGTAAACTAATTCCTTTTACTGACCTGTGTAGAACTTCACTCTAAACCTGGTGAACAACTCCTTTCCCTGAGCTTGCCAGAGAATTTGTACAGAGAGACGAAGTCCCATGAGACAAGGCAAAGGAGGATCATTCTCCCACCTGCCCATGCTCCCTCCCTTCTCTTCCCTGGGCTTCCACAGAAGACCACAGCAGAAGGTGGTGGAAATCCAAAAGATGAATGTCTCTGATACCTGAAGGGCTGCACACAGGCACACCGACTAAATAAGCACCTGTGCCACAGTGAAGAAGGAACTTGAAAGCAAGAAGGAGGTAGAAGTGATTTCACACTGATGTAAAGCAGATACCAACACACAAAAAGGGAATGTTGTGATAAAACGAGTTGTGATGTGGGACTCATGTAATCACCACCAGCATAAGAATTGAGGGAAAATGCTGACACAGCAAAATCTGCAGGAAGTGTTAGGGTTGGGTCATAAAATGTATGGGACTTGCCAGTTCTTGTAAAACATATCCTGAACTAGGCATCTGTGCTGTGTGCCCTCTCATTGCTACACAACTGCCTGGACCAAAATTAAATCACTATGGCATTTCTGCCATGTTAAATGGTGCGAGCAGGTACTCTCAGGCCACATAAATTCAGTGAAGTAGTGTTTTGGGTGTCCCTGTACAGCTTTATTTGTGATCAAAGGGTATGGTGTTGTGGGGGAGAAATACTTGCAGACAGATTTAGACTTTTACTCCAAAATCTGTTCAGACTGAGGCATTGTAAAAGCTGCCCGGTGTATTACCATGGGGCAAGACTGCCTTGTCACTCTGTAGCAACCCCTGTCTCGCTTATATGGAGCAGCAGTTTTAGTTCAAAGGGATCCAGGTCCATTCTCTTTCCCCATTTACATGAAATGGGACTAGAGTGGAGCGTGGCAGCCTATTAACAGTGCCCCACAGCACTGCAAGAGTTCTGCCTAGAGAGTGAAGGACACCGTGTCCAATTGAAATTACAGAGGAATTTGGGGTTGGCAGAATGTAATTACACAATTGGAATTTAAACTGTGAAATTAAAAGGAAATATTCAAGGATGAAGGGGCAGAGAGAATCCCTAATCTCCAGCCAGGCTAGGCTGTGTGACAGAAAAGTCCCTTTCTGAAGAGGGAATAAGTAAAGAGCTGTCCTGGAAGAAAGGGAGGTAGAGAATAAAGACAATGTTTTCAAAAGCACCCTAACTCCAGCTGTGTGTTTGTTTCATAGGCTATGTCTATTCTACAGAAAACCTTGCGGTTGCTAAAAGGCATCAGATGTGTCCCTCTTGGCCCCCTCTTCACTGAGGTCAAAAACAATTTGGTTCCTCATGTAAGCAGCACCAAAGCATTCCCAAGGTCTACAGCAGAAAGCGTGCTGTACAACTGGTCAAAAAAAGGAGTTCAGCCCTGGTATTCATACAGGTACAAACCAGAATTTGCCCTTCCCCCTGAGTTTGTCACACTGCTGGCAATATTGCTTTAGTATCTGAGCTTTTCCCAAGTCTTAGTTAACAATCATCCTAACAAAAACCAGGTATTTTAAAGGGTTTTGCTATAGTAAGGGGAGGAAGAGAAAACCACTGAAAGCAGATCTGCGACAGTTTTGAGTGGCAACTTGAATCAGGCAATTGCAAATCCCATTCCTTAGAGATCTGAATCAAGTTCTAGGACCCCATCATTGTCCCTCTCAGAGCAGAGAAACAGGTAAAGATGCAGCAAGCCTTGTGGGTCTCTGGGAGAGAACAATAACTGCTGAACAGGGTCCTTCAATCAAGGCACGACAGAGAAAACTGTGGGCTCATCTTCTGGGCTGCCCATGCCACTGAAGACGAGTTTCTTAATTTCTCTGCTTTAGTTTACCATTGCTGAAAGAAACACAGCAATAATTTCGTAAATCTTCAAATCTTGTAAGATATAACTGGTTAAAATCAGAAGGTTCAGAAGCTGCATTGATGACAACTATTGAAATGCATACAAAAACCTGAGCTAGAGCTAAAGTAAGTGCAGGCAAAGCAGCAGAAAGTGAGAAATAGATTGAAAAACCCACCTGAAAAGATAAGTGTCCTTTTGGTAATTACCTCTCCCTTTCCTGAGGATGTGTGAAGGTTCTGAATTACAGTTTATTTTTAAATATGAAAATTAAAAACATGCTTCTTTTTGTCCGTGCTCCATTTCTTGTCTCCAAAAACGCAGTTAGCTGCGCTTGGGAGGGGCAGAGTATTATGAGATGGTACAACTTTCCTGCTATAATTTTATTATCTTTAAGATTCAGAGGAGTGCCGACAACTCTCAAACATAAGAGATTCAGGGTCATCCTTTCTCCAACCCAGACACAACAGAATGGGGTCAGAACTAAAGGCAGAAAGCAATCTGGCCAAAGGCAGCCAGACGAGTGTGCAAGGGGAAAAAAACAGCCAATATATGCAGTGGACAGTCTCCATTTCTCTTCTGCTGTTCGTGCTCAGCACTCACAAGGTGCATAGGAAGGAGATCAGAAGAGGGGGAAAAGTCTAATAATGGGAAGAGACAGTACTGGTGGGTCCCAAGCCTTGGGGATAAGGGACTCTTTTCCATGCGTGGGAACAGGAGGAGGGCGGGGAGCAATGCAGGAGAAAAAGGAAAAGCAGCTTTGTGGTTAACGTACTGAACTGCACAGCCTCGGAGCACCTAGGTGCAGGTCTGTGTCCCACTAATGTCGGCTGTGACACTGGAGGGACTATGCACAGTCTTTATGTTGCTTTTCTTCACTTCTCCTCAATCAAGAAGGTACTAATCCTATTTTTCCCTCGTTCTTTCCCTGCCAGCTCTCTAAATTTTGAGGCACAGTGTCTTTTGCTATCGATAGCATGTTCAAAAAATAACACTGTAGCAGGGAGGCTGCCGGTTGCTCCGTCAGGTTGTGTATGACAATGAGAAATAGGAAACAGACAAACACACAGGTAAGTTTAATTACATGTGAGACAATCTGTGCAGTCCCGAAGTGAAAGAAATACAGGGGGTTTTGAGCATGTATGAAAACATAGGGGCAAAGAATGACTGTTTTGAAGCAGAAGCCTCTAATTATCTGGATGACCAAAGGGAAAGCAGCAGCAAATGTGATTCTAGTAACAGGCCCTCCTGTAGGAGAGAGATCTCATGTGAAGAAAACTGGATAGAGAGAAGGGGGACGTCGTGTGAGAAAATCAGCATCTGGGATTCACATCTGAGTGGCACGGTGGAATTGGAGCAGAGCAGATAAGTTTGCTCTTAATTTCCCTATAAACCAGGGCTGTTTCATGAAAAGGATAATTTTCTTCCCAATGTGCTTTCTGCTTAAATACTGTGATTTGTGTTTCTTTTGCTCCCTGCCTCCCCACCTCATGTTTCTTTTGTCCTCTGCCTCCCTACCTTAAAAAAAATTGCCTGTGAAACACTACTGAATTAATTCTAGCAGGAGATAGAAAATTCAGAAGGTCACACAGCAATCATAGAAAATTTGGGGTTATAAGCACAAGTCAAGCAGGCCAAGGAGGGCTAGGAATTAAGAGATATCTGGTTCAACATCAAAACAATGGACACAGATACGCTGCAGAGCTTTAAAAGATCCTCAGATACCATTTCTTCCCTTTACATGTGGTGTTGATTTTGAACACTGTATTGTTTTTCACCACCAGAAAATCTTTTTAAAGCAAAATCCCTGTGAGAGGTGATTCTATGTGGCTGACAAGTCCAGCCAGAGAACAGAACCACAGGGTCCTGCTCGCTGCTTTGGGCTCTGTTTCAGCACACACTTCACCATCAGTGTGATCCCAGTCTCACTGACTGCAGCTGAACAACCAAGTTTCTTACTTATGTCTTTTGTGAAATGAATCCAGAGTGCTCAGCTCCTCATAGGGCTAAGCTTTGTATCATCTTTTTGTCCAATTATCTCAAATTTCAAGTATTTCCAGCAAGTTGCTCATGAGTAAGACACCAATCAGGCACTATGTGGCACTCACAATTGAAAGAGAGGTAAAATTTATCTGATAAATTATTCATCACTAATGATTTGGCCAGCTTTCCTGGATATATAGCCACAGGGATGTATGACACCTTGGGGAAGGCATCAGATAGAGATGCATTCAAAGAAAACTAGAGGAAAGGATGCAGACATAGATCCAGACTAATCTTTACAGGGCTTTACAGGGAGAGGGAGAGCACCTATGTGGCTTGACTGAATTAAGTTCTCTTTATAGGTGGTCAATTAGAAAACACAGAGCAGATTAATAACTACCAGAAAATGACCAAAAAAAAAAAAAAAAAAAAAAAAGAACCCAAACCATGCAAAAAACAAAGCAAAAAACCAAACCACTAGCAACTACTTGTTTTCAGACATCTTTTCTGCGGCAGCTGTGGGTTCCAGCTAAGTGTGCAGAAGCTGAGCGAGAGCAAAGGCTAAATCAGGTGTGGTAATGGGAGCAAATTCTCCCCAGCAAGAAGCTGCTGGGATCAGGGAAGAGGTTACTGGGAAGTGGCATGCCGGACTGAGAAGAGTCTTTGGGTGAGATAGGGAGATACAGGAGAGAATATTCAGCGTAGGCAGGATTAGAGCTGTGCAGAGTCTTAATCTAGGCAGCCCTTTCTCTATACCTTTATCTGTCCTGGTGCAGCCCCTGCGTGCTGCAGTGCTGGTATAACCTGGCCATAAAACTGGATTAACTGGCCCGTGAGGATCATGGCTGAACTGAAGAGGAGCACGACAATATGCCTTTGTTTACATGTTTGCTCCTGTGAGTGCAACACAGATCTTCAGGAGACAAAGTGCTTAATTGCTGGTTTAGGGTGTCAGCAAATGAATGTGCATGAGTAGAACTGGTGTTAGGGGAAGGTTTTTGCTCTTTCACAGTGCAGTCCATTTCTGCTAGTGTTTTCTGCAATAACAGGAGGTTATTTTATAGGATGGCAAGAAAAAAGAATCCCATTACCAGAGGACCCTATTTTTAAATAAAAATGACAAAATTACCTTTCTGATTCACCCCTTGGAGATACACCCTGCTGTCTCCCTCGTTCAGCATTTCCTTTTTGGCTCTCTCCTACCAATGAAAAAATCTAGTGGCTGTCTCTGATATGACTCCTAATTTCTTCAGCAACAGCATGCAAGAACAGATCCCTGACAGTTCCTCTTACTCCAGAATGTTTTGCACCCCAGAAGAAAATCCAGCTTGGACTCTAACCCATCTGAGTTAATGACTCCTGGAAAATGTTAGGACCGAGTCCTTAATGAATGCCATTCTATAACAGCCTCCTTTTCTTCTTTTTCTGGAAGTACATTAAAAAGCTCAGGGATAACATGTATTTACACAATATTAAGAATGTAAGTTTTATTTTTATTCTGCCAAATCTGTCAAGAATAACAAAGTTTCGCCACTCTGGCTGATTGTTCGTCCTGTTTTGGAAGATTTGAATCTAAAGCTAATTTTATTTGTTGGTCCCTCTGGTCTCATATTTACTCCCCTTTAACAAGGGAGGCATGAAACCTGACTCCCCTTCCAGGACAATTTGAAGCGGGAAGTGTAAGAGGATAAAGTATTTGAGAAAAGCACCCCAGGAGCATTGGGTTGCCCAGAAGGAGGGAATTTTGGGGTGGGGTTTTTTGAACAGAAGAGAATCGCTTCTGTGCAATCACTCTTTTCTGGAGGAAAACCAGACCTTCGCTCAGGCACGCTCCTCCAAGGGAACCACAGGTTCTGCGATTCCATTTTCCCTGGATGCCCTTCCTCTTTATTCGCAGGGACTTGGGCAGTACCTGGGTGCAGGTGCAGTCCAGACGGGGATTTCCACAGCACCTCCCACAGACACAGCGCCTTTGGAGCAGCCATTCATCGGGAGCCTCCTGACAGGCACCTGTCCCCCGCAGATTATTTCAGCCTTTACCCCCCTAAAAATCTCCCTACCTGTCCGCTACTGATTACCTCAGTTTACCTCAAAATCTTCATCCTCTCCCCTATAAGTTACTTCAGATTTTACCCCCAAAATATGAATTTTGTCCTCGATAATTACCTAGATTGTACCAGCATGAAAATCCAATGGCTACCTTATCCCCAAATTGTTCATTCCTGCCCCTAAAGATTCAATCAGATTTTTTCTGCAAATTACTTATTTTTCCTTATAGATGACCTCAAATTTTCCCCGATTTTTCCCTGTCACTAGTGATTACCTCATTTTTACCTCAATACGTCCATTCTCTCCCCTAGAGATTATCTTAAGTTTTAGCCCCACAATTTTCCCTTCCCATCCGCTACTGACAGACAGCTTTGGTTTTACCTCAATGTCACTTCTCTCCCCTACAGATTAACTCAGATTTTACTCCCAAAATTTTCTTTTTTGGTTACCTCAATTTTACCTCAAAACCTTCATCCTCTCCCCTCAAGTTTTACCCCCAAAATCTTACCTTCCTGCCCACTACTGATAACCTTGTTTTTACAAAGAGAAGGAGAAGCAGAGCAGCCTCCCCGCGTTGGGGAGACACACGCACACACACACACACCGTCCCTCCCGCACACGGAGCCCGCACGCCGGGGCACCGGCCATGGGGGCGATGGGCGGCGGCGGCGCGGCGAGGCGGAGGGGTCGGGGCGGGAGGGAGGGGGGACACACACGCCGGGAGGCAGGGGGGAGGCAGCCCCGCACCCAAAAGCGCTCGGGGGTGGCTTGGCCGCCACCCGGCCCGCACGCCCACAATAAACCCGCTTTACATATTCATGGAGGTGGGGGGGGGAAGGGAGGGATGCTGGAGGAGCGATCCCGGCGGGTCGCCCGAGTGGGGCAGGGGTCCCCCCGGCGGCGGGGCGGAGGGGGCCGGGGGTGCTGGCCCCTGCCTGGGGCTCGGGGAGGCAGATAAGCTCGGTTTCCTCATCGCTCCCCTCGTTGCCCCCCGCTTCCCCGCAGCACCCCCCCTCAGCCGGGGTTTATTTCCCCAGAGCCTGGGCCTTGCAGCGCGGGGTGGGTGGGTGCGGGGAGAGGGGCAGGAGGAGAGCGTGGTTTGGCTTTTTCATTTGAAGCTCCCCCCTCCCCTCGCGAGGGGCGGGTTCGGCGGGGGGTGACCGCGGGGTGCGCGGGCAGACCCCCCCCGTGCCTTTCTCCGGCTCCCCCGAGGGCTGGGTTCGCCCCCCAGCCCCAGGGCCGGGCCCGCGCCCCCCGAGGGCCGGCTCTGCCCCGGCGCTGTTTGCCCCGCTCCCCCTTTGCCCCGGGGCACGGCCGTGCCGGTCCCGTCCCTCTCCCCGCGCTCTCCCTCTCTTCCCTCTCTCTCCTTCTCATTTGAATAATGTCTAATTCGGGGAGGTTTATATTATTGAAATGGCCGCCCGGCTTTCCCCGCCTCTCATGTTTAGTAATTCAGACCTTTAATAACAGCCACTCAGAGCCCAACGCCGTGTTTATATTTTACATTCGCCCCATGTGCTTTTGTGGTTCAATATGATTCTTCTTTCTCGCTCTCTGGCTTTTTTTTTTAAATTTTCTTGGCAAACCCACAGGGCCCCGAGATCAAACCCAGGCTGTGTGAGGAGAGGAGGGGGAGAGCCAGGCCCCGGCTCCTCTGGCAAGCGCCTAGGCCTCACTCTGCTGCTTGATTTATTTACTAATAACCAAAATGACCCCCCCATCTCCACTCCACCCCTGCCAGCAAAAACAAAACCCTCCTGGGGCTTGAGCAGCATCAGATCTGCTCACAGATTCTCAAACACTCATGTCTTTTAAATAAGGAGCTTATTTTTAATTTATAGCAACTCAAGACTGTAAAGCTGTTCCTTTCATATCTGCTTTTCAGAAGCTTGGGCATTTTTGGTCCCTTTGTCCTTGATTCTTTTCCTTAAAGGAGAGTTGCTTCTAATTTACGTTTCCTGGCACTGAGAGAGCTATAGAAGACACACTCAAAATCTAAACAGCTTTCCTCCTCCCTCTGAACACAAACAGAATTGAATACATTGAAGATAATCTTATTCGCCTTCTTTTTGCTTAATGTGGATGAGGTTTAACAGTGCAGTGTGTCAGATGCTTTTGACGCTGCTTGTATCTTTGACTGTTCTGGGTTGAGGCTTTTTTTTTTTTCCCTCTCTCTTTCATTTAGATTTGGCTTTCAAGACAGAAGATACCACTAGGCAGTACAGGGTCTAGAAAGGAAGATAAGTTTTCTGTGATTGTGTCATAAGAACTCCAAGTGAAAATTGAAATTAATCCTCTTAAATTGTCTGGAGTAATTCAGTTTTAAACCAGATATTAGTCTACTTAGAAATAAAACAAATGGGCTACTTGATTAGGGGGAGGCGGTAATTTAAAATAGAAAATATTTATGCAGGGGTGGGTTTCAAATAAAACTGTGTAGGTTTTCATTAGTGACCATTGTTTTCACCCTGTGGAGAAAAAGGACCGAACAGCAGGGTACTTCAGAGTAGCAGTGCTAGATTAGCATGTAAACATCTTTGAAAACACTACTAGGAGGAATGTTCACATGCAAGTGCAGATGGCGTATTTCGTAGTTTGGTTCTAAATTTAATTTGTCACAAAATACTGCACTGCAGCTAATGAAAAGCGTTTTGATTTAAAAAATAACGACTCCGATTATTTATCCTTTTTTCTTCACCCTCGGCAAAGACAGGCCTTGAATACAAGACAGGAAAAAAAAAAAAAAGCTGTAGAAGCTGTAATGAGACTGTTCAGGTGACTGACTATTTCACAGACCAACAGCACAAGGCTAGCTGGACAAAAAGCAGTAATATGATTTCATGCCTTAAATAGCATATGTTTTTGCACTCGCTTCACAAGATGTGGTCAAGCCGATGATGTCATTGGCCAGAGGACAAGGTGCAGTTAATTTGATTTATTGACCTGGGGTGAGGTGTAGCACTGAAACCTTCTCATAGGGAAACCATTTATCTGAGGACAATTTCCTTTATAGCAGCAATTTAACCACTGCTGAGACTGTAGATATTTTATCCAGCATGATAAAAATGTACATTGCATCTTGCAAACAAAATTTCTTTGTCACTGGTGTTTTAGTAATTTTATAGAATGGAATACTGGACAGTGGCCTTATGCAGTCTTATGGCTGAGCTGGGGTTTATAACGCTGATTTCAGGTATTTACATGCCAAAATATGGATGTATTTCTCTCAAACATGTATCTGTGTGCCATTGTTGCTGCTTAAAATTTTACTGGAATGTGCTGGGGATACAAATGTATCTTCATATTGAAGGCCATAGGCAGCACGTTAGCATAATGCACCTTTTCCCAAACCTTGGCATCACCTTCACTTGTCAGAAAATGCCCAGACTACTGTGTGGGTATTGCTGCTCAGTCTTGAGTGTTTGTCTGAGTCTCAGACTTCTGTGTTAGTTTGTCAGAGGTAGGTGTCAGATTTTAATGTGCTCCTTGGACCATGTTTGGGTGTGTCAGATCAGAGAGTAAAAGAAACTTTTTCTTTGTTGTCTGCCTGGGTGTGGTGAGAATGGAGGGTTGTGCTACTGTTACAGTGTTTCCTAATTTTTATCAGGAGAGCATACTCTATTTTGGCTGTCTTTTCAGCTTTTAACTTATTAGAGACAGAAGGAAGTGTCCTCCTATGAAGTAGTTCCACCGCCTGATTACATCTACTCAGTTATTAAGCTGATGCTGCATTTTTTTATATTTTCTTTTTTTTTTCTTCTTTTTTTCAAAACTGACCGAAACTTAGCAGTCTGACAGCTGGTTGGAAAACAGGCCAAGCTATGCCAGTAGCTGCATGTGGTGCAGAATGAGGAAAGTGTGTGTCAGGATGGTTTTAAAACTGGCAAAGTTGAAGCTTCCCTCTTGCTTCCCAGAAGGAAGGTGGGAAAATCTAAGCTTCCCACCCTCTTATTTAAATAAGAAAAAAAAAAATCTCAGGCTTGCTGTCACTGTCAATTTCTCCAATATTAGCCTGGAGCCATAATTCAAGCAGCAAATGTTAATACCGGCTCTCTGATGCTGGATGTGGATACCTTGTAAACGCTTGTCTTGGTGAACATCCCTGGCCATGTCTGGAGGTGCCTGGTTTGATGGGATCAGAGAGGTTGCCTTCACCTTGGTCTGTCTGTTAAACCCAAGAAAGCACCAGCATACTCTGTGCCGGGAGTCCCTTGTGTGTGAAGAAGTGCTGTTCCTACTTTGGCTTGATCATAACAATTTATTTATTGCCCAGAAAAATGAGGTTTGGAATATCATTGTCACTGAAATAATAGTTGTCAGATTTCAAGTGGTAAATTCCACATGTAGAGTAGCACACTTTGGCTGTTTTCTTTATATCCAGATCTGTGAGGATGCAAAGAGTTCTGGAGTAAATGTTTTGCCCAGGATGCTGTCCAGGATGTTTTGGTTGGGTTGATCTGTCATCCAGTTTCTTTCTGTTAAATAGGGTGCAAGTCCCTCTTTGGTAGGTTTGTTTACTCTCCTGGTTCTATGGCAAATTTGCAGTAATTTTTTGTAGCATGCACTAAGTTTTCATTTACTTTCCTTAAATTTTGATTCCTGTGGCGTTCAAGATTTCAAAACAGGTTGCAGCATCATTTTCTATTCCTCTTAAACTCTCGTTGCCCTCAGGACAATAATCTTGATACGTCTGTTTTATACAGCTGACAATTAGACAGCCTCTGCTCCTTGCACTTACAGCTTTATTATTTTTATCTTGAGAGAATCAGTGACAGTCCTGGCAAATGACTGTCTTTTTTTGACATACCGTATTTTGAGTCTTGGTGACAAAGCTGTTGTCAAAAGGTGGTGTTGAACAAAATTAAGTATGACTTGAGCGTCCCAAATGTGATGTGCTTAAGCTGGAATGTGAATGAAAGGCTATCTCGTGTTGCTGGATAGACTTACAGTGCTGGCTGTTCTCTACTGCAGAGATTTGCTTCTGTGTTAACAAATCCCCCCCTTTTCCAAATGTGCTTCATTGTTATACAGAGCAAGTTAAGTGTGGGAATTGTTGGGCTAAGTGTAGGAGATGAATTAAAGGGAAGATACTGGTCTTGGTTAGGGTGTGTTAAATAATTGCTGGCATTTCACATGAAACGGTTTGACAATGCTAATCTGAGGAAAAAAGAATCTGTAGATGTATTTTCCTTTCTGTAGCTCTTTGCATTAAATTTCTTGAATTGTGTGAATACGCCCTCATGCTGCTTCATGTTCACTTATTTTTCTCTGTAGAAAAGGAAATAATTACTTAACATCTCAGTATTATTCCTTTCCCTAGTTTCTTATTTCACAACTATCTGGGAAATATCCACATTTGTTAACTGTATTATGTATGTGAGCTTTATAGCACATTAGAAAGTCTTTGCAAAAGGAGTTTTTTATAGACTGCTACTGACTAATTGAATCAGTTTAGGGTTAATAACACAACTGAGTGATGAAGTGTTGGTTTGGTGTAGAGGATTTACTGGGTTCCAATCCTGAGTTTGTCACCAATTTTGCTTGCTTTGCTGTTCTGGGCTGAATCTGTGTAATGGGAATTATAGAGCACATTTTCACAGGGATGTTGCTGGGGGAAAGATTAGCTAATGTTTTCTAGTGTCTCTGAGGGCATGAGAGCTGTGATTCTTGTGCTTTTTCATGCAGTGATCCAGGCTGATGCCCAGGTTGAACTTTGCTGAGGATGTTTGAGTGCTGGCACTGTTGGCACACTCCAGTCAGCGATGAAGGCCTCCCATTGTACAGGCACAGATTACTGTCAGTTCTAACTATGGTGTGATGCAGATCTGCTCCAGGGTATGCGGTTCAGTGACAGCTTAAATCAGCCCCAGCCTGTCCTCATCTCCCTGTGTGTTCCTGCCTCCTTCCCTGCACTGGTGCAGATGCTTGCTGGATTCCTTCGCTGAACTAGTTCAGGGAATTAAATTGGCAGAAAACAAGCCTCACCAAAAATAATGAATGGTTTTTTTGTTGGTTTAGCTCTTTGAACTGGCTTACAATGAGATTAGACAAATAGCAGTACCAATCAAGGAAGGGACCAAGAAGCATATGTGTTCTCATACAAGTCTTCTCATAATTTCATTCTCTCTGATAACTTTCCTGTTGGCATAAATGGGGACTCATACTCTCAGCCATGTGATCCTACCACTTGCTTGGCACATAAGGACTTAACTGGATTCCAGGATGCTCCAGGTTAGCTTGCCAGATCATTTCCAGATCATTTTATGTCTTTGGTTTATGAAATTGGCTCCACAAAGACCTTCAAGTGCAAGCAAGGAGGTAGGGAGAACCATTGAGTGAAAGTGGAGTAAAGGAAAGGAAGGAAGGGAAAGGAAGCTTCCTCCTTTCAAAAGCAGCAGTATTCTGGGTAGCTTAGTTCTATAGCTTTGATTTTGGATTGATGTAAACCACTGTGAGACCATAGTTGATTGAGTTGATGAGCTGAGCTTGATTTGAAATGGTACTGGCCAAAGGGAAGCAGTGGGAATGTTCAGCTGTGGGCACTATGCTGGGCATGCTCTTTTAGCAGTAGGCTGCACATACATCATGGAAGCCAGAGAGGAAACTGCACTTAAGTAGAATAGTAGCTTGGAAACCAATAGATGCTGAAAATTTGGTGTGGTTTGTACTGTCATAGGTATGATTGCATTAATGGTAGCAAGGGCAGAAACTCCAATAAAAGAAGTGGATGAGACCCTTAAGTGGTTCCCATTATTTTAGTGCTGCTTATAGTGAGACACGTCTTTAGAAAGGACTGTGGCTTTAAAGGACATATTGACAAAAGTACTTGGGAAATTACAGACACCATTACTTCTGCTAAATTTTGGACTGACATCCTTTTAAAGCAACCTTAAAAAAACCCCATCCAAACCCAAGCATAAGTGCTTCAGCCATTTAATATGATCACTCTGAGGCAGATGTATCTTTTCTATAAATTGTAATATTGTGACAAGAAACCTTTTGCTCATCATTCCTTTTATTTTTTTTCTTCCCAGAAATCTGATTTGGCTGTATAGAGATGAAGTAGCATATATAGCATGTTTGACACTGTATGACAGGGCATGAAGCTTTGGAAAAGGAAGATATGAACATCTGAGTTACTAAAATAGTAAATACAGTTGAAGACTTAAAAATAAGTGTAAAAAAACCTGTTGAATCAGGCTGGAGGTGTAGCTTGCTTCTTTTTCCTGCTCCTTTTCTTTGAGGCTGCTAGGAAGTCACCATCTTTTTTGCAGTGAGCTCCTTTGCTGTTTGTTCTCTTTGTCCTTTCGATGATTCAGTTTTATTTGAAAAATACCACGTGACTTAGTAATTTGTGCCTGACCATACCAGTGTGAAGTTGTGGCTTTATGCTACTTGGCTGCAGCAGAGGGAGAGGAGTATACAGTGAATACAGGTAGAAATTATTCACGTTTGAATCACTTGTTTCTACATTATTAGTTAATACAGTCTACTGAATGGGAAATGAGATTCAAGTTTCTTTCAGGAATTTTGTTGGCAAAGATTCATTTATAAGTATTCATAGTTTTGCTGCTGATCTTTAGTAGGTTATTGTTTTTATTTGAATTTTAAAATGTAGGTTTAAATAGATACTTGAATTTTTCTAAGGCTGCAGAGAGATGAATATACCAGTAAATACTGCCTCCCCTCCTACCAGCTCCTCTGGAAGCATTTCCCACCCCATCCTCCAATGCATGTGCACACACCTGCATGCACATATCCTTTGGAAAAAGTAACAGAAAGCTTGGGCTGGGCACAGCTTCTAGCTCTGATTTTAGTAGTAAACCTTAGTGTTTCTGATTGTTGTTTCCTGTTCTCCTGCACCTGTTAGTAGGTATTTCCATCTGGATGCTCTTTAATCCATTTCAATTAAAATCAGCTGAGTTGTTAAGGGCTGTGATCTGAATTGCCTAAAGTAGCCCAGATTATTCGGGTTGGAACCTATGGGGGCTTCTTGGGGCTGCTTTGTCATCTCACCTGAGGGTATAGTTCATGTTACACTTAATCCAATTGAAGGGTGGGCTGCTGCCCAAAAGAAAAGGGAGCATAAGGGTGGTGAGTATTTGGCTGCGACTCTGTGGACTGTTGTCCCTTTTGACAGATACTCTGTAAAACTCTGTCCTGGCTTCTTGCAGAAATGTGTTGGTGTTGTATGAGGAGACTGGAGGTAGGAGAGCAGAGGGAACAGTAGCTTTCCACTTGTAACATTTGTTTCTGAGTGAAGTATCTGTTAGCGGTGTTGGAAATGTGTGACCCGTTTTGGCTATTATTGACTTTGTAATGATACTTTCCAGTTTTTGATGATATGTTGATCTGAATTACACAAGTTAAATTGTTGTATTTCCAGTATCCCAAATGAAGCATGCAACTTACAAGTAATTTCCCTTAAATGGACTTTGTAATAAGAGCATATTTACCTGCTGTTCCATTTCAGTCTCATCACAGATATTTTAGATAGCTTATGGCAGCAAAGTTAGCTCAACTTGGGAGTTTAGGAGTATCTTTTGGAATAATGGAGAAATTTGGCATATTTAATCTGAAGTTTAGTAGCGTCTGACTTGAGATCAGTCACAGTGTGTCACACATCCCAGCTTGAATCCCTTCATCACTAACCTTAATTCAGCTCCTGGTTTCCTGCCAGGATGGCTTTGCTTTGGTTGGGATAGGTGTGCCAAGGTAAGGAAGAGAAGACATCAACTGCCAGGCTGCACTGCTGCCCATGAGCCCTGGTCAACCACTGCCCTAGACAGTGTGGCCAAGTAGCCATGACTGTAAGACAGGCTTCTAGTAAAAATTCTCATGTGAGAGCACATCAGGTGGAAGAGTGTGAACTAAAAACCTGGTTGTTTTTTCCAGTTTTGGTTTTTTGGTTTTACTCAGTTTTGCAAAAAGCAAGTCTCCTGAAGTTGTAGAAATTTTCCACGTATCTATTTACCCTTTTTCTTTTTTCAGTTTGTGCAAGGAGGTACAAAGAAGGGCTAAGCATATTCTTTACCTCTGTCTCAGTCGTGCTGTGCTGTAACTTGGTCTTTGGAAATGTGATCAAAGGAACTATCCCTGTGCTTGTCCTGTTTTTATACTCTTTCATAGTTGCCTGTTGTTTGAGAAGAGTCAGGAAGATAGATCTCTGGTCAGAGCCAGGATGGTGATTTTACAAACAAAAAGAAAATACCTTCCCATTTATTTCCCAGTGCATCCTAAGTTTTGCACCTGACTCCTTTCCTCAAGTGTTCAGGAGCACTGTAAAAGAGTTTAAGCAAGATGATGTTCCTTGTCTGCTCTGCACATTTTCAGCTCTGGGGAACAAGTGTGAAGTTGCTCCAAGGGCTTTCCTAATAATTTTTGATTCCCTACCAGGGAGTTGGAGAACTGGCAGCTCCTTTTGCTCTCAAATTTTGTGCATATAAGAGGGTGGGTGTTAAAAATTCAGTGTCTCTGTTACTACTTCATGTAAGAGATCCACAACAGAGCAGATTCTCGACTCTTTAAGACAAGTTAAGGGTCTTGAGTGTGAGAATTATCCTACAGACAGGGACTGCAGAAATCTGTAGATTTTGAATTATTTTCATTTCCAGACTATTCCTTTACTCATTACACTGGGAGATAGTGACATTGTAAAGAATAGCTCCTCTCAGTTCTAAGAAACTACAATGCTGTGTTTTATCATTTTGGGATTCAATTTGGTTTGGAACCCAATTGCAGTGTGGGTGCCTCTTATGTGGTTCAGTTCAGTGGTGCATAAGGGATTGGTTCTAAATATACTAAGGTGTGAATAAAGGCCCGTGCAGAAAAAAATTTGTTGAGATCATGCTTTAGCCATGCCTGGTTAGAAAAAAAACTGTTTCATTAATCTCATTCTAAGCAGAGTTAAAATTGACCCAGGCATACATTGTAACACATTTTAATGGTAACTAGAGTAAACAGTAACTATTTCAGTTACTATAACAGTAAAAAGTAACTATTTCTAAAGTAACAGCTACATTTAGGGGAAATAGCGTTGTATGTAAGTGCTTTTACACTCACGTTTCCTGTAATTGTGGGTGATGGACTCCCAACAGTGGGAAGAATTTGCTATATAGGAGTTTGAATGAAGGAGTTATAATAGTTGTTTGGCATCTTAAATTCCCTAGCCTTTCTCAACTTGATTTGCCGGGGGAGAGAGGAGGAGTGGGTGGTGTTTCTTTGTGTTGTGGTGTCTCTAGTTAGGTTTGCAAGTGGTTTGGGCATCTCTACAGATCCTGGCAGAACATTTTTAGTTGTTGCTTCTGTTACAATCATGATATGTGAATAATACAAGAAAAAATACCATGTGCAGAGGTGGGCCAGCATCTACATCTTTGCATTCCTCTATCTAGTAGTAACATGAAAGTTAGGCTCAACAGAAGGACTGTTGGGGAAGACCTACTTTAACAAGTTCATTTTAAAGTCATGTAAAAAGCTTTGTAAAGTCTTGAGATAATCCATAATTTTCTGTGTGCACTCAGAGAAGACACATTCGTTGCTTAAGGGATCAATTAATCTGTCAGTCTTTCAAACAGCAAAATCAGCTGCAATCACAGTGGGGTTTTTATTACTTATTAAGCAGTGATTTCATATTGTGTAAGGGCTGGAAATGCAGTGTGTACTAATGAGGAAGGGAATGTCATTGCCATTTGTCCTGTGTTTGTATCACAGATAGGTTTGTGAATTGTATAATATGGACACTTAAATTTATACTCAGTTGCAGAGAAGGGGATTCTGCATTTATGATGTACCTTGCTTGAAAATGGAAGCTGATAAAAGTTCCTTAGTTTTCTGCATTCGTGGCAGTTGTTTTAATCGCATTTGGGGTATTAGAATATATGATTGGAATCAGTTGTATTCACCAAAGGCAGCATCTGTTCCTAAGATTTTAAAAAACCTATAAAAGACTGTTCATTTCCTTATATTTATTTCTCTGGGAGGGAGTACATGGGCACACTCTATGATTTCCTTAGAATGTGTTGTCAACTCTAATAATTTCCCAAGTACACTTCATATGGTGAAACATGAGTTAAACTTTTTGTGGTGTCATCATTCGAGTAGTAGTCATCATTCTTGGTTGTGTGAAGTAATATTAAGAGAACACTGAGGACAGAGGCATATGGGATACAGCTCTACTAATCCTCAGTATCTGAAACTCCCAATTTTATTGTTTGTATTCTCTTTGTCCTGTGCTCATTTGTTGAGACAGTCTTTTTAAAGAGGCTGGAGAGAGCAGGTTAGTGCAGTACTTCTGGTCTTTCATTTTGGCGTCATCAGTGTGCTTGATACCAGTAGAGAAAGTGTCCTACAAAGGCACCGTGCCAATGTAGAAATGTGCTGTTAATTGGTGACTAGGGCAGTTTTGTTTTCTTAGAAGCTGAGAAAACCCCATCAGTGTATAGTGAAAACTGTTTAGACACACTGGCTAATTACATGTAGTTATGTGTAAGTGTTCTTTGGTCCAGCATTAATTTATAGATTGCTCTTTAAGAACCATTGAGGTAGCAAATAAGGATACTTTACTGTATAGCGTGGTCTGGTTGTTAAAATTTGTTTTGAAACAATTTCTTTGGAGCTAATCAACCATAAGGTTGAATTGTGAAACACTATCACTAACACTATTACTGACCTGCAGCTCTTGACTTTTGTATTCAGCAAGTTAATTTGAAGAAGTTAATTTTCAGATGTACTTTCCTTCGTGTGTGTTTTTAATACTGATTTATTCCCACAGATATTTCAGCTTGCAAGATCAAATGGGGCACTTGTGCATTTTATATGTAAGTGCTACTGACAAACATAATTGTGACCTGATAAATTGGCAAACACTTCTTTTTAGTTTTAGAAGCTTTTATATTTGTGAAAGGGGAGGAGCTGGAAATAGCAGATCTGCCTCATTTTCAGAGGAAAAGGGTTGAGGTTTTTATTTACAAGGAAGCTGTTGCAGGAGCCCTGCAGATTTGAAGCTCTGTGTTTAGCCAGTGCATGAAAAACCATGACTGGGATTCGAAGGCACTGCTGGTGCACTCCTTAAACAAAAGGAACTATGGGCTCCAAATGTGGAATATGTTCTTTATCAGTTAGTTCTGCTGCTGTGTGGCAGTTCCAGTTTGACTGTCTCTTGCTTGTTGAAATAAGAAATGGAAAATGTTGTTTACTGAAGGATTTTTGATTCTTTTTTTCCCTCTGTTTCATGTCTAAACTGAATTTTCTTGTTTCTGACTGCAGTAATATGCATAGGAGAGGAAAACACAAGAATTACTGTTCTGGAAGAATTGAGGGACACTGGAAGGAGACCATAGTTTTTTCAATTAGACTCTTTTTATCATGTATATCAGACCTCTTTATATGTGCCACTGTGTTTAAGGTCTCACACCAGGTGAACAAAACAAGAGGTATAGAAAAAGCAGTCCACTTGCAGTAATATCTTATTTCCTGTGTTGTTGACTGGATTTTTGTTCAAATAAGAACATTTATTTTGTGGCAGCACGGGTGCTCCTTGATTCTGCAGTGAAGGCAGTATTCTGTGCTTGATACTAGCTAGTTGCCATGGCAACAATTATGATGTCATGAATTCAGTACAGTGACTTCACTGCAGTGTATTTTATCTCTATTCTCAGTTTTCTTCAGATCTTTCTAGCAAACCAAAAAGCACCTACATGTCATAGGGTGACTTGTTTATAATGTGATTCAGCCCAAAAAAGTTTGCTGATAGGCAGGAAGGGGAGAATACATTTTTTTAATCACTTAAATGTGGTGGATTTCATCTAAGGGAAATGTGTTTTTAAAACTGAAAAGGTGAGAGTAGCTGTGTCCTGTTATGTCTCTTCTACCAGAATTACTTGTTCAATCCTGGCTTGCCTTTCTTATTCCTGTATTCTTTAGAAACAGGTGAAACGTTTTCTTAGTCTCTATTCATGTGTTTGTGGACCAGCAAATTGTAGCTGGAAACTTCCTGCCCATCAGCTTTTGGAAATGGTCAGCTGCTTTCAGCCTTCTGAGCACTTCCATTTATCACCAGGTTGTGTACCTCCATTTCACAGGTAGCAGAGCGAACTGTTGAGTGCATACTCTCTCCTCTATTGCTTTCTGATAGTCAAAGAGAAGTATTTAGCATTTTTTCCTATTTCTGAAAATGATATGATTTCCAAATTTAGCCCCAGTAAAAATGCCAGTAAAAACACTGAGTTTGACTAGCCTGCGTTTCTTTTGTTGACATAACTGTGTGTCTGTTTAGAGCTGGCTTATTGGCTTAACTCAAAGGTTGCCTGAGACTTCTGGGCCATCTGACTTTACATTATTAGTGAATAATGTAGAGTGTGTTAAAGTGGTATGCCAGGTATTTTTTTGTAGTCCCCCGTCCCCCTTGGTATGTAAAAGATTCTTCACCTTTGGCATAGTTTGACAAAGATAACTTCTTTGTATAGATGAGGCCTAACTGTGTTGTAGGTGTCCTGGAAAGCCTTTCTAGTAACAGGAGAAAATGTAGGATGTGCTGTTTTCTTGCTGTAGCACTAATTTGCATTGAATTATATTGAGCCTAAAGCTGTTTAGGCAAGGTTAGAATTAAGTGGCTTCTTCACATTTTTCTCCCTCTGAAGAAAGATGGAGATTTGAAAAGCACCCAGTAGGAAGGATACTTCCACTTGGGAGGGTGTCATGGACAGCACCTAAGGAAGATGAAAAACATAATGGGAAAAACAAAGTTGCAGTTGTTTTTCTGCAGAAGAAAAATAGTAGCCTGTGTAGCCTGTCATTTGTGGTAAACATATCACAGGAGTTGAGTTGTGACATGCTGCAGCTGCAGTTAAGAATATGTGATTGAGATGTTTTTGTTAACGAGCTACTGACAGAACAAACTACAAAGTAGTGTTGCAGGTACTGTTGTTCCCTCACCTAAATGCAGAGATCTTGTACTTGGAGATTTGCTGGATTTTGTTGCTAACAGCTGTGCTTAGTAGCTTTTCTTTAATCAGCATAAATGTGCTGGTGATGGGGCAACTTGTGTTAAATTCTCTAAATGCTTTTTCAAAACTGGTATCTTGTTATAATGTCTGTGCAGTGGAGGGGTTTATTTACTTAAAAATGTGTCATGATTTCATTTGTTGAGGTTTTTGGTCTTTAGACTCCTTAGTCTAACCCTTTGTCATTTAGGTATTGGGTTTTTTTTTCACTTCTTTCTTTCTGTTAATTTCTTTTCTAAACCTGTGTGTTTTCAAGATGTCACTGGACATGGAACTAGAGAATTTTACTTAAGCTTTCTTTCCCACAAAAGGTTGGACCAGGTGATTTCTTGAGGTTCCTTCCAAGCTGGGCTGGTCTAGGGTTCTAGGATTGAACTGTTGGAAGGAAGAACAACTTTCTTAATGGCAAACTGACCTAACTGTGTGAAAAAATTGCTAACTCAAAACTAACTTTTTAGTCATGAGATGAAGACGAGATCATTCAGTTCTCAGCAGCATTTGCATGAATGAATGTTGTATTTAGAAATAGTATTATGGTGGTTAATACCAGACTGAGTATATATGGAATTTAAAGCTCTAGACTGTTGGCAATGGCAGTTTCTCTGGAGGGAGGTATAAGGGAACGAGAAGTGTAAAAGTTTTTTGGAATACTTGGGAAAAGTGATCACATCTACAATGTTTCAATATGTGAAAATTAAAGGAAACTTGAAATGGAAAAAGCAAAATCAAGGTTTACTGTGTGAATCCCTTGTTCTGTTTTGTGAATGGATGGGCACATGGCCTGTCTGTACCAGATGGAGCAAAAAGGAGCCTGCTGCATTTTCTCAAACTCAGCATTTAAGAGACTGGGATGATGATTTGTTGGAATGACAAGAAAACACCCACCCCACCACTTTCTTTTAGAATTATTAAATGTAACAATTTGAACTTTCAGTGCTATCTTTTATTCCACTCCAAATGCTTCTATGAGAACCACTAATATTCTTGCCCACTGGGACTCAGAAAATAAACAAGTAAATTGCAATTGCCTTAGTTAGTGCTCTGCTTCTACTTAAACATACAACATAAACCCAGTTGGCTCCAATTTCACATTACAGGCTTTTACATGCTCTGTTTATATAGGGATGCTGAAACCGACCTTTTAAGTTATTACCAATACTGGTAGTGCATGGAAAAATGACAATATTTTTGAAAGTATGGGAAAGTATTTGTCTTGCATTTCAGGATACAATGACAGATAGTGGCTTGAGTTTGTGTTTAATCAGTCTCTAATGTTTTTAGTTTGGCACTTTTTTGGTTGCATCCTTGAAGACTTTTCCTCCAGGTCATTGGCTTTTAAGAGGATTTCAGTGAAAATTGTTAAAATGCTTGGATGGATCTTCTTGCAGTGCCTTCTTTAGAGTCCAGAACCAAATTTGGTTCAAAATTAGAGTGTGAAAGACGAGTCAACAGAAGAAGGTGGAGACTTGACGGGCTGCTTGCTACTGTTAGGAGGCTGGAAGTGCCAGAGAGGTGTTTCAGGGGCAGTACCTGGTGAAAAGCTGAGCTTCTAAACTTTGTCCTGCTCAGGGGCCCCTTGTGACCTATTCACCTGTCTGTAGGTTCATCTGTCATCTTTCTGGATATCAGGTGACCTAACCCACCAATCCTTTGCTACTTGCAGAATCCTGGGGAGGGCTGTGAACAGCATCAGAGGTAGATGTGTCTTGTCTTCTAACAAAAACTCTGTCCTCTTTAGAGGACAGGGTTTTATTGAGTTCATAAATTGCTACATCTCTTGCAAAGACTTACATAGAAAATTCTACTTACCACCTTCAAAGCACGTTTGAAATTTATTGTTTTGAAAGCAATTGAGAGAACCTTCATCAGTACAGAGGGGCTGGTCTTAACAAGCATTCATTAAAATCATTATAGGTGAGCTTTGAATTAAAAGTTTGGGTTAATTGGGAGCCGTGTGAAAACCTCAATGATAAATTTGTAAATGGAGATGGGTGCTTCCCCCCACAGCCAGGTCTGGGATGGGGGTGACATGGTTATCTTGGCCTCAGCAGGCTGCCTGGTTGCCTTTTGCTGCAGCTCTGATTCAGATTACCCAGCAGTCCCCATGCTTTGCTATGATCAAACGATACAGCCCTCACGGAAAAATGTGCTACTCAAAGCTCTGTGTGGCTCCTGTAGCCAACTTGATCTATACAATAGGAAATAGGAAAGCCTTCTTTATCTGATTAAACAGCCGACTTTGGCATGAAATCTCCTTTTTAAAATCAACTTGCTGGAAGTGCTATGACAATAAAAATGCCTTTTTTTCCCTCTTGTTGTGAAAGCAGAAAAATTGACTGACGCTTCCTCGTTTCATGTATTACTGCCAGAGCGTTCTCTGACATTCTTTGAGTTTAATCATCAGATGTGATACTCTGGTTTTACTTAAGCACAAAACTTTTCAGTGCTCTATTAGCTGCCAGTATCTGTGGTACATGAGGGATTCTTCATGGTGACCTCAACTATTGTTTCTTCTTGCTTGCTATATTGGTGTTAGATGAAATGATAACAAAATGAATTATATCTTGATGGTAATAATTAAATTACAGCATCAACTCAAATATAAATGGTGTCAGCATGAACACCTTTGAGTCCTGATTTTCTCTTTGAAACAAATTTAAATTTTGGGATATAACTTTTAACTCACAAATTATGTTTTAAATGTAAAATATATACATGGTTAACGGGGAAAAAAGGCAGGTTTATTGCATATCTTGGTTTTTTTTTTGAGAGCTCCATGAAGGTGTGTATATCTAATTTGAACCTATTGGGTCTTGCCTACTGAAGCTCCCTATGCAGTCAGTGTAGCTGATGATTTGATGATTCAGATGGTGAAGTGGTCTTTACTTCCAAATAGCCATGAAACAGTGCTCCTTGTGTATCCAGATCACCCTGCATGATAAGTATTCATGAACTTGCAAAGATCAGCCTAGTTTCTGGTTCTGAATCTGGTCTGGTTTCTAGTTTTGGTTACTCTAGATAATTTTGATTATTGGGGATTCAGTAAAGGTGATATTGTTTAGACCCTTTTCTTTTTGATGTCTCGCTTAAGGTGCTCTCCTTGCTTACCAAATGCACACATTCTTGCTTCTGCTGCAGTGCAGTGGTAGAGGAAAGATTTGGAGAAAAGGTAGAGGAAATACAGAGGAATAAGTCTTTGGAAATGGTTTGGAGAGGAGAAAGATATAAGAGGAAGAGAACAGCTCTGTAGGAAAAGAATGCTCTCCATATTCTTTATGAATTATGCATCATGTGGGTGAGCTTCTTGTCTGCATCTGTGCTGTAGCAAATAGAGATACTTGCCTGGTTGTAAATGCCAAGTATTGTTGGAGTAAATGAGAGAAAAGTCACAAGCTGTGAAGGAGAAGTCTTAGGATCTGTTAGTACTTGTAATTTAAAAAGAGCAGTTGGAGTAAGAGCAGTCTTCAAGTCATGCAGCCTCAAGATTTTAGGCAGAGGTTGGCATTTTATCTAGCTCCCCAGATTTGTGGTGTTTGTATTGGCTTTTGCTTCTCAGATAGCATTGTTTCAGTGGGGAAAGAAAAGATGTTGACAATAAACACTATCTTTCATATACTGTTTGTGAGCATTATCATTAATTGTAGGCATGTTAATTATAGGATGAGGATAATAAACAAAGTTGATGATAAATAGGGTTGGTATCTAGTTAGACTGAAGAAGAGTTTCATTGAGATGTTATCATAATAAAAGCAGTTGCCCACAGCTCTTAGAGCAGAGAGGGCAGCATTCTTTGGGCTCTGAGGGGATCACAAGGTTCCACATAGGATTTCTAGGGATGATTTCAGTTTTGAGAGCATGATATGTGGGGCATATCTCTTCCAAGCTAAAGGAATTTACTATCATGTTTTACTAAACACACATACATTATAATAGTTTTGTTCTTTGACTCAGAATTAAATTAAAATCTAGAGACTGTACAACTCAACTGGTTGTGCTCTGTTGGTGGGTTTGTGTTTTAATTTGGGCAGCATCTACGATGGGGAGAAGACAGATTTCTTAGGAAGTTTCATATTTCCTGTTTCAGAACCTTTGCTTGAGAAGCTGCATTGGATTTATTTCCCTTTTAGATTTATAAAAGCTATCCTGAACACTCAGCTGTTTAAATACTGGTGTGGTGTGCCACTGCAGAGGCGTTTTACTTTCATATTGCTTTCATTCAATAAGATGCGCATTTTTTCTGTCTAAATGAACTCATATTCAGTAGTGGAATTGATGAATTCTCCACCTCTTTTTTTTCCTGCTGTAACACTGGCAAACAGTTCAGTTCATCCAGGTGTCAGTGCTTTTAGTTGTGTGATCAGAATTTTCTAATGAGGGGAGGAAACAGTAAGAACTGGTTTGAAATCACTTTTCAAGATCCAAAAAGAAAAAAAGAAAGCAAAGCCATCTTAAAATTAACAGCTGGAGTATTATTCTTTATGGCCTTTCAAAAGGGAAAGAATAGAGGTGGATTTTTTTTTTTTTTTTTTGCCTGTATAAGTGCAACCTTATACAGTTTTCCTCTCATTTTTCTCTCATGTTCACCCCTCATCTTTATCCTAGAAATGTAATTCCTCTTCTGATGTTTTTCCTCTGAGGTTTGTCCTGTGTGACGCAGACTTGGTTTGGTTGACACAATCTCTGATTCTGTTCAGTTCTGCTGCTCTTTTTTTTTTTTTTTTTTTTTTCCCATTATGCCTCACCTTATTTTTGGTCAATTAATTTTAATGATCTTTTTAGAGAAATTCTTTCTTTTATTTCAGTTTTTTTTTTTTTTTCTGAAGCCCAAGTAAATTGAAAGCAAAAATGAAGCCATTCCAAGTGGTTTCAGGGTGCTTAGGACAGAGTAGTGTCTGCACAAGGGCATTCCACCCCATCTTCTGACTAAAAAACTTGAGTGAGACATGTATTTCTAGACTCCAATTTCTGTTTTTTTCTTGGCAGTGGATGTGGGATTAACTACATTTAAATAAAATTTTGAATATTTTGGAGTGGACTCCTTTATTTTCTGTGAAGATGTTTCTACAAGGAGAGTCAATAATTTTTTTTTTTCCTTTCCCCAGCCCCAAATCCACAAGACAGAAATGAGGAAGTCCTTCACCATACAGACTTGCCAGATCATGGATGAAATACTGTACTATTTGAAGTGACTGGCTTCTGACCTTGCTCAGTGGTCATAAGAGCTTTTTTTTCCTTGATACAGGATACTTGTATCCTGTTTGGAATGACTTCCTAGGCTTTATTGGGATCCACTAGGACAACGCTGGGATTTAACACTTCTGCTAGGCAGCTCTTGATTTTCATGCAATTGAGTCATTGAGTGGTTGAGACAGATGATGTCTTTCGTTTAACGAGTTTCTTCTTCCTAAAGTCAGTGGTTTTGAGGACTTTGAGCAGCAGCACTGATGAGTATTTTACCTATAACTGAGTAAGAAGTATTTTAAAGTGATAATTGGGACAGGAAACTGGATATAATTGGGTGTGATTTCTAGACACAGACACGAGTTCTGCAGACACAGGCTGGTCAGATGAGGATATTTGGTACTGTTAGAGACTCAAGTGTGGGAGGAAAAGTGTTATTCAGGCTGCTTTGTAGCATTGATGCTTCCAGTGGGCAGAAACAAATGTTTGACATACAAACTCCTATGACTGTTTGATTTCAAAAAATAGTCCAAGTTTACAGTAATAAAAGCCTGTTTTATATTTATAGTGCTCTACCAAGGAAGTTTTTTTCTGCTTAGAAAGTCCATGTAGGACTAGAGAGTCTGTAAATGCCTTACAAGTTGGGTCTGTAAACTGGCAGCACAGTGCAAAATTGTAGTTGAGTGCCAGGACTTGCATTTGTAGTAGAAACAGATTTTCATAGGTCTTTGCTGCAAAATAATATGTTCTAGTATTTAAAACTTTTGCTTTGAAATGCCTTCCCTGGGTTTTCAGAGGATGGCAGTTGGATCACTTTTCAATTGAGTAGCAATTTGAAGGCACCCTCTTCCTTCCTGAGGTCTTGAATGAGAAGTTAACACTGCAAGAATGTGTTCTGCTTGTTAGAGGAGCCTTATCAGTAGGCTGGGCTTTAATTTGAGGTAAAAGTGAATGGACAAATACTCAGGAATTACATGGCACTTCCAGGCTTTCTTCCTGAGAAGCCAGCTCTCAGTGCCTGCTCTCCTGTCTCAAGGCTACCATAATCCATGTTCCTCACACACAGAGAAGAAATGAGGACTCTCTCTGAGCTCCTCTCATTTGGTGGAGTTTTAGCTATTTTACAGAAAAACTGCTTATTCTTATGCAGCAAATATTAATTGTGCTGTTTAACAGCATCTGATGGGAAATTTTATGACAGGGTGAAGACTGGTTCTTTTATGAAGCGGCAATAGTTTCAATTACTTTGTTTCATTTTGGAATAAGGATCTTGTCATTATCAAATTTAGGATTAGCTTTGACTTCCTTCAGCACCATGCTATGAATGTCTAATCCTCCAAAAAAGCAGAGTACACATTTGCTCTTCATATAAAAGGAGAAAGTGTTTCTAGCTGTAGTAGTTCTAATTAATTTAATGGTATCATGACAGTAGCAGAGGGTCTAGGAATGCTATTGTAATTCAGTCATATAATTCATGCTATTATAATTCAGTCATAGTTAAGAACTCATTTTTACATGTAGGTTTTGGGGCACAGCATGTCCATTCATCAGGATTCTGGTAAAACTTGAAGATCTGTAAGGATGAAAGAATAAGTGTTGGTGGGAAGGATGAATAGGGATATTTGGAAATTTCTTTGTTGCACTGTACAGCAGTTCTAGCCAGGAAAATAGGCTGGATGTTAACTTCTTCAAACAACAGATTTGGTGTGCTTGTGGAAATTTGTTGCAAAGTTAAGCCTTTCGAAGGGGCATAACAAACCAGAGGTCTCAGCATTGTCTTTCTGCTTTTCAGGACAGAGACTTCCAGGTCTCTGAGCTTTGATCTTGGAGCCAGCAGCTGCCTATTCATTGCAGGATCTTTGCAACTCTTGGCACTAACACCAAATTTTAATTTTATTGTTGGTTAGAGATTCTTTTGTTTCAACTGCAATTCCTTGAGGGGTGTTGTTTCATAAGTATTAGCAGATCTTCCCTGTTTCCCTTGAACATAATTCTGCCCTGAGGTGTTGCTGTTTCTTCCCTACATTAAGGTTGTGTGCACTTACTTTGAACATATTCAGCTGAAGATATTTCATATCCATAACGTACTTCTATTTAAGGTTTTGGATGTTGTGAGATAGGAAATAGTACTACCTAGGAAATAACAACTACCATGTTGTTAACTGAGGAGCAAACAAATCAGATACAGAATATGTAGTAAAAGAAATGGTTTGCAATATTGTTTTGGCAATGAACTTGTATCTTCACAGGGAAACTGAGGTGCTGGGTTCCACAGCAAAGCATAAAATGAAATAAAATCCTTAAAATAAGGGTTGGTTGCCAAGTCAAATATTAGGATGCTGCTTTTCAATATGCTACTGTGTGTAAATTCAGACAACTGAGGTTGGGACTTGAGAGATTTTCACTGGTTTATACTGCCTCCAAATGGTATCTTATGCAAGTTTCCTTGCTTACATGTTTCTCAGTTTCTCAAGTTACAGTGTTTTTGATTTGCTTTTGTTTCTTACAAGTTAAAAAAAAACCCAAACAAACAAAAAGTTGAACAAATAGAAACCAAGCAAAAAAGCCACCCCCAAACCAAAATCCTAAATAAGCCTTGTTGAGTGCTTGAGGTTTTAATACTTGGGATGTATTTTGTGACCATTGGATAAAATATACATTCCGTTCTTCCCACTTTCATTTAAGTATTGCTGGAGTAAATAATCTCTAATGTTTTCCCACTGATAAAAGATGCTTCAGACCAGATAGGGCACTACAGACAAAGGTATGTTCTTTTACTTTTCCTGCCTGAGACATGGCATGAGGCATGATTGCAATTTTCAGATTCAGATTATTTTTCCTTGAAATCCTGTCTGCTTTATGTTATTCAATTTGTAGTTTTCACAGTGTTATTCAGGCTACAATCCTTTCCAGCAGTTGACTTTTTTACACTGTCTGTTCAGGTTTTAGTCTTCTGATTGCTGTCAAATACCTGCATTGTGTTATTTGCTTAGCTTTGGGATAGCTCTCCTGGATATTTTAGAGCTCACACTTAAAAAGTCATAGTAATCTAGCACTGATAAAAAAAAATTATTTGAATTTTCAAAAATAAGAATTTTTAGGAATAGTAAAGTGTGGTTTCCAAGGAGGCTTTGGCTCTGTTACATCAGATTCTGAAAAGGCAAAGCCATACAGATAGAAAAGCTATTGTAGCAGCTTTTCTGATTGAATTAGTAGTGAAAGCTCTTCTAAAAGCAGCCTTCATTATTTACCCAAACCACTTACTAATACACAGGGACAGCTGAGTGAGGAGTCGCCAACAGTGCACTCACTGAAGAAGGTGAGTAATTTTAAGGACTTCAGGAATGCTCTTCCTAAGAGCCATGATATGAGCTGCTGCTGTGGTGCAGCAGTAACCATGTACCTGTGATTTCTTAAAGTTGCTGCTAAAATGAAGGTGATGTCAAATATTTGCTGTTGGCATTTCAGCATGGTAAAAGAAGGTTGAATAAATTGAGAGGAAATGAGCCAATCTTTGCTTAAAACTCATGAGTGTGTGGTGCACAAACCTTGTCATGAGGGAAGCTATTTCCTCTACTCTGGTTTCCTTTATGAGTCTCCCAGCTTGTTTAAAAGAAGCATGATGGGTGTTTTTAGTTGCCATGGAAGTTGTGTTGTGCCAAGGCAAGAGATAAACTTTTCTGGCAGAGTAATTTTAGTCAAGATACGAGGGAGATAACATTCTTCTGGTGCAAAACAGACTGTGGTGTTACCAAGATGTAAGCCAAGACAGAGTTGTTAGAGTCCCATTTGACTTAACTGAAACCTTTGAATTGCACTGAAGCCATAGGTCTCGGAGTTACTGCTTTTTTAAGCTTCATTTGACTGTTTGTGATAAGGATGTGGTTACTTGTTTTTCCTCCTTACCAGATTTGAGAAGCCTGTGATACCAAAATTAGCCAGGAAATAAACTTTCTAACACAATCTAAGTATTAGAAAGCAAGCATTCTTTTTTATGGACACACCCAGAGAGTATCTCCTCTAATCAGATGTGTATGGTGAGGTTTTACAACAGGGTATTATTTATTCCATCCTGATCAAATGCTCATCACAACATACTTCCTAGCTAATACATAAACATCGTTTTCTCCTGGCACTAATTTCCATCCACCTCCATGGGAAGTATTTTTAAGGTCCTGGAGGGTTATCCAAAGGGGTCTCTGGTGATTTTACTCACTGAGTTCTTCAGTATTAAAGGTGATCTGTCCTTGAACAACTTCTTTGGGCATGTGCTGTTGTTTCTTGTTACAAAACTTTGTAAAACCCCTACTATATTCCTCATTATCTGTTTATCCGCTGGTTCCAGCTGTGTTTATCATCTCATGTGCATACTTTTACCTTCTATATTGATTTTTTTTTTTGCTACTTAGTCTTTAAGCTCTATCTAGCAACCTCAGGGGAACTGAAAATGTCCTGAAAATTCTCTATGTTATTTATGACTGCACAAACTTATTGTCAGAGCATGAGACTACTTCACAAGCTGCACTCATTGTGGGCCAAACTGTACTTATTTGGGGGACAAGCTCTATCCATTTCTATATATGTGTAAGCAGTAGTGTGTCCATCTCCATCATTCAAACAATAGCTTCTCTTTTCTCAGCAGCCACAGCTGCTGATGAGGGAAGATGCAGAGGCCAAATAAAAGGGCAGGCTTACAGCTCTTACAAATCTGAGGATGTGTGGCATTGTTGGCTTAGGGAAAAATCATGCAGCAATCCCACAGTGTTTTCTACTTCCTTGGTGTCAGGAGCAAGTCTGTTTCAGGGTAGGAGGATTCATACAAGAAAAGCTGAGCTGCCTGGACAGTGTTTCCTTCTTTAAGAAACATTCTTGCAACAGTGCAATAGCTTTTGAGCACTTGTTCCACCATAGTGGCTTTATGTTGACTTTTGAACTAAAATAACTGAACTGGTTTAATATTGCTGCAGAACCTCATGATCATTCAGGACTTGCTAATTCACAGTGTCAGGGACAGGATTTGTCATGTTAAAGGATCTTGTACCAACCAATTTGAGGGGTTTGTGTTTTGGAATTTGGTGATGTTTCCTTTTTTTTCCTTTTGATACTCTTTTTTTTACCTATACTGTGTTCCTATGATCACATTGGCTTTAAATCCTGAATAAAAGTTACCTCTAGTGCAGTCTCATGTTAGTTTATCTGATATCTGGCCCTTGATGAAGCAGATCCCTTTGCCTCTTGGACTGGTAGTTGTTATACCTGTCTTCCTTGAGTGTTTTATTTTGTAATTGAACAATAAAGATATAGCTGTTTAATTTGTTAGTTCAGTGAAAATCTGTCCCTTGTTTCGGGGTTGGTTTTTCACTGTCAGGTGTGGGGACCAATTCTCTTGGTGCTGCATAGTAACTGTCTGACAGAAGGAGGCAGTGGGAGCATTTGCTCTTTGGATAATCTTGTCCCTTCACTTCGGTGCAGCCAGTTCACACCCTGGCTTACCTGTTTTGGGAACTGTGGCACCAGTGTGATGGCCAGCTCTGTGTGCTGTGTTTTGCTTTTGTCTTTGTAATACTGACAGGAGAGCAAGTTGCTGCTGGACAGAAGGGATCTCATGTTTCCGTACCCTTCCAGCATTTCTGTTATTTGCCCTCCACCAGGCTTCTGCTAGGCAAATTCCTGCTTCTTCTTGGAGGCAAGTGCAGTGCTGAGGTCAAGTGTGCAGAGACCAAGGGAGGATGGAAAGTCAGGAACTCTGCAATAACCCATTTGTACTTCAGTTTAGAATGGTGCAGTTTCTGGCCTACGTGAGGTTCTCTTTAAAGAGGCAATCTGATCTAAGTAAAGTCTGCAACAAAGAAATGCTTTTGCCTGATTGCTTTCAGTTCTGGTTTGATTTTGTAGTTGGGCTTTTTTTTACAGACACCTATAGAAAGTGGGGCTGTGGTTTGATTAGAGAAGAATGCTACAAAAGTCAAAAGAAGATAAGAATGTGGAGGGATGATGATAATTATTGTTGTGATTAAGTTTTTTTTTTGCTTCTTGCTGTGGGTCTAGTATAGCCCTGAAATCTGATGCGTCTTAAAGTAAAATAAAGTGAGAGCAATTACCTGTTTTTGGTAGCATGGCAACATTTCTGGAGAGATTCTCTGAAGTATTCCCAGTGGACATGCACAATTAAGGGAAGTAAGTACTCTGGGATAGAATATATGATCTACATAGTGACTTCTAGAATAGAAAGCCTCTAAGTAGACAGGTGATTACTGGGTGCATCACAGAAGGAGGACTGTATGAAAGCTATTTATGCAATATACATATTCTCTGTCTGAAAGCTAAGTGAGCCTATGCCTGGGAGCTGCAATAACAAAATAAACAGATGAGATTTCTTTTTAACTTTAAAATAATAACAACTGCTGCCTCCAGTCAGTGTGAGGATGAATGGCTTCTCTTTTGTGATCTGTATGCTGGATTAATGCAGTATATTTTATTTGGGTTGCTTTTTGTACTGTTTCTTGATGACTGGTTCAAGTGTGGTATATGACTATACTCTGCTTGTTACCCTGAATATTAAGGGATAGCTGCACTCTAGAAGTCTTTTCTAAAGAAGCTGTGCTTATCACCTTGTTCTCCTGTGTGCATGTGATAAAATGATTCAGGACCAGTCTACTGAAGGAGTGGTGACTCTTATGTCAGTCAGTACCGTCATTATAAGCGTTGCTTGCCAAGTATCTGGTATTTTCTTTCCATGTACTTGAAATCTGCTGCTGCCTAAAACTAGCTTTTTCATCTTTCTTTTGGTTGTGAATTGTCAGAAGTCAATGGTTGGAACTATTAGGCTTAAGCCAGAAGAAAGATTTTGTACAAATTGAATCTCTTTTTACAGGAAGCAATTCATTTTCTCGTTTAGAAAATTAGTAGTACTGTGTGTTTCCAGTTCCCTGGTTAACTTGCTAATTTTGGTTGATTTTGAGCAGTTTGTCAAAAAGGCAGATGTACTTTTTCTGTAAGTTCCTGAGCTGGGGCTGGAGAGGGATCTTAGGAATGCTCAGAGAAGGCAGTGAGATGGACTCATATTACAGGCACAGAAGAGTTAACATCAATAAATCTGTCTTTAAGAATGGCCCAAAGATAAGCTGTGGTCAAACGTCATGTATGAAAATCTAGCATTCGAGCCAGCATTCTCAGAATGAGATGTTGAGGTGGTCATAGGTCTGGGTTTTGGCAAAATTAAAGTAATTTGAACAGGTTTCTGTGGTTTTTCTTTTTAATATATGTGAATTCTCCTCAGGAGCAGAAAGCCTCTGTTGTCATTCATGTGTTTGCTTTGCTGGCTGCAGGAGCTTAGGTGCTGTCCAGTATCACTAGGAACTTGAGTCTCCATTTCTGTTCAGGTAGGTGTTCCAAGAGGAGACAGTAGAATCTTTGAATTCAACTATTTTATGCAAAATTACATTAGTGGTTGTCTCAAGTATTTTACATTTCTACAATTAGTACCTCATAGATGTTCCACTGCTGTCTGCTTCATATGGCTGTAACACTGTCACTATTTAAAGTATTTTATAAATTTAATTAATACTCAAACACACTCCTGGTACACAAAACAGATGGAGTTGATTTTTTTTCAGTAATTTAAATTGCTCAGTAAGTTCTCTACTTCCTTCTTTTTTTGCTTCTGCTCAGTATCTGTAATGTGAAATACATTGTCTGGTTTGTAAAACTGAGCTAATAGTTGCAGGTTCTGGAATTCTTTCTGTGGAATTCCCCAGTTTATTACTACTAAAAAGCCAAAGAAAACCCACATAATTACTTCAGAAACACAGTTGTTAATCATGGTAAACACACCTGTGAATAAGGAAGGTTTTTGCCAATTTGATTTCACGGTGTTTCCCAGGTTACCTTACAGGTGTTGTAATAGAATACAAATATGCTGCCAACGTGAGACAGAAACCTCCCTAAGAAACAAAACAACTGAAATCTGCTGTGTCAGTGGCAATCTGCTGGAGATGTATTTGTCTTTCAGTTTATGACCTTGCATTTTTTTGATAGAATTTTCATAGTCTAACTGTGCATTGGACTGTTAAAGAAAATTAACCTTGAGCCGGCTAATTAAGATTCATATCCTTAAAGCTAGGTGTGCTTTATATCCCTGTTTGGAAAAGAAAGAGAAATTAAGTTACAGGATTAATTTTAAATTTTTGATTTTGAGTACTGTTTTTGTTCAGATGAAGAAAAGATCTGTCCTCAGAATAGCCAGGAGTACATTATCAAGTGGCAAAGTTAGATTATTGATTTAATGTTCCTTTCTGCACTCTAGAAATAGTGTGGAATGCTCTAGGTAGATGCTTATGGTTGTCAGAAGATGTAAATCAGGATGGAGATGGGTTAATTGTTGATATGGGACAACTTAAGATCATTATGCATTAAAAATCTATTATTGAATTAAGTTAAAACTATTCACTATTAATAATTTATTATGGCATTGACACAAATCTGTACATTTTCCAATCTCATGCTTTATTACAAATACTATTGGCAAACATTTTCAGCATATACATCATAGCTAAAAACCCACAAAGGAATATATAAATTATGTGTAAGTAGTTGATGCACAGTACCAAGGGGAGGAAGCAGTCTAGAGGACAAAAAATGCTTGAGAGAAGCAGAGTCTGCAGTTATGAATTATTTCATATAAATATTGCCCATGGCATGGATATTTAAAGGGGGCGAAAAGCCGAATATATTACGGGAGCTCATATCGGCTGCTGCGGGCGAGTTCCGGGAGCGATTCCGAGAGGAGGGACGCAGCTCGGGAGCCTGGGATCCACGCGAATGTTTTGTCTGGAGCTGAGCAGAGAAGGGTGATTCCTCCTTGCGGAGAGGAGCCGGCTGGGCGGTGCAGAAGCGCTCGGGCTCTGGCTCGGGCTCAGCCCCGCAGATGGCGCTGGCCCCGGCGCCGCTCCGCTCTCCCGGCGCTGCCCGGGCACGGACCGCTGTGCCGGGAATGCTGATGGGCCGCGCGTGCCTCGCAGGTGACTGCTGCAAACCAGATGGGTTTTGATAAGATTTTGATAAATGTCTTGGGATCCGCTGAGAATAAGGTTTAACATGCACCCAGGGGAGTAATTCTATTTTATTTATATTCCTCGGATAGATTTATTTTTTAAAATTTTTTGTTCTGTTCCTTTCTTCTAGCTTTCTTAATAAGAGCATCGGACAATTTATCCCCACGATGAAATTATATGAAATGTTTTTGCCCTTTTTTTTGAATCTAAAACCTTCAGCAATGCATACAGCACAACCGAATTTTCAAAGGAAAACTCTTTGAAGTCCTTTTTTCTTTTTTCTTTCTTTGTGTCTCTGTCTCCCCCTTTCTCCATTTCTCCCCCCTCCTTCTCTCTGTCTGTCAAGTTCAAGAGCAGCTCAGATGCCATGAATTAAGTGAAGCACAAAAGGGGAAAAGGAGACCCTTTTGAAGAACAAAGGCCTCCCATTAGGCTGCCGTGTTCTTTCTCTGACCAAAATTGCTCCCTACATGGTTTTTATTGCTGTCCACATGCTTGGCACATAAGGTAAATACAGTAGGACCCTCGTTACCTCACACTCTCTCTTCCTCTTCCCCCTTCAATAAATGTTTTGTCTCTTTGATGTCCCTAGTAATTCTTATACTGATTGTTCCCACCCTCATAAAAGCCCCAGGGGTAGTCATGGTGGTGGATAGCATTAGATACTGTGTAACTGCTTCCAGAAAAGAAGACAAACTGCAGCCAAAGAATTTATTTCAGGTGGAAGAGAATAGGAAGGAAATACAGATGTTTTCTTTTCAACATGTTGCCTCTTTGCCCCAGCTAGGCTTATATTTCCCAGGGAGGTTCATAATTTCTTCCTGTTTGTTTCAAAAACAAACAAGGAAATAGGGCTAAGTCAGAATTATGAGAACATGCACGCCACAAGACTCTAAAGTGATAGGAACCTTCTCTTAAGCCTACTTGATTATTTATTTTTCTTTGGTTTGGGCAGCTCTCTGTTTCTGACCTCTGGTGAAAAGTACCAGCTAAGGTTCAGACTGAGGTGGATTTCAAAATGTGAACTGTGCGGTGCATGCCTTTAAAAAATAAATCAGTTAGGCTCTTCCTACAGAAGAGAAGTTTAAAAATAGCACTGAAATGTATGCATGCATATAAAAAACTGGAACCAGTGTAAAACGCTGTCTTAAACCTAAAATTGCAATGGAACTTTTTAGTACTTGAATGACAAAATTGCTAATAGTTTCAAAGATATCTTTTGGTAGAGTTAATTTTTATGGCAGAATCCTGAAAGGTGAAAATAATTGATGTGAGATACCATAATTCGTGGTGAAGTTGTCCAGAAATCGTAAAGTATACAAGTGTTTCTTGGAATTTCAAATTATGTTCTTCCCAAATAAATTGTTTTCAGAAATATCTGTTTGTTTTGTTATTTGTACTTGTTTTCATCTTCTGGTTCTGCATTTTCAGTGACATGAAGTAATTTCATTAGGTTGTGTAACACAATTTAATATGTAATGAATAACAGAACATGTAACTGTTTTTATTTATGGCACTGCTTCTTACTGCTACCACCTCACCTCCTGCAGTATATGGTTTTATGAGCATCTACTGTTATGAACATAGTAATTCCAGAGAAAATGTCAGCAAAGCTACTTAAAGACATAACAATGACTCTTATCAGTCTATTTTGTAGATTACAAGGCAAGGAAAATCCACCTTGAAATCTGACTTTTCATGGCAAGTTTGATTTTTTTTTTTTTTTAAGCTTTTTTTTTCTTCCCTGTCTTGCTCATGTTGCATAATAAATTTTGAAATAAATTATTGATTGTAATCAGTTGAATATTTCCTCACTCTATGTGAGCAAGGTTTTACATACACATCTCTGCAAAGGAATTAAATTTGCTTCCCCATCCCCTTGTAATTGGCCTACTTAGCTTCCTGCTGTGTGTGTGGGGGGGAGGGAGGTGATGCTGGCACTTGCTGAACTTTCAGTATGTAATTGGCATATTTTGATCCATATTTCATGCAAGGATGGTTCATCTAAAGTGGCATCTGCACCTTCAGGTGTTCTGGTAGAATGCCCCATAGGTAGCAGTGGTGCAGCTGCTTGTGGTGGATGTGATGCTGTGATTAATGGCAGTGCTACAGCTGCCTGAGTATGGAAGATGAACCTTTGTTCTACCTTCTCCCTCCCTCTTGCCATGCCCCATTTGTCATGTAGCCTCTCCTGTTGTCGTTTAACCTATGTCCCCTTGCTCCGTGGAGCTGCACCTGCACTCATCTTCCCCAGCCTCACAAATCCATAGCAGACCCTCCCTTCCCCTGTGCCTGTGGGCATGGTTCTGTTCACAGGTCAGAGCAGAGCTCACCCTGCTGAGCAGCAAACACAGGACCAGGCTGTGCCAGGTGGTCAAACCCAGGGAGAGGAGGTGCAGTTGCCATATTAGCACAGCATTGGTTGGACCAAGAGCACTGGAATTCTTTTATGGGAAACAGGGACAAGTCTGGGAACCACTGGATTCAAAGGCTCTGTGTTGGGCAGAGTAACAGGAAGACTTTCTGAGGAAGGTGGGGCTACGTCACACAGACTCACAGAATTAACAAGGTTGGAAAAACCTTTGAGGTCATTGAGTCCCAGCAATGGCTTGAGTGCCACATCCAGTCTCTTCTTAAATACCTCCAGGGATGGTGACTCCATCACCTCCCTGGGCAGCCCATTCCAATGCCCAGTCTCTCTTTCTGTGAGGAATTTCTTCCTCTGTCCCGCTTAAACTCGCCCTGGTGCATCTCCCCTAGTCCAGTCACTGTTCTCTTCTCCCAGAAAACCAATGTCATGCAATTAACTAACATGATTTTAATACTACTTGGAATTTCTTTGAGTATGAATAGGAACTAAAATATAAATCAACTTTACCAACACAGTGAGTGTCAGCTTCTGAGTATTCCTTTCAGCAATAGTAAAGTGATTTTCCCAGGCATGTCTTGTTGGTAACTTTTTTTGAATTCCATCAGATTCTTTTTCTTCTTATGGTTTTTCTTCAAGAATATGTAATACACACCTGAAAGAGAGCACTGGGTATTTTCAATTGTATGTCTGCACAAAACAGACTCACAGCCTGAATTCTGAGTTTTACCTGACAATTTCTGTATAAAGACAGGTGACATAGTAGACATAAAAATTTGGTGGCTTCCGCTGAAGACTTCTTGTAATAAGTAATGAAACAATGTGTTAGCAAGAGGCTTAGTTTTAATTATTCAAAACTCCCTTCCTTACATAGGAACTGCAAATTTGTAGGAATAGTACCTAGTGCCTTGGAAACACTGCACAATGAAAACAATGCACTTAGATTGCTACTCTTGAAATAAGCTGTACATTTTAAAGAAATTATGATGTCTTCAGAATGATTTTATTTCTTTGGCACTGATGCTGCTGGAATTTTCTCAGGTTAATCTTAATTTTGAACTCCTAGACATTGAGCTTAGCAGAGCTCTGAAATGTGAAGTTGGTTATTGTAGTCATTGAATAGTCATATTCAGTGTCAATCCAGGATAAGGGGTTCAGTACATCATCTGTTTCTTCCCAAAGGGCTAATATTTCTTATTAGATTCTTAGTAGAGCCTTGGTGCTATGTAACTACTCTCATTTTCATCACACAAAATGTAAAATCTCTTGTGGTAAATAAAATTTTCTGCTCTTCTCTTCTTTCATTTGCAGGCAACAGTAAGCAATACTCCTTGTACTTCAGGTTGTAGCTTGCATTCTGAGTTCTCTGCCACTGAAACGTGCTTTTTTTCACTAGCTTGCTTTAGGTTATAATACAGAGATTATTCTTTTTATGTTTACCTTGCTTGTTCCTTGTATTTAGCATTTTTTTCAGGCAGCAACATAAAATGGAAACTTGTGCAAAAAATACTATGTTGCATGTTGAATTTTAGACACTGAGTAAAATTTTCAAAGTTTATTACCATTCCTCTGCAAGAGGAGATTGCATACTGATATTTGATGTTTTCTTTTCTAAGGGCTAAACAAAACATTAAATATATTAGAAATTGGTGTAGCAAAATTCATTCAGCCATGTTCAGGAAAGAATCTTCTCTGGTGGGTGATTTTCTCAGGCTGTAATGGTTTAGGAAATAATGACCTGTTTTGCCGTATTGGTGTGGTCTACCCTGACTGCGCATTAGAAAAGAAGAAACAGGAATTTACATACAAGTGACCTTATGGTAACCACTTGCTCTGAAAGACATACAGGAACTGTTCATATATAGGAAAGTAAACACCTTTTTGACTATAATCTGCTTTTATTAAAAGGAAAGCTAATCTAAATTATTCTGAATTATTTTGTACAGCTGCAAGCACAACAGCACAGGTTACTGACACACTGTAACTTGTGGTGCTGGCAACCTGGCCTTTTTTTTTTTTTTTTATTGTTTTTGGATAAGGAGTCTATTGCATTGATTTTTGGCTATGTGTGTAATGTTCGAGTTCAGAAAGATCCATTTTCAGGTGATGATTTTAGATATGGAGGACTTCGTAAAATGTAGCCCTGAGATGTCACCTGGAGAGATGTGAGGTATCTACACTTATCTGTTCTCCGTGTTTTAGATTTAGGGACTAGCTCCCTGATTTTTTTCTGAGATACCTACAAATTTATATGAGCATATATTGTAATATTGTGTAGAAGTAACTGTCAGTATTCTTGGTGAGGTCTAGAGAATTGTATAAATGGTTTTTTCACTTCAGAGCTGTTGTATGAAATTCACCATCTAGGATTAAGCACTCTGATCCCAGATTCTGTTTCTGGGCAGAGCACCCACATTGGAGGAGAGCAACCCTGGAATACTCAATTTTACATTAAAGTCTCGTGGATGTCTTTCATACCCGTACTTGGAGAGAGCTTAATTAACAGAGCTAATTACTGTTCCAGATAGATCTACATGTCCCAATGCAAATTAACAGGGAGTTGAGGAAAGTAGAAAGGAAATGAAGCTGTCATGTGTGTGGCTGCTTATCAGCTGTTGAGTCTGTCTGAGGAGCGCACGCTGAACACTCGTGTGACCCTCAGCAGCTGAACAGGGTGAAAAATGGTTGTGCTTGGCATTAGGAGAAGCACAGAAGCCCTTTCTGAGGCCAATCTGCTTTTTTTTCTGCTGGCCTCGTCGGCAGAGTGCTGCTTTGCTTTGTCTTCGTCAGGAAGATTGCTGCTGCTGTTGGCTGTGCTTGTTCTGCGGACACAGGCTGGGAGTCTCAGGAGGAGGGAGACTCACAGTTGTAATCTCTCCTTGCCTTGCCTCTGGTCAGGCAGCCAATTGTTTTTCTGGTTTGGTTCCTCCGGGTGGCATCTGTCTTCAGGAAAAATTTCCTTACAGCCAAGTGTGGGCTGCTGAACTGTGGCTGTCTCAGCGCCACTGTTTCTGACTGCTACGCTGAATTAATTATGTGAGCAGTTATATGGTGTAGGTGCTGGAAGTGTCTGTGGTTGTTCAGAATGGAAGAGTGTTCTTAAGTGAATTTCTTTGTCATCCTCTGGAGCCTTTTTTGGGTTATTTTTACTTTAATCTTAAAAAAGTCCTGAA
This sequence comes from Muscicapa striata striata, assembly GCA_030060385.1. Taxonomy (NCBI): domain Eukaryota; kingdom Metazoa; phylum Chordata; class Aves; order Passeriformes; family Muscicapidae; genus Muscicapa; species Muscicapa striata. Next base: position 2,011,356 of record JAREIS010000058.1, on the reverse strand, counting down.
AAATAGTATTTCATATTTCACGTGTATAAAAGTTGGGTTTGTGCCACTTGGAATGCCTTTCTTATGCTGTGATTTTTATTATCAGTATTAGTGGTTCATATGCTTACATAGCATTTCACTCCCATCTCCTAAGCTTTATCTTACTGCAACTTTCTAGTTGTAGATGCGTGTTTAATACTAATCACCTATTTCTTTGTTGTTCAACATATTATATTTTAACTGTGTGTTATTGTTGAAGATTTCTCTTAAATGCCTGTTTAAGATCTGGAAAACAGTGTTCTTTAAAAGATTGGGCTAAAATTACTCGTACAGAATTAAAAGTATGTGAACAGTGTGGCTGTACACAGCCAGATGTTGCAAGATCAGCATGAACCTGACAAAGCCTAGAAGGGATTCTGCTCTCGCTAGGTAAAGACTTGAACAAATACATGGGACCTGCAGTGTTTCCCCAAAGGCCAAAAGAAATTAATTCTCTTGAATCAGAATGTGATCTCTCTGGAAAAGTTTGCTCCACTGAGAACAGCTGCTCAGCATCTCTTGGGACTTGAGCCATAAAGGTTTTGGGTTCAAAGCAAGCTGGAGTTTGCACAAGGCAAGTGTAGAGAAATAATTAATCTAGTGAAGACTGGGGTACTCAGTTCTCTTTTGTTTCATGGAGATAATGTGGCTGTGTTTTTGCTGTATGAGTTATTAAATTGTTTTCTGTTGCAATGTTTTCCTTAAGAAGGGAAGAGCTTTAAACGCTCACTTTTTTTTTTAATGTTCAATTTTTAAGAAATCAAGGGCTTTTTGGCTGGCATAGTGATTTATACCATTCATAGCTGTAAAACTGAAGTTCTTTGTAATACAAGAATCAAACTTGTGTAATGGCAAACAATTTTCAAAATACAAAACAAATGTGTATTATACAGTGTTTGTATTGCATGGGCTACATTTGTTGCTCAATAGCTTTACTGGTCAGTGGCTGAGTAAAGTTAATAGGACTTGCAGGTAGCAGAATCATTTCATGTTCAGCATCACATTCATGTTCTCGTTTTTCTTCCTAGAGAAGCCACGACTAAAGACACAAGTTAAAAGTATGGAAATGGCAAAATGCTATTAAAATAACAGAAACGTTTTTTAACATTTATCAGTGTGTAAAATATAAGGTGTAATGTCTACTCTCAGAGATAACAACTGTATTTTTTATGATGAAAATGGAACACAACTGAAGTGTTGTTCAGCAGATACTTAATGCATTACTGGGACAGCTTTGCCTACTCTATACCTGCTATAAATTTATGTAAACTGTACCAAAAATCTGGATTTTAAGAAAATACATATGCTGAAGTTTCCAGTATTGTTTTTTCAGATGTTTTGAGCTTGTCTTGTGTACATAAAAGTTGCAAGTTCCAGTGCTGCTTTAAAGTTAAAATAAATCTTCTGCATTTCAGCATGTGCTATTTTGAAAGAATGTGGTTCCAAATAAAGGTAGGGATCTCCCTTATTCTTGAGGAGCAGCCTGTAAAAATGCTGCTTGTGTGAATTTTCTCCTCTTCATGGGCAAGGTGGGGAAGTAGAGACGAGCAGCAGTTGGAACTTGAAAATGGATATTTCCGTATAACTAATAAAATTACTCTTCAGGTCACCAGGGCTGCAGAGTCAGCTGTTGTGTCCAGTGGATTTTGATTAAATTGGAGCGCAACATTTTCTTTTCTCCTTTGTGTGAATCTGGCTCTTTGAGGCATGCCCTCCTAGAGCATGTACTGTTTCAGTCCTTATTTCAAGCATTTCCACTCTTTGTACCTGCTTTGAGCCCTAGGATTTTTTGCCTTATACCTTGACCTTGGTGTACTGTGCATTTGTGAAGCTAATAAGGTGGATATAAGAGAATAGCCTGTCCCTCAAGTTAAGGGTGAGAGGCTAGGAAATAAACACACAGTGTGCTGCAGAATGGAAGAGAACAGAAAGAGATATTTTAAGAGGAGATTAAATATACCTTTACATACTTTCTAGGTGGCAGGGAAAAAGATGATGTACTGACAAAAGGTCATCTTTTGTTTATTTGGTAATATATTGTTGTTGTTTGTTAACCTGTTTACAAGCTCTAAATTAGATTTTTATACAAAAAGTCTCTGAGCTTTATTAAACCTCAAAAGGTGGCAGGAATTTTTGGGCAGGGAGATGTTTAATCTTGTTTTTCAAAGAACATTGAGCTTATTAGGTTATGCTGACTGTTAATTCCATTTCTTGTCATTTTTTTGCCTCCACTGTCCAGTTGGTTACATTTTTCAGGGGCTTGGAAGTCTCTTGGAGGCTGGTTTCTTAGAGATTCCCCAGTAAGTGGGCAGGTAGAGGAAACTGCTACCATTCACATAAAAAGAAATAATTCAGCAAGAACATCAAGAGACACATCAGTTGTTGGAAAATTAATGTGGAGAAGAGACCTTTATAAACATGCTTATTGCAGAAGTTCAGTAAATCAGAGAAACCCATCTTTAATCTATCCTATATATATACAAATATTTATATGAAATGCCCTTAAGGTAGCCATGTGTTTTGTATGGTGAACTGTACAGTTACTTTTAATCTCTATCAATTCTTTGATTTTGTGGGACATTCTACAAGTGATCATACTGCTGAAACTGAGAATAGGGCTGGACCAGTGCAGAGACGGAATTGGGTTCAAAACACATGGATGCCAAAAGAAGTGTTTGCCAAAAAGGTGGATTGGTTGCCACGTGAATTCTTTTTCTGAGGTAATACAGATTTTTAGCTTTTCTGGAAATGACTGTGCAGAACAGCTTTTTGTAGGTTGAGTCTCTGATGGACCTAGCAAAAGGGGCAAACTCTTGCTTAATCATAATCTGATTTAAAAAATCTCCAAAATATAAGAATTGCAAGATGCAAACAATTCAGGAAGGAACCTTTAGTAGTTTCAATGCCCAGTGAATATCATCACTGCTATCTGTGTTCTAATAACATTTGTATCTTGTGTTGCTTCAAGGGGAAAAAAAGTTTTGGCTAGCTTTTAAGCGAAATACGAAAACAGTATCATGTTTTCTTGGAAGTTTCTGTTCTGAGAAAGGAGGTAGTGTCCAAATAGATTGAGATGTTAAGGAAAACTGAAATTGAGCAGTGCTATGCTAGCTTTTTTTATGTGAGCTTTCTCTATTAGGGTGTTACACATATCAGATGCTAGTTGCTTCTTACCTTCACCTTCATTATCTTGTCTTTGGTCTTCTTCCTTTGGAGTCTTTTACTGTTTTAACAAGTTATATACCCTTCTGGAAGGATGTAGTGACAAAGCCAGCACAGTTTAGCCAAAAATGGTGGGAAATCCAAGGGTGGAGTGTTGCCTCCTTTCAACAGTGCTAAACCATCACATTTCTGTACCCTGACTCTTTACCCTCATGCTGAAGCTGTGACAAACCTTTTTAAGTTTCCTTCCACTGGAAGGACAGGGCAGTTCTCCATTCTTTCCTGCTCCTTCATGATTCAGCCTCTGCCCTTGTATCTGTTCTCAGTCTTTAGTTATCACACATAGCTGATTTAACTTGAAAAGGAAAATAATTTTCTGTTAGTTTTTTATGAAGTTAGTTTTCTTCTGGACTGCCAACTAAAATTGTCTCCCACTCTGGTTAGGTGAGCACTAGGGATGCAGTGTGAGGGAAGAGGTAGAGCCAACTTGTGATTGGGGGATGGAAAGAAAATGAAGTTTTTCAGTGCTGAACAGTCATAAGATTGGATTTGTTATAAAATCTAAAAGTATTGTGAGGCTGTGGTTGAAACAATTCAAACGAAACTAGATTGATTCTGCTTGGTTCCAGCCTCGATGGCATTTGCTCTGCTGGGCTTGTCTGGTTTTGCAGGCATCCAGCTCGGGAGCTGAGCTGCCAGAATTGTTTTCTCAGAAGGGTTAATTTTCTAATGCCCAGTTCTGTAGGCTAATCATGTCAGTCATGGGGTGAGTTGAATGGTGGTGTGACCCCATGGGAGAGATGGCTAGGGAAAAACGGGATTGCCCTACAACTTTGTCAACTTTGGTTGTTTTCACTGTCACATTAATAAAATGTTTCAACTTCTACATCCACATGTGTTTTGTAGATGAGATAATTGACATACATGATGCAAACAAGAGGGAAATGTTATGCAAGATAATATTTCTGCAGCCCTGAGGAACATTGAGTTATAGTGAGAATAATCAGGGGTTTGTGAAAAAGATGAATCAAAAAAGGAGATAAAAGAGGCTGTGATGGATAGAAGGTACTTGACTGGGGCTTCTGGGAGTCAATATGAGACGTTCTTGGTATGTTCCTGGCAATCATGTTCCCATGGTGATAGGAAAGCACTCAGTTATCTGTGTCTTGTTCTGGACTTGTATTGGACAGATGGAAATCAAAATAGAGATCTTATACTTCTTGCATAATTAACATTTGCATCTCACTGCTGTGAGATGTAACTGGGGCCAAAAGATTAACAGGATCAGGAAAGAAAAGGGATTATTCATTTACAGTACATTATGCTAGGTTAAATGAAAGCTTTGTAAAGCCTTTGTAAAGAATTGAAAAACCATTATACAACAGGGAACAAATAAAGTGCTAACCAGAGGGGATTAGGAAGAAACTTCTCTGGTAAGTGAGCTATTCCATGGGTGTCCACTGTGAGGTTTCTTGTACCTCTTATTAATCATAGGCAGGCAGGTTTTAGGTTCAGCAGTTTGTGTCTTTGCAACAATTCTTATGACCATTTAAACAGATGCTATCTGTTGATTCGAATAGAAACGTGTAGCTGGAAAGACTGCTTAGGGAAGCAAAATTTAAATTTAGCTGTGCACGAGATCTCTTTCAAGGAGAGAGAGCCTCTGGAGAAAGGCCAGGGTCTGCCACCATCAAAGTGTAACCAGAAACCTGCCAAAGAAATAGCAAGGCTGATTATTTGCAGTAGGGGTGTGTGGTGAAATTTGTAAGTGAGGAGCATGTGAAGCATCAAATTGGTGCTGGGGAGGTTTAAAAATTCAGCTAAAATAGTGGGTTCAGTTGAAAACTGAACATATGTCTGATTTCAAGTGTGATAATTAAAAAAAAAACTTATTAGTAAAAATTGATGTTAAAACCAAATAAGGTGATCTCAGCAGGAATAAAAAGGGCCTTTATAGTATGATACATATGTTTCTGTAATTAGCAAGACAAAACCCCTAATAAATTAATCATTAATTTGATTGTTAATTTAACAGGCAAACTGATGATTCATTGTGCACATAGGATAGATTAGTAGTCATCTGAAGTAATACTGTAGGATTTCAAACTTGCAGAGTGAAGTAAAATGTGAAAGAGGAATTGTGAGGAATGCTGTTTGAAGAGACTTCCTGATGTTTTGTCTACATGTTGACTCTTGCAGCCACATAATCTCTGAGAGAGCAGCTCATGGTAAATGCACAGGTATTGATGGCTGATACTTTAATACAAAAATGAGGGAAATGGAAGAATAAACACAGATGACTTATTTAAAATTGCACCTCTGCTACTGGTTAACTACTATCCATCAGCAAAAGCTGCTTCACAGACAAGTAGCTGTCCATACTCTGCTATTTAGAAGGATGCTATTGATTTTTAGATTCTTTAAAAAAATTATTGAAGAATAAACATAATAAATACCTTTTATGGCTTCCTCCCTCCTGATGAGGCAAAGAGGAATCCAGATCGAGGTCTGGTCTTCAATGCCTTTCTGCTTGCTTAGGAGGATTCCAGCTCCAGCTTTGTCAGTTTGTTTTCTGTACTGTCCTTCTGAAATAGCAGTCTGTGTTCTTTTTTCTCTCCACAGTGGTCATGTTCTGGTTAGCAAATAAGGAGGAGAGGCAGTGGCATTGCTTGGGAAACACTGTCTGATGTAGTCAGATGGAATTACCTTTCTCAAGCTAATGAAATACAAGTGCACAAGGAATTATTTGGAATACCCTGATCTTTTTTTCCTGATGGTGTATAGCAAGCTGATAAAGCTCAAGTAATACCAGTGAATGCCTTTATTTCAAAATTTGCATACAACACTTGTTCTGATTGCATGATGTAGGATGAATGTCTCTGCAGATAGGGCTTCATGAGCTTAATTTAAGTGAGCCACCAAAGCAGCCCTTTTCCCTCTGCTCCCCATTTGTCAACTTCTGCACTAGAGACCTCTCTGGCTTGATAAAGTAGTTCCAGAAACCCACACCAAGCCCCCAAAATAGAAGAAATTATGAGATTTCCACTCCCCTCTTTGGTGAGAATTGTTGACTGAGCAGTCTGTGGAGTGGTAGTCCCTGGGCACTTTCTGAAATGTGCAGAAGGGGAGGTCTGTTCTTACACACATCACCACCTGCTCACCTGCTTTTGAGTGGCCTTAAATGTTTCCTAAAAATGGGGAGAAAATGCCATTCTCAAAATAAATAGGAGTGGGGAAGAAGAGGAATGCTTGTAAGACTGTATGAGTTCATTTCCTAAAATCTGCAAGACAAGGCAGCTTGCATTTAGTAATTTAGACTGACTGGAAAGAAACCTCTCTAATTTGTTGATTTTATGTATTTGTTGATGTCAGTAAATCTTAAGTGACCAAGGAAGCTGCAGAGAGGGGGGTGGAAAAATGAGTGAGTCAATAATGTCAAAAAATGGGGCAGTTTTATTTTAAAAGCTGGAGGTCAGTTGCGCTCGCTTGAGTAACTAGATAATTTTATTTGCTGATAGACAATTTTTGGTCAATAAAAATAATCTAATGTCAATTCATACAGTTTTCTATGGTGGGAGAGAGAAAGTCTTTTCAGATGAATTTGCTGTAAGCCTTTTCAGTTCTTGTTAAGATTAAAGCTCTGTTTTGTAATTGTATTGATAAAATGCACTCTTTTATAATGTATCTGATTTAGAATGGCTTACTTCATTGATTGCCAAATTAAAGTGATACAAAATCAATAGTAACACATACTAAAAGGATTAAGGACAGGATAACTGAAAAATCTCAATACAGTTGTTAATGGAAAGTCAAAATCTACTGGCTGTGTCTTTTTCTTCAGAAAGCGCTTTCCGTATCTGCCAGGGATCAGGAAGGAGTAGGGAAACTTCAATGGTGAAGTTTTCATTGGATGCAGATATTGGTGAAGTCGCTACTATCAGGTCCATTACTGCAAAGTCTAAGTCATCAATTTTTTTTCTATGTATTTTAATTCAGCTAAGTAGTGTGTCTGTTAAATACCTAGCAAAAAAAGATGTGGGTTTCACTTTTGGTAGAGGAGCTTGTGCTCTGAAACACGTACACACTAAAAATCAGTTGAATTGTGGTGAATTGCAGTCAGGAAATCACTTTTGGAGTGAGGCACTACCTGTGATAACACAATACTTGAGTTACAAATATGGTTGAGTCTAACCTTATGGTGCTGCTAGGAAATTTGTAACATCAGGAGAGTTGCTAACAAAGCTGGATATGTGATGGATTCAGAATGTGAAAAGCCTGCCAAAGGGAATTTAAAACTCAGAATCTTTGGTTACACCAAGTTTGACCTAGTGAACAGTGACTTGCTCACTGAGTATAAGGGGTTACGGTCCAGGGAGCCTCTTTGACCAGTCCAAGGTGCACAGTAAGATCCAGTTGTGGGAAACTGATGCTGGTGATTTCAGTCTTAGGGCATGCCTTATAAAAAATGAGCTGCTAGTTAAGAAAATGGTTTATAGCTCTGTCTATTAGAGTGTGTTAATGAGACTGTTCTTAATCTAATCCATCACCTGGAAGTTGAAGCTGAAGTTACACAGGAGGTGCTTAATGGCCTCCTTTTATTACAAAAATGTTGTTTGTCTCCAGGTCTCATCAGAAGGCAAAACCTTCACTCCTCCCTATTACCTTCTCCCTTCCCCTCCATGCTCCATATTCATGTTCATAAGCAAGTGCCATGTATAGGGTTAGAGTTGGTCAAATGACATTTGAATTGCATATGGGCAATTTCAGTGCAAGTTTGTCCTCAGCATGCAACAAATACCATGAAAGGAACCACAGCAAAGAGAAGAGCTATAAAAGACAGAATCAATATGTACTTAAATCTTCTATATTTTTCAGATGTACGAAACTTGCCTCTTTGTTGGTTTAAGGGATACATATGAGCGAGAGCAGAGAGCATGTGTGTATGTGCATGAGTAAATTTGCATTTAGAGTGCCTCCTCCTTAACACCTGACATTAAATATTTATTTGTTATACCAGTATTAGCTGGTATTACTACTAATTCTTTCAAAATTGCATGTTCACTTCCAGTGTAAAATCTCTTCTTTTTCAGAAGAAGAATATGCAGTTGACTGTCAACATTAATATGGTGTGGTTCTTAAAGTGCAAATTATGACAGGTGTATAGGGGAATACTATTTTTTTTCTTCCTTCTAATGAATTGTGATTTTTCCTTTTTTCCCCAGTTGAGTGGGCTTACAGTCATCATTTTAAACACTAAATGGCATGTTTCTCTTGCTCAGTGGTTGTGCCCTGCTAAAGCTTTGTGTGTTTCCCTGGTCATTTTAATGCCACCAGCTCAGCTGTTTCTTTGAAGTGCTGCTGATTAGAAAAAGAAAAGAAATCTGGAAGGCAGAAAGGGTAGAGAAGAAAACCAAAAGTACTTAAGCGAATGAGCAGCTTTCAAGTTAGTGATGGATTAAGGCTAATTCCCACAGGTGGGATAATGGGAAGAGCTCACAGGTGTACAGTGTCTTATGTATGTTATGGAGGAATAAAATTTATAGTTAATGTCCAATATGCACATTGAACTGCTCCTGTTTGTTTATATTTCCCCTTTCCTAGATAAATGCACATTCTCATATGAGACAACTGGCATAATGGTGGCCTCTTGTGAAGTTACAGGCTGAATGTTCCTGGGAAAACTTGTCATGCCCTCCTTGAAGAATAGGGATCACTGAGAGATGGTTTATGCCAGGTACAAGGACAGACATTTTGTAAAGTCAGCACAAACAGGAGTGACTGATGCTGAGTCTGTTTCTTATCAACCTCCTGCTCTTTTGGAGACTGATAAGTATCATGATGTTATTTTTACTTAACCAGGTTTCCAAAGGAAAGAGAGGTTCGTGTTATGTTTTTCTGACTTTTCCTTTCCACTCTTCCTCAAAAACAGTTGTGCAATTTTAACCAAATTGAACAGAATATGATGTCTCAATGGTATTAAGTTCCTGGTGAATAAGAGATAAGATCCTGAGTTTATGTGCAGTTAATATAGGAATTCCTAATGCTTCAGGTATGAGATCTTTCATGTTATAATTTTTCATGGAAATAACTGCTGTATTTTCATTCTCAACAGGTAGTCAAAAAGCCAATCAGATGCTAGGACTTAGCAAGAAAAGATCAGAGGGCAAAGCAATATAAGAAAAATAGCATTGTGCCACAATCCATTAGTGCTTCTTTCTCTTGGGTACTAGACTGTGCAGCTCTTCTCCTCAGACATTAAAAAATATGTAGAAAAGCAGTATTAGGTATATTTTGTGGAATCCATTCACACTTTTAATGGACAACTGTGTAGATGTGAGGTTATTCTAGAAGATAGAGCTAAGGGGGGATATGGCAGAAGTCAGTGCAGTGTCAGGGAGGGGGAATAGGAGCCTACAGTTCATGGATCCTTTTTGTGCAGGAAGTAGGGGACATTAAAGTAGTGCTACAGAAGAAGATAGAATCAAAGCAAAAGAGAAAAAATGTTCTTTATTCTATGCTTAGACTGTAGGACTCCTTGCTGTAGGCTGGTTCCTCCAAGCTAGCAGGGCTTCAATGGGATGTTAGTGCAGATTCATGGCAGAGAAAAATCTGTTGAGGTTACTTCGTTTAGCAACATCCTCTGCCCCAAAAAGTCTTTGATTTGTAGTTGGGGGTGGAAGAGGATGGGCAATGTCTTAGGTACCATCTGTGTTCCTGGTTCCCAAGAGCTGTAGGATATTAGCAGGGATACTTGAGCCTATCCTTTCCCCTAAGCCTGTAGGGACTGTTCTTACCTGAGGAGAGGGGAGGAGAGATTTCCTGCTTGTGGCTGTGCCAGAGGAAAAGCAGAAAAAGCCTGGTTCTTACCTGTGTGGTGGGTTGACCATCCAGTACATATCTGGGGCCAGTCAATCCTCCCCAAGTTCCAAATCAGCCCCAGTGCCTTCTCCCTGGTTGTTTAGCCAGCTGATATGGAATGGTGCAGGGAGAGGGCTGGGGTGAAGAATTGCAGGCAGAAGTAGCGAGCTCAGTGTGCAGGATGCAGAAAAATGTGGAATTAGTAGAAGGGAGGATCCTTGTTTGTTGGTAAGGAACAAAGGGCAGGATTTGTGTGGAATGCACAGCTGCTTGTCAGTTGCAGAGTAACTTTGGGCTTTTGCACTGAAAGCTGATACAGAAAAAGTACAGTGAAAATTTGAAATATTACAAAGCTCTTGTCAGATAGGTACTATCTTGTGGAAGTGTTATAACTTGTCCAGAAAGATTTGAGTTTCTGACTTTTCTCTTCCAGCTGTGGTTTTTCTTGACAGCAAGGTACAGAATGACAGGCATTTTCCAAATGCTGTAGTGTTCCTTAAACTTCAGTTCCTTGCAGCAGAAAAGAGAAGCCATTTCCTTCATAGGTATCGCCTCTTCTAAACAATATTTACGTGCTGAGCAATTGCTGAACTAGGGCTACATCCAGAAGTTTATTTTCCTGTGTTAATCAAGGAAAAATGGATATGCTTTTTAGTAGATGTTTCCTTTACAAGATGCGATAATTGGTGTTTCACTTGCTGAGTGTTTAAACTCTGTAGCCAATATGAAGCAGATACAACCTCTTTCTCGTGGCCAGCTGTGCAAGTTGCTATGGGAACTCGGTGGGGACTATCTGCAGATTACTGCTCTGGGGACCACACCTGGCTTATTTGCATTCAATTTAAGTTGGGGAAAATTCAAAAGAAGAAAAGAGGAGTGTGGACTCGCCGGTTGGCAGGCAAAAAAAGGGCTTGTCATTTTGAGACTGTGACATTGGATGGAAAAGATGCTCGTATTCATGCTTCTTGCAGGCTCATGCAGGGTGCTGAATTTTGTAGCCTTTTTACATGCATTTCACCAGTGTTGTGAGGCTTGCTGGAAATGGAATGTCACAGAGGATTTTTTTTTTAATTGCTTCTGACTTAGTTAAATCCCATAGAATTTGCCAACTTTCTCTGCATTTTTAATGAGCAATCTCTCTGTGATGGTGAGGGATTGTGAAAGCAATGTGGAATACAGGTCCTTTTAAAATGGCATGTTAGATCAACTCAGTGCAGTATTAAAATGTCAGTGCAATATTGAGTGTTGCTGGAGAGCTTAGCTTGAGGGTTTTTTCCTGAATACTGAATTGCTCTTCTTTCAGTGGTGACTGACTTCCTAAGAATGCTGGGGAATGATTTTCATTCAAGTCAGCAGTGGTGGTCAGTTGCCAGCTTTTGGGCTGTTTGTGGCTGGATTTTTGGGGATGATGGTGTCCTGCCACATAAGGGCTTTACTTTTTTTCTTGCTTGTTCATTCTCATTACAGCAAGTTGCCTTTTGATCAAGGTTGGACAAAAGTGATGAAAACAGCACTGTATGCTGACTTGCTTGTTATGCTATTTCTTCCTCTGGGTTGGCACTGTCATGGTACCTTTCTGCAGGAAAACAGGACATGTAAACTGTTTTCAGAACAGTAGGCTTAGAAGCTTTGAGAAATCTAAGATCACTACCTTATTAAAAAAATATATAAACATTAGATATCTATACATTATATATAATATAAAATAGTATACCTGTTTTATATATAACCTAAAATATGCATAAATAAAAAGTATACATGTTTCTATATCAACTATATATAATATTATGCAAATTATATGTATTATAGATAATATATATTATTGTATATTATAAATTATATCTATATATATAAAGAAAAGATTTTTATATATATATATATATATATATATATATATATGTATATAAATTCTGAGGGTTAATGTGAAGTTGCTTGTAAACAGCTTCAGTTCTGATCTGTTGTTAATGTCACCAGAGCTGCGGTGTCCCTTGAGAATTCCAGTTTTCAGCCTGGCTTGATGCTCTAGATCAGCCTACAGGGGTTTTATACAGAGGTCTCAGACATTTATGAGGTGTACTTGTTTAATTTCTGTAAGTTGGTCTACTGTGACATCTTAGGGTTATTAGTAGTTATTTTTAAATTCTTATGTGAGCAGTTCCTTGAATTTGGGGTTTAATGCTCTAAGCTGTGTCTCTGCTAAACTACTTACTGGTATTAATTTTATTTGTTACTCTGCTGCTGCTTCTGTCAAGAACACCCCATTTTCTTTACTTTCAAACCTTGCAATTCTGATGCCTTCTTCAATGCATCTGATGAAAATAAGTGATTCTATAGTTAAGTTTTACAGTGTAGGAATCACATTTCTGTTTTTGAGCATGGAAATTGCCTGTTTGAGACCAGAAATCAGAATATTCTCCAGAGTGGCATTGGAGGGGCATGTGCATATGTAAGTGTACTTGGTAAGCCAGTGTTAGTGCTGAGAGTCAGTGTCCCTAAAGAGGAAATAAATAATTGGTTTGAGGTTTTAATTTCGTATGTTTGTTACATAATTTGCATGACAGCATTCATAAGGTGGATATGTAACATAAGAGTGGACTGAAGCTATGGACAGTGAATGTTTTAAGGCAATAGTCCAGCTGGAACCATCTTTCCCATTTGTTCATTTCTGAGTCCTTGCTGCCTTTGTGTTTCACCAGGGTAAACATTTCTCCTCTTGGATTAAAAAACAAGATTTGGGTTAGAATTTCTTCTTGTAGTTGGAGTAGTCTTAAGACAGACCAATTCTCTTGTGTAGTTGTGTAAGAGGCAGCAGGGCAGCAGTGCTGCTTTTTGCTGCCTCAGCATTATGGCTTATGGTTGTGGTACTGACAGGGCCCTAAATTAAGTGCCTTGGTTTGAATTTTTGATTTCTCTGTGGAAAAAAAAAAAAAAGAAATAAACATATGTAAAACTTGTGTTTTATTGAGGAATGGGCAACTAAGTATTTAAGTATTCTGGGTATCACTTTTGAAAATTTTTAGTTAGACTTGTTGACCTAATTTTTTCAATTATCTTCTTTTACTCTGTCATTTTTAAGTAGATCGTGAATTGTTTTGTTGTTATTGTTGGTTTTGTTTTTGGTTTTTTGTTTTGTTTTGTTTTTTTGTTTTTTTTAGAGGATTCTGCCCCAGTCAAGCTAACAGTTCCAGTCAAAATAAGTTACAAAAAGGCAGTGTGGAAAAGTTTACCTCTTCTCTGGTTTGCTGGAGAAGTTAACAAGACATTCCTGTCTTCAGTGGTGTGTCCATGGGCCTGCAAATAAAAGTGTGCATGTCCTCCCAGCAAATCCTCTGCAAACATAGCCACAGGTGTCAGTCCTGCTGCCTGCCCTTAAATACTGCTTCTAGTAAACCCCTTCTTGTGGTTATTTCCTGGAAAAGCTGATCAATGCCTTTTCTGATTTAGCACAGCATAGGTGCTGAAATGGGCAGAACCGAGCTTGTGGACATCTCCTGGAAAAGCTCATGAAGGTCATACTTTATATGTGTAGTTATCCTGTGGTTTTCACTTTCTGCTGTACTTAAATTATTATAAATTAAAGACCCAGGTGCCCAAGCACTGCATATTAGATTTTTTTTCTGGCTGATAGCAAATACAGTCTTAGTTAGCTCTGAGCAGCCAAAATGATAGATACATGGATAGGTGTGCTGATGGATGGAATCAGTGTCTGCAGTGTGAATAACTCTGTTTCCTTCTTCAGATCTTGCATCTGGCAATTTTTTGTTCAATTTGTAACATACAAAGCAGCTTGTCTGGAATTTGGCCTTTTCCTCTTTTGAGATCAAATAATTTAAGCTTCAGAAAGAAGCATTCTCATGACATGTCTTCTGGTTCCTACAGGTGTTAATAGTGTCTGGATCAGTGTGCTGAGGGCATTAAAGCAATATCCTTCCTAGGATTTGAGATAGTTATTAAGGAAGAGAGAGCAAAAGCAGCTCCTGCAAAGCATGAGCACAACGGCCATGCAACTTAAATTCATACAATGAACTGCAGAGATTGTGCATGTGCTTTTTGCTATTAATTTGTTTGTCAAACACTCTAATTAGCTAACTAGAGCTAAATACTATCAGGACTGTTGATATTGATGAATCAAGTTGGCTCCAGCAGGTCTCATTGTAAGCTGAAATCTGTGCCTTTGATTTATGTGTTTTGAGAGTGACCTGTAGTGTAGTTAATGACAAGTGATGTGGAGGCTCTGGGATTTGAGCAGTGCTGTGTGGTTAAGTCATACACTGAATTAGTCTCTTCTTTGTAGAGCCCCTGTTCATCAGGCTACTCTAGTAATTGCTACTTTGGCAAGGTGGAGAACAGGGAAACAGCATGTTGGCGTAAGGCATTATGTTTTGATTAACAGGTGAGTTTGAAAATAATGTTTTTAAGCTTTGAGGGCCTGTCCCTGTTTTGTGAGTGGACACAGAAGGCAAAATTAATGCTTTTGGAATGCACATACAGTGATGCTTGCAGAGTGCAATAGTTCATACAGCTGCTAAAACAAATATTTCTGTTCAGAATTTGAGCTTGGCATAAGTACTCTTCATATGTCAAGGCAGGTCAATTGTGTTGTGATTTGCATATTAGATAATATTTATTTTTCTGAAATATTTGGTATATTTAGTATGTATTGCAATAACAACTTGAAACTACCAGTATTTGTGCCACCTTGATGGCTTGTTGTTTTGGTAGTATGAGCTGCATTTACCTTTCTCATTCAAATGTGTGCACAATTTCAGTAGCAAGTGAAGAGGACGCATTCCCATAAACGTAATTCTTGGGAACAAATGACCCCACTTTAGGTCCAGGAGGTACATTAGGATTGGCTGGTGTTCCCTGTCCCTGTCAGGGGAAATTTGGGGTCACCCCATTCCTCGTGGCACTGGTACCCAATGGTGCTCCAGGTTCTTAACTGCCCCAAGATGCAGCATCCATTAAAGCTTGCAAGCTTTTCATGAGGTTTTTTTTTGGGTTTGTTTGTTTAGGGAAGGGGGAAGTAATATGACCTTTGTTATTTTCTTTCCCCTACTACTATAACATAGACCTGCATCCTCAAACTGCTCCTTTTTTTCCTAATTCAGATAAATGTTGAAGTTTTACTGATCTTGTTCTCCAGCCCTCCCTTGTGTTTTGTTCATGTAACTTTACATCAGTCTTCTTTTCAGACTTCATTTTGTCCTGCAGTCCTTTTTTGAAAAGTAATGTGAGGCATTGCAAATCGTGTAAAAGTAATAAAATACAAGAGGTGTTAACTAATAGACAGTACACCTACCCGAGGTATTTTAGATTTGACAAACCAATAATTTTGAAGGAGAATGAGGTGCACATAAGTGGGCAAAAATTCAAAACAGGTGTTTCCCATACAATAGCTACATTTTAAGAAATTTTTGCGTGTGTTTTTAAAAAAAACCCTGCTTAAGTTCTCATATTACTTTCCATATACAAGTTTACTAGAACAATGAATGTGGAATGGTGTTGAACCACACCTGAAGTGTGGTGCAATCAGCATGATTTGTGTTTCCTATGCTAACTGCAAGTGAGATTGGAAAGAGGTGAATGCCCTGAAGACAATAAAATGTGCTAATGTGCAACAGCTCTGTGGCAGGTGGAACATGGTAGTTAAACAACACAAATTGGTTTTCAAAGGTGTGACACTTTGGGTTGGTTTTTGAATTAAGTTCCTGGAGTCAGTGCTTATGATGCATGTAAATAAACAGAAAACACTCAAAACCACATGAAAGAGAATAAGTCTCAACCCATTATGAAATAGTCATGAAAACTGTGGAAACATAATGAGTGGAACACGAGAGCTTAATTCAGGAGATGTAAAGACCTAACACTTGCTTCTCTTCAAAATATTCCATCATTTCTAAGTAAATGTTATGACAATAACATTTACTTAGACAACAAGGGTTGACTGCACTGGTTTTGTGAAGTTTGCTATTGAAAAGAAAACATTCAACAGGATGAGGAAAAGAACTTTTATGTAAATATAATATAGATGCTTTCTTATGTCCCATGGCTTGTAGGCAGTAAGGGTAGGGCAAAAGTGTTCAGGTGATGCACCTGAATGACAGAATTAGCTGTGAGTTTCAAATAAGGCTGTTTGCTTGTGGAAGTTTTAATTCTGTATTTTTTGAAT
Source organism: Muscicapa striata striata (assembly GCA_030060385.1). Classification (NCBI taxonomy): domain Eukaryota; kingdom Metazoa; phylum Chordata; class Aves; order Passeriformes; family Muscicapidae; genus Muscicapa; species Muscicapa striata. Next base: position 1,995,146 of record JAREIS010000058.1, on the reverse strand, counting down.
AAGGGTGTTTATTTTATTTTCTCTCATCATATCACTGCCCCCCTTTTTTCTTCCCTCCTCTTGTGGTGGTATTGTAAATTTGTCATGAGCACAATTTTCTTTCTATGAAAAGAAAATACTTATTCCATGGTAGTTGCTACCTTCTGTGGACAAAAATAGGTTGAGGCATAAAAAACCAAACCCACAAACAAACCTTTTTATATTAAAGTATCAGGTGCTTAGAAGTATCCACTGTTCTGCATTGATAAGATAAATTAGCATTCCTGCTCAGCTCTCCACATGCTTAATTTCCTTTAAAAATGTACACAAAGGAATTTTGAAAGGCATTTTGTGTGGTTGAAAGTTTTGAAGGATAGTTATGATTTGAGTTTGTGAGAAGTAAAATTAGACGTAGACTAAAATTCCAATTCATAGCAATTGCCTAATGACTGGTAATTCTAAAACAGGCCAATTTTATTTGACTTTTCCAAACAACTACTCTTTGTCTTTCAGGGCAAACTTACCAATTTTCAGATAAAATCTGTTCTGTTAGCCATAGTCAAAGGTGGTGGCTAAAATTAGCCTTAGCTTGAAGCCCTAGCTATGAACAGGCTGCTGTCTGTCTGTAATTACTCTAAGAGGATTGTGCCAACTTTAGTAACAGTTTATTTTGTTGAAGTATGTCATTTTTACAATTTTTGAAATAGCACTTTGGAGTTGTGTTTGTTGAAATTTTTGTTAGGTTTGGTTTGGCTTGTGGGATGGAGACTTGAAAATGTCTTGAGTTAAAGTGTAGTACCCTCAAGGTAAAATGTCCTAGGCATTGATACACTAATGAAGGCAGCATGCTAATGTTGCAGTTGATGCTGGATTTCCTGTCCTTATATTTTGTATTCCATTTGTATGCATTCCTTTGCACTTCACTCCAAGTACACTGTTTAAAAGGGAAATAATGAGTTGGCTTATTGGGTGATTTCATCAGAAAGTGTGGCCCTGAAGTTTGCAAAGGTCATGCTTGTCACTGAGCTGGATAGGGGCAGAAATGTCTTACCTGTCATGGAGGGCATGTAGTAAGTGGCATTTTAGTAATATATGGAAAAACATCCATGTAAAAGAAAACAAAACAAAACAAGAGTTGTACAGTCTACAGGTAAAAGTGATGTTCCCTTTCCAAAACCTGAGTTATTAAGGAATCAGGCATTGTCATTATAACTGAGTAAAGAAAGTGACGTATTAGTGGGGCAGACTGCAAAAGAAAGACATTAATTTGAAATTGTATGATGTGGAAAAGACATAGAAAGTGACAATAATAAGTGAATGGGGTGGAAAGCGTCTGCTGAAATGTTATCTGCAGGTTCCAAAGTATTTGGCTGAAGAAAACCTGCCTTTGTCATACCTGGCTCTGTGTTAGTTCCTTTGGCTCTAAGGAAGACTTTGAATAGGATTATGGAGGGGAAATCATTAATGTAAAAACTATGGAATTGGCTGAAGAGGAGAGAGACATTTTTTAAGATATCCGTAGTTTCATGGGATGTGGAGAGCTTTTTACTTATCATGTGGTGCAGCATTTTCTCTTTTGAGAGATGCCTTTGGAGGAAAAATGCAACTGTGAGCAAAGCCCAGAGTGCTGTTTTGTTTAAACATGAGTACCAGAAGCATGTCCTTGGTTCAGGGTGTTAAGTAACTTTTAATAAGTAGCTTTAAAGAAAAGAAATGGCAGTTTTGTGGCAGAACCTAAAGAGAACATTAAATTAATGTATTCCACCACTGGTTTTGGAACAGAGTGATAGGCAGCATTCCTCCCCAGACATTTTTCTTCTCAACGACAGGAGAGATTAAAAGACTGTCAATGGTAAATTTAAACAAACACAAAAAAACCCAGAGCAAAACAAAAAGTGGATGCCTCATCCCTGGACGTGTTCATGGCCAAGCTAGATAAGGTTTTGAGCAACCTGGTCTAGTGAAAGGTGTCCCTGCCCAGGGCAGAGGTTTGGAGCTGCCTGGTCCCTCCAACCCAAACCATTCTGTGATTCTATGAGCTTATATAAAAGACAAGATAATAAAATTGTCAGAGAATGAAGTAGTCACTGAAAGAACCATTTGGTTTGGGTTTTTTGTGGAGTTTGATTTTAGTTGGCTTTTTGATTTGGGGTGGTTTTTATTTATTTATCTTCTTTTTGGCCCAGTTGTCAGTTTGACAGGTCAACATATAATTTTTGATTTCAATTAGGCTGTTAGTGGACGTTGTGGTGAAGATTTCGGGGGGTTGATGTTGGTGAGGCAGATCAGCCACGGTCACACGCGTGCCCGATTGCAACGGCCACTTCCTGCGCTCTCGGGGCTGCACCTGTGTGCCCCCAGCCCAGCACACTCTGGTTTGGGGAGAGCCCTGCTGTCCTGCTCTGCTGCTCCTGTGTGCCCCCAGCCCAGCACACTCTGGTTTGGGGAGAGCCCTGCTGTCCTGCTCTGCTGCTCCTGTGTGCCCCCAGCCCAGCACACTCTGGTTTGGGGAGAGCCCTGCTGTCCTGCTCTGCTGCTGCCTCAGCTCAGCCACTTGCTTTGTCAATTGCTTGGTTTGTTACACCACTGGTGTTCAGGCTCTTCCCATAAAGCAAACAGATTATCTCCCAGTGCACTCCACAAGCAGGTGTGTAGGAGTGAAGTTTACTGAAGGTCTGTGAACCACGAAGATGTTCCTCAGAGGTCTCAGAGTAGAAAACCAAGTTGGAAACAAGGTGTTAGGAAAACCTATTCAGCACATGCAGTTTGTTTCCCTGTAGTAGGGAGCACCTTCTCCCTCTCTCCTTGCAATCTTTTTCAAGTGTAGATCACTCATGTTAAATATATAGCTGGGAACATCTTGTGTTAAGTAGAGATATGAACCTGAACAGAAGAAGAGGTCAAGCGTGGAAATAAATTCCAGTCAGTACTGGATGATTGAGAAGTCCCTTTTCTCTCACTCCCTCTTGTTTGGAGAGGTGGTGCTTGAATTCACTTCAGAAATGAGGAGAAGAAAAGTACAGCTAGGGTATTTTTAAAAGGAAAGAAAAGAGAAAAACAACTTACTCTTTAAATTTACATTAGCACCTGGAAGTGGGTGGCTCAACCCTATAATCATCTGCATCATCATATTACCTTTGCCTGATCAGAATATGGAGTAATAAATTTTGTGATGTCCACATCATGCTTGAATTTTTATATAAATGTTGTTGCTGTTTGGGACACAAGTGTTTGAGTAGCAAACAAACTATCTGAAATGGTTTAATAGAGCCTCATAGTTAGCCCACTTACTTCCTTGGACCACTTTTGGAAAAGAAGATTGATTTCTCCATAGACCAAAGCCTCTTCTCAGTTCTCCAGTGCTCCAGCATACTTTGTGGTCACAGCAGCAAGCGCATTCTTTTTATCACTGAATGCTTCAAAGATGCAACGTGGGTGTGACGTGCCCCTTTCAAAAACCATAGTTCTGCAATAAGCTTTCTTTAGCCATATTGTGTATGTGCTTGAAGGGATTAGTATTAGATTTTTGGTGGGGGTTTTTTTTGGAAGTAATTGGAAAGCAAAAGACTAAATCTATTTTGATTTCACTCGGGATAGATTAATGGGTGTCAAATGTTACACAATACTTGACATATCCACTGCTGTTAAGTTGGCCGTGGCAAAGGGATTACCCGATAATGAATCACCAAGCTCTTCAGCTGTTTAAAGGGAATCGTGCCACTTTCTTGCCCTGGTAGGACTCTCTTCCCTTCCTGGGACCTTGCTGAGACAGTGCATGTTTGGATGTGGAAAACTCCACGCAGATGTGCAAGCACTGGTTTAACAGCTTTGTGTTCAGCTTCTACCTTGCTAATTGTTTTCGTGGGATTATTTGGATTGTGTAGAAAGCTTTTTCCAAATCCCCTTTATTACTGATGTTATTGTTGCCAGCAGGAATAAGATTAAAGGTGCTTAAGTCTGTAGAGTTGTTTCTAATTTGTACGTGTCATTTCAGTGGCATTTGAACAGAACTCAGTCTCTTCCCCTCCCTGATCCCCTGTGGTACTGTGCTTGAGTTAGGGCTGAGAAGCCAGGCTATTGGAAGAAAATTCATTTTGTTCCCTAATTATTATGCTGGCACTCGGGAGATAATTTTTCCCTTCATGCACTGCCAATTAATATGCAAATGAGCTGATAAATATTTATACCGTGATTTAAATTATGCAGGGAGCGCTTTCAGTGTACTCTGCAAATGAATTGTTCATGGACTTCAAAGTGCTGGCTGCTGTGCTAACGAGAGGAGATTTGCATAAGGCCCTAATCAGGCGCATACTGATTAAGCTTCATTATGGAAACTGCCAGCTGCAATCTTTGTTTCTATTTTATTACAAAAAGGGGAACTTTTCACGCTTCAGTCGCCTTGACAATGTCAGACACAGCTAGTAGTAGAGACTAAAACTCCACACAGCAACTGAAGTTTCCCTGTTCAGTTGAAGATTGCTATGGTGTAACTGAAGTTGTATTTCTCCCCCCACCTCCCCACTCCCTTTCATGTTCAGTCAGAGCAGTAGTGTAGATTTGATAGAAATTGCCATTCTCCCGTTCCTTGGACTATCTGAACCTGTGGAGGATACCACAGCAATGCTGGACTGCAGCGACTACGTTCTAGGTGGGTACCAGCTCAGCTCTTTCTTACGGGCACCGAGGCTGGGAGATTGACTATGCATAGTGGCTTAATCACATATGCAGAAGGTATTTTTGGGGCTGAAGCTCACCAGTGAATCGGCAGCAAGTAGCTGCCTGCTAGATGGATAGCTCGAGCTGTACCAGGGAAATACATGCTTTGGTTTGTTTGTTTGTTTTCCTCTTTTCCCTTGCTCCAGGAGAATTCCTTTCCTCTGCACAGACTTGGGTGATATTAATACAGACCTTTTGCTTTTAGGATTTCAGTCTGAGAAGCGTTTGCCTTCTAACAAGCCCTGGACTTGACTTGCATATTTGTGCATTACAAATTTTAAAACATTAAAATGAATGAGAGGGAGCCTAAGTGTTGAAGGAATTTAGTAACTGTATTGAGCCATTCCACAGCAGAATGTATGTTATGTCTGTGTATTTTTAATATAGAAAGGTTCTTCGTGTGTAATAGAAAATAAGGGGGAGTGCACAGTGGTTGCCATTGATACCGTTGCAAGCTGTGTTTAAGGTTACTGGGATAATACATTTCCTGCACTGAGATTCCATCAGGACTGCAGAACAGACATGCCATAATTCCTTCTTCATGTCTTTTAAAGTTATTTATAGTAATGGATCATCTCAATTTTACAATAGGTTTTATTTCTCTTCAAGGCTTTTCCCCCTGAAGCTCAATATATATATGTATATACATATATATTTTATTCTTCTTTTCATTCCATCATATAAGTTCATGTAAGAACTTATATCTCTAAGTAAAAGAATGTATTTTTGCATGGTAAATTTTAAAGTACACATTTGAATATGTTTGTTTCTGAATATGATGTGGTTTTTGAAAATTATTTTCTAAATAATTCTTGTCGTGTTTTCAATCACATTAAACTTTGTTTTTTCCATGCACATAAATGAATCATTTTGCTGCAAATGGAGTGTTAGGCAGTTCCACTTTAATGGGTGAAAGGAAACAGTTAATGGTATATACCACGTTAGGATTTTTTTGCTTTGCCAGCTGTGTACTGTCCTTATAACACTTCAGGTTGGTCCTGTGTCCACTGCTTCTTTCTCCTGAATGCCTTTGGAAATGTTCCTGAGGGTGTGTGAAAGGCTGGCACAGCACTGCCTGGCGACACCTCAGCCCTGCTAGCAGAGTAGCAGCGTGGAATGTATTCACTCCTGAGAGTTTGATTTCAATCATGCACCTGCTGCTTTCGATCCTTCCTTCTGGGGAGTTTGTTTTTAGATAATGTTGGCAGAAGTTGGAGCCCAGGGCCTTTATTTAAAACCCAAAGAAGATCTAAAAGAAGAAAAAAGGTGAAGGCATAAAGGTTTGGGGTTTTTTAGCCCACTTCATTTGTTTATTCTTTTAAGTTTGAAGCAGAAATTGAAGGAGCACGTATAAACCAAGTAGCTTTTTATTCGACATAGAATGAATCGGTAGGTTGAGTATCCCGCGGATATGAGCGTGTTTTGCTGGTAGCAGTTTTGTGCTTCAGATGGATGTCAAACCATTTGCAATGGAAATAGCGGCATTGTTCTTGATGCTTTACATGCAGAAGGCCCACAGATTGAACAAGAAATAGTCAGCTGGTGAAATAAAGGATGCTATCCTTCACTTGAACCTGAGCAGTACCAGAAAGATATTTCTTCTTCCAACTTGCTGCTTTTTTCAATAGCAATGTTTGGGGTCTTTGTTAAGGATGGATCTTTACAATAAAATATTATTCATTTAGACAAGCTTTTGGTAGTTAAGTAAACTTTGTGTATGTCTAGTACTTAAAAAGCCTATTCTAGAAGGATTTATTTTGCAGCATAGCCTGACAGAAAAACGTGTCCTTGCTTGCTTTTTGGAAAGAGGTCTGTACAGTTATAACTTGGTGTGGCTGAACAAACTTCCTCATCACGTAGGGAGGCTTCTTGTGTGAGCTTCCTCATAGGACAGAACAGTGACTACCCTGCTTGAGTTCTGTGCACAGGACACCTGTGTTCCCCCTCTGGGTTTGTTTGCTTTGCTTATTCTATCATTAGTATCCTGCACCTTGACTCTAATACTTCAATTCCTGCAACAAACTAGCAGTAGGAGACCCTCTGTTGTTTTTCTAATATGAATTTTCTGAAGTGGTTTGGCAAGTGGATTCCATGTTCATGAGAGACAACCTTCTCAACCTATGCTCTTCCCTTTTACAGTCAGTGGCATCTTGAGTTCAAGCTATTCTTTTGCTCTGGGCTTAAAAATTACATCCTATGTCCAGTAGCCTCAGTAGTACTGCCTGGTTTCCACAACCAAATGTATTTGACTTGTAAGAACTCTTTGCTCATTTTCCTTTTGGATGAGGACTCTTCATACTTGTGTCCAAATAAAAGAACTCCCATTTCAGTGCCGTCCAAAGCGAAATTTCAGTAGCCATTTGTGTGTAAAGGAATGAAATAATGGTCCTTATCAAGTGCATGTTGCCTGTAATCACTCTAAACAAGTGTGGTGCTGCCACAACAATACACTCAGTTTAAGAAATATGCAAAGCATGGATTTCTCAGCAGAGAGGGCCATGTCAAGAGCAGAGATTTCTGTAGTCAGTGGAATGTGTGTTCTGTTTCTACAGTGTGAATCATCTATCCAAGTGTGGAAAATTACAAAATAAGGAGCCTGGGAGCAATAGGTTCCATACCTGCAACCTTAGCAGAGCTCTGGTTTTCAAGACTCAGAATTTGTAGCTTGAATGTGCTAGGCAGACTTTGTGAAAAACGGGGCAAAACTTGCTGAAGTGTGGGCCAACAGCACTCAACTGCAAAGTTTCTCCTCATTCCCTCCCCCGTTCAAAAAGCAGTTTAACACGTCTGCCTTTATACCAAGGGTAACATTGATAGTCCAGATCTCTTTTACACATGGCTGAACGTTTCAATGATTTAAGAATAGGCACAGGATCTTTTTGAGAAGAGTTAGGGCTCTGGAGATGTTGTCAGGGGGAAGTTTTGTGGTTGTTACAGTCCTCTGGATTTTCAAGGCTCTATTGGGTTCAACTGCCACAGTTGTTCATGTGGAAAAGTATGTTAGTTTTAAAAATATTAATCACAGAATCATAGAATGATATGGTTTGGAAGAGACCTTGAAGATACCCAGTTTTAACCCTGTAACCCCCCTGCCATGGGCAGGAACACCTTACTCTTGATCAGGTTGCTCAGAGCCCCATCCACACTGGCCTTAAAAACTTTCAGGATGAGGCACCCACCACATCTCTGGGCATCCTGTTCCAGTGTCTCACCACCCTCACAGTGAGAATTTCTTTCTGATATCCAGTCCAAACTTGCCCTCAATTTAAAGCCATTCTCCCCTGTCATTACATGCCCTTATAAAAAAATCCCTCTCCAGCTCTCTTGCAGGCTTCTTTAGGTACTGGGAGGCTTCTGTAGAGCCTTCATGGAACCTTGTCCAGGCTCCTCAACCCCCACTCTCTCAGCCTTTCCCCATGGCTGAAGTGCTGCAGCCCTCTGAGCATCTTGGTGGCCTCTGAACCCACTCCAACAGGTCCCTGTCTTTCCGGTGCACTGGTAGTAGCAAGTACATGGCAACAGTCCATCTTCTAATTTCCAGCTTTCATGGGCTGCCCAGCACTGAGGTGTCTGGGCATTCTTGGAACTGTCTGGGGGAAAGATGCAGCACAGTTAATGCTGCTCCTGTATTCTTCTTCAGCCTATTGGTATTTTGGAAATCACTGCTTTGATGAAAGTACATGACAGAGGTAACCTTTTAAGCACCTAGCAAGAGAATATCCTGGAGTAAAGGGTTCATTTTAAGCTCATTGAACTTGCTTTTAGCTCATTATGGGAATGGAAGAGTGTGCTCAAGGATTTGCTTACACTTCATTTTATGAGCTGTTCTGTCTTGAGATTCTTTTTGTAATTTTGGTTTGTGATAATGTGGCACTCTGGGGTCGGTGGCAAGGAATGAGGAGGTAATAAGCTGGAAAGCTGATGCTGTACAGAGAACATCTGTATAGATTCCTATATAAGGAAACTATATTCTCTGTCTGCCATCTGGAGAGGCCCTCTGCATTGTACTGTGTTCAGCTGACAGGCTTTGAAACCAGAAACAGACTTTTCAATACATTCATCCAGAGGGAGAAAGAGGAATTAATTTATATTTATATGGTTTTGCATGAATATATAGGAAATATAAAATAATTTAGTGTCAGTGACATTCCAGTAAAATAGAAATGCAGTATTAGGAAAATGGCATCCATTTAATTATAATGACTGAATTTCCTTTCTTTTGTTGGGGTGGGGCAGAGGGAACAAACACAAGAATAATGCAGGCCATGATGGTCAGACTTAATGTTTTTGAATCTTGGTGTAATCATTGTTCCTACTTCACCCCTCCTTTTTTTTCTACTATGGCTTTCATTGTATTGAAAATTAAGTTCCTACCTATCATTGCCCTCCAGCATGCTGTCTTTTATTCCCTTAATACCATGTTTTCACATATGGGAATAATGTCATAGAAAATTTTGAAATAATATTTAGCTGGAAGATTCGGTATTGTGTTCTGGTTTTGGTAGGGTTTTTTTGTGTTATAATCTGAATTAGGTAAAGTACAAAGCAAATTTCTGCTGTTCTGTACTTCTCTTGAACAAAAAGGTATGAATAGATTGTGGGATTTTTTGCTGTATTGTTTTATCTTTCTTTCTGTTTTAATGCAGACTCAAGAATGAACAATCCGTCAGAAACCAGTAAACCATCGATGGAGAGTGGGGACGGGAACACAGGTAAGAAATGATCAATTGGTGCACTGATATTTTCTGGTGGAATTGAGTGGATATTAAAAACAAAATTTCTTTACCCATTTAGTAGGATTTTAAAAACCCACAAAACCAAACAAATAAAAGCCTACACACTTTGATTTTAGAGACCTGGGAATAATTCTGTCATTAACCCTACTGCATACAGGGCATTATTCATACCTACTTTATTGGAGCACCATCCACACTTTTATGTTCTGATACCACTGAAGCTCTGGTGGCACTAGCTCTCCATAAATAGTCTCATTTTTTCCTGGCAGAGCATACCTTTGGCACTTCTAACTTCATAGTTTATTTTTGGGTTGAAATTTCCCCTGGCAGATGTGGGCCACTGCCTGATCTTGTTTCCGTTTTAGATTTCATTCAAGCTGTCACAACAGTTCTCAAGAACAAGTCAAATGGAGAAAGCATAATATATCAAAATGTTTTAAAATGTTAGCCAGCTTTTCTGTAATTTCTTAGTGTGTTAGAACAGAACTTTGAAATTTGGTGAGGAAGAGTAGATTTTGTGTCAGGGCCAGTCTGCCTTTTGGCACACTTTTAAGATGTGACCAAATTCTAAGCCATTGAAGAAGCTTGTTGAGCCATTATAACTTAATCATGCTAACTCATGCTTGAATTCCTTTCTGGAGGTAATATATAATATAATGCTCATTCTGAAAGCAAGAGAAATGACAGTTCTGAATAGAAAGTGAGTAGTTTAACCTAGCTCAGAATCTTTTCTCAGCTCAGAATAGTGTTTTGGAAGAGAAAATTCTGATTAAAGGGCACTTGTTGCTTTGGAGGGAATCTGGTTACCTTGTATGAGGAAAACAAGTTTTCTTCTTCATGGCTCAATAATAAGAGTTTTATATTAACCTCTGGAGTTGTGATGAAATTAACACATTAATTTAATTAAATTTAAATTAATTTAATTTAATTTAGTTTATCTGAGGGGCTGGATTTTTTCTGCCAATATATGGATTCAGTCAAAAGGAGTTCTGCCTGCTTATTAAGGTGTATTTTGTTGCTGGCATCTCAGGTTTTATAATTGTCATTGTATTTTTAATGGGAGAAGTATCAATTCTTTTTCTGCACAGAAGCGTTCCATTATATATGTAATGGTTTAAGGTTATATAAAACATAATTTCAAACATATGGGCTGTAAATATTTCATTATCATAAACAGCATCAAGGGAACAATGGTTTTAAATATCCCTGTGGACTCATTGTAGCTGGAGGATGTGTGTAAACTTCTGAGAAAATTCAGATTTCCTGCCCTGTGTGACCACAGTTCCCTGCATGTGCTTTCTCCAGAGCACATTCCCAACACACTTCTCTCAGTGCAACTTCAGCAGTTTCACCTCAGCTGAGCTGGTAAGGAGGAGGATTTGTTTTATTCAAAAGTAATCAGTCAATTACCACAGGAGCATTGCATCTGCTTCAGCAGAGCTCAGCTCTCTTAGACAAATATTTCATAAATACCATTGTGAAGATGGGAGTCATGACATAAAATGGATGGATTGTAAAGCTGCATGTAGGTCCTTTCATGTTAAAAGGGGATACAGTGACTGTTTTTTAATACTCTAACATTAAAGCTAGTTATTACAAAAGTTTTGACTCTGACTGGTGTTTAAAACTTTTAGAATATTGCTTCTTTAGTTTAAATGTTTCCAGTCTTTCCTTCCAGTTTTGTATCCTGATTTTTAAATTATATGAACTAAAGTAATCTAGAATTTTTGAGGACTCTCTGTTCTGCAGTCATTGTTTTGTTTTAAAATGTAGTGCTCCTAAACCACTGGAGATAGTGATTGATGGCATTTGTGATGTTCTTTGGGAGCTCAAGCATCGGTTGTATTAGTCAACTTGGCAGATGTTAGGCTCTGAAAGGAATACTCACAGAATGTAATTTTAGGCTTCTCATCGGGGTACTTAGATTATGGTTCTGGGCTCAGTGCATACTTGAGTGAAAAGAAGTCAGCTTTCAGCTCGAATGCTGAGGAACTGGAAGTGCCATTGATTTTCTGTCAGTGTCTGTGCTCCCTAGATAATGTGTGATGATGATTTTTATAAACACTCAGAGTTCTTATTTTTGTAACTTTCTCCACTGTCTGCTTTCCAGTGACATTTGTAAATCATTTGAGTGCTGTGTAAACACTAATAGTCTATCTTTTAAACTTCAGTGGATGCTTGTTTGGGTCATTCCTGTTTTAAACTGTAGTGAGATAATGCAACTTGAAAATGTTAAGAGAAATTACTGTGGAGCATGAATTTACATTTGGCAAAGCTGGTGTTCTCAGAAAAAAACCAAGGTATCACTGTTTAAAGATGACAAACATCAGTAGTTCTCTGAGCTATCAGCTAAGTTTCATGAAAGTTAACAAACTTGGGTTTTTTATTTTGAGCTCTGACTAGGAAACATTGTAAAGTTCCCTAAATATATTGATCACAATACAGTGCCTGAAATACATTATGACTTCGTATTTTTTGTGCTGACTTCCCTTTTAAGCATCTGAAAAACCAACCCATATTTCAGACTAATTAAAAACAACCAAAACATATGAGAACAGGAGCTGTTGGATGGCTGTTTTCTTAAGAACACGTATTGACCAACTGGTCATCAGTATTGCAGAGTTAGAGAAATCTGTTACAGGCTTCAGTTGTGTGCTGATAGTCTGCATAGTATTCGCTGCAGAAAGGAGAAGTAAGAAAAATATCTTAGAGTAAATGGAGAGCCCTTTTGATCTCCTTTTTATAGGCAGTGTAAAATTTTCCAAAACATCTCAACCTTTTTGTTTGTTTAATGCATCTTCTCTTGTAAGAGCTGTGTGAATGCAGGACTGTGAAAGCCAAGGTTATAATGATTATGGAAACTGTACTATTAAGACATTTGTTGACATAGCAGCAAATTAATAGTTATTGTAAGGGTGGTATTTGGAAGGATTCTAAGGATACTTGTTTGCATTGCATCATTTCCAAAGGTTGATTTTCCAGTTTCCATAAGAAGGAAGTCTGTAGGAGAGAGACCACTAACTATTCTTCAACTGCTAAAATCAGGCAATTACCACTGCTGAACTTGTTATAGGGAAACTGAACTTGTGGATAGGGAAACAACAATTTCTGAATATTGGGGGTATCTCTCTGTCTTTCAGCAGAGGGGGAGAGAGTGAGCAGTGAGTGGTGGTGGTGCTGGGAGAGGTCTCACAGAACACAGTGCAGATACTAGATGGTTTTTAAATCTTCCTTCTCCTTGGCAGCCTTCCCTTCCTGAGTTCTTTCTTGCACCTTATTCCACATCTCCCGTAGTCTGGAGTTCCTCACTCCTCTTCCTTTCTAATGCAGTCTGCAAACTCAGGCTGAAATCTGATGATTATAATCTGGAATTTTGAGAGTAAGTTGTTCTCCTGACTGCAGGTGCAATGTTACCTTGCTGCTCTGTTTTGTCATGCCTTTCTTTACCCTCTGCAGGTACAATTCCAAAATGCCATAAAATAATCCATGTTCAGTATCTACTGTTCTGTTTCTTTCCCTGGAGTAGCACTCTATTAGTCTTCATCCAGTCCAACTCCATGAAGTAGCTCAGCATATGGATGAATTTATGCCAGAATTTAAGCATGCTTGGGCAACATTGGAGCTGGACTGGAAGGATGAAATTTCATCCCATAGCTTACTGGGGGCAGAGCCCCCAAACCAAAACAAACTACTGGTGAGCTACCAGAAGGGGCAGGACAGGGAGGATGGAGCTGGAACCAAGAAGGAAGGAGAGATAGAGCATGGAGAGTTCCCACTCTTTTTGGGCTGTTTTTGGTGTTGGTGAGCTCTAGCAGTTGTGGAAGTTGGGATGAAGATGGAAAATACATTAATATCCTGAATTGTTAAAATCACAGTACATGTGATTGTATCTGCCAGATCTGTTAATCATCACAGGGTATTTTTGTATTTAATGCTTACCTTGAGTAAAAGTGGCATTCTAGTCCTTTTGTGTCCTTACAGTGTGCTGACCTTCTGCTTCTGACAGCTCCATTTTCCAACTCCTTATCAGATTTCTTGGATTCCATGGGAGAGGTGCCACATCCTTCTGAGCACCTTAAAAGCAAGGCCTCTCATATGCTGGACTCACTTAATTTTCCTTGCTCTTCTTCAAAAGTCACAGGCATCCTATAAATGCAAGCAGCCAGGGTAGCATTCCTTCCAAAATTAAGGCTGCATCCAGAGGGGAAGAGACATTGTGCTTCCAAACACCAAAGAAAGTTTAAGATGCAAGTAGTAGAACAGAGAGTAAACAGGTGTGATGTGGATTTTTTCACCCTGAGTTTGGTTTTAGGAGGCCTGGGGGAGAGGGAGTTGATGTCTTTCAAGGCTGAATTTAAAGAAAATGTTGTTTTCTCACTGTGCCTGTCTAAGTTGTTTGTTGGGAGCCATGAAGATTTTAAGCTCAGTCTTGGAGCTTACTTTGTTCTAAACTATCATGTAGGAGGCTTGTTTCAGGTTTCCATATTAAGTGTCAGCAGAAGTACTAACTGGAGCATTTCTTCTTCACACCTGTGCAGTAGTGCTCTTTTAATATGGTATTAGGAGTTTTTGAGGCTCTTTTTGGAAGATAGTTAACTAGAACAACTTCACCTATCTACCTAAGGTGAGGCCTGCAGCTGGTTCTCTCAGAAACAGATAATTTTTTTTAACCTCCACAAGTTTCCTATTGGAATGAGGAGTATTTGCCCTCCAGCAGGTTTTCTTATCTGTATTTTTTTCACTCCCTGACCATTGAAAACTAATTCAAAACCTTTGCTTAAATGAGAAGGTGGTTGGTTGTTTCCTTTGACTTATGGTAGCTATTTGTCAGGAATTACTTTTCATGTATTTACCCAAGCACTTTTTCATTCTCTTTGTATTTCTGCATGGAAAGAATTCTGAAGTTTACTGGAAAAAATGAAGATAGATGAGATTCTTCTGCCTCTTTCCAGCAGACCTTCTTATATACCATTCTTTGGAAAAAGGCAACCAAGTTGCATTTCTTCAAGAGCAATTCAGACCAGTGAGAGTCCCTACATTCACTTTGAATTGGAATTTTAGACTAATTAAGCAAAATAATTTGATGCAATTTAAAATTGGAATACTTTTAACACATCTGTGGATCTTTGGCTGCATGTATGTCTCTTAGGTTTGTAAACCTTGGCCCAAAGCATAGAATTGAAAACTTGGGAGTTTACCAAATTTTCCCACATAGAGCCCCCACCAAAGATGCATCAAAGGGCCATCTTAGGTATATTTCACATGGATGGTAGAAAGCTTGATACTATGTATGTATTTAATTGAACAGTGGCTCAGTCTTTGGAAATGTGTAAGCTTTTTGTAGGTCAAAATAGCTGTGTAAGATATTGGACAGTCTATTTTACTAATTACATTTTATGCCTACTTGCTTTTGCAGATGTTTCCAAGGAATAGCAACCACCTATTGTTGTTCAACAACTGTAACTCCTTTGCTCAGTAGATAAACTGGGTTTTTATGGCAGGGAATGTAGATGATAGAAGGAATTTTGAAGTAGGAGTTACTATGCACACCTGCCCATAGGCACTGAACAAAATCTGATTGTCATGACGAGTAAACATGCAAGTCT
Organism: Muscicapa striata striata; assembly: GCA_030060385.1. Taxonomy (NCBI): domain Eukaryota; kingdom Metazoa; phylum Chordata; class Aves; order Passeriformes; family Muscicapidae; genus Muscicapa; species Muscicapa striata. The sequence continues at coordinate 1,980,109 of JAREIS010000058.1, read as the reverse complement.
GAAGCTGGTTTTGCTTCATTTCAGTCACGCAATTTTAAAGATTGCATCATCTGTTCTAGAAATTCCCTGCATCCCAACACACTTAGTCTCCCATTCTATTATTAGCCACTGTAGGTACTAACAAAACAAAAAAACCTCTTGTTTATTTTCTTTTCCTTTTTTCTTCTCACACCCTGATTATTTTGTGATAATTGGGGGGTTTTCATGTCTTCTGAGCAGTTTAGGAAAAGACTGCAGAAGTGTAGGAAAATAACCAGGTTTTAGTTATATGAGAGTAAGTGAAAGCAGAAGCAAGCCCAGGCAGTTCTCTTATCTAATGAGACCTGAACTGAAATGTAGAGGAGTCCTTTCTGGAAGGATTAGCACTGTGGCCCATAACTGCTCTGTATGCACACTGTTTTCAACAAGTTTTTTTTACCTGTGTTTAAGGAAGGGTGGCTTTTATACAAGCCTTGCTGTTGGCACTTTCTGAACTTGAAGTTAGTCTTCAGCTACTGGATAGAAGGTGCATGGAGAATGGAAATACAGTTTGATCATAGCAACAAACACTCATTTGGTTCTCAAACCATGTAGAGAGTGATGGGATAGTATAAACACAGCTCATAGAATTTTTTAGGTTTGAGATGACCTTTAAGATCATCAAGCCCAACTGCTAATGCTGCAAGTCCCCCATTAAACCATGTCCCTAAGTGTTACATCTGTACATATTTTAAATATCTTCAGGGTACACAGAATAGAGGATGGAAGCCAAAGAGAATATGATGTTGATTTTGTTCAGTTCACAAAAGCTCTTTTACTGAAGCCTCAGCTCTGCTTCCCATCCCACTTTCAATTAAAAAAATGCAATTTTTGTTACTCTCAGAGTGGTTTTTTACTATATAATGTTGAGAGAGTAGCAGGAAAGTTGGAGTGTTAATTCTTATTCCACTTACTAAAAGTAGTAATTAATAGTTTTCAATCTCTCTTTCTCCAGGCACGCAAACAAATGGCCTGGACTTTCAAAAGCAGCCTGTGCCTGTCGGAGGAGCAATCTCTACAGCCCAGGCCCAGGCCTTCCTTGGGCACCTTCATCAGGTAAGAGAAGAGACATTTCAAACAGAGGAGACTCAGGCAGCTGTGGATGCAGCTGCCCTGGTGTGTGCCATGTTCTCTCTTTCTGTGAAGGATGGGGAGTCATTTATTAGAACATGAATATGGGTACACCACCTGGTTCAAGAGCTTGGATAGGAAAAAGTCCTAATTGTGGCACTCACTTCATTGCATTGGGCTGCAGAACATGCCAATGTACGGTGAGACCTCTTTGGGAGAACCACAAATCATATTTTTGTGGACTTGAGAATGCCTAAATGTCATGGTGTGGTTTTGAGTAGGTTTTTTGTTTGTTTGTTTTGTTGTTGTTTTAACTGTAAAAGAGATACCATGTTGAAAGGCAAGACAAAATTTGAAGTTTTTAGGAAAGGATTGTATTGGCCTAATGGCTGCCATGGTTCCAAAATGTCACTGTCTAGTTAAAAACACTTCACTCTTATAAAGAAAGTTGATTGTACTTACTAAGCATATATGGCTTGTGAGGTTTTCTTTTTTTACAAAAAAGTTATTTCAGTGACCTGTTTGTCAGATGATATTCAGACTTCTAATACTATCCCTCTGTTCTGCTGCTGCTGTGTTTAGGGAATCAAAGCTGAACTTCAGATGCAGGCTGAAGCAAAATGGGGCATCCCTAGGTGAAAAGAAGTATAAGGGGCATTTTTTTGTAGTTTTTTATCTGTTCGCACTTGATGTATGAAAACAAATGTCCTAATTTCTTTCCCTTCCTCTGCACCAAGTTAAACTTTAAAATACTGTACCTAATTGGATGACCTTGAATGTTTGAGGTCTGAGGTTGCACAGTTATTGTGGTATAATTGAAGTACTGAAGCTTTTATGCCCTCTTTTAAGAGCTCTGAACTGCCGTTTTATTGTATGGAACATTCCACACGTCTTGTCACATAATTGCAATTTTCCTAGCAGATTGGTTTATATAGGACCTAGGGAGTGCCACTGTTTGAATTTGCTGAACCAATAGGCTGTTGTAGGCTGCCTTTATGTGGAGAGAAGCTGACTAGTTTTTATGGCTTGCCAGTGTGTGTCTAACATGGAGACAGCTACAGCTGTTCTGCAGAATTCTGTGTGTTTGTTTTAGTCTTCATTTTGTTACATAGATTGACCCAGGACAGTAATTAGGTTTTGCACTGTGCTTTATCCTGCTTTGGAAATTCATTTATTTAAACAGTTGTCAGGATCTTTATAACTTCATATTTGATAAAGTGTGATTCATTTCTTGAAACTGGTTCAAAGGAAAATCTCAGGTATTCTTTTATTCACCTGCAGGTGTGTGGGAATCTATTGTCAAACTGTCCTCTGCTAGTGAGGCTGCTGTTAGTGGGGTGTTATTCAGCCTTAATACACAGTGCTTTGCTCTAGACTAATGCAAAATACTGGGCTCTAGGCAGCATTCAGGTACAGTTTAGAGTCTAATTTGCAAATGTTGGCTGCGTGGTGAAAGGTTTGTCCAAATTGCATTCACAGAGATTTTCAGGAATATGCAGGCTGTACCTGAGCAATATACATTTGTAGTCTTTTATGTGGTGTTTGTGTGATTTTAAAGTATTATTTTGAGTATATCATTTGGATGGCAGAGTGGTGTTATTTAGGCTATTCTCTGCAGTTAATCCATGGTAAAAGCACAGATTACATCAATTGTGTCAAACTGTTTTGCTTCTGATGAGGAGAGGCTTTTCTGGGAGTGTTTGCTTAGATGTGGATCATGTTTAGTATGTCTAGTACCTTCATCTAAACCAGTAGGAAATATTTCCAAGGTGACTCTTCCAAGATTGACTGTTCAAAATATTCAGTTATTAATTCCATATACTGCAGTTTTTCCTGTGCTTGAAAATATGTGGACTTTTTATGTGGGGACCATATAGAAGTCCTCCGTCTAGAGGCAGGAGTGCTACATTTTGCTTTGCTTTATTGTATCCTTATGTGTCACCTGGTTTTCAAATGAGCAGTGGTCTTCAGACATGGCCAGAGATGGAATTCTCTACAGGCTATTACTCTGACCTTTGAAAGTGTTGGTAATTAATTACAGAGCATTCCTTCTTTATAACTAGAAGTGCTGGTAGAAACAAGGCAAGACTGATTCAAATAGGCTTCAGTAAATGAAAATATAGCATTTTTTTGTACAGAGGAAATTCTTATTAGACACAAAAAAGCACTCCAAAAAATCTTGCTTTCTGAAGCATCCATTTTTCCTTGCTGCTCACCCACAAGACCTTCTTAGGGCCTATTAATTACAAACATTGAATTCAAGTTTTAAGTATACCTGAATCAATACAGCCTTTGTGAAGTGTCTCTGGTCCTCTGTGTTGAGATCTTCTTTTCAGTGGCTGAGGCTGCAAATGCTTGAATGGGTTAATTTGGGGGAGAGTGGTTATGCTCTGGGTTCTGTGCTGTGCATGTGCTTGCTCATGTCAGAAAGCTGGTGAGTGCAGTGTTGGAGTGAGACCCATTCTGAAATGGGAGTAGGATGATGATGAGTAGAGCTTAATGCCCTTCCCTGAAGCCTGGATTTTTCCAGCAGGAATAGGACTTGTTGGCCTGTCCATCCCAATATGCTCTGTTTCAACTCCATCCATAGTAATATCTACATCCTTAGCAGGGATACCTTCAGTAAGAGGTAGATAGATAAACAGCATCATGAAAGAGTCTTGGAGATCTGTTTCAGCCTGGAGTACTACCCCTACTCCACTAATTCAGATGTCAGAGGGGCATGCATTGTTCTTGGGGGACTTTTTGTTGGGATGAGGGTGGGAGATTGTTCTTTTTACATTATTAGTTTTCTGTGGATTCTACATTATTTCATTTCCATTTTTGCACTGTTGTAGGTCCAGCTCGCTGGAACAAGTTTACAGGCTGCTGCTCAGTCCTTAAATGTACAGGTAAAGACAGTTACTGCTGCTCATCCTCCTCTCATCCCAAACAGCATCAGTAGAGATAGTTCTTAATCTAAGATACATTACTCAGGTTTTTTCAGTCTAACTGGTTTTGCAAGTGATAAGTATGAAGGAATAGTACATTTACTACTGTAAATTAGGTTCAGGATTTGTAAGCATTCAGGCTCTGGAGTTGTTTAAAGCATGGACTGACCATAAGTTAATGCTGAATTTTAGTCAGGTGTGATATCACGAAAACCTTAAAACTCCAGGAACATTTAATGTTCTTCTGTTTATTAGTTTGCTTTAAACACATAGTGAGTATTAGTTTGCAATTTGCCCTTACTTCTGGTTACTGAATATAGGAATATATTGTAGCATTAACTATGTAATGTGGCTAGTTTAGACTGCTTGTGTAAATTACACACAGTGATTTCAGAGTCAGAGTAATTGATGTTTAATAATGTACGTGAGACAGCAAAGCTTTCAAACTTTCCTGTGATGCTGAGCACTTCAGTTTATCTGTTAACATTCTACTTCCTCTCTGTACTATACTTAAGGGGCAAGGGATGCAGTTTTATTGAAAACTGGTTTCAGTATTGCTTGTTATTAAAGAATGTAGGTAGTGCGTTACATGAAATGCAATAGAATGTGGACCCACTTATACATAATAACAATTTGGAAAGAAGAGGAGGTATAGTGACCTTCCTTTCTAAGAGGAAGGAGGCAGAAAATTGCCTTGGTTGCCATGGTAAACTTCCATCCCTGAGAGAGATGTTGGCAAACAGGCTGTATCTCCAGTGCAGAATGTTTACAGTCCTGCGCTGTAATTATCGCTCAATGACTGGCAGAATTAATCAGAGCCTTTATGTTAATTAGCCTGCTCTGCAGTCCCCAAAACAGGTGGTGGAAAATATGCAAATCTATGCAGAATTGTAATGTTCTGCATAACCAGTTTTAATTATCATAAAACTCTCTCCCCCTCTTCATGCACTTGCATTTCCTCCCTTATGTCTTCACAATTTCTTCCATTTAAAAAAACAAACAACCAAACCACAAAAATAAATCAAAACAAACTTGAATCTTTTAAAATAAAGCAGTATTCAATTAAATAAATTCTTTGAGTATTTAAAAGCACTGTATATATTATAGATTTTGCTGTAGGTAGAGAAAACTCTGAGGATTTTTCAAAAAGGTTCTGTGTAAGCCAACAATGTAATGACTTAGAGGTACAGGATGGAGATAGAGAAAATGGAAACACAATCTCCTTTCTCTCATTCCATTGTTCAGGATTTTAGGCAATGAATAATTTTAACAATCTTCTCTTTCTTCATGGTGAAAGGCAGCGTCAGCTTCAGTTGCATGGCGTAAAATGAAGTGAGACCTGAAAATAATGTCAGAGTTACAGGAGACCAGAGAGTCTCTTTGTTTTGTTTAAACTGCATTACCTACAGACATGTTTGAGCAATCGTAGCTGAGATGGTGGGCACACAGAGCCATTGCTTAAACACACTCTTAAAATAAACCCAAGGGCTTTTTGTATGCAGATGAAAGATTTTTATTGTGCAGTGTTGAGATAGCAACGTTATACATTAACATCTGTTTTACACTATAAAGAGCTGTATTTTTTTTTGACTAGTCTAAATCTAATGAAGAATCTGGGGACTCTCAGCAGCCAAGCCAGCCTTCCCAGCAGCCTTCAGTGCAGGCGGCCATACCCCAGACCCAGCTCATGCTGGCCGGAGGACAGATCACTGGGGTAAGAGTTACCCAGGGATGCTGCAGTCCCACACAGCTGTCACCCAAGGGCACTGCAACTTCCTTTAACCTAGGGAGGAACATCACTGGAAGTGGCAACAGAAAATATTTTCCTAGAAAAATAAGCAGACTGTAATACTCGGGGTTTGTTGCTAAGTATTTGCTTCTAAACAGCAACAGCAAAGAATTCTTTCTCTCTGTTCTCAGTATCCCTTTTGACTCTGCAAAGAAATTAAAACCTGTTGTTTTAGAACAGTTACAAATGAGACAGTCACTGATGTCATAAAGAGGAGTTTTTTTGGTTTTTTTTCCAAGATGAAAATGAAACATGGGAGAACAAGACAATCTTATAGCTGGGTGAAGAGCAAAAATTATGGGAACTGTTAATTTTTCCTCTTTTCAAACACATTTCTTTTTAAGTAACTCTATCAATACTTTCCTTAAGCCTGTTGAACCTTTTGGTTTAACTTACTGATTTTAAGGATTTTTTAATTGCAAAGCTTTAGGAGTAAATGTGAGATAATTGTTGTTTTAGTCTTTCTGGTGTTTCTGAATTGTTATAAAGGCTTTCAGTCATTTCAAAAAAGAGCAAGTTTTGTGAATGGGACTGTTAAAGAATTTGCTTCCACACAGTCAGCTGTGCAGTATAAGAGTTTGTGTGTTAATAAGCTTAGGGCAGTTGCTCCAACAACATATTTATGATTTGAAGTGTTAGGTTAGATCATCCTTACACTTGCATGAAATGACTGCTTAATTGCAGGCTCAATTGTTAAATCTTCTTCTATGTTAGTATGTAAATAAACATCCTATTTAGTTTTCAGTTAAGCACTGAAAATTTTAGAAGTGAAACTGTTTCGCTGTATTGTTAAAACCTGGCATATCTTATTATTTTTTGTATTCTCAGAAACACTAGTTTGTTTTAATTCATGATTGTCTGCTGTAGTGAAACATTCAAAACTCCAGGCCTGTGCAGATACTGGTTGTAGTAAATATGGGCATCAAGATTCATTTACATGTAAAGGAGAGACTGCTGCCACCTGTTCCACAGAGATAATGCGTGTTTGGGAAAGGGAAGGGATGTAAAGTTGCCAACTCTATTCTATTAGGAAAAAAAAAAAAAAAGGCAGATGGGGAGACTTGGAGAGAAACAAATGGAGCTCATGTTCTTTACTTATATCTTAGGGCATAATGGAAATGATGGAATATGGCAGGGATTCATGCTAATGTGAAGCAGCTGGGGCATTATCAGTTTGTTAGTAGCCATAGCCAGCATTCCTGCTTCACATTCATCTGGCTAATCACTTGCTGTTCTGCTGGGTGTAAATTTCCTTTCAAATCCTGGCAATACTGATTCTTTTCTTTTACTTGCTATTTAATTGCTTTTTCCCTGATACTCCTGGTAGAGTTGTGAGGAAAACTTAGGAGCAGAGTCAGAGTTAGGTTCTGTAGGTTCCAGTAAGTGCAAATGTTGTTGGTGGTGCAGTTTGTGGTTTGTGTCAGGCAGTGGTAGGTTGGTTCCCACACTGTGTTGAGTAGCCAGCTGTCCTTCTTGGCCATTTAGTGGAATAGCCCTAGGGTTGGTTAACATAACTAGTACTGAGCTATCTAATGACTTTGTAGCTGAAGTGGCTCTTCCCATTATTAATGGCTGTGTTTTCTAATTGTTTATAGCTCACGTTGACGCCAGCCCAGCAACAGTTATTGCTCCAACAGGCGCAGGCCCAGTTGCTGGCGGCTGCAGTGCAGCACTCAGCCAGTCAGCAGCACAGCGCTGCTGGTGCCACCATCTCGGCCTCTGCTGCGACGCCGATGACGCAGATCCCTCTATCTCAGCCAATACAGATTGCACAGGTGAGCCTTGAGGCTTGAGAGGGTGGAAAAATAAAGAGGTTTTTTTGACCGGTTGCACCATTCGAATAAAATTTGCCGTTCCTCGCCTCAGTGAGTTTCTAGAGTCCTCTCGAGTGTTGTTAGTCTTTCCTCATGCATCTTTGGATGGTGAGGTTGGAGTTTGGTAGTCTTAGCAAGGAATGTGTGCCAGTTGCTCCTCAGTTCCTCTGGGCCTCTGAGTTTGTACCAGAATCTGTGTAGGTGCTGTGTTTTCTGAATTTCCCTCCTTGTGATTAGCGTGAGAAAGGAGAAAAAAGGGTATGGAAATGATGCCCACAGAAATTGCATTGTAGAGACCTGCATGGATGGGAAGTGATGTCTGTGTATCAAAAAGGATGCTTGTCAGACCCCAGTGGTGCTTATTAGAAGCAAAATGGTAGAGCTGAAGAACAGCAGTTTGACTTGACCCATTTCTGTGCTATTCTGGCTTGGTGTTTAATGCTGCGAGTTCAGTGACAAAGAATGGGCACTCCTGTGTGTCTGGAGAAAATCTTGGAGCATGAGTCTGGTGCTGGAATCTGTCCAGTCTCATGGTCTGGTACTAAAGACTTGTCATTTGTGAAGAACTGCTTGCTGTGGATGTTCTGCTTACTAGAAGCAGTAAGGAACCTCCTGGGTCTTCTAGGACTTAATTCAGTGTGGAGATTGCAGTGGCACTAACTCTGTGCTTAGTGTATGTAGTGTGGAAAATCCTTGGACTTGTGGACAAGGATAATCAACTGTGCATCTTAGACATCTTGAGTACCATGAATAGGTGATTGTCTTGCTCATGCTGAGGTTCCATCTTTCCATTGATTAAAGGTCTTGGTACATAATATCAGTTTTATTAGTCTAGCTGTGCAAAGTGTGCGGGGTATATAATCTTCAAAGTTGCTGCTTCATGGAGTGAGCAAGTTTTTTAAGACTGTCTGATGCTTTCTGTTCAGGCTATTTTCTCTTGCACTCAACTGGGATGAAGTCTAAAAAGTGAACATGAGGTCTGATTAAGGACAAGAATGGAAATGTTGCAATTGTCTGTGAAGTCCAGTGGTGAAATGTTCACTCCTTTACTGTGCTGGTCCACTAGCTGAATAACAGCCTGGCTGTGCTATCAGGTTTTCATTAGCTGAAGTGACAAAATTTTGTGGTCTTGGTCTAGAAGTCCTTAGAGGGGCCAGAGTGGTACCATCCTGTTTAAAAAAGCCAGTGCTGATGTTGTTGTGTTGGTGAGATTCCTCCCACTGAAGCTCTTGTTGCACTGTGAGAGGTCATGTCACCAAATAAAACCTTTTTTAGCAGAGGATTCCACTTCACTGGCGTGATGTGGAGATGACTGAGAGATGTAGCATTCAAGGAAACTTACAATTCTCAAGATCACGTCTTAATTTTGTTAAGACTGTAGGCAATAATACAGACAGATGTCAAAAAGAGAATAGGGAATGTCCTTATCAAGGAAGTTGTTGGTTATAGCTTCTGACATCTTTCCATGCACCTGTCACAGAGTTCCCATTTGATGGGATGTGTTTTAACATATATGGAAGCAATCCACAGGTGTGTGCCTCTCCTCTTCCAGGTGTGCAGCTTAAGATAACTGCTTCACTCAAGTGTGGTGGCTTAAAATTTGCTATTAACAAAATCTGTAGCTTGAATTGTCTAGCCTTGGGTTTGGCCACCAAAGCTGTGGATACCAATGTGATATGTGTGTGAGATGTTTCTAATCCTGCTCTGCAACCTCAGTATGAAGCTCTGAAAATGTGTGAAGCATTTACAATTATTAGTTTTGTACTGGCTTTTTCTCCAGAACTTAGAAAATCTTCAGAGAAGTGTTTGAGAGGAGTTGAAAAGATCAGGCATGTGCTGTCAAGTAAGTTTCTGAAGGCAGCATTGTCTGATTTGTGCACATGAGTGAGCCAAAGGCTCTCTGAAAAATAGCATGTGATCCATGTAGTTGCCATGTGCAGAACAAATTAAAATTTTACTTATTTTCTGACATTTCTAATTACTTAAATGTTTGACTTTACAATTAAAGGATAGGTTATTTTGGTACATAAATGAGCGTGGTTGAATCTTGTTAACTGCTCCTTATGATGAAAGTGCAGGGCTTAAATTGTGCAGGTGTTGGATATAATCTGAGTTACTTATGGAAAACATCTACCATCTAGGTTCATAGATAGATAGCACCATGCTTTTTGATTCATCTTGGCAAGGATTTGTAAGCAGTGCTCAGCTTTGTTTGTATTGCTATTGTAAACATATAGCTGATTATACAAATAGCTGAATGTTTGTTTTCATTGATGATTTTTGAATAATTGATTAACTGGCAGGTCTCTGCAGCAGGGGGATTACCGTATTTATTTTAATTAACTAATTGCAAAAGCATGACTTCTTTAATGTGCACTGCAGTTCTCATAAGGTATCTGCTGCAGCAACCTGATGGGGAGCTCATGCTGCTCCTGGGTTGGCACTAAACAGTAGTGTATCAGCTTTTGGAGTTCTTTATAAACTTGCTTGTTTTCAGGATCTAGCCTCTGTATTTGTATGATGTAAATCTCTAAATGGCACAGTTGCTTAAGTTTGTGCTGAAGCTGTAATTGGAAATAATGACATTGAATTTAGAAATCTAGATATTTTTTTTAAACAAAAAATCTTCCTCACAGCAAGACATAGCATTTGACAAATTATTCTGCTGAGGTAGGATTTGGATTGTTTTGATCTTTCTAAATTGCTGGGCAGCAGCAGAAGGCATGCATGTCTCCCTGAAAGTCTCTCCATCTCTTTCTATGTACTTGTGCTAGCATACAGATTTTAACACTAAGGAAAAAAAGATCAGTATAGGAAAACAGTGTCCAGTTTGTTCATGTGGTTGCTATTGGGAGATTTATTATAATGGTATAATTAACTAAATAATAAAACTTTCCCAAGGTGGAAATAAAGTTGGATTTCAAATGCATTTGAAGGGCTGGTAGGGCTATTCAGGAGTGATTAGCCTTGGAGGTATCATTTTCATTTTGCATTGCAGAATTATATTTCTGTATTTAAACAAGACTTAGCCAACATACCATTTACCAAGGCAGATGCACAGAATAAGATTGCTTATATCAGTTATCCCTGAGGCCTCAATTTAAAAACAGTTTTCTCATATTAAAGTGTAAGAGCCTGATGATAAGAACTGTCATGTCTTAGCTGGGTAGCCAGTGTTATGAATACTATAGTCTTAAACAAAAACCTCTCCTCCTTTGATCTTACAGATACACTGCCACTGTTTCTTTGTATTCTTTCCTGCATGTAACTCCATCTCCTGTGGGGGTGCTCCAAATCATCTGAGATCTGCTTGGTCATCTGGGGTGATTTCATTTGTTTGCTTTTGATTGGGAGAGGTCCTTAACCTGTCTGTTTTTCCATTGATGCTTTTTTCTTCTACAGTGTCTTCCCAACTCTTCCGTGTTTCTGTTTTGTTTTTTTTCTCTTATCTACCTCTATTTTCATCCTGCAGCCTCTCTTTATTTCCTTTTCTTCTGCCCAGTGTTCACAACCTGAGTCAGCTTGGCCAGCTCTTTCCATTTCTGTTTTCAACTCTGCATCCAGTCCTCACATCCATTCCAATATGAACCCCCTCTGAGCTGGAGGGTCAGCACGATCTGCAGAGGTAACCAGCTGAGCATTGAAAATCAGTGAATAAACGAGTGGAGATCCATGTTGAGCTCAAGAAGAGGTTTTGGTAGCAGTTCTGACCAATGTGATATTAGGATAGGAAGTCATAAGAAACATGAAGTTCCAGGATAGAACTGGACCAGTTATTTCTCTTTCAAGAAGGAAATTTATCTTGATTTCTTAGGAATGGTTGCATTATTTCTGCAATTTTCTGAAAGCAAACAATACTATCAACTTTAAAACCACTTTTTTGCTAGTGGGCACTTTTAAAAATTTTACCATTCTCTTATAAAATGGAAGTTTCCATTTCTTGAAAAGAACATTGCTTGATCAATCCATATGGTGTCTGTCTGCCATATTATTACACTGCATGCTTTTGACTTAACAGGGCTAAGTAGCCCAAGTGATTGATGGCCAGTGTCTGTGTAATGCAGGTTAAGTAGTCGTTTTCTTATAATGCCTGTCTATGGTCTCATAAATCAGTGGATTCCCTATTTATTCCCTTCCCTAGTCTTCCTTTCTGACATTCCCCACCCCCATCTCCAGAAGGAGATTGTTACAACTTTCAAGTTACAGTTTTAACAGATTTAAAATAATGTAAGGTCATGGTTAAGAGCATTGTGTAAGAAAGAAGTTCTTGTCAGTCTGTCTTGACTTCTCATCTCCAAATCCACAGCAGACAGTGAATGGCCTCTGCCATCCTCTGGCTGGGCAGGTTGTGGGAGTGCTCAGTAACCTGCAGCAGTCCAAGGAGCAGCTCTTTGTTACTATGGTTCACTTGAATTCCCATGTGTTTGGGGCTGTGTGAAGATGAACGGCTCCAAGCAGCCACACCAGGCAATGCTGCACCTGAACATGGTTTCTTTGCAAACAGGGACCTGAATAACTTCCCTGAAACAGTGCTTTGGGGGAGAATTCTCATCTGCTTGGTTTGGTTTGTGTAATGGGAGGTTGCAAGTGTGGGAAGTATTTCATTCAGGCTTTTTTCCACCTGTTTGGTGAGTATTTCGAAACAGATTCTTCCTGGAAAGATGGAAAGATCTGATAAGTGTGTTTAGATAGTTTTCATGGATTCCCACTGTTATGTTGGCTGACTTCACAGCGTGTTTTTTAAATTTCAGTTGCTCTTGTTATTTATTGTCCTGTTTGGAGATGAAAAGAAAAAGGCGAGTTAGGGGGAGCAATATTTTTAAGCAGTTCTCTGTTTTCATTCTCCAGCTAAATGTCAGGTTGGAGCATTTTTCTTGAAAATTCAGTTTTTCAGAGATTAACATTTTACATTGAGACCTGTCATTTAATTATAGAAAATTAATAGTCCTGAATGGTTTAAATACATAAAGGTAGGGTTCTACAATAATGCAGTGTTTTGGATTATTCCTCTTAACCTTTCATTATAATCATATATATTAAGCTTATTGTAATTTGTTTCAGAACAAATCAAATATATTTACTAATTGAGTTAGCTACTTTCTGAAATTTCTGAAATTTGAACTGAACAACCAGAATGCAAACAAGGAATCTGTAATAATTTGCTTTCCTGTTTTTGATTCAAATTATAATTGCAGACTGTTGTTACAAAAAAAAACAACTCGTATTTGAAAACTCCTGAATTGGGGGGAAGGGAGATTGATTTGTTTGGTTGGTTTGGTTTGTTCTGATTTTAAAGCAGAACAGTTCTGAATATACTTTGTTGGGTTATTTCGTAAATAACTTTGGTTTCATGAATGAGGATGAAATTCAAATTGCCATGCTGAAGCATATTCAGTAGCAGGACTTCTGCTGTGTTTGGCATTCACTTTTATCTCTGAATGTTAAAGTGTAGCTGGCTGATAGGAAATCTTATGTTGGGAATCATTGCTGACTTAAATGTCTAACGCACAGCTCTTTCTCTTCTTTTTTCTTTTTTTTATTTATTTTTTTCTTTTTTGTTTTTTTGTCTTCTTTTTTTTTTTTTTTTTTTTTTTTTTTTCTCTTTTTTTTTTTTTTTTTTTGTCCCCTTCCCATTTCCTTAAGGATTTGCAGCACTTGCAGCAGCTTCAGCAGCAGAATCTCAACCTGCAACAGTTTGTGTTGGTGCATCCAACAACCAACTTGCAGCCAGCACAGTTCATCATCTCACAAACGCCGCAGGGGCAGCAGGGTAAGTGCTCCTTGCCACAAAAGCAAACCATACATAGCATTTTTTAGGGGAGAGGGTGGAACTCAGGTGGTTGATACCAATGCCCAGCCTTCTCCCAGACAGCTTTTTTCCCCTAGGTGTATACTCTCAGTATTCCACGTGGTGTGGAATATCCCTTTGGCCAGTTTGGGTCAGCTGTCATGGCTCTGTCCCCTTCCAGCTTCTTGTGCCTCCCAGCCTGCTTGCTGGTGGGATATGTGAGAAGCTGAAAGCTCCTTGACTCTAAATACTGCTTGGCAATAGTAAAAGTAGTAATAGTAAAGTATATTAATAGTAGTGGTAATAGTAAAGTAAAACATCAGTGTGTTATCAACTTTGCTGTCATCCAAAATCCAAATCACAGCACTGTGCCAGCTGTTAAGAAGAAAATTAACTCTATCTCAGTCAAAAGCAGGACAGACTGGAAAAAGATTGCAAAATCAAAAGTCCTTGTGGGAGTCTGGAAAAGTACTTAAACCTAAAGAGTGTACAATGAATTTTGTCATAAACTGAAGTAATAATTAACACCTTGGGAAAAGAGCTAGAATGCTGGATTTGTGTAACAGCTCTTATATTTTGGCAATACACTGGATGTGATCTATGCCAAAGAGACAAGGCAGTGGTAGGTAGTGCTGTGTCAGAGCAGTTAAGTTGTTGTACAGTAACTTTGTTCTGAGGAGTGATGTGTCCAGGCTGCAATGCATCACAGTGCTGATTGCACCCCATTTGTTGATGCCCACAGAAAACTGCATTTAGCCATGGCTTCTTATGCTGATATACTCCAATGGCCTTTTTTCCCCCCTTTCTCTCCTACATGGACTCTACTTAGTTGTTCGGGTCTGGTAATCCAAAGATTCTTGCTCAGAAGGCAAATCCTGTTATGCTTGAAGAGTCCTGCAGAGCCTAGCTGTCCTATAAAGCAGCTCTTTGCACCTCATTTTCTTCTGTTCCTTTCAATTTTTTCATGCATCATTCCTTCTTACTTACTATGACTTGGATAGAGCTGGCTTTCCATTACACTGAAGGGCTCTTGCTGTCTGAATGCTCTCACATTTGAATAAAGGGTTAGTCAAAATTACCTTCCTTTTAATAGGACTTGATTTAGGAGAGATTTTGTACTAGCACTGGTAGAAAATGGCTGAAAGGCTATTCATGGAAGCATTTAGTGATGTACTGCTTTCTTAAAATAAAGCAGAACTTGCAAACTTAACATACTGTACTAGAAGAAATCAAACCGTTAAGATTTAGTTGAAGAGTTCTTCAAAATAGGTGTTTAGGGTTTTTTTCAAATAATAAATTCTTTCAAGAAAACAGCAAGCATAAAAGCATTGTTTTGAAAAACTCTTTGGTATTGATGTCTGCCTACATTTTTCAGATAAATTCTGCTGGTTTTGTAAAATACCTCTGAAGATGCTTTACAAAGAGGAAAGCTAAGAGAATCAAATTGTATTCATCCCCCAAAATGAGCTGTTAGCATCATAGAAGGGAAGCAAGGCTTTCTTGTTTGTTTACAACCTCCTGAAGCAGAATAAGTACTAAATGGGATTTTCATAGTACTTTTTCCAGAGGCCATGTCTGCAAAATGATTTCTTCACTACAATTTAAGACCTGCATATTGCAGTCATCAGTGACGCAGTGCAGGTAGAGACATCATGTTTTACTGGTAATGTGCAGCCTGGACAACTGAAGAGCTCAAAACTGTAGGAAGATTTATATGCTGAATTCTGACCATAGGCCATTAGTGTGACAACCTTCCAAACTGAAATGCTTGAATAGATCTCATTTTCTTCATGAGCACTCAATGATAAAGCAACATGTATGTCATAATACCCCTTATATCACTTTTTGATATGTTTTTTTGTGTTACTTCATGGTTATTGTTAGAAGATCTCAAACAGTACATTATTATTTATGAGAAAGATTGAGAAAGTGTGTATTTTTATTTTGTTATTTGCTGTTGCAGTTGACTTTTCCATGTTGTTCTTGTCCTATTGCTCCATTAGTCAACTTCATAAAATAATAAATATTCTGAAGAAGCTGGCATAGAGTTTTCTTCAAAACCGATGGCATTAATTTTTTTTTTGATGCTTCATTGGTATTGCATGGAGCTTTATATATGCACACATTTAATAACAAACATTAAAATTCAGATTTGTGTATAGATTATATATTCTGGAAGAAATTTCTTGCTTTACAGACTACTCTACATATTTTGTGTATGCCATGTAGTCATGTAAATGAGAAACACTAGTTTTAAAGAGAAGAGTTTTGAGGGAAATAAGTGAAGAGTAGTGTATCTAAACAAGATTGGAGAAGATGTAAACATTTGGTGAAGAAAAATGTTTTACTTAGAGGCAAAGGGGAACAGAGAAATGCAGTCATCAGCAATTGTATTTAGATTCTTGTAGGGGGTTGAACTTTCCAACTTCTGAAAAAAATCAGGAAATTCAGTACCTAAAATATTAATCAATAATTAGGTTGTTATTCTACTAGCTTTCTTCAACACACACATTATAGCTGCCAGCAGCAGATAGGAAATTTTCTCCAGAAATCCACTGCCATATGTCTAATGTAGTCACATTCCTTTTACACACAATTTCTGGCTATTTAGGGGCTCATATGGAACAAATTTTAAGGTTCCCATTTTTCATGGCTGATAATTGATAACATCATAACTGAAAGAATTGTTTTAAGCCTCAGCAGATATGCAGAAGATTGAATGGAAATAGAAATCTGGAACGTTTTCTTATTCAGTGCAACTGTTGTTCAAATTATTGTTAGTCACCAGCAGGGATGTAGCACCTTGTAATGCCTTTATACCTCTTGTATCTGTTCTTGTATCTAATAGAGCTGTCTCTAAAATAATCAATTTAACATCTCTTACTACAATTAGAGCTGCTTCTTAAAAATATTGCCCTCATTGGGTGAGTGTTCACACATTTACTCATGAGATATTGCTAATAGAAATCAAATCAGTGAAAATCTGAATGAGGGGGAGAAATGGTGCTGCATTTAATTTAAATTAATCTTGCAAACAGGAATTGTTAAGATCTAAGCAAAGACTGTATTGCAATGAGATTTAGAAATTACACTTACAAAGAAAATATCCAGAAAGGCAAATGTGGAAGACAAGCTATTAATTAGCTATAAACATTGAAACCTTCCTAGTCTCAAGTTATTGGTATTTATTATTAAAGACAGTCTTTATGATTTTTTTTAATTGTAAAGTTGCCTGGGCCAAATCCAGTCCTGTTTTCTTCTTTCATACATGTTGTACAGACTTTGAGACCCCGCTCATGTGGAAGTTGTTGTAATGGCTTTGTCTTGCTAGCTAACTTCCAGTGAGAGGATGAACAGCTTTGGCAGAGATAAAGCAGTCAAGTTCTTACATGAAAAAATTCACTCTTTTGGGAGATCAGTTTGGGATGAATTATGTATTATGCTTCTGGGCCAACTTTTTTAAAATTATGCTGAAAAAGTCTGTGCTTGAATATTTGTTTTATCTTTTGTTTAATTTTAGATAGAACTGAATTCCAGATCAGTCCTGGGGGACCCTTGGCTGGCAGGAAGAGTTTTTTGGCTTGGACCATTATTCATGCTACTCTTAGACATTACAGGAAAAATCCTGAATGACAATAGATATATTTACTATAACTATTAAAAAAATTAAATGCCTCTAAACTATCATACTTCTGCATATATCCTTATCTGCCTCCATGCAACCATTCTTTTAGAGTGCCACATAGGTGATTTGTGTGCTGTATTTAATCCAATAATACCACTGGGCTCTTAAAACCCAGAGCAGAGGGTTATGAATATGACCTCTGTAAAGTATACAAGTACAATAGCAGCTTTTATAAGTTCAAAAAAATCATGTGGGTTGGAAGGGACCTCTAGAGACGAGGTAGAATTGTTCAAAGCAGGCCCAATTACAGCAGCTATTCAGCACTAGAGCCAGTTGAATTGAACATGTCCAAGAACGGATTTCTGCAACATTTTCAAGTACCTGCCCCAAGAGTTGACTGCTGTCATGTTAAAAAAAAAAAAAAAAAGTTGCTTTCCTATATCTGGCTGGAATTTTCCATGTTCTGGTATTCATTGCATCTCATTACAGTGTGCTCTCAAGCAGAGTCCATTTCTGTCTTTGAAGGATCTCACCTTAGTCTTCTCATCAGGCTGAAAAAAACAGCTCACTTACCTGTTCCAGTCTGTTAGCCTTGGATGGCTAACCTCTGATGGGCCTTGGATGTACAAAATCCAGGATGGCCTTGTGCCTTGTACTGGGAAACCCAAAGCTGCCAGCAAGACTCCAGCTGTGGTGTCACTGGTGCCAAATGAAGGGGGAGAAGCACAACCCTTGGCCTGCTGGCTGCACTCCTGTGAGGACAGCCCAGGGTGTGGTTGGCTGTCTTGAAAGGGCACACTGCCAGTTCATGTTCATCAGATTGTCCTCCAGGACTTTTTCCTGTGGGACTGCATTCCAGCCAGCCAGTGCCCACCCTGTATGCCTGCACAGGGTTATTCCAGCCACCAAGCAGAGCATTGTATTTTCCTGCATCAATCTTCACGAGGCTTCGTTTGTCCAGCTAGTCTAGACCCTGGCTTCTGGCCTGTTGATACTTAACTATCCTTGCTATTGTTCACAGACCTGATGAGAATATATTTTGTCCCATAAGCCTTCTTGGTAACAAAGATGTTAAGCAATACTGGTGCCAGTATGGAGTCTCTAAGGAAACAGCAATGTTTGAAATGCCAGTATCTCAGCAGGTGCCCAAAACATTGGATTTATTTAGAAAAGACAGTGCTATGCAATCTCTAAGTTAAGTCACTGAAGTTATTTTGGACCTCAGTGATTTCTTCTCAGAAAAGAAATCAAGGAGAAACTTAGGCTAGTTCAAGTCATGTCTTAAAAGAGCACAGCTGCATCTGCCCACCCATAAGAGCCAAGGAGTGCCCAAGGTGTGTGCATGGCAACAAAAGGCTGTGATCACGGGGAGAAACACATTGCCAAAACAGTCCAGCTGCTTTCCCCATCCCCTGGTCATTGCTTCAATCAGCTGCAGGTTGAGCTGACTTCTTCTGTCTCCAGTTTCTGCCTGTGACACCTTGTGTTAGCTCCTCTTACACAGGAGAAAATGATGTAAAAACAGAGTAGATTAAATGTGTTCAGATTATTTTATACTGATAATTCCATGATAATTACTTCAGACCCTGTGAGTGAGAATAAAATTAGGAAGAGTGTAGCCATCTTGCCATCTCTTTAGAAAAATTGTTAATGCCAGAAAACCATCCTCTGGGATTTCTCTAGGGAAAAAAAGTCACAAGAGGCCAGTCCTAATTACTCTGATTGCAGTCATAAGACAAGTCAGTAACTTGTAATCGATGGTGTTACCAGTGGACTAGAGCTCAAATGTCATCACTGTCAGCTGCCTGGTTTTTGTTTCATTGTTGGTCAGCCACTCTGTAGTGACAGTGTGATGGGTTTTCCCCTTTTTTTTCAAGCTGTCAGTTTAAAATTCACTGTCACTGAATTAAGGTCAAAAACTTTGCACTTAGAGGTGACTGTTTACTAATTAATATTTAGATTTGGGCAGCTAAAATCATCTTTCAAGTGAACAAATGTTTGCATTGTAAAAAGCAATGTGTAGTTGTAGTTGGTGGCTGTCTTGGAGGTTCCTTGAGCAGCTCTGTTCCCTCACTGTGGCTTTTCAAAAACACAGCTGGAACACGTTGATTATGTGGTGCAAAGCAAATTTACATCATTGTCTGTGCTGTGCTATTATGTTACATAAGCAACTGACTGTATTCTGTAGGTCCTGAGCATCTCAGTAGCAACACATTCTGTTTAAAATACATATTCAGCTCTTTGTTAAACAAAAATCAAGTGTCACTGTCAGATGATAGCTCTTCTGTATGTCCCTTACTGAGGATACATTTTCTCCTTTCTAACCATGGTAATCCCTCTTGCCATGTTTCTTATGACCTTAACCTCACATAAAACATCCATTTCCTCACTCAGTATTTATCAAGTCCTAAATTCTGTTTCCCCTGCCTTTATTCTGCTGAGAGGTAGATCAGACAGCTGATGATGTTGAATTTCAGTGGTACATAGTTGATGGTGGCATAGCAGTCCATCCATCTGTTGTTCCCCCCTGGTTTTAGGGACTAGGTATGTTGAAGTGTAAGTTTAATTAGTGAGGTTCTTAAATTATTATAGTGGAAATTGATAGTTGTAGCCAGGAGGTACCTAAAAAATAACAGTTAATATTTTTCACAGTAAAATCAAGGGATTTGACTAACTGTACGTATATTTTTGTCAAGATTCTGTCCCTTAAAAATAGATACATTTTTGCATTAGAAATGCAAAAAACCCCTAGAACAGATATCTTCTAGTTGAAATATTTAGATGCAAGCATGTTTCTCAGTTTCCTCAGAGATTTAATAAACTGTAAAAATAGTGGACTGTAAAGGAATTTATTTGTAGATAACAGTATATTATACACATTGGTTCTATCAGTTGCAACTGTTCTTTGATGTTGTCACCTTATCAAAGTAGCAGAGTCTTCTTGTATTCAGTGTAGTATTTATTCTATTTGTTAAAATTGAGCAGTGTTCAGTATCTTACCTAAACCTTAATTCCAATTACTTTTTCCAAAAGATTCCTACTTCATTTGACCCAGGAGGGAGTTATCTAGGTTTGTTGTGTCTTCAGGTGTGGTCTGCTTAAATCTGCCAGAAAGCTTCCTTCTTGTTAGGCAGCTGGCATAGGGTGGTTTGGAGAGGAAGGAGGGTGATCAAGAAGCCAAACTTGTGGGTTTGATTAGTATTCAGTTGTTGAATTTGATCTCATTAGTGCTCAGTATTTTTGTGTGGCTCTGCAAGTCTTGGTCAGCTCTTGGTTACCAGAAGAGATGTATCCAAACTCTGCATGCTGAAAAGGGCAGTAGATTAGTCCTGCACACAGAACTGGGATGACCTAGATCATTGCCAGCTCTTTCTGCAGAGGAGAATTAGACTTGTCCCTCTTACCCTTCCATCACCACTTACACTTCAGGGAAATGCAGGGGGATTGGGGGCTGAAAACACCAAAGTCTGAAGATATCTATGCAAGGGTGAAACAAAAGCTCACATCTCAATTGTTTTTAAACCTTCCATCATTGCAAGAGCCTTGTTTTACCTCATTTCACGTTTTAGTGTTTTTGAATGACAAACCAAATGCACACTTTTGTCTCTCCAGGTCTCCTGCAAGCGCAGAATCTCTTAACGCAACTACCTCAGCAAAGCCAAGCCAACCTCCTGCAGTCTCAGCCAAGCATCACCCTTGCCTCGCAGGTCAGGCTTTTTCCTACACTTCATTACTTGCTTTGAGGGGATTTAAACTATGGCAAGTGAACAGACCCTTTGTATTAGTTACCTGAATAGATGTTGTAGCCATCATAGGGAATTTGTCTTTCTAGATAGTTCAGGTTTGTAGCTCCCACCCCAATGTGCCTCTTTCCAGGCTTTAATGTTCTAAAGTGGCTTTTTAGCTGGAAATTTTCGTGATTGATACCTTGAGTTAATGGCACTAGAGCATTGTTTGATTTCCTGTAAGGTTTTCTTGGAAATTCAGAGGAGCGAGGTGTGAGCTCCCTCAAAAGCACCAAAAACAGATTACTAACAAGTCTCTTTCTGAAGATTGCAGTGGTAATCTATCTTCATTTTAGTGTAGTTATTTTGCAATCACTGCTAAGTCATTGCCAGTCTTACCAGTTACTGTCTGTGAAACTGAGGAGATTGTTAGAAATGAAATATTCGAATATTCTGATAGATGTATATTAAAATATTAGAGCTCTGTGATTAAGTTTTCAGACTATAAGAAAAGCAATTTTAAGGTTGCAGTGCCTGGAAATTTAGTTGTGCTTGGCTCTGGTTTTACTGTACAGTTTAGTTTCATGGCTGCATGCTGTTTCTCAAATACCATGTAATATCACACAGTATCTTCCTGCCACCTTGGTTACATAGAAGAATTTTCTAGTCTGCAATAAGGTGCCTGAGTCTATCAGAGTCTTAGAAAACTACATTTTCTATTATACCACCTCTAGTATTTTTCATGCACCATGTGGAAAATGGAATTTGTCTCACCTCTAGTTCATACCTCAGCTAGCAGCATGATTCCCCAGTAAAGATTATTCTTGGATTAAAAAAATATAAAATATTAAAACTACTAAGAAAGAATAAATTATGTAAAGTGGGTGAAATCAGTGAAGACATATTGCAGTAATTACCCACTATGATTAATGTAAATTAAAAGTATTAAAAAACCTGTAAGTGTGACACATGTATCTGTGATCCTAGAATGATCATATATGATCACATTATTTCTCAAGTAACAGAATTATAGATCTTGACCTCCCTCTACCATCTGCTGTGCACTGGAAAACACTGCACTAACCCAGGAGGAAAACAACATAAGGAGTTATGTAAAGACTGAATTATATGTAGGCCATTTCTTTTAGAAGAGCCTTTTCTGAACCTTTGCATAGACTTTGCATAATACTCTAATGCTGCGGGGACTTGAGGCTGTTCTTATTTGCCCTGAAGGAGTCCAGAGTTTCAGAACTGGATGTAGGACACAGGGGCATGAAATCACCTTTATTGAAGAGCCACAGCTAGAGCCACTGACTAGAATTTAACTGGAGTAAATTACTTGTCTCTGCATCTCAGCTGATCATGGCATGTACGGAGGTAGAGCTATGCACTCAAAACATGTTTCCAGTTTTCTTGTTGCACATAAAGCCTGAACTGTGCAATACCAGATTTAAATATATTTTGTTCACCTGTGAGCATTTTCCAAGATGCTAATTTTTTTTCAGATATTTATTGTAGTTGCATCGCAAAATGCTCCAGTATGCCAATATTCAGGAACAGTGAACTTTCCATGGACTTTATAGAAAATTACCCTTTCTATAGAAGTGTGAATGAATGAATGAATGAATGAATGAATGAATGAATGAATGAATGAATGATTATTTTCTGCAGCTTGCCTTTGCTTAAGTTGTATCACCTGTATGTTCATTTTATTGTTGCAACTGTTGACTGAAGGGTTAGAGGTAAATCTAATTTATTCTTCCTGAGGAGTTGAGTCAGTCACAAGAGGTGGCACTGGAGGAAACTTGACATGTTTGTTGCATCTGTACATGCTCACTCTTCCAGGATTAAATAGGAAATTTGAAATTTTTTGGGCTGATGACAATCTGCCACCTCACAAGACCAGTAGATTGAAATGTAAATTTTTTTAGGAGGGGTTTATGCCAAGGTGTCTATAAGTGATAGAAGTGTATCAAGTAAAGTGTGTTCAGCCTTTCTTTGAGCAGCTTCTGCAGCAAGTGGAAGTTGTTGGTTACCATTGAACATCTCTTACTTTTCTTTAACTGGTTATGACAGAACCTTTAAAATCCTGTCATACTACTGTAGTTTTCTGGATTGTGCTTGCTTGTTCTGGAGGGAAATGTTAATGAATTGGAGGAACTTCCAGATTGCAGGAAATGTCCAATTCACTGACCTCTCTCCCAAGAACATCACATACCTTTTAGGAGTTTAATTTCTGTTGACTGTCCTCTTGAGTCTGATTTTGATCTTTTCCTTGCTGCCTCAATAGCCAGCAACCCCAACACGCACAATAGCAGCGACCCCCATTCAGCCACTTCCACAGAGCCAGTCAACACCAAAGCGAATCGACACTCCCAGCTTGGAGGAGCCCAGTGACCTTGAGGAGCTTGAGCAGTTTGCCAAGACTTTCAAACAAAGACGGATCAAACTTGGATTCACTCAGGTGAGACTGCGTGCCTTAGTGCCTGCCAGTGTGGAACCTGAGGTCTCATCTTTCAAGTCTGGAGGGAGACTACAATTCCATCATTTCCTAGGAGAACCTGCTTAAATAGGGTTATGCTCTGGCCTTTATGTGGGGGATTTCTAAGAAATAGCAGAAAAAGCCATACATCCATCTTACTTCCCTGTTGGTTTTAAAGCATAGCCATTTTCCCAGCAGGGGAAAACGTGCATTTACCAGCTCCAGATGTCGTTGCATGTGCACTATTCATTCTATGGGATGTGACATGAATGGGACAAAGCACTTTAAAGCTGCCTTCAGAAGTACAAAGTTCCAAAAATCATACAGTACAATTAACTGCTCTGTGTGTTTAAAAAGTATATCACATCTGTGCAGTTGCTTTGGATGTCAAAGGTTTTTTATCTCCTGAGCGTATTTTCCTATTAAACATCAATGATTTCTGTATTTAATGCTTTTACTAAGGTTCCTAAACAAAACCTGAAAGGACTTTCACCTTTGAAGTTTTCCCCTTACAAGGGTGAACTGGAGTTGTGGTTTGTTTTGGTTTGTTTAAAAGCTCAGAAATACCCATAGAGCAGAAGCAAAGTAATCTTGAACATAGTGAAGGTGGTTGAATTAATTAAAAGTACAAAGTGCATTTATATGTTCCATTATTCTGTTGAAAGGAACTTGTTTCCAAGAGTCCTTTCTTATTAATATCAAATTATTTTTTTCCCCAGCAAAATTAAAATTAAAATATCTCCCCAATATCGCCCAGTTAATTTTGGCAGGAGTCTGTGGTTAAGCATGAGCATGTTTTTACTAGAAGAAACAGCATGCAAAAATCAAAGTATTTAAAAGTCTGAGCTCCAGAGCAGTCAGTTCCACATATGTGATGGAATAAAATAAGTAAATCTACTCTAGCTGAAAGTATGAGCTGAAGTCAGATTTATTTTTCTGGCAAAGTCCTAAATTGAAAAATCAAAGTTCATAATGAAAGTTCCTGGCAGCATCTTAATTATAAGTCAAGAACAGAATGTTCTTAGTCAAATGAAATGCATTTTGCTGGCATGTGTGCCTCCTTCCCTCCCTTCTTTCCACTAGAGGGAGGCACAGAAATACAAGTGATGGACACACACAAAAGCTCGAATAGAGCAGCACAGAATAGGGTAAAATACAATAGCTTCCCTATAGCCTGACAGAGGGGTTTGTGTAGATCTCTCATTATTATGTTTAATCTGCCCTGCTGTGAGATGATTATAAAAGCTCAACTAGACTTTTTAAGTTATGTGTTAACCTTTCTTTATTGACCCTGTTATGAATTTTCATGGTGAGGAAAAATGAACATAACTGCTCAAGCTTACATTTCAGTATTTGCTTTTCAGATTAAAAAAGGGGAATCTTGAGAATGTGATAAAATTACATTTGGTCATTCCTATCCTTACTCTGAGTTTGTATGTGTGTAATTAGGCTGTTCTAATAACTTCAACCTAATTGCATAATTGGATGATAATTAGAGACCCTGATTACTTTGGTTTCCTGTAGTTGGATAAATAGACTGCCTTTCAGAGGATAAAAGAATTTTATTTCCAGCAGTACTGTAAGCTTTTTCAGACTCACACCACCCCTGCCTTTCAAAAATAATTGTAAGATTTAGTTTGCATTGCAAACTAATCACTTACTGCATTCTGTTGTGTGAACAATAAAACAGGTTTTGAATTTCAGCAGTTCTGCCTCTTCTCCCACCCTGAAATGTGGGTGATGCATTTAAATCCCTTTGTTTGTTTTCCTTAAAAATACCTCCATGTTTGACATACAGGGACACAATGAGCAAACTGCACCTTGGCATCACTGCAGGCCTGGGACTAATTGCTCAGTACAGATTCAAGCGACGTGAGTGAACATTTTAGACAATTTTAATTCTGTGAAAGGTATTGCCTCTGCTAGACCATCTGAGCTTCTTAACAGACCAGTACACACAACAATGATGTACCTTGTAATCAGTTTCAGTTCATTACCAGAGCTTCAGTCAACCTACAGAATAGATCAGATGTGTATACAGTGCCTTTATACTCTGTTCCATCCTGTCCATGGGCCATCCCAATAGATAAAATTCTCATCCCAATATGTAAATTCCTTTGCCTACAGCTGAAATGCTGCCACCTTTTGGCATTGACAAAGAAATGGTTAACTATTCATTTTAAATCAGATGGCAAATGTTTGTAAGAACAACATAAATCCAGAATTAAATTTAGTTGGGGGACTGGAGCAAATTTCATAACTCTTTCCTGCCAAGACATAAATCAACTTATCTCTAAAATGGTTTACATAGCCAGGTTTTCTTCTTCATAAACCCAGAAGAGCATCCACGTTACTCCTGTTGGAATGATTTATGAGTTTTAAAATGCACAGAATCCTGGCATATGAGTAGAGGCATAAATGTGAGTTCCCACGTGTTTCCTCTGATTGAAGGGTGCACAAACCAATTGTTCTGCTCCTCTTCTAGGAAGGAAATTGTTTTCTTTGCTCAACCTGCACAATTTACTAAGCTTCCCAAAGGTTGTTTTCTTCCTGGCTTGTGTGTGGCCAATCTGCATGCTGTCAGTGTGCTCATACCCAGCTGTTGGTTGTGGAGCTGACCTCAGAGAAAAGCCAGCTTTATGCCCAGTCCAACTAACCCATTCGCAATTAAACTCCACTAACTGTGCTCCAGCTTTTCAGCCTCTTCTTTCAGACTTCTCATACTTTGTTTTGTGCTAAAAAAAAATCTAAAAAGCTAAATAAAGCTACTTTAGACCAAATAGTATACTTGAAATATAAGTGCATTTTTTGTCAAAGGGCAGGACCTTCCAGCTTTAAGACAAAGCATGAAAATATTATGGTGTTTTTAAAGGCCACAATCAAAAATGGATTGATTTTTTTTTTTAAACACCACTTTCCAAGTGCATACTACATCACTATATACTATATATATAAATATTAGGATAGTCAGAGTGTCTGCTAGCAGAATAGCTAGCTAAAACTGAGTTTAAAAAGCAATAACAGATGTAAAGAGACAATCATCTGCCTGTAAATCTTCTGGATAGCTTTCTGGCAGATGGGTAATGATAGCCAAGACTGCAGTTAATCATTATTTGAAATGGTTCAACTTTTTGTCTGCTTTGAAATTTGTGTCTGTTGGGGAGAAATTTGATTTGGACCGCAGAAGATACTAACAGCTCAGATAAGAATATGCATCTATTTAAATGTGATGTATGTTTGCACACATCTTTTCTAGAGTATTTTCTACAAATTTGAGAATGTGAATTCATTGCATTTCTGCTTATTTGAACTGTCCTTCTTTGGTGTGAAATATGCAGAAAAGCCTAAACCAGCTCCTAAAAGAGAGCTTGGCCTTCACTTACTTTAAAGAACTAAGAAGTTACTATTCAGTGGAATGTGCTGCTCAGTGATAATGCTAAGAAGACAAAGCATCAGGGATTTCCTGGAAAGAGTTACATGGTTAAACTGACTGAGGCTTGACATTTCTTTATGATTATTGCTTTAGCATGAATCTTGGTAGCGCTGAGAAAGCCTGTGTGAAACTGAAATCCTGCTCAGCAGTGGAGTCACTAAGAGAACACCAGAATGTGACAGGATTCCTTGCTTTGGAAGTGCCTGTGTCAGTGAATCCCTTTTTTCTCTTTCTTTGTCCAGGGTGATGTTGGGCTCGCTATGGGCAAACTCTATGGAAATGACTTCAGCCAAACTACCATCTCTCGCTTTGAAGCCTTGAACCTCAGCTTTAAGAACATGTGCAAGTTAAAGCCACTTCTGGAAAAGTGGCTCAATGATGCAGGTGAATGAGTCTGTGTATTTCTTCACCAGCCTACCAAAATCAGTAGGATTCGGAAAAGCTGCTTCGTTTGTGCCCTTATGGTTTTATGAAGCTACCAGCCTTTGTAGCTGCCCATGGGACAAATGAGGATGTAGAAATAAGGGTTCATAGTTCCCTTTCCATGTGCCTATATGCATCCAAAATAGTTCCAGTATGAGCTTCCAGAAATGTGTTCTCTAGACAGCTGTACAATTGCATGGGATGAGGTACGATATGTATCATGGTTTTCCTCCTTCGTGTATGTTAATGCATATAACTTCTAATCCTCTTCTAGCTTTCTTTTTCAGATGTGTAGTAGAGAGAGGGTTGCATGATTTGTTGTTTCAGTAGGCAGAGCTTATTGCATCCATCTCCTTCCACCCCTGTGTGCATTCCTTTTATCTCTCTCCTAGGGTTCACATAAATAATCCTTTTTCCTGTAGGAAGAGTTTTTTGTGGGTTAGGTTTTGCTTTTTCCCTGCCATATTAATTTTTTTTCTGGGATACAAGTTATTCACTGTGCCAATGTTGGTAGTGTTCTTTTATCTCCCACCAGCAAAAGGAGCTTGTGAGGTGGTGCTTAGGTTTTAGGATAGAAAGTGTTTGAGAGTGCTGTCAGCCAGTTTTTTCTTCCAAGTATGCAATTGTGCATAGGATAAAACTGATGGATATGTTAAACAGATGGCAGGGATGGTGTGTGCCTTCCTATTTTTACCAAGATGTGGAGAGAGCTTTTTGCTGGTGCCTACAGCATTCTCTGAAATAGTGAAAGTACTTCTATGTGGTGTTGAAAATGTGTCCTGCATTGAGAAAAGGAAGTGTCATTTTGTTGTCCTGACAGGGGTTATCACTGGGTGTTGTAGGTCTGTGATAGAAGACATAAATACCTCCACGCTGAGTGCTCAAGTCCACAGGACAGTGGTCCCCAAACCTTTCAGCAACATTGGATGTTGCTGCAGTGCTGCTGCAAGGAGTGTCATAGGAGTTTTTTTCCTGCTAGCCTGAAGAAATACTTGCCTCTGTAAAGTTAAGGACTGTGAACAGTGTTGGGGCTCTTCACATCCTGCAAGTGGGGAACCATTGTCTTTGGCTTCGATCCAGTTTCCTGAAAATCTTTGGAAGAAAGATTCAGGCTACTTTTAGGTAAAAGTAGGCAGGAGAATCATACTGATGATTCCGGAATTTATTGCTATGGAACTCAGCTGGTTCTCAGTGGAGTTGTCAGGCTGAGAAAGGGTTTCCACGTGTTTACAGGTGCCATTACTATTTTTAAAAATCTAGAAAATACGTTTGAGTATATTAAATAATGATGGGCATTGTGGACTTTAACACCTGCTTATCACCCACAAACCCCAAAGCAATGAGGGAGCTCCAACCACAATTAATCATTTTGTTTATATTCCCTTCTGAAACTTGCCTTTTGGTTAGATTGCTCTTCCTGCTGCAAAGTGGGGTTAAATGTTCTCTCTTTGCTCCTCTGTGAAGCCAGAAAGACAGGAGTAGGGGTTAAGAGCCTTGGTGAAGTTAAGGAGGGGGAGCTGCTCACTGTGTAGAGTGGTTGGTAGCACTGCGTATCTGCTAAGATGTCCAGAGAAAAGAGACTGAATGAACACTGTGAAGCCAGTTATGAGCTTCTCTTCCTCTAGTGTTTTGTAGAGTGGGTAAAAGAAATTTCAGGCTGCTCAGATTTTTTCATAACTGCCTGTGACTTTCAGCTATGGCTTATGGATATCAAGTTCTCCTTTTTCCTTTAAACTGGCGCTGGCAGTGAGTGAGTGAGTGGGGAGTAGAATGAGATGTGGGAGACAAACTTTGTATAGGTATTATTAAAGGGATACTGTGGTAACATACAGGAGCAGAGGGCATCCTCTTGGCTTACTGGTAGCTTTTTAGTTGCAGGTATATGTTGAAATTTGTAAATACAGTGATCAGTGCATGTGATCTTCATAAATCTCTATGTATTTGGAATAGATCCAGAGCAAGTCTTAACATACCTTGCACAGGTGAAGAACAATTGCATTAGACTGCACTGCATTCAGATGAAATCTCCTGATTTGTATTACTTTGTTCTTTTTCAGAAAACCTCTCATCTGATTCAACTCTCTCCAGCCCAAGTGCCCTGAATTCTCCGGGGCAAGGGATCGAAGGCTTGAACCGTAGGAGGAAGAAACGCACCAGCATAGAGACCAACATACGTGTGGCCTTAGAGAAGAGTTTCCTGGAGGTCAGTGGTCCTGGTGCTGTGCTCAGCCTGTGAAGGGATGGAAAAACTTCACCTAACAGTTACATGTGTTAGAGTGAACTCATTACTGTGCTGTTTAGGAAAGTGCTAGTACTGAACAAGGGGAATACAAAAGCCATGCCAAGAAACATGAATCAACACCTGCTTCACTTTAAAAGCAAGCACAAACCCCCTCAGAAAAACCCACTGGTTCTTGCAGTTCACTGACTTTGTGGTTTTGCATTCCAGTATACTCAGACATAGGTTTAAACACTACTCTTCATGAGAATGGATAAATGGGGCAATAGTCTAAGCACACATAATTTGAGGTTTTTAGCTGGAGGGCAGAAGCATCTACTGTGGTTTGTCTCTACTGTACCACTGACCAGATTCTGGATCTAAATCACCAGTTCAGATTTCTGCCTATTGGAGAAGAAGCAACGATGCAAATCTTCAGGAGGTAATTTCAGAGCTTTTCAAATACCATTTTCTTTTGTCAGAACCAAAAGCCTACCTCGGATGAGATCGCCATGATAGCTGACCAGCTAAACATGGAGAAGGAGGTGATCCGCGTTTGGTTCTGTAACCGGCGCCAGAAGGAGAAAAGGATCAACCCACCCAGCAGTGGTGGAACCAGCAGCTCGCCCATCAAAGCAATTTTCCCCTGTCCAACCTCACTGGTAAGAGTCAAGAACTGTGTTGGCAGAGATCACTGGCAGAGGTAGTTCTGCTGTGCTCACTGTGGAAGCTACACATGCTGCACCTTCTTTGTACAGCAGAATTGTTCTCACATATTTATATTTTACTGGCATTTTGGGTGTTCCACCTGTATACTGTCTAAGAGAGATAATGCTTAGAAATCAAGCACTAGTCAGGCCTTCAGAAGAGGGTGTTTTATTTAGTCAGCTAATTAACAAATATTCTGACTACCAAATTTGCATTTGGGGTTATTGCTTTGAGCTGAATTCAGATAGTATCTCCAATTTATATCTGGACTTTCCTTCTTTTATCCATTTTTTTTTTAATGAAATAATAGTATTTTTTTTAAATACTTAATAGCTCTTCCCCTCCCCTCTTATTTTAGCAACTGATTAGTAACTGAGCAGCAGTAAATTATATCATGCACTGGAACAGGTTGCCCAGGGAGGCTGTGGAGTCTCCCTTACTGGAGATACTCAAGAACCATCTGGACTCAATTCTGTGCCATGTGTTCTAGGAGTGACCCTGCAGGGAGATTGGACCAAAGGACCCACTGTGGTCCCTTCCAATCTTACCCATCCTTTGGTTCTGTATCATTTGGAGACTTAGGTCACACAAATCCAACAATACCAGTGTTGTCACTTCTAGTCAGAAATACTTTTGTATAAAAGAAAGACATGGAACAAAAGAGCAGTTTAGCTAATACTCATGTAATTATTTTCCCACACTTGTATTTACCTCAGGTAAACACAAACTTCATGAAAATAAGAGTAACAAAACACATGCATCAAGGTTCCTTCAGCACCTTTGCTACCAATGTCCATGGAGGTCTGTTTTTATAAATAGAAACAGTAGCTATTAGATTTCATAGTAGCTATGCTAATAGGAATGTGGTGGAATTTATGTAGCCTGTAGCTGTCCTTTTGTAGTATTTATTCCACCCTCATCACCGTAGTAGCTAATATCTTCCAGTATTTCATTAAACCATTAATTTTGGTGACGTGTTATTCTCTCCCCTCATCCTTGTCTCAGGATGTGTGCATGCAACCTTTTGTTTCAGGGGAAGGGCTGTGTTAAATGTACTAAGTCTTTTTTATGATTGTTTTTGTTGGTTGATTTGGGGTTTTTTTGCCCAGTTGCAAAGCAAGGTTGCGTGCTTTGCTACCAAAGCAGAATATAATGAGATTTATGAGAGTGGGTTTTAGTTACTGTGCAAGTTCCCTCAGACTGCAACTTAAAGGAGTTTTCCTACAGAAATTTTCTCTGTTGCTGTAATCTGCCATTGTATGTAAGAAATTGAGGTGTTAACCACAGTCTCCCTTTCATCAGTGAAGTTTCACTAGTGTTTTCACTCATTCTAAGCTTCTCTTGAGACTGTGCTGCTACTCAAATGGATGTTCCAGCCCTGCTGCCCCCAGCCTTCACTGACTGTGTGCTTTGTTGATTCCTTGTGTCAGCTCTGGAGATTGTGTCCATGGGATGCTTGGGTTTAGTTTAGTAGTTTGACTGCAAATTAGCCATGTGAGGAGCAGGAGCAATGATGAATTTTCAGTATGGGTAGATAACCAGTGTGACTTGCAGCCTGG
This sequence comes from Muscicapa striata striata, assembly GCA_030060385.1. NCBI lineage: Eukaryota > Metazoa > Chordata > Aves > Passeriformes > Muscicapidae > Muscicapa > Muscicapa striata. The sequence goes on along the minus strand of JAREIS010000058.1, from coordinate 1,948,526 downwards.
CTGCACGAGGGTGAGGGCTCTGCAGCAGGATTGGAGGGGAAGGCTCCTTTTGGGGGCAGCCTCCTTTTGCATTGGCTGGAGTCACTCACTGTAACCACGGGGGTGAGCTGTATTAATTCCAGGTCATTCTCTGCCCTGAAATAGGGATGGTGACCTTGGCCTTAAGTGCTTGCTGGACAGATGACAGATGCGGTGGCTGGGCTGCATTAGTGGGAGGTGTACTGTGTATCCAGCTCCTCTTAATTTCATACACTGCTTGAGATGGGCAGAAAGCTTTCTGATCTGTCCCAGTTGCCCCAGTCTTGTTTAAAATGCATGAAGGATTTGACTCCTTCTAAGAGGATGTGTAGCATGAGAGATATTTCTCTGATAATAGACTTAAGGTAAGAGAGTGGAAAGGAGGAATTTTTAGCCTATATCCTTGGCTATGTTCTCTTGGGCAATTCTAAAGGATTCATTTCTCTCATTGCTGTCTAACAGCCTTCACATATTACTGTTGGACACCATTTCTTGTCCATAAAAGGTCCTTTCCTTATATTTCATTTTTCCTCATAAGCTAGTTTCTCCAGCCTTAAATCTTTGGTGTTTATCTGTAATGTCTTCAGTTTATTGTAGCTTTCTTGTAATAAGCCATCCACAATTGAAAACTCCATTTGTATGAACATTTGTATGTTCTAAAATTCAGACATCCTTCCTCTGGCACAAGGACACTTATAAAAGTAAGGCTTATGGTTTGGTTGAATAAAAGTGAAATGTTATTCTGCTTCTCCATATAAACACATTACCCTAAATACCTTTGTTAATGCTGGGGCACTTACATAACCTAATCAGAGAAACAGTTGGAGCTGAAAATGATACTTAAACAAGAAAAAAATAGTAGAAATAACGTATTTTGCAACTCTTTCTATAAGAGTATCTCTGTTAAAACATGGTGCTCTCTTTGTGGGATGGCAGAGAGAGGACTAACTTGCAGTCTTGAGACAATATGGGTAGGGGTGTATCTCCTTTCAAATTCTGAATTATTAGGAATAAAGATAGTTCTGGTAATTAGAGATGGTGCTGTGGTTGTTTTATTGAATGTAAAGTACCAAACTACAAACCAAAAATTAGTTTATATGCAGTGTTTTCCCTGATAACTTCCTCAGCTGAGGGTGGAAAGAAAGAAATCCAGGTCTAATGTGTAACTCTGTCTTTGAGCAGCTGAGCAGTTTTATTCGTTTTTGACCTCCAGGTGGCAACCACGCCAAGCCTTGTGACTAGCAGTGCAGCTACAACCCTGACTGTCAACCCCGTGCTCCCTCTGGCCAGTCCTGCTGTCACCAGTCTGTCAGTCACAGGTAAGGGCTAATCTCTGCTGCCACCACATCATCCCCTACCAATTGTCCCTTTTGAATTCTTAAATGAGTCATTCACTATTGGTCACTGGTATCCCAGGACATTCTTGTCATTGTTCCTTGTTGCTGAACTAGGAAGCTTCAGTTTTTGTGACCACTGAGTTGACTTTTCCAGGAATAAAATCACATGTGGTGCCAAAACAAAATACACTGTGTTTCATTGCTGGCTTCTAGAGCTCCTCAGCCTCCCATTGGGGAAGTGCCATTTCATTTTTTCATTTGAACTCTTGGTGCTTCTTGGTACTACAGAAATGTGTGTTTGTGCCCCTTTCAGTTGGACATGGAGTTGAGATCAGGTGAGCAGGGGTTTCTGTTGTCTGCTGTGTTTTGTACTGATCTAACCAGAACGAATCTTCCAGGCACTACAGAAACCACCTCCAACAACACGGCGACAGTGATTTCAACAGCACCTCCGGCTTCTTCAGCAGTGACATCACCCTCCCTGAGTCCTTCCCCTTCTGCCTCAGCCTCCACTTCAGAGGCATCCAGTGCCAGTGAGACCAGCACAACACAGACAACCTCCACTCCCTTGTCCTCCCCTCTCGGGACCAGCCAGGTGATGGTAACGGCATCAGGGTTGCAAACAGCGGCAGCGGCCGCGTTACAAGGAGCTGCACAGTTGCCTGCAAATGCAAGTCTTGCTGCCATGGCTGCTGCAGCAGGACTAAACCCAGGCTTGATGGCATCCTCGCAGTTTGCAGCTGGGTAAGGATCAGTTTTGCACACCTTTCTAGGTGAGGTGGCAAAAGAGTGAAGGAGAATTCTTGGGATAAATTGCTTTTACGTATCGCTGTCATTTATCTCGGATTCTGAAGGTTTACTCATAGATGGCAATTGATCATTCCCATCACAGTACACAAATACTGTGTTCATTTTGAAGGTGAAAAAGCTGTTTTGCAGTGATGTTGTTTTTTGATAAATCATTCATCCCACTGCAGAGCTTGACTTAAATACTGCAAGTTACCACTGAGTCATAGAATCTGTCCTTTTAATTGTAAAATGGAGAGATAGCCTAGACCCACTTCACACCTCTGTACTCATTTCTCCATCATGAGCAGGAAGTTCGCAAAGATGCAAGATGATGTATTGTTGAAGTTGTAGTTTTAGAAATGTTGCTCAGACAGATGTTTCTTTAATTCCTCTTGATTTACGTATTTCTTACCTGCATTTGGGAGAGGATGATAGTTCTCTAATGATCAACAGTTTCCCAAAATACTTTACAAGAATATTTTACACCAACAATCAATGCAAGTCATGTATTTACAGTGCTTTGTACTTCAGACACGTCATGAACTTCTTATGGAGTTAAAAGTAAAATAATCCAAAAACAGCCCTTAATGTCTGGTCTTTCCTCCCTCCTTGCCCTCCCCCCCCTTCCCCCTTTTTTTAAAAGTATGATGGTGTGCTTTTAAACAGTGACAACCTTTTCTTAAAACACTCTTTCTCTTTTCCACTTCTTCTTGCTTGCTGCAGAGGTGCCTTACTCAGTCTCAATCCAGGGACATTAGGTGGTGCTCTCAGCCCGGCCCTGATGAGCAACAGTACACTGGCAACTATTCAAGGTCAGTAGTGCTCCTTCTAATGCATCTGTGTCACACAACTTCTGTTTATGTGCTCTGGTGTTGTCTACCAGAGAACACTGGCTCCTCAGCACTGGGCTTACATTGTGTAGGAGTCAAGATTTGACAAAATCAAATGTGCAAATACATTTTGTGGATCACAGAGATGAGGGCAGGTACAATTTCAGATAGGGGATCAGAACTGTGCATGATCTTACAGTGATTTAAAGGAGATACTGAATATCATCTGAAATTTATTTTGTTGTCCTTGCCTCATTGGCCTGTATCTGTAGCACGTTAGACATTTGCTTTTCATAGCTCTGCTACAGTCTGCTTGAGCAGACTTACACCATTCTAAGGTCTCTTGGAAGGACAGTTCTGAGCAAGTCTTGATCCTGAATTCTCATCTTCATATGTATTTGAAAAGAACCTACAACAAATATCCTACCTCCTAAAATCCTTACGTAGAACTTGAAATACATAAATCCACATTCAGCAGAGCAAATATTTTTTTATTTTGGAAGTAGCACAAAGCCAGAAATTACCACTGGCTTCAGCCCGTGTTGTTCTGAGTTCATAGTTTGCCACCTGTAAAAACTGGGTGGTACAAGTGTCTAAAGAGCTAGGTAACCTGTGTGTTCAAATATCCTCTAAACTAGCTGAACAATTCTCATTTCTAGGTTGAAAGAAAGAACCATTTCATAAAGTGTCACAGATAAATTTAGGAGATCATAATCTAAGGCAGACTGAATGCTGTAGACCCGTGAGAGTAAGTTGTAACAGTGGTTGGTTATATGGCAACATTTAAAATGTTACGCTCAAGGTTACATGACCTTCTCCATCTTGTGATAGCTGTCATTTCACATGAGCCCTCATCTCAACCCTTCCCAGGGCAAGTTGCCTGGATGTACAGGCTCTCTGTGGCAGGAAACATAGACCAGTATTGTGCTAAAAGAGCTGAAGAAAGGCACAGTGGAATTAGTTTAGCAGCAAATGAAAGACGCGTTTTAGTATCTGCACAATCTTGTCTTTTTGAAAAGAAAAAACAAAACAGCTTGTGATGAGACAACTGCCCTCAGTGATTTAGAGAGAGAAAGGCAAATGCAGAGACCTCTTGCTTTTAAGCACATTTTGCATTGTCGCTTACTGCTAATGTTATCTCCTCCCTGCTCAACTTTCCCTTTTTTTAGCTCTTGCATCTGGTGGCTCTCTTCCAATAACATCACTGGATGCAACTGGAAACTTGGTGTTTGCCAATGCTGGAGGTACCCCTAACATCGTCACTGCCCCTCTGTTCCTGAACCCTCAGAACCTTTCTCTGCTCACCAGCAACCCAGTTAGCTTGGTCTCTGCAGCTGCAGCCTCCGCAGGGGCCTCTGGACCAGTCGCCAGCCTTCACGCCACCTCCACCTCAGCCGAGTCCATCCAGAACTCTCTCCTCACCGTGGCCTCTGCCAGCGGGGCCACGTCCACCACCACTACTGCCTCCAAGGCACAGTGAGCCGGGCTGGGCTGTGCTCTGCTCAGCAGCCTGGGTCACTGTGCGCTGGGATCGGCTGCCAGCCCGGTCGATGAACTGAAAATGCCATGGGCATCTCTCACCGTGTTGCTGGGGACAAGAGAGAGAGAGAAAAAGAGAGAGAAGGAAAAATATTAAAAAAAAAAAAAAAAAAAAAAAAAAAAAAAAGGAAAAAAAAAAAAAACAAAAGGAAAACAGGAAGGATTTAAAGCTGGGACAGACATTTGCCTAATTTTATAATAAACACTGTCTTTTCAGGATCGCTTCATGGATCGGAGAACTTTCTAACCAAAAATGTAAAAAAAAAAAAAAAAACCACAAAAAAACTAAAAACCACAAAAACACAAAAAAAGTGAAAGGACTACTTATCATTTCCAGCAGTCACAATGACAAGTTAAGGTGGGTTATCAGTTCAAACATAGGAAGGGGATTTCTTGGTTTTTTTGGTCTAAATATCTTTCTTTTTTAATTATCATTTTATAGGTCTGTTGTACAGGCCATTATGTCATACAAGGTGTTTATAATCGTATCAATCATGTTGGGGGTTCCTTTCTTAACTGGTACAATTTAGGCAGGCCTGTATTACTGGTGTATCTCTATTATTATTATGATTATTATTATTATTATTATTTTTATATATATAGTTTGGACGCGTTTGTCTTTTGCTCCTGGATTATTTTCAGCGAGCTCCCACATCATGGGGGGAGGGTGGGGGGTGGAGAGGAAGAATGGAGCACAAATAGACTTTCTGTCCTAATCTTCTGGGAAAGTTCTGAACACTTTCCTCATCCTTGAATTTGTCTAATGCCTACTTGTAGGGGTCAGAAGAATTTATGTTCAACGTTTGTGCAGGAAGCTTAGTGCAGCAGCAGAGATCGTTGTGTGCAAACTTCCAGGTTGGTTTCTGCTTTTTAAGCAGAGGTAGGAATTAACCCCGAACTGCCGTTCTCCTTCTCTCAAATATTTAGACAAAATGGCCAAATTCTGTTCTTAGCTTCGTGTGCTTGGTTCCTTTAACTTCAGAGAGCGGGATGTGACCTCCCGAGTGTGGATTGTGTGACAATACTGATGGCTCTTCTGTTCCAGTGATTTCATTTTGCTGTGCAAGAGCACACACAAATATGTAAAAAACATCATGACCCAGGCTAATTGGCAGCATGTGAAGCAGCTTTACAGTCCTAGATACCCTCTAGATGAGTTGGTACCGGATTTCAGAAGGTCACATTCTCCCCATTCAGAGCAATATTCCTTTTCTGATGCTTCCAACACTATTTAGAAGAGCTTCCTAGTAAAAAAAAAAAAAAAAAAAAAAAAAAAGTGCTTCTGGCTGCAAAAGACAGAAGCCAGGAATACGGGAACAGAAGGTGCCATTGTTAATGCCAACACAACAGAGCCACTCTGGGGCTTTGCACACCCCGGGCTGATCTCGTGTGGTCTCTGAGCTGCGGGGTGAGTGCGGCAATCGGCGCCTCTGGCAGTGTCGGGGCTGGCCTGGCACTGGAACTCACTTTTTAAGGCTGACCCTGATCCGTGGAGCAAAGGATATTTTTGTGGATGAGGAAGGAGTAATGAACTGTACAGAAGTTAGAACTGTATATTCTTAAATATACAATCTAGTATCTGAACCAAAAAAAAAAGATTTTTAAAGAGAGAAGACTGGATCACTGCAATGCAGTTCACGTTGAACTTTCCATTCCTGATGGATTTAAAGGTTTCTGCCATGTGTATAAAATGAAATTACTTTTAGCTAGTGAGGGTATTAGAAGAGTCCCTTTCCCACCGACCCCCTTTTCTTTTGTCACCAGAGTGTCCTAAAATAATGAGCTGATGCAGCTATGTTCATTTTGTTGATGATTCAGGGGGATCCTGGAGCTTCTCATCCAAGATCCGGAAGGCAGCAACTTTAAATTCTACGCATGCTTTGGTTTGTGGCCTGAGCATGTGGGATTTGTGTTTGCACTCAAGTGGCAGAACCCCTTATCTCTCCCCCCACCATCATGGTTTTGCTCTGTTCATCTCTAACTCTCCACCTTCCTATTTTACTGATATTTAAACCAATTACCCCTGAAACTTCAAAACTAGTGAACTGCAAGCAGGGAAACTAACAAATGTCCGTCCACCGTTTCTTATGTGTTTTTGATTTTTTTATGTTTTATTTTTTTAAAACTAAGCTTGAACCAAAGTCAATTTCTAGCAAGCTGCTGTACTAATGGACTAGTTTGTGTAAGTGCAGTTCAGATGCAGAGAGGCGATAGATGCTACTGACAATTTCTTTTTCATTTGTCTTTTGTTTTTATTAATTTTATATAAAAGTTGCTGCTTGTTTTAAATCTTTTTTTTTTTTTTTTTTTTGGTTGGTAATTTGTGTTATCCTTGGGGCAGACTCTTAACTTGATTTTAATTTGTTTTCTTTTATTTGATGTGTAAATAGAATGGCAATGTCAGAGGATTGTTAATCCAAGAGGTCCCACCTTTACCCCCCCACCCCGGTATGGATGAATCTCAGTAATTTTGATGTGTCTCTACGTCTTCAGGCCGTGCAGGAGACTTAGGGCTATGAATAATACTGCAAAAATAGCAATGGCCCACAGTAAAAGCTTCAGAGCAGCAACAGGTACAGCTGGGTGAGCTTCAGGGAGGTAGGGAAAAAGTAGAAGAGAAGATGCTGGTACCCACTGTGCTGGTCTGGAGGTCACAGCATGGTCTGTAGTTTTTACCAAAGGAATGCAAGTCCTTGGACTTGTTTTGAGTGAAGTAAGAGGATGGGGAAAACCGCAGCTGTAGCGTTTGTTCCTGACTCTGAAAGTCCCTGCTTACTTTCACACCTGTGCAAAAGTACAATTTATCAGGAAGCTTTTTTTGTTGGAGGAGGGAGACCACCAGGCTTGTCCCTGATGGATCCCCGCCTCCCCAAGGGTTTTTTGGTGGGGTGGGGGGTGTGGTCCTTGCAGATATCTAGGAAACACAAAGAAAGGTGGGCCTTAAATCAATGGAAAATCCTCTCTCCACAGTTCCAGGAGACTGTGCCATTAGCTGTCTAAATGAGTTTTCATGTCCCATTCTTGCTGGTTTGTGGTTGGGAGAGGGTCTTGTTGAGTACATATCTGGAACACTAATGCAGCTTGGATGGTTTATTTATTATAAAAATCTGCTTTTTTTCCTGACTACCTTTGCATTGGTCACATGGCTTTGGTGTGAGCACCTTATACCCCTTTACCCTCCTCTTCTCTACCCCATCACCCTATCTGGGGCCCAGATTCCAGGGAATTTCTTGGCAAGTTTTTTTCTGAGAGAAACTGGAAACTCAGAGTAGCTGCATATCTAAAAAAGCTTGGTTTTGTTTGCAGAAGCTGACATAATACCCAAACAGCACATATCCCATGGCATCCATTGCCATTGTGCTCTGGTTCATTGATCCCTAAAATGGCCCTGACTGTTGTTCCTGGAGCCTACTTTTCATCCCTATCATCTTTTTTCCTCATGGATGCTGGCTACCTCCAGTGTTTAGGTGAAAGACAGAAATCAGACTGGCAGTGACTGTACATTGCCAATTTAGAGCACATGTGCTCCTTCAGAGAATGAAAAGAATGTGAGACCAGGATTTAGCAGAAGATTCCTTTTTAAATCATCATCATGCTGGCAGCAGAAATTGGTGCATCTGAAAAGAAACAATAACAATTGTGTACAGACCCAGTAAATATGATTACAAGAAGTTTGGTGGTGTGTTGGAAAAGGATAATAGCATCTCTTTCTCAGAGTTCCATGTCTCTGTATTTAAAGGCGAGAGGGTTGCTTTTCATAGTTGCAAGCATGTCTCAGTATCCAGACAAGAAAAGAGAAGGTGAAAAACTCTCCCTGCAGACACAAATAGTTCAAAAAGCACATTTCCAGGAACACAAACACAGATATGCCCGGAAGGTCAAAAATAATTTAGAGAATGGTTTCAGGAGTTGGTCTTGTAGCTTGGTGATGACATTTTTTTCTGATCTTAAGAAAAACATGTTTTGCTTTAGCACACTTTGGCTTTAGCACACTTGGTCTCCTTAGAACCCACTGTCCACAGTCACCGTGGAAGGATTCATGAACAGCCCAAAGCACACACTGGTGTGCTGCTTGCAATCATTACATCTGCTTAGATTTCCTGCAGGGAAATCCTCCCTGGCTCTCCTCCAGTTCAGGGTCCTCCAATGCCTTGAAGTTCCTTCTGGGACACCAGAACTGTTGCCTGGAAAGGGTTACCTGAAGCAGAGACTAGGCAGAGCAAAAGGGATAAAACAGGTGTTTATTGAAAGGATACACCTTGAGCAGTGCAAGAGCCTGGCCAAATCAAATCCAAGATGGATCCCAGTCACAACTTCTTACACTTTTAAAAGTTTTGGTTCATCTACATATTGGGATCAATTGTCCAAGCACAGCCCCAGGCTATGAAGTCTCAGCCCCCTGGCTTGCCCCTTCCCTTCTCTGTTTATGCTTTTTGGGCACTGGTTGTCCTTGATTCTCTAGCTGGGAAGGGATTGTTTTGTCCAACTACCCTGTGAAGAGAACTTACTAACACCTAATATGAAGTTTGAGGATTACACACCAAGCAGCAGAGAAGAAAAATTTAAAAGCTAAAACCCAAGGCATCAGATTTGTTTCTGAGTTACTGTACAACGTGTGTTAGTTGAAGTACATTTTTATCATTAGCTGTGAGGTGGTGTGAATGTGCACATAGGCATCTCTTGGAACCATGACCTAATGTTCAAATACCACCTCTGTAAGCCTCACACAGGGTCCTTTGACACATTTGTGCAGTTGAGTTAGTGATGGGGACAGGGTTAATTCCTTAACCCTGTGCACATGCCTGCAAAGCAGAGTTCCTTAAAACAGGAATTCCCTCTTTTTTCTGTTGTTGTTGCAAATGGGGCAACACAACCATTACAGCTGGAGCCATACCACAGATACTAAACCAAAGCAACATCTAATTTACCTTAAATATCAATTCTTATTTTCTTAGGTAAAGAAATATATAAAGATACAAAATTATTTTAAAGAGACAGATAGCTTCTCATGGTCATTAGAGTGTATTAGGACAGATAAAATAATGCATGGTCCAAACTTTCAACGATACTTGGTTTTAAACTGGAAGTTTGAAATGTAGATGTTTTTATTGCTACATTAACTTTATGAAGAGTCACTATTCCCTATTCCTGTTTTGTCTGAAACAGTTAAATGCTGTTTCTCCACACCCTGTACCCCAGCAGGGCCTGTCTGTCCCTGTTGGATGTTGCCTAGGGTGGAATATTACCAAAGGAATAAGCTGGCCTGCTGCCCCCCAGTGTATTTATGGTTGTCAGTTCTCACACAGCCAACTCAAATCCCTTTCTATTTTTGCAGCCAGTACGTCTGCCCTCTCCCTCCTGAAGTACTAAAGCAATATAGAATTCAAGATACCTACCTTGCACAAGTTCTGCCCTTCTCACTCATTAAATCTCTTGTTGCTGCTTGTTTCTCTCTTCTCTCTAGAGGAGAGTCCCCTAAAATACTTTAAAGATATTTGTCGGGGGACATTTTGTCAAAAAATGGTTGGCTCACAGTTCATAGTTTCTTAAGATGCTCGTATCTTTGTCACTACAATGTGAGTGGTAACTTGTTCCCTCTGTATCAGTGCCAGTAGTTTCAGTGCTTTTGGAACAATGAAAAGCAATTCCTCTATTTGCATATCTTCACACATGGACACAGTAATGCATGGAAAAAAACTTTGATTTTTTTCAACTTATCTATATCTGCATTTGATCTGTCTGCCACTTCTCCCAGGATTCTCCGAGTGGGGGCATACTCTGAATTTTTACCCCGTTTGGATGCTGTTAGGGGGTGTTAGGGAGATTGCACTGAAATTACAAATAGTTTAACTGTGGGAGAAAAGACATCTTTTACTCAAGTAAATAAGGTCAGCATGTAGAATGTATCAAGTACGTCTTTTCCAACCAAATCCCTAAACATGAAGCAGCTACTGAGCTTTGTCTTGGGGCTGCTTTTAGGTCCATCAGTGCTGAGAACCGTCCATAACTGGAATAATCTGGGCCCCCTTTCTCCCTCCCTGTCTCCGTCCCTCTGCCTCTTTCCCTCCTTGCTCCTTCCCCGTCTTCCCTCAGCAAAAGGTAGCACCATACAGCTCTGAGAACAATACTTGTGGGTAGCAGCTGGCTTCTGGCACCTTCATAAAATACCTCAGCATAGCTTAGCATTGTCGCAGAACTGGTTTTAAACTGAAAAAATCAGAAGAGAAAAGCAAACTTTATAAATAGTGGAGATAATTCTAGCTGTAGAGTTTAGTTGAACTGATGGTTTATTATGATTGATAAACATGATTATGCTGTATGTATTTGAGATCCTGTTTATAGGTTACAACTTTATAGGGTCGGGTGGGGGTGGGTGGATGTTGGGGGCAGAGAAGGGGGTTTGATTGTGTTAGAAGGAAAATGTTTGCTCATGAATTTTTTTCCTTGTATCTGTCTTGCCAAAGGAAACATTTTGTCGCTCCTGGGTTTGGGATTGTTGTTTGGTTGGTTTATCTGTGGTCTAATCTGCAGCACAGCACGTGGTGGCATGCAGGTTACTGATGGGGTTGCTGTTCAGGGTCCTTTCGAGTGTGCGCACACTTCCCTCCCTCTCGGCCTTTCCTTGCCCCTCACTGGGATCTGAAGATGAGGCAGCAAATATTGGGGAGGCTCGGGGGAGAGATGGCTGTACTGGGCTGGGATCGACCTCGGGGCTGGAAATCCGTTTCAGTTGAGTTGAGTTGTTCCAGAGCTGAACTGGGTCTGCTGTGTTTAACTCCAGGGAGGGACAAGAATGGTTGTCGCATCTTAATCTATCTGGGAGAGCAAAAGTGAAACAGGTTCCTTTTATCCCCCTTGTCTTGTTACTGAATGTAGGGCTTGTAGTGCTTGATAATAGGTGGAAAACTTTTTAAACACTTCCTTTTCTAATAGCAATGCTAATCCTGTCTAGACCAAAAACTATGAAAGAAAAAACCAAACCGAGAGAGGTGAAAGCTAACCTACTCCTAACACCTGGCTGGTCTGCCTGAAAGGGTTGAAATACTGTGAGACAGTCGTGGGAGAGGAGCTTTGAGGCGTTGTTGGTGAGGGACCAGGTCGTTCTCCTGGCCCATGTCTCCGTGTTGTGCTGGGAGTAGCAGAAGAGCGAGTGGTGCTTGCCTTGTGAGGGTGTTGCAGCCAGCTCCGTGCAGGCTCCAGGGCTCCCTCCCCGTTTCCCCCGAGGCTGCTGGGGCGGGGGCAGAGGGCAGGGTGTGCGTGGGTGGGTGCGTGTGCGAGTGCGTGGGAGCGCCAGCGGCGCCGGCTGCGTGCGGGCAGCGAGAGCTGGGTTCTGCAGGAGCTCCACTCCACTGGGGAGGGAGAATTCCCAGTGGCCTCGTAGGGAACCAAAGGCACTGATAAGTTGTCAGCTCTGCTGTTCTCAGAGCGGGTAAGAGGAAAAGCTGGGTGGGGGTTTTTTGAGCTTTGGGTCAGTGTCCCTTCCTCTAAGGACCTCATCTCTTGCGGGTACTCCCACCTTTTCTGCATGGAGTTGCTTTGGCTCTGTGAAGACAAACGGTGTCTGGGGATTGCCCAGTGCTGCAGGTCTTAGGCTGATGTTGGGATACAGTCAGGGAAAACTGTTTCTTTCCTTCAAATGTGGAAGCAGTGTAGTCCAAGGTCAGAGTCTGTTCAACAGCTTTTGCATATGGTCTTTCTCTTAAGGGAGGGACCTCGAAGACTCCTTTCTTTGCTCCCCAAAGCAGCCTTGTACATGTTCATGTATCATGCTATTGGGCTGAGCTGTTTTATCAGTGAACTTGGTGAGCTCTTGTGAAGAAAGGGAGGGAGGAAGGGGGAGAGCGGGTTGTCCAGCTACTCTTCCTCCGGACACCAATCGGGTTGCAGAACTTCACTGAAAGCTTTACTAATAGAATTGTTGTTCTGACATTATGTAAAAGTGGTATTAATATTGTGTGACTTTTCAAAGAGCTAGTTAGATTTATAGATAGGTAATAGGGATATTGAAGAAATGACTTCTCAAAGAAAAGAGCACTTGGAACAAAAGAAGTGGAAAACAAGGTGTGCTTTATGGAAAACAAATCTGAGGAAGGAAATGAAACAGCTTGTGGGAGGCGAGGGAAGATGATACCCTTTGGCGTTCCTTAGTGCTGCTGAGGCTCAGCCCCAGAACTGGAACATACCCCCTCTGCCTTATTTCATCTCTCTACCAAACAGGACATTGTCAAGTAGCTCAGACCAAAACGCTGATCTGTCTTAAAACTGTGTCTGTCTGCTGGGGAATGTTCTCCGGCAGAGTTTTACATAATACCGTAAGATACTTAATTTATCACGTTAGCTTCCCCTTCCCTCCCAAAATTGTCTTATCTGTTGTAGGCCCCACTTCAGGATTCACACTGCCTTTGCTGAATTCTGTGGCAGCAGCTACGGAAGCCCTATTCCCCGAATGTCATAACTTCGTGTGCGTTCCAAGCCGGCATGTTGCGGTGCTATAAACCCCTGAAATCATTTAACAGTAGGAATCCTAAGACCTTCGGGAATGGCACACCAAGGGGCAACTCGTGGAGATTGCACAATCCCCTTGAGAAACCATTTAGGAACAAGAGCACCCGTGACAGTGTCCTGAGAACAAGGCAGTTGAGACAAAACCTTTAGTTCTTCCCCCATTCACTCTCCACGTGTCGGCCTCTGCGCTCCCTGCGCCTGAGCGAGTGCGAGGGGAAACGCAAAGAGCAAGACTCGGGGCTCAGGACAGGAAGGGAAGGCACCTGCGGGGCTGCCCACGGGGGGCTGGGACAGGGCTGGAGCAGCACCGGCCCCACGGCCCCCCATGGCCCCCCATGGCCCCCTGTGTGCCAGCGCTCCGAGCGGAGGGCCGGGCAGGAGCTCCTTGGTCCCCGCCGTGCCGTTGTTCCATTTCCTTCCTCTGTGGTAGTATCTAAGGCTAGGTGTGAGTAGGTGTGGGGTGTTTATCCGCCACAGGTACAGGAGCTGTCGTATACCTCATTTCTAACTCGTAACTGAGTAACTTGCTTTAACTTTCTCCAAACCCCACAGAGTTGCCAAGTCTGCCCTCCCTCCTTTGATTAACACTGAACTCTGGCCTATAGCATCCCGTGACCTGCAACCTGGGGAGTGACCCCCTAACGCCTCTGAATGTCGCTGCTTAAAAGCTACTGCAAAGTGAGGGCAAATTGCAATCTTATCTTATTTCCTTTGGTTACAAGGGGTCCTCTTGATTAGTCTGTGAATATCCACCCCCTCCCCTCCACTCTCCATGGAAAAGGGCCACCCACACTGCCTTTTCCCAACCCGGAGCCACGCTGAGCTCTAGGGCCTGGAGGTGCTCTCAGCCCAGTGCTGTGTACATGCTACTCACTTTTTAACATGACCAAAAAAACAAAAAAAAAAAAAAAAAAAAAAAGGAAAAAAAAAATAGAAATCTCCCAATACTTAATTTTCTTCTTTATTATTTGACAATCCTGTATCCCTTCCCCACTCCCCAACCTGGCCAGAAGCTGCATCCTTAACCCGGTCCATCTTTATTTGAATGTAGTTCCCCTACCCCCATGGGAAAGAGAAGCTTTGTCAGGTCACGGTGGCTGCTATAAGTCGGGAGGGGGCGGTTTCTTTGTTTTGTTTTGTTCTTTTAAAATTTCCAGCCAAAACCAAAGATTTCCTAATGATTGTATAAACTCAAAACAAACAAACAAACCAAAGACAAAGGGCGTCTTCAGCACCAAGCCCACCTGTGAGGCCGGCCTGGCCCGGGCTGGCCGGGCGAGGGGCGCTGCCGGCCCGGGGCTCCAGCACGCCCTGGGCAGCAACTCCCGGCCCCAGGGTGAGATCTGGGGCGCAGGCGCTGGGAGGGGAGGCCGGGGCTTCGCAGGTGGGTGAGGAGCTGAAGGCTTGGGTGCAGGATTGGCTGCTCTGCTGGGTGCTTTAACCCTCTGGGGGCTGGGTGATGTTGATTAATACACGCTGAGGTGCACTTCTGAGCTTCCCCCCCCCTTCACTGCTTGGAAGAGGCTGTCCTGTCGTGAGAAATCCCTGAAAGAAGAAGAAGCAGCTTTTCATTTCTCCTCTAGTTCCTTTTTTCTAGATTTCTTTTTTATTTTTGCAGCACCACTGTGCAACTATGCATTGTATTTCTCAACCTTTTATGCTAGGTAGATGCCTGTGACTTTTTAACTTTTGGGGGGGGATTGCAAATGGAGGAACTTTTTACATGGATCTTTTTAATCTCAGTTGATTGGGGGGTGTTTGGTTCTAGGGTCAGACAAGCTCTATCCCAAAGCAAAATCCAAATGTTAATATTATTAGCCTGATGCAGATACCAAAGATAATTTCTTTCCTGCAGAACCTTAGACTTGTGTATTAAGTACGATTACCCAGCACTTGCATTAGTCTAACCTCAGTAATTCCAAAGCTTAGATGTATATTTTGGTATATTTCTGGGATATTAAAAAATTGTCGTTTAAATTCTTGTTTGTTTCAGTGTAATGCTCTTAAAGTCATAGCATGGAGATAACTGAACTTGTCCTATTCTTAGTAGTTTGAAATAATAGTATTTTTGTATGTTTTGGGTGTGTCTATGTATGTATTAACATAACAGTTTTCACTGCCTAGGTGTTCATAAATAATAATAAAAGAAAAACCGACTACAAAGGGTTTTTAAACTGTACATAATATTCCGTGAGGAATTTCCACCAGACCGCCAATTTGGATCGCATTTTCACTGATGGCCACTCCCAGCTGGGATTCTTTCTTTCTTTTTAAAGAGACAGCATGTTCTTTTTTTTTTTCCCCACTGACCTGAGGTTCTTTCTCAGTGCAAAGGGGGTTTCACTGTTTTTAAGGGGTGGGCCAAAGAGAAAGTAGCTTAAATTTTGTTTTTAAAAAGTATTTGACGTGTTAGTTTGAAAACTACCCCTTTGTATGAAGAATTGGGAGTGGAAAACCAGGCCCTTTCTTCTAAATCTGATAATAATTTTCAAAGAAATGAGGATTTATGAATGTCTGTAATGTCTGGGCAGTTCTTTTTTGCTTTTTTTTTTTCTAAGTAAGACAAGTTTTTGGTCCTAATGGTTTCATAGCTCTGTGCAACTGCCTGCTTACACTGGCTGGGAGGTTTTTTTCCTCTTGCCCTTCCTCATGTACTGCATTTCTACACTTGAGGTCAGAAGAACACTTGAAATCAAGGACCATTATGGGAGTACCCTACCCAAACGCAACCCAAGCTTTTCTTGAGACTGAAATGTGAGAGTCCCACACATTTCAAAACCTTGCTGATCACACTAAGGGTGAGGAGGAAGGCGAAATGCTGTCTCTTTAAAGACGTCCTTTATTATTATTATATTATTATTATTATTATTTTCCCAGTGGTTGCCTACAGATAGGCTGTAGGCATTGAGAGATTGTGTAGATTACAGTAAATCAGAATGAAAAGGTAGATTTTGTGTAGATGCATTTGTCTGCTGTAATTTTTTATATATATTAAACTTACTGTAATTGTACAGTTCATTTCTGTTGTAAACATCATTAAACCATTTTCCAAGTGTTTTAACATGTATGCACTTGTTTGTAGTTTTTAAATGTGTTGGAACTGATTGGAGGCTGATTCCCCTTTGCATCAAACTGGGCCAGAATATTGATCTGTGGTGCCCTTTGTCTTGTCAAACTGGAGGAGGGCCCAGGTTTTATTCACTCTGCTTGAAGCTTTTGTTCTAATTCTGTATTTATCAGCTCCTCTCCTAAAAGCAGAAACAGCTTCAGTGGCTTCCTGAAGGCAAAGAGGAGACTCAGCTCAACCCCACAGTGAGCAGCCCCAAAACCAGCGTTGGATGCTTTTTGAAATCAAGGTATCCATTGATATATAAAGAACATAAAGGTGATTTTTTATTTTTTTTTAACCCCCCCCAAAAGAGTTTAGTTCCTGTTGTTTGGTGGTTGGGATTTCATGCTGCTAAAACTTGTGACTTCTACATCTAGCAGATAATGTTATAGTGATTTAAAAAGAGAGAGCTGTTTTCAGCAATCTTTGTTCTTGCATCAAGTACTTTGCAGCATAACTTTACTGTAATTTTCAGCTCAGCTGTCTCAATTATCACCCAGTTCTCTCAATTTTTCTTGTCACTGCAGAACAGTAAAGGATCTAGCATTTTTTTTTTCTTGCAAGAAGCATTCATTACCATGTCTCAGATTAATTTTTTTTGCTTTAATTTATTGCAAATATTTTTTAAAAGCTACAAGTACCTACTGCAGATACAGTTTTACTGCTAAAGAAGTAAAACTGCCTTGAAACTTGTATCGCACCCATTTCTACAAGTTTTTCTGCTGCTAACCCACCCAGTCCCTGGAAAGAAGACATAGCCTTATCTGGGCAGTGCCCAAGAACAGCAGCTCTTGTTCCCACAGCCTTGCTTTAGCTCTCCTTCTTCTGTGAGGACTGGTGAGATGGTCTGGTCAGCTCCTGAGTCGAGGTGAAACACCCCTGAGTTTGCTGGGCTGGACTTGTCCTTGCTGAATTCTTCCAGGCTTCACTGTGCAGCCTTGTGAGGCAAAACTGAGGCTGCAGCAGCAGGAGGTGAGTGTCCCTTGGATGCCTGGGTTTGGGGCATTTTCCCAACAGCCCATCCCAGCCTCTGGGATGTGTGTAGGAGCTCCTGCTGGAATCCTGTCCTCCTCAGCTTCCCTGGGAGATGGTGCTGCTGGCTGCAGGCTGGCTCAGACAGTCTAAATGCTTCAGGTAAGGAGCTCGTGCCATTCCCACTGCTGCTCCCTACACACACACGGGACTGTGGTTTATTAATTCATCAAAAACACATGACATTATTGAGCTGGTACCTCTTCAATGATACCTGCACCTTTTGGAAGCAGCCTCCTGAGAGACTGGTTTGGAAACTGTATTTAAGTTGGCTTTTGTACAGTTCGTTGTCAGGGATTGGTAACAGGGGAACCCATCTCCTTTTTTTCTTTGTTTTGCTGAGAAGTCTCTCACTCAGCTTACCTGTCACATATTTATAGATGAATGGCAGTGCCACTGCTTGATCTTTTTTGGGATATTGGTGCTCATTTTCTTCCTACTGGAAAGCTGGCATTCAGCTTCTTTGCTTCACTATTGTAAAATCATGTCACTCTTTATAATTAAAGAAAAAAGTTGCCCTCCACTGAAGCCGTTTTTTAAAGGTAAATTTAAAGCAAAAAGGGTGAAATAGTCCTAAGATAAATACTACAGGAAGTAAATACAGTCCTATCTTTGCAAATTGTTATGCAATAAAGCCATAATTCTTAATACTCTGGAAGACAAGGAAGAGCTATGGAAACAGCTGTGGTCTGGCCCCACAACACAAACCTTACCAAAAAAAAAAAAAAAAAAAATCAGCCTAATACCCACTATAATTGGAAACAACTTTACAGATATGTACATTCTAATAGCAGAAGCAGTTACATGATTCAGGAGGAGAGGGAGAAGGAAAGGGCCAGGTCCAGATTCTGTGCACCAACCCAAGGAGATTCTTGCACACAGTGCTTGTGTTGGATGAAAAAGGCTTTCCCCCCTCTCCTCCCCAAGGCAGGTGGGCATCTCTCACTCTTGCCCATCCCCTCTGAGGCTCCCACTTAGCGGGGGGGCAAAGGCTGCATTTGGAGAGCATCATAAGTGTCCTTGGTTGCTGCACTGAGCCCCTGAAAAAGAGAAAACCAGAAAAATGGGTGAGGGATGAGTGTGAGCACTGCCTGGTAGCAACAGGATGGCAGAGGCTCAGTCAGGACTGTAAGTCTGATTCCCCCACCCCACCCCACAGAGGTTTTTACTCTGTGATTCTGTAGTCTTTGTGTGGTGCAAATAGCTATTGCTTACCTGAAGGCAAGGTACATCCTGAATAATTGGTGTGCAAATGTGATTACAGGAAATCATCCTGACTGGTTCTGCAGATCTTTGGAGTACATTGTATTTGTGTATTATTAAGAGCTAAGTGATGCTAGAATGAGCATTGATAAATGAACAGACATCTAATCAATGAACTTTGTTCTCTGGATGATTTGGAAGGGAAATCAGGTGTAGCAAGTTGGCAGTGGGATCTCAGATGGTTTTGAATCCCAGGAAGCATCCCCAGACAGCCTTTCCAGTGATGCCCAGTCCTTTCCTGACAGCCTGCTCAAGTAAGGCAGCTGTGCCCTGTGTTGTGGATCCCAGAGCAGGGTAGCTGGGGCTTCCCAGAGTGAGGAGTTAGTGAGACACCCTGGTGCCAGCTTGGGAAAATTCCAGCTGCCTTTCATTTCTCTGTGCCTCCCTGACAGTGCCATCAGATATCCAGCCACTGGGGAGGACAGGTGAGGGAAGCAGCTGTGCGAGGTGGTTCCTACCTGGTAGAGCCCTTCATGCCCTTTGCCTCGCCGTCTCTGCTGCTTTGGGAAATAAAACAAGCATAGATTGATTAATGGGTGTTTTCCTGATTATGCAAAAAGAGAGAAGCCCCTGAGTTTCCCCATGCTCTGCTGAGGGTGTACAGGATGTGCCAGCTGTGCATGGCCGGGACTCTGCTCTGCACAGGAAAGCACCTGGTAAAAAAGGACCAGCCTAGACATGCTGCAAGGGCTGCTAAGGAGAAAATAGAGAGGATAGGAAATAAAAACAAATTGGTTTGGTTTGCTGACATATTTTCCTGTCATACTGTTAGAGTGTTGCTATTTCTTTGATTCACTGTATGTATAGAGATTTGGCAGCATTTCTGTAGATGCTGATTATTTAGTAATAGATTGTATCACAAATGTGTCAAGGAGTAGTACTTGTTACAGTTAAAATTACAGCAACCTATTAAATGATCATATATTTGAACGGGACAAGGGCTTCAGTGTTCTTGTCCCTCCAGAAACAGAAACATTCAAAAAACGTGGTGCAACTTTATAGCCCCATAGCTCAGACAGAGCTTGACTCTGGCAGAGAAGGATTAGAATAAAAAAAGGGAAGAGATTAAATGTTGGTGTTGCTTCAGCATTTCTCAACACTAAACTTTGTTTTGAAATGCCCCTTTTTTCATGTGTCAGAAGGAAATGAAAGGTTATATATATATATATGACACTTTGACATAAAATAGAACCTGTGTAGGTCAGAGCAATTTTTCATTTTGCCATAAACAAGAGTCCCCAGATGGTTTGTTTTCGACACAAGTCCCCCTCCCCCTGCAGTTTGTGCACAGAGCTAAAACTCTCCCTCTGCTGTAGCTGGAGACATGACTGACAGGTGCTGCCTTAAACATTTGAGAGCTGAGCTGTGGGAAGGACATTTCCACTATTCCTTGTTTGAAATCAGGCACAAGGAGGGGCTGGCACTTGCTCTGCTGATCCTGGAAAAGCAGCAGCCACAGCAGCCCATGGAGGGGAAACCATAAACCTGCAGCTCCAAACTGCTCTGGAGAAACATACCGCAAAGTCTTCCAGTGCTGCTGGAGCATTGCAGCACTTGACACCAGACCTTCCTTCAGCTGTTCCTCACCCATCTCATGCCCTCTGCCTCCTCAGCCAGGGCAGCTGTCAGGGGTTTTCTGCCTAAAAGCTGGAATGTTCTCTGTTGCTGTGTTTTCACCAGGAAGGAAAGTAAGACTCACCTCTCCCTTCATTCCAATTTCACTGTATGCCTCACCCATCTTGTCCTTCTGCAGTGGCTGCAGGCAGAGAAGGAGAAACAGTCAATGTGACAATAGAAAAAGCCAAACCAGCCCCCAGGTAGCCACCTTTAAAACCAGCTGATCTCAGAGTGTCTCATTCAATAGCAGTTAAGGTCTTGGAAACGAGCTCATTTCTCAAGCACTGAAGACCCAGAAAGACTCAAGACATGAGAATCAACATTCCTGTATCTGTGCTTAGCATTTAGCCAGAGTCAAACCAACTCTATCACGAGGTTCTTAAGCAGCCCCTCTTAGATGGACTGGCATTTGGCCTTTGCCAGACAGCAGTCACAGGGGCTGGAGTCCATGCACAGGAAATACTGCAGCAGCAATCCCTTGGGAAGAAGGTTGGTTAGTCACTAGCATTAGGCATTAGCAGATATCTTGACCCAAGTTCTTTCCACATCTCCCCAGTGTTTTTCTCCTGTCACTCAGAAGTGAGCAGAAATTTTCTAGCTAAAACAGATGATCTGGGAAGAAGAGTTGGGTGGAAGGGAAGAGAGGTCTTGAAAAGCAGTTGTTGAGTTTTGAACCAAAGCTGAAACTAGGGGAAAAGTCTCCTATGAAACAGAATCTCCTGTTCCCAGCCATCCCTCCCTCTCTGCTCCCTCCAGCGTGCTCTACTCACAGTGTAGACAGTGTCCTGAGGGTTCTTTCTCCTCTGCTGTAAAACAGAAGAAAAAAGTTGCCCATACATTGCACAAACAGCGTCCTCCACCACCTTGTAAGTGCTTATGCATTTGCTCCATGGCACAGCTATGGCTCTATGGACTTTGCCTGCCCATTCCAGTCCATCCTGCCTCCAGCCATAAGGCTCTGTTCAGACACATTGTTCTGGGGGAAACTAATTTCATTTTAGCAATCGGTAAAACTTAGTTCTTTTCTGCTCACTCCCTACAGCTGTCACCTGCTGATGCAGGAGGTTTTCCCTCCCTTTTCCTTTGAAAGTGATGGGCTGTGCAGCAGAAAGAGTTGTTTTGGCTGCTGCTCTGCTTTGCGGGCGCTTGTTTGATGGCATCAGAGCAGCGAGCTCTGTGAAACACCCACGGCTGCCGGGCCTCCTCCGCATCCGCCCCGGGTCCGGGTGTCACTTCCCACCCCGGCGGCTGCGAGCTCCCAGCCGAGCGAGAGGGGCGGACATCAAAGGGCAGGGGGAGCTTCGCTCCCGTCCCCCCGCTCCGCCCGAGTTACGACACAAATCGCGGCGTCCCCTCCCCGGGAAGGCGCTCGGGTGGCTGCGTGTGTGAGCAGCGCTGTGACTCGGCGTGGGAGGCACCGGATCAAAGGACAGAGGTGCACAGCTGCCAGGAGGTTACCTGGTGTCTCCCACCCAGCTCGGGGTCTGCTCCTCGCTTTCCTCCCAGGACGTCGTAATCGTCTCTGGGCGTGCGAGAGAGTTTCTGAAACGGGACAGCAAAAGCAGAGGGTGGGCACCGTGTTAATGAGGTAATAGATCTTAACGCAGAACAGAGGGAACCCAGCTCAGCTCACAAGCACTGTAACTGAAGTAGAAATTATTTTTACTCCCTAATGCAACTGTCAACAAAAATGTCTACATTTAAACCATGGAAATGACACAAAACTGTAAGCCGTTGCATCAAGAACCTCTCCTAAGTGGAAATGACTTGAAAACTAGAAGAGCATTACAAGGAGGGACTTGTGAAGCTTCATTTTTCTTGCAGAGCTGTTTATCTAAATTTGCATCAAGAAGCTACAGAAATTTTTATGCCAAACACGATTCTTAGCTGGGAAAGGTTACCTTGGACAAGGGCAAAGGAGAGCTTTCAGGTCAGAGTAACACAGCTGAGAGTGCTACTTGAAAGGCTACACTTAAACTGAAAAGAAATTGCATTAGTGTTCATACATCACAGAGTTAAACAGAACTCATCACAGGATGTGGCTATGGTCAAAAGCATGAGAAAAAAAATTAAAAGGCAACTAGACATAGCAAAAATAGCTGGAGTTTAATGCTGCCATGAGTGAGCAGTTTAGTGAGGAGGATCCTGTCTCTGTCCTCTTTCACTGCCTAAAGATGCTGCCTGTGGTCAGGGCACAGGACAAGGTACATCTCTGGTATGATCTGGTACAACAGGGTTTGCTCTGGGGCAACAGGAAAGCTTGGGAATGGAGGCACAGGGGCTGTGGTGGCTCAGGCTCCACACACCTGAGAGTGGAAGAGCTGCAGGTGCCCAAAGTCGGCTCCACAGCATTCCTTGGCATTTGCCCTTTGCCCAGCCCACATCAAAAACAGCAGCATCGGGACAGTGGCTGCACACACACCCAGAGCTCTCACAGGCCTGTTTGTTCCATGGGACAGCACAGCAAACAGCCTGGGCTCCTGCCAGCCTAGAGCTCTGCATCAAATCAGGAACCAACAGCCCAAAGACCTCTTCAGCACCTGGCCAGAGGGTTGGCACCAGAAGCTGCCCCTGTGAGGTTTTGCCTTTCCTCCTTACAGCTGCCATGCTGCACACATGTACAGCCTACTCATTAGCTGGCTCATGCAGAGTTTTTCTGACCTGCAGGCAATTCAGTGTGTCTAAGTGCCCCAGAAGGTCTGTCTGGATGGTGGACTAGAAAACAAAGACCAGCAGGTACTCACATTGTACACGTCATCCTGGCCTGGTTGCAGCTGTGGTTCAGAGGCCTGGCTGAGCTGGAAGAGAGACCATTCCATGAGCAGAGACACAGTGGCTCCCCTCAGTCCTTTCATTCCCTCCCTCCTACCTCTTACTCTCATCAGAAACAGGGCAACCCACAAGCAGCTCCCTGTGGGGCTACAGGCAATGCAAACCCCTGCTGCAGCAGCACTTTTATCCACACACCAGCCTATCCTCAGCAGCCAAGTCATTTTATTTCGCATAACACCAGCTCACAAACATCTGAGTTTGTTCCCTACACACCTGCCCTTCTCAGCTTTTGTGTCTCCATTTTCTTCCTGTCATAACCTTGTGTCTCCCTGGGACTGGGTTCTCCAGCTGCCTGCAAAGTTGTTGGGAATCCCTGCAGCCCTCAGGAAAAGCTCTTGGCTTGCAGGGCTTTGGTACCACCACAATAAGCTGATGTGAGTGGCAGCAGCAGTTAAAAAAGAGGTAAAAGGATTATCCCTTCTGTAGCTGCTCTTTAGCTCAGCTGCTCACAATATTTATGAGCAATCAATTGCTAAGCCAAAATTTCAGGTAAAAGGGGGCAGTTTTGGGTCGATGAGAGGAGCTACTTTGTGTTGTAGTCTTTAAAAAAAGACCCTGTCAAACTACATTCTGTATTGATTTAGCCTTCTTGAGCTGTTATTATCACATTCAATTCTTTATTAAAAATAACCTTCTAGCTCAGTCTGTATTTAGGCAAAGAATCCTGTCTGTATCAAATACACAAGTTGTCTCCTGTGGTTGTTTGGGCATCATCACACTCATAGTATCAAGGATGTCTGAATTATTGAGACATTTTAATACATCCTTCACAGGCTTGCCATTTTCCCTGTATTTTCTGTGTATCCCCTCCTCTCTTTCCAATGACAAAGCAGGAGAAAAAAATCCACATTACTCATGATCAGTCACTTCCCATCTACAAAATCCTGATGTATCCGTAAGTGTAACACCAAAACACTCTAATATACTCTTTCCTCCTCCATTTATGAACCTTTGGAAAGAACTGCCTCAGATTGCTCAAGTGGACACCAGAAACAGAGGGGCAAAAAAAAAAAGAGAGAGAGAAGGAAAGCAAAAGAATGGAAAGGTCTCATTCTAAGAGATGGTTCCCCTCCACTCCCATTTTCCAACCCAGCTCAACTATCTTACACCACCAAATCCAAATGCATCTGCGTTGAGTTAGACTGACCTTTGCCTTCACAAAAAGGGCTGTCATGACCACTGCATAAATGAAGAGGAATCCATCCAGCACATAGCAGAGCCTGGGATCTGTGAGGCCAAGAACTGATGCAGCATCTGCAAAAAATATCAGATATATCAGCAAAGTCATTTGTGTCACTGGGTGCTTGGCAGCAAGAATCTGGCAGTGCTGCATAGCACTCCAAGGAAAAATAATAGCCAGTGTGAGGACAGCACTGCCCCTTTGCAAAGGAAATGGAATTCTGAATATAAGAATTATAGGATTCATCTGGTCAGAAAGGACCATCACAAGTCCAGCCTTGTCTCTAAACAGGTTCAGTTAAACCAGACTGTCCAGGACCTCAGCCAGCTGAGAGTATCTCCATGGAGAGAAATGTCTGCAAACACCCTCAACCAACACAGGATGTTTATTTTCTGGAAAAATCCAGCAGCATCTCCTGCAGGGAATCATGACTGGGCCTGATTATGGCTTCCTTCATTGAGTGTGTGTGAGAAAGTTCATTGTTTGGATAAAATTTTAGGGGAGGACTTCTCAATTCTACATTAAATGTAAAGAAAGATTGACACCATCACATTCAGGAGTAACTTGACCCCATTACCCCACACATTTTCCATGTGCCTCCTTCTAAAAAAAGGAGTCTCCATCTTCTTTTCAGCCTCCATTTAAATATTCATACACTGACCACATCCAGTAGGACACCTTAATGCTGTTGTGTTTCAGCAGATAAACCTGATGAAACTACCCATGTATCAGTTCATAAAGATGTCGAAAGTTCACAAAGTATAACTAAAAAAAATCAAAGGCTAAGTAACTGTAGATCCAATGTGCAGCTCCAGGTCCATCCCCCAAGGAAAAGCTGTATTGCCCTGTGATATAAAAAACAAAACGAACAAATGCCTTAAAATTAACCTGAGTTGTGCTTTGTGCAGATTTGGAGGGAGTTCAAAAGAGAAAGGCAAAAATTATCAATAACCTGAAAAGCCCTTTGATGAAGATAAACAATCACTGTTCCTACTGACAGCTCACACACCCAGAAAAAATACCACAGAGTGGATTTGTTTGTTTGTCTGAACTAGGAGTTTGCATTCATTTTTTCCTAAATCATGCATTTAGAAGCAAATCCATGGAAATAAATCGAGCTCCTAGATGGCTTTTCTTCTTCCCCCATCTTTTTCAATCATTTAAAAAATACTGTTCAAAGCACTTTATGAAAAATACCCTTCACCACATTTCCTCAGGACTATAAAATTTCATATATATGGGGTAAACAGAGACAGATTACATTATTTGCCCAACATTATATATTAAACCAACAAACAAGCTGAGATTACTTTTCCAGAGCTTTTCTTCTAAACAGTTCACAGGACAATATTTTACACCAGCCTAGAGGCATCTGGAGGCAGCATTTTCGGGTACTCTTTGGGTATCCTGGCCCTGAATCCCCTCTTTTTGTACCAAAACCAGGCACATTCACACAATCATCTCAAGTCCAATATTTCTCCAGTGCTAATAACACCCCCAGAGCAGAAGGAGCCAGAGCAGGAGACAGAGGACTGTGGAGCAGATGTCAAGAGTGCAGGGGGTTTAGCTGTGGCTCTGTGCCAGCCACGGTCAACCTTGGCTGACTCTGCAGAGCCAACCAAGTGCCCAGTGGTGCTGATGTGGGGCAGCCTGGCCTCCAGCATCCCAGGTAATGGATTAAAGCTATTCAGTGAGGGAGGGCCTGCTGCTCTGACTGTGATTGTTCCTGGAAAAGCATGTTTTGAGACAATGAGAAAGGCCAGCATTTAGAAACAGACCAATGAAATGAACAGAATTATTAGGGTGAAAAAAGACCTCGGATATCATCAAGTTCAGCCTTCAGCCAAATACCACCATGCCCACTAAACCATGCTGTGAAGTGTCACATCTCCTCATTTTTTGAACACTTCCAGGGATGGTGACTCCACCATTTCCCTGGGGAGCCTGTTTCAGTGCTTAACCACTTTCATTGCAGAAAATTTTCCCTATATCCAACCTGGTGCAGCTTGAAGCTACTTCCCCTTGGCCTATCTCTTAGTTTATGTTATTTCCTTCCTTAATGCGTTTGACTTCTGTATTCATAAACAGAACAAAATGTACAAAGCACTTTCTAAATATCAACCTTTGAAATAGGTTGCTGGATTAGAAAATGAGAGAGAGAAAAAGACAGAAGGCACAAAGCCTATAGAAAGAAAGGTCAAAGAGATAGGAAGCACAATGAACTAGTGGCAGTTAAAACAGTTACCATCCATTGAGGTGAACAGGACCAGGTTTGGTTTTTAAATTGCCAGAGGAGAGGTTACTGCCTCTTCAAAACAGAAGGCAGTCCCTTAGGCACCACCAAAATGTATCCTCTGTCCCCCATCAGCCATGGTCTGGGGGCTGAGGCCAAGGCCACAAGCTGATGATGGGAGCTGAGCAGAGCAAAATGAGCCAGGCCTGAGGGAGCATCACACTCAGCAAAGCACATACAGTAAACAAATAGCAAAGCACAAACAGCAAATATTTCACTGATGATTCTCACTCTATTAACCTCACAGGTTACCCAGTGCCTACAGGGAGTTGCACAGTGTCTTCCCAGTATTCCCATACCAGAACTGAGGGGAGACAGTCACTGAGTAGAGCACTGCTCGGGTTTCCAGCCCTCCTCAATCCCAATGGCCTGCACCTGGAACTCTGTCAGCAGCTGTGCTTCTGGCCCTGAGAAGTTTCATCCAAGCACCTCGTCCTTCCAAAGCCTGGGCTTTTGTTCTCCCCCTTTTTTCTGCTCCCACCCAGCAATGCAGCCCTGATCTTCTCTGTGCCTGGGTGCTCTCTCCTGCTGCTGCAGGTCCCTGCACTCCCACATCTGGACCTGAGGCTGGCATCTCCCTCATCCTGCCCCACACTTACACCCCCAAAGCAGCTCTGCCAGCACCTCTGTAACAACTCCCTGTGGCCTTTTACTTTCTGAAGTATGGGCAAAGAAAAAAAAATTGAAAAAGAAAAAAGAAAAAAAGGCAATTCAGAGCTGCTGCGGACAAGCAAGCAAGAAAAAACCAGCGGTGAGAGGCCAAGAGCAGCCCCAGGAGCCGAGGCAGAGGAAGCCTGGGGCCGGCGAGGGAGCTGCGGGTTTCACAGAGCTTCCAGCCCTGCCTCGGGGCCAGCAGCAGCTCTGGCACAGGGCAGCAAGCTCAGCCCAGCCAGCTGCCCACACTGCTGCTGCTCCAGCCCAGCATCCACACCCAGACACACTCACCCTGCTCCAGAGCATGATGTGAGGGAGGGATGCTGCACCCCAAGGCTGGGGGGGCTCTCATCCACAGGGCTGGCCCAGTGCAGCCAGTACCAATGGGGATCAGCTGAGCTGAATCACTGCAACATGGCCTGGACCCCCAGAACATCTATTTTTATTAGTATTTTCCTCCTCCGATGTTTTTAGTGTGCATCTGGATTGGGTTAGACCATGATTCCTGATAATAGTTTGAGAAATACAGACTGTAAAAGCTGAATTACTTGTAAATACAGATCAAATCTGTCTACCATAAAATTTTTTCTCTCCCATGGCCCTTAATAAGGGATTCATTTAAGGGTTTTACTTTTAGGAGTTAGCAAAATTCGGTAACACAGCTGTAAATGAAGCGTTTTATCTTCCTGGAAACCGAGTTTCTCAGTGAAGCCCATGGAAACCAATCCCAGCACAAGAGATTTATTGGTGCAACTGGGGGTTACACACAGAGGTGTTTGAAGGCAGATCCTGTAGGGCCTTCTCCCAACAGCACAGAGCTGCCACAACTACTTGCTGGGGCAAAGCAGGCAGCTTTTCTTGGACACCACCATCTTCCACCTGCAGTGATCCCTGTGACTCTGGATTGTTGCATTTACCTCACTTTACCATATATCATCCAAGAGCCTCTTCCTGCAGGTTTGTTTTTCCAGCCCCCTGTGGGGACAGAATTCTACAGCTGCCGGTGCCACTGCCACATCAGGCACCTACCAGCCTCTCTCTCTGGAGGCAGACAGCAGGGAGATGCTGGGTCTGATGGGTTGCCTCACTGCTGTCTTAGAGCAAAATTCTGAACCCAAGAGAGCTCCCTGGGCTCAGGGCAGGACAAGGAGAGAGATGAGTAACTTGCATTGTGCTACACCTCAACTGTACACAGGCCCGAAGATGAAAAGACAGCCCAGACCAAATGCCTAGAAGTTAGCCAGCTAAAATTATAACAGATAATCCTGTTCATAAAGAATGTATCTGTCATGGGGTTTGTTTATATTTATATATTTCTATGGGTTTTACTCACAGATATAAACAACAAACAAACCTGTGACCCTCCAGGCCTGAAGAAGCAGAGGCCAAATTCCAAATTCTCCTTCACTTGCAGAAGGCAGAGGTTCAATTAATCTGTCATCAATATTCCATCACATATTTGTGAAACAACATGGCCCAAGGCAGAGCTCGTGCCCTTGAAGTTCAGCATTAGAGTTAGTTGTGGGTGTTGGAGGAAACTGCTGATATGATCAAGATTCAGGTTACAAGACCAGATGTTGGGCAGCCCAAATAACTACATTTAAAAAGGAAAGTATTTTAGGCCTTTAACTTCCACTTTTTTACACCAATGAATGTTAACCCTATGGAAAGTCAAGGTAAAGTGCTTTAGGATTCTTGTGAGCCCTTCATACTCCTTTTTAGGATCCCTTTCAGGGAGGCAATAACACAAAGTTCAAATAATTCAAGTTTCTCTCTGATTTATTTGGAAGAAATAGAGTCAAAAGAAGGAAAATATTATAATGCCACAAAAGGTGGTTCCTGCCCATGTCAGGGGATTTGGAACTAGATGATCTTTAAGGTCTTTTCCAACCCAAACTTTTCTATGATTTTCTAGCACATCATGGAATAAATAATAAAAAAGTCCAAGGTACTGTAACAGGAGCAAGGCAAGTAGATCTCCAACAGCTGTTTGGTATGTGGGAAGTGGAAACACATGCAGAAAACTGTAAATTATCTACCTTTTCAGTCTGAAGGTGAAGAAGATTAACTTTGAATATATAATCAAATAAAGTAGCCTTTCACCCTCCAAATCCTTCCAGAGTCTTGTCAGAAACAGAGAGGGGAGTGCCTTGCTCATCTCTGGAAGGGGACTCCTTGCTTCATCAAAACAGTCAGTCATTCTCAGAAAAAGCAACTGCTTTCACTTCTCAGTTTAGCAGGGACTCTGTGCAAAGGGCTTTCCTGAAGCAAGCCTGATGTTGCCTCCTAGAGACAGCAAAGCATGCACAGGGCAGCTGCAGATGTGGGTATCCAACCAGCTGGGCTGACAGATTCAAGCTGTGCAGCTCTTGCAGCTTTTGTAGGGGCTTTACATTAGGCACCAGTGCTTGTACTAGACCCATCTTCATCAGGGACAGCAAAAGTTTAATCTAGTTAATGCAAAAGGTGTTTCCCGCTGTAAATTTTTCTAGGGTCTAATTCAATCTGGTGTTAAGTGTATGAAGAGGCAAGAATTATTATTCAAATGCTTCTAGGTCACTTAGCCTTTCCCTTGCCCTACCAACTCTGTCCCACAGCAGTAACTCACCCCTGACTGATTTACTACAAGGTGGCCTTTTCATTTCAGCTCCTACAACCTCATGCACATGATGGAGGACTACATAAAAGAATTGAGCCTGCTTGTCCCACCCGGCAATCCCAAAAAGGCTTCACGATGCAAGGCTGAAGGAAGAGACACTGAGTCAGGCTCAAGATGCTGCTGATCACAATCAGATGTGTTTCTCTATTCACTGAGCACTTCACAGAGTAGCAGGTATTTCCCTAAGTACTTTAAATTAGCATTTTAAGTTAGACTTTACAGCTAACTCACAGCTCACACTCCAGTAATCAAATCTACTGATAACCTGAAGAACAATTCCCAACCAGAAGATGTATAGGGCATTCCCACTCCCTTTTATCCTATCCTACTGTTCCAAAAGCCGTTGAGTTAATGGGGTTTATCTCACCTGGTGGGAAATGGTGGGAGCTGAATGCAGAGATGCACAGGCCCAGCAAGAGCCTCACCAGGGCTGCTGTCTCAGCCTCAGCTTCATTGCAATTCCCTTGATTTGCTGCAAGCAGAGCAGTGAAAAATCCTTCACAAGTGCACAAGCTAAAGGTAGAGGTGTTGGAAGGAGAATTGCAGCTATGAGGCTGTTTACAGAGAACAGCATGAGCAATTCCTTCCCCTGCAGCCAACATGGACCAGAGCTGGGACAACTGCAGGAGCCATCCCTGATGTCCAGCCAAAGCTATGCCTGGACACTCATCACAGTTAATCCTACTGGAATAATATCAGGGTTTTTTCCTTTTTCTGGGGTTGATTTCGACCTGAACTTACTGACAGCATCAGATCTAACCAGTGCCAAAAGAGCCAGAGTAGGGAAGGACACCAAACCCCCAGTAATGCAAGCCATCCACTTTCTTAGGTTAAGTTCATAGCAACACTTTTCAAAAACCCAGATAGCTGTCATTCAGCATTTTCAACACATTTATCACACAATGTTTTTCAGCAGGTAAATGACTGAATTACAGGGAAGGTAGATACACAAGGCAAAAAGTGGTGGGAAGGCTGCAAGATTTACTTCAGCAGGACAACTAGGAGCAGTCTGTTTAAAAGTTAGCAAAGCCCCAAGACGTTTTCACTGCAACATCCACTTGCAATGAGGCTTCTGAGGGTGAAGAAATTCCTAGTGAAGCTTGGTGTCAAGGAGGGAAATAGTTAAATGATCTGCAGATGCAGTGGCTCCGGTTCTGGGCAGGAAGGAGGTTTCACCAGCCCCAACGGCTGAGGCTCTCAACCCTGCAGTAGCTGCACACACCGGCAGGCAGAGGTTTCAGAGCAGTCCCCTGCCACTGACCCACTTAGTGGAGAGATGTGTGTGTCATGTCCTGCCACTGCCAGAGAATGCATAGGCAAAAACAAAACACAAAAAAACAAAATTAAAAAAAAAAAAAAATCACCTCCCCGATGCAACAACAAGTTATGTAGAAAAAGAGAAAAAGGGTGATTAAGGATTTGGGTTAATATTAATTCCCTGCATATTTTTCTTGCAGCATTGCTCAACAAAGCTTAACAACAATAATATTAAGGAATATTAATTAGTACTGGGGAATATTCCACTCTGAACAGAGCATATGAAGCATTTCACAGGCCTCATAAAGAAAGAGCCAATGGATGAGCTCTCATGAAATGGAAATATCACAAGAAACTTTGCCTGGGTCCTTGATGGACTCCTTCATCAAAGAGCCTCAGAACCAAACCCTCATTCCTTGGACCCTCACATATTCCACTTTAAAAAAAAAAAAAAAAAAAGGAATTGCTTCTTCCACCTCCCTTCCTCTGATTTGGGAGCATTCACATTTCCATAGATGTAGCAGCTATGCAGGTAAAATTTTATGGCAGAGCAAAGCACTGCTGAGGAGAAATGGTTTTGTCATGGATCTGCAAGTAGGGCACAGATTTATTTATTCCTGTTAACACCTCACTGCTGAGGCCCCTGCTCCTCTATCAGGTGACAAAACTGTGGCTGGTACATCTCCACTGCTGCATTTTGTTAAGAGCCATCTGAAAGACTACACCCAACTTGAGAAAAGCTTATCTCAGATGGCATTACAGGATAAGGGGGGTAAAAAGGTGCTGTATTTTAAAATACACCTTCTCACACACAGGTAGGAAATGGCAAGAATATAGAGCTTATAAATAAATTTTGACTGAATTAAAGACTGTTAAAAAGCAAAACATTCCCATGTAGGGTGGGAGAAATGGGAGGATAGAATTTCCTTATCATTAATGACTTTATATAACACCTTTATTTCACCAACTATAAGATAAAAGTAATATATTAACTCTCAAAGGTACGGAAGTGCTCTCAAAAGCTCAGGCACTTGAGGCTGGTACCTTCTTAGTTGCTCATCTATGGAAACAGACTTGTAGGGAAAAAAACCAAAAACCCAAGGAAAAGGACCCCAATCTCTCATCACAAAGAAAATTTCCTGTTTATTTACACTATGAGTTCAAATCATTCCATAGCAGTATTTGCAACTGAGATGAAGTAATGATGATTTACCCACTGCATGCAACTAATATTAAAATTTGTCAAGTTAATTCCAGGAATTCTCAGGTATACATTGAAAATCTGGAAAGGTGAGTAATTTAAATTAATTTAATCCACAGCACTAAATTACCCTATTGGTTTTTCTTCAAGTTTTTTTTTTTTTTTTTTTTTTTTTGTTAAAAGATTTGCCAGAAATTTATCAAAAGGAATCCTATTCTGTTGCTTATGATTAGATTTAGTTTAGTTTTCTTGAAGGAAGCTGTTTCAGAGGATTTAGATCCTTTGTATTTATTCTTTCATCCTAACATAGACAAGCAGCTCTCAGCCACTTAGCAGATATATTTTACAGAACAATTCTGTTCATACCTTCAAATTTCAGAGCACCTATCTGAAGCAGCTGCTTGAGATGGGATTTTATGTTCTCTGATTTTTCTCATTCCAAGTAGTTTTGTAAGTGTAGAATCATGCACTTGTACCACCACTGCACTCATCTAATTGCTTGCCAGCCTCATAAAACATGTTCCTTACAAGATCTTTAATGCTACTTCTAAAATGGATGAAAATTTTGGAATTATGCTTACTTTAAACAGCCCCTCTCTCCCATGAAAAGCCAGATTGGGAAGCCTCCGGGATGTGGAGAGAGATAAAAAGGCTGTGTGGAAACTATACTTGTTTGCTTTCTGTGTGCAGCTGAGATGGATTTAGAATGCAAAGGAAATTTATATGAGTTCCATTTTTCATAGCACTGGGAGCTTAGGTCAGCTTTATTGAAAACACAGTTTGGGAAAGTGCAGTCACAGACTGCTGGATGGGGTGAAAAATTGCCAAGTGATCAAATGCCCACAGAAAATAAATTTTCTCCTAAAAGGATCCTTAGTGTTTCATTTACTTTTTGTACTCTCTAAGAAAAAAACTTTCTTCTATCCATTACAAGTTTTTCTTGCCACAGAACCCTTTATTGTGTATTTTATAACCTAAAATATGTAACAAAAAACTGAGTGGCCAGAGAATGCATGCATTGTACAGGACAAAACACTCTTCTCCCTAAACACAAATGCTTTTCTGAGATTAGCTGTGATTAATCCATAGCTCATTCACATCTGGACTTGGTTTGTATTCCTAATATGGCAGAGGGGAAGAGGGAAGGTACCAGGGACCTTCTTTGAGGTGCTTTGCAGTGGCCCCATCTGTGCCGCTGGGAGTTTCTGGCATGTGCAAACCTGGAATTAATCCATTAGGCAAAGTGTTATCCC
Source organism: Muscicapa striata striata (assembly GCA_030060385.1). Classification (NCBI taxonomy): domain Eukaryota; kingdom Metazoa; phylum Chordata; class Aves; order Passeriformes; family Muscicapidae; genus Muscicapa; species Muscicapa striata. The sequence goes on along the minus strand of JAREIS010000058.1, from coordinate 1,915,158 downwards.
ACAGAATTAGGTACTGGATGTGCATTAATTATTTCAATCTATCCCTTGAAATCCACTTGGAGAAGCTGCCCTGTTTTTACAGGCAAAACAAGTGAAGGTATTGGAGCCGATAACACTCACGAGGATTGTGCTGGGGTTTAGAGGAAAAAACACAAGGTATGAATGTAAATAAATGTCCTGCTTTTCTTCCCAGTAAAGAGCAGATTCCAAACTGGGTGAATAATTAATTCCCCATAGCATTGATTTCAAGTTAACAAAGGCCATTTAATTCAATGAGAACAGATTTAGCCACAGAGCAGACACAAGTGCATCATCAAAAATGCAAAAGAAACAGAGAATGTGTGTCAATAATTAAAAGATGCATGAAAATGTCTTTTTCTAGCACAATATTCATTATACAAAGAATATTTACTCAATCCAACAAATTTAAGTTTGGAGAGTATGGCACTACACTTTTTTTTCTGGAAAATAAACTTTTTTCATTACTCTTGAAATTCGCTGTATTCCACCCTGCTTTCAGAGTAAACTGACAGTTTGTTCTTCTGCAATTCATTTTCACATGCCTACACATTAGAAGCCAGCAAAAAACAAGAGAAAAATGCCTCTAAACCCTTTAATTTAAAAAGTATAATTTTTCTAGAAATATATCTCAAAGCTGTATTTCTATTTTATCAACAAAACTTATCAGTGCTTTACTCCAAGTCCATAGCAAGAGCTACATTAGAACGATTTACTACAAGGCAAAAGAGCAGGAAGGACCGAGTCCTTCAGCTCATTGCACAGCACCAAATATATATATTTAACATTAGAAATATTTCTGCATTTCCACTGAAGAACAGCACAGCACATGCACAAAATACAAAGGTCAAAGGAGAAAGTCTATGCACTTGAAGCAAAAGAAATCTGGCTTTGTAACCTGCTCTACCTGATACTGTTTGGAATATAAAACTGGTTCACCAAAAAATGATGGAAAAATAAAATCACTATGTATTTTCGTCAGTCTATTTTCTGCCTGGACAGGACAAAAAAAGTTATTTCCTAACTGATTCTATACACCTGAAATTCATTGAACACAACAGCGTCCACTATCACATAGTAGGTTTTTATCTAAATTAAATTACCTAGGTATGAAGATACAGCTAGAGAGCAAACTTTATCTTAATTATTTAATTTCATTTCATAAAGATACATTTAATTTCATATGCTGTAAAAAACAATGAAACGGTGAAATCATAAGCAAGTCTGCACAGACCTTAGACAATTTTATTTCACCAAACTAGTGCCACAAGCCTGCAGAAGCCAAATTTCCCTGCTAGCAAGACCCATCCTCCTCCAGTATCCCACTGTTAAATATCTCACTCTTGTAAGTTTATGATCAGAAAAACGTCCCTAAAAGAGAAGAAGTCTGACCAGCTTGGACAGAGAAAACCTGTTCAGTTATTACCATGCTAACAATTAGTGATTCAAACACTACGGTTTTCAGACGTGCTTTACAACAATAAAATCAATTTCTTCTCTTTTCCCTTTCACATTTCTAACACTATCATAATGGTAGCAGCATCAAAAGGGAAAAAAATCTTTATCAAATTATATGCAAAATTATCTACTCTTTATAAGCAGCAACTGAGTGACAGTTTTATGCTGCTATTTATAATCTAGGTAAAGCTAAATAAAGTATAACACTGGACATACTGCTTCACTTAAAATTCTCAGCTGACTGTGACACAGAAATACCCTCTTGGTGGGCTGTTCAGAGATTAGTATTTCTGCAGCTTTTAAGAGATTAAATTCTGCAGCTGGTTATGCTACCTGCAAAATAACCCAGTATCAGATATTGGGTGTAGAATTCATGCACACCCAATTTGTAATTCAAGTTAAGATTTTCCAAAAATCATATTTCAAAATTAGTTGTACTTTCAGGTTTTTTGGGAAGTGTTTTAAAAATAAAATAAACTCTGCCATTTGAATTTCTCTTAGCAGATTACTGCAATTGGAGTAAAGAGGGTACGGTACATTTGTCTCTTTGCATACGGATTTGCTTCTAATCAGAAATATCTTCTTCTGCAAACTCAGAAATATCAAGCTCTACTGGCAAGATGAACAGCTTAAATTTCACCATCCAGAAAGTTACCCAGCAATATATCAATATTTTTATCAAGTTTTTTATCAATAATAAAAGCTCTAAATAATGTTAACACATGTGGATCAGCTTGTGAACTCTTGACTCCCAGACGCCCTGACTGACTACTGATTTCCACAGAAATGTTTTGTGCTTATTTTGGTGTGGTGGAGTCTGATGGCACCAGCATTTTCATGGAAATAATGCATAGTCATTTTGCTCAATGACTACTCACTTTCCAACTGAAGAAGCAAAATTGATACCCTTATCTTCAGTTAAGATTTGTATTTTATTTTTATTACTGAGCAGAAGTGTAAAAGTGAAAGAAACCAGTTCCACATGCTGCTGCAATATTACAGAGAATTTGGCATTACTCTCCCAATTGTTTTTGTCCAAGTTCCTCAAACCACAAATGTACCACTTGGTGAAAAGAGAACCCCAGGAGTTTCTACAAAACCATGCCTGACTTTATTTTAAAATATCCTTTTTAACCTTATTACATCACATAGGAATCAAAATCTATAGCACAAGCAATGGAGATGGTTATAAGGCATTGTATTTGAATGATCCTTCTCAAACACCTGCTGCACAAACTTCCTGAGTACTTGTCAAAAGGCCAAGAAAATGCATTTAATGCAGACAATTTTAACAGTGGGGAATGAAGAAAACAAAATGATGTCATCAAATTCCTACCCATAGTTACCAGAGTGTTCAGTGCCGTCCTATTTGCAAAATCCCTCTGTGCTGTAAAAAGTTGGACAAAATAGGACTTTGAGCACGAAAAAGGGCTTGCAGTGTAATGGTGTTCTGAGTGCTTGTCAGGAAAGTTCAGGGAGGAAGAGTAAACCCAGAGCCATGACATCAGCCAAGGACATTTTTATGTTTGCTGCCCCCCTGGGCATTGCACACCAGACACTCTCCAGGCTGGTTTTAATAATAGCTTTATAGCCACAGTTAAGGAGAGAATGACTGCTTTATTATCCTTTGCAGGCAGATAAATCACATTGCTTACACCTACCCAACTGACTCAGCTCTGTGTTACAGCTTTCCATCCTGACCACTTAATTGTCCTTTCATCAGGGTTTGTAATGATACACTCCTCTTTGTGCACACCATACTACAGATACCTTTGACTTACCTTTGCCTTTCTTTTATATTCTAGTTGTGCTGTACTTTGGTCAGAAAAGATCAGGTCTGTGTTTCAGCGTGGACCACACAAATCAGAGCTTGGTGCCACATTCTCAGAAAAACAAATACATTTTCTTGTTCCAACACCTTGCTGCTGAATGTGGGTGCAACCCCAGAAAATCCCCCATCATTTACCACGGAGCAGCTGCATGAAACCAGCCTGGCAATTTTGGGAACTGCTCAGGAGCTGATTGCCCAGCAGATCACCTGTGATTTTTCTGGTTTATTCTGGCCTGCCAAAGGGCAGAACATGGGCTCAGTGGAGGAGGAAGCCTTTTCCCTGTACCTGCTCCCCTCCAGCACTGCACAAGCTGGCTCTGGGCCCCATTGCCACAACAAGCTGTATTCTTCTGCCAGAAATCTCCATCCTTTTTGTCTCTTTGGTCAGGTTAATACCACTAAACGTGTTTATTATTTTCCCGTTCCTTTCCTTCAACCTTTCTTCCTTGTTCAAAACAACTGATTTCTGGGAGACCTTTGGGTATTTTGAACATCTGGCTATGCAGCTGATTATGAAATGGCTTGAATATTTTACAGAGATTGGTTCCTCTGCTGAGACACTTTTGGGGGCTGTGCTTCCCTGCCTGACAGCAACCACAAGATCCATGCCCACGGAGTCCCTTCCACTTACAAACTGTGGTGACAAAGCCAAGCTCCTGGTCCCTCACTCATGCACAGCCTGGCCCCCTCAAAGCCTCAAAGAGCAACATGACGCTTCCCTTCAACAGATACGGATCTACCCCCCACACACCGCCCCAGCAAAAACACATCTGAGGCTCTCCTGAGCTCAGACAGCCAACACCAGGTGTGTCTGGGAAAGCACTCATTCAGAGCAGCTGAAAACTCCTCTAACTGAGGTAGAAATTGTTACCTCAAAATAAACTAAGTGTAGGAGCAGGCTTTATCATTTCAGGGCTCTTCAGCCTCTGTTTTTTTACAGCAGGAATTATAAAAAACCAACCAAATAAAGAAGAGATTGACTTAACCAGGGCAACAGCTTAAGTCGGTGACAGCTATCATTTTCCCAAACTTGGGACCTTTAAGGTGACTGAGCAAGCAAGCAATCCTCTGAGAAACACAGGAGCAGCCAGACAGGTGACCCCATGGATGCAAGAAGCAGCAGCAAGCTCTGGGATCAGTGTCCCACCTCTGCTCCATGTCAGACCCTGCAGAAAGGCAGCACAGGCTTTCCACCAACCAAAGAGGTGTCATGCCAACCCCACTACACAGCGTGAGCAGGGGCTGCTTTTCCTTTGAAGTACCTGGCTCCAAAGAAAGCCTTTTGACACCCTCCAGGCAATCCGTGTATGACACAATGTTGTACACCAACACTTTTTTCGTTTAAAGTTAAGGGTAGTGAAAAGGTTGGTTGTTTGCTTTCAAAACATGACTATCTTTGCAAGAGTTACTGCATTCATCCATGAAATGGGACATGCCTGCAGAGCTCAGCAGAGAGGACCCAATGCCTCGGCACAGAATGCTCTGCACCTCTGTGCCTGAGCTGAAAATTTGGCTACCAGCACATCCTGGAGCTTGGAGAAAAATGAAAAAACACTAAATGCTCTTGTGTTGTAATGCCAGACTAAGACTGCAACAGAGCAGCGTGACTCCAAGTGCTGCCAGACAGGCTGAGGCAGAAAGGGAAGGTGACAAGTTGGTTTTCCTTCTTCCATTTTTTTAAAGGCAAAATACCTTTTTTATTTTTTTTTTTTTTTTTTTTAATCAGAAGGCAGCTTTGACTCTGGATTCAAAATTGCCAGACACAAAACCAAATTTCATATCCGTATAGAATAACCACTGATACACAAATTCTCTCTCCTCTTTTATAAGCAGGACCATGAACTGCAGTATGAATTTTCTGAATATTTCTCGCCAACTCCCACTCCTCCATAATGAGCAACTGGAAAGTTTCAATCTGAATAATTGACTCTATAGATTTAGGGAAAAACAAGTCAATTTACTATGACAAAGGGCAAAAAAAGCCCTGTTTTTGCTCTCTGGAATATACTGTACTGGCTCTTATAAGCAAGCAACAAAACACAGTTTCTCATTCAGAAGTTTAAACTCAAGTCTTATGAGGTTAGGCTATATCTTTCTCATAAGAAATACAAATTCTAGGTAATCACAAAATACAGTACTGCTCACAGAGCTGTGATATTTTAGAACTTCTGATATTAGCTGCCACGAGAGATGCAAAAGTGTCAACACATCTGTATTTGAAGGTTTTCTTCTTATTCAAGAACATTTCACCCCTTCATTCCAAACATGTGCTGGAGTTGGAATAATCAAAATAAAAATCTATACTGAACTTTCGATAAACATCTTCAATTTGACAATGCTGGTATTGCCTTTGCCCCATTATTTTGCATTTATGTAGCCTCAGAGCACTCTCCTCCTGAAGTGACTATTGGTGAGCCAGTGACAGATACACTGGAAGAAATACAGAGATATAATAGGATTCCCTTCCTGCCACCTTCCAGAGCTGCAGGACTTGACTAAATCAGTGATTCTTTTCAGTTTCAGTGAGAGCCTCAAACTTTTGGGTTCACCCATTGCCATTTTCTCTCACTTACGTGCAACGTGCTCACCGTCTTTTCCTTCCACATAAACATAGGTGCAATACCAGAGACCAAGGGTGTATGTACATATATTTATATTTATCTACATTCATGGATACACCACATAACCCTAATACATATTTTTATATGTGTGCCTATATCTACATGCACTCACCCAAGCCATTTCTTCTCTCTATGGAAAAGAAGAGTAAGCAGCTTTGAATGGATTCATAAAAACAGACAATAACATATTTTCCACTTGAGTGGAGAGGAACTACAGATTCATTTATAATTTTACTCTATTTAAAGGAAGGGACCTAAACAATACAGACAAAACAGTGGAAAATTAAAGCATTTCATCTGTTCAGCATTTTCTGTCCTGTTCTTGCTAGTGGTAAACAGCCCTAGCAGTGGGCAAGCCCTGCTTGCAGCTCAGGAAGCATCCCTGAACATGCTGGTATAGCCAGGGAACAGCTGATGCCCCAGGCACACAGCAAGGATGCATCTTACAAAGAGACACAGGGCTGTTCTCTCTGGCCAAAATCTGTTTTTCTGAGTGAGAGTGTGATGTTTTCCTGCATACAGACTGGGCTTTGCCAGGTCATGAAGTGCCAACTCAACTACATAAGGGACAGTGCTGAAGCTTAAAACAACATGCACTTGTTAGTACTCACATCCACTAGCTCTGCCTGATTCACTACAATCTATTTCAACAACCTATTGTCTGGGACATCTGTATCACAAGCAATCAAAAATGCTGCAGACTATATTCATTCCCAACTCATATCCCAAGATCATGACAAAATAGCAGCATCCTCTGTTTTCTTTCTAATCAAGTTCTTTGCCATACACATCTCCATATTTTTCTGTCATTGAGAAGTTAAAAAAGGGGTGTATTTATTTTTTGAAGAGAAATCCCTAAAGACCTGGCAACCACATGAACCCCAGCAATCGAGGTTTGAAGAAAAATTACCACTTTTTTGAGACAGGTGAGAAATTAATAATGGTCAGAGATGCATTCTTTGGAGGATAAAAAGTCAGGGTAATAAATGAAAACAGCACATAGTATCTTAGATTATTGGGGAGTTCGTGTGGTGCTTTACAGTATGTCCTTAACTGCATGGACAAAAGAGCCATGAAATCAGATGTTTGCTTCCTTCTCTGTTTATTTATAATGTTCCTAGCTACTGGGTACTTGTCAAAGCTCAGCCACCAGTTACAGAAGCCAAAGAGTTAATCTGTAAGGAAAGCCAGGTCTGCAGGACAGCATGTTGCATCTGTCCTTCAAAATACTGTACTAGGAGAGCCTAAAAGATAGCAGAACCTCAAATATCAAAAATATAGGGCACCAGAAAGCAAGATGATAAAGTACACAGGCCACATTAACTAGACCTTGATAATGTTTGTAATAAAAAGGGCTAAATTGTTAACAGAAGTAGAAAGGACTTTAATAGTATTTTATAAAAAATGTAACATATTTTTCTCATTTTCTTTTGACCATGAAGTCTTCAATTGTGAGCACATATTATGCTGCTTTTGGTATTTAGACCATGTTGCAAGAACATTTTTCTTTGCAAAAGCAAGAACACATTAAATTTCATGCCTGACATGTTCATTAGTGCTAAAGGAGAAGTAGCTGCCCAGGGCCCAGATTACATCCTCCTCAAAGCAGGAAACCAAAGATTTAACAAACTGGTAAGTTAATTGCCTTCTTGAACATCCTGTCCAACCTTGAGATGAACCTGATAACTCACCCAAAAAAGCTGAAAAGCTCAATTATTTTTGTCCCAGTGCACCTTGCAGAAATTGGTATTTGTGCTCTAAGACACTCCAGTGATGGAAATTCTTATCTCCTGGTGCCCCAGATGGTTAGCTGAGTTTGCATGCCAAAAAGTTCAAGTCACATTTATCAATTTGCTATAAATAAAAATGGTGTTTTCATTGCAAGCACTCCTGTTAGTTTTATTTTAAAGAAACAAGATCTCGTGGCACTAAAGAGTGGCAAAAATGCATTTTTAATACTTCATGCTGCTGACTTACATCCATTGTATTATTAAAAAAGAAGGAATTCTCTGTCTTTACTGAAATGCCCATAATGGAGCACAACAGCTCAGAGCACCTCTTTGGAGGAAATTACAATTGGCAAACATTTTCTTTCTGAAAAATTAAAACTTAGATTTTTTGGGGGTGCTGGTTTTTTTCTGAAATATCAGAGGAAAGATAAAACCATGTAAACTTACATACCATATTTCCTTTTTAATTCTCATGAAGTCTCACTTTTAAATATCAAACAGTATGACTTTTCTAAATCAAAGAATCTTCTAGTTGTTAAAAGAAAACTCTTTTTAAAAACCCCAAAATGAAGCAGATATAAAGTTTTCACTTGACTCTGGAAAAGAGTTTTAAAGTCTCTGTTTTGGGATCTAAGTTGTGGTATGATTTAGTAACATCTCTTTGCCAAGCTGGTATTGAAAGGTCATAATTTATCTATTTAATTTACTACAATTATACAAGAAACTTCATAGCATCCTGAATTTAATTTAGTGTATGCCATTTCAGATGGAGAAAATTCAACAACTGAATGGTAAATAAACCCATTTATTTTAAACCTTCTGTGGTTTAGTGCCTCAGGATCTTTGGGCTATTTCCCACCTTCATCTCTATTGCACAGAGCCATATCCCCAGCCTGAAATCCAAAGGGTGAGTGGCACAGGCCCCCCCGGAGTGCAGATTTGACCCAGCTAGCACAAAGTTTGGTTGAGCACAAAGTCAGCTCCGAGTTTGGTGTGAGGCTCAGCCCTGCCTGGCAAGCCCCAGCCCAGCTGCTTGCAGCTGTTTACGATAAAAGGTGACCCCACGGGAGGCAGCCTCACCCACAGAAACACCCCAGTTCACAGAAGTCATCATCTTTCTGACTCTCCGTGGGGTTTTCTGCTGCTTGCTTTCAGTCCCCACATTGCCAGGACGATTGTTCCACTGCCCAGGGGTGCCCCAGAGTCACAGCTGGGGGATGCTCTGGCTCTTGGTGGAGTTTACAGAACCTTCTCCCACCCAAGTCCACCTCCTTGCCACTACACCCCTTTCCACTGCAGAAACCTTTCCTTTCATCTCCGTATCTGCACATTTCCGACCAATATCCACGAGGTGCAGTGAGGCAGACCACTGAGAAGCATTCAGCAACTCCCAAAGCTACAAACTCAGCAAGGGCTCCTGTGCCAGCCACAGAAGGACAGAGAAAAACGTGTAGAGGCAGGCAAGCACATGATTACTGAAAAGGTAAAAGCAAATTTAGATAGGATGTGGTAGAGCAGAGGCACAGAACTGCCAACCCTAAACTCTTTAAAATTATTTTTAAAGAAAGCAAAAAAAAAAAAAAGCCAGGGTTATATAAATAGACTGCATTAAAAAGTAAATGAAAACAAAAGCACAGGACACTTGGAAAAACGTGACACATTGGCAGTTCTGCAACAGACAGAAGCAAGCAAATGTTTCATGGGACTGTTTGGTTATGCAATAAAACAGAGATTAATGCCCATTTTGGACATTTTCACAAAAGCCAAGCCACCATCTTTCATCTACCACCTTCTCTCCAAGAGCCGTATTTCCCCGCAAACTTGTTATGCTTTCAGCACTGACTAAAAATATCAGAAAAAAAAGTTGGATTAGACTAGGATTCTCATCCTGCTCCCTCCAAACTTCACAGTACACTCAAGTAACAGGATCCAATGTTAATATATTAAAGACAATTAAGTATTTAATATTTGATACTATTAAGAAGTTTTTTTGATAGGCATTGAAACACATTGAAGGCAAATGTATGCATGATACACCCAACAAAAATCACTCAGAAACACTGAGCAGGGCACAGAAATCCAGATTAAACTGACAACAGGCTTGAAGAAGAGGAAACACTAGAACACACTTCTCTGTTTTTGTTTTAAAGAGGAAACAGTGACCTCCTCTTGTTTTCTGAGGAAGAAGGCAGCACAGCAGCAAACATGAGATCTCTGACATATCTGAATTACACTGACTTGATGCCTTGTTATTGAGTAAAACATAGCTAAGGATACAAAGCACTTCAATACTTGTATTCAATTAAAAAAAAACAAACTTATGTAACTCACACAGCAGTCAGTGAATCCCAATATCATTAAAGCTGGTGCAAACTTTGGCTGCACTTCAGATACCAACTTACATCTAATTTTTTCTTGTACTTCAGACAGGTGGGAAGGGAACCCATGAACTAAGTAGTACCACTGTTTGATTAACTCTGAAGACAATCTGCAGGGAAATAAAGCTGTCATATTCTGGAATTTTAAAAACAAAGATAACTGGGACACATTGGGTGAGTTATTATATGTATCATATGTCCATGAAATTGTATCTGATTTTGTAGACTGCTTCTGCATTGAAGACATGCTCCTAGCCTGTGTAGTCTGTTTTATTCACCTACTCCTACATTTTTCTGCCATTGTTATTAAACATATTAATTAGTAATATCTATATGTTCTTACAGATCCTCACTAATCATCTCTTCAGACCCAAATTTTCACCTGCACATCGTACTGACACTTTTTTGTGAGCTTCACTGTGCCCTTTACAGGATCAGCACTCCATCAGGTACAATACCTCCTTCCTCTTTGTTTAGAGTAGCACCAGGAAAAACGATTCAGATAAATCCATCCTCCATTCCTTTGTGGAGATAATTAGTAATAATATACTGAGTAATCCTGCTCTTCCTGCTCCTGGGGAATTAGCAGCACATTTGCTGTTTTTGTGTCATTCACAGTAATGGTTCAATCCCAAGTTTGCCAGCCAAGGAAGGTACAGCAAGGATTACTTATGTGCAAACAATGAATCTGAAGATCCTCAGAAATGAGGATCTGAATTACCTGAGGATACAGAGTGTCAAAAGTTAGGAAAACAAATCCTTGTGTGGACAGTTCTGATGGACAACATGTATGTTTATCCAAACCTATGTACTCATCTGCAAGGAAGGTACCTCTATCACAGCTTCATGCTGTGTGAGATTCAACCATCACAACCCTCATGAGGTGAATCCCGAGCCCTCTCTGGGATTCTGTGCTCATCCTCACCTGTGTAAGCAAAACTTTAGAAGGTCATTTCTACCTTTGCCTTAGGGGTCACCATCAAAGCAGTGTTTGAATCTCATCTTGCCTCTGAGCACAGCTTGGCTTCCCAGGATCATTTCTAGCATGAAAAGGGTGATGTAAAGATAAGTTACTGGACCATCATCCCTACAATTCTCCCCTGAACCCTATGCTTTGCTGCTTACCCTCTGATGCTTCCCCTTTTGTTCTCACCTCAGCTGTCTCTGCAAGAAGCCTAACCTTGACAGAACATTTGCCTCATTCTCTCCTCCCCTCCTTTTAATCTTACCCTTCTCTCCCCACTCCATATACATCCCACAGGAAAGCTTTCCAATTTTAAAGTACCCAATAAAAAATTCCAACCAAACTCAAACCATCTGCAACCACCTAATCCCAGGTAACAACAGAGGACCTGACTCTGTGCAGGCATTGAGATCTCACTGCTCTTATCCATCCCATGTCCCTCATTGTGCCAGGTCAAAAAATTACCTGCTCTGCCTTATAAACAAAGGACCTGATCAAACCAGGTACTCAAATGAAAAATTTTAGGAAGTTCCTAAAAATTATCCCAGTCTACTTTTGCAGCATTTTGGCCAGCAGAGAGAAACTTAGCTGATAAAATCCCTTTTGTTCAGAGTGCTGAGGGAAAGATACAGGTCAGATGATTGATGTTGCTTTTCTGTATAAAAAAGATGCTTATTTTAATAGCCATAATAATAAAAACTTGCCCCAGAGCCCAGCTTTGAGACATGAGCTGTATATTCTCTTGGAAAGCCTCAACATTATTACAATACACTTATTTTTAGCATGCAGCATATTGAGGTGTTTTATTTATCAATGCTGTATTAAAAATAACATAAAATAGATGTAACACTTAATTCTATATATTTATCTTAAATGCTTCTTTGTCTATATTAGTTGATTAAACCAGAAGGATATAAGAAAACAGGCTGTAATAAGTTATATTTGTTTAAAACTTGAGTTACTGAAATTGCTTAGGATATTTGGGTCATTTAAAGTTATCCAGTAGCAATGAACAGTTGGTAGCATTGTCAGAATTTAGGTAGCTTGTGTTATTAAAAAATTCACATGCACTATACCCAGTACTTGAATATACTATGAAAATTAAAGTTTTAATGCACTTGTAAATGTCATATAAAAAAAAAAATATCATTGAGTATTTACTCAAAATACTCAAATTCAGACATTTTCTTTCCAGTGGTTTGGGAAAATAATAAATCTAAATCTAATTATTCTATTCTGCCTTAGTTACTCAGGGAGTCACTGTCTCCCAGGAGTCCAGGTGGGCTTTTTACAAATAACAGCACAGTACATAATGAAAAATTTAAAGATACTATTTATTTCCACTTAGCTGTAGTAAGTGGTAGGCAAAGCCTACCAGTGTCAGACACAAAACAAGATTCCCACTTCCAAGAGATAAGGCAGTGAACTGTATTGCTCTAACACTACAGGGGCAAGATGAAGAAAAATAAGTTTATAATCCAGAGATATAACATGACAAAAACAAAAATAAAATTTATTTGGAGTTACACTGTTACAGTGTGAAATAGGTTACATTCGCTAAGTCTATATCATCTCTTCTTATATATTTGCCTTTTTTAACCAAAAATTTTGTTGAATATATTCCAGTTTAACATCAAGGACTCTTAATTAAAAAAAAAAAAAAAAAAAAAAAGAAAACCCCAGAAATGCTAAAAACTAGTTTCATGGGAGAGAAGGGTACAAGAGGAATATAGAAAACCAAAGCTTCCAGAGAAGTCCGAAATTAGGATATATAGGAAGCAGGAGGAGATGAGAACTGCTATATAATTTCATTTAAACAAACTCTTAATTTGACAAAACACATTGTCCCTGTGAACTGCAGGCCCACTGACTGGTGTCCCCATTTGTTTTCTCTTTCAGCTGAGTCTGCAGCTCCCAGAATAAAGCTGTCACTTGAGCCAGCAGGTGCCTCCAACCCACAGCAGTTATGACACCAGATTAAGAAAAACAGCCACCCCTGGCAGCTGGGCTGGTGCGTAATGAACAGTTTAACCCTGGATAAACCTAATGACAAGTGTGGGTGGCTTTGATTGAAATGACAAGGCAGTTTGTCACCCGTTGCTCTGTCACAGAGATCAGCAGTGCCAGCGTTTTCTGCTGAGTTGAGGGGAAAGCAGCCGGGCACTTGCGCATTTCAGGAGGAGTTCACAAAAACATTCAAAACAAAAGGAGTCACAGCCTCGGTGTTGGAGAGACTCTCTGACCCTAAACAAGTCAGCAGTGGAAGAGGTGCAGCCTCTGAGATGCTCTTGTGAGAAAACAACACTGTCTCTGGAGACTGACGGAAAATTTTAAACAAAAAACCCAAACCAAACCCACGAAGATCTCTTACTTTAAAGTACCCAGAGGCTTTTGACAGAGGTTCTCAGTTACCCAGTTGACCTCCACATGAAACTCCCAATAGCAGCCTGCTTTGCATTACGGGTTGTATTTCTCATTGATGAATGTTCGGTGCCCATAAGATGATAACAGCAAGAGCTGATTGCCATTGTAAATCATTAAATAGTCTTGAGGCCCAGCCATCAATCACCGCAGTTTTTGATGATACTGTTCATGGTGTTCCACATGCACCTGCTAAACACAGCAGCTGTCCTCAAAAGACTGCATGTGCCTCAGACCTGCAGAGACACAGGTTTCTGGTTAACCCTAGCTTCAATTAGTGCATTCATTAATACATTAATATACTCTATGAGATGCAACACAATCAGAACCCAAGTACTCAAGTAACAAAGGGGTACAAGCACAGAAACAGGCAATGGCCCTTTGATGTTCATGTGGCAGATCAGTGACAGACCAGGATCCAAAAGGACCACACTTGGGAAAGGCATGTGATAGCACCAAGTGACAACCAGCAAGGTGAGAGGCACTGTGGTTTTCCTGTACAAGAGGAAAATTAATATCACAGCTCAGACCCCGTGACATTATTGAACTTCTTCTCTGTATTAATTTGAAGACGGTAGCCTTACCATACTTTCATTTTCTACACCCACACATGGTTTTCCTGAAAGCCCCTCTGATTCTGGTACTCAACTTAAGGCAAGCCCGAAGGGGAAGAATTCAAAACATTTTCAGCCTCTATATCTGGAGAAAATTTATGGTGGCTCCTCTGCCACCCACTCTTCCCCATTCCTTTTCAACACCTTGGAAAACCCCTGCTGTTTTAAATTTACAAACATTTCCAGTTACAGATGCCAAGATTTTGAGGCAGTCAATTGTTCATCATCCTGCTGCTCTGCTAAGATCAGTAGCAGGCCACCTGAGGATTGGCTACCCAGCAGTAATCCTAGGACAGACATCTGGGCTGATGTAGACACGCTATCCAGTCTCACAGCAATCCCCTGGGAACTCAAGACCTTATTCCAGCTTTTCATGTGTATTTTTCTTGGAAAAAAGTACTTCTCTATTAAAATGTTGCAAGAAATAAAAAACAAATCAAGAAGTTTGATGAATGCACTCTCTCCACTGAAGCTTCTAATTTAATGCAGCAGTTGCAGTATCACCTTTTACAAGAGAAAAACAGATTCAATGCAAGATTTCCCTCCTGGCCATAACAGCCTTCTGTCAGCTCATTACAGAACAACACATCCATGGTGGGTTTTTTGGAGGATATGTTCATCTTGATCCCCTTCAAATGTCAGCTACTGATGTTCTGCTCCTTCAAGGTAAAGCCAGCTTCACTGTTTTCATGCAACAGATGGATGCTTAAGAAAAATCCTGCTGCCTTGTGGTTTCCAGCACATCTTTGGCATTGCCAGTAACAAGGATAGCATCATAGAGAGCACCACTTTAACAACCAGACACAAACCTTGTATCTAATATCAGTTAAGGCTTTTCCAATGCCTTCTATCTTAACCTAAATCCTCACTGATGTATCTCATTTACTCCTTATCTTCTTTGCACGTGGACTTTTGGACTCTACTATTCAGTAAAATTTCAGCATTCCCAGCATCCTGATATGAGTCACCAAATGGATTTTCACCATATTCTGCATCATACTGCTGTGTCTGTGCTTTTCCATACTGGACATGACACTTAGACACATCTAAGTGGTGCCAATCAGGTTGGTTGTGGTTGATGATTTTTAAATTTCTTTCAATTTGGTGGTTGTAAAGGTATGTAGACTGTATTACAATTCATCTACTACATGCTTCAGCACTGCAGTTATCTTCCATTCCTTTTCATTCTTGCTGCAGCAGCATGTGTAGAGATACTTTTCTTATCTTAATAAGAGTTTCTACTTATATAGCAGTTTTTGTGCAAAAGCAGCAACATGAAACAACTTCCCCTTGCTTTAGCTGAAAGCTCATGAGATATACTTTAAAAGTTTCTTGCCTGGTCTAGTCTGGTTTTCCATTCTATTAGTTCATCATGAATTCAAGCATGGGAAGATACCATATTTGATGGATAAAGCAATTGGGAGTTCTGTTGCTGACTTTGACAGAGACTTTCTGAAAAACAATTAACCATTTTGCACTTTGATTTACCCCATTAGAATAGAAATTACAATAACATACTACTTCAGGAGAGGAAGGTGAGGACCTATTATGGGTTATGGAGTATTGCCAATTCCTAAGGAATCGTTAGATTAATGAAAGCAATGAGATGAGTAGCAACTCCTGGTTCATTAAAAGATTAAAAATAGACTTCAGTGGGGGAGGATAAGGTACTCATCAGATAATTGCTCAGACATGCTGGGAACATCATTTATTCTGCAGTGTAGATGGTGCCAAGCCACATTCCCAAATCACGTTACAGCCCAGCCAAAACCAAAGGCTATCACATAATTCAGGGACAAGGTAAAGACACAAATCACAGTCCTGTCGGCATTGCAAGACCAAAACGTGTTAGACTCACTGTAACATCAGCTATCAAGAAGCTAATTTTAGCATAGCTTGACTAATTTGCACCATGGCCTCTCTCTGTCTGCTTTCACAGGAGTCCATTTACGGTGATGCCTTTAGGAGATGTTCCATTCACACTGCAACACTGATACCTGCTGAGGTGCTGATAAGGGCCAAAAGTCTGGTGTAGCCAACCTAGACTAATTTGAGCACTCACACAGCCACTTTTTGACATCTCACATATTGAAGAGGGCACTGAGGTCTCTGTCCTTCCAGGAGTCCACACAAGCCACCCACCAGCAGTGGTTCTCTTGGAGAAGAGGGAACATGACCACATCAATAACCTACACCTTGGGATAAGCAACAAGAACAGGCCTCTCTGACCAAAAAAGACATATCAAAGGTATATGATTTCCTTATAGCAGAGCATTACTCCTACTCTTCCCCTATGAGAGGGCACAGACACTCAGACTTGTCTGTTCCTTGCACTCCAGTCTCACTCTCATACACACAGCCACCCAGATACATGGTGCTGGTTTAACAGTTTGCTCTCTTGCTTATTTCTCCCCTCAGAGAACAAGCCATCAACACCTTTCTGGAGCTGACAGAACTGCCATGGCTACAATCAGCTCTCTAGATATCTCCTGTCATGAACTCAGACATTTTATTGAAGGAGAATCTAAATAAAACATTATACTCTTTCTTAAATTTCAAGTTCAACAGGCAAGCTGTCTGTATTTAATGGTAACTGCACAGGCAGTTATTACCATGCCAGAAACTTCAGACTCGTTATTCAGAAAACTGGAGCTTGATGTAAATTTTAGAACCTGCATGCCACAGAACTGCATTATGTTCATACCTGTAAGCTGGCTAAGAAGGTCATCAGTAACAAAAATTCAGGAATTAAACATATTCATGTCCATCATTGTTTGATGAACCTGAGCAAGAAGGCTGCTGAAAAGCCCTTTCTTTAAATTTAATTGCAACTACCATTGCTCTTCCCACACTACTGACAGTTCAGACACCCTCTATATAAAAAAGATTACACAGGGAAAAAAAAAAAAAAAAACCAACAACTTGAGTCTCATAATTGCATTAAAATAATATGTACTATTCTTTTATCGACTCACAGTTTTAAATTCTCTTGAAGCAGCAGCAGCTTTAACCAGATCTTTCTTGCAGCAGGGTGGTTATACATCTCTCAAATAATATCAAAGCTGTTACTCCTGTCATTCAACAAATTCAGTATTTTAAAGACAGGAAATCTGCCAGCCCTTTAGTTGCAACAGTGTAATTCTAAAATGTGACAGGCACAAACACAAAGCCTTTTTTTTCTTATATGGGAAATGTGTGTGTAGGAGAACATCCAGGGATATGCACATAGTATGGTCAGAGAAAGACAAATAGAATGAAAGTTAAAAAATACTTATGAATTCACTTTTCTGGATTTCCCAACTTCTGTTTGAATTTTTCAAATCATTTACTATACAGAAATGATAATAAATCTCAGATGGTGGAGAGGTAAATAACTATGAAGACATACCCACATAATTTAATTACAAAGCACAAAATCCAAGTAGCAAAAAGAGAAGGAGAGAAACAGAGGAGATCCCAGCAGCAATAGCCCTCACTGCCTTTGAAACAGTAATGCTAAGCTTAAAAAAAGAAATATTCCATTATTCCTGGCACCTGCTGAGAAAACATTATTCCCTCTACCTTGAGCTTCATCTACCTATATAGCAGAACTTCACTTACTCACAGAAAAGTGCTGTTTATCTGATAAAAGATGAAATATGATCAATAGGTTTTGTAATTTTAATAAGTCTGCAGGCTGCGGTAAACAAACACTAAGAATCATCTTTGATCCTCATGAAATCTACATTTTAAAATGGTTTCAGTAATAGACAGGGAGCGTGTTTTCATGCTGATACACTGAAGAGAACATGTGAACTTCACCATTAAATTTACATAAATATGTTTGTAATGGGATTGATTAAACATTGCTCTTCTTATGCCTCTCAAATGAGTAAATTAGAATGAATTAGGACTGAGGAAGGTCTCCCTGGCAAACTTTGGCTCCTACAGCCATCCTGAAAAGTCCATTCATTAAACTCAGCCAACAGTTCCCAAGTAAGGATTTGAGTTCTTGCCCCCTTCGCCCTATGCCAAAGCTATTTGGACAGTGTGAGTCTTTCTTCTAGTTCTCCTGAAGTAATTCAGCAATCAGTTTTTTTCTTTTAATAACGTGTATTCTCATTTTCATTTCATCTTCTCTCCCCCACTGTATTTTAGGCAGCAATCATCCCCTGCATGAATACTCAAGCTGGTGTTCTTTTGCATGCTACATACAGTTGTTGAAGAGGCAATGTTTTGACTAATTGCATGTAAACTCCATTCTAAGTGCCACTTGGCTTAAGGGCTCTGTCACCAAATACTTCACACTTTTCCTTCTCAGCTCAAGACCCCAAGACTGAAAGGCTCGGGGGAAAAAAGCCTGAAGTAGTTTTCAGTCATACTCACGCCTGTCTGGTTCACACACACGACACAGAAAACAGGTAAGTGCCAGGCACGGAGCATTTTCCAAGCTCCATTACAGGGTGGATAAACCAGAGCAGGCAGAACAAGAGCTCTGCTGAAATACAGCTCCCCTCAGGCAACTTCACTCCTCGGCAGCCCCAGACCAGGGAGTTCAAGACCAAGGTGCTGCTCTGTTTGGTGCCCGAGGCACAGAGTTCTGCACACGCTGAGCAAATAAACTGCAGCCAACCCCCGAAGGAGGGTCCTGCCTTGATGCCTGGTTAATAGTTAATGCACTGGGCAAGTCCTCGGCAGCCAGGAGCTACCTGGGAGGAAAGCAGCAGGCAGGGGTAGCCGAGTTTCAGCATCCACTGAAAAAGCAAGAGCTGCTCCCATCCAAAATAGCACATTTTAATTAGCCAAAATGAGATATTTAGATGTTTCAATCATCAGGTCTTAGCACAGATGCTCCTGTAGGAGTAAGAGGTAGGTAGAATAATTGTTTTTGTATTTTTGTGATGCCAGGAACGCTGTGTCTAAACAACAACGCTTGGTGCCAGCCAGGCTAAGCACCATCATGTTAGGAGCTGTGACAGATGCAGGTGTTGTGTGAAGAGCAATAAGTGTTCTTCAGCTCTGGAGCACATTTCCTAAAGAGCTCCAGATGCTTTGTATGTGTGAAATAACACAGAGACATTTTTTTCCCTCTTTATCCCCACTTCAGGAATACTAACAGCACATACATAACTTTTTTTTTTTTTTTTAACTTTTTTGTTTGTTTTATCAGTTCAATTGAGTCTTGAATTACAAAGGCTTTTTAAAGAGTGGGAAGGGGAAAAGTTGGCTGTTTTCCCAAGGCAACTAACGACTTTCTTGTAAGCAGAAAATGTCACTGTGTGTGAATGTAGCAGCAAACTAGATGCAGGCACTATTTAAATTTCCTACACATAATTTTCTTATTTAATTTCCTATATACATAAAACATCGCTTTGGAAGATCTAAAGGATGCTTGATAGGTCTTAGCTTTCACAACACCATCATGAAATAGGCAAAAAAACCTCTGTGTTGATTAATCCAGTTCTAAAGCACCATATAGTCTCCAGGACCACGTGTGTTAACACCTTCTAAGTGTTATTTGTGTATTGACAACCAGATAAGTAATGCACAGTGAACAAAAAAAAAGCCAACAGTATGGCTCATTTTGATTAAGCTGGAATTAATTGATCCAGTTCCATTTTACTGGAAAGCCTACACACATTCCAGTGGATTTCTAAAGGTTGCAGAGTAAATCATCAACCACAAGTGGAAGTACAAAACCTGCAAACCCATTTTTCTATTTTCTTGCTTTATCTGAAAACCAGCACTGTTTCACTAAGGGGAGAAAGACCATTGAGGGTGATTGGAATTGTCAGAATTATCTACAAATCCTTCAAAAAAGATCCTAAAGTTCAAACTGCCCGATTTTAAAATGTTACATTTCATTCATATTGATTTTTCTTAGTATCTTAATAGCTATCTTCCTAATCAGGTGGATTAAAAATCACCAGAAGATACTATCAAAATAATCAGAACTACAATAAAACAAGATAACGAGGAGTTAAAGAAAGATGCAAACCTCAAAAAAAAACTGCTTTAGGAATTACACCTTTTTTAACTGTAGATCTCATTAAAACTTCAGATCTCATTAAAACTGCTATAATTATTTATACATGCAAATTAACATATAAATGCTAGATAATATAACTACTTTTAGGCATTTAATTTCTTGTGTATAAGATACCTTCTAACTTTATGGAAGAGGCTGAACACTACCATGTTTTTATTATAGTGTGATCCTAAAGCTTCAAAAGAGGTGAAGGCCCCGCCAAAGCCAAAGGCGCAGAATGAGAAACTTTTTCCTTTCCAAATGGTTGGCATATACTGCAGTGTTTATGGAGGTGGCAGCAGCTCACAAAAACACCACTAAATTGATTTTCAACTATCTGATAACAGCACCTTTCCTTCAGCACAAATCTTTGTGTGAGCTGCAAAAGTCTGGCTGAGCAGCTGGGTAAATGCCCAAGCAGTTTGTCTGAAGTAAAACTCCTGCTGACACCATTGGGCAGCTGCCTAAGCAAGATAGCCAAATTAGTTTTAAATTAGCTATTCTTAAATAAGTGGCACTTACAGAAACACTGACATGAACTAATTAGAAGGGGAAAGTTTGACAGAAATTAATTACCATCCCTACATTACAGTCACAGCACATCTAGAGGTGATGCTGCTTGCCAGATCTTTTTAAATACATGAAGCCCTTCAGATAATCCTTCTGTTCAGGAAAGGTCAGCAGATGTGCTGGGCTTTCTCAGATTTCCTCTGCTGATCAAATTTCATGCTACTGAATCCCTCAGATCCCTTAAGATTTGGTAGCCACCTTCTAAATCTTCCAGTCCTGTATAATTCCAATTTCAGCAGTAGCAGAACCATCCATATAAGCACATATATTATCAGTCCTCATATTAATTCTATTTTAATGCTATTTTTATATACCCAGGCATGAGGGAACAGCCCCACCTCTGTGCAATATTTTGCAGAGTCTCACACACAGGAACCTGCTCAGTGATCCTGATTGTGCTGGAATACAATTGCCACTAAAGAGAGCCAGGGTGGATGAGGAAACTCTTAGACACATACCCCAGCTGACTGCAAAGGGTTAAACTGATTCTGTAAAATACTACAACTGAGGCTGAGATTTTTTTTTTTTTTTAGGTTTGTCAAGTTCATCAGGAACAAATTCTGATGACCCATTAACTAAGGAATCTTTATAGACTCTATTAGAATTTCTCACCAAAATCAGCAAGAGTCTCTCAAAGGGCTTAACATGTGGAAGCCCCATCCAAGCCCCTGCTCCAAGTCATTCAGAATAAAGAGCTGAATCTAAATTTCCCTCTTCCCAAATGCAGACTGCCCACTGACTTTTTGACAGCTCACAAAAATACTTCAGAAGGGTTTTGATTAACTAATGGAAAATAGGGGGAAAGGTAGTGGGGACAAGTATTTAAATATTTCAAAGTTTTCCAGAAAGTTGCTTCCCTTTAAGATCCATTTTAAACCTGATATTTGTTTTACTACAACCATTATGCCTAAGAAATAGACTTTTGGCTCAGGATGTAAAAAGAAGAGCAAGAGAGAAAGGGGGCAAACTTGTTAGCTACTTCTTTGCAGCTGAGAAAGATAAAATCAGAGAAAAACACTCTGGAAAAGATGTTACCATCAGATAGGGCTGAAGGTTCATATATGTAACTTCTTTAAGAGAGTTATAAAAAGAAGAAAAAAATAATGTCTCAAGTCTGAAAATAAGCAGTGCTGCTTTTCCATCAGAAGAGAGACAGCTCACAGCAGCAACAAATGCACTATAGGGCTGCTGGGTTTTGAGACAAGTAGTGAAATTACACCTTAGTTATAAGGAAAAATGAGATTTATTTAGCTGTGTGAACAGACAGGAGAGGGAAAATAATAGTTCTGCCTAGTTCACATTAATACTAGCAACATCTGAAATTTAAGATGGAATTCAAAACAAGGTAAATTAAAGCTGCTTCTTCTAGAGAGAAGTAATTTTGTGGTTTTAAAATGTTTGAGTCAAGGAGAAACACTTGGAGATGTGATCAGAATGGATCACATTTTGGAAATTTAAAAAAAGTCAATGACACCAGTTGGCACAACATTGAATATTTCATTATATTTTAGGCAAGTCACTTTGGAAAAAGAAAAGAAAAAAACTCTTGAAGATCTGCTTGAAATCCAGATGGGTTAAACCTTGTTTATCTTCTCTGTCTTGCTGGCTATAATTATGCTCAGAAGTAGATGATGAATGCTCAGTTTTACATTTAAAAGATCAATAGCTTCAAGAAGTTAAAAATTAGGCAACAAATGATGGGTATAGTGATACCCTCTTCCCTTCTTTGCAAAGTTCTCATTTGCTTTCATTAATTCTCTCCAAGATTACTACCTGCAAAGATTTTGTTCTTCCACATCACTCACCAGAGAAACTCCTCAGAAAAATTTAGGCAGAGAACTTACATGTCCTGAAAGAGACTGGAAGAACCAGAAGCCCTTTAGTAATGAAGATGTGACCGATAAATAAGCAGGAAAAAAATGCAGATAACAAGCAAGCACTAAGTCAAATCCTTCCTTAGTAAGCCTCCAGTTAATTATCATATGTGTTACTTGAGTTGTGTTGCATTTGTATCTCTTCAAATTCCAACAGACTATTAAGTGCTGAACCAACACTAATAGAAATTTTTTTCATTTCCTGAGAAAGATGAAAATTAAAAGTCATAACAAAAAATCAAACAGAAAAATGTATGCTTACATTACTTCCATACATTTCTCTAGAAATTGCCTTAAGAATTTCTAGTCTATAATGACTTAGACTTTCAGAATGACCTCCCTTCTGGACACTAACTCAAGCATTTTACCTCTAGGCAACAAATCATAAAATAACATAAAACAACAAAAGAATCCGGAAAATTAGCAGCAAGTTGCTAGAAAGAAATTCATAGAATTTAAACAACATTCTTTCAAAAATTATCCAAAGACACTAATTTGCTACATGGATGACATTTTATGAACAGAGCAGCTATTCTCATAGTAATTCACAGAATTGTTTGTTTCTTAGCAACTGTCATTAGATAGAATTTTTTAACAAGATATCAACAATATAGTATTTCTCTCCCTCTGTATCCCATCTTCCTACTCTTAAAGGATGATTATTAATCCAGCTTGTAAGATGTTATCCTATTTTTGCCATTTCCAGAAATGCACCTGCTTGCACAAAGCGCTGTTGAAATTACCTTACAGAAAAACCCCAAAGTGATGACATCGTGCAAATTTGCATCATGAAGAGAAAAACCTTCATGAGAGCGACAAAGACTCAGAATTCTGGTAAGACTTTTTTCCTGGAGTTGGCTTCACATGGCTGGATGGGAAACTGCATAATGGTAACAACACAGAAATAATTTCTGCTCCCAAAGACTTTATGTTGGGTTCCTTGATTGATACTTGCTGATATACAACTAAAGAAATGACCAAAATTTGTAGCAATTTGATGGCCATGCTATATAATATGATATGCATTACAATTTTTCTTTGCAAAGGTTTAAAATTCGGCTGTAATAAATGTGAGCTGCAAGATCCCAGCTCAGGAATCCAGTTTGTATATATATATATATTTTTTTCTAAAGGAGTAATTCAAAACTTTCAGCTCTGAGTAACAAAACAAACATTTGATAACTAGGAATGCATGGTATCAACCGTTAGAAAGTTGATCTCCCTGACTGAAATTATATTTGCTGAGAGTATTTAAAAAGTGACATTGTCAGACTATACCAAACTCTTGCTTCAGATTGATCTGATCAGAATTTAAATACTGGATGTTCAATTTTAGTTTGAGCTGAATTTCTATATAAACTAATCAAAATTCACGTTTTGAAAACAAGGTACCTCATCAGTTTGAGTCCTGCTCCAAAATCCACATGCCCACACAAAGAGTCTCGATTTGCTCCCACACACCCAGTGGTCACCACTGGAGATTTTTTTCTCTTCTGTTCACCCCAAGCCTCAGTTTGCTTTGTGAGGAGATGCACACCATGGGGAATTGGAATGAATTTACAACACACACTGATGCATTAAATACTTGGGAAGCATTTTTATAACTATTTGGCTCTGTTTATTTCACATTTGGCTGTCATGCAGAGGACAGCAACACTGTAAGTGAAATGAATACAGAACACTCATGCTCTTGGCTGGAAGAAACTCATGAAATTTGGATGAACAACAAGGAAAAAGGGGTTTTTAGTTACATAGGTCTTTATTCAATGGCCAGCGTATTACTTGAAATAAAACACCACCTAAATTAGTATTCCCTCATTAATTTCCTGGCTCTTGCACCTTATCCCATTAGAAAAGCATTTCAGACCATTGCTCTGATGCAAATAATAAAATGAGTTCATTTTTATTTTACAAACTTGAAGGGGTCTTAGGAAAGCATCTCTAAGTGTTCTCTGCTTCAAAACATTTCACATGCTTTTCTTTTTGACAAGGAAATCAGTTTTAGTGTTTGCAAACCCTGAGCATTGCAGCATGCTTTCACACCCCCAAAAATAGCACTTGCCTTATAAGAAAAAATTTTAAGTGACAAATCATAGAGTTAGTTTGCTCTTTTATTTTTTCTGTAGCCACACAGACTTGTATTTTCAAGGTTAACTTTACAAGCTAGAAAACTTTACTAGTAAACTAGAAAGGTTTATTTGCAGTGAAAGTTAAGATCTTCATCTAAGACAGCCACTTGAATTTTAGGTAAAACATATACTGTGATATTTCCTTAAAAAACCAAACAAAACAGCCCACAACTATTGACAGCTGGCCACCCTTAGACTTATTCAGTGTGTCCTGCAGCTGTTTATTCTATCATTTGTGGAAAATTTTCCAAACTTTTCCCCCTTCTTCAAAGCTTCCATTGAATTTAATTTCAAATATATTTCATCATTGTATTATCCAAGTTTTCAGAGAGTTGTGTTATGGTTTCTCCTTCACTTAAAAATATAACAAATTGAAAAGTATTGTCTGCTACTCCAAGAGAGTCAGAACAGAGGTGAAGTTTTCATTACAGGTACATCTCACAAAAGAAATAGGCCAGATAGTATAAGGATTTCATCAGGCTCCACAAGCACATGTTTAACATACTCTCATATACCCAAAGCACAGAAGGATGGAAAACTCTAAACTTGCTGTTCTTGTAAGACTTAACAGAAATATAACAAAGGATTGAGAACAAAATACACAACAGGCTTCCAAAGGTTGGTGGTTAATTCCTAGGAAACTTGTACGACTTAACATATTTCCAATCCACACGGCTCAAAAATTGAGGTGGCTTCTATCACTAAAGCAGAACTTGCACAGACACCAGTGCTTGTGGCCTCTGAGGCTGAGGACCTAGTTGGTTTCTTCTTCTATCTTTCATAGTTATATTGGCAAAGGACTGAAAGAAGTCTAACTTCCACAAAGATGGATGTACCCACTGTTTGGGGCTGAGCACAAGCATTTCACTGTTTTCTGAGGCCTGTGCGTTTGGGTGAGCGGATCGAAGAACTGCAAGTCAAGCTTTCCATTTGCCTGCACGTTTTATCTGTTATATATGAAGTTATAAATCAAAGGACAGAGTGGAGATAAATGTTTTCATTGCTTTCCTGAAAAAAAAAAAAGCTGGTTTGGACTGCCATACTTCAAAAGCTAAAAATTCTGTGCACTTCTTAAAGGACCAAGTTAATTAAGAAAAAAATATTCAGTCCCAGTCTCAAGATATTACTTTAGAAAACATCACAAATCAGAAAAATCTGCAAAATTGCAGCTTCCCACAGACTCTAGAATAACATAAATTATTCTCTTAACACTAAAAAGAATCAGCAGCGAAACTTAAATTTATCTGTTGACCAAAGTCAGCGGAAGAGTGAAAAGTCAACAATATGTTTGTAAGTTTAACACGCTCATGGAGAAAGTAGATACCTTTAGCAGAACACACATTTTAAAGGTTTTTAAGAAGCTGTATTTTCCATTCATGCCACCCTAAAAACATCCTGTATTTTTTTGCCAGAACAGCTGATGTATCTTACATTGATGCATACTACTACTATAGACACTCAAATATATGATTAATTGGAAAAGCATAGGAAGATACTATGGTTGTCTGCAATTGTGCCAAAGAAGTATTTTTCTTCTCTTTTTGAAAGGGAGTTTGGTTATAATTTGGAAATAGGAAATAACCCATATGCAAGGAAAAGAAATAATAAAAAATTTACTCATGCTAGTTACCAGCCAAGTCTGTGCAAACAACAGAAAATGGGTGTCAAAAACATTCCTCACATGAACATTCATTTACACATCAAACTCTTGTCCCCTTAAGCTGCAAGTGAACCTCCTTTTTTAACTCCACTTCAGCTTTTTATCCACGGTCTTACTTAAGAAGGACACACAGAGGGAAAATAGAAATATATTTTGCAGATAGCTTTCTGTATTGTGTATATCCTTCTCATCTATGGCACATAGAAAACCAAAAGGAATGTGATCATTAATTTGTTACTTCACTGATTAGGAAGTCTGCTTGGAAGGGTTAAGACAGAAAGCACTTATTCTGTAACAAGCATTACAGAATTGAACATAGCACTGCAAGGGCTCAACAAATGTCCCTTTACAAAGAAAGGCTACATTGCCTACATTTTGTTCCATTCTGCCAGTTCATAGGGTTTTTGCCATGAATTATTAATGAATCATTGTGAACAGGCAGGAGAAATAAAAGAAATAAAACACGTAAAATTAAGCCTTTAAATTTCTTCCCCCTAGGTGTAACAAAAATGCAGTTCTGAGAACTTAGGACAGCGCATAAGGACGTGGGGATGGTATCCAAAAAGTCTGAATTTACTTGTTTGGATTCCTTAGACAAGCTTGTAAACAACTCCTGGTTTACAAATCTTGTCATTTTGCAGAGCAGCTAAACCATCTGACAAAAGGGAAGAAAATAATTAATGCTAAGACCTATTACCTGTCCCTGAATTGACTAAAAAAAAAGACTCATGGCATCATGGCAACCCCATGATTAGGAGATACAGATATGCAGAGCAGAAAAACAGTGTGGAAATGAGTTGTGCAAGTAACACCTGGTAAAGACCAACATGCTGTAGTTTCCACAGAGTTAGCTAAAGAAAAGGGCACTGTCCAGTTCCATTTTGCAGACAATTCTGAGAAAAATGACTCTGTAAAGAAGTGTAGAATGGGAGGGCTGTTCTCAAACTTTTGCACGTACACTTATATGCAAGAGAGACATTATATAAAATCAAAGCATCATCTCATCAGCCTTAAAAAAAAAAAAAAAATCGAGGGGCAACTCTACAGTATTGCTTACAGGACTGTTTTAGTGCTATCAAAGCCTGTCATACTTCAGAACAAGAGCTGTGTAAACTATATGAAGGTTTTTGCCATTTTGTTATGATATTCAGGTACTAGTCTTGTAATATTCTTGTGTCAACAAACAACAATTAACAAAGTCACCTGCTCATAATTAAAATTATTACTTTTCATGGACTTTTTAACAGAGGGGTTATAGAAGGACCTCAGCTAGATTTCCAGGTGTACACTTCCGTGCCTTTGAAGAGGGAAAATAAAGAATTAAACCTGTATATATACAAATGTGTATTTAAAAATGTGAAATGCCTTCCCTCTGATTGCTCAAAGGCCAAATTTGAGCATTCTGAAATTTGTGGTCTGGTGTCAATAAATTCAAAGTCTGCATCAGAATTCATGGCCTATCTCTAGAATTACTTTAGAACTTTGTTTTTTCCTCATGCCTGACATATTTACTTCAGAACTCAAAGATCAAAGAGAAAGGCTTTGCAAGTTCCTCAGTGCTAATCTTGGTGGCATCTTTCAACTGCCCTTTTTAAAGAATAAGCACAAACACTTGATAGTGAAGTGGAATGAACTCACTGTGAGGAGGTATGCAGCTTACTGAATCTGAGCTCATTTAATGAAAAAAACAAGTTCATTTCCCTAGAAGTCCCTCTAGAAGTAAAATCCAAGAAAGCTTGAAAACACCCCAGGCAGCAGAAAAATCAATCCTTCTGCTCACAGCTCCGAGCTGAAAAACCCAACTGTTTGGTCTCATTGTTGAACTAAATTCATGACAGATCTTGTATTTTTGTTTCTGCCTACTCTGTATCCATAATGTGGCAACAATTCCACAAGTTTTGATTCATATTTCTACTATTTTACCTACACTCTTTGGTTAAATGCTGCTGTACTTCAAACTCTTACAGGTATCGAATCAAAGATACTCCCCCTCAAATCCACAGGCAGGCACCTCCAAGTCAGTGACAACAGTATCCAATTCAAAACTTGAACCCTGTATTCTTTGTGAGTGTGAATACCCCAAGAGCTTTGCACCAGAGAGCTCTGCAGGCTGCATCACATATTTTTCAAAGTTTTCTTCTGAAAATGCACAAACAGGAGCCTGAACTACAGACATTGTGTGACAGGTTAAAAAGGAGGAAGTGTAAAAAGATGGTTCTGCAGATGGATTTTGACCTAAAGTAGCTTCCACACTATTGTAGCCTTATGTGTATCTGTGGATACAGAGCAAGGTACAAAATATGAGAAATACACTTAACTACATGATTGTATTTGGGTATCAGGAAAGGACAGAACCCTAGAGGTTGAAGGGAGGACAAACACAAATCATGGCCTGCCACAGAGCATAAAATCCCTCTCTAAACCCATCGGAAAGAAAAATCTCACAAATCACCAGGACTGGTTCCACAGCATTAGGAAGCAGCTGCAGAACCCTCCTCTCATCCCCAGAAAATAAAATGTCTGTGGCAGTCACCCAAGCTCTTGAGGATGCTGTGTTTGAGTGCAGTCAGGGTGTACACTAGTGGAAAAAATCTTCTGGAGGATTTGGCTTTAATGCATGCTCAGATGTGGCCTATGGCCCATTCAGACCTCTCTTGAGGCCTCTTCCAGATGTACATTTTGTTGCTCTTTTGATCTACTACGCTCCTAAAAAGCGAATTCCTCCTTCTCAAACTCAACGTGACTTTGGAAGACTTGCTCTCACCGAGGCCGCTCCATTGGCATCCAAGCAGGGCCAGCATTTGCACCACACAAATAAATGCACAAAGGAAGAAATGGCTTCATTTTGTGCTGCCTGGTGGAGAGGAGCATGCAGACAGGGCTGTGAGGGGAAGGGCCCTGCCCTTTTGGTCACCAGCTGTGCCCCATTTTCTGCCCAGCCACAGAGCCGCCGCCCAGCTCCATCAGAGGCTTCTCCCACACAGCTTGCTTCAAGTCACCACTCTTCCATGGCTGTCCCTAATCTCCCCTTTTAAAGGCAAGGAAAGCTGTCCAGGTGAGGGCTGAGTTTTGTTTAGTTACTGTTCAGCTGAGGCATCGCTCCAGCAGGAGAAGGGCCCCTCATCCCAGCCTTCCAGAGGGGCTCTTTATCCCAGGCCAGCTGAACACTGCAGCTCCTTCTTCCCAGCATGGCTGAGCACTGCAGACACCCTCCTGCACCAAAATGGAGAATCCACCACAGAAACACCACAGCTTCCCTCAAAGGAGCTTTATGAGATCCCCTCGCAAACCCAAATCGCGCCTTTACCTGTGGCTGGGAGCTGAGCCTGCAGGGTGGCGAGGACGGCGACCCTCCTCCACTTCATCCTGCCGGGCCGGACAGCGCTGGGGACGGCAGAGAAGAAGAAAAAGATGATGAGAGGCTCCTCCACAGTCTGTGCTGGCGTGTGGCCGCCACAGGAAGAGGCTTCACCTCCTTCGAGGGCTTTTGGAGTCCACCTGCCGGCTTCCTCTGCCTTCGCAGCCTCTGCGGGAGGGCTGGGGTTTGCCTTCTTGGTACTGGTGTTTGGGGTTTCCTTCGTCATTCATCCTCTTCCTCTCTGCAAGATGGTTTTCTGTGAGCTGGGGTTTTTTTCCACTCTGATGGTTCCTAGATCGTCCCCACTCAGTCTCTTTTTCTGGTATCAAATTTGACCTGACTTCAAAAGGGGTTTATGCAACTATTCCCAGTGTGCAGCACAGGGCATAAATAGAAATTTAAAACTGGAAGTTATAGTCTTGAACAATACAGCTCTCTAAACTCAATGATATAAAACTCATTTTTAACTCCC
Organism: Muscicapa striata striata; assembly: GCA_030060385.1. Lineage (NCBI taxonomy): Eukaryota > Metazoa > Chordata > Aves > Passeriformes > Muscicapidae > Muscicapa > Muscicapa striata. The sequence continues at coordinate 1,885,053 of JAREIS010000058.1, read as the reverse complement.
ACTTTGTAAGAAATCTCATATTATTGTGCTCTTTTCAAATGCGGGCAAATAAAAATTTTTACTTTTTTATTAATAAAAAGAGTTCATTTTAGACAACTGTGAATTAGAAAAGCTTGAAAACACAGCTTAGATGAACCCTAAGGCTTAAAACTCAGCCTCACTCCCATCAAAACACATCTGGCTCAACAGATCTGAGTGTTTAATGTTTACAACAGTAATACTAATAATGCACTTGAGGATCAGAGTTTATGCTGGGAGGAAGTAAAAGCATCTCAGTGCATAACTTTTTTTTCCTCCTGTTTCTAATTCTTAGAAAAGAAAGAGGAATGTGCATCCCCAGGAGGTACAGAAACTGGTGATAAAAAATTCTGTAAAGTATGGTGGGATGAGAGCTATTGTGGCCACAAAAGGTAAGGTTTTATAATCTTTTGAAGGCAAAGTAAATTGAAGTTCTTGGAAGAAATGAGTCACCTTGCTGTCTGGAGTGATAAAGGCTAATACATGGATAAAATTGTCTTTTCCTTTAATTGAATAATTATGTATTGTGTCAGTTAATACCAAAAGTACTAGACACTGGTGCAGCACACCTTCTGTGATACCCAGGCAGTGCTGCTGAGCCTCTGCTCTCTCCTGGCCTCAGGGAGGGTTTTCTTCATGGCTCTTCTACCCCAAAAGCTCCAAGGAAAGGCTGGAGATGGGCTCCAGGCAGAAAGCAGAGCACAGCCCAGGAGAGCTGCCATGCACTGCACTTGAAAGAGGTGTCATTATTCCCAGAAATGGCTGTGCTCAGGTACATATTCTATATTCCAGTGCAGGCTGGATAAAGCCCTTTCTGTCCACATCTCTGTGTGACAGAAGATTGGCTGAAGCAAGGAATTAGTGAGCAGAATTCTGGCTGCCTCAGTCTCACTAATGCCTTATCCAAAAGCTGAAATATCATCCTAGTTATTGATATTTTTGGGTAACAGTGTTTCCAGAGCAGCAGATGGCACTGCTCATCACTATTCCCCTGACCTCTGTCTCCTCCTGTTATTGATCATAGCTTCTCCCTCTGGCAGAAAGCCAGCAAATTATCACTTTGAATAAAGAGTTGAGGCCAAAGGTAAGGAAAAGAAATGAAAAGCTGTGTAAGAAAGGGAGATTAATGGCAGCAGTAGGCACACTGGGAGAACAGCAGTTGGGCCAGTGTGTTTTGATGTCTAGATAGGGAAAGGTCAGAGAAATTGAGTATATGGACTTCACTTGGAAGTGTGGGTAGAGTCAGAAAAAGGCTTTGCATGACAGTGCCCCTAGAAATTCTCACCTCCCCATCCCTCAGCTTTTGAACTAAGGCAAGCTTATCATTATCCAAATATAATCAAAGTATACAGAAGAGCATTCATGCTTGTATTATGAGTTATTCTCACAACCAGCATGGCATGGGAAAGATGCAAATCATATGCAGACAAGCAGGACAGGAACAGACAAAGAGGAAGTGGTCTCCTCTCTAGGAAAAAGCCTTTCAGTGTTCATAAGGTTTGCAATTCTACCACAAGGAATAATTTGCTCAGTGTTGCCTTCTTTTCAGCCTTTCTAGTCTTTGCATCTCTAGGAGCTGCACAGCACTGTAAAAACTCCAACACCTCCTGCCCACATTGTGCATTGGCCAATCCTGCAAATGCATTTCTACCAACAGTTTCAACCCTACTGATGTTTCAGTTTACTCACTTCAGTCAGATTGTAAGGACTTTGTTAACCCCGGACTAGAAATGAATGCAAACCCTTGTTCAGCTGAACCAGCAGCAATTTTTCTCAATACAGACAAGGCCACAGCAGAAGTATAAAACCCTTCCTGCTGTGCTAGGAAAAGCTCTCAGCTAAACTTGACTCTTCATCTAAACATATGGGTGGAGGAAAATATGTTCTCAATAATTACCTGCACTGGGAAGACTGCAATATTTGATCTGTGATTTGTGAAACAGAATGGGTCAGGGAACTGAAGTGGTCCCTCAAGTACAGCTCAGTGTGTTTAATGGTGGTTAAGGTGCAGCTCATTATCCATAGGATAAGATCTTTCATAAAATAGTCAGGGCATACATACAACTGGTTCTGTGCATCCATATGCCATCCTTTCTCTGGACACAAAAAATCCTGAAACAGCTCTAATGCAAGGGGCTGATTCATTCCCAGAAGCATTCCCTTTTCACACTTACTTGTTATGCTTTGACAGTACTATATATATATATAAAAAAAAAAAAAAAAGCAGCAGGGTTTGCAGTTTTAACAGGAAATAAATGAAAACTAAAAAAAAAAAAACAAAACAAAAAAACCAAACCCACACCACAGTCAAGCTGAGGATTAAAAAAATATATAACTACACACTGCCCTCTGGCTCCTGTATTGCTACCACAGAGATATGACTCTAATCATCACCACAGACTGCTGGGATTGAGAACAGGTCGGTTATCAGGAGCTCTCCTAAGCCTATTTGATACAGTTAGCACTCACAGGCAAAATTAATTCCTACATCACCTGATGGAGGAGCTGGCTGACTTCAGAGATGTGAGAATCCAGACAGACTGCAGAGCCTTGCCCCTGGTCCAGCAGGGAGTGATGCTTGCAGTGGTATAATTAACTCAACAAGTATTAAAAACATTTCTGAGATGTTCACACAAAGATAATGGGTGTTAAAAAAAGCAACCATTTTCACTGGTGAGCAAACTGTAGCCCTGCAGCCAGGCATGCCATTCAGACTAATACACTGAAAATAAATGGTCTGCTGTTTATAGTGTGTAAGCCCACAATTTTTATTGATAAAATGTTGCAGAGTGACAGTCCTACACTACTTCACTGCATCTCAATGCACTGTAGTGCCTTACAGTGCAGCTTCGATTTGCTGTAATTGGGTTCAACTGTGCTAATCCCCTTGGAATGCAGCAATTAATACTTATTTAGTGGTAATGGCTGCATTCCAAGAGGATTAGTCCCTGCCCTCTGCTTTTGCCAGCAAATGGAGAGCTGGAAAGAAGACTGTATAACTACAGGTCTTGCTTTGCAGCTCCCAACAGGGAGACTGAGGAGTTCCTTTTGCTGCAACTGCTCCCTTTTGTGTATGAAAATACTTCTTTTCCAAGGAAAACCCACCTGACTGTCACTACTCCTTGCAGCTGCATTGAGCAAATAAAAACCCTGACAAGTGCAACAAGAAAAAAAAGCAAAACCCCAAACATAAAAAGGGACACCTGTACAGGACTACAGAGAAAAATATGGCCAGGAGTGCATGTTTCCTATGACAGAATATAAACAGGCCCTGATGCAATAAGTTTTTGCATTTCTATTCATTATTTCAGGGGGTTTTGTGACTGGCAGTTTCCTGTTCCTGCTATGGTCTTAAAATCTTCAGTGCAGCAGAGGTTGTGGAAACCTATAAAGCAGTTGTTAGGAAAAAGTTAAAATACACCCTCATTGAATGCTCAATTTTGAGACTACTGAATCTGTAATATCCAATTTTTCCCCTCCCCAGTGAGGCCTTTATGATCTGCTCTGAATCTTGTTGTTGTTAATGCACTCAAGAGACAGATGTTTATGTCATATTTCAAGGAGCCTTCTTTTCTTTCAGGCTACTCAAGCTACTCTCTCTGGCATCATCAACAACCCTGTTAATTGCAGGTGAATTTCCCCAATTACATTGCAGCATATGTGGAAAAACTGTGACTTTATCACTACACACATTCTCAAAATACTCTTTTTAATTGCAGAACACCTTCAGTATTTTCTTGCATGGCTGTACAGAATATAACTTATCATGTTATGCCTTTTATAGATAAATGTTGTGAAGTCACATTTTAAGGCCAGTGACAAGTATTTTCTTTTCATTTATTCTCCTCCCCTCTTTACCCCCAACACACACCTCTTCTGCATATTTCAAATGCTCACCTGAGAAAAAAATTAACTGAAATTCACTTAAACATTTTAAACAAATCAAAAACCCAAGTCGTGTTTGATTAGGCAACTGTATTTTGGCTAAGATAAGAAATAAGAGTGCAATATTCTTATAATCATACAATGCAGGGTTTGTGCAACTATTTCTCTTATCTATAAAGAATGGCCACCTTCCAACCTAGAAACAGTTACTTGTTAACACTGGAAGATGTTTAATAGGTTTCAGTGGCATAAAAACATTATAGAAACACAAATCATCTTCAATGTTTTAAAATAAATATACATGCCTAGATATGCAATTATGCACTATTTCTTGACACTCCCTCCCCCTTTGCACACAAATCCCCCATTCGGTTTTTCAAATTACTCTGTGCTTGTAGCAATCAGATTTTAAAAGCCTTTAAAATTAACTACAGATTAAAAACAAGTCATCTTTTTCTTCAAATAAAGCATTCCTGCCATCTAAGGGTATCAAGATGAGTTACAAGTATTTTACATGACTGCTGCAAATTGATATCTGCATTGTTATAGGTAAGGGGAAAGGAAAAGTAGTCTAAAATAAATTTACAATCTGAGTCGGTGGCAGTAGCAAAATTAACATGAAGCAGTCCTAGACCTGTATGGATACACTAACAATACTATTGAGGTCAAGGGAGAGACTGCTACAAACAAGTTTTGTAGCAGTATGTGATTGGCTAAAAAACTAACATAAGGCACTGCAACTAAGAATGAGTCAGCTCCTGATACTAGGGCATTGATGTACCACCTTTAATGTCTCACCCTTCTATGAGACTGATGTCATGAGACAAACCATCTTTTAAAACTTCTTTCAGTTGCCCTATCTCTCAAAATATTAACCTCTTGATAAGTTGTCATGACATTTATAGGAGCTTTAAGGTCAGACTTCACATTTCAAATCTGAATCCAACAAAGCAAAAACAAACCTGACAAAGGCAAGTACCCAGAAATGTTACCTGAGCTTTGTTTTCACAGAAAACCAGGCTGTGAAGAACACTGACCACTACACCCAGAATGAATGAGTCCTGCAACTTTGTCTTCTTACACACCAATTCAACTTAGAAGCTCTGAGAAAGCCTCTAGACACAAGTTCTTAAGTCAAAAAGCCCTCAGAGCAACTGCAAGAGGCTTGCATAAGAAACTGATGGGCTTAGCTCCCCAGCAGAGAAAACACAATTATTGGAGAGCACCAAGGGCTGCTCCACCCAAGCAAAGGAGCTGGCAGGGAGGGGAGGACAGGACAGTGACCTCAGTACCAGGACAAGAGCAGAGGCTGGGTGACAGCAACCAGGGTCAACCACACTGGAGTCAGGCTGGATGCCAAGACAGTAGAACTGAACAAGCAACAAGAGCCTGAGCTCTAACACAGCCCCCATGGAAAGAGGGGAAGCTCCAGGCTTTTCCCAGCTCTGCCTCATCACCCAAACACCTGCCCAAACCACTGGAGAGCAGTACTTAAAGAAGCCAAGACTAATCAGCTGTTGGAAATCACAAATCAGAGTCAAGTAGTTTAATTCAGCTCACAACAAGCCTAAGCCAAAGCATGGCCATGCTAATCAACCCCCTCCCTCTGGATGTGGCAGAAATAAACAACATTGAGTCTGGAGCTAGCTGCTCCCAGTCAGTGTTCCGAGGCATTCTATACCTGTCTCCATTTCCTTTACTAGAGTTACTTAATTTAAAAACCTTTAAATCATTTTCATGGATATTACTTCTGAGCTCTCCATAGCACAAAATGATTACAAAACACAAAAAAATGATGAATGCTCCTTTTTTTTTTTTTTTTTTTCAGCCAGCAGGCTGCTGTGTTTATGGAGGGAAGCATTCATAATGTAAAGCACTATAGAAAAAGAATTTGTTCATATTATGCCCCCGTCGTTTGCTTTTCCAGCATCTTTGAGTTATGATGAATTCAATAACCACTTTTAAGTATTAAACATTTAACACTCCAGCCGAATCTAAGTCTGTGGCACCCTCTTGTGTCCAACAACAGTATATCAGTTTATTTGATTTCATCTTGATTCAATGTTTTTCCTCGAGAAAAACCTTTTGAAAACAAATTAATCCATTAAGTTACAATTAACACTTTTTGTGTTAGCCTGATACTCTGATTGAGCTACCTCTATTTTATTGTGAGGATCACAGGCATAATATTAAACAGCTAAGAAATTAATTCCAGAGAGAACTGAATAATGGATTAAATTAATACCTGATATATTTAAGATCTATTGTGTAATAGTATTGCATACTGCAACAGCCCACTGGGCACAAGTCCTACATTTAAAACACAAGAAGGAAATTGAAGAAGTAGAAACACAAACATAAGCAAGAACAATAGAAGGAAGAACATGACAGGTTGTGATTACCCTTATTAGACTCCCAGCTAACAAACATCCTGTGTCAGACTCCCGTGAATGCAGGTGCCTCCCAGGTGGGGAGGCTGACTTCATTGCTGTTGAGAATATGCTCAGGTACTTCAAGCATGCTCTGGTAGAAGATGCACATAGAAATCAAAACATTGATTCATTTCTTACAGCTGTATCAATTGATTATACTCAGTTTCTTCTGTTCTAAGGCACAGTATTACTCCTGGATAACAGCAAAAAAGGAAACATGCTCACAAACAAATTCCTGAATGAGCTGAACAGAATGAAGTTGAGCACAGGGAAAAGAGGTGAGGAAAAATAGGACCAGCTGATAACTTCCTTGGGTTGGATATAAACATTTACACACCTATTTCTAAGGTAAGACTGATAACCTGTACTGCTTTAAATTCCACTACTACATATAAAGCACACCAAAAGTGTTCAGTAAGATGCACAGATACAACTCCAGTTATATCTGTGTTGTTCTCTGACCTCAAATTCAAGTCTGCACATGTAGCTTAACCTGTCTGCTGCTCACCATTTTCCCAAACAAATATCTGTTTGGAGTCTGTAGTAATTGTGTTGAGACAGACTGGACTAATACCATCATTAGTCCTTTACTAAAAGCTTTACATGCCTTCTCTTAGGCAGCTCCACACAGCACTGACTCCTCTCCTTCTCTCTGCAAGTTTCTTTCTTCTCTCTGCATGACTGGCTAACCCCAAGCTGTCCCTTACCCATCCCCTCAACCCTGTCTGTCCCTCACACAGCATCTTCTTACCTTGTCTGTGCCTTGCACAACCACATGTCCCTTTCTGCTCACAGCACAGCCAGCAAACTCCATCCCAAACTGCAGCTACTCCATTCTTTTATAACCCCCATCCTCATTGGGCAGGCAAGGCTGTTTCCACTCCTCTCTAATCAGTACAGCTGTAATTCATTGAGGAAAATTGTCTTTTGCACTATCCTTACAAACTATTCTTCCATAGGGGTCCTCACAACTTTCCAAGATTGTAGATTGGATGATCTACAGTTGTTGCAGTAGTATTACAAAACTGTTTTGATATCTAACTGTTACCAAAAAAGACCATTCCACTTCCAAAGAGAAAATACTTGATAGTAAAAAATATAAAAAATAAAATATTGATAGTAAAAGCAGAAGAAAACCAGAGGCAAACCCAGCCTGATTCTGCACCAAACCCTCAAGTGAAAGCAATACTTCAAGGGCGGTGTACTGGTTTTGGTTGGGATGGAGATTTGGGGTTTGTGGTTGGGGTTTTTTTCCCTTAGTTAGCTTGCTTGGGGCTGTGTTCTGAATTTGTATATACAACAGCCTTGATACACACCAGTGTTTTATTGTTTATGCAGTGTCAAGACCTTTCCTGCTTCTCACCTTGCCCTATCAGTGAGGAATCTGGGGGTGCAGAAGCAGCTGGTGGAAGAAGGAAGTTTGGGATGCGTGGAATGATAGCATTTGTCTTTCCAGTTTTCCATTTCATGGCATTAGATGCAGGAAAGCATGTGAAGTACAAAGACACCGATTTAATCCAAGGAGGGGAAGGCAGGTGTAAGTAGGGACATTTCCTGATTAATTCCAGTAAGAATGAAAGACATGAGAGAAACAGTAGAACAAGAATAATGAAAAGAGAGTGCTTGTATGAAAGAGACCAGGAGGGGGAGAACAATTCTTGGACATATAATAAATAATGCTTGACACCACTTGTCAAAAAAATATTTTAATTTTAATAAAAGCAACATCGGTCTCACACATCAGAAGTTACAGGGTTGCATGTAATGCATTCAGGTGTCCTCAGAAAAAGGATTGAGTCCATGACACAGATTCATTTGAGTTTTCACAACTGTCATACCTAATATAAAAATATTTTCAATTTTACATTAAATATCAGTGTTACCTATTCAACATAAATTGTTTCTATATTGTTTTTCTGATCCTGAATTAGTCTTAAAATAGTAGAACAGCAGAACAGTACCAAGTACCTTCCTTCCCCTTATGAAGAAGAACTCTTAATAAGTTACATAAAATACACTTTCACAGATTATCCCAGTATTTGAGAAAAGGAGTGTTATAACAACAATATTAAGATACAGGGATTTTACATGACAAATCCCACTGTTCTATATATCAACCTCCTCTAAGGAGTCTAAATTCTTTGCTCTAGGTCAACTAGGTAATATTTGTTCACCATAAAATCAATTTATTTGTTCATAAACACTTTTTAGCATTTGTGAACTTAACACACAGCAGATCAAAGAGGATGTTAAAAAGGTGGTTTTTGTGGTTGGGTGCACCTTACTTTAACACAGAATTAATTAAGCACGCCTTTCATTAATTTGCATTCTCTACAAATCATGAACCCTTTGTGTCATAGTGCATTGCATCTTTTTCACTTCTGGGTTACTAATCCAAAATTGCTGTGTAAGGCTTCCAGACCCCAAAATCTGATCAGCTCTACTGTTGGGGGTAATAAAAGCTGATAAATTGCCATTTGATCAGACTAACAAAGCTGAGTATTTCAGAATCTCAATCAGAAAACATTTATCCTTCACAACATTCTCACTGAATTTGCACAACACTCCTTACGTCAGATTTTAGTTACTGCTCATCTGCTTCTATTGCAGAGTCAGGACACATAATCAGCTGAGGAATTACCCAGAACTTATCCTGAGGTATAGGTACAGCTGGCATGAACATAACTGTATTCTACACCACTTTCAATTAAACAGAAAAATGGCTCAAACAAGTGTTTATTGGTGTGCAAAGGAAACTCTTAACAGGATTTGGGAACTCAGCACATCATTTGCCACTGTAATACAGGCAATGCTTTCCATTCCATCAGCTGAGCCACCCTGTAGAACTTCATCATAAAATTCTAAACTAAACTGGTATTAAAATAATATTGGAAAGTGCTCCAAAAAATATTATTTCATTAAGCCACTGAAAGCTTTAGAATTGGATAAATTGCTTAAGTTCCAGTAAATACAACAGTTCTGAATGCACACTGTCAGACATGTTTCCAAATTCATATCCAATTAATAAAATTTAGTTACTGCTTATGCACAAAAGTTTTTCAGTGTGACATGATTCAAGTTAGTGAGAAGTTAAATCTGTTTGACAAGGGTAATACACACTCATTAACAATGCAAGGTGTTTGATTTATTGTATTATTAATTCAGCTCGACACTACATAGAAAAAATAAATCTTTCATGAAACAGCCAAAGTAATTCATTTCCACATCAGCATCACCAAGGATCTTCTTCCACCTACAAGGAGTAAGAATAAGAGTGAAATGAATGTATAATTCATGTTGACTGTGCTAAAATATATTTGAAAGTTTTGAAGACAGTTTTACGTAGACAATAGAACACAATTTCTCTATACTTCAGTATCATAAGGACAGATTCAACAGCAATTTTCTTTTGGAAGTATCAGCAATATTGCTGCAATCCCATTAATACAGCTTCAGAAATGCAGAAGAGTCTCACTACTATTAATTATTAGACCAAAACATCATCTGTCTTGCAATTAATGCAAACAGAGGACAGTGACCATGCCAGTTCTACAGGAGTCACTCCTCCCTGTTAAAAACAAGGAGTTTTACAGGTGTGAAATACAATGAGTTAGCCATGAAGAACTTCAGTACTTACTAAGGCTTGACACTGTAGTATTCTTCTGGTGTCACAATTTTCAATCCACCAAAGTAGTCCAGGACCCAAATATTGGTGATGTTAAATTTGGCAAAGAACCAATTATGATCCTTGGGCCAACTTTCCATTTCAGGGTGGCGAGTGAATAATGCTTTTTGTGCTATGCCTGCTTCTGAATCATTCACCTAAACAAAAAAAAACAGGAAAATATTACAATAAGATAGTTGTATAAAGATGAGTTTTAGCTAAAAACCACTGCTGACTGCAGTGTGCTTTTTTTAGTTCAGCCATGTCTTGTCCCAAGGGGCTCATTACTGTGGCTGAGTCTGCTCATCTTCAGTGTGGTGTGCAACTATGTGAGACAAACAACACCTCCAAAGTAGTGGATTTGAACATTAAATCAAAATGCTGCTTTTAGAGTTAGCATGAGCAAGAAAGTACTTCATCAACATAAGAATAAATCTTTAAACAAATTGCAAAACAGAGAAGAATGGATTCTAGGTGAATTATTATAATGTGATGGGTTAGGTGTGATTTTACCTCCTCTGCACCTGATCATTGAAACTGACAGAAACAGATCCAGCTATGCAGACATTTGCAAACATACACACAAAGAGGATGGTTTAACAGAATCTGCAGAGAAGGGAAGCTGAAAAGTGTGACAACACTTAATACACAACGCACAGATGTTTACAGGATTAAATCAACAATTCAGAGCTCTGGGTATGGTACAAGAAGAACCACGTAAATAAAATCAATTCCATTATTAATGAGAAATCCAGGAAAATATCTACAAGATTGCTGAGTGCAATGTGCAAATATCAGAGCTGTGAAAACACCAAATAAGAATTGAGACTATCACGCGAGAGTAGCGATGACTAATTCTCATCCTCAATCATCATCCCCAGTAATGGGATTAGGATATTCAATGAATAACACATGCAGTCCTCGATTCCTCCTACGAGACACCAAAGTAGTTGTGCTCAAAAGAACACTGCCCTGGCAGCAAGGCCACCAGATAATACAATGTACAATTTTTCTCTATAATATCTGCAACTTTGTAGCTCAGCTTAGTATTTACTTCAACAGAGTTTCAGAAGCAGGCATGCCCCACCGCATGAACCAAAGAATTTAACTGAGCAAGAGAGATGTGAATGAAGTACAAAGGTTTCTCCAAAATAATGGCTTCAGACTTCTTAGTTTAAGAACACATTGACAGGAATGAGGGAGATTTCCTGCATAATTGTCTCCCCACAAACTCCTTGCTAAAGGCATGTCAACAAAACTCCTGCAAAAATCAATTGTTAACTTCATTTTCCTCCCACGAACTATGAGCTGACACAGAACACATCAGCCTATGCTTTTGCACAGAATTCCTCACTTTTCTCCTCTCCCTCCACTAACCAAATCTATATTTGATGCACACAACCTTGCCCAGCATCAGCTTTCAGCTGCTTACCTTTAAAATGCTCCCAACAAAGATGATGTGGGCACAGAGGGGTTCTGGGGATCATATTTGTGTTTCCTGCAGTAAGGAGTCTGTGCCAAAGACACAGTCAAGGAGGCATTTGAATTGACCTGAAATGCAAGAAGTAAGATAAGAGGTTTATGATTACTTTTATTATGTGAAAAAAAATGTCATATCCACCACATTTTCAGCTCTTGGTACTTTATCCAGCTCAGTAATACTGGCAAAAAGAACAGAGCTGTCATCATCTTTCCTCAACGACATCTGAAAGACTCCCTCTGAATCCGAAATAAAGCCCAGTTCAGAGACGTACTGAAGCTTGTTAACATAAAATGCAAACGTCACAGAACAACACTCCTTAAAACTCTGAATTCAGCCTACCCATTTCACATGCAAATGATGATATATTACAATTTGGAGACACAAAGGACAGTACAGAAAACAAGGACATACAGTGAACTTCATTAGGTTAATTCTGGTGGAAGGACAAAGTTACTGAGAAGTAACTGAGAAGACAACCAGTTGAACTTCACAAGTGTTGGTAAAACTTAAGAACAAAACCAAACATCTCTTCAAAACAGCCTCCTGGCTCCCTCAAACAGCTCTTTTGGCCTTTAAACTGAATTTTAGAAGTCAGGTTTTTAAAAAATTCTGAGAATTTAAGTGAAACACCTAGCTTAAAGAATTAAAGAACCCGTATCTGATTGTTTTTCTAAAAACTAATTTGGTGACCACGGCTTGAAAAGCCAAACAGGACTGCAGAATGCCACGTACTACGTAAGGGTCGTCATCTCCCAGTAAGGGAAGTTCTCCTGCTTTGAGAAGTTTCATTAGAAGGGCTTATGTCCAAGAGAAACCCTCCATAGTCACTTGAACACTACAGAGAGCACCGGTGACCTCATGAAACAGAAAGCAATCACTTGAGAGATAGGAAGTTGCTTAACTCCCAAAAAGCTGACTCATGATTATTCGGCACCTTTCCCCTTGCCCGTGACTATCACATGTCAACAGTTTCTGCCCTGAAGCAGCAAAATAAGGACCTGCTGAGGAGCCTCCAGAAGGAAATATTCATTACCAATTTATACCGTGGGTTTTATGTTATTCTGAAAGCAAACAGCTGTATCTGGGAAGGAGAGAAAGGTGTCAGAAAAAAGAAATTAGACTGTCTACAGTACTTAAATACATAATTGAACTATTTTAAGGTACCAGTTACTAGAACAAACAAATCTAATAAAGGAGTCATATAACTGCTATTTTATTAAGTTTTTAGCAAACTCTTGGCCACAAAAGATCTGGAACAAGGCCAATTACACACTGAGACTCTCGGCATGCCAACGCTGCCTTTCCATGTGTGCTTCCCTTTACGGAAAGCTCCAGGGATTTAGTAACTATTCCTTCAGCAGGCTCTGTAAGAACTCTCTTTGCTTAGGTCCCACACTGACAAGTCCCAGTCCTTTTGACCTTTTTTGTTTTGTGTGTGAAATTTTCCCTGTGGCGCCTCACTTCTTTGCTCAGCGCTTCTGGAAGCTGCAGACAATTCCTCTGTCTGGTGCTGCCCTTTTTTTCTCAAGGCCGCGACCAGCAGGAACTTCTCAGGAACAGAGAACACAGACAGCACTGCTCAAGAGCTAGTAATTGTCCCCAGGGCAGTGTCACCGCCCTGCCCGCCCGCTCACCTCCAGGTCCTGCACCGAGATCTCCATGTCGGTCAGGTACAGGTAGGGGACGCCGCTGCCGCCGCAGGGCCCGGGCGGGCCGTCGCTGAGGGAGAAGATGTTGGCGAAGGGGCGGCCGCGCAGCCCCTCCTGCGCCGACAGCGTGGCCAGCGCGCCCCAGTCGCAGCTGTGCAGGACGTAGCGCGCCATGCGCGCCGCCTCCTCGGGCGGCGGGATGGCCGGGATGGCCGCCACGGCCGCCAGCAGCAGCGCCGGTACACAGGAGCACAGCAGCAGGAGCCGCGCCATCGCTGAGGACACGGACAGCGCTCCCCGCACTGCCGCGGACCGGCACATAGCACCCCGCACCGAGCTGGTCACCGACTGCAGGGCCCGCCCCTACTCCCCACGCGCAGCGCCGGGAGGGGCGGAGCTTCGCGTGCATCACCAATGGGAGCAGCGGTGTCCGCCCCTCCGAGCCAATGAGCGACAACCTCGGGAGTGACGGACCACCACCCCCGCTGTCAGCCAATAGACTTGCGAGGGCCGCCCGCCTCAGCCAATGAGAAGCCTCTGAGGGCGGGTCAATGCGCGTAGCCGTTGTAAACAACCCCGCGAGCGCGGCCCGGGAGGGGGCGGAGTCACCGGCGGCCCGGCAGCCAATGGGAGCTCTGCGCTGCGTCCCCGAATTAAGGGAAAAGACCCCAAAATCGCAGAGTCCGAGCTGTGAGCCAACACCGCCGAGAGACCATGACAGCCGGCCTTCCCTTGAGCACCTGCCGGGGCGGCCGCTCCAGCCCCTCCTGGCTGCACCCTCCCTTCAGGCGGTTCTAGAGAGCAGCCAGGGCCCCCCGAGCCTCCTTCTCTCGGACCGAACACCCCCGGCTCCCTCAGCGGCTTCTCAGGACACTCCTGCTCCAGCCCCTTCCCTTCTCTGGACTCGCTCAGTGCCTTTTCCAAGTGAGGGGCCCAAAACTGGGCACAGCATTCCAGCTACGGCCTCACCAGTGCCGAGCACAGAGGGACAAACCCTGCCCTGTTCCTTATGGCCACGCTATTCCTGCTCCGGGCCTTGTCAGACCTCACCCGGCCCGGCCCTCAAAATTCCCGGAGCACCAGCAGCGGCTCCCGGGCCCGGCGCGGGAAGGGAAGGAGGCGGCAGCGCTCCCGCCGGCCTGCGGGGGGCGCTGGTGGGACGCGGCTCCCGGCCATGTCCCCACCGTATCCCGGCAATATCCCGGGGATATCCCGGCCATGTCCCGGCGGCTCCCGCCCGTGCCGAGCCAGTCCGCCCCCTCCGGCACCCCCCGGCTCGCTGCCGGCCCGTTCTGAGGGTTCTGAACTCAGCAGCCGTCCCCTGGCATCGCCCCTCCTCTGTGTGCCTGGGGAGGTCTGTCCCATCCTGGAAGCGTCCAAAAACCGCGTGGATGTGGCACTTGAGGACATGCTTTAATGGTGAGCACGGCGTGCTGGATTAGCAGGTAGACGCGGTGATCCTAAAGTTCTTTCCCAGGCACGATGGTCCTGTCATTCTACAATCCAAGGAGTGACTATCCCTGCCCACTGCTAAATCAGTCTCAAAGGTTCTGTGCCACCACAGGTGTTTGGGGTCTGGCCTGCCCTTGGGAGAACTTTACCCTTTAATCACAGCAGCAGGAACTATCTGATTTGGGCCACAAAGCCCGCAGAATGATTTGCCACTCGGCAGAGCTCAGGTGTTACCTCTTGCACACTGCCAGGTGTACGTCAGAGCCCTCACCTCTACAAGGCTTGTCTCTGTTAGTTGAACACCATTCCACCTTCCACTGAAGGCTCTTCCAAGCATTACTTACCCAAATAAACACTGAGCTAGCTTATTTTATCCATCACTTTGCGCTCAGTAACCTTACAAAGATTTGTATAGAGAGATGCTTTAAACTGGGATAGTACTGAGACTTGATTCAACTTGTCCTAAAAGATGGTGGATTTTCATATTTCCACCTGGATCCAAGTATTTCCACACTATGTAAAGAGCAATGTGGCACTGAGAAAGCCAAATTACCTTGCCCTGTGACCACCATCTGCCCCAGGTGCCCCACAGCACCCACAGCTCATAGCAGGCCAGATGGATCATCCTGTTGGGCTGAATCCAGCAAGGAAAACACACCCCCCATCCATCTCCTATTATTTATCTACTGTCCTGTACAGGCAGAACAAAATATTTTTTCCTCCAGTATTCCCCTTGCCTGTCCTGTGGACAGAGATCCCTGCCTCCTCCCCAGGACACATGGAGCCTTTTGCTGCTGCCTTCTCCTGGAGATATTCAGGAGAAACTGAAATTTTCAGAGAAAAGGGAAAAAAAAGGAAAAAAAAAGATGCTCTAAACCCCTGATGTGCAGCCACTCTCTCACTTCCTCAGATCTCAGAGAAAGGAGAAGGATTCTCTCTGTTTTGCTGCAATATTGTCTAGGGGCTCTCAGCATCCTTGCATAACAGGGTCAAGAAAGTATTGCTAGGCACTGCTAGTTCTCCTTTTCAACTCATGTGCTTCACTGCTTTTAAAAACCAGTAAATAGACAGTAAAATCTCACCATAAATGGAGCCAAGTTTACTTCCTCCAAGACTGAGTTCATGGAACAATCTTAATTCCAGTGTGTTTTATATGTGATGATCTTCAGGCTGTGTCCCTGGACAAGGTGTATTTTAGTCAGAAGGTGGGCAAGGTCTCCATCCTGGCTTGTGTCATGTTTTGTCTGCCCTCTCCAGAGCTGGTTTTCCCTGAGCCAGCTCTCTCTGTGGACAGCCAGTTGCTGGATGGGCTGGGCACGGTTTCTCCTCAGACAGCTCTGGTCCAGGCTTCCTGTCTAGGTCATGCAGTCTGTCCGTGAACAGAAACCTTTCTGTGTCCAGATAACACTGGGGGCTGTGCAGTCTCGCTGTGTGCAGCGCTCGTTCCTGAGCCAGCCCGGCTCTCCGCATCCAAATGACAGCCAGGGTGATTAAAGTCACTTGCCAGGGTGATTAAAGTCACTTGCCGGGGTGATTAAAGTCACTTGGTGCTGCCTTTGGCAGAAGAGACTGACCTGTGAGTCAGCTCTGGCAAAAGCTGAAGTGCTTATTACTGCTTTGAAGTGCCAATGCTTGGTGCCACATGAGACCCACCATGCAAATTGTTTCTAAAAATGTTGGTTAGATTCTCTCCTGAGGAGATACCAGCCCTGCTGCTGCTAGAAGTGGCACACAGCACAGACCTTTGCTGAGCAGAGAGGTGTTGCATGCTTGTGCATAAGACATTTATTTGTTCTCACCCTCAAACTTCCTGAATAACCTTGGTTGGGAATTTAGTTTGTGACTTTTCCCTTGGTGTATTTTTAGAAGATAGGTAAAGTTGTTATAGCACTGGCCTGGTATTCAGCCAAAAGTCCTTTACTTTTTTAACAGCCACCATGCAGGCAGTGTCAAGGCAAGGTTCCTCTGTGCAGAACCTGTTAGGGACCAGAAGTGTTGTTCCATTTTCAGTCAGAAAACCTTGTCCTCAAGCTTCAGTCAGAGCTTGGGCTGCTGGCAAGGGCCACTGCTTGTGACACTGCTTTCTAGGACACTGGGAGATGGGCAATAAGACTGGCTTGAGAACAGTGTTATCAAAACTAGCACATACACCCAGAATGTGTCAGCAGCCACGTTCTGACTGGTTTTGTTGGTTTATATTAAACCTGGTGTACTAAAACTAGTAGCTATAGAGGATTGTTCAGTCTGGAAGCAAGCTGTCAGTGGCTCATGCTGATAATATTTGTCCCACCATATATGAGTACAGTGGGATGCAGCCATGCCTCTTAACACTCCAGCTCAGTTTGCTCTCTGAAGTCAAGCAGATCAGCAGTGAAAGAAGAGCTCTCCAAAGACGTTCAGGTGCTGCAGGAGATGACAACAGTTATCTGAACACCACCCACCAGCCCCTGTGGGGCCAGGGTGATCCACCTCACTGTGATCTCATTGTTATGAGGTGAAATGCCCCCTGTGCCATACAGCATTTTTAAACTTTACTCTGCTTCGGGATAGGCTTTTGCCCAGAACCTGGCAATTAGGAAGGCCTAGTTAAGAAGCCTGGTTAGTCTGAACCACAATGTAAGCACTCAGGCACAGGCTGATGGTCAGGAACACATGAAATGACTCAATCTTTCAGTTAGTCTCTACTATTTTACGTGGCCACCATGACAAACACACCATTCCAGTTCAGCTTAGTGAGAGCCACTTTGCAGCCTTGTCTTTGCATTGAATTCCCTTTGGTAACAGGACTTTCCCACCACCACCAGCTCCCAGGGGTGCAGAGGGCCGGGCACGCTGGTCTGTGTGTCCGTGTGTCCGTGTGTCCGTGTGGGTGTTGGCACGTGTGTGTTTGTGTGCTTGTGCTCCCACAAGTGCTTCCCTGCAGCTGCAGCACCCGAGCACAAGCACGTCAATGGTACGAAGCGTTCCAGCTGAGTTCATTTCCTGCTGATAAGTCCCTGCAGAGGAGGGTGAGGCTCGGTGTCCGCTGACACTGCTTTACTGGTTTGGTTTAGTGCTGAGGGACACAGGCAGACAGCTCGGGGCACACTTAGCAGAACAGTGGGTTCAAAAATCAAGTTTCTCACAGAAAAACGCTGCTCACGTTCGCTTCCTGTCGGGCTGCCAGTGTCAGACCTGATGCATGAAGCCAACCCAAAACAGGATGTTGGCTTTTCAAGCTGATTGATCTTTGAAATGCAAATGTTGTTTCTTCGGGGGTTACCTTATCCCTCCCCATTTTTTTTTAGTTGAGAATTGAGAATTGCTTGAGTCGAAACAGGAAGGGTTGAGACCCCATTTTCAGGAGGTCAAAAGCTCAATATAGTAACAGCTGCTGGTTAGTGGTGTGATTTCCAGGAAATTATGTGGATAACAGCAGGCAAAGCCAGGCAGAGAGGTGGACAGAACCACCTCAGATATTGGCACTGATAAGTGAGCTGTACTAAAACCCTCAACAAATGTTTTAAAAAAGCAGAGAATTGCAATCTGTCTTGCAGGAACCCACAGCTCCCCTCCACCCTTTGTTCTCCCACCTCCCTGACAAGCATACCTTCCCAGATTTGGCAACTAGGCAGACACACCCAGATGAGATTAACTGCAGGGACAGAAATGCCACAGACAAAGTTTCAGATGCTGTCCAAAGCTCTTTTAACTAACTGGTTTTTGAATGAGGCATAGCCATGTCTCTGCATCTCCTTTTTTTTTTCGCTCCCTCTGAGCACCCTGCAGAGGCTCCATTGTCCATCCCTCATAGCCAAAATGCAAGAAGCCAGCAAATGTTGCCCATGGTTTCTGAGCATGGCAGAACCTCTTACACCACCTGTTTTGCAGGAATGCCAGGATGAAGGAGCTCCTTGCACCTCTCCCCCACATGCTGCCTGTAGCAGGAGTGCCAGTCATTTCTTCTGAAACAAATTTGCTGTGTTGGCCTCACATGTCTTGAAAAGAATCAGACAGGAAGCTGCAAAATCCAGGGGGCCACAATTGCAGCATTTTCTCAGTCAAATGAAATTTCCCCTCAGAGCCTGTTTTAATGGCACTTGTGATGACTATATTTTTTTTTTTTCCTGCAGAGCAGAACAGATGTGGAACATTTTTTTTGATGTAAGAACAATTAGTCTCATAGACAATGCTAGATCCCAAAAACAGGGATGTTTGCAAACAGGGATGTACAGAAGGATGCAAAGAGTCATACTTGAAGATACCTCAAAATACTTGCAAATGCACATCATGTAAAACATTCAGTTTCTCTGTAGAACCTCCCTTAATAAGGTTTGTTTCAAAGTTCTTGCAGCTAAAGCATGTGGGTTGTTTGTTCAACTTTTCCAGTAGTTTTCAGTCCAGAAACAAGAAAGAGGAGAACAAATCCGCATCTCATTTCTTCCTGTCTGGAGAAAAACATACACCATATTTCTGTGCATTCACTCCTTGCTCCTTCAGGAAGGAAGATTTAGCATCGAACAGTGTCAAAAGCACGGACAAAATGACAAAAGTACTCTGAGTACTGCATACAATGCCCAGAGCAATGGCATTTGGGAATCCAGCAGGCAGAAAATATTTGCTTTGTGGCAAGATATTTGGAGGCAGAAATAAAAGGAGTGAAGAATTGTGGTGGAGCACTTGCAACGGCTTTTGCTTTTCTAGTATGAGTGAAGTGATACTGTGTCTGCCTAGCAATTTCCTTTTCTGTACACCTAAGCAAACGGTTTCCTCTGCACAGCAGAACCCCTGAAAGCAGAAAGAAAATACTGAAACAGCCCCTGAGCAGCAGGAAATAGTCATGGGAGGTGTGACTTTGACAGTGTGTTACATGGCAGGTATCTCAAAAACAACACTTAGGACTCAGGTCCAGTGAAATTCTTGAGCTTGAAATCCTGCTTCTGTCACCACAGCAGGCAAAGCATGAGCAGTGGAAGAATCCTGTCCTCCCTGCCTCAACCCTACTTCTCAGTTCAGTTTCTATTCCCTCTCCTAATGTACCACTGTCAGGACTTGAAGAAATCAATGGGATTTCCAAACAAGTGGTAGTTTCATTTTCATATTTATTTTAGATTTTATTTTCTTATATCTACAGTTGCAGCATCTTCTGGTTGCTCACAGCACAGGGGTTTCATCTGATCTAGTGTTTCAACAACAGAAGATTAATCTTCTCTTGCCCAATCTCCAGATTGCAGCAACTCAGCCTATCATTCTTTTGGGTAAGGACAGAGTGACTTGTGTATTGAATCTGGGAGATAATTGGATCATGATTTAAATCTGCAAATTCCACGGGAGTCCTACAGCATGCAGGACAGCAATAGTTAACTACACAGGAAGAACCACTATCAGCGACAGGGAGCTGGGATATCACGATGCTCACTCACATTCATATCCGTGCTGGAGAGTTTTCAGCCACAGCCAGCAGGGACTTGTGAAACACTTCGAAGGAGAAGTATGCATCCTTTCTAGAAAACATGCTTTAACTCTCTTCTGCCCCCAAGGTATCGTGCCAAAATGACGATATGGCATTGTGTCACTTTGCAGCTGCACTCCAGGCAAGGAAGCCAGCAGAAGACAAAGGGAGCGTTTCCAAATTCCTCTGCACCACCCTGCTCTCGAGAGGTGGGGACTGAAATTCTTTGAGAAGAAGCATATGCAAACAGTTGCTAAAAGAGATGTCCGGTTTACAGCACTGCGATCGGCGTGGAAAGGGAAACTGCAGCAAAAACATTCCGGAGGAGGCTTGTTTTCCTCCATCCGAATTTTTCTACCACCACGGAAGCTTCTCACTTCTAGTGCACAAGTGTGTCCATCCCCGGGAAGGGAGAGAACAACCTCCACCTTCTGACCTGGTGGTGTGAGACACAAATTCAAGGTGGAAAGAGCTGGTCCTGCTTTACAGTGACAACCTTGCATGGGGACATCTGTTAGTGGCCACAATTAATCCCTGTCTCCTCTCTGCGGGATCACCCACAGATATTTGTCCTTCCTGGGAGTCCCAGCCAGGACAACGCCTTAAATTCTGTTCAAGCCCAATAATCACCCTCGCTCCCCTCCTATTCTGCCTTTCCAAAGACAGTTCGTTGCTGAGTGAAATTACTGAAAAGAAGGAAGAGAAAAGAAAGCTGCAGTCGGAAGGGAAGGGATTCTCTCCTCACAAATAAACAGGCAAAGAGAGGGAAGTGTGGACAGCGGAGAGATCGCAGCAGAGATACCAGGGCAGGAACTGCAAGCAGTGGAGAGAAATAGAGACTAAACGGAGGGGAGGGAGGGGAATAAAGATAAGGTGATAGAAAATAGGAAGGGGGAGAGAGAAGAAGGGAGAGGAAATGCACATGCGGTGTCCCCAAGTTTGGGCGCGGAGGCAGAGCTTGTTGCTTGTTGTCTGACAAGCCCAGCGCTCCGGGAAGGACAGTATCTGTTTAGATTCGTGTCTAAATTTAAACCCTGATTGCCTGGCCTCCCCCTCCTCTCCCCTCCCTTCCCTCCCTTCCTCTCACCCACCCGCCCTTCTTCCTTGTTCGCAGTGCGGGGCCGCTGGCCGGGCTCTGTCCGCTCGGGCTGAGCTCAGCCGGGATCTCTCTCTCTGCCACCCCTTCCACGGCTCCGCTCCGGCTCGGCTCTTCCCACTGCTAACAGGGAAAGAAAGGGGTGGGGAAGAAAAGCTTGCCCCGAGGACACCTCTCTCTTGCAGGACATGGAGGTAAAGAAAACTTTTTTATTTCCACTAGCTCCGCGAATCTGCTTTAGCTCCACCTTGCAAAGCAATTTCTCCCTGAAGGCAGCTTCAAAATATCTCTTTGCTGGGGTTCAGATAAAGGTCGCTCTCCTCCCACCCCAATTCATGTCGTGCACCTCAGACTCTTTTGCAGGTTTTAGTCCAGATTTGGAAAGCAGGGAGATGGTTTGGGAAGAAATTACCTCTGTGGAAGCGGAATGAGGAAGAGCTGCCGCTTACTTCTTAGTCTCCTAGGTGTGATCAGAGTGTTAGATTTTAAAAGGTATCATTTTGAAAGGTTTTAAGGAGTCATTAAAAACGGGGACATAAGAGAACAGACTTTCCAGGAGTGACAGGCTCCTTGGGGTGGGTTTCTTCCCAACCCCTGCAGCTGCAGCTGTGATTCTCACCCTCCGCTGTGTGCAACCCCTGTCCCACGTGCGTTGGGAGGTCTAATTTTCCTTATCAATGGAACATTTTGGGTCAGAAAAAGAACCCGAGGACCTGTGCTTGAGCGACATAGATGAGTAGCACACCCCCAGAAGGTTTTCTATCCCTTTTTCTGCGTGCACACGGTGCTTCAGGAAAGTTGGATCTCTTGTCTCAGGGTGAGCACACGGCTGGTGGACAGGATCCTGGCTTCCCTGGTGTTTTTTTTCAAGCCTTCTCTTGTGTGACACCCTCTTGGGCAAGGCAAATTCACCTCCCTCTGCCTCCTGTCCCATTCATTGGGAATGGAAATGGTGGTGCTTGCTTTGGTCATGTCAGCCTGGATTTGCGAGCTTTTCAAACAGTTTTTAAATGGCAAGGGAAAAAGAATATTTATTTTTAGGAGGGGCACAGGAAATAGAAAGGTGATTACAACATTGGCAAAACCTCAAATTATGAAAGAGGACATTTGGTATTTCTCTCTGCTAAACAGAGACCTTACTAAACACTTTATATTATCTTCCCAGATAAGCCTTTTTCTATGTGGATGCAGCCCCACTACCGGGGACATGCAACAGAACCAGGGAACAGTGTGCCTCAAGCACCACTTCAATTTTTCTTTGAAGATATCCAGTCCTTAACTCATCTGGACCATTGTGGTGACACCCAGGTGCTAACATCACCATCCTTGTTATTTGTGCTGACCTGCCCCACAGGCAAGGGTTAAAGATTTGGCCTGTTCAGGTGTGTTTGTTACCAAAAATGTCCTCAAGTGAATTATCTAAGTAGATTTTGGGGTGGAGAAGGATCAAGCAGTGGTGAACCCAGCTCAGCACAGACTGCTTATGTGACATGACAGATATTTGGCTTTCCAAGGGTTTTCAGGTTTGACAGAACCTAGTTCACTCACTGTTGACACTTGTTTCATTTTTTTTCACTGTAGTATCCTGTGATGTTTCAGAGGGAAGGGGGAATTG
This sequence comes from Muscicapa striata striata, assembly GCA_030060385.1. Classification (NCBI taxonomy): domain Eukaryota; kingdom Metazoa; phylum Chordata; class Aves; order Passeriformes; family Muscicapidae; genus Muscicapa; species Muscicapa striata. The sequence continues at coordinate 1,862,328 of JAREIS010000058.1, read as the reverse complement.
AGCTCCTAATTTGTTACAACTCAGGGCTGAAACAAGTATTTTGGCATGTGGAGGACACTTTCCCTCACTCCCTCTCCTCTCCACACACAGAGGATTGCGCCCCTCGAGTATTTTCTGTCCTGTGTTGAGTAGAAAGGAACACACCTGCTACTTCCTTTTTGGAGACATGTGTGACACATATGGGAGGTCTGGTGGCCAGGAAGCTTCTCTGAAGTGTCTGACCTAAGAGCTCCCTGCTCTTGATTCTGTCTTCTTACTTCTATTGCCCACCTTTTCCCTGTGTTACATGTTTTTGGCTTTTTTTTTGGTCATCTCTAGATTGCTGAATCCATTCTTATTTCTAAAACATCTCTATTTCCAATATATTTTTTTTAAGTAGTGTGCTTGGTCCTGTCCCAAACCTCCAAAAAGGTGTTTAATGTCCCAAAGGTAAGAAGATATTCGACCAAAATAGAGCCAAGAGCAAGAATTTGATTTCCCACCAGCTGATTCTCTGCTCTGTTTCTTCCTGAGGGTTTTTCATAGGCAGGACACAGAGGCTCACCACAGTCTTTTTGTCTTAAAATCAGATTTAAGGATCCTGTGCAGCAAGAATGCAAGGAGTCCTGTCATTTCCCTGTTTGCTTCATCAGTGGCAGGCAGAGCTGCTCCATGCTTTCCTGCTGGCACAACTGGCAAGCTCTTTGCTCTAATGGGACACATGAGGATTACCAGCATTAGGAGGAAAAGGGCACAGGGCTGACCTAGCCAGCTGATTTCCATCACATCTCTGGCAGGAAGACCCTAGTTTTGAAAAACTCACAGAAGCAAGATAGTTGGGAATCTCTTTCTGCAGCAACTGAAACTATTTTAGATCCTAAAGAGGGAGAAAAAGGCAGCAAAACCCTGCCCTTGCAGTTCACATAATTTTGTGAGTCTGTTGATCTTCAGTGTTTTGTTTTGTTTTGTTGTCTGGGGGTTTTTTTTGGCCTATCTTCTTGATGCAAAATAGTTTTGACAATCAGTTTTCTTTCTAGTGTTATAGCAGATAAAAAGAAATCATGAGGTTTATACTATGGATGGTTAACATGAGTTCATATTGAAAATGTGTAAAACTGTACTGGGGAAAGTTAAGCCACTTGTAAAGAAAAGCAGCCAAAAACATTCTTTGCACTTATGGTACAAAAAGTATCAGAAATTTTTGTGTTGGTTTGTTAGTTTATATCTTTAGATTTGGCCCAAGCTGTATAATTCCCATGGCTTGTTGATTCCCAAACTTTGCTGCAGATGTTGTGAGTTAAGGCATCTGCTGAAAGTGCTTGTGGCTTTCTGCAGCCCATATTCCACAGCAGTCATGGCATTCCTCTTTCCAGCCTCTCTGTAGGGGCTTGGGAGCATGGAGACACTTGAACTTTACTTGCACAGCAAAGGGAAACAATGCAAGACTGAATTTCCCTTGAGTGGCTCCCTGTGGTGTGATGGGTTCCCTAAGCTGCAGAGGTGCAGCAGCCAGGTGTATTTTGGGAAGGCTCCCCTCTGCTTTGTGCCTGCCAGCAGATGTCATTTAATTCTGTGACACTTCCATTGCCATGTCTCTTTTCTGCCACTACTCCTACTAGATCTCCTTTTTTCCTGTTGGTGCACTGACTCAGCAGAGGGAAAGCTTTTCCAGGGCTGAGGGCAGTTCTCTGCTCACTTCACCCTTCTGGGCAGCCTCCTGGGCAGCACTCACCCTGTCCTTAGGAAAACTGCACTGAGGAGACATCACCCAAGGGGACCAGACTGGGGGGATGCAGGAATGGGCACTGTGCAGATGAGGGGGCTGAAATCTGAGACCATCCTGGTCCTCAGAGCAGCAGGACAGGAGGTGAGCTGGGCTGGGAGAGGTCTCTGCCCACCCTCACAGCTATGGAGCTGAGATCAAGAACAGGCATTACACCATAGTTAGCTCTGCCAGGAAGCAATATCCCTTTCTCAGGAAGCTCTGATGATTGGCTTTCATTCTAAAAGTTAAAGTGTTCCTTTTCCCCCTCTTCTTTTTATCTTTTTGCTCAACAGAACAGTTCAACCTCAAATACACTTTCTTCAGTGTTTCCTTCCAAATCCATCAAAATGACACATTCATGCAGTGTGTCTGTGATATCAAAGGGAAAAATATTTAAGTATATTAAGAGAGGGGGAGGTACTATATGATCCCATTTTACTCCTCAGGTCTGGGCAGATTTGGGACCTGCTTGACAATAGCATGTCTGCAGAAAAGAGTCCTGGAAAGGATCAGGTTTGCCAGACTTCCACATCCCTGTGATTGGAGACCTCTGTCTTGAAGGACAGAAAACAGCAAAACCAAACCCCATGGGCTGTGCTGCAGGCCTTCCTTTCACCTAGCAGAGACCCCAGAATAAATGGAATTAATTTATTTATTTTTCTGCTTTTCCTGTGTCACCAGAGAGGGAGAATTCTTCTGACCCTCTCCTCACTCCCCAGTTTGGTTGTCTGAGTGTCCCAAGCCATGGTGACAGCATTTTGGAAATGCCTTCTGTCCTGTGCTCCACATTCTAATTGGCAGGATGCTTTGCAGCATGCCTTCTCATACATTCCCAGGAGCTGCTTATCTGAAGAACAGGGGAAAATATCAGCACTGCTTTATCAATAGATGCTGCTTGGAAACTTGCTGGCTTTTATCATGGAAATGAACCAGCCCACACAAACTGGGGTTGGTTTTCCATTCTGTTTCCACTTTGGTCTGTTAACAAAGGTGTTTTGGAGAGGTGGGTGCTCCTTTTCCTTAAACAATGATTCTACAGCCTGAATTTGGGATCTGAGCTGGCAGCTGAACCCAGCAGCAAGGAAACCTCTTTGGAGGACCTTGTCTTGGTGCTTTGCAGACAGGGACATGCCTTTAGCAGTTCACAGGACAGCAGGCATAAGATGAATGTGGTCTATGAATGTTGTGTAAGGAGAAGTTGTTATTACAAACTCACTGCAGAATTGCTTCACACCTTGGTTGTGACAGAGGCACAGGGCATTTCCTTCCTACAGAGTCTCACCTAGGCATGGATTTAAGTCACACTTCATCCAGGTCACAATGCTATGCAATCTCATGCCAGACATGCTTTTGCATCAAATCTGAGTTCTGTCTCTATATCTTACTACCAGTATCTGGGTCCTAGTAATGTAGTGGGAAGGATAAGCCTTATCTGCCCCATTAGTGCCAAATGAAGCTTTCACTTTTTGGAAAGACAGAAAAGACACTGGACCAAATTCTTGTCAGATTCAAGCACATCACTAGCTGAAGCTGTTTCTGGAAGTCTTCTGCAAACAAAGACCCATACCTCACTTGCCAGATTGACAGCAGATTTATATGCATGGATTTTTCTTCACTATTCATCATCAGATTTTAAAAGAGCTCAAACCCTACAGAACAGGTAGCAAAGTTGTAAGCTGAAGTTGTAAGCTTTTTTTTTATTATTTTGCATATGCAAATACACCTGTTTACCCTTTCTAACAGATGCACACAGGGTTTTGGTCAGTGTGGATGTCTGGTGGCTAATCTGCAAAGGGATATTGATTTACCACTGCCAGCTTCAACAAAGTCCCTGTTCATCCCAGGCTTCTCAAATGCACAGAGAATTAACGTGTGTGGTTTGGAAAGCCTGGATATCTGAAGGATGCAGACCAGTGACTTCTTGTGCACAGAAAGGAACAAAAATGCAAAGGAAAGGAAATTCTGCCTCAGAAGATTGAACAAGGAGTTTGAACAAGTCAGTGTGCCTTTGTAGAGAGACTGAGGAAAGTACTGTAAAACTGTTAGCAGGGAGGAAACAATTCGTTAGTGAATGGGAAAAGCAGTATGCCTGGGAATAGTGAGATTCAATTAAAGAAAAGATTTATATCTCACCAAATAGCAGGAAAGATTTCTAACAGTGAGGTCTGGCATGGTTTGGAGTACTGTAGTGGAAACCAAATGTAGTAGAAATCTTTTTCCCATGAATGATTCAAAAATAGACTGGACTGAGCATTAGAAAGATAAGAAGCAATCTTCAGTTGTATTCAGGTTAGTGGTACTGATAGGGCCACCAGAGGGGCAGCAGCATGCTGCTTCTGCAGTTCCTCCATGTGTGGGCTGCCAGGAGAAGCCAGTGGCTATTCAGCATCAGCCCCAAAAGTGTTTATGATTCCTCCCTGCTGCAGTGTATTGTTCAAGCCCAGCAAACTTCTGCCCATGGGAAGCTCAGGTCAAAATAAATTGGCATCACATCTGCAAGAGTCTGGGAATGGTTATTTTATTGCCTGTGTAAAACACAAAACCAATTTGATTTTTACTCTTTCTTCCTGTTTTTAGAATGGGTTTCTTTATCCTTTAAAACTGCATACTGCAACAGCAATCATGGCTTACTCAAGTCAGTCATCTTGAAATACCTTTCTGCTGAGTGCCATGTTACCCCTGATGTAAGTTCAGATGAAACATGCCCTGTTTTCACAGACACACACTTGTGCCAGGCTTCCCAGGAATTTCACCCCTTGGGCCTTGCAGTAAGGGCATGTTTAGCTTGTGAAATGTGCACAGTCTAATTTGGTTTCCCATTTAGTCTTTACAAGGTGCATGGAGTTGTTGACACTGTCCCTCCGTGGGAACCTGGGGTTTCCATTCCCAGTTTGAAGGTGTTCATTCCCAGTTAGAGGCAGAGGGGCTCTGTGCAAACAGAGGCAGCAGGTGCCTGTGAAAAGGACAGAGTGGAAGAAAAGGGATGGATTGCTGAATACACTGGTTTCTCCAACAAAAAAGAAACCATCTTAGCACTGTGTCTTTCATCTCCCAGCTCAATGCAAAGTTTCCTTTTCCACTCACATCAGGACTTCAGTCTCATGTAATACATTGTCCTGACATCGCCAAGTAATGTACTCAAAAATCTGGATCATTCCAGTAATTCTGGAGATCAAAAGCTGAATTTAATTTTTCTTCTTAACACCTGTGAATTCAGGGACTTGCTGGCCAGAGCTTCCTAGTGCTGATTCACTTAATGAGCAAGTGTTGTGCAGGCACTGAGCCCACACTTCCTGGACACCTGGTTCCGGTGGCCCAGCTTGAACCTGGGGAAACTGTGCTTGAGGTTGAAGGAACTTTAGTTCCTCCTCTTGCCGGAGAAAGAAACTGTGAACAAGTTCCAATCAGCCAGCAGGGAAAAGAAATAGAGCACTGAAGCAGGGGTAGAGTGTTTCAAAGCTCTTACAAACACTGGGTTCCTCTATTAGAGTGTTGTGGGAGAATTTTATGAGCGGTTTTACTCAGAAATAGAGATCATTATCTTCTTCAGATCACCGAGAAATAATCTATGTCAAAGGCCAAGCTGCACTCAGGAGCAGCTTGTGTGCATTTTCTTTACGGTATATAGAGGAGCTGTTTACCTGTGGAAAAGACTAAAATTTCTTATGCATCATTATGGCTGATCCAGACTGGGCTGAAAACAAAGGCATTTTCAAACATAACAGCAAATTACAGCTGCCTGGGTACATTTTCCCACTGTTTGGCCCAATTTTCAGGAGTCTCACGGGCTGAAGACTCTGGATGAAGCCAGAGGGTGGGAAAGCAGCTTTGCAGACCCACATCCTCAGAGCCACTGGGGCCACTGAGCCCTCTGGGGTCCAGCTAACAAAACATCTCTGTGGGTATAGCTCAGCATTCACACCTCAAGCTGCCTGCCAGCAGAGTGCTTGCTGTCACTTTCCTCCACTCCATATCTGTGTACCTTTTTAGACTAAATTCCTGGCTTAGATAAATACAAACCTCATTCTCTGACCTGCCTGTATCCAGGGTAGACCTAATTTCATAGCAATGTGTTACAAAGATAGCACAGTCCTAACTGATGAGTCCTGGAAACCGCTGCAGTTGGAAGCTCTGTGTAGGCTCATTTACCCTTCTGATTTTCTGTTCCCAGCCTGATAAATTAAGAGGAATTTGAATCCCTGTGCTGCTCCAACAAGGCTGTCTCTGAGTTTAAATGGGGAGGTACCACAGTCTACTTTCAGCATTTATCAGAAGTATTTTGAACTGTCCCTGCATCTTGCGTTCTCCATGCACCTTCTTTGACAGTTCAGTGACTTCAGTTTCTAATTTAACCTTCTGAATAGCTTCAGATTAGATAACTTACACTTTTTGTACATGCACTTGCTGAAAGTTCATCCTTTTTAACCACTAATTAGGCCAAGAGTAATCCTTTCCTCGTCCCATCTGAAGCATCTTGAGTCTGAGCCTCTTTGTGTTGAAATTCATTTTTTATTTTCAGACCCTGCTAAAAGCAGGGCTTTTTTCCTGACCCCCATGAGGCAGCCAAGGGAGAAGATCCATTGGGTTGAGACCATTTCTGATACAGGGGCTGTTGCATTTGCTCAGCCTGTTTCTTTCAGAGGAGCTGCCCAAGGATCTGCAGGTAAGACCAGGGTGTAGCCTCCCATCATGGCTGAAGCTACAACTAGTCACTTAGAAAAACACCATGGTTGAGATGGCATAAAATATTTATTTCAAGGCACAGTATGATAAATATGGTTTATGCATTTCTTTCCCCACTGAAGTGCTGCACATGCAAGTCCAGCCTTCCTGGCCACCTCTCCACTCTATGTCTTAGTCTAGAATTCTTGCTCACGTGAGATCAGAACACTTGCCCCACAGGGTGCCTGCCCATTTCCTGTCTCCTCTGGGCAGCCTGGGAGGTTTTGCTGGTTGTTCCTCCATTAGCTCACCCCTTACCCTTCTAGAGCAGCAAGAGCTCCCCAGAAGAAGGCCTGGAAGTACACACAGAGAGGCACCAATTAATTTGGGGGAACTTGACATGCTGTGTACAGTTCCCAGACCATTAAGAAAAACAGATGTCTGGAAGGGAAACACTGGGAAGCTGAGAAGGATTCTGGGGGAAGCCCTGGCCAGGAGCAGAGCTCTGAACAAGCAGCTGGTGGAGGCAGCTCACCAGGAAAGCAGCTCCATCTTACAGTGGCCACCACTGCTCTTCATCAGAGCTGCCACCCCACCCCTCCAGCCATGGAGCCTTTGGAAGTCTTGAGGACACATCCCAGAGCTTTCCTGCTGAAGACACACAGGGAGCAATGCTTTGCAGGCCAGCCAGACCAACATCTTGCTAACAGCTGGTGTCAGCTGTAGATCAGGACATCAGCATCACCCTGCCAGGGTACAAATCAGCCCTTGGCTCTGACAGAGCAATTCCACTTTGGGAGTGTCTGTGGATTCTTAAAACAACACAACCTCATCATCTTATTTTTTCAGTGGGTAATTTCTGAGAAATAACCCATTTCTTCCCCCTTTCAAGCATATTATCTGCAATTTAGATATCTACTATAGCTCATTTCTGGTTGTATCACCAAGCTTTCAGACAGTATTTATTGCTAGAGAGCTCCCATCAGATGGAGAGGAGTTCAGGACTTTATATGCATATCCTGCCTGACATACTAGAAAATCCAGATGTCTTTCTGAATTAAGCTGAAAACTGTGTAGGTGTTCAGCTAATTTCATTTTGGAGAAATGAAAAGTAGTGCTGCTTGAAGGAGAGTGGAGATCTTCAATTACTTGAGAAAGTGGTGCAATTGCTCTCAGATGACACTGAAGTCCTGCTGCCAAGTTAATCACAGAATCATCTAGATTGGAAAAGACATGTAAGATCAAGCCCAACCATTAACTCAGGCCTGCCAAGCCCACCCCTAAAGCATGCCCCTAAGTGCTACCATATACATGTCCTTTGGGATGGTGGCTCCATTACTTCCCTGGGAACCTGTTCCAGTGCTTGTACAACCCTTTCAGTGAAGAAATGTTCCCTAATATCCTATCTAAACCTCTCCTGGGGCAGCTTGAGGCCATTTCCTCTTGATACATTCCCACTGGCCTCCTCCATTGTGGCTTTTTTAAGCAAGGAGCTGAGGGCTGTATTTGACAGGCATTCCAGAGTAAGGGACTTTATTTTCAGCATCCCAATCTGAATTTTCATAACCTCAAATAATAGGAATGCTCAGTGTATCTGCTACAAGGTTCTGGCTTACTGATAACACTCCCATTTAAGCAGCACAAACTATTTCCCCCAAAACACTTAGAGATATGGTAAACTTAATGGACAATTACTTCAGATGTGTCCCTGGTGCTCACTTGGAGGGGAAGAACTCTGCCACATCAACACTATTCTTTTAAGGCCAAATGAGAAAAAAAAAAAAAAAAAAGCCAACACTTTTTTTTTAGAACTCTTTGTTCCAGATAAATGCAGCCAGCATTTTTAAAACAATTATATTCACTGAAAGGAAATAGCAAGACACTGAGTTTCCAGGACTTCATAAAGGAAAGAAGCATATTAGTCTAGTCTCCTAGTGTAGTCAAACTTAGGAGTTGTAGAGATCTGTGTTAAATTACTTGGGTTTTGTGTCTCAGTGGTTAAGGTTGCTGATGGCTGAGCTCCAGTTTGCAGTGGTAGAGCTGTAGTTAGATGGTTTGCAATACATTTCCACCTGCAGTAGCCACACAGTAAACTACCATCTTTTCAATTGTTCTCTACTTCTCTTTTATTTCTTGAATATGTATCATCTTAAATACCTCAGCCTCTGAGCAGAGACAACAAAAAAGAGTTGAAGGGAGAACTCTGTGTGGTAAATCTGGGATTAAAACCCAGTATGGGTGCATTACTGTGCTGTTTCAGGTGGCAGATACCCCCTTGCATGGAGCCTCCCCAGCGAAAGGCACAGCCTCTCTGTTTTCCCCATTTTTTCCACTTGTGTGGCTGGTATGACTGCATCCAGCCACATATCAGCTTTATCCACGATCCTTTTCCTGCTGCCTGAAGTTATTTCCACGTTGGCTGCTCGGCTGTGCTGGGCTTGTCACGAGGCAACTGCAGACCCAGAGCTCTTTGACAGGAAAGGTGGAGGCTCTTTCTCCTTCAATTGATTGGACTCCTTCATGAAGCTTGTATGTTTTCCCTGCTCACTTGGACATCCCTGGTCACCTTGTCTGTAGGCATCTGGCCTGGCTGGCAATGTAGATTTTTGCCTCTCTGCTTAGCCCTCCTGTTTTTTCCTTGTCACTGTCTGCAGGCAAATGTTATGTATCTTATAAACCATGATCATGATCTCTTTTTACTCCCCTTCAGGTCTCATTGGTACTTAACAGCCTTTTATTTCACCTCCCTACCTCTCATCCCAACCTCCTCTCTTCTCCCTGCAATAGGAGTCACCTTGTCCTTTCTTGAGTAACTTTTGTGTCTTTCCTCTTGAGCATTCTGACTTCTGGGACCAAATCTCATTTTAGTTGCTGGACTAAAATTATTTCCTGGATTTTTGAGTAGTTGAGGGGAATTGTCATGGACTAATGCAGAATGGAAAGGCTTCAATCCACACCTTGCAGCCACTGCCTGACCCTGTGGGTTCCTCCAGTTCACTGGGCACCTGCCTGCTCTGCTTTAAAATTTAACCAGTGCCTGGGATGCTGCTTCTGCACAAGCCTGGATTTGCCCTGCTTGACCTGTCCCTATTACACTCCCCCTGTCCCACATCATCATCTCTTCCCACTACTCCTTTCCCCATTAGAATACTCTGAGCATGGTGGACACGAGCAAACAGGATCAGGCATCTCAAAAAGTAAAAAGCCTTTATTGCAGAAAAGGAACAGTGACATCCATGTTCTGCTGGAGGTTTCTGTGGTCATCTCAGTCACAAATTTCCAAACCACTATGAACACACACAAAATAATTTATTTAAGTGATTGATTTTGACTTGTTTGCCATCCCCTGCTCAGAGAGTGGTGGCTGAACAGCCAGATGCCTTTTCCTGCTCAGGGCACAGCAGAGCTATGAGCAGCTGTGTCTGTGTGGGGTGCAGGCTGAGGTTTCACACATGCTGGCCCTGCACAGGCACCCTGCCCACTAGGGACCAGGTGCTGCAGTTCGCTGCCTCTTTTGGTAATGGTGGTGCTGGATCAAACCACTCTTGGCAGCCTTTGCCAGATGCAATAAGACACTTGCTCAGGAATCCTGGGCTCTGCTCTGTTCTCTGGGACAGTGGGCTTCAAACTCCTTAATCTGCCCAGGAAGGGATGGATTTTAATCTAGGGTTTAGGACAAGCACTTGCCAACCTACTTGTTGAAGCCATGCCAACATGAAGCAAAGAGCTCAAGGTTTGCTGGGGCAGAGGAGACATCCCACACCTGCTGGTCACCTGAGTGGTCTCCTGACAGATGAAACCCTGGCTTGCCTCAGGACCAGTTCTGAGGGTTATAAAGCAGTAGCTACATAGGCATTAAAGTGCACAAGCCCATACAATGCCCTCACAGCAATGCATGATTCCAGATTGTTTATTCCAATGTATTATTCCAATGTATGAATCTCAGATTCTCCTAACAGTGATTTGAGGTAAGGCTGCTGAGATTAATCAGCCTATGCAGTGTTGGGAACATGTAGACACCAAGTAATTTTCTCATTAGCAAAAGGGAGACTCAAGATCTCACTTGTGCCTTTCACAGTGACTCTTGCTGCTATTGCTGCTCTCACCAGGCAGAGCTTGGCAAGGGCAGGCCAGGCACTCCTGAGAGCTACGTACCACAGCACAAAGGGAAGAACAGCTTGCTTAAAATAATGCTTATCTCATTTTGTTTTCATTGTAGTCACTCTCTGAAACAGAAGGTAGATAGTTTATTCACCACATCAAGTTTCCCGATGTCTACAGATGTTTCCTATGACTCTGTTGTGAAGGACACAGCTCCTCTCCTGTGTGTCTGGCACTGGCTGCTCTCCTCTGCCTGTGTCCTCCTGCCTGGCACTGTCTGGCTCTGCTGACACCACAGCACCTCAGCCCAGCCACCACACAGTGCTCCCCATGGCCCAGCACACTTGAGCCACTGGTACCTCAGAGGTACAAAGAGACCTGAGTACCTCAAACCGCAAAACCATGGAAAAATCATCAGGAGTTTCCCCTCTACTTATAGTAGGCAAGGCTGGGAGTACATAAACCATTTATTTACAGTGTACTGGACAACTACAACACAGTGCTTCTTCCTTTGAGAAACATTTCTCCCTTTACTAGTTTTTGGCTACTTATCAACCTCTACCCAATTCCCAAATCTTGCTTTGGTTAGACTTTAAATTTGGCAGATCCAACCCTCTGTAGTTTTCAAGTGAGGCATTTGAGAGATTTTCTTGCAGTCCTCTGGATGAAAGCTGCTGAGCTGGAATATCATCACGTTACCCTTTGGGCAGTGCTTGACCCCGAGTGCCAAGATGGCAGCACTTCACAAGGGAACTCTCAGAATGAGAAAATCAGGACCAGATCACTGCAAGTCTTGAGAAAAATGTTGCCCTAAAGCAAACTCTTTCCAAACTCAGGGGAGTATTACATATTTTTACATATTTTATGTAAAGTGGGATTTTTTTTGCCCTTTCTCTTAAAAACAAACAATCACTTGTAGTCCACATTCCTCATACTATTCTGCCCTGGGTTATAGTCAGAGCTCCTTCCCTGTTATCACCCTCATTATAGCTGTGCAATCGCCTTGCATTTGAGGTCAGGCACACACTCATCCTATATTCATTTACCTGTGGTGGGATAAGTGTTGACCTGGGTGCCACTCTGAGAAGGAATGTCATACTTCTGATTTGTTCTTGTGGCTAACTTACTCAATAGACTCTAAGAGAAAGGCCAGCAGTGATTTACCCTCAGGCAAGAAGCTTGCTCTCCACTGAAAATATTTCAAAAAGGAACAGTTCAAGAGAAGACCTGATGTGTTTTCCTGCCATTTGCCTTCCAGGAGTTTTAGTTGAATCTTTGTTAGGGTTGCAGTGAGAGGTCCTGTTTTCAGAGGGAGCTGAGGAGAGCTGCTGGGGACCTCTGGGTTCTAACAACACTGACTGCCTTGAAGGCAGCATGTGTAAGCAGGACTCCTTACCTCCTCCTGACTGCATCCAAAACTTGTGTCTAGTATTTCTTTACTTTCTTGACATTTCCCGATTAATGAGCACTTCCTTGTCTGAAGGAAACCACAATCTACAGCCATGTAGAGATATGTTCAGAAGAGCTGTGTGGGGGTCAGAGGAGTCTAAAATCCATCTTTGGGGCCAGGAACTCAGACTGGTGCCAAACCTAATCTGAGGTCCTGTTGTCTTCACAGAGTATTCAGAAATCTGGAGCTCTAGCATTCACAATATAACTCACAGATTGCTTTCCCCAAAGCTGTAAGAATGAATCTGTTGCCTGTGACATCAACCAGATGTGGAGACTTCCTCTGCACTGGCTGAGGCTTCACAATGTAGATGAAGCTTTATCTTGGACATGCATGGTTCTGCACAGTTGTGTACACTCTGATATGAGACATTCACTCCTTTTCTTGCAAGTCAAACTAGAAACCTGTTTGCACAACCTTCAAAATGCCAGTCCCAGCAAGCAACAGCCAAGGATTCTGCAGAGCGTGCTCGGGTCATCATTATACCCCTCAACAAACCCTTACACTCTTCCATAACCAGATTTTATAGCCAGATATCAGCCCCAGAATTATTCTTGTATCTTTCAAGTGGAAATCTTTCTTGCTCAGCTTTCTATTATGCTTCACTCCTGCATCCTAGCAGTGAGGGGCCCATGGCACTCTGAGACCTGTTATTCCTTTTTGCTCAGCTGTCTGATGGCAGCTTGGGGGAGAAGGATGAGGACTCTGTGCATGCTGCCATTCATAAAGCTCACAAAATGCTCATTGGGATTGTGAAATTGAGGTGTTTAGTGTCTGGTAAAGGCTGATCAAAGAAAATATTGCAGAAAGAAGAATAATTTTATTTTTATTTTTTTGTACTGTTTAAGATACATTTGAGACCTGCAATATATTCTTGTCTTGTCTTCTGGAACATAACTGTGGTAATGCTCTAAATGCTCACAAAGTTCTCAGGACTAGCCTAGGCCCACCAGAGGAAGGTGCAGAGGTGGCTCTTTTCTCAGAGAGTAGCTTTTTCTCTGGTGGAGCACAGCACAGGAAATACCACCCCTGTTGTACAGTAAATGGTAGGAAGGGCAGGTAGGAGCCTTGGCCCTGCTTCCCAAGGTGCTACAGGCTACTCTGACACAATGATGGACAGGACTGGCTGTGAGGTATCACAGAGCCACAGCTGCAGCCACTTCCAGCTGGGGCTTCAGCCAATAATTAAAATTTACTACAATGAGACAAGAAGCAGCTTCCTTGCCAGATAAGACGCCAAGTGAGTAAATAAATCACATAAATCCCTCCTGAAACAGAGAGCTGGAAGGTCTCCAGTGAGAATGATTTGTGAAGAGGAGTAAAGAGAGAGATGGGAAGAAGGAAGCTTTGCTGGGATGAAGAGGGGTCAGTGTAGCAAGAAGAGTTTTGTTTATTCAGGGCTTTCCTATTGGGATGTGCAGCTTCTTGAGCCAGGGGCCCAGCGTGGTGCTGAGCTCCACTCGGAACAAGCATCATGAGATTTCCTTCTAGGGATGTGAAACATGGGCCAAAGCCAGTGTGAGCCCACCCACTTCCTGGGCAATCTGTGATCAGCCTGTGCTTGTGCTTTTGTGGGTCACAGGGAGATCAGGCAGGCTCAGCTGGTGGGTAGCAGCATCTCCTGCTCTCTGTTTCCTCGTTCCTCGTGGATTCTGTGATTCAGGTGTTTTCCCACCCTCTCATCTTTCAGGTTGCTCTTTTGGGGGAGTTCGTGTTTTAAACACACCCTGCCTATTTGCCTCTCCCTTCCTCATCTAAACAATGTTCTCCTGTCAGTATGATCCTGATGCCACTGATGTTCTCGCATGGGTACAGATAAACAAATCAGTTCAGGTTATATTGGCAGCAGGATGCAAGCTGGGATTCATCTAAATGTCAGATGAAGGGAGATTACTTTGAATGAAACTACAAACTACATATTAAAGAGGTTTTTCCATTCAGTAGCATGGGTCCAATCCTAAATAAAAACTACTTTTGAGCTTTTTTAGTTGATTTAAAGAGCTTATGAGCTGCCCATCTAATCTTATCTGCACTTAAAAAATGCGAGAGCCAAAATAACTGAGATGCATTTGTGGTGCATTTTCCAGAGCATAAGTTCATGTCCTCTGCAGATAAACAGGAAGCATACCTTAGATGGTGCCCTGTGTGACTATTCAGTGACCTTTTGCTCCAGCTGGCCTCTGTGGTTGAAGAAAGGGTGGATCAGGGAGAAGGGATTGGCTTTTGCCGACGGAAATCGTCCCCCAGACTGGAGCTGTGCTGCATCACTTCTCCATTGCTTGGTGTGAGATGTGCAGGACATCTCCAGTTCATCACACCCCAGCTCTGCAGGGGAACCTCTCTGGGGAAGAGGCAGCACCTCACTGCAGGAGTCATTCACCCCCTCCAGCCCCTGGGGAACCCCAAAAGGAGCTGTATTCCCTGATGCAGCGTGCGGTGTCATTCCCAAAATGCTGCTTTCTATGTCAGAATCGGGTACCTGAGAGCTTGAGAACAGCTCCTTTCAGCCAAGCTGATTGCAAATGAGCTCAGTTAGGCAGAAAAGTAGCACCTCGATCAGATTAAGGCAGTATTTTGCCCTGCAAGCTGAGAGAGTTGGCTCACTTTGGTATAAGCTTTCCCATGCAGACAAGGTTGGCTGGCTCCTCAAATCCTGCAGCTACCTCACTGAAAAATGAGAAGGGTCAGTCCTGGGAAGGCTTTGTGCAGAGTGCTTTGCCTTTGGAGAGCTGAGCCAGGCAGGGAAACAAGGGTCTGCAACAGCTTCTGTTCCCTCCTGAAATCCATGACTGGAATTGATGCTTTTATTCCAGCAAAACCATAGCACTGCTTCCCAGTTGCACACTCCAGGCAAAGTGTGATGATGGTTTATTTTGACTTAAGGACTCTCCTCCCCACAGATGCATCCCCATCCCATCCTTAGCTGAGCAGGTCCTACAGGTGTAGAGAACCTGCTTACACTTGTGGCTGCTGTTATTTGAAGCAGGGCTGCTGGGCATGGCTCACACGGTATTTATGGGTGTTTTGTGGGTGCTTGATGGCAACTTCTTACTGTGGTGGCTCACAGGCCATGGCCTGGACTGGTCTGCACCTCAGGTGGGTGGCAGTGCACTGCAGCGTGAAACAGCAGTGCCACAGACCAGCTCAGCCTCTACCAGCAGGCAAGCAAAAATACGATTTTTCTGTCTTACCATAACAGGAGGACACACAGGGATGTAATTTCCTCAGGCTCTGGCTGGATCAGTTAAAGGGAAGCTCTCCCCTCTGTGCTTTGGGCTGCCCCTGCCACCCCTCCATCCCTTTTCACTGCAGCAGGGTGAGCGTGTGTTGGGCCGTGCTGTGACCTCCAAGGCTGGAATGATCTGGGTTAAAAATAACTGTGTAAAGAGTTAAGGGGTGTATTTTAAGCCCAGGTCATTTCAGTGATCCAGTTTACAGCACAGCCCCACAAACTCACAAGGGTGCAGGGGAGGGGGGAAGGGGGAAAGGAAAGGTCAGGGGAGAATGAGTGGTTGGAAATATAAGCTGTCTGAAACTCAGGTCTTATAAAACTGTGCCCCAAAAACACTGACACTGTCTTGCTTTCCTCTAGCACACTGACAACTCCCTTCTCATGGTGCAGCACTGGGTGCTGAATAGCAGCCTTTCTGATATTTCTGTAATCAAGACACTAACCCTGAGCCTTGGATGACTTTTTGTATCTGCCTCTGAGACATTACATTTGTCATTATTTTTGCTGTATTTGCTGTTGCTGAGTTAGATTGTGTATGCAGCAACGAAAAGACCCCTGTGAGAGTCACAGGGAGCTTTGCAGCACTTGTGTGAGCACAGGATCTGGCATGATGGGCTGGTGTGAGAACAGGCTGCAGGGAGTCATTCCTGTGAAGCTTTTGTGAAACAAAGGAGGGATGTGGAGATCAAGGACTGGCCTCAAAGCCACGTCTAGATGCAGCTGCAGAGAATTGGGCTGATATTGCACAGGACCAGTACCAAAAATTGTGTGTCACAGATTTCATAGCTGCTGAATACTGCAGCCTTGCAAGGTGCTGTGGAGGTGTTGCTTCTCAGATAACAGGTGACCCATCTGGCCAAAATGTCCTACCTGCAGAAGCAGACAAGTCAGAAGATTCCTAGGATGGGAAGGAGATTAGGGAAGTCTAGATCTCTGCTGTTATTCACCTGATATTTAGCCAAAATGCTCCACTATATGACAGCCAGTAGAACCTTCCTCTTTTCAGCAAACCAGCTGTATGATGGGACATTTCTGTGGGGATCCAGTGGACCCAGGCAGCCTGTGAGAGGAGCAGGATCTGTGCCAAAACCAGTGGCCTCCCTTCCCACAATCTGCAGTCAGGGGTTGGTGGGCAGTTTTGATCTCACAATAGAGGCAAGGATTCCTCCGATGCATAAGGAAGGAGAGGTTTTGGGGGGCTCAAATTGGCACATTTGTACCTCAGACATAGATAAAGGCAGAACTTTGTTCCCCAGTGCAGCTAACAGGGACTAAGCTCAGTTTTAAAAGCAGATGAGGAAACATTTTGAAAACCGTTTTCAAATTTACTCAGTTTTATAAACTTACTTACTTGGAAGAGAAAAGTGAAACAAGCCCCTTACAGAGAACTTGGTAGTTGCACTTCCTTTTTTTGCAGTCAGTGCCATGCTCACATTGATGGTATAATTCAATTCCTGTTTCCAGCTCTCTCTGACATTTTTCAGAATATACAATGCTCAGACACTTGATTTTATGGAACAGCAAAAGACCTTAGAGTAGCAGTCACCAAATAAGTGATGGACTAAGTCTTTAACCTTAGCTCAGTGGTTTTAGCCCATACAGGCTGACCATGCTTTGCTTCTGAAAAGAAGAAGGATCAGAAGAAGGAACTTTTTACACCCAAATACAGCATCTTCCCTTGACCAGAAGACACAGAGCCTGGCACATCACCTGGGGGCAGAAAACAAAGTTTCAAAAAAAGCTGGGTACAGCACATCAGCCTGACTGCCAGAAAGGAATGTGAGTAGGGATCCTTTCCTGTTCTTCATTTCCCGTAATGGGAGAGTCTGCAGCTGGCAGTTTCTGGAGGACACAGCCCCGTGGGCTACTGGTGCTAATCTTAGAATGGCATGTCCAGAGCTTCCTGCGCCCCGGCCCCGCGCCCCGCGCCCGCAGGAGCCGCAGCACAGACACCCTTGGAACCATGCTGGCCTCCCAGCTCTCATCAAAGAAAGGCAGCTGTGTTTTCAGACTGAAACAAAAAGGAAAAGAGAGAAAGGGAAAATTCACCCAGAAAACAAGAGGTCGGAGAGGCCAAGAGGAAGTTCAGTGTCTTTTCTGGGTGAAGGGAAAGGGCTGTGAAAGAAGCTCTTGGAGAAAAAAGGGCTATGAGGGAGGCAGCCTTTCTGCCACAGACACTGAGCACTTGCAGCGCCTTAGTTTCAGCTGAGTCCTTACTTCAGGTGTCCATTCTGCCATGCCCAGGTATCCTGGGAGCTGGTATGATGAGCCAAGCCTCCCAGTCCGTCCTACATTCTCCAGGTTCACCCTTTGCTCCTTCCTCTTTTGAGCCTGCTCTTCCTTCACAGCCTGCATCTTTACAGATGTCCCTCCCTACTTAGCCCAACCATATTTTTTCATGTGCAGCAGGTTGCCCTGCTGATCTTAGCTCACTCTTTCTTCCATTCCATTATCTACCACTTTCCCTGCCTGTAGTTACTCCAATGAAAGGAAAAAAGGTGTGTGAAGGTCACTGGGACGAGACAGCTTGATTTTGACTTCCTTGGATTCAGGAAAGCTATTCCAAAGTGTATGGGAAATTTAATAGGCAATGGTAGACATCTACAGGGGCTTGTGGGCCTGGGAAAAAGAAGGTAACATTTATTGGGAGCATTTATTTACAGCTCTCTAAGAAAGGGAAAGGCCTTCTTCCATGATGCCAACAAAAACTGAGAAGCAGAAAGGGCATTGAGACTGTGCTGGTCATGGGTTCATGGTGGTGGTACAGGGAGCTGTGAGGTGTGAGGTTCCTTACTGATGGTTCATAGCCTGGTTTCTTGTTCTGAGCTCTCCACCTGTAACAAAATCAGGATTGTTATCCCTGGCTGGAATAACAATTGTTGGTTAGTTATTCTCAGTTCCTCTGGTTTGGTTTCCCCAGCATCAGATACTAGAGGTGAAGAACAAAGGTTTCCTTTCATCAGCTTTGATGTCAGGGCTTTCTACTCACACTGCTCAATAGACACATAGCAAAGAAAACAAGGTGAATGTGGGATGACACCAGGGCAGTGTGGTGTGGGAAGAGCTGCATCATCCAGCATCATTCAACACAAACCTTCTGCTTCTCAGCCTGCTGTCAACCCAAGGGAGGGGAAGCTTCTCTCAGCCATGGTATTTCCTCCCTCCCTCCCCCACCTCAGTATTCACCGAGAAAAAAAGCAGAACAACAAGGGACACATCTCCAAGCAGATGTTGGCTTGCTGTGAGGACTGGCAAAGGCTTCTCACAGCAGAACCACTGGAAAAGCAAGGCTGATGGTGACTAGGGCAGTAACAAGGAGATGGGAGGGCTGAGGAGGTGTATGGGAATGTACATTACTGCCTGCTCCATCTGCTCACTGCAAGGATAAGAGGAGCAGACACTTGGCTTGAGACACCTGGTTTGCTTCCATTGAAAAGTACTGGGTGTAGACTCTTCAGCTGGAGCTGAAAGGCTCTGCATGAATTAGTGATTTTCTGGGATATTTGAAAATGCTACTAAATCCTGTCTTCCAAAACGTCTTGCTCTCAGGCTGGCTGATTGATGCCAGATGTGAGAAACTCTGCTTCAAGTCCTTGCTTACTCTTGAACTTTGTACCATATACACAGACTTGCTTTTCCCAACCTTCACTCACAAGTTCTTGTTCCTGGTTTGTCAGAACAGGCCAGCAGAGACCAACTCAGAGGTGGACAAATCAGCATCACCCTCTGTGGCTCAGCTAGCAGGAAAGTTCAAAGAGCAAGCAGCCAATATCCCTGGAAAAGAGGTAAGGTGTTCTGCAGCCACCAGCAGGAAATCAAGTGGGAAGTTAATCACTTGTCTCTTCCTGCTGGAACATGAGTGATCTGAGCATGAATCCACCTTGGTTTTGGATCTGCACAAAGGATTCATCTCCTTGTGCAGTGCAGGTTTTGTCTGTACCTTCTGTGCATTGCTGATTGGTGGATGAGTGTTTTGGTAGAGCCATGTTTTAGGACAGACACTAACCAAGACATTGCAGAGCTTGGATGGGTGCACAGATTCACCCAACAGCAGCAGACATCAGTGCATGCATGTCCTATTTTGGGCTGGCTTTTGTGGGCAGACAGCAGCAGTGAATAATGAAATAGCCAACATTGATGGGAAAAGAATCTAACAGCAGATGATGCAGTGTAGCAGTCGGTGGCAGGTCATCAGCACCTCGCTCACAAAAGGAGGTTTTCTCCAGGTTATTACTTCTCTGTAGGTCTGAGAGAAAGCTGCCTCTTTACTCACCTTCACTGCCTCTTCCCGATAATATTTCAGACTCTGTGCCTATCTCTGTCACTCTGAAACTTTATTTTAATGAAATCCCACTATGCCAAGCATTGCCTCACATGCTGACTTTCTCCAGCTAAGCAAAACACTAGAATACCTCTCTTAGAAAGAAAGGAAAGTCAGAATTGTTTATGAAAGGAGGTTGACATTTTCAGACAGCCTCCTGTATTATTACACTTTTTTCTTTTAGAAGCTTAAATGTTTGCTGGTGGCTCTTTTCAGGCACCTTTTGAAACTGAACTGCTCCCTTCTGCCACTCAGCTCCTGATTCCAGCCTGGCCTAAGGGTATCCTCCCTGTCACCCCTCCTGTCTTTGGCTGGATGCAGTGGTGACCTCTGCCCTGCAGGGCTGGCATGCCATCATCTATCAGAGGTTAGCACTCCCAGGATGGGAATAGCCAATCTTTTCCCATGCACTATTTTTTTCCCCCTCCAGTCGCCAGCACAGCACTCTGTCTGTCCCATTACAGTAATTTCCTCTTTTGAAGGTATGGGATTTAATTGCACTAAGTCCCTCACCCTTCAGAAGGCAGAAAGTTCCCAGACCTCTCTTGTGTTATCTGCAGACCTCTGCTGCTCCCAAGCCAGGGCAGCGTGGAGGGGCCTCACAGTGCAGAGAAACTCATTTTCTCCAGAGACAGAGGACAAAGTTTCCTGTCTTTTCTCTCCGAGCCATCTGTCATTTCCCCACCAGTTTCTCAAGTTTGCTTCAGATTAATGGCCCAAGGGATGGTTTTTAACCCTTGCTTGGTCCATGCCAGCAGAGGGGAATCCTGTCTACCAGGCAACCTCTGACACATCCACTGTGGCACCAGTGCAGCATTTCATGGTTGCAGAATGCTGGGGTTTCCACAAGACACATTATTGCTTTCTGGCATGACACAGGGATAAGGGCAGGGCTGCCCTGGGCTGCTTAGAGGTGCAGCAGTGCCATGGCTGGGTGCAGCACCTCCCAAATTTAAGTGACATCAGGTGCACAGGTCCTTCAAGACAGCCAACTGTACAGAGGGCAAAGATGCCATAATCCAATTTTTCCCATGCCAACCTGGGAGAAGGTAACAAAATTGTCCAAATACTTTATTGTGGATATTATCCAAGATTCCAGGTATTAGCCAGTTATTTTGGATTATTTTTTAACACATGAAAAGTGTGTTAACAGCTTGGCAGGAGACTACAAACCTGGCATAAAAAGAGAGAGAGCTTGGCTTCTACAACAGAGCAATAGTTAAGTGCTATGCATCCCTTCCTTCCTAGGGTGCTCTCTCATAGTTCTGAGAGTCCAAGGATGTTCAGAAGGAATCAGTGTCCCTGCCATTAAGTTGCCTCATTCCTTCTCCTCTGGAGAATCTGTTTCTTAGTCAAATTTAAGGTTGCAGCTGAGCCTTGTCCAGTGTGCTGCTCTCCTTCATTCAAGAGAAACAAATGGGGCTGAAATTTTGCAAAAGTCAGAATTCCCCTTTTTGCCCCAAAAATATATCAGACATAAAGTAGGAAATAATGAGCCAGGTAGGCAGCTGAGACTCGTTGAAAGGAAATCCTTGTAATGACAGGAAGGAGAGCAGTAACAACCTCTCCAGTGGGAAGGGGTTTCCAGCAGGATGCTTTGCAGACAAAGTTTCTGGGAAGACTTCTCCACCCTCCCCAGCTTAGAAGAGTGTCTCCTGCACAAAGAAAAAGATACAAACTGCTCTTCCAACACTAGGACTGGGCTGTAGATGCCACAAGCACACCCATGTGCTAATACCAACTTTTGCTGCCTTTGAATTACTCATTTGGGCAGGCTGAGCCCTGCCTCCCAAGCGGGTCACTCACACAGCATGCCCTTTGGTGCTTGAATTTCACTTCCTTTTTAAGAAACCTGATTTCCCTGCTGCTGAGTTGGTTGTTTTCTTTCTTAGGTACCACCACATAAGCCAACTCGGAGGAAACCACCCTGCTCCCTTCCCTTGTATTCCCACAAAACTGAGACAAGTGACAATGATGAGCAAGTGAGTACCAATTTAATAGGGGGACGAGGTCTTTCCTCTCTGCAACCTGTTCTCTCCTGAGACACGAGTTTGGAGGTGCCAGAGAGGTCAGGCTGTGCAGCCAAAGCCATCAATCATGCAGCAGCAAACCTGTCCCTGCTCTCACACGTGTCCTGACCCAGAGTCAGCTCCATGCTGTTCCCTGCTCCTGCAGCATGGGTGCACAGCCTGTTTCTACTGCTTTTGTTTTCACCCTTGGCACACTGATGGATCCTTCCAGTTGCCACTGTTCAGGAACCACTGGTATTTATTAGATTTGAACAGGGAGCACCCATGCTGTTTATTGAGCATAATGAGGTAATAGTTCTGCTCATGAGATTTTTTCCATCTTCAGAAAAAGGGAATAATTAATCCAGAGTGAAGAGAGGGTTTGTTGGCAATACCCACGGAATATTTCTTTAGGACCCTTGAATGAGCAGGTCCCAGTAAACTGGCTGCTACTTAAGAAATTTTACACTCAGGCCCTCTTTGGTCACTTCTGTATTTCAGGGTGTCAGGTCTACCCACCAAATTTCACATTGTCACCTGCCCTTAACAAGCAGGTAGTTCTTTGTCCTTCCTATCTGTGAGCTACAGGCTCTTGCTGCCTCCATGCCAAAGGAACATTACGTTTTAAAGTGTTAGATTCCTTCCTTTTCTGGAAAAAAAAAGCAACATGCCCTTTCTCAAAGCAATGCTCTGTCTTTCTCAAACTGCTTCCAGCCTTTTCATAGCTTTCCAACCTTTCCTGCCATTTAGGCCCTTCCTGCTTAAACTAATTGGATATCCTTTAACTTGGTACTCAAGTGGTGGCAGAAAGTCTTTCCCTTTACAGAAAGTTCACAGTATTTGCCAACATTAAGGCTTTAAGAGGTAGAATTTTAATCTGCCTGGTCCTGAATTAATAGCAGGGGAAACTGCCACAGGCTAGATAACTTAGCGGAAGCAATGTAGGAGGAGAGCCATCACCTAACTCAGACACTCCAGACAGCAGCCCTTTATCCCCAGAGGAGGGGTACATGTATCTAGCCCTAGGATGGCTGGATAACAAAAGGAAATCAGGGTCAAGAATAAAGAAAAATAAACTTTTGTGTGGAAACACTCTATGAAGCTTCATTTGATTCCCTACCAGCAGTTTCTGCTTATCTTTTCCAAGTTTTCTGCCTTTATTGTCTTTCCTCTTTTTCACCTACTACACTGTGAGATTTCCTGTTTCATTTTATTTTGCAGAAGCGGTCGCCGAATGCTTGCCCCATTCCCAAGGTCAAGGTGAAAAGCTCACCCATGATTGAAAAGCTGCAGGTAGGTCCTGGCTTCCCCAGCAAATTAAAACTGATTGGCATTGGTCACAGCTACTTCTCTTGCAGAGCAGCCACAGGGCAAGGGGAGGCAGGAGCCAGGGGTGACAGCCAGGTACACAGCCAGTGCAGTGGCCTCAGTGGGGAGGAACCAGCCCCAGCACACACAAAGAGGAAGGCAGAGCAGATCTGGTAGTGGCCATGGGCACCAGAAGCAGTGCAGTGATGCCCAGGTGTACCCATAAGCATGTCAGTGCATACATCAGGATCATTTGGATCTGTGGAGTACATGGCTGGGCATGGCAGCAACACTGCTTGAGCAGGAGCCTGAGTTTAAGTGAAGCTCTGAGAGAAAGTGAGAGAAACCCTGGCTGAGACTTCCTGCAGCTCCTTCCTCACAGCAGTGTCACCCACACTGAGTCCCCTGCACTGCACTGGGAGCTGGCCTTGAGCACAGGCAGTGACAATCCTGGCAGTGGGGTGTGTGCTCCAGGCAGTCCCGTGTGTGTGCCTGGGAGCTCTGCACTGCACTTCCCTCATCTGGATCCCTGCAGCTGCACACAAACACACCCAGCACTTCCTGCCCCTTGTCATGCTTCTGTGGTGCCTGATCTGCACTGCTGAGGGCAGCTCAGTACTCGATGGCCTGAAGGCAGAGTGCCCTGCCCCTGCCTGCTGCCTGTCCTGGCAGCACGTGTCACTCCAGAGCCTCCTGCCACCCTGACACAACCTGAGCCTATTCATAGCACTGTCCCTCTGATGCACCCAAGGACATCTGCAAAGGGGAGCTTCTCAGTGAGAGGCCAGCAGGAAGAGTTCTGCCACGGTTAAGCACAAGCTCACTTCTTTCCATGGTCTTCTCATAACTGCACAAGTCATTCTGCATGACCTGCAGGTCAGGTGGAAAATGGGAGCTCCAGTTGGGCACACATGGGAGGGTTTAAATCTTGAACCATTGCTGGCTGTGTGTTCAGATTTTCTGCCAGCTCAGCCACTGCAGACTGTGGTGGCTTGGCTGGGTCACTGGAAAAATCCCAAAAGGCCTCAGGATGACAAAAGAACATGTCCTGAGTTCCAGCTGCCAGGGAAAGACAAATGTCCAGTCATAACTTCTCTGCCCAGACTTGTTTGTTGACCGTGTCACCAGGAGAAACCCGCAGCTAGGAGGTCTGTGGCTTGTGACAGCTGAGAGATGTGACAGGGCAGGGGTTCCCCTGTGTGGCTGTGGTGTGTAGCACATGCTGCTGTCACGCATGCCCCTAATGGCGGTTTTCATTGCAGGCCAATCTGGCTTTTGCTCCAGCTGCTCTGCTGCCGGGAGTGTCTCCCAAAAGCCCTGGGATGAAAGTCCTGGTTTCTCCGTTCAGCACTCCTCCCTCAACACCCACCAGCCCAGGGACTCAGTCCCAGCCCAGCGAGACGCCCGTCAGCTTTGATCAGCCC
Source organism: Muscicapa striata striata (assembly GCA_030060385.1). Taxonomy (NCBI): domain Eukaryota; kingdom Metazoa; phylum Chordata; class Aves; order Passeriformes; family Muscicapidae; genus Muscicapa; species Muscicapa striata. The sequence goes on along the minus strand of JAREIS010000058.1, from coordinate 1,838,077 downwards.
CCAGAAAGCACTCAGCTGCAGTTCTACAACAAGGTAGGATATGCCTGCTAGGCTTTCTCCCTTCCACAAGACTTGCCTATTGCTTGGAGATGAAGAGGAAGAGGAGGCTGAGCCCTCAGTCCTGCTGTAAGAGTGTGTATTTGTGGCCAAGAGAGATGATCTATGCCAGGTCCCCAACAGCCTTTCAGTGTAGCTGTGTGGAGTGTCCTCCAGCAGCTCCAGCAGCCTTCCTGATCCAAAGTGTGAAGGAAGGGGGGTGAAGGGGCAGGACCCAGTCACCTCAGCTCGGCAGTAATGGGGGGGGCAGGTGCCAGGGAGTGGCTGTGAGCAGGTGGTGCCACATGCCAGTGAATCCCTGAGGTGGCTGAGGCTCAGTTTAGGGAGCCACACACAGCACAGCAGCTCCTCAGGTGTCACCAGAGCACTTCAGTGAGGAGCTACAGCCTGCATTCACCATCAGCAGCTGGGGTACAGGCTCCCTCCTCAACCTGCCAAGGGTAGAACAGGCTGGTACATGCAGTGGCATTTTCCTCTCTTGACCATGTGCTCCTCCTGCCCCGCAGGTGCGGACGCGAGGGTCCATCAAGCGCCGGCCTCCCTCCCGCAGGTTCCGGAGATCCCTGTCCGAGTATGGAGACGGGGAAGAGCTGGGGGTCAGCTTGTCCTCTCCAGAAAATGGTGCCAGGGAAGATGAGGTCTTTGGGCCCAATGGCAAGACAGAGGAGGTGGAAACAGGGAGCAAAGAGGAAAAGAAAAAGTCAGAGTCTGATGAGAAGCCAGCATCAAGGACAGGATCCAGCAGAGCAGAGGATGAAGAAAAAGGGAGCAAAGAGCAGAAGAAACAGGCAGAGTCTGATGAGAAGCCCCCATCAAGGAGAGGATCCAGTAGATCAGAAGATGGGGAAAAAGGGGAAAAACAGGCAGAGGAAATGACTCCTTGCAAGAATAACACAGGGAATACAAAAGAAGAGGAAGTATGTCGTGATGCCCCAGGAGAGGAGAACTCTCCTCAGCCTGCCTCTGGAAACAATGAGATGTGTGACAGTCCCCAGGGAGAAGAGCAGCAAAGCACTGCCTGTGAACAAATGAAGGGGGACAAGAAGAAGGAGGAAGCTGAAGCTGAAACAAAGGAGAGCAGTGAGAGCACAGGGACACAGAAAACATCAGACACTGAAGAAGCAGCACTGGCACCTGAACGACAGCAGGATGCAGTGGGATTAGGGACTGCCAGTGAGCCTTCAGTGTCAGTCACACAGGACCAGGGCACAGCATAGCTGTGGCACACAGGTAAGATGTGACGGTGGCTCCTAAGGCACCTGAGGGTTTTGCTGTCAGCAGAAATGGCAACTGTGACAGAACATAATGATTTTGCTGCTCCCCACATGTCAAAAGCCTCAGATCTTAGGGCTGCAGAGACTGTGAGGCAGGGTACTCAAAATGACCAGCCCTCCTGGGTGATGTTACAGAGAGGATAGAAAAGAAGCAAAGCTGATTCTGGATTCAGTGTAATGGAGAGGCTCTGCTCACCAGGCACCCTCCTGCTTTGCTGTTTTGAAAGCAATCTGAAAGTACTTGCAGTAAAAAGCACATTTCCCCAGCTGTACCATGTATACACTATATCAATATGACTCCTTATATATAAATATTTATATGTGTGCACATGTTGTATGTATACATGTGTACATATATATATATTCCCTATGTGTTTAGCTTGTTAGCTTTGCCAACAAATGCAGGGCACACCAGTTTCATGGTCAGCTCTGAAAGCGTGCAAGCATGGGCCTTTACCACTGAAATAAAAGAGGATTCCTGCTGGCTGAAGCAGCCCTTGTTCCATACACCTTCTTGTGTGTTCTGTAGCCACTGATAACATAGCCAGATGCCTGAGGATGTGTCTCATCCCACCTCAACCACCTCCTCTTCAAATGCTTCTTTGGTTTGGCAAGGAGCAGCTGAAGGAAGGATTCTGGTACTTGGGCTGCAGCTCACCTTAACACAGAAACCACCAAAGCAGCCCCAGGACTTCCCAGCACTGTCTTTGCTTAGACCCATGATTATTTTTCATTATTTCCTTACTTATTTTCCCCTCTCAAAAGGACATACCCAATCAGGGCAGAGGAGATTTAACATGTGGATAAGAACCACCTAACCAAATCGAGATGGAAACTACTGGAAAACCTTCAGTGGCAGGAGAGGAGCAGAATGCAGAAATCCCCTGAGGTCCAGACTCATCACAGAGCTGAGTGGCCACATCATATTTTGGGACAGCTAGAAAAAGAGACTGTTTGCAATCTCTTCAGAGTTCAAGACTCAGGTGTTGGCTGGCATTCCTTGGTGATATTTGGGGACTGAGAGACCTTATACTTGCTGTTCTGGAGCCAACTGCCACCACCACTCACAGTCCTTCTGCTCCTTCATCCTGCTCCAAAATGTCTTTTTCTCCTCCCCTGCACTGGTCTTAGATGAAGTTCATCAGTTATGTACATACATACATGTATGGTGCCTTTTTCGTAGCTTCTTTTAAAGTACTTTGGGTTTTAAACAGTATGTTTTCTCCATATGTGCTGTATGGCAGACAATGTGAACCCTGAACACGGGGAAAACTCCTGGAACATCAATCATAAAAATATATAAATATAAAAATAAAAATCCTTTGGAGTGGGGCTGATCTGTGAAACAGCCACCTGTGGTAGGCTGGTAGGTCCTGTGTGCTTCAGCTTTGGGGTGCTTTTAGTGTGGTGGAAAATGACAACCAGCAGATTGTATGCAAAGAAAAGATGTGCTGAGTACGTCAATAGGGCAGGTTCTCTTATCTGGCTCTGGGCTCCAGTCCAGATTTAGAAGGGCTGCTTGTCCATCAGTCTCTTTCACTTCCAAACTCTATCCAGTCTCTGTTGAAACTTCTGGTGTGTGGCTACCAAGAGCCATTCATTATAGAGAGCATCCCAGCTTCCTGGAAACAGCCAATTAATTTTGTGCAGGTCAAAGAAGAAGTCCTGGCTGGCTGGGTTTCCAATGGAGTTGCCAGGCTGAACTGGCCAAGCTCAGACAGCCAGTCCCTCCAAAGTACTTCAGCACTGTACTAGATTTGCATTCACTCCTGGGCTACTAAAAGTCATGGGCTAGCAGTCACTATGATTTTAATCTGGAGAGTGTTTGGATGTCAGATCTCACTTGACCAGTTTCCTGACAGCAATGCCTGAAGCTGTGTTGGCCACAGAACAAAATGTCCATCCTGTTATGAGGACTGAGGTCACACCTGCTGAGAGCCAGCAGCACTTGCCCTCCTGAATTACCATGGGCAAACACGACCTCCACACCTGTTTGAGCCAGGCTGTGGAGCATTGTTGCCTTTGAATCCACTTTAATCTGCTTGCTCTAGCTTGTATTGCAGGGCAGCCTGTGACCACTGGCTGTCCCCTGTTTGTTCTCCCAGCAGAGTGTCCCACGTGGATGTGAGTGGTTGTGCCTTACTGTATATGTACAGATATATGTGTGCCTGTGTAGAGAACGTGTATGTGTGTCCTGAGCACGGGAATGGAAATCCGAGGGAGAAGCAGAATAAATAAATGGTGGAATAAAACCAAAGCAAAACAAATCCGTGTGTTTTCTTTCCTCCTGGGGAGATGAAGCCCGAGGGAGAATGGACAGAACTGGTAGCAGCAGGCAAAAAAGGGGTGAGATTTCCACTTTAGGCATTAGGACTTCAAAATTTAAATTTAATACAACTAAGAGCAACTACTGAGGAACAGGGGGAACTTTTTGAAAAAAGTCTGGGATGCACAGGTGTGGAAACATGAGGATGTCAGGAAGCATTAGCAGGACAGAGCACATGAGCAACAAGCGGGATTCAAACTGTGATAATTGATAAATGATTCATGTTAATCATAGAAGTTTTGGAGTTTGTATAAACCAGAATACTTAAAATAAGAAAAGAACATGGACCTAGATAAAGGGAAATATATGATTAAACCCACTCTGTTTAAATCCCCCTGTTATGAATATTGTGTATACCAGTTTGTAAAAGAAAAAAAGGGTTTTCCATAGTCTGAAAGTTTTTTTTGCAGAATCAGATTTCCTGCCTTTGTGTGATCAATCACAAACTATCTGCTAAGGATCAGGCTTCCTGCTTCTCCTGTTTTTTATCTACCAAGACCAGAGGGTTCCATGACCAATTGTCCGAAGAGCTGTTCCACTGAAGTTTGGAAGTTTCTTTGACCACCACTGCTTACCTTGCAGAATGATTACAACAAAACAGTAATAATTATTGATTACTACAAGGAAAACCATACTATAAAAAGGGAGCTGCAAACCAAGTTTGATGGAAGCGTGGAGTGGGCAGTGACCCCTCACGTTTTCCCCAGCGCTGCGTTGCTCTGTCTATATAAAATAAAGCAATCTAAATTTTGCTGAATATCGAGACTTTATTTCTCATTTATAACCAAACCAGGAGGGTGCCGTGGGCTCAAAAGCCCAAGGTTATCCTGCGGTGGTGCCGTGGGCCTTGTCCCGCCCGTGACCGGCCCGGAACACGCGGGGGACCGGTGCGACCCCCGCGCACCGCCAGGGGGCGCAGCGCGCGGCGCGGCCCGGGACGAACCAAACCCGCTGTTGGGGGGGGGTGGGCGTGTGGGATGTCCCATTCCTCCGCCTCTCCATCCCCCGGGAACGAGCTCACCCGGCTTCCAGCGCCACCGTGCGCGCGGAGCCGGAGTGGGGATGGCAGTGAAGGCTGGGTTGTTCCTGCGCCCCTCTGGGGGAAAGGCAGCGGGCACCGCGGGGGCCGTTGCTACCCCCCGCGGGGACGCGGAGCCACCGCTAACGAGCGGAGCCGTAGGGTCGGGGGAAGGGCGATGGCAGGGATTATCCTGGGAGAGGAGACGGAGGCGGCGAGCAGAGAGAAATGGGCGCAGTCTTCGCAGTTCGGGAGAGCAGCGATGAGTTCCGGAGCGCCGGGCAAAGCCGCTCGTGGCGGTCGGCAAGGACAGACCCACACGGACATTGGTGGAAATGGTCGAGACGGGAGGACATGGACGGCAGTGAACTGCTGAGCTGGGTATGTTCTTGCAGAGCGGCTCGTTGGTCTAGGGGTATGATTCTCGCTTCGGGTGCGAGAGGTCCCGGGTTCAAATCCCGGACGAGCCCGCTGGGAAGGGCGCGCGTTACCGCTCCGTATTTTGCCGCCGCTGGGCCCGGCTGCGCTTTTGCGCCTCAGGCCGGCCCGCAGCGGCACCGGGACCGCGGGCCCGGCACGGTTGAGGTGCCCAGGTCGGGCCGCGCGGAGGGGCGAGGAGCGGCTCCGCAGCGCTGGCTCGGTGAGGGGGAAGGCGGGGGTCTCCCTGGCTGCCTGCCTGCCTGGGAAAAATGGGAGTAGCGACGCGCGGCGCGAGACGAAGAGGAGCGGCCGTTGCTTGGTGAGTTCTTAACGCTTTTTGTTGCGCTAAAAAGAAACGAGTGGGTCTCGTTGTCAGTCCCGTCCGTGTCGCTTCGCTCTGCCCGGGAGCCGCCGTTGCTGCAGAGATAGCAGAAGATGAAAATTAAAAAAACCGGGCTCGTCCGGGATTTGAACCCGGGACCTCTCGCACCCTAAGCGAGAATCATACCCCTAGACCAACGAGCCGCTGTGAAAAGAGTTTTCTCTCCCCTGCAGAGGAACGCTCCAATGGCGCCGCGCGGCCCTGCCCGGCGCAGCTCCGGCCTGTCCCGGCTCCCGCCGTGTTCCCGGTTCCTGAGGGGACACAGGCGCTTCCCGGGGCTGCCGGCGCTCCCCGGGTCACTGCGGGCACCGCCGCAGCCCTGCCTCCCTGTGGGTGCGATGCTCGCACGCGGCGAGCCATGGACCGCGGCAGCCAGGCCGCAAACCCCAGCGCCGTGAGGGCCAATTGGTGCTTCGTTTCCATAATTTCAAACTGTAGCGCAGCCGAGTAGAGGCAACGTTACTTTTTACTTTCATAACTTACAGATGATGATTTTATGTAGACCTGCTTCAATAGAGAGTCTTGGAATGTTGATGGTGAGAGTGGAGGTCACTGTCACATTGGCTTTTGCTTTGGTACAGTAATTCTAATTTTGTCTATAGTCCAATATATTCCAAGATGCTAGGGGGAAAGGTAGGAGAGAGAGACAGAAAGACAAATTGCTTCCATTTTATGTGTTTTCTTATGTATTTAGGTTGTCAGGAAGACTCATGACTGAAATTGTTCCTTAGCATCCATTCGGCATCCATTCATCCATTCCCATCCTCTTCCATCCTAAATTTTCCTGAGAACACTTATTCTTGCACAGTGGGTGATCCAAGACATTCTTCTCAATCAAATTATGAGAAAGCCAGGTTATGGAAGACAAGATAGAGGGGATCTCATCAATGTGTATAAATACCTCAAAGGTGGGTGGCAAGAGGATGGTGCCAGGCTAATTCAGTGATGCCCAGTCCAGGATGAGGAGCAATGGCCACAAACTAAATTGCAAAAATTTCCACTCAGAGCACTGGAGCAGCTGCCCAGGGAGGTCATGGATTCTCCCTCTCTGGAGACATTTAAACCCCACCTGGACATTTCCTTGTGTAACCTGTTAAAGGTGACCCTGCCTTGGCAGAGGGGTTGGGCTGGGTGATCTCCAGAGATCCCTTCCAGCCTCAAAACACTGACTGTGAAAAATAGCTCTCAAACTCTTCAAAGTCTGTATGCAATTACTGTGCTGCTGCCAGCTCTTGAGTTTTGGGGAAAAAAAACAAAAAACCCTGCATTTCTATTTGACCAAAGCAAACATGAATGTGGCATTATCTGTTAGTCACAGTTTCTCCCAACTTGCAGAAGAAAAAATATTGTTGTATGGTACACACAATGCTTTCTTGTACAAACAGAGCCTGTTTTTTTTTTCCTTTTCTTATCATGTTCTTCTATTGCTAATTCAAAATTAGTGTGTTGAGTGGGATATTTCCTGCAGGAGTGATTACACTAAACAGTGTATACTGTACAATTCCTCTAGGACGTACAGAGATGCAGGCTAAAGAGAAAACAATCAAAACCATTAAAAATGTAAAATCAGTCTAAATATATTTTCTTCTCCTCCTAGAAATAATTACTCCCTTTTTTGACATCAAAATCCTCTTTGCTCTCTGTGGCGAGCTATTAGAGACCTCTCCAAAACAAAAGATAACAGGGATAACAAAGATCTGAATTTTTAACATACACAGCAAGAAGGAAGAATATGCAATATATGTTCCTCAGGACAAATTAAGTTGTTCCAGCAGCCCATTTACTCTCTGGAAGCAGCAGGAGAGAATAATTTGATCATATCTATCTGGATAAAGAGTGTTCTGCTGTAAGTAGAGCTGATATTGTCTCAGGTGTTCTCTCTGCTGAACACCTGTATTACTACACAACAAACAGGGAATGGCAATGTGGTCTCAGCTCTGTCAGGGAAGGGAGAGTGTAGGTAAGGGCCACGTGTGGCCAAACCAGGTTTAGTACACAAAAAGGGAGCATGTGGGCTCTGTGAAAGACAGTCAATTTGAGAATAAGAAAAATGCAAGTTTTAAAAATTTTTTTAGGTCTTCTATCTTGCAAAACTACCCAGGAGGGTGAAGCTGGCCTCTTCAGAGGATTGAACAGTTTTAAACTGTGCAATACTGAAGGACCTGGATGTAAACAGTGAACTCTGGGTGGTTGGGCAGAGTTTCCATGGAAAGGAAGAGCTCTGAGGAAGTATTGAGGAAAAAGGGCTTGGGATGAAAGTCTTATCACTGCCTATCAGTTCCTGCTCCATTTGAAAAGCAGGGGTACTGATGAATTGGCTGAGGACCCACCCACAAGGGAAGTCAAATGACGTGCTAACCAAACTAGGTGATATTTCCCTGTAATACAAAGAGTTGCCTGTGTTGTTGATATTTATTCCCAAGAGGTGCCCTGGATTTCTGCTAGGCTGGGTTTCTGGAAAATATGTACACCAGTTAGATGAGGAACGTGCTCCAGATCTTCCCCTTAGGGTATAGATAATGGATGCATAAGCTGTTACATTTTAAATCCCGTGAGAACCATAAGGTGGTGTCTGGCTTCACAGCTGATGAAAATAAAACAAATAATGTGCCTGTGTTTTACAGGCTTGCTTTGTCACAGCCCTCCTCAGCATGGCACACAGTGGCCTCTCTCACCTGCAGATGTGAGAGGTGTCCAGAGAGTGGCAGAGAAACTGGTGGCACAGGGATCTGGGTGAGGACCAGCATCCATGGAGTGAGCACTGGGCAGGAGCAGAGCATCCCACAAGGCTTCTTGAGGCTCAGGGATGCAGTGAGCAATAGCCTTGAGATATGACTCAGCTTCAGCTTCTTTAAAATGCGTGTTTGGGAAAACACAGCACAACAAAGAGGTTTTCAGAAGCCAGGAGGAAGAGAGAAGGATGAAAGCTTGGTCTCAGGGGGTGTGTAGCAGCTGGGAGTCCAGTCAGCAAGCCCTGGGAAATTCCAAGCAGGTATTTTCAGGCGAAAGGCAAAGGTGGCTGTGTGATCGGTGCAGCAGGAGAGTTCTGAAGGAGCTTGTGCTTACAGGCAGTGCACGCTGAAACAGGCTGAGTTAACAGGGAGTAGCAGCCAGGAGTTCTGTGGAGGAACCATCACTGGCTGTGCTCAGAGCTTGCAGCAGCGCTTTCCCGATTCCCTTGGGACAAACTGTAACGTGCACCCGGGGGAACTCGAGGCTGGCAGAGGAGTTGGGGCACTAAATGAGCACCAGGATCTGCTCCTGCTGATCCTGTAACTTCTCCCAGAGAACCAGCCACAGGATAAGGAGGACATGGCCTCAAGCTGAACCAAGGAATGTTCAGGTTGGACATTGTTCACGGAAAGGTTGATGAGACATTGGTGAGAGGAATGATGGATTTGTCTTTACAAGCAAGCTGTGGGCCTACTGGTAGATAAGACTAGCACTGAGAGATAAAAGAAACAATGGGAAGGATTCCACTGATTGATGAATGGAAAAAAAAAGATATTTGCCTTTACAAACAAACTGTAGGTTTGATGATAAATGGAACTGGATATTGAAAGGTGAAAGAAACAATGGGGGAAAACCATGAATTCCATAGGAATTAAAAATTAAAAGGGAGGGTTATACATTAGAAAGGAATCTTAGGTATCAGGTGTTCCAGGAAGTCCGTACCTCTCAAGTACCTCAGTCAATGGGGAAAGAGAGAGGGAAATATGGCAGGGAATTGGGATAAAAGAAGGCTGCATCCTCCAAAAATTAGAGGGACCCCAGGGAAATGCCCCACGGCCTCTCCCTTTATTCGAATGAAGTAAAAAGACTCCTCTGTCTCCGTTTTGGACACAAACCTCTGGCGTTTGTGGCTTAATTTTCCTGACATTGGGATGGGCTACCCAGGGAGGAGAGGTGTTTAAGGGAAGGCGGGACGTGGCAGTCAGTGCCGTGGTCACGTTAACACGGTGGTGTTGGGTCATAGACTGGGCTCGATGATCTCTCAGCTCTGTTCCAGCCTCATTGACTCGGCGATTCTGTGATTTGGCGATTCTGTGATTCAGCGTTTCTGTGACCCGCGGCACGCGCCGGCCGGGAGCGGCCCCGCAGCGCCCGCGCCCCCGCAGCACCGCCGGCCGGCCACGGGGGCGCCAGCGAGGCTCCCGCTGGGGGCGGACTGCGCGATCCCTGCGCCCATAGGTCACATGGACTTGACTGATGGCTCTCTTGTCCAATCTCCATAGAGCAGCGGGGCAGGGAGCGGGCGGGGCCAGCCGGGCGCGGGGGTGTGTGATTGACAGCGGCAGCAGCTAATGGGCTGGCGGGGCAGGGGCGGGGGCGGGCCCGCGGGGCCGGGGCGGACAATGAGGGCGCCGCGGGGAGGCGGCGGCGGCTGGAAGATGGCGGCGGGCGGAGGCAGCGCGGGGCGGCCCTGCGCGGCATGGCTGCTGATCGCCGCCGCCGCCCTCACCGCCGGTGAGTCGGGGACCGAGGGAGGGCCGGCCGCCGCTTCCCGGGGCGGAGGGCGGTTCCGCGGGCAGGGCACGGCTCTGCCGCTCGCTGCCCACCCAGTTCGGAGCCGGGCTGGCGGCGGCCGAGGATCCCGGTCCTCAGCGGGGGAAGGGTCGGTGTGCCGGGAACAAAGCCCCCGGGAGCCGGCGTGGGCAGGGCAGGGGGTGCCGCGGTGCCAGGGCAGCGCTGGTTCCACAGAATCCATTAGCTTGGAGAAGATCCCCGGGATCATGGAGCCCGCCCTGGGAGCCAGCGGCACCGGGGCCGCTTCGCTCCGGGAGCGCGGGTGGCGTTTGCTGGGAGAGCCGCGGAGTGACCGAGGAATGGGGACGCTGGGGTTGTGGTGAATGACTTGATTCGGTCAGTGGTGAAGTATTTGGGTGGAGGGGGAATTATGTCAGCCAAATGATGCGTTTATGACTCGTATAGGTGGGGAGTAAGGGCAGAATCGCAGAACGGGTCGGGTTGGAAGGGACCTCAGTGGGGTCATCTGGTCCAACCTCCCTGCTCGGGCAGGATCATCCCAGAGCACATGGCACAGGATTGTGTCCAGATGGTTCTGGAATATTTCCAGTGAGGAGTACAAGGCTACGGAGCGGTAGGAAAGGCAAGAGTGATGCTTAACTCCTCTGTGGCTTATGTTCTCAGAGGGCAGAGGGTTCCACACATCACTTGGACTCGAAAAGTTACACACGTTTCCCCCGCCAGCTCACTGTGTGTAGTTGCTGGGCATGGACGGTGAGGGAGTATCCAGTATGTATACACCCCAAATATCCAGTGATGGATATTTGCTAAGTGGGTAAAACTTTGTGAAGTACTTCAGTAGGAGACTTTAAGAAGCCTGGTCCCTCCTCAGTTCATGTATCTAGAAGACTCTGTAAAACTGTAAGTCTGTCTAGGAAGAGGTTTATTAGCAAACTGTGCTGAGTGGTAAAATTTATTTAATAGTATTTTTAAATGGTTTGGGTTGGAACAAGTCAAAGATAATCTTGTTCCAGTCCCACTGCTGTGGGCTGGGACATATTCCACCAGACCAGGTTGCTCAGAGCCCCATCCAGCTTGAACACTTCCAGGGATGGAGCATCCACAAGTTCCCTGCTCAGCCTGTTCCAGTGCTTCCCTACCCTTACAGCAAAGAACTGCCTCCTAATATCCAATTCCTGTTATTATTCCTCTTCCTAAATCTATTCCCAAAGAGCATTGTTGGCAATGGTTTAAGATGACTGCATTTTGCAAGAAAGAAATAGAGATTGCTAAGGCTTCCTGTGTATCTTCAGAAACAGACTTTGTATTTAGGATTAAGTAGGTAGTTGTGAAATATGCATATATTACAGTAAAACTGAGATCTTTGGAAGTACATATGGAGGCAGAAGAAGAAGGAAGCATATTTCCCCTGACCACAACAAAAAGTACAGCTCCAGTAATGCTGTGGGTAAGTGGGGGTAGTAGATCATTGTAGAAAGTCTGAATTTATTCCTGTGTTGGCTTCTTCTCTCCTTGCACATCCTTAATCTTCCTATCTGCTGTGAAAAGCAAGGTTTACATCCCTGCATGGGAATAAGTGGTCAGAGTGCAAGCTCTTCACCTCTTTTGCACACCCAAAGGAGTTTGGTGATGGGAAGGAAGAGATGACCTTCCCCTGAGTTTGGGGTGCTAAAGAATCAGTCCTGTGCATTCCTTCTTGCCTGTGTCATTCAGGCTCCTGGTGTTTTTTCAAGGACCCTCTAACCATTCCCTTTCCTCATGCTCGTGAGAGGTTGGGAAATCAAAACCTGCCTTTTTTGGCAAGGGCAGGGGTGGTGTTTGCAGGGGGCTGTGGCTGGGTGATGTGCTGCACATGTGGCTGCTGTGCCTTGTGCCTGCTCTCCTTCTTCTTCATATGCTCCATGGCAGGTCTCCTCCTGTGGCCAGTAACCTGCAGAAATGAGACAGAAATATTGCTTAGGGTGTTGTGCTGTGCAGGCTCCATGAAACACCACAGCCTGCTCTGCCAAGCCTGGTTGCTTCACAGCTAGGCACAGATAATACAGTTCCAGGCTTATTTTCACATGTGCCCCTGCATGTGTGGGTTAGGAGTTCATCTTGCTTCTTTGTGCTCAGACGTCTGAAAATCCTGTTGCTTCGTTTACTTGTAAGAATGAAGGGTCATTGTCAGTGCTGTCTGTGATTCTGGGGACATTTTGTAGCATAAGTAGTTAATCTAGGTATAATCTCTTCTGTGCATGAGTGAGCCGGAACAATCAGCCAAGAATATCAAGAAAATGGATTATTTTGCAATTGTGCATTTGTTAGCCATGTAATTATGACTTAAAGTGGTATCCTGCCTGTGTTTGACATGAAGGTGGTGCCTGATTACTCCTGATAGTCTCAAAAAATGTCTGAAAAAACTACTGGAAAGAATAATGATTTTTTTTTATTATTATTATTCTTTTTGATACCAACAAAGCTTGATCTTTTTTGAAATTAATTTTCTCCTGCTACCTCTTTTATACACACACAAGTGCACGTGGGCACATACACATGGGTCACTAACAAGCAGCTATTGAGATTTTAAATAGCTCAAGTGCCTGTTAACTGCTTTGAACTCACCAGCCCATTTCAGTTGCTGCTTGAAATGTTTCCTGAAAATAACAGTGTAAGTCAGGGTTGCAATGCTCACTTCGTGCTTGTGCCAGGTTTAGTCAGAATTCCTGTAGTCACCCCCGTCAGAAGCTGTTAGTCCTTTTAAGCTCAGCCCTCTGATGCTGCAGGTAGGAAAACTGTCTTGCCTGCACTGCTCAGTGCGTTCTGCAAAGGCAGAAGCTGGATGAACTCTCAGCTCACCTTGCTTGCAGCAGCAGCAAGAAGTTCTTGAATGTGTTGAAAAGTCTGTACCTTAATGTTTTGGTGATAAAACGAGGTAAAATACAAGGTAAAACGAGGATGCTTCTTGGCCCCAGCCATGCAACAGTCTCAGTCTCTTACAATTACTTGTAATAATAATTGTAAGTAATAGCATGTATGGCTGTGTTGCTTGTTATTTGAATTAATATTGATTGTATTAAACAGCAGTTCCAGTGCCTGTCTGTGGGCCCATCTTGTCCTAACTAGTGCTGGATATCCTGTGTCCCATACAGAGTTGAGATGGAAAACCGAAAAAATGAAACCTGGTATTATGAGGCAGATGTCTTGTACTGTTTGTCTTAAAAGATTTTAGTCTGAGTAGTTTCTAAAGACTTCTTGTTTTTCTGGGGAAGTGCCATATAGATCATCATCAGGTCATCTATCCAAACCTTATTATTAGCACCTGTAGTGGGAGTTCTCCCAGTGTGGTATGATGTGATGTGGTTTGATCATCTGTGGCATACATTGCTTTTTCTACCACCTGCATATAATTAACAAAATAAACAGCCTTGTATGCAAGAAAATACATTTTTTGAACTATTGAATGCTAATCCAGGATATCCTAGGAATACATCAGAAAGCTGGAAGCTCTGAGAAAACATTTACATCCTTATGGCATATATCCTTTTGTCTTTTTTTTTTTTTTTCTGTTGTGTGTGGTTTGTTTGTCTGTATTACTTTAGTGATCTGGGTTAGTGGAACCCCACAAGAGGTGATTAGGGCAGTGGAGAGGATGTGAGTATCTTGTGTAAGAGAAGGTTGTGCCAGGAGAGGCCAAGAAGTTCTGCACTGGCTTCACTGCCAGCAGAGAGACTTGAGAAACTCTTAACTGCAGTGATTTGCTGTTATCTCTGTCAGCAGTCATGTGGAAAAGCGAGTGTTTACTCAGATTAGGGTTTAGCAGTAAACAATACCCATAGCACAGTGCTAGTGCATCCTAAGGCAGGGTTAATATCAGTATTTTTTGCTGAGCAGGTTGAAAGAAAGTTTTTCCTCTCAAATCGTTAATGGGCCATGCTGTTACTTGTCTTGAATAAGCTTAAAAAAATTTGAAAATGTTTATATGAAAAAAATGTGTTGATACTCATCTGCAACACAGTTAATTTTCCTCCTGGCTTGGATGGTGCTAAGTTTTGGACTTGTGGTGAAAAGAGCCTCGATAACAATGTTTTGCACTGGTTACTTGTTTTGCATTGGCTTACTCACCCCAAGGCCTTTTTTGTTTGTCCCTGACAGCAGCTGAGCTGGGGGTGCATGAGGAGTTGAGAGGGCACCACAGAAGTCATGGTCAGCAATAAAAGCTGGGAAAAGAAGGAGGAAGGGGGCTGTTTGAAATTACATTTGTCTTCCAAGTCACTGTTATGCCTGACAGAGCCCTCCTTTCCTGGAGATGGTGAGCACACTGCTGATGGAGACAGTGGGTGAAGGCTTGTGCTTTCCCTACTGAACTGTTTCAGTCTCAATCCCTGGGTTTTTTTCACTCTTACGCTTCCAGTTCTCTCCCTGTTTGCACCGGGGGGGGGGTGCAGGGCTGAGCTGCCTGCTGGGGTTAGCCCACAGTCCTTGTACATTGTTTCCTTTGGCTGCTGTGTCTTTCAGCTCCTGCATTTTCATGTATCTGTTGAGTTGGCACTTTCCACTCGGTGCTGCTGCTGCTAGGTATTGGCTTAAAGTGCATAAGGAAAACTGGAAGGCTGTGGTTGTTCTTGTGGAGGCTTTCCTCCTACCCTGCAGAAAAAGATGCTTTGTGGTACATTTACTGATGCTTTATGCACTTGGTTTTAAGGGGAATTAAGGGAACTTGCCCTGAAAGACTGTTATACCCTACCTTCAGTATTTCAAATCAGATTGAGATTCTGATCTTTAAGGGAAGGTTAAGCTCTGGGCAGTGTAGCAGTTATCAGTGGTTGGTAATCAGGGCAGGTCATCTCCAAGTGGGTGAAATGGCCATTGCTGGAGGCGTTCAGAGTTGGCTGCAAGCCACCTGTTATTCAGTAACTTGTTTTTTGTAATATGTGCAAGTGAAAGGTGCTGAACAGGGCTTCCTCTTGGTAATAAATTCCATAAAGCTGTATGTGCAGCAGGAGTTTTGAAATCTGACTGCTTTCTATGGCTTGAGGTGTTCAGATCAAAGTTTTGCAGGATCTTGCTTGATGGAAGGCGCTGCTCCAATCCAAGGTATGTCTCTGGAAATCACCACGTGTAAACTGGGAAAGTGATGCATTGTGCTACAAGGAAGGCCATAAATTTTTCACAAAAGTAGTGTTCCTGAGAAAAACCAGATGAATCAGCTCCTACTTGGTGCTTCCTAACCCTCCTCAGTTGTACAAAACAGTATACAGTGGACTGGGCTAGGGTGTTGGTCTGCTTTGAAAGAAAACAATGGTGAAAGGGCTGTTTTGAATACAGATTAGTTCCTGATCATATTCATCTTGTTCTGAGAGTGCATGTGAGCTATTTCAATTGGCACCACCACTGACAAATTCTTGTGGAACAGTGCTTTGAAATATTTAGCATGGGCTTTTCCTTTTGGTTTTGTGGTGGTGCTGCTGCAGGTTATAGCTGGTTATGAGTTTGCTCAGCAATTCAGTTAGCAGGAAAGTGTGAGATTGCTGCAAGCTTGGTGCCAGAGCTGGCTGTAGGTGTTCAGCAGTCCATGGATCAGTAAGGAATCTGGTCCTCCAAGGGCTTTGGATTTGCAAGAAGAGCTGAAGTAAGTCTCTAGTCACACTAGAACAGATTGGCTGCATGAATACCCTGTTAGATGAGGAGGGTAATCACTTGGATGATGTAATTTCATCTATCTTCTTGCTCTTGTTAAGTGGTAGATTTTTTTTTTAACAGATTTTAATCAAGCCTCTCTGTATACAGGAAAAAATGCTGTGCTCACCTTTCAGGCTGGTGGAAATACCAATAAATGGCAAGAGATGGACATGATTCTTGGTCAGGAATGATGACAGGTGGGAGTGACTGTTCATGGAATGCTACTAATACCTTGGATGGTTCAAAGTGCAGCTTTTGCACGTTTCTTGGTGTGTATAGACTGAGTTGGTTGGAGCTTTGTGGATTGATTACTGAAAAAGGGCTGCTTCCTGTGTAGGCTTTGCACTGTATCTGCTCGTGAAATTTATGTATCCAAATCCTAAATTCTACTCACTAGTTTGTTTTGGAAATTGGTAGCTCCCATGCTGCTAATGATAGATGTTGTCAAAAAGATGCTGCATGCCATCTACAGTTGGCAACATGACTGGTATTTTTAACATAATTTCACTTGTGATAGTATTAATAACCAAAAAAAGGAAAAAAGCCCAGAGGCAAGCTTTTGTTCCAGGCAGCAATATGTCAATCTCTACTGTCCACTCCATGGGTTTGGTTTTTGCTGTTGTTTGGTTGTGTTTTTTTGTCTACAACTTCTGATCCTTAGTACTCTCATTTCCTTAGTAGTTGTGACAGTTTTAGTGGATTGCTGTAGCAATTTTAGGAAATGCTAGTGATGGTGGGATGCTTTTTTTATTCTTTCTGCCATGTGTTGAGATGTCTACCCAGCTTCTCTCAGATCTTTAGTTAAGTAAGCTTCATTCCCTATTTGTGGGAAAAACCTGGTATATTTCAAGGAGACTTTTCTGTCTTTTCTGCCTTTCTGTAATCTCAGTTCTCATTTTCTGGTGTCTTTCCTTGTGCCCAGAAAATGATGTGCTGTGTTTGTTAGTGACTCTGTTTTTATTCCAAGATTAGAGGTAGAACAGCTGCCATCAATTGTTCCAGTTTCCCTTTGCATTTCGAACCGCTTCACTTGACTTGCCCCCTTTGGGTTCTCCACTCTTGGTTTGGCTTTGTCAACAAAAACTATTTACTTGAACACTTATGAATTTACTTGGGCATGGAAGGAAAACCACTTCAGGGCTGTTGAGCAGAAAAACGTGATGTGGTTTGGAAAGTACCTGAGCTGCTCATTGGTGTCCCAGCCTGCAGCATAGGCAGGGAAGTATTGCTTTGTGATCCCAAGGGAAAAGCACTAGAAGTAACCAGAAGTTACTTGCCTCTAGACAAAGTATTTGCCCAAACCTGACTTATGACTGATGCTGTAACAGGAGCATGAAGCTGTGCAGCTACACTGCTTATTTGTTCGTAGTTCTCAGCACCTTTACAAGCATCTCTGTTGTATGAGATGAGAGAATTGAGAGAGTGATATAGCAAGAAATTATTTCCTCAGGACTGAACAAGAAATCTGTGATGTGTCAGGGGAGCTCAGGCGTTTTTTGCTGTTTCTCATGCTCGTTCTTCATTTCTGGTTAAAGCATGGGCTTTGAAAGTGAATCTGAGCATAGGTTCTTTTGCTGCTTCTTGCCAGAACAATGAGCAGTTCTGCGTCATATGGAGGAGAACACACCAAAAACTGATCCTGCCACGTGGGAGGAGAAGTTTGGTGACTTTGGAGAATTGTCTTTAAGTCCTGTCAGAGAAGGTACATGGAGGGCCGAGATACATGCATGTTATTGTCTGCTTTGACAGCTTAGCCACAGAATGCTCAAGACTTCTCAGTGACACTGCTTTCCTTTCACTTGGGGTGACAAGATGCTATTTTTTCCCTTATTGTTGAGTCAGGCAGAGCTTGGCTGAATGTGCAAAGAGGCCAGGAGAAAGTGAATGTTGCCTTAGCAGATGCTTGTCTCTGCTTGGGGGATGGAGGTTTGCAGCAGCAATGTGACAGGAGGTGGTAGGTGTTCATGGGCTGGGTGTCACAGCTGTGCTTTCTGATTCCTGGAGCTGCAGGGTGCTGCAGGACCGGCTGTGTTCCTGGAGACAGGAAGTGCTCTTTCCTCCAGCAGCTTGGGTTACTTGGCAAGATTGGCAACCTGGGGAAGTGCTGTGGCAGCAGCTAAAAGCTGTTCTGGTGAATTGGCATTTGAGAGTAAAATTGAACTCTTCTGTCCTCCTTTGAGGCAATGGAATTTAGTTTTTGTTGAAACTTCGATGTCAAGATTGGCTGGTGTGACTCTGGTCTGGTCATCATTTCCATAGCTGGTGTTGCTCTGTGTCCTGTGTAAATGTGTGGAGTGCAGACATCAAGGTCGTGGTGACAGAGGGCTGCAGGGACAGGAGGAGGAGGGGGGGAACATGTGTGGCTTCTCAATACTTGTGTGTTATCCTTATGAAGTGCACCATGGTTTGTTCCTGGGTGGAACTGCTGGCATGGGTTCTACTTTTCTGTTAAGGCTAAATGATGTGAAGGAATTCTTTGTGTGGAAATTCTATCCAGCATCTGGGTGCTTTAACAGATCTTGTGCAATTTCAGAGCAGTGATTTTGGCATGTCTACTGTCTATTAAGGCAGGAGAGCTAAGGTTTCTCCACCAGGTATTTTATCCACAGTGAAGAAATGGTCTGGGGGGACACAAGTGCTTGTAATTGCACTTGGAGACTGTAACTTTGTTTTGGCTTTCTGGGATGTTTTGTAGGGGTCTGGCCACTATTGTTTCATTCTGGTTGTACAGGGCAGTGCTTTGTGGGAGAAGGAACTAAATGCCATGACACTGTAGTTGAGAATGCTGTCAACAGGAGCTGTTTCACAAGACTCTTGACATTGAGCAAGAGTATTTGTTAGTGAAAGTACAGATTCTCCAGTGTGTATTGTTTTTGTGACTTAAGACCCTTAGCCATTAGAAAAAACCACATCCTCCTTTCTGATGAAACTTCTGGGCTGCTGGGGAGACCAGAGTGCAGATACTGAAATGCTGAACTTAATGTCATTTTGTCAAGGCCTTTCATCCATGTGTGAATTCATTTATAAGTTGTATTAATGGCTGTATTACCAGGTGTCTTTTAGGATAAGCAAAGCAAGTTGTATTAATTAATAAACTGATGATTAGCCATTTCAAGAGGAGGGGAGTAACACTCTTTCTGGTGTAGAATGGGAACTGTAGCAGCCATAAGCATCCAGTATTTAGCAATCTGGTGAAAGTTTCCATGTGGGCTTTGTTTGTGTTGGTGGAAATAAGATGCCTGTGATTACAGTGTTAGCTATTTGCATTCTTCACTTGTTAGGTCTCCTAGTGATCAAATTGAGTTGAATCCAGGGGAATTGAGTTTATTTTGGTGTGTTCAGAGTATTAATTAACAAAATGTTTTCATTGGATCCAAGATCTCAGTAGAAACAGTGTTCTGCAAAGAAATTTTAATAATCTGTGTGGTAATTATTGTAAAACTTCCATTCAGAGAAGGATTTCTTTGTGATATGCTACCAAACCAAATGGTAAACCATATTTCTGCATAAAAAATGTAGAATAAAAACAATTATTTCCCAAGATATTTTTTAAAACATCACTGTAAGGCAAGTATAAGCAACCAGGGGGTAAAAGTAAAAGTAGGAAAAGATGACTTCAGTTTTAAAAGTTGATCTCCAAGCACTGGCAGCTTAGGCTGGATTCATACAGATGCAGTTACCACATGCTTTGGAGGGCTCAGAGGAAGTGAAAGGATTTTGCAAGTTTTGAGCAGATCCTCCCAAGCCTGAGGGACAGCATTTAGGAGGAAGTGCTGCAGGTTGGATTTGCAAAGTTTTGGACGAGACCAATGCTATAATATGGCTGGGGACAAGAGTCTCTTCATACTGAAACAGGGGTGGGTGCTTGGTGTCATTTCCACTTCATGGAAGGAAGCAGTGATCTTGCATATGTGATGTCCCCCTCTTTTTATTGTCACCCTTGGAGCAGCTTGGTTACCAGGAACTGCAGTACTTACTGTTACTGTCACTGTCCATCTGTCCAGAGCAAAAGGACATCACAATAGTGAAGGCCAAGGTACAAACTGGAGGTTTTAGTCTGGTGTCAGCTGAACAGGTGACTGGAAACTCTGAGAGACTCTGCCCTGACCTGGGAAGAGTTCAGAGTCAGAGGTGCTGCACAGATGTTGAGTTGGAGAGACACATGGCAGGTCCCTGGTGGTAAAAGCAGTTGTGGAGGGCTCTGAGCTCTGCTTTAGTCCCATTTAGTGTGAGCTGACAACTTAGCATTGACAAAGATGTCAGACTGAGGCTGTTCTTTGAACATGAGGAGACAGATCCTGAGCAGAGATGCAGATCTGAGCAGTCAGTGCAGTGATGGGAGCTTGAACTTGTTTTGCAGATGAGATCTCTGAGGCGAGATACTGAGGAAAGAGAGACCTGAGAATAGAGAGAGTGTTGATGAAGAATGAAGATCCATGATGGGGAAAAATAAGAAAAGATTAGTCAATAAGGTTAGTAAGTTAGTAAGAATATGAGTGTCTTGTCCTGTTTCAAGAGCAAGAGGATTGTCTGGCAAGGAAGATGTGGATGGAAAGTTTTCATTGCAGTGTGGGGGTTGAAAATGGAGCTGGAGTTATTGTAGTTGGAGTAACTGCTTGAACAACACTAGAGATTTAAAAGAAATGGCTGAAGAGACACAAGTGGGGTTTTTTCAAATTATTTTGATGACAGGTGAGAAAAATAGAACCATTTTTCTGCTGAAAAGAAAAAAAGCAGTTGAAGACTAAATGAGATGTTCAGAAGGAAATACTGGGGCAGTTGGGCAGGGTGGTGGGATCAAGGAGGATGTATGGGTGAAGAGCAAATATTTATTTTTGCCCTATATACCTTGCAGACCTTCCCTTCCTAAAGCACTCTTCTCTCTCAGACAGTTTCCTGTGATAATTTTTTCCTCTTGAGAGGAACTAAGGCTGAGTAAGCTTGAGGAATAGAGCAGTGTGTAAGTGTGACTGAAATATGATTCAAAATTCAGCTTTCTCCAACTGGAATATTTAATAGGTGTAGGAGCTGGAAGGTGGATGTAATCCTGGTAAATGTGGAAGAGGAGGAAAAGAGCTAGAGCTGGAGATGATCCATGTGGATTTTATTATGACAGAGGAGGCCAAAGAGTTCAAGGTAGTGGGAACAGCCACCATATCAGTAAAAGTATCTGATTAGAGGGCTGAAGGTAAACCACTGGCAAATCTTGTGGTGTTTCTGCCAGTCAGGCTATGATTTAAGGAGCCTGTGTCTCATGCTGTAAGGCAACAGAAGCAGTAAAAGTATTTTTGAAGTGGTGAAAGAGGCCAAGGGGAGAAAATCAGCAAAAAGAACAAGAAATGGAGCCAACAATAGGACAGACGAAAATTAAACGATAGAAATATCTGTACAGGATTACATAGTTCCTTCCTTCCCAGACTAGGGAAGAAGTAGGGAGAAGTCCTACTTTTTTTTTCTTTCACTGCAGTTCTAGTGAGTTAGAACAGTGACTTCTTTAGATTAGGCAGATGTGTGCTGCCCACTGCCTCTGTGTGGCAAGGAGTTCTCTGTACCATGTACAAGCAGACAATGTCTGTGCAGACTCTTTTCTTCCTACACGAATACTGAGGGCATCTTGCTTGTTTTACCCTTGAAAGGGAGGTTTGTTCTGTGGTTTGGACTTCATACAATGGATTTGATTTTATTTTTCTTTTCTACGCCATTAGCTGGAAAAAATACATAAAGCACAGCAGCTCTCAGTTCATTTAATTTGATGGCTAGAAGTCTTTGTATGTTCCAAATAAATGTTTGGTAGTTGTTTTACAAAAGAATATTTTTTGGCCCATAGTCAGTATGTACAAGAGAAAGGAAGCTCTGATAGAACCTCATGATGAAAATTCACCACCCCTACTCACCACCCCCTTGGGTTACTTTTTCTCTTGGAAATGAGAGCAGTGATGACAGGAAAATCTCAGGTATCAAGAGAGAACCTGATGGGACTGAGGAGTTAGTGAATTTTGGAAATGAACAATGTGGACTCTGAACAGCAGAATTAATGAGTGGTGGATTCTTCTGGTTTTGGTTATTGCTATTACTGTGATGTGCTCAGTTCTCCCACCCCTGCTTGCATGCTCATTCTGTCAGATGTTTGCTGTCCAGCTTCTGAAAGCTGCTGAGCTGGTTGCTCTCACTGACTAAAAACTCAAACCTCATGATTTAAGGACTAATGTAGGTGGGTTTTTCTTTGCTTCCTTTTTATTTAAACAGTCTTTGACTCGTATGTTTCTGTTTGGCTTGCCTACTTCAGCTACTTTATTCCGAGCTGAGAAACAAATCAGCTGAGGTACTGATGGAGCAGGAAGGCTTGTTCTCCTGTTCTGACAAGGGAATTTAAGGTACCAGAGCCTGGAAACATAGAATCCTATGAACAGAAGTAGATTGCTGTTACCATCTCTATGCTGAAAATCATGGTTTAATAAAAATCAAAACTTATATTTGAGGTATCAAGAGCACATGTTACATGTGCAGCCACTCACGCTGACTTGGCAAGATTTTTGCTTTCACGTGCTTTGACATGAGCCCTGGCAGACATTCTCTTGTGATGTCACAAGATCATGCTTTTTCTACTTAAACCTGAATGAATGTAGAGATATATGTCCTTAAACCTGGATAGGGATAGTGCATTGGCAGTTTAGAAGGTGCCAGGTAAAGAATATCTTCAACACATTTTCCAAATCATGATGAATTTTACTTACCTGTTAGGAAAACTACGAGTACAAGCACAGTAGTAACTTTGGAGGGGGGGTGTGGTTGGCTTGCTGTTTTGACTGTGTATAAGGTAGAAAAAAAAATAAACTACTCTCATGCTTCTCAACTATAACCAAGTGATTATTTGTGAGGCCTCGCACATGCAGACCTTGGAGCATGGCAGAGAGCAGGAGTAGATGGCATAGTTGGGAGTGAGAGAAGTTTGCTCCTCAGCTTTCTGGAGGTGAGCTTTTGTTTTACCTACAGCTAGGAAAAACTGGATCTGAAACAAGATGTGTGCCAGAGAGGAAGCTGAGTAATAGCTGGGCCAGGTTGTTAGTTTCTCTGATGAGGCTTAATTATTACAATGCCTGCTGTCAGCTGTTACAAAAAAGTTTTAAACTCATCCTTTGCACCATAGAATTGACTTCCACAAAGTGTTGTAGAGGAAACATCTGTGAGTGGAAAACATCCTGTCACAGATAATGCAAGGAAGGAGAAGTGAGTATATACTTGGCCTGCTCTGTACTTGTTTGATTGCAGGTATAATGCAATGTCTGTGCAATCGCTTGATGCAGGAGTTATTGATGCCTCTTCTCTTCTGCCCTTCTAGGCAGTGTGATGTGAACTTCCTGATTCTCAAAGCAGCACTGATGTGTCTTGTTCTCCTCCTCTCTTCTCTTTGCCTTTCCCATGCAGTCCAAGTATCAGCAGTAGAGGTGCACACCCCGGAGGAGATGTTTGTGGAGAACGGGACGGACGCGAAGCTCCCATGCACGTTCACGTCTGTGGAAGTGATCAGCAGTGCAGCATCTGTCTCCTGGAGCTTTCAACCAGAGGGAGCAGCCACTCGTATCTCAGTAAGCAGTGGCTGCAGGGGAGCAGGCCTGGGAGGGGAGTTCGGGATGGTTGGTTCTAAGGAGCAAGCAAATATGGATTGGACCCTCCTTCATTGCCTTATCTTCATCACTGTGATTTTAGGGGGCTTTTTAAGAGCTGTAGGAAAATACTGCAGTCTGCTAGATCTTTGCCAGGACTGGAGTGTACAGTGACCACAAAATACTGGTTACTCTGTTAGTCTTAGGAGAGGGATGTTGGTATGGAAGCTGTATGTATGAAGTAGATGAGTATCTAGGAACCTTCTAAATCCTCTATCCTTTTGCATTTGACTGAATATAGCAGTCACAGAATTTGAATTACCACTGTAATTGCAGTGTTACATTGTGTTTGTGCATGTTGTTTATTTTGCTTGTGTACTGTATAGCCTCTCTTTGAAAGGGTTTAAAGTAAGACCAGTCTCCCTGGTTTCAGAACAGAATTGAATAGCTCAGATCAGTAAGAAGTTACATCCTCATATTATTGTTATTTGACAAGTGGAAAATCAGGCTAGCAAGGAATTTAGGCAAATAATATTTGTCATTGCTTGATTCCTGTATGTTGGGCCCAAGAGGGCTCAGATCCTTTGGGTGTAAATCTTCAAAGAAATGGCTTCGGTAGGTTGATAGCTCTCTTCTTCCTCTTTCTCAGACACTGCTGCTGCTTTCTTGTTCCTTGTCCTGATTGAGAATTTAGAGGAAGCAGAACAAGGAACTCTGGGACACCTTTGAAGATGTGGGGACAGCAGGTTGCTCAGCCTGTTTGTGTTTGTCTCTTCCCTCTGCTGCAGACATGAGCTTGTTTAGATTCTAGGAGCTCTTCAATGCTCAGAGCAGAGATGTTCAAAACCAGTATGTGAGCATCTGAAGAACAAGCTTCTGCATTCTCAGTGAAATAAATATTTAGTTTTGAAGAGGGAGCTCTTCCCATTGGGAATCCACAACAGTAGTTGGGCAGAAGCTTAGGGAAGTAGGGCATTTTCCTGCCAGTGTTGAACAGGATGGTGAAGAGAAGCCATCTGTTTGTGTGTTTTCCGCTCCCCATATATCCTGTTTTGCCATTCCCTTTCTGCATCACTGTTCAGTTGTAGGAATACAGCTTTAGCACATAACATTTTTTATGGAATTGGAGTGAGTTCAGATATTCCACCTGGATGTAGCTATCAGCACAATTGAAAGAAAAGCAAATTATCTTTGGGCAGAAGTGACCCAGCACAATTTGATGCTAATTCCTTGTTTCTTTTGAGGGTCTGGGGAAGATGTAGAGGGGATGTTTATTTATGAGCCTGAGTCATGGCATTGCATAGCTTGATGCATGTGAATTTGAAAGATTAGTCTCATGATCAGTTTATGTCTGAGCTAAGCCCATGCTTCTCTTGACAAGGATGGTCCTGTGCCCTTTTAGAATCACACTGGTTCTTGTGGCCGTGTGGTGAGGCTGGCTTGACTGGGAACTTCCCTGCTTGTCCTCTTCCCTCACCACATGTTCCAAAGAAGTCTCATCTCACTCCACCATAGGCAAGGGACGGCTTGAGTCACTTAGCTTGTGTTTCAGGACATATTTTACTTTGTGATTTCTCCTCCCCCAGGTGAGGGCATCTAGAGAGCTGAGGAATCTGCCTCTGGCCTTCTAGACTTCCAGTGGGACTACTTCCCCTGTGCACAGGGCTGTGGTAATGCAGTGCTGCTGTGTTAAAGGTTACAGTCAGGCTGGAAAAGCTGCAGACTGATGAAGAGTCCCTCCAAAATGTTGACAGCTGGCTATGTGCTTACCAGCTTTCTATCACATGAAATACTTTGTTGAATTTATGTTAATCTGTAGACAACAAATAAGATTGACTGCAGCAGGACAGATGGCTGTGATGTGCACAAACCTGATCTGGACAAGATTTGTGCTGCCGGGTGATAAGGCCTGATATTCAGAGTGCAGGTCTGATAGAGGGGGTGTTGGAATAGCAAGCCTGAGATCAAGGGCAGGAAAAGGAAAAGGGATAGGAGGTGACTTGAATGGAAATATGACTGTCTTGCAGGCAGTCTGTTCTGTGGCAGAGACGTTGCTTTGTAAATAAGGCAGGAGAGAGAGGAAGCTGGAATATTGTCCTAAATTTCTTTCATTGTTCTCTAGAGACTGAACTGGAGGGAATTCAGGTTGATTCTTGATTAGGTTTGTCTTGCTGTCTTGGAGGATATCCAGTTAAGAAAATCAATTAAGAAAGAATGTGCTCTCGCATTTCTCCTGCAGCCTTGATGCCTCTCGTAGGGTATCCCATGTGTTTGAAAGCAAAGTTGTCCTGTAGAAGTCTGTGCACTTCTACTGCTGTAAATTCCAATTTTGGGCAGGTATAGTTGGGGAATACTCAGTTCCTCCTTAATCTGTACTAAAGAGGTTTATCCTTCAAAGATTTTTTGATCATGTATATGGAGTGCAGAGCCAATGTGCAGCTTAGTCACTTAAAAACTGGGAAACAGTTATATTTAGTTACCTGAAGGTTTTTGGAAAACAGCTAGATATACTCTAAATTGGTCATGGGATTTTCTGAGGGGGTGGAAGGAAGGGAGAGTATTGCATGTTAATTTAGCTGTGATTTAGTTGCAAGTAACACACAGCAAACACAAGATGGGAAACTTGGTATCCTTTTTCTGCTAGGATGCAGGCAGCTTCCTGTAGCAAATGGCTGTGTTCCAGGACTGTTCTGTCCTTTAATTATGACCATGCTACCAGTTTTTTTTCTCTTTCCCCCCACCTCTTGGTCTGCAAAACTCTGTCCCCTGCAAAACAGAAAAAAAGCCAACCCAGCCAGGCCATCCACAAAACAAATCAAAACCAGCAGAAAACTGAAACTTGCAGTCTCTTGTGCTGATATGTAGAGGTACAAGCATGGTTATGTGATCAAGAAGTAACAAGGCAGACTGAAATGGTGAGGCAGGAGGAGAAAACCTCAGCTGCTGGCTGTGTATAACACAGTTGGCTCTGGGAGAATGCTGTAATAGTGAGAGAAGCACGGTGGCTCCTACTTGCTAATTGGATTGTTCTTATATCCTCTCTTCCTTGACTGCAGTTTTTCTATTACTCTAATGGGAAGTCATACCCTGGAAAGGACATACCATTTAAAGACAGGATCACTTGGGCTGGAGATCTTAACAAGAAAGATGCTTCTATCACTATATCAAACATGCAGTTCCGGGACAACGGCACGTACATTTGTGATGTCAAGAACCCACCTGACATTGTTGTCAAACCAGGAGAAATCAGAGTCAGAGTTGTGGAGAAAGGTATTCATTCATCCTATATGATTTTTTTTCCTTCTTACTTGTTTTTTTTTCCCCTCCATTCCTTGTCTAAATCACTTTTATTGGGGGTGGGGGAGTAGCCTGGAGGGGACAAATGTTTTTTTTAATTCTCTTCTTCCAGGTCTTAACAATGGAACCAGTATTCTCAGCTGTTTAAAAACTGTGTGTCGTACCCTTTTCCTCTATGCCCACTAGTTCCTGTGGCTTAAACAATTATTAGGAAAAGCTGATGGAAGGTTTGATGAAAACACATCTTCTCATTTGAAGTCCTATGAATATATTTCCTGCATTATGCTGCATCAGGGGTTAGGGTGACTTATGAAATCTGGTGAGCAAGGAAAAAAAAGTAGAAGACTCTTCTTTTTGAAACCCTTCTGGTGTATTTAATGGAATGCAAAACTATAAATCTGGTCCAAACGTACAGGAAGTGAAATGCTACAGTGTTCCATGCAAAGGTGTTTGTGTTGAATGTGCATTCAGTCTCTTTTACTCAGGTATTCTTAAAGAATCCATGGTGGCTCCTTCAAACTCCAGGTCCTGGCTGCTTGCAATCACATGTGGCTTCTGCTTCTGTTAGCATTTGGCAACGTTTGCCACAGTTCAAGAGCACTTAGATTCTGTTTGTCAGTTTGGCTCTTACTTCCCTTGATCATCCAAAATATTTGATTTGTTCTACCTCAGCTGGAGGTCAGCCAAAATGTGATGATTTTCCTACAATGAAATGATTGTTAAAGTAACTGCATTTCCAAATTTATAATTTAGGGAGAGCAAGAATAAATGTTGAATTCATAAATGGCAATGCTGATGCAGCTATTCCATTAGTTTTAATATGTTAGGAAAGATACCTATCTGTGTGTCCTAATTGGAATGATACTGTTGTTAGAGCAGGTTTGTACCTCTGCTCTTTAGAACATTCCATGTTCTTAAGTAGGCAAGGTCTCTATCTAATTTTTCTTTTTGTGGAACAGTTTGGATTGGGTGGGACCTCTGGAGGTCCAACCATCACTTAGAACTTTCTGTTCCTTGGAAGCTTGAAGCCTATATAAAACAGGGTCCATTTATTTTCTCACAATGATAGTCATTATGAAGAAGCAGTAAAACAGCTGCTGGTTTGGCAAAGTCAGGCTGTCTTGGAAGAGCCTTTTCAGATTTTAACCCAGGTTAAGCAACTAATGACTGACTTCAGTACACTAATTCAGCTGATATTTTTCAACAGACTTGCATGCTGTTGAAAAGTGTTGTGTGTTGTATGGCTTCCCCATAGAGGGCATCTGGAAGAGAATCTCTCAGATTCTGAATGGGGCCCTGTATTTGAAATACTTCTCACCATCAGAAAAAATGCTGCAACAGTTGTCTTCAGAGTCTTAAGAAGACTGTGAAAATGGGTTTTCAGGCTCTTGTAATAGGTTGTAACTCATCCTGAACTGAGCTGGAGCAATTTTTTCAATTGGAGTAAATACATGATGACACTTGTGCATGTTGGTTTTTTACTATGTATACATCTAATGGTTCTGAATCATATGTTTGGTGGTGTAAACTGTTTAAAGCCACATTTGTTATTTGCACATTTCAGTTATCTGATAGATGATAGGTTAGCTTTAGGTTTTGGATTAAACATTTAATAAGTTCCACGGTGTCCTAATTTTTAAAAGTTGCCAAACTAACCCAGCTGATTTTCACTGCAGTACCTGCATGGTGTTTGCACAAACAGCTCTATCGAGTGTGTTGGAAGAATTCCACTGGTAGGGATGAAAAGCAAGACTTTTTTCAGTAGACTTTCTGAATGTGGAAAGGACTACCATTTAAAGCCTAAACAACAGAAGTTCATAGGGAATTCCAAGTTCTTACATTAGGCTTACCCTGCTTAACACTGTTTTCAAGACAGTGTGTGTTACCTGGAACTGGTCAGTTTTTGATCTGAACACACACGAGGGAAGCAATTAGAATGGTATGAAAATCTTTACACTTAGGAGCAATGGAAACTTCACTTTCCTGCTTCTTTCATAAAACTGATACTAACATGCCTTCAGTGAAATGAAAATTGCTCTGAATTTCAGTAATAATCAGTGAAATGAGTTCTCTAAATGGCTGGATTTTTGATTTATGTTGAGCTGTTAACTTAAATATTGACTTTCAGAGCTGATGTTTGGTTATGTAGCTAGGACTGTCTTTCACAATGAAGTCATTGGCTGCTCTGGAAGTGCTTATGAGGAATTTGTGTAACTGTGGAATGCTTGAAAATGTAGGGACCATTTTCTGAAAAGCAGTAAAGCCAGACTCTTAGTTTCACTTGCAAACACTAGCATTTTTTTATATAGTCTTAAAAATGTTTGCTAACAGGATCTAACTGCTGTCTGTCATTCAGATTTAATCAGCCAAAAAACACTCATGAGTCAAAGAAGTGATAAAACTATGATTCCTGATATCATTCTTTCAGCAGATAACTCTGCACTGTAGTTTTGGATTGTCACTTGCTTCCTTTGCTCTGATAAAATGTGTGTTTTCTGGTGTACAAGGCAGCAGATCTGCTATCAGAAATGCATGTCTGTTTTGATGCTTTTGCAGACAGTTATTCCTGCACTTTTGGAAAGGTGAAAAAGCACAGAAACTAGGGAACTCCTTATATGCCTTAGCCAGGAAAGCTGCTGATGTGACATTTGACTGAATGATGTTTGATCAGTGAAACAGCCAGAAGTCAGGTAGCTCTTCTGCTGAAAGTCACTGAATTTCAGAGAAACAGGACTAAATGTAAGCCCTGTTTTCTCAGTATGATGCTCCTGCTTTGGAGTACTGCTGGTGTGTGGTCCCTGCTGGAACAAGGCCAGCAAAGGGCAACAAAGATGGTTAGGGGACTGTTCTACCTTTCTTATGAGGAAAAATGGAGGCAGCTGGGATTGTCTGGCCTGCAGAAGAGAGGGAGGGGTGATCTGATTCACTTGTATTTGGTACAAGTAGCTAGAGTAGTATGGAGTCTTGTAAGAAACCCTTTGGCCGGAGATGTTCTTTGTGTTAACCATGGTGTGGGGGGAAGGAAAGGACTTTGTTTCTCATTGGGAAAAGCTGTAATAGTAGTCTGTAATTATTTTGTACTCATTCTCTGATTGGCTTTTGTTTCTGGCTGCTCTATTTTGGCCTACTCTCCCCCAAAGTAATATTAGGGAAAACATGAGTAAAGCAATACTGTGTTCTACACATTTTCCTGGTATTGTACAATGAACCTGACTTACGAAAGAAAAAAAAAGTCTATAAAAATGTACAGGGCTGTATTTTGAGACACCAAAACTGCTAAGAGTGATCCTGGGTAGGAGCTCTGCTGTGTGCTGCATGCTCCCTGGTGAACACCCAGCCTTCAGCACTCCTGGTGGGTTAGTGATGTGCTGTGCCCAAATGTGCTTTCAGGCGTGCCTGCCTTTTCCTGTTGACCTTGCTGGGAATTGCCAGA
Source organism: Muscicapa striata striata (assembly GCA_030060385.1). Taxonomy (NCBI): domain Eukaryota; kingdom Metazoa; phylum Chordata; class Aves; order Passeriformes; family Muscicapidae; genus Muscicapa; species Muscicapa striata. The sequence continues at coordinate 1,808,117 of JAREIS010000058.1, read as the reverse complement.
TGGCTGTAACCTGGTGGTTTTTTCCCCTTCAGCCACAAAATGAGACAGGGTTGTCCTCATTGTCACTTGTATTCCCTGACATGTAAAACCCTTTGGTTCAACACAAACTCTCTCCTGAAGGACGGTGACATTAAGAACACTCCTGGTGTGCACTCTGTTCATATGTTACTCTGCTGGCTGCCTGCTGCCACTGCCACTTTCAGGCTGCATGCTGTAGTTTCTGGGTATTACATTAGTTCCAGGCTCAAGAGCATTTGTGGTTTGCACTTGTGTTGAGCAGGGAATGCAGAGGAGTTGAATGTTTTCTCCCTTCTCTCCGCAGACAGCCTGCCCGCGTTCCCCATTGCCACCGTGGCAGGGATAGCCATCGGTACGGTTACAGGTCTCTCATCGCTCATCTCTATTATCGTGTGTCTTGTCATCAGAAAGAACAACTCTAAAAAACGATACTCTGGGTAAGAGATCTCCCTCCTCACCTGTGGCTGGTGTGAGGAACAGCAGCAGGATCAGAGGGAGGGCTTGAATGGGGGTAGGAGTTGTTTGAGCCAAGCCTTGGCAATCACTAGAGCTAGAGATAGGTATGGTCATGTGGAGCTGTGATCATCTGCTTTAGTGATTACCTCTGTACTGTGCTTGAAGAGACCTACTGACCATGAGTTGCACCTGAAAATCACTAGGTGCTGAAGTTGATCCCCACACACAAGGATATATGCCCTCAAAGCATTTAATCCAGACCTCTAGCTCTGGTCTGTACCCCTTCCCTCCAGCTCTACTTTCCTTACCACTCCAAAGGAAAAGGACCACACATGCACTTTTAAGGAATGCTATGTGTTGAGATTACAACTGGATCTTTCTATTACCAGTGTCTGACTCCTAAGCCTGGACTAAAATACTTGCCAAATCCCCCTTCATCACCACACTTGAAAGTAAGGAAGGAGTAGCCACTCTGCATCCATTCTCATTCACTGTCTGGTTTTTGTTAACTGTTTTTAGTGTTAGGAGGATAACTCCGAAGTGAAGCACAGTTCTTTAAGTGGGGATATGAAAACACAACAAGAACTGACAAAGGCAGATTAGAGTCCTGTGGTGATGAAACTTGCTGCTGGTGGAGGAGGTGCTTCCTTTTTTCTCCTCTCTAATTAGCTAGTAATTTGCTTCTCTAAGAAAGAATGAAAATTATGTATGTAGTCTTAGGAACAACCCCAAAACATAGAAGTTTCTTCTGTTCTTTGCCCAACAAATATTCCTGCTTATTGCAGGTTCTTTGGGTTGCCTGTGGGATTAAAGAAAATAACTCCAAAAATAAGCTTGTGGGGATTTCCAAATTAAACTTTGCCCTGTCCTTTTCCCAGTTGGAGAGCTTAGACAAAGTGAGTTGGCTATTGCCCAATGGTAAGGCTAAATACAGCAAGGGTGGCTGTGTGTGCTCAGAATTTTGTGGAAAGCCTGGTTTTCCCTTTCTGCATGTGTCCTTCCCCTAAGAACTGAAAAGAACCCTGCAGTGTCATGCACCAGCAGTGTGCCTGAGGTGGCCTGCTTGCCCTGCTTCCCACTGACCTGCTCTCCAGTGTCTTCCTGCCAGAGGACACATGTTGGTGCTGAGCCTGGAGCAGTAGTTCATGCACTGTGATTTCTTGTAGCAGATTTAGCTATTCTCTTGGGAAAGTAATCTCTGAGGTTTAAATCCTGCTTTCACTGACCATGCCAGCTCTGCATGATGTGTAGAAAGAAACCAAGTGTGCTGTGACCCCCTCCAGACTATGGACTGTCTTCTACATAATGCTAACCCGGTGTGTGGTGGTGGAGAGAAGCACTTACTCCTAGATAACCGTTCTGCCTTGAACTGAGGTGGGCTGGGGCTCTGCGTGGCATCTGGAACCCCTGCATGGCCACGGTTTCCATTCATGCTCTGACTTTGGTGGGGGTTTTATTTTGTTTTGTTTTGTTTTTTCTTTCCGCCTTGGTGTGCTGGGATCGGATCCTGCTTACCTTCCTCTCCTTACAGAGATCCTGATATAGACGCCAGATTGGGAATGTAACAGGGCTGGGTCTTCTCTTCCAGTCCCACTAGACACCATGGTAACTAATCAAGTTGGTGGTTGCTGTTAATACCTGTGTGTGTGTACACATTTCCTCTACCTTTGCTGACTAACCAGCTAGCTCTCTACTAATATCACTGTAATTTGTGCTGGAATCTGTTGGCAAAGGGATGTGCATTTCACTGGGTGCTTGGGTTTCATTGTCTCTTGTCTGACTGGGGTGGAGTTGTTGTTTATGCCAGATAGTGTCCCTCCATCTCTTCCAACAGTGAAATTGCCAGTGCATTGACTAAAGCACAGGAAATTCAGAGCTCTCTCTGTGTCAAAATAAAAGTAAATTAATTCCCTGTAAGCATTCCTCTGGCTCAGACAGCTTGGGTGTTGGAAAACTTGCAGGGATCTAAGTACATTAGTTGCTTAAGCCTGAATGATAACATTTTGATAGTGTAGATCTGAGGAGTTTTGTGAATAGAACAAGTAATGATTACATAATTTTTGTAACAGAAGGCATATATTGTCTCTGAGACAGTCAAGACCCCTTGCCATGATGGCTGGAGTAGTATTTTTTTAAAAAAATCCAGCTGCTGCATGTATGAGGGGCTAAATCTGCTATGGTAAGACCTACCAAAGGGTAAAAAATGCTTGCCCTGCAAGGGGGTGGTCTGCTTAGTGTCACTGTCCTCCGTTGTTTCTGTACTCACTTTATACACTGTCTACAAAGACTGAGGGAAAAGGATGCCCAGTGGTGAGACTCTCCTGGGTGCTGTGGTACAAGGAAGTAGACCTAGCAATGAGAGACCCATCACTGCATTGCCCAGAAGTCACCAGCTTAAGGGCATTTGCTCTGTGGTATTCATTTTTCTGTCACAGGCTTGTTTTCTTCTTTTCAGTCCTGCTTTAAGCAGATGAAAATAAGCAATCAGAGGGTGAAAACCAGCAGCCTTCTTTTTAGGGGTGTTGGTTCTCACAAGACAGTTCTTTTTTTTTTTTTTTTAAAACCAAGATTTACCTGCTTAGATATTCAAGTAGCTGTATGAGGGCACGTAGCCTAAATGTCCTGTGTGACTCTTGAGGTAATTGCTCCACAGACTGGTGTCTGCTGGCAGAATTATTTTGGACTCAGAGCCTAACTATAAAAGCAAGGGAACTAAATGCAGAGCTGTGTAGGAAGTACCTTGCTGATGTAGAGAGAGCTGGTGGCTCTTGCAAGTGTTGGCCCTGAGTATCACTGGTGCAACACTTGCCTCAGTGGCTGGCATTGTTTAGCTTCTAGTTAGAAGATAATTGCTGTTTACCACTGTTAACTGAGAAGAAAACACATGATTTTAGAGAGGCTGAGTTGAATGAGAGTAGCTAAGGACCAGGGGTTGTGGAGGAACTGCTGTCTTATGTTAATAGCTGCTCCTTCCTGTTGCTTACCAATGAAACTCAGAGGAAGGACAGAGAAATGTCTCGGGAGAGATGGAGAATTGTTTGTGTTTATTTCAGAATCCATTATGTTCATTTTTTTTACTTTGGCGTAACCTGCCGCATTTCACCTTGCCATCATTCGTCTTTTGTTTGTTTCTTTTTTTTCCCTTCTTCTTTTGTTTCGTTTCGTTTTGGTTTGGTTTTGGTGTGCCTCTTGAACATTGTCGTGCAAACTCTGCTCTGCCACCTCGTCAGCTGCAGTACCTCTGAGAGCTTGATGTCTCCGGTAAAGCAGGCTCCGCAGAAGGCGCCCTCCGACACAGAGGGGCTGGTAAACAGCGTGCCCGCCAGATCACACCAGGTAAACTGCTCCTGCTGCTCCTCCCCGAGGCAGGATTCCCCCCAGCTGGGGCAGCTGCTGTGGACAGCATCCAGGCAGGGTGGGCTTTGTGCATTAGGGGCTGTCTGCCACTAAAGCGCGCGTGCGCTGGGCGAGGGGTGCGCAGTGAGCTCTGGTGAGCTCTGCTGGAGAAGGCTTTGGTGCAGTGGAAAGAGCAGCAGCTTCATATTAGATTGGAGTTTTATGCCCTTTTCCTACTAAATTATAAAAAAACATGGTTGTGATCTTGTGCATTAACATACACAGGTGGTACTGAAGTACAGGGATGAGGAGTGGTCAGTGAGTATCTGTTCAACACAGACACAGTGCAATGTCTGTCAGGTGTGGATCACCCCATAAAGCTGCCTAGTCTGTCCTGGGATGGTAATGGGGAGGAATTTGCCTTGCACTCTCATGCTCTGTGGCATGTACTTCCTTCACAAGGGGAGGAGCCAGATCCTGACCAGTTTGCAGATGAAAGCTCTCTTCTGCTAAGCATCCCAACTTCTGTGGGCTCAAAAGTGCCACTCCTTGTGCTTGCTGCAGCTGGCAAAGTTCTGCTGACTTTGAAGGGAAAAAGTGGCTTTTATCCAGATTTAGCATCCCATGGGAGGAGACAGAGCATAAGTCAGACAGGGATTCTATGCAGTGGATCATTACCTGTTAGTACTACAGGATTTCCTTGTTTGGAAGCTGTTTCTTCCCTCTTGATTTGAGTATTCCTAGCAATTTTCCCTTGAAGATACAGGTCCTGAGACAGTTTAAGTTCAAAATGGACTTTTTCTTAATTAGCCACCTTTTAGCTAGTGGTTGCAGTATAGTGTGTGCAAGTTAATACCTGTTTTCTCCATTTCTCCTGATAAGATAATGGAGTTGTGTGTTAATGTTTTAACACCACAGGAAAAAACAAATGTGCTAAAGTCAGCTCAGTAAAGTCAGAGCTCCTATGCTGTTGGGCTTCTGGTTTGGTTTTGAAATACATTTTGTTCTGGGCCATGCAGAATTTCCAAAGTTTTAGCACATGGCCCACAAAGCTGCCTTCTGCCTTCAGAGATCAGTTATTCGCTGAGGCTGTATAATCAGGATTTAAAAATAGTCAGATTTTGACTGACTTGTAGGTCTTGTAGCAGCAGGCTGCCTATAAGGCCTGGATCAAACTTGTCTTTTCTAGATCATAAGAGATGCTTTTGGAATGGGTGAATGAGACAACAGATGATTCCCACCATCCCCCCTTAAAAAAACAAAAAACACCAAAAAACAAAAAACAAAAACAAAAACAAAAAAACAAAAATAAAAAACAAACAACAACAACAAAAAAAAACAAGATAAGAAAAAGGTTTTGCAAAACCAGCACAGAGGGATTTATGATATGGGAGCTGTTGGAGTCAACATCCTTAGGTCAAAACCCCAAAAAATTTTATCTAATTACTGTCATGGCATGAAGGAGTACTTGCAAGTGCCCTGAGGGCTACACACAGATGCTGTTCTGTGCTTGCATCTTGAAAGCAAAAATACTCCAATGTTTTGGTGTGAAAATTTGCAATGTCCTTACCTTTCCATACCCCCAGGGTTCTGAGTCTCAGTGTGCTGGAAGGAGCAGCAGAGTAAATCTAAATTTTGTGATGTTACTCAGAATCAGGGTGCTTTTTACCCTTCTGTAGTCACAGTCTGTTTCTTCATTGACAGAGTTCTCCCTGCAGGTAAGTTTCTAAAGGAAAACACAAAGTTTGAACACTGCTGACCTGAACTGAAAAATACTGCAAATGGCTTTTGTTTAGTTCAGTTTTAGTTTAGTTTTTAGATTTTTAATCTCTTTTGTCAGGCAAACAGTTTCTTTTTGTGGCAGACATTTGTAGCAGCAAGTAGTGTCAAACATTTGCCCCATCTTTACAGAACAACTAAACATATTTACTTTTCTTTAGAAAGATCCACAGTGAAATCAGGGTAGATCAGATTTTAAACACAACGTTTAAACAAGAGAGAAAGCTAATTTTCAGTTGATTACACTTAGATTGTTAGTGTCTAGCCATTGTTTGGTTGTTTCTTTAAGGGTCTTTATGCAAATCAACATATTTGAAATCTTGGTAATCAAGAAATGAGCTGTAGTATTCAAGCTTTTGAGGTGGTGTGCAGGTGAAAGGCAGATACTCATTCCCAGCAGTTCCCAGAGCTGTTGCAGGCTGTTTGCTGATCCAGGCACACTCTTGTCTCTTGGAATGCCTGGTAGTTTTAGACCAGTTGTTCCCACAGTCAGTGCTGTTGTCCAACAGCAGTGGCCTGTGGTCTTCCTTGTAGCTTTTTTACAAGGTAAGATGTGTAGGAAGTTATTGACTGCTTTCTTTGTACTTCACTGGAGGGAAAGAACTGTGAATGCAGACAAAGCTGCCTCTGCAAGTTGGAAACAGTAGCATCACATCTCAGCTGAAAGTGTGCTGAGCCTGCACTTTGTGTTTTGAGTGCAAGTTACTCAGGTGTGGACCTTGCTTTCTGCAGTTTGCATATCTGATTCTGTGAGTGTTCAGCTGCTTCAGTCAGCTCCATTTGTTTTCTCTGTGCCCTTCTTCTCAGCAGCTGTGTTCTGTCCTGTCAGATTTGTCTGTGGTGGTTCTTGTCCGTGCCATTGCTCTCTAGTGACTGCTGTTCTGCCAGGACTGTTATTTGTGTGGGTAAGAAAGGATTTCCAGTGAAGGCAAGAGCTATATGGATTTCCCACATGGATGTCCTTGTTTGTGTCCCAGGGCCCTGAAAAGGAGCAGTTTGTGATGCCAAGAATCTTGATTGAAATTTCAGATAACTTTCCCAGAGCCTGAATCTCTGGTAGTTGCAACATCATTCAGAGTCTGAGAAATTTGAAAATTCTGTAGATTCCTGTTGGACCATGGTGGTCTAACTTTGTAATTCCTTCTTCTTTGCTGTAACCTGCAATTCATGACTGCTGACAAACCCTTAGCAGGCACACCTGCTACTCTTTTCCCTTGAGTTCTGAATGGAAAAATTACAAGGCTTCAGGAAATGCTGGTTTTATACAGCAGTGCTGGCCTGTCTTCTGGTTCTGAAGAGGTAGGATGAGCTTGCTTGGGATTAGATGAAAGTTCTGAATTGTTTAGACTGTTTTTAAAATGGCCCAGGTGACACTTAAAGTCAGCTAGAGAATCAACTGGCAGCAAATCAAATACATGAGCACTGCAATAAATCCTTGGTCCCTCCTTTTCTCTGTATTGGCTATCTACCACTTTTTTTAGGTGGCTGACAGTGAACACATTGAGACAATGACAGCTTGGTTTGGATCAGCTGATCACACCAGTCAGTCTTTCCACACCACTAACATGCTGCTTGCAGCACAGTGACTATATTTAAACTGGCAAAAACCCAGTGCAGTGGTAACTGATACTGAGTGAACTCCACTGGTAGACAAGTGACCCATTAGAATTACTTGAACAAAATTTGGAATGTCACAGTGAGTACTTTATGCAGTTAGATTTATTATTTTTATATTTTTTTAACTGGCAGTGCTCTCAAGCTTAGTTTAGCATATCCTTGACCTCTGGCCTCAGGCAGATGAGATTTCCAAAATTGCCTGCAATTAAACTTCAAGGTTCCTTCGTCTTGAAGTCTGTATAGACACTGTGATCTGATTGGAATTAATAATCTCAGTACAGTGTTGGAGACTAGAACAACATGAAAGCAAATAGCAGAGAAATTTTTAAAAGAAATGGCTACAATGAGATTTAAAATCCAGAGCTTTCTAGGACATCAGTGCCCTTTTTTTCCATTTTCTCAGTGTGTTGTCTATAATTCAGGGTTTTATACCTACTTGCAAGTTTCCACCCTTCAGTCCATCTTCTTCCTCTGTTCTTTATTACTTTGGAAATACTTTAGAAAGGAAGAAAATGTGGATTTAAATTGCTTCTGGAAGAGAACAAGGTATTTATCAGGTGTGAGCTTTGCCACTGTGCTGAGGGGAAAACAGCTGTGCAGGAAGTTACCTGTGGTCCTTCAAGGGCATAATTTTCTGTACAGAAGGTCTGTTTTAATCTCTGGCTCATAATTGCTTTGGGAAATAGATGGAAAGATTTCTCTGTCAGGTCTGTACAAATGTTTTCTAATTTGTTAGGATTCCAAAAGTACTGGCAAGAAGGGGTAAGAGGAATGCTGGTGAAGGCTACTTCTTTCTGGGACATGAGGGAAACCAGAATAGTTAAGTGCATGAAAAGTTTTGAAAGAAAAACCTCTGAAAAAGCCACAACCAAACTAAAAGCTCTCTCTTTAATTGCCCCTCTGCTCATCTCCAGATAAGACAGTCCCTTTGCCTCCTGCAAAGGTGTGTGCTCTCTCTGCTGAGGTCCTCTGGGAGCTGGTGGCAGCTCTCTGTTGGGGGTTCAGCATGGGAGCTGCAGCTCTCTTGCCATCAAGGTCCCACCTGTCTTGCTGGACCTCTGCTCTGTGGGGGCTGCAGTCTTGCCCTCAGCCTGTCTCCAGTAGCTGCAGTTGGCTTTCCCTGGGCTGTGTTTTAGAGGATGTGGTGTTTTAGGAAGTGTTTACACGTTCAGCTAAAAGACAGGGCTGTAATGTCCTCCCCTGCATCCCAGCAAATGTCCTGAAGATGTGAGGCCATGCCTGCTCAAAGGTGCTTGTGAGCTGCTGCTGTCTGGGCTGGCTGGGAAATCAGGTAAGAATTCAGTGTTGCTGCACCATTTTATCTCTTCCTGGCTCACTGCTAAGTCTTGGCCCCACCACTGGCTTGGGCAGTGGTTTGAGTGACAAGGTGGCTGCAGCTTTATTCTCTCCCTTGTTACCCAAGCAGCACAGCCATGCTGGGATTTACAGGACATTAGTAGCAGTTTGGGAAGTACACTCTGCTGTTGACTGGTAAACCTCTGGTACAGTTCCTCTTTATTAAATATATTTCCTCAATATAATTCCTCAATATTAAATCTGGCACACATCTGACTAAGCCACGTGTCTTTGCTCCATAGCACACGTAAGAATTGCTGCTTTTCAGAGCAAGGGATCCTAGATTTTGCTTTCTGTGACATCAGGCAGTTTTGAGGGAGGCAAGGGTGCTGTTTGGCATGCTCCTGAGAGGAGAAAGGTGGCAGACTAGAGCTCACGTGCAGCTGAGGGTTCATTCCACCTGCTTCCAAGTGCCGTCCGCAGTCATTAAAGCTCTGTGGTCTTGCTTTAGCTCTCACCTTGCTGCAGCCCCCGTGGGAGTGAGGGGCAGTGTGGCGTGTTGTGGAAAAGCCTGATGTGCCTGTTCCTGTGTCCCCAGGGCCCAGTCATTTACGCGCAGTTAGATCACTCCGGGGGACAGCACAGCGACAAGATCAACAAGTCAGAGTCTGTGGTCTACGCCGACATCCGGAAGAACTGAGATCCTCAGCTATCCAAAGGACAACACTCATTCAGACTGGAATTGCTTGAGCAAGATTTGACCCAGAGAACTCACATGTGGCCTTTGATGCCTAGGCTAGGACCAATGCATGTGCATACAGAGGGAGAGATATATATGTATTGTGTGTAAATAGTCTATTTAATCGTACAGAAGTGAGACCAATGTTGCATGTTGAAATGCGGTAAGAATTTTGCTTATAAATTGCCAATATTCTTTTTTTTTTTTTATTTTTTTTTTTTATCTTGTGTGACGAGAGAGAAAGTGAAAACTCGCATCACAATTTTAAAATATTTTTATCTTGATTATTAATGGAGAAACTGGAAGATGCCTGAAGATTCTAGATTGACCTGGAGATTCTTTTTTCTTTGCTTATAAGGCCTAGTTTCTTTTGTTGAGGTGACTATAAAGAAGACATCTTTATATTCAGAGTTCTTTATGTATACAGGGTATTTATCTTTCCTTGGTCAGATTCTCAGTACAGATTGCCTTCTCCTGTCAACTAGACCCTCTCATTTGGCCTTGTAAGCCAAATTGTGACTCCTAGCTATCAGAAATGTATGTCTTAGCAGTGTGAGTGAAGGAAATCTTTAGGCCTACCTGACCTGTGTAACATGGGTCACAAAATTGTTTACTTCTCAATGAGCCCAGCTTTTTAAGCTTAGTCCTTTAAGGTGCAGGGATAGTGTTGATCTAATGGATTTTGTGAAATGATAGTTTACCTGTGAAAACAAAGGAGATAATGATTTAAAGGCATAGGAAGCTGTAGCTGTAGGTGGTTGCCTCAGACTCTGTTGAACCTTTCAGTGAATTACTTCTTCCTCAAAGCTCTGTCATTTCATGTAAGTGTTTGTCTTGGTTTGAAAGACAGATGTCTGCTAAGGAAGGCAGGAGTCTCTCTTGAAATGGAAAATGTAAACTCCCTCCCTCCAATTTATTATAATTTTGAAATTAAGGAGCTCTCAGGCAAAGATATGGGAATAGGAATAACAGTTCTTTACTAGGAAAATTAAAATAAAAATACAGTAATACAAAACCCAAAACATTGAGTCAGAATACAACCTGACACCTGTCAGTCAGTCAGAGTGTTGGCAGCAGTCCCATTAAATGGTGGCTGCCTCTTCCTGCAGTGCTCCTGTAGAAGGTGCAGTTTTCCTCCAAAAGTCCAGTGATGATGTAGAAGGGTCTGTTTTTCCTCTGGAATCCAGTGGAAAAGGCTGCTCTGATGCTCCAAATCTCAGTTTTTATCTAGGTAGGAAATGCTTGGCTCCTCCCCGTGGCTGGAGCACCTCCCAATGGGATGGATGATGGAATTTTATCAGCCATGCAGTGGGACTCACTGGACCATTAACAGCAAATACCTCCCTGGAAGGAAGGATGGATTGTGGAAAAGATAAGGATCACTGCCATTTGGTAACATCCTGCATTGCAACCCAAGACAGTTAAAAAGGGCTCCAAGGGATATCTAGAAGCTGTAATAGTCCCATACCTCTCTCCCATGGCTCCTTTATGCCACTCTCACCTCCTTGAAGGTGCTTTATCTGAACTCAAAAGCCTGTAGTGGAGGCTGAACAACTTCTGGAGGAAATCTAGGGCTCTGGGTTTTTTTATTTATGTTTTTTTTTTTTTTTTTTTTTTGTGTAACCAATATTTGCACAGAAGATGTGGATGGGCAGTTTATTTATTTCATCTCTGCAAGTCTGCTGCTTGAATACAATTCTCCAGCCTCTTGTTTCTAGGTTAAATTCCTTCTAGATTGTTAAGGATCACTGCTGATGAGGATTTCTTTTGCTGACCCATTGAATCCTGAAATCTGGTGCTCAAAACTAGAAGTGGCCTTCCAGCAGAGATCTTCTCAAAGGGGAATATAGAAGAAGGATTTCTGTTTTGTACATCCTAATGTGGTGGTTTTGGTTTGGGTTGCTTTTTTTTTTTTTTTTTTTTTTGGCAGCAAATAATTCAGTTTGGTCTATTGTAACCCCTTTTCTCTGATTTTTACCCATTCCCTAGTTCAGTCTGTTTCACAGAATCAGTCCCAGAATGGTTGAGGTTGGAGGGACCTCTGGAGATCATCCAGTCTTCCTGAAGCAGGGTTAGCCAGAGGAGGCTGCCCAGCACTGTGCCCAGTTTTGAGCATCTCCACAGGTGCAAACTCTGCAGCATCTCTGGGCAACCTGTTCCAAACAAACTCAAGCCCACATTTCACTCTAACACCAAGCACGTGAAAAATAGTTACAGGCCCATGGCACACCCTTTTGCAACCACATTAGAGAATCCTTCAATTATGACAGTGCAATTTTAATAACTATTTTGTGTACAGTGAGGTTTTTCCTCCAACAAAGTTAGGTATGCCAACACTATATTCTTTGATCAAGATCAGACTTCACTGGTTTCCTGACAACAGCTGCCTTTATTAGAAATCAATAGCATTATTTTTATATACATGCACTGGGTAGATCTTAGGACATTGCCCTCAAAGCCAGAACCTGCTTCTTAAAACTGAGGCTCAGAAGGAAACCATGGACTAATTTATTCTGCCATATGTCAGTTGTTGATCCTGCAATATCTGAATGTGTGTAATTCTTCTTCCAAAGCTTGGCTGGTATCAAAAAAAGGGCATGTTTCAGTTTTAAAGGAGGTTTTTAAGCCATGAGTTTTCAGGTATTTGCCAGATCTTGTAGGGAACTGAGACACCGAGCTGTTGCTAACTAACAGCTCTGTAAATATTAGCATTTTATTTTTTGGCAATAACACATACAAGATGAAAAATGGACAAATTTCTTCTTCACAGGAGACCTTTAAATATCTTTTTCTACTTCATGGATTAAGCAGGGTTTTTTTAGCAAGACTCCACATGAAGAGCTATGGTGTTTGTACCTAGTGTTGGAAGCTGATGGAGTGGGACCTACTTACTCCAGAGATGCTCAGGAGTAGTTTGTCCACTCAAGCTTCCATCTGTTGATAAGATCCACTGTCTTGGTTGTTGCAGTGCTCATGTTGGTGATTGTAGTCAGGAAATTCTTTGCTTAGAGGATGGTGAGACCCTGGCACAGGTTGCCCAGAGAAGCTGTGGATGCCTCATCCCTGGAAGTGTTCAGGGTCCAACCTGGCCGGGTAGAAGGTGTCCCAGCCCATGGAAGGGGGCTTGGAAGTGAATGATCTCTAAGGTCCCTCCCAACCCAATCCAGTCTGTGATTCTGTGGTTCTACAAGATTTTCTCAAGTGCTGAATTCTGTACCTGGCAGCCAGGAGGGACATCCCAGTCCTGGGGGCACCAGGGTCAGCATTGCCAGCAGGCAAGGGAGGGGATTGTCCTGGGGCAGCCTCACCTCCAGCCCTGGGGGCAGTTCTGGGTGCTACAATATAAAAAAGGCATGAAGCCATTGGAGAGTGCCCAAAGGAGGCCACAGGGGTGGTGAAGGGACTGGAGAGGAAGCCTTCTGACAAATGGCTGAGGTCACTTGGTCTGTTCAGCCTGGAGGAGACTGAGGGGAGAGCTCATTGTGGCCTTCAACACCCTCATGAGGGGAAGCAGAGGGGCAGGCACTGCTCTCTTCACTTGTGACCAGTGACAGGACCCAAGGGAATGGCATGAAGATGAGTCAGGGAGGTTTAGGTTGGATATCAGGAAAATGTGTTTCACTCAGAGGGTGGTTGGGCACTGGAACTGGCTCTCCAGGGAAATGGTCACAGCACCAAGCCTGACAGAGTTCAAGAAGTGTTTGGACAGTGCTCTCAGGCACATGGGGTGACTCCCTAGGGCCAGGAGTTGGTCTCCATGAACCTGGTGGGTTCTTTCCAACACAGTGTAAATTATGATTAAGATCAGGAGGAATCTTGCTGCTGCTGCTTTCCTTATTTATCAGGCTGTTACTTCCCGACATTTATTTTACACTAATAAAACACTAATGCTTTGGATGTGGTTGATGGAGAAACTTGATTTTGATCTTCCTGTTCATCCCTGGGCATCATTGTCTTTCTCCCCCAATGTTTTTGAGTAAGAGGGAGAATTGTGATGGATGTGGCGATCAGAAACTTGCTGCTATGAGAAGATGGGGCTGGCCTTGCCTCTGAAGTCTGCTACTAATATTTGCTTCTTTTCCTGCTGGAATGTACTGGAGAATCTGAGCACAATTCTGATGTGGTGCTAACTTTAGGAAGCACACGAATCTGGTGCTAGCTTTAGGACTGATCTGGTGCTAACTTTAGGAGACACACTGATCTGGCTGATCTTAACTGACTTAAGGAGACATCTCCTTGCATGGCTTTTGTCTAGCTACAGATATGTTCATATTGCCTAGACGGAGGAGGTTCCCTGCAAGGCTTCTTGGGTCCTCTTTATGAAGGCAGAATGAACTTGGAAGTATTTTTAAAAAACACAAAGCATCTTTTTAGAAAGAAACAAAAGTCTTCCCCCAGGAATGGCAGAAATCTGTCTGAATCCCTCTCCAGTGCCAAGGCTGTTGATTTTTTTTTTTTTTTTTTTTTTTTTTTTTTTTGGTGGGGGGTTATGGAAAAGTGAGCAGTGCAATTATTAAGTAAGATATTCATGCTGAAGTCAAAAGAACTTTAGGCATTGTGAGACAAAACTTCTGAACTTTCTGTTCCTCGGGTTATCTGAGATGGTTTAATGATATGATAACCTGTGCTGATGAAAGGGACTGATGCTGAGTTGGCTTACTTAGTAAAGTCTCAGGAGACAGAGGACATCTCTTCCTTGATGGGTAGAACAAGCAGAGATTTCAGTCAGACAAGGTCATCATATCCTGATGTTCTGATGACCAGAAACTGAACTCTGTTTGCTCTGCTGCTGTTCTCTTAATTCTCTGATGCTGTTCCTTGCAGGAGGAAAAGAACAGCTTGGACTTTGAGGAACACAAAGGGTGTTGTCCTTGTCCTGTTGTAGCACTGCTGCCAGCTCTTTTTAGGGTCATCTTTTAAACAGTCTGTGTGATGAAAGACTTGCAATAAATTATCTTTTATTCATCAGGAATAAAAGTGGAATCAATCTGAAATCTTCGTTATTTTTGATTACCATAAATGAATTTCAAGAGGATTACAAATACAGTATCACTCTAAGTAAATTGGTAGCTGTACTCAGTCCATCAGGTTTCCATGGCCCCTTTTGACTTCAGCAGTTGTTCTGTGAGGAAGATGCTCACCATATTCACAAAGTAGCATTAAGAGCCATTACAGGGGGGCAGATAATATCCCTGTAACTCACTGCCTGATGTGTCATTTATAACTGGAGACTTGTAGGGTTTTGTTTTCTCTCAAAGCTTTAATGGTACTTTGGTTTGTGACTAGAAGAGCTGTAATTGGGTTTTTAAACTTTTGAAGCCTGTGAGAACTGTCTAGGTAACCATCTGTCTTGTAACTGCAGTAAAGGTGTGTATTGCCTTAAGAGTGGATTCACAGGTCAGGTATGGAGTGTTAGATTTGTCACCAGAACACCTTCACTCTGTATTGGAATCTTGTCTTGGAATTCTACATTGTTAATGTATCTGCCAAGGACCTCAAATACAAAATGTTCTTACTGTATCATAGGTGATGGAAATATTTCCTCAGTAAAACCACCAGAAGATGAGCTGTGGCCACACCTCTGCAGTTTAACATTTTTGTATGGGAGACTACAAAATTATATTAACAAGGCTCAGCAATTATTCTTTTCTTTAAGTTTCTCTTTCCCTTCTCTTCACTGCCCTAATGCTAATAAGCCCTTTCATTTACAGGTATTTTTGCACTCTAAAATGTAAGTTCAATGCCTTTGGAGATCAGTGTGCTGTGCAATGTTTTCTGTCTCCCTGCAATGCCAACTGTTCTTATGTGGTAAATATAATTGAAAACATAGACTGGGTACTTTTCTTTTATAAACCTCTGTCCTGGAGGTGTGTGAGACAACAAACACCTGTAAGACAGGTGTATAATCTATGTGAGGGAGCTAGATATGCATTGCATGGCCTGATTACAAGAGCCAGTGTACCAACTGTTAGTGCTTTTGCTTTTACAGACTCATCTGGAAACAGTTATCTTGGATATTTTTTCTTGAATGGACTTTAATGTTTTCTATTGTAATCTTGTGAATATTTTAATACACTTTTTTTTTCCCATTACTGGTTTGCTGGATGAAACTTACCTGGCTGGGGACTGGGAAGGGAGGGGGACTGGAATACACCACCTCTTTCCCTGGCAGTATTCTTCAGTCACTGTGTCCACTTGACCAACACAGCTGGAGAACTCGCCACTTGAGACCCTGGATTACTGCTTCTGCCACAAGGACCAAGACATGCAAGTAGAACTGTGGCAGAACAGAAAACTGACTTCATGGTGGGACAGCCTTTGAAAAAGGGGAGCTGACAGACCCATCAGAACTTACCTTGCCTCAGTTATCTTTTCCCCTGCATGTGAATTCCTGAGTCTGGTGCTTCAACACCCCCATCTTCTGCCTAGAGTTGTGATGAAACCTAAAGCACCAGGGGCACATTTGTTTGCTGTCCTTTTGTTCAGGACAGGGTGGCTGGGGAACAAATGAAGACACACACAGCTGAAGCTGGAACAAATGTCCTTACGCTACTGGAGAAGGAAGAGCATCAGGAAATGAAATGCAAATGCCACTCTTGGTTAGTGAAATACGGTAAACCCTCACCCAGGGGGTTTCCTGACTGTGACAGGAAATACCACTTCAGTCTGAGGCTCTGGCTGTCACTAGTACTGTGTCACTCCCAGTACTGTTCAGTGGAGTCAGATAAGGTGAGGATCAGTAACTCTTTTTTAGGCAAAATCCAGACCATTTCTTTAAAGAGACAACACAAGACAAACAATTCCGCCTTCATTTTAAAAGGTTGCCCTTTATTTAAATGTGTGGAGATATCTGATTGTTATTTGCACTTAGAAAACATTTGCTCTCTAGACATTTAAATCTTCTCTTTGATTTTCTCAGAGGAAAAAACATTAAAATTAGTGAAGCTAGGTCCCATGGGGATGGGTTTGTGCGTTGCTAGCTTGACCTGTTGGGTGAAGGATCTCTTTACTGCACCTGCTTTTGCGCTTTTAGCTCCTGATTATACCTATAGGAATGAAAAAGAGCACAGGCTAAGAATAGAGGAGAACACCAGTAACAGTAACAGTGTTTTCCTAGCAATATATTCACCAGAGGACGTTTAAAATGACAATGCACTTGAGGGTGGAAACTTGGGATAGGCTATCTTAATTCTTGTAGGAAGTTCCCAAGTAGCTGAGTTTGCCACATTCCTGGCCAGTAGTGAAGCCAGAAAACTCCCAAAGTTTCCTTCAAGAAACAATTAAAAAAAGAAAATGCAGCTCTGCTTAAAAATCGTTTGATCCAGCTGGAACTGACACGATTCAATGCTAGCTGGACTGGAAGTATTTACAGCTTCACTAACAATGTAGCAAAAACATTCTGTAATGTTTCATGAATGGTTCAGTTCCTCTGGCCTGTTGCACTGACAGAGAGGCTGGCAGCATCTATAAATTCCTGGTTAATGCTTAGCTGTAGTTGTATCCTTATTAATGCATACCTCCATATTCGGAAAAGCTGGGAGCCACCAGCACAGCCAACAAAGAAGTTCACAGCAAACAGACTCCAGTTTTTAGGGATAATCACCAGAGAGTACCGTGACCAAATAAGGCCTGTGGAATAAAATGGAAAGTTTAAAGATATTTCTAATTAAATATTCAGATATTTTCCTAAGTTTGGAGGCAGATTCATGGGCCAGTTGAAGTAAACAAATTTCACAACTTCATGTTAGACAGCTGCTTTGCTTATAGCTACCTTTTTCTCAGTGAAAAGTGCCAATGGGACACCTACAGGTACGTACTGCATTTTTCTAAAATAGCTACAGTTAGGTCAGTCATAATCTGAATATCAGAGAAAGATCCTCTGTAGTGTACAGCAGCCTAGACCTTAATTCTCAAGCACAGTTGCAGGGTAGTGGTATTTTGCTGTATATCCAGCTTGCTGCACTACATTGGAGATGATGCAAAACCTATGCAAAATGCACAGGACTGTGTCAGATATCATAATAATAAAGTCTGGAGAACCCTTTCAGACAGGAAAAGCATTGGAAAAAGCTGTACAGGGAAGTGGTGCACCACCATCCATGGTGTTTATAATAAGTGTAGCTTTGTCACTTAAGGGATGCATTTTAATGGTGGACTTGGAAGTGCTGAGTTAATGGTTGGGCTCCATGATCTTAAAAGTCTTTTCCAACCTAAATGATTCTAGGATTACAGAATATTATTTATGCCAGTGTGAGAATTCTTGGCAGGTAGCAGTGCAGTAGTCCATGTGCCACTGCTTCCAATTTCTTTTAACACTTAGAAATTCTTTCCAGTTATGTTAGTATAATTACCCTACCATTCTTGAATTCCTTAAAGTCTGTTCTAAAAAAGTCACCATATCCTGGACTGATTTCAAAATTACTTGATCTGAAGCAAAGGAGGTAACTTACTGCAATGAATGGTGTCATGGTGACTTAGGGAATGGCACCCATGTCCTAGCTCGTAGCAACTTGTGCTAAGTAATTCCAAATTAAGACAGGTGTAGAAAACTGTTACATAATTACAGAGTGCTTGTTGATTTAACAGCAAATAGAGGTATGTCCTAGAATTATCCCCCAACAGTAGTAGTGACTAGCATGTTAAAACTAAGGCTTTCTGTAGAAATGGATTAGTACTGATGGAAGATTCTGAGGTGGTGCTGTGTAAAAACACAGAGTAAGTGCAGCTTTACCTGTGGCCATTAGTACTGCAGACTGTGCTGTGCTCAGCTTTTCTGCTGGTCTGGCCATGTCAGCCAGTCCAGCAACCACCAAACCCTGCAAAGAGAAACCCAGTCAGCACCAGTCTGGGACTCCTGTAGCAAATCTAGAGCTTTACAGGGTGAAGCTGCTTCACAGCTCAGTGCTTATCCTGCTGCATTATGCAGGAGATGGGATGCATTCTGTGAGCAATTAGACCCTGGGAGACACCCTCCACTTCCAGTCCCTTGTGGCAGGAAAAATAACATTGTTATGGCAACTACAACTGGGTTGCAATAAAATCCCAGGCAGTGGCAGCTTTGTGTTAATTCAAGAACAAGGTTAATTTAAACATAGCTGCTTAAGAAAGCAGCTGAAAAAAAACCCACCCTGGTTTTCATAAAACAAGTAGAGGCTTATCTAAATAAGGGCCTTCTTCCCACAGGTCAGGCTAAGATACTGCTAGTAAACATCACCCCATATAGTCTTCATTCAGATTCATCTGAGAGGATAAAAGTGTTTTTTTTAAATATAATTTCAGTAATAGTAGAAGACTTGCAGACAAATAGAGGAATAGCTTGGCTGATCTATTTGATATTAGTAGCAAACACTCTGCTTGGTTTGTTTGTTGTGTTATTGCCCTCTACTGGAAATACAGTTTCATGTTCCTGTTACATCAGTTCACTAAAAAAAACCCAAACAAAACCCCTAAGTAAGATAGTCCAGGACTCCTTGGGCACAGAAGAGCTGCCTGTGTGCTCAGGCTCAGGAGGGTGTCTCCAGAGAGAACCTCTGAGGAAGGGGAAGGTTAACCATGGTTCCTGCAGCTCCAGTCCAGACAAGTGGCAGAGAAGCCAAGCTGCAGCTTAGAGCACAATGTGTTCCCTGTGGCCTATAAAAAGCTGGGGTTCACAATGGCAAAGTTACAAAGCAGCTGGCAATGGTAAGAGCAGGTTACATCCTTGCTTGTTATCAAACAAGAAGATCAAACCCTGGTGGGTTTAGAGATCTCTTGTTTTATCTGTATCAACACCTCAGAGGAGCACAGGGAATTAGGAGGTGGCATTTGCATCACCTGGGCACAAACAGAGCCCAGGGCTGTGGGCAAGTAGGAAGCAGAACCTCACAGGAGACAGAGCACCAGGAGCCACAATGGCCTTTGTCTTTTATGTCAAGACTACCTTGCACTCTGACATTTTTCAGCCTGCCTTCAAGCTATGAGGTTTAGACATTGACTTCCTTAAGATACTTCTCAAACTCCTCAATCTAAAGAAACACATATTTTAGGAGTTTTGCATCATGCCAGCTCATGCCTACCTTGTGCAACAGTTGGTATTTCACAAGAGAAAAGCCTTTGTGAAACTCAGTGAAAAGCACAATTCTTCCACAAAGCATTTTCTCTGTGCTGTATCCCCTTCATGTTGTGCTATCTGTTATTAAGGCTAATTTTGTTCCTCCCTCTAATCTTTCTACAGGCTCAAGTATCTGCTGGGAAACTCTTGCTTGCTCAGTGTGTTACTGCAGATTGCCCTGGGCTTGACACCCAGACACCAGCTGGCATCTTGTACTTACCCATTTCATAATAGGTGCCCAGAAAAACACTGTTTTGGGACCTGAGGGAGGATGGGAGAAAATAAGTTAAATTATGTAGCAAGATGTGGCTGTTTTAATAGCCATGGTAAGTTTGGTTTATTTTGGTTAAAAAAAAAAAAATTGTTTATATTAGCAGTTTCTACTGCTGTACAAGCTTTAGCACCTACTACTCATAATTCATCAACTCAGTGCATCAACCTTCAGTTGTGTAATCACTCCATACATTTCTGCAACAGCTGGATAGGATTTTGTATGTCCATGTTTAAGTAGCTGAGGATGCCAGAGCAGGCAAAATGCATTTATAATTGAAAGACTTTGGAAAAGGGAAAACACCCCCAAAAAATCTACCAGTAGGTAAAGGAGGATTATGAGGGAAGAGCATGAAGTCTCAAGAAGGAAGGCAGAAAAATCCAATGGCATGGGACCTGAGGAAAAACAACTCTCTTACAAATACATGTAATTTTCAGTGGTGCTAAAATAGCAACTGGTTGGTTAAAACAAAGCCCTGTAAAGCCACACCTCCAGCTATGCCAGAAATCATTAATCTGTGACTTCTGCTCCAAATCAAAAATGAGAGATCACAATCCAAAGTACCAACCTCCCTGCGAAACAAGACACTGTTCTAATTTTAACAAAAATCATTAATGTTTAGGTCACTGCTCAGCACTCTGATAACATGCAAGATGAAGCCAAGTTTTCACTCTAATATACTATGTAGGAGTAACCACCAGGACTTTGATTGCCTGCTTTTTATGAGAACTATTTCTTCACTAAGAATTCAGCCTTAAAAAGACCTTGCACTAACTACTTGTACTTCCAGTTTTAACCACCCTCAAGTTTAAAACTATGACTTGGGAAATAAAAACTGGCTTGGCAGCCTTGCATAAAGCTCTTTTCAACCCACCCTGCTTGTCATGAAGTTTCAAACTGCATTTAATAACTACAAGCACATTACCTTTTGTCTAATATTGCTGAATATTAGATAATAGCAGCTTAATGTTTATCCTTTAAGGATACAAACTTAGCTGCTGTTCTCTTTGGCACTTACTTGGTATGTCAGTATCAGACTGCAAATACAGCTTATTATAAATAAATCAGTCTTAGAGAGCAGCTTTAATTACTAACATTTATCTTATTCTAAGACACAAGTTCAGATTTGGAGTATTAGAGGATGTGGGCTGAGTACAAATTATTAAACTGACATTCCCTAAACAGCTAGTAGAGTTTTCAAGAAGACTGACATTAATTTTTATTAATAATAGAAAACTCAACCATTTCAAACTGCTGACTGCAGAACTAAGAAACAATTGGAGAGAGGAAAGGTACCAAGCCAAGTTTTGTAATTAGGTAAGTTAACTGTCAAACACTTCTCCTTGGAGGCACTCCAGCAAGTATCCAGCCTGGGTGAGTTCTTCTTAGCTCCTGACATGCAGAATTTTTCAAAGATGAATATGACAGCAGCAGATAACAGCAAAGGGACACCAGAGGCTAATTTGGATATCACATGTAAGACCAGTTTATAGAATTTATGACTTCTAATAAATATAAGAAGTCTCTGTGCTGAAAACTCAAGTTTAGTCAAGCAAAGTGAACCAGAGAGGCCAAAGGGGACGGAGCACAAGCTCAGCCCACACTTTCCCATGGCAGCCTGGGGAGTTGGTGTGCCAGGCTCTCTCCACTGTCCTCCAGCAAGGCCAGCCAAAGAAACAGTTTTTAACAGGCATCAATTATTTTGCTGGAAGCTTTCTTAGTACCAAAAAGTGCTTCAAGCCTCACAAGTGATTTATAATTTCATGACAATGACGCTTATATTCCTGAATTAGACTAGAGATTTAGATGTCACTGAAGATAAAAGAACACCTTTTATTTTTAACCCACTTTTTTTTTTCTGCAGTCAGAGTGAAATGTGTTGCATAACTTTCTCACAGACACACCTTCAAGGCAAAAATAGTATTTGCAGGGGTTCAGTTTCTGTACTTTCTTGTGCTGTGGCTTTTCTCACTTACACTATCAGTATGGATTATGACAGATATGTGTGTGTATATATAACATATAATCCCTAAAAATATACACAGAATCCCTAAAAATGGATTTATTCATTACAACATTATGGTGATGACCAAAAGTGGCCCACAGGCAGTTTTGTGAAGTTAAAAGCACTGCAAGAGAACTTCCTAAACCTTCTCCAATTACTACAGCTCTGTCGAAGAAGGAACATGGATGTTCCCAGTACCTGCTGTGCACTATATCCACTAAAAGCATCTGGAAGCTGCCACATTTCACACCGGTGGAATATGTCTCTCAGGGTTGGACATGTTGTCTCTTTTTGTATAAAAACAATACATTAATGTTAAATATATTGGTCTAGTGAATTCAGTACAAATCAAACATTTTGAGAACTGCACTTTTCATTCTTTGTGAGTTCTTTAGAGCAGTGATTCTCCTTCTAAGAAAGGGCCATTGTAAGAGGATACAGCAACTGACTACAAACTAAAGTCCATTTTCACAGTGCATGTTCCTGGTAGGTGAAAAGTCAAGGATGCCTGTGACACTGACACAAAACAGTGGGGACAGAGCCTATGGAATGCCAGGATTTTATCGGGCGCTCGTTTTAACAACCGACGCGATTTGTTTACATGACAAACAGCACTGAACGAGATCATTTTACAAGAGGTTTCTCCCTGATAACGCAAACCCCCACGTTTGCCCACCGAAAGGCAAACTGTAGGTCAGGTGAGGGGAACTCATTCTTCACCCACGGGAGTCCTCCAGCGGATTCACCAAGGGCACGAGTCGCCTTTGGGAGAAGTGTGGATTCAGCAGGAAGGAAATAAAACCAAAGGCTGCCTTCTTGACCAGGGCACGTTTCAGTAACAGGAACCCTGGAAGTGTCCAAGGATGGGCCGTGCTGGATGGGGCTCTGAGTAACCTGCTCTGGTGGGAGGCGTTCTAGATGATCTTTAATATCCCTTCCAACCCAAATGGTTCTTCTAGCACATCCTCTTGAAAGAAGCGGCTGCCGAGGCCTCCAGGCCCCTTCGGACCCATGTCATCCCCTGGGCCAGGCTCTGCATCCACCCCGCGGTACCGTGACGATGACAGCAGCGCGTCCATCCCGGAACCCCCCGTGCCGTCCTCATTACCGCACTCTCCCTTCACTAACACAACAAATTCCCCGTTTCGGAGCGGGACCCCGCTCCAGGGCCGCTTTCCCGCGCCACAGCCACCCCAACTGCGCTGCTGCGGTCCCGATCCCGCCCGCCACCCGCAGGGAACGCATCCCCCGCCCCGCCCTTCCCGCCGGCACAACCGGGAACCAAGGTGACCCCCGCCCGTTACCCGCTGGGTGGTTGTAGAAGGGCCGGAACCGCGGCGGCAGCATGAGTTCGATGCGGTCGAGCATGCGGTGGTAGGAGGCGCGGAGCCCCGCGACGGCGGCCGCCATGGCGAGGGACGGGGCGAGCGGGGTCCGAGCGGGCACCTAGGGGCGAGCGGGACCTGAGCGGGGGCCGCCTCCCGTCCCCCGTCCGTCCGTCCGTCCGTCCGTCCGCCCTTGCTCCGCCCATGCCCCGCCCGCCGGGCCTGCCCACCCTGCGGCCGCGCTCTGACTGGCCGCCGCCGCAGAGGGTGGGGCGGGGCCGAACGCTGCGCGCGGCGTTATTGGCTATGCTCTGGCCCCGCCCCCTGGGGAGAGCTGGCGCGCCCGCCGTCCTCGGGAAGGGCACGGACGCCCGGCTCAGACATGGCCGCCACCTCTTCGCTCCTCCCCTCAAGATGGCCGCCGCGGGGAACTCCGCGCTGCGACACTGCTCTGGGACGTGCGCAAGCGGACCTGGGGCTGGAGGAGCCCGGATTGCTGCGCAGGCACTACCTCGGTAAGCGCGGCCGGGGGTGTGGGTGTGGGTGTGGGTGTGGGAGGGTGATGTGGGTGAGCTCCGGCCGTCCTTGGCGCCCCACCGACGGAGAAGGGGGCCCGGAGCCCCTTCCTGTCCCGCAGCTCTGAAGTTTCCCGTGCCCCGTGTGGGGCGGCGACACCTCCTCCAAATCCACCCTCCGCGCCCTCAGGGGTGGTCCCGGACATCCCGGCCCCGTCTCCCCGTGCTCCCGGAGCGCTCCCGGGCCCGCCGGGACCCCCCGCTGCCCCGGAGCGCGGCGCCGCTCGCCCGCCGCCCTCGTTTCCCGGAGGAACTGTTGCACGCGGCGATCCAGCCGGGAAGTTGGGCGGCGGCTCGGAGCAGCTCCGGTGCCGCTGTTAGGTGCCGGGCAGGGTGCGGGTTTACCGGCGCTGAGCTGCGAACAAAGCCCGTAGACGCCTCCGGGAGGATGGCGCGGTGTTCCCGGGGCTCCGGGGGAACCCGAGCCGCTCGGTGCGGGCCGATCCGCCCCGCCCGCCCTTTGTGCCCCCAGCCCCGCGCCCCAGCCAGCTGTTCCCGCTTCCCAACTTAAAGCCAGCGCCACTTTGAGTTTCCGAGGCCGCGGGGAGGTTTCTGTGGCGTGAAGGAACTATCGATGTTCTTTGTCATGGCGCAGGTTCTGTAAAAAAAACAAAACAAAAAAAAAACACCAAAACGTTGTCAAAAAATAAATTAAAAACCAGCATTTTTTGCGTGTTTTCGGAGGTGTGGCGATCAATTGTAGTGGCATTGAGGATTTTTGTGGGGGGTGTCTCTCCGGGGCAGAGGCTCGGTGGGTCGGGAACGCTTTCTTTTGTGCTCGTGTGGCAAAACCAATTCCTGCCTTGGAGTAGAAACCTCGAGTACTCGAGATGGAGCTTGATTTACAGCCTTGTAAAACGAGTGTCGTCCTGTGCCTCTCAGGGTTTCCCGGCTGTGCTCGGTGGAAATGGTCTGCCGTTTGGTTTTTTCCCTGGTGGAATTTAAGGTGGGATATCACATTCCCGAGCCTAACCCAGGAGTTTTCTGTCGGTATCCCTGAGCACTCAGTAATCCACAAAAGAGTAATTGAGGAAATCGAGGTTATTGCTGGTAGGTTTCTGCCGGTTAGACAGGGAAGGGTGTGTGTAGTGCACAAGTCCCTTGGAAAGAAATTTTCAGTCCTAAAATAAAAAAAGGTTGAGAACTAACGATCTAGCTGCTTTTGATTTTGGTTATGTCTCAAGCTGTGCTTAGCTGAGGATTGTTCTAACTTTTAGTGATCAATCCTTCTGACTGATTTTTTTTTGTCTGCTCCAGTTGGAGCAGAAAAGCTCAATGTTAAAATTAGGACTGTAGGGTGCAGATTCTGAAGAAGCACCTTTTTTTTGAAGAAGACCTTTTTTTTTTTTTTTTTTTCCTTCTACTTTTACATGCTTGTGTCTCTGAGAGTTGAAGTACTAAGATTTGAGCAGTAGAAATCATCTTCCCAGACTTACCAAGATGTCTTTTCTGCATGCTGCTCCAAAAAAATGCACATAACTCTAGTTAAAAACAAAACTCTGGTGCCTTGGTTAAAGTCTCATATTTACTCTTTTTCCTTTCACCTAAAGAAGTTC
The DNA here is from genome assembly GCA_030060385.1 of Muscicapa striata striata. Taxonomy (NCBI): domain Eukaryota; kingdom Metazoa; phylum Chordata; class Aves; order Passeriformes; family Muscicapidae; genus Muscicapa; species Muscicapa striata. The sequence continues at coordinate 1,783,054 of JAREIS010000058.1, read as the reverse complement.
TGTTGCTCTAGAGCCTTGAAAAAATAGGACCTGGGAGAGCCTTGCCACTGAATTGATGTTGAGATCTGCATTGGTGGTGGCAAGATAAGCTCAGTGACTCCTGCTTTTCACCAGGGTGTGCTTGTCTTATGGAACCACCACACTTTTACCCCAAATTGCGTTTATGGCCTTAATAAACCCATTAATTTGACTGCTAGTCAAGTGTGGTGGTTCAAGTGCAGATTTGCCAGACAAGAGGCCTGTTTAGTGTCATTTTGTGTGCAGGGCAGTGTAAGTGTGGATCTTTTCTCTTTCAGACTTCAGCAGCTCTAATGTAGGAGCTTTGTTTTCTGTCCCACTGGTCAAGACCGTAGTGGTCAGGTAGGTGCCATTGGTCTGATCTGTGTGGGAAGTAGGGCTGCTTCCTATTTATAATTTTTTTTTTTAAAGTAGTGTTTCAACAGTCTGGCAGGCAGAACAAATGGATCACAGGAATTTAATTTTAACTTAGGAGTAATACTGGGAGACTTGAGGTATTGTCCATGTGCATTTTTTGTTTGGGCAAAAAAAATTTTTAGCAAATTTGTGTAAACAATTATAGATGTCTGTACAAAATGAAGTAGTTCAGGTATCACTTCATTGCTTGCTGCACTTTTTCAGCTACCAGATAAAAGGAAAAGCATTATAGCAAGTCCATGACTAAACAATGCAGTTGGGAGGAAGATGTGGATGGTGTAATGAGCCCTTCACTGGGGTGTCTGTGTTGTGCTACAGTGTAAAATATCAGAAGTATCGACGGTGACCATGTTTTCAAGGAAGACATCTGAGAGCTAATTGCTGTTTCTTATTTATTCAGTGTTTTAGTTTCATGTGAACTGGCAATCAAGTGGCGCTCTATAAATAGCCTCTCTCAGCTTCTGAAAACAGCTGCTCCAGGAAGGATCAGTGTAATGTACCTCTTCACGCAGATAGCTCACCCCTGGAATTTATGGCCTTGCAACAACTCTGTCTGATTTTGCAGGATCCCGAAATAATTGCCATGAAGCCCAGTCAGTTCCAGAGAAACAGCTCATGGAGCTGTTTTGTGCGTCCCTGGGATGTGTCCTTCAGATGTTATCCTTTGGTGGGAGCTCCTGCTGTGATGAGAGGGGCATGATGTGGGTCTCAGCAATGTGTCTGTTAGCCACGTTTCCTTCAGCATTTGTAGGCTAATTAGTCTCAATTTCAGCCCGTGCTTGTATTTGAGGTCTCCAGAGGAAGCCAGGCCTGGGGGAGGCTGTCAGTAACTCTTTGATTCAGTTAAGGCATCCTCTTAGCCTGGTGCTGGTGGGAGGAGCCCTGCTGCTGGATCACAGATGGAAACTGAGTTTCAGACTGATTGCAGTAGCACATGGCGGTGCTTTTACCCTGAAAAACATTGGGGCAAACTTGTAGTATCCAAGTTAGATTCTGCCTAGAAGCTGGCAAGTGTAATTACTAAGGATACTTACACCAGAATCTCCAAACCTTGCAATTTTGTATCATTGTGGCAATGTTTCAGACGCAGTGAACAAACCTGTCCTGGTGGCTGGTGAAGTGTTTTGTGCCAGCACAATGAAGGCCTCTGTGTGGATTAAATATAGCATATAACAATTTGGCTAGAGAAATGGCAGCATGGATTTCTTCAAGAAAGAGTGATCCATAATTCCTCTGAAGTATTTAATGTGATGGGTTTATTTGCTTTTCTGTGAAGGGTCCTGCTGCCGAGAATGGCTCTGTTTATACAGGAGAAAGAATGAAGACTTTTCCTTTCTATTTTTATTTGTTTGTTTTGGGGTTTTTGGTTGGTTGGTTTATTTTTACTGTCTGACATAGCAGGTTATCCAGAGAAAGTCTTTCAGTCTAAAAGGAGGAACTGATGCTGTATTTTAGCTCAGTGTGGTTGTTGGAAGCTGTGATACTTGATACAATGGAAGCAAATATCAAAATAATCAGCTCTCCCCAATCTCTGATATCTTCATGCACATACTGTTTTCTCAAATCTTCATTCCTTCTTTTTCTTTTAAGCTTACTATATATCTTAGAGATAGCACTGTGGTGCTTTCCTGTGAGCTTTCATTTCCCCTTCTTTAAAGATTGTTTTATATCATACTAAGTTTTTTGTCATACTGGTTTTTAAGAGTTGGGAAAAGTTTGAAGTCTGTAAAAAATTCACTGTAAGAAAACCAGTAGCTAGGTTCATTGTGATCAGATTTTGTAAAGCTTCAGCAGTTCTAGAAAGAGATCTATGAATATTTATATGTCAGGAAAATTTACTAAACTACCTAGGTTTCAATAGTTCCTCCTCTTTATATGGATAAACCACAGTAAGCTCAGAACTAATTACAGTTCTGAAGTTAATTGATTGCCCTGCTCATATGAGCATTTTAAAAATGCTCATAAGTAGGGTTGAAAACCAGGCAAGAATAGCATTTATAACTGATTAATTTTGATATTGACTGCCTTCCATTCATATCAGTTTATAAAACTAGTAGTGTCTGGTTGAATGAAGACAGAATTGGGTGTTGCTGTTGAACATTTGGTACTTCCTAAAATACATTGCCCAGAGGGCGAGAGTGAAATTAAAATACTTCCTTAAAACACTCTAAACTTTCATTCCCTCTTTTGCTTTTCTTGGAGAAACAAATCAACCAAAACCAGCAGAATGGAAACTTGAAAACTGGGAAGAGCAATGAAAAAGAAAGGCATTATTTTCCCCAGCTATATTTTATGTGGTATCTTGGTCTTTGAAAATAATGTGGAGTAAGAAGGGTCAGGGAGCTTTAACATGATCTGCTTTATAGCTGTGCTCTTGCAGCTATAAAGAGATGGAGACAGAGTATTTAGATGGACAGAGTATTGGAGATGGACAGAGTATTTAATCAGCCTTTCTGCTTAAATTCTTTGCATAATACTTTTGATGTCTATGTTGGTTTTATTTTTTGGGTTTTTATTTTTTGGGGTTTTTTTTTGGTTTTGTTTTTGTTTTTTTCCCAGGTACACTGCTATATTTCAAGTCCTAAACCTCTGGAATTAATTTTCTTTCCCAACAGTTAAAAACACTCATTGGCACAGCTAAACTCCAGATCTGGTAGAGGTGTTTTATTATTATTTCTTCAAGTCTAACAGATTAAATGCTTTTTGGAAAAGAAGCATTATAAATGTACCTGATGGTCTAATTATGAGAGCACAGTTCTGTAGTGATATATTCTATCACACATCAAATACTTTGTGAAACTCGACTAACTGAAGTGTTTAGAAAGATGTAAGTGAACTCCCCAGATTTTTTTTTTCATTAGAAATGTTTTCTGAATAATAGAAATAGGCAGAGGCAGAATTGAAGTTCACGGTGTAATGAATGAGTTGGAAGAAAATACATCAGTGGAACAGTTTTTATGTGCTCAGTCTAAACTTGGAAGGAGGCAGGAAGCATTAGGAAGGCAGGAAATTTGGTGTAGTCATTGGATCTTCACTGGTTCTGTAGAAAAGCTTAAGATGCATAAGAGCATTGCAGAAAAGGAATGTAAATTTTTAATTGAAAAAACCATGAGAGGGGACATTGATTGGGTATTGCCTTAAACTGGATATCTTTGGAGCCTCTTTTCCTTGTTAATAAAAGCAAGGCTTAGTGACTGCAGTCCTTAAAAAATTACAGATGGGCTATTGAAAGAACAATGTGGCATTGAGACCTGTTGATAACAAATTGAATTTGGAGGGGTTTAATAGAGAGACTGTGTCTGAAATGAATTCCCTGATACAATCTCATTTAAATTGGTACCAAGGAGCAGAAAGATACTCTATATATGTCTAAAACAGCTTGTAGGAAAAAATATTAGGGGTGATCCTAGCATATAGGAATAATGATTTTTTTTTCCTACTTCAAAGTAAATCAGCTCAGATAATAAAGACACCCATTTTAAAGCCCTTAGTGTCATTAAAGGATAATAAAAGCACGGTGTAACAGAATCATTTGGACAAAACAATAAATAAAAAAATGCTGGCTAGTTATAATTTGGTACATATCAGAAAACTAGAAAGAGATGTGAACTGGGAGGCAGGATTAAGGTTAGATGAGTATTTCTGTGGCCTGAGTGCTGAATGCTTAGTTTTAATTTCAGTCTAATCAGCCTTCTGTTATCTTTAGGCTTATTTTACCCACAGACTAACTGAGCTATGGGAGTGGAGGACAGGAGCCACTTGGACATGCAAGTGGTCATGTAGCATTTGTCTAGGTAAATTTGATAGCTTGTTTTGCTGTTATCTTAGAAATCCTTGCTTGTAGTTAGTATCACTGACCTTTTTTCAGTTACATCTTCCTGTGTGTTTTGTGGTTTAATCGTTATGGTTTGTTACTGCTTCTTTCTCCTCAGTGTTGTTCTGTTTTGCTTCCATTCAGTAATAACGTGTTGATGATAGTTTTTGTGTATTTTCTTAAAAAAAAAATTACATTCAGGGTCGGGATTATTTAGTGCCTTCTGTCACTCTGTCCTGAAATAAGTGAGTGATTTCCAATGTTTGCTTTTAGAGTGATAGTAGCACAGCTTCTGTTTTTTTTAATGTACAAACACCAATTTGTGTAAAACTGTAGACTCTTATGAATCACATTATTATGTTCTTTGGTGGGATTACCTACCTGTTTTTTGGGTTGTGTTTTTGTTTTGTTTTTTTTTTTTTAATTTTTATACCACTGGCTAGATCAGAACCTATCAATGAGCCTACTTACTGAGTTTTGATGTTTTAATTTTCTAAACCACTAACTTTTTTGCTGCTGTTGTATTTTGACATATGAATTAAAATGGAAGGTGGATTTCTGGCATTGTACTTGGCTAGCAAGAAATTATGAAAAATTGGTATAACTGTTTCAGACTGCTGGTTTTCTGTCCTTCAAAAATTCAGGAGGCCTTTTAAGTTATCTGCAGATTTGTCATAGTTTCTGTAATTGGGTGGAACTATGCAGATATACCTTTTGATTTTAAGGGAATAACCTTATCTGTAATATCTGTGATTAACAGAACATTAATCATGCGTGTTAATGGCTGCCAGGAAGTAGGAGTGTGTGTAAGTGGTTGTAGTCCAAAGGCTTTACATGTATTCTAATATTTGAATTATACTCAGGATGCAAATGCATTTGCTTTATATCCTTTGGAGCCTCAGTGTTCTCCTGCAGACAGCTGGAGACTGCAGACATTTGTGTGCACTTCTAATATATTTTCATTTTTGATTGCAATATTTAATTGAATTTACACTGTGTGCTTTTTTGTACAGGGAATGTATTTGCTTTGTAAATAACTGCCTGTGCCTTGATACTGAGTGTTTCAGACAGCTTCATAGTTAAGTTGCACCTTGATCTTCTAATAATGAGCTTTGGATACATGAAAGCTGTCTCTTGCTGCAAAAACAAGTCTTGTACAGCATGTACTGGATTTGTATTTCAGGATGAGGCAGTGATGTGAGAGATCCTTTAGATCTCTTTATTTATTTATTTAAATTTTTCTTTCCCCCGTAGCTTTCTTCCAGTTGAATTGCTTCCATTAACTGCATTAGGGCAGACCATTAAACCTGTCTGTGTTCAGTCACTTCCAAGATATTGCACTGCAGCTCTGTCAGTTCTTGTGACTTTGCATGTGATTGCTGATCATCTCTCCTTGAGCGTCCCCAGAATAGTCTAGTGGGATATAACTGATCATGTATCAAGAACCTGTTGACACTTGAGACCAGTCCTGTTCTGGCAGTAAGGAGAAGGATCAGTTCAGGCACAAACTATGCCAGGCTTTGAACAAAGCTGGATTTTTTACTGTTTGAGTGCAAGTCTCGGCTTTTTTCTGTCTTTGGGGCTTAGTGAGCTGCTGATTCAGATGTGTCCCAAATGCTTTAGTGTGTGTTGAATTATTAAATATTGAATGTGAATATCATGAGATGGAATCTGAGTCACATCAGTGAATTTTAATAGCCCCTTATATTCCACATCTTATTCTTCGAGGATTTGCAGCCTTTCCTCTGGGAAGATTGAATGTGTCATTAATGCTGGCTGCTCTCTAACAGATATCTTGGGGAAGATGAGAATCTGTCCCTTCTCTTTCCTGTGAATTTCATGTGTTCTGAACCATCAGTGTTTGTTCAACCCTTTTTGAACTACTGAAACTTCGCCAAAATAAAAACCTGTTAAAATTAAACTGTTAAAGTAAACCCACCTCTTTATTTAAGTTGCATCGCTTTGTTGTTACAATTATTGTAGTGTATTTACCTTTCTAGGAAATGAGAAAAAAATCTGGTTCCTTTTTCATTTGTTTTTATTTTAAAAACACTGTTATGTCCTGAGAACTCTCTTTAGTAAAAAAAGAGAGTCTTTGGAGTTAAACAGGTAGGGATTTTTTTACTGAGGATGAATACATTTTGTTTAATGCAACAGGCAATGTAATTTTCAAAAGTAAGGGTTTTTTCCCCCCCATTTGTTTTTAAATAGCCAGTGATAATTTAGGCCATATCAGTACACTGTTAACCTAATAGTAATCTACTATCAAGACTCAGCTTTCTACTTGAACTCAACTTTTGATGTAATCTGTCTTTAATCCTAGGCGATTTTTGGTGTTTACATTTGTAATCTTCTGGGATTGTGACCCATATCTGTTAAGGTATCTGTATATTTATTTCCCAAGCTCTCCCAAACAAACCCAGAAGTGTAGAATTCCTTTACTACCCAGGATTAAATGGTATGTTAAATTAGGCAGGTGTGCAGAATGTTAAATGCCTTAATTCAGTTCCAAGTACTCAATTTCACTTGTGGGAAAGGCAAGCCCTGGGGTTTTTTTGCTAGAAGACATGTCTGTAGATATGCTGATAAGCTTCTGTATAATCACTTCTTAATCTGTTTAAAAATGAGTATTGAGTTATCTTAAACAACTTTAAATAGTAGGCTTTGATTTTGCCTGGAGCCTTTGTCTGGAATTCCTGGGATTAGTCCTGTGGCAGAGTGGGAGAAGCAGCAGCCTCTGGAAGGTGATGGCAGCAGTGGGGGCACACAGCTCCTCAGCAGAAAAGAGGACATTCCTGCTAGGAATGCTCTCTTAAAAGCAGATTCCACCTCTTTCCTTCTCCTAGCAATTCTGCATGCTCCAGTGTGCATTTTGCCTGAGTGCTTGGAGAGACCCTGGTTCTGCTATGAGCAGTTTTAACTTCTGCACTGGGGTGGAGCTACACCACATTTCCACTTCATAGATACCATCTTTTCTTGCTGGAAAGTGGAGCTGCTAATTAACCTCGGGTGTCACAGTGACCAGTAGTACCTGAGAACATAAAGCAGAGTGCCTGATGCATTGTTAAGGATTGGCTGGATTATTATGTTGATGTCATTTTTATAAGAAAATATTCAACACTGCTGCCCACATAGCAGTTTCAGATGAAGACTTTTCAAACTCAAAGGGAAAGCATTTCCAAAGACACTTTCAAACTTACAGAAATGCTGTTTACTCCAACTTGCAACAATCTGCATGATATTTCTTTTTGCTTTCAGTTAATAGTAGACTCCTTTGACTTTGGAGAAGAAAGCAGGGTACAACTGTATATTTCTTGATCTGGTAACTATTGTTTTTGTGTTGGTATCTGTTTTAGAATTTCGAGGTGTTTCTTTGGGAGTCCTATTTTAGTGCTGGTGGAGAAAACAGCAAAAGCTTTTGCATGTAGTTAATCCTACATCCAGTTAATCACTTAAACTGTGTCAGATAGTTTTCTGTTGAGAGGAGTAAGGTGGTATGTGTTATCTTTTACATAGATAGAGCTTCTCTTTTGTCCTCTGCTCTATAGAAATTAGAAATATTTGTATCAAAATGTATAATATCAAAAATTCAAATGCCTTTTGTCCCTGGATAGTTTGTGTTTGATCACCGGACTACTTTAAAGGATTGAATAAATATCAAAATTGCTGAAAACTGGCACTTTTTTCCTCCTGTCACAAAACCTCACTTGCAGTCTGTGGCAAGAACAATACAGAAGACTTAAGTATGGGCAGTGTAAGGGGAAGTGTATGGATATCTGTCAAAATGTGGTGTACTTGTGAATGAAATCCACTTAGCACCAGTCAGTATAGCACAGATAAAGTGCCTTCTCTGAGAAAGGTACTTGTGCTTTATCCCACATTTTTGTCACTGACAACACCTTAAACATTTCATATTAATATAGCTGAATTTTATGTAATCTTTCAGGCATGAACCATGGTAAATATCAATCAGAAATTAAAGACAATGGTTTAAAGCACAAGTGCTTGTAACCTTACCAGTTACAGAGCCCAGTTGGAGGCTTATATCTGGGATTGGATGCTTTCAGTATCCAAAAGGTGTTTCAAAGTTAATTACAGCCATTGCTACTAATGCACGTCTTATCTGTGCTCTTACCTACAGTATTAGGTAAGAGCATTATTATTAGTAGTAACCTATTTTTGGAGATTCTGTACAAGCAAACCTAACCAAAAGTATTTTCCAAAATGCTTATTTATTACCCTAAAATGTATAGCATTGTTTTTTTTCCCAAAACTTCAGCAGATCTCTTTTTTGGTGTTTTGTTTTTTTGGAGTGTTTTTTTGTAGTTTTTGTGGGTTTTTTGATCAGATTTTGTATTTATATACTCAACACGAGATATTACAGGCTTGCTGATTTATAGCTGAGGGCACAGTGTCCTGTCTTCTGTAGTTTTTGTCTTGGTGTTATAATATCTGAAAGTTTTGTGTTTCTTAATACTTAAAGCTCATTACGTAAACCTATCTTAGGGTTTGAGTACAGGCTTGGTTAGCACCAAGTTGTTTGATGCTGGCTGGTTAGTAGCAAAGCTCTGATGTATTAAAATGGCAAAGTCTCTTGATAGCCAATAAAAATATTTTGTGTTTCCTTTGTAGTGTTCATGCTTTCAGGCTTTGTGATGTATCATTAAGAACAGAGAATAATTTGAATTACCTGCTTTGAACTTAAACCATAATGAAGTACTTGATCATAATCTTTTGAAAGGTAGTCTTCTAAACATTGACAGAACCAAGAGTTATAATTTTTGGCATTTTTATGGTAGTGCAGAATAGTAGAGAAATAGAACACAGGGCCCTGTTCAAAGGGCTGGAGGTCACACCCATGGATTTGGTTTCTGGCAGTACTGCTGGTTTACTCTTTCCTTTGATAAATTGCTTGAGTTTCCTATGTCACAGTTTCAATGACTATAAAATGGGGCCAGTGTTGGCCTACATAGCTAACAAGTGATTTTTAAGGTTTTAATTAATCTTCAAGAGTTTTAACTTACCTTGATGAAAGTTAATTCAGTGCATCTTGTGTGTAGTCCCGTTTACTGTATGGTATATTGAGAATTCTGGTTGCTGAAAAAATTATATTTAGATGTGGATCAGAAGAGTTTGATGTCGTTAATCCAGCAGAATAAGCTGTATACAAATGGAGTTACTTCAGAAATGTCTAAACTGTACCCTGGAAATCCAAGAGAAGTTTTGAAACACACTCGGAGTCAGGATAACATGTGCTCTGCATTGGGAACAGATGCTGGCTCCATTTCAGCATTAAACTAGGGCATTCCAAATGTCACAGCGAGCCAGCGCTGAGGGACCTGGCCCTGCAAAGAGCCAACTTGATATAAACGAGTGTTCATTTGATAAATGGGGTCTATTACTGAGTAAGGCCTGTCTTTTAACATCTCATACCGTGTTGGTGCTGCTTTGGATCAAAGTTTAGTTACATTTCTGTGGAGCACGAGTCTGCTTTAAAGCTAAACCTTCATCATGAAATGATCTGTACTTCTTCAATGGGAAATTCTGGCACACAGTTTAAAATACGTGAAGGTTTTGCATGCTCGAAGCATTTAACTTGTCTGCTGTCATCAGTTCTGAAGCAGCTTTGACTAAGTTGCTTACAAAAGAAAGGTTTGTGTCTCTCTGCCAAAACAGGCACGTAGAAAGCACCTGATCAGCAATTCCTAAACTGAGGATTGTGACCTAAATGGAGTCGTAAGGACTGTGAGTTGGGAGTACAAGGGATGCTGTTGTATTTTGGTATTGTTCCCTGAAGTGAGATTAGAGCTCTGTAAATGTGCCCAGACACCCAGGCTGGGGAATTCTCCAGGTGGGAGTTGCAAGGCAGCATTTGGTTTGACCTTGTGCACAGTGGATGTTTTGAAGAAATAAAGTTACAAAGAAACAGCTGCAGTTCTCTTTCACCTGCTTTCCCATATTTTAATTTGTATTATGAACGACTCAAGATGGGGCTTCTTTCATCCACAGAATGGTTCCTTAGTTTCCAGCTTAATATAAACTAAAAAATTTATTGATCGCTGCACTGAGCATTTCACTGTACCTTGAGGCTTCTGTAGCACATAATGTTTGGTAAGAATGGGTGGATGGCTAAAAACTGAAAATATTATTGATCATCATACTGAGAGTGGCACTGAATTTTGAGGCCTCACTTGGTGCATAAGGAGTGAAAATGGGTGGGTGGAGCATTAGCTTGACAGCTTTCCAAGTTTCAGCTATGTAAACACTTCACAGGGAGGTCATCACAGCTATTTGAAATTTAACAGGGCATTTTTTTGTTTCACTTTCTCATGTACTTGTTGATAAATTCATCTTAGCAATTTTGAAACCAACCCCATGTGTATTCCATGTCCAGTGAGGTAATCTTGGTGGTGACAGCTTGATCACTTGATCCTGTCCCAAGCCTTATTTGAATATAGGAAACAATACATTGAAGTACCCTCACAGAATTAAATTAATGCCTTTCGAGAGGTACTACATAGTTAAGGGGAAAAATAAATAGATTCTGGCTTGAGAGGCTGTATTCAGAATTGGGGTGGGAAAAATCTAAACATGACAGAGGTCTTAATGCTGATATTGTAAAAAAAAAAAAGTACTTTTGGGGTTTTAATAGCTTGGGTTTTGTCCATCATTGCCCCAGGAGGGCTGCCTTTGTAGGAGGGTGGAGGGAACAGGCAACCTTTGAGTTAGGAATTAAGGATTGTGAAGATTCTTGTCACTTGGGAGAGCAGAGCCTTTGACATGGAGAATCTGACTGTTAGGAAGTCCAGCAATAAGAGCTGAGATGCTGAAGAGTAAATGAAAAACAAATGAAGACAAATGAAGAGGTATTGTTTCTTACTTTTTTTTCAATGTTATAAAAATGGATCAGTGACAAACATATTCAGGTGACAAATTCTAATACTTACTGATGAGCATTTTTATCAAACCAAGTGAACCTGTGGGAGTCATTGCTCAAATGCAAGGAACACAGATTCACTGACTTTGCTCAGCTTGTAACAACAGCAAAAGCAGAGACAGTACTTTCTTCAGATCAGTTTATTCATATAGTTCAGGTTTTTATTTTAGAGTAAAAGCACCACTTATGATCAAAGAATAAATAACTAAACACATATATAACAAATCATGTATGCAAACCTAACAATTTTTTTTCATGTTTTAAAATGGCCAAGTGTTGAGTATATGAGACACCTTATGTCTGCATTTTAGGTTTACTGAAACTTGTATGGATACTGTGTTCTTATTAAGACCAAAAAAATTCCTAATCTAACAACTAATGAGTTGTTCATATCTTATTTTGTCAATAGATTTCTGTAAGGAAATAAAAATTGGAACTGAAAGTGTGATTAGAGCACAGTTACTGTTTCTTACTTGCTGGTTTAAGTCATTTGGATTAAAACCAGAGCATACAGGAAGGAGAAAAAGCTGTTGCTCTGTTTGTTTTTAAAAAAATAGTTTGAATCATCTTTGGTGTGTGTGTACAGAGGATTGTCAGCAAGCACCTGCCTGTTGCTCTGTAGACATCACCTCATTGCAGATGTGTTTTATGCATGTTGTGCAGTGCCCAACAATCATCCACTGCTATCAGATTTTTCTGTTCTTCAATGAAAGTGTGATGGGTCTGGCAAACACCTTATTTTTGTGTTGGTCTATGGAGTTCTAAATTCTTAATGAAGTTATCCTGTTGGAGGTAGTGTGATAGAGCTCTGTATTTTGCATTACAGGATCACCCTAGAAGGAAATTTTAAAATTTCTGTTATGCAAAATATACTTGCATACCCAAGCATGCAACAGGTGATATTCCCCACCTCAGCATTCACATTTACTTATGAGCAATTGAAGAAATCAAATTAACCTGAAAGTAGGAATCTTCATTGAAAACATGGAAATAATGTGATTTGAAAAAAATAATAGGATTTTACTGAGAGGTACAGTAAAACAATGATTAAGAATCTATGGTCAAAGTCTGTTGCTGGTGGGGGGTGAAAGTGTATAAGAAGTGGTAAAGAAAGCACAGTGAACTAGGTAGATGTGTATTCCTAATCAAAGATACATACATTCTTGCTAGTAGAACATGCTGCATAACATGTCATTATTTTAATCTTTCTCTAATTATGGTTATTCCTTTGTAGCAGCTGAGATGTCACAACTTCTATGTTTATAAAATAGGGCATGAGAGAGGTCTGGATTTTAGCTTTTTAAAGCTGGCTCAGGCGTGCTTTGAGTGTAAGCACTTTATAACCATTTCACCCGCTAAGTACCTCCTCTTGAAACAGAAAAAATATTTTACCAAAGTATGATCTTCGTCTAATGTGGTACTTATGCTGTGTTATGAGCAATTTTGAATTTTGGAGGTGGCTTCTAGTTCCAGCAAAACTGAGGTGTCTATCCCAGACCTTGTGATGGAGGGAAAGCTGTATGAACATTGGATGGGGTGCAGGTGCAGCTGCAGGAGCTGGTGCTGCTGGAAGGGTGTCCTGGCCTTTGAGGAGGGAGTGGGGCAGGGATGCTCAGTGCCTGCTTCCAGACAGGTGGTTGTGAGGAACCATGTGTGGATATCAAGTGTTCTTTTTCAGGGCTGGAGAGTATATGAGAGAAATAAAAAGCATTCAGAGAAAGCAAGTGGAGAGAGGAGTAACTACTTTTCCAAATATGTGCTGCACTGCCAGAGGCAACACTGAGTTCTGACATGGTTCTGCCTTGAGCTGAACCAAAGCAAGTTCAGAAATTTAGGATTTTTCAGCTGTGGATTCTGTTGATATTCTTTTCCTGATTCTAGGTTTTTCAGGTTAATTTTAGTGAATTTCACAGTTATATATTTGGAAAGAGTGCAGCCTAGCAAAGGCTTATAGTCTGATGCTCTTACCTGGATTTTTGTTCTGAGTGATGTACTAACAGAATAAAAAGGGGTAATGGTCCTTGAGTTTAAGAGCTTTTGGGATTGAAGTTAAAAATACTAGGTTTATCAGTATTTTTCTTTTCTGAAAGTGCTTTCTGGGGAATATTAGGTTCACTATGACTTGAGAGTTGGAGCCATGTGTTTAAACATCTGGTTCAGGAAAAGACCACATTTTTGTCAATGTACTTTGTTTTTCCCTCTTCATGTGTTTAGTGCACTGTGGTTTTGAGTGCAGTGGTAAATCAGTTTGTATATAGGATATAAGGACATGAAAGCTCCTGGGACTTTGTCTTAATATGTGTTTATAGATTTCATCTTTATCCTTCATCTCTTCCTTTCACAGAATTCATTTTTAGGAAAAGGAATGTTACTGGTCTTAAATGTTAATTTTTCAAATGCAAAGGTTGTACTGCTTGAACTATGTTATACTTGCTCCCTGTCAGCTAAGTGAACCAAATAACCACAGGATTAATTTCTGCTTTCTTGCTATTAGTTTTAGAGGGAGCATCAGCCTGTGAAAAGTTCATTTTGCCATTTCTGCTCTCTTATTAAAGGTGGTGGAAGAACCAGCAAATGTCATGCTTGTCTTAAGATTTCTAAAATGAGAACCATATGCATTGTTTCAAGATTTAAATTTATATTCTGGTTCTTTACTGTTTAGGTTTTTACCTGTGAATGGTCATTAACAGGCTCCTAACTACTTCAGGGTTTAAAAATTACATAATGGATATTTTTCTTCACAGGGAGAAGAGAATTTATCCAAAGATTAAAACTTGAAGCAACCTTGAATGTCCATGATGGATGTGTAAGTCACTTTTTGTTTTTTTGTTTGTTAAAAATTGTTAAATTTTGATTTTGTTGCCATGGTAATAGTCCTTCAACTTAAAAAGGCAAATACCTTATATTTGTATATTAAAACTGAGCTCGACCACTCTGCCTCTTGAGATCTACATCTGAATTCTCTAGCTATTTGTTTCTTCTTGAGTATCTGACACACTTACTTTTGAAGCAAAACAAAATCCCATTCCTGTATCTTAATGCTGTGTCTACTGCTGATTAAATTAATCTCTCCTGCCATTTAAACACATTCCTACCTTTTCAGTTAGGACTCATATCTTGAAATGAAGTCTTTTTTTTTTTTTTTTTTTTTTTTTTTTTTGTCTTAAAGCTTTATTAGTGTTTTGAGTGATTTATTTTCAAATTTCAAAAAGCAAATCTTTAAGTGCTACATTCTGACTTATAAAAAATGAAAACACAAATAAGCCTTCCTGAAAGGCAGTAACATAACTTGAAATATTAATTATTTAACTATTAATTTTTGAAAGGGGTCCAAATATTTTAAAACATATAATTTTAAATAAAAGCTTTTACCTGAACTAGGTTCAGGACAGAGGTCTGCCATGTTACCTTTGAGGAATAGAGCAGAAATTCATGGTTGTTAAAGTGTTTGATGTACAAGATATGTGAAAAATGAAAGTATTCTATAAAAAATGAAAATGTAAGTGCAGCTTTTGTGATTTACCATGTGTATTTCTGAAGCTGTTCAAATGTAAGGTTTTTTTAGCTTGAGTTGCTTGGACTTTTAATTAAGGAGTGATATAATTGTTAACTAACACAGTAGTAGTTTTATGGAACAAGTGTTGTTAACATCCAACCTCCTTGAGATCAGAAGTATGATTTTGATGTACCTTTGTTTTTGTGGGCCTGGAAAGTCTGGGAAAGGCCAGGATTAGAATTGCTGTGTATAAAATGTGGGCTACTTTTCCTGTGCTGACTACATTAGAAGTTTAATGTTCTGGTACAGATGGTGTTGGTGTAGTGAAACAAATACATACATTTATCATTTTTTTTTTTAAGAAATGCTACAAGAATGATGATGTAAGGTCTCTTCCAACCCAAACAATTCTAAGAGTCTATGTGGATTTATTCATTTTGATATTTGAGATTGTAACAGCGATACTTTGCTTCTGAATTTCTTCTCTAAGTAATTTTTCATCTCCTTAAATACTTAAAATTTTCAAGCTTCTTTTCCTGACGTTGATTAGGGCTTTTTATTTTTTTTTAATTTCCTTGTGAAAAAAGTAATTTTTTTCCTATTCAAACAGAATATAGGAAAACAGTATTTGTTCACCACTTGTTAAAAATTAAGTGACTGATCTCTATTTCAATTATCTGCAGATAATTACATGTCACATAATAGAAATTGCAGATTTGCTGTTGGTGTTGCTTGAATCTACCTGATGGATATGTATTTGAAAATTAATTTTGATTTGATTGTGTTGGCTTTGAAAGTATGCTTCAACATATGGCCTAATTGTTTTAGTGGGTGGAAAATGCTTAAATTGTAAACTTACAGCATTATTTGCAGGTTTTTAAAATACTACAGTATTTAAATACAGTATTGAAATACTACAGTTTGAAAAAATGTCTTTAGAAGTTAAATTTGCTCAGAACTCTCCACCTTTAAGGAATGGGCCATTGGGAGTTCTTACCTCATTTACTGTGTCTTTTGAAAGGAATAATCTTTTAAGGCTAACAACCACTCAATATAATTTTTTACTACTTGTTTTAAAAAAATCTGTGAAGTAAAAATCAATGAAATTACAATGCATGTACTGATTAAACTCCTTGTTACCATCAATGGAAATTAGGCTCTTTTTATTTTTCTTTTCTTCTTCTTGCAACTGCTGATCAGCATGTATTTCAAATGTGGGGAATGAATACTATTTTGTCTGTTAAAAGGTGTTTCTGGGCTTGGTTTTTGGGTGGTTGGGTTTTTTTAATCAAGGTTGAAAGGCAGGGATTTGGGGCTTTCTTTGGTTGCTGTTTGGTTAATTGGTGTTTTTAAGAACTTTTTCATTGTTCTGTTGAATAAGTTGTGACTTGTATTTTCTGTATAAAGCGTGCTGTGTAATTGGACACGGTGGACAACTTACTTAAGGCAAGAAATTTTTTTACTAATTGAGGATAAAAATAAAGTCCAAGTTCCTACCTGTTACACAGAAGAGAGATCCTGTGGGAGATACAACTGTGTGTATAATCATACTCAGGCAGGATAGCTGTGAAGAAGGGGATATTCCATGAATTACCTCACATATCCACACTCTTGTGGCAGTTATATTACCATAGCACTTTTTGTTTAAAATCTGAGTATTTTCACCTCATAGTTTAGAAGCAATTCTCTTTGAAACAGTCCCATTTTCCCCTTGGTTTGAAGACACAGTTTCTAGCAGTAGTGTGTGAAGTAATTGAATTGGTTCTACAGAATTATTGATGTCTGGCAGTAGCCTTATCATCCTTCCAGGGCAGGATTTGCTTCTTTCAACAAGGTTCACATGGTCAAATTCAGTAAGATCATTTGTATGCCAGAACTTGCCATTTTCTGCCTTAGCTGTAAAGGGAGCTTAAGAAGATGAGGAAATGTACAGAGCTAGGTGAGCTGTTCTGTATGAAGTGATTAAATCCAAAGGAGAAATGTTGAAAGAGAAGCAATCTGGACAGGCAGCAATGAAGTGTGAGGAAAGTAGAGAATAAAAAAACTCTAAACCGTATTGAATTGCAGTAAAAATATGGCTTATTTTCTTCCAGTTTTGGTCCTGTGAAAGCTGAGGAAGATTGAAATGCAGGATGTAGATGGAGCATTTGACATGAGTAATATGAGAAAAATACTACATTGTGAAATAAAGAGTATTACCTGAAGGAGTGACTTCTCATTTCTATCTATAGGCATTCAGATGAATAACAAAAACAAACCAGCATCCCTCATGGCATTCATCTTTCAGGATGGCACTTAGGAACAAGTCCTTTTCAGATGTAGTCCTCAAAGCCAGGCTTAAACCAGTATAGGGAGTTTGTGTTCCATTAGAAATATGGTTTTCACCTTGTACTCCACAGATGAGGAGCACTGCCTTTTTCAGCCCCTTCTTTGCTGAAGGGACAGTCCTGATATTCTGGACATTTTTATTTATTTTCTTCTGTTTTTGTACTCTGTTAATCTCTTCTGTTCACAAGAATTGATTCTGATATCACTTTGCATGAAAGTGAGAAGTTTGCCTTTTTGGTTTTCTAAGGATTGGCTGCACTGCCTTCTGCATTGTCTTTGAGGAAAACAGAGGCAGTAAATTTATGTCTGGCTAATTGACTAATGAATCAAAAGTGCCTGCTGGTTCCTTGCAAGCCTACATGAGTGACAAATAAAATTAGATGCAATTAATAATGTGGACTACTTAATAGAAAAAAGCTAATTGCACATCCTTTGACTTTTCTTACCTTGTTAGTAATTGTCTGTCATTTGTGTTTGATGTATCCTTCCTTCTGGCTCCAGCACCCTTTCCCAAGGTTTCCAAACTCTCAGAATAGGAACTGTTACAGTATGTTTTTAGTTGGATATTGTGTGGCAGTGCAGGTAGTACATTATGTAGCTTTTTCAAAATAAAAACCAATTTTCTAACCAGTTGTTGTTTAATATTATATTTTACTAGTGGGTTTACTACCATAGAATGAGATGAGAACTTTTTTTAATTCTGTTTTTTTGAGCATTTATTTTTAGCTATCCATATGCAAATTTATTTAGGTTATTTGGTGTAGGTCAGAGGTTGTACTGAACACTGTGTGTTGACTGGAAAGTCTCTGAAAGAAACCCAAAACAAGCTTATTTCACTGGAAGACTGTTACTTTTTGAGTTATTTGTTGTCAGCAATGCTGAGAAGGTGACTGAGTACAGAATAAAAAGCCTGTTTAGTTACAGACCTCTAGTACACATTTGGTTATGTCATCTTACTTCAGGATTATTTTTGAACAACTTTGGTCTGGATAGGGTATATTGAAATTGCTCAGCCGAGGTAATCATTGCAATGAAATTGGAATTTTGGAGAATGATTGATGTCTTGTGTAGACTTGTGATGCTGCAATTTAGATAATCTTGTCTCCCCTTTGCATTTTCAATGTTTCTCTGCTTTGCTGTCCTTCAGATTTTGGGTTTGTACATTAATATAAACATCCACCCCCTCAATTTGTTTTATTTTTCATGCTAACTTTTTTTTCTCATATCATAGCTTCAAGTTTTTCAGTAGCTTTCTTGTTTTTTCAGTAGCTTTCTTGTTTTTTCAGTGTTTTGTTCTTGTTTCTATTCCTGTATTCTTAAATTAGCATTTTGGTTTCTTTAGGGCAATGATAATAATATTTTTCTGCCTGAGAGGAAATGTAGATGAAAATAAACATTGTTGGGTTGTGTGTTTGCCCTTGCTGTAGTGCTGTGCAATGTTTGACAACATTTTAGAGTACAGCCATTGTTAGGACAGGTTATTTCAATGATAGATGGTTCTGGGGGCTAGTTGAAATTGTGCCTCTTGGTGATTGACAGCCAGAGTTATAAAATCATAAGAGTAGCCATGCAAGGTCATACCAAAGCTCAGTGGGCCTGAAAACTTGGCCTTGAAAGCACATGTTTTTGAAGGAAGTTGAGACAGGGCAAGCAGACAGTATTTAATGGGTGTTCTGCTTTAATGGGCAGGTGGAGGTGGAAGCTGCACCTTTGTTTCTGATCATTTTTCATTTCTCTTTGATGAATATGTATATCCTTCCACTTCTGGTGTTTAAGGTGCTCCATAACAATGATTTCCAGTTTCATTAAAAAGCCATTTGTCATCGGATTCTTTCATTTAAGGCCTTCCATTTCCTCCACTGTGAAGATCCACGGAAAATTATTTTTTATTTTTTCCACGTCATTCATGTTCTCATAAGCTTCTGTCATTTCCCTTCCCTAGAGCAGTACAGATTATTTGCTTCTTGCAATAAAGTGATAGATATCTGTGAGCACCCCAGTAATTCCTTGTCATAATTTCTCTTTCCAAATGGGCAGTAATAGAAATGGAGAATACGGGAGCGGGATACGAACCCAAACTGCGTAGTGTGGAAGACGTGGGATTGCCATGCATGGATGTATACCCTGCTCTTCTGTGCATTTCCTAATAAATCCTAACAGTATTTGACTGCTGCTGAGCACTGAGCTAACCCTGGCATAGGCATGTTTGTTTAACACCAAGATCTCTCCTCAAGTTCCCCGACCTGACAGTGTCAAGGTGGTGTTGTCCCTGTGATCCACCTAAACTGAAACTGCTAACTCTGATTTTGCAGCTAATCCCAGCTAAACTTGACATTAAAACACTAACTAGAATGGTTGTATTTGTTTTAAACAAAACTTATTTTTGTTTGGGTGGGGGCTCAGAGTGAAACATATGAATTAACAACAACAACAACAAAAAAAAAGGCTTAAAAAAATAATTTAGAATGAAGTGGGTTTTTTCTACCAATTCTATAATCCAGTCTGGTACGTCACACTAAGGCAGCTGTTCTGCCAACAGAATCTAGCCAGCAGAAAATGGTGGTGGCTGCAGTTTGGCACTTGAAGGTATTTTAGAGGCTTACTTGAAATAATAATGGTCTTGCATGCAGTCTTTGGTGCTTGTGCATGAGCTGCTGCTTGGAGGATACCTTTTGAGTTTCCTCGATTTTGAGTGCTTTCACAGCTTTGTTTCACTGACACATTATTAAGCACACTCTTGTGAAAAGGAGAATTGATAAGGAAATGTATTGTAAAGCTCTCCCAATACAATTCTGTACCTCACTGTAGGATTCTTCTTTCCCGGCATACTCACACTTGCAAAAGGGATATGAGATGGATTCTCAAATGCTTTTCCCTGGGAAGGTGTAATCACTGAAAAGTGTGCAAAGCAATGGATGGTCAGAATTTGGATATGGTGGAGATAAAATAATGAGAGCACTGTGATGCCCTCCAGTTCAAATTTAGAGAACTCTCTGTGGAGTAGATTTGGTACATTAAAGCACCTGAGTGTGTAAAATTGTGGCTACTGTGGGAAGCTTAATTTACCTAATGAACTCTTGAGGACCAGAGGGAGTAATTGAAATGCTGTAGGTAAAGCAGGTGATTCCCTTATCAATTTGTTTTAAAAACACAATTTTTTTTTAATGCTAGCTGCTTAGAAATTACATCATTTCAGTTGAATTTGTTAACTCCTACTTCTGTAGTGTTGGATGAGTATTGATGTTTTAATACGGTGAAAATTGAATTAATGTAAGTCTAAACAATTTTTTTTTAAATTCATGCAGGTGAATACAATTTGCTGGAATGATACAGGAGAATATATCTTATCTGGTTCAGATGACACCAACCTGGTAATTAGTAATCCCTACAGCAGAAAGGTAGGTTTGTTTCTGGCTGCTTGTTAATTTTCGAGTAGGATGCAAGTTACTATTTTTTCAAGGTATTAAAGATATTTTTAGTATATCAGTTTTCAGATATTAATTATTATGTGACAGAGATACCACCATGCACTTCCTAGTGTATATAAATGGGGATAAAACTTCACAGTGCTTTAAAATCTAAGAGTTCTAATCCTTGGCAACATTTGTATTATCCCATTTTACGGTACATGGCCGGGCACAAAGGGAACATGGTCTCACCACAGATTAGTGTCAGGACCAGCAATAGGATTCAGTAATTCTCATGAAATCTTGCAGTCAGATAAACTGTTTTCCTCTCACTTCAGTTTTAAAATATTGTATTTTTTGCTCTGTGTAATGTACTGAGTTGTCTTTCTGTGTGATTTTGGTGGAGTGCCAGTCTTATTAAAATAGTTCACTCCAATGTAAAATTACATTGCCTTATGTGTGCCTGAAAGCGGATGGAGAATAATTTGTACTGAAATAAGGGTTGCAATGCAGCTGAAGGACTGCCAGTAGTGCCAGCTGGCATCCATCAGGTAATGGCACTGTCCCACACTTTTCTCTTGAAGGAACTGCTGATAGTTTGGTAGAACAGATGCTCTGAGCTCCTCTCGGGCTGACAACTAAACCCTGAGGTCATGCTCAAAAATGAAACATGGGGGAGAAACAAAAGGTGTGGTTGGTATGATGGAAGAGAGTTTGAGTAGAAAATGGTATTTTACTTTCCTGAAGGGTTGTGGTGGGAAGATGGTGGTGGTTTGGAGTGTTGCCTATGCCTATAGGTAAGGCCATTTTGCCACCTCCCCCATGGCTTCCAAAGTTAATTTCTTTCTTTTAATTACTGGTGTCAGCCTGACAAAGTTCAGATCAGTGTCACTAGATAGTGTTTCTCTTGGACTGGGAGTTCTGCTGGAAAAGCAGTATCCAAGACAGCTATGAAGTGGATGATGGACATATTCCGAAGTAAGTGTTGGTGGAGTGACTTGCAGAGTAAGAATTTATCATGCAAATAAAGGATGTTCAATGTTATTTATTGTGCAGAGTTTATTTTAATATCTCACTATGGGATAGTTGCTCATGATATAATTTTTACACTAGAATATTGTAATACTTTAAAAGGTGCTGCATTAAGCTTTATGCTTTCATGGGACAATTTCCTGCCCCCATTGTATACTTCTCTGCTTAAGCCTAATAAGGAATATGGGAGAAGTTTTGTTTGCTTTTTTTTCACGGTTAGTTGAGTTATTTATTTTTTGTAACAGCAGAGGAGAAGATGATTTTTAAAATTATTTTTTCTCCAATACATGCAAATGCAATTATGAAACAGCTGGTACCAGCAAGAAGACTCAATAATCAGTATTATTCCTGCAATGTGATTTTTAATGAGTGTTACGATTGTGTTAGTCTATTTTCTCTGGCTTGAGTAAGAGAATCAATACAGGAAAAGGCAGCAAATTGGTATCAGAACTGTGCTGTAATTCTGTCATCTTGGCAAATATCCTTATCACCATATTTTCTGTTATTGTCTATGTAGAATACCAAAAATAGATTTCAGCCGTCAATATTTTGTATCTTTCAGAATATGCAGATACACTGTTAAACTTTTTTAGTGAGAATTATTTAAAAGGTGTGAAATAGCACTTCTGAACTGTTAGGCATGAGCTGCTAGTGGGAGAGAAACTTCATTTGCAAAACACTTCCTTTGATTAAGTTAATTGAGTGGGAATTTGGAAGTAATTTTCATACTGTAAACAACTTGGAAAGTATTTTTTTCCTAATGGGAGTTGTGAAAATGCAGTTTGGTTCAAGTGCTGCAAATTGGGGAAATAACAATCTAGTAGTGTTCACTTGTTCACAAGAGAGCATGTGGTGTTTTTTTCAGTTTTGGTAGACTAAATATATGAGGAAGAATAGAGAGTCACCAAAGAGTGTTTCAAATCAGCTGTGATGGTGAAGTAAATATGTTTCTCTGCTTTTCCTGTAGATGAATGAGAGACTAGATCAAGTCCTAGTTTATTCCCAGGTGTAATAAAGTTCTTAAATGTTTATTTATTTTTGCCTAGTTTCAAAACATTCTTCCTTATAAACTTCAGTTCTCCTTTTCAGAGTAAGTTTAAGAGTAACATCAAATTTTAAAGTCCATAAAGCTGGCTTGGATTACAGTGCCTACAATATCCCAGACCTTCTAAGTCTCTCCTCACTGATATGCTGGGTGGCTGCACCATTGTCCTGGCTAACGTTACTTTGAGAAACCTGATGTGCAAACAAAGGTGGCAGCTGCATTCCAGCCTTTGTATTTTGCAGACTGCTTCGTGTAAGTGCCTGAGCAAATCTCTCTTGTAGAACCACGTTGTTCTTAGAAGAAATTTGGTGTAAAGGCAGCTTCTCTGTTCTGTTGGATTCAACTGTAGGTCCCTGGCAGCCTGTGCATAACTGGTATTTCACATTCTTTATTTGCTTGGAAAACACTGAACCTGCTGCAGCCTCCCTTTTTTCTTTGTTCTTTAGGTTCTCACAACCATTCGCTCAGGACACAGGGCCAATATTTTCAGTGCAAAGTTCTTACCATGCACCAATGACAAACAGATTGTTTCATGTTCTGGAGATGGAGTCATTTTCTACACGAATGTTGAACAGGATGCAGAGACCAACAGGCAATGCCAGTACACCTGCCACTATGGGACTACCTACGAGGTACATCACGGAGCATATCACAGTTTTAAGATGGATAAAATACATATTGCATTTGTATTGTTGCACAAGATTTTAACCAGGCTCCTGAAAACTTTGTTTCAGTGCAGTAAGAATTACAGAACTTTTTTCTGTCGTTTTTGAGGTTTTTTTTTTTCTTTTTAAAAAGTAGGCTTGAACAGAAAAATGTGCTGTCTAAATTAAATCGAGAACTTTGCAAAAAGTGGTGCTGTTAAGATCACTTTGCAAATATGAATTCACCTTCACTGAATCAATGTTCTGCAGAGCAAAACAGATTTAAATTGAGCTCTGAATTTCTTCCTGAAGTAGGTTGGGGGGTGGGAGAAGTGACTGTTTTGCATTTTTATTTTTATTCTTCCCCCCTGCCCCTCCCCTCTTCCCTGAACTTTTCAGCAGTTTCATGCCTTTTTCACAATTTAGTTCCTTCTAAGAAATGCTTAGTTCAGCATGTGTGAACAACTTAGTCTGAAAAATATGTTTACAGTTGTAGATAATTTTTCTATTGTGTATTCTAGTTAACTCTTCAGGTCTAAATTTAGCCACAGTGTTTTCAGTCCTCCCTTGGAAGTTTTGTTGATGTAAATTAGGCAAGTGAGGAAGCAAAGTGTTATTAAAGTTAGGAAGATAGTAAGGATTTATTGTTCTATCTGCTTCTTTTAAATAACAGCAAAAGTTGCTGCTTGCAAAACTTACTGTGGTTAAAATAGAAAAAAATTGCAATTTTTTTCTTAGGCTATAAATGTTCCTGCTTTTTCACTATTTATTTATTGGGGCTCTTTTAACACTACTGCAGTACACACAGAGGGGAAAAAAATCCCAAATGCATTGTTTTTTTTATCTGTTCAGCTCAGGTTTCATAGCAAGATTTTGGATCACTCTCTGCATGTTAAGTGAATAAAATCTTAAAGAACTTCTCATAAAAAGAATTGGAGTGTGTTAAAAAAGAAAGTGGCTGAAGTACTGCCAGAGTTTTTTTTCAAGTAGTAAAAGTGTCCTTATGGTTGTAATTACACCAATTACATTTCCCTGCTATATTGCACAGTCAAAATGGTCTTATTTGGGATGATTTTTATTCAGCAATAATGTTAACAAGAGGGCATTATTGTTGTTTTGAATGACAGGAATGTGATATGGTTTTGGTTGGTTTTGTTGCTTTTAAATGCTGTTAATGGAAGGAATATCAAAACCCCTATAGACATTGGCTGTTTTAACAGCTGTCTCTTTATGAAGTTATTTCTCTTATCCTGTTTTGCACTGAAGTTGAGAGGTTCCTGGAGTGGAGAGATAATATCTAAATATTGTGATGTTACTGCTCAGCTGTATGTAACCACATCATCATGTTAAATATAGAACTTTGACTCACTGGGTTCTCTAAATAACAAAAGCTAAAAGCTTCCCCTGGGGTACCAATTCTAAATTTGAATGTGGTTTGGATTTATGCAGCTCTTGGAGTTTGTGGCAGTTCAAGACATTACAAAAACATGAAACAGAGGAAGGTGGAAGTTGGTGTAGATTGTAAACTGTGACATAATTGTACAATTGTTTTTACTTCTGAGTGAGAATAGAATAAGTAGAGGGAGAGGCTCTTGAGACACATTTCTGAAGAATTTATTGCTTGTACAAGGCCTTAACAAGTTTGTTTTTCCTCAGCCAAATCTTTTCTTTATTGCCCTTCATGTGAATTGCATTTCAGAGAGAGAATGTGCTTTTATGGACACCTCTTAACTTGCTTGTTTTAAATACAGTAAAATGATCTTATAGCTATACACTTTTAAAGTTAAGTAGCAAACAAGTTTTTAGTTAGTAAAGAAACCATTATATATATCACTTTAACATTATGTCTTGAGGAAGCTTTGAGTGAAGCTATTCATGTGAGTTGTCCCTAGCTGGAGAAGGGTTGAGCTTAGGAAAATGGTTCAGTCAATGCTTTCTTAAAAAAATAAAAAAAAAAAAAAGGTTGCAGGGAGGAGGTAGGTTGATAACAGCCTTTACTGCTGACCTGCTGCAAGGAACTAGCTATGAGGTAAAGGAATAGCCCAATGGGAATAAAAGCCATTTAGTATTTTCAAGGCATTCAGACTTCTGAGGACTTTGTAATTGTCTCCTATTACTTGATAGAGAATAAACTGAGCTTTTGTTGAATTGTTGCAGCAAACTGATAAGTTATCTGAAAAGTGCTTGCAGTAAATGTATGTTGTGTGTTAAAAGATAATAGAAACAACTGTAAGCCTTGACCTATGGATATTTAATCTTATGTGACATTTACAAGTTTCCTTTGACTTCAACTGCTCAAACTTTTTCTTGAAAAGGAAGAAACATCAATTTTTCAATTTTTCTCATTACTTCCCTGGAAAGCTTGATTTGAGTCCTAATTGCCTTACTACTGCTTCAAATATTGATGCTTTTGTTTTTAAATTAGTGCTATTTCTGGAAGTATTAATAATCTTATTTTTTCTTTCTTTTGAGCAGATTATGACAGTACCAAATGATCCCTACACTTTCCTTTCTTGTGGTGAGGATGGCACTGTGAGATGGTTTGATACTCGCATCAAAACAAGTTGCACAAAGGAAGATTGTAAAGATGTAAGAATTAAACCTTTTAATAAAGATTACTTTAATAATAAAATAATAATAATAAAGTAAGTAGAATAAAATAGTAATAATAATATTTTAATAAAGATTACCTATATGTAGAGCTGTGCATCACACAAATACACAATGTGTATTCTGGTAAAGCTTTTAGAAATAATAGATTCAGGGTCATTGGTGGGGATGGATGACAGTGTGTTTCCCCAAGAAACAATAAAAGTCTGGGGAGTCTTTTGTTATTTTTCTTTTTTAATTTTAATATTTCCTTTGGCATTTTTTATTTTATAATCTTTGACGTGAAGCTTCAGATATGGTAGAAGAGAGTGTCTGTTGAAATTGAATCTCTTAGTCTGGTTTACACTAATAATGTAGAGTACAAAACTAGAGGCAAAAAATTAACCTTGAGAATCTCCTGCAGCCTTGTGTTCTTGACCATCCTTTATCCCTCTGTAAGAAAAGGTTTGGTAATGAATTATATTAGATTACTAGTATGACCAGTGTCCACTGTGTTTGAATTTTAGAAACAGTTCTAGTATTGAATTGGAACAAGACTACCAAAGTTTGTATTGCTAGTCTTGATTAATTTTGTTCAGCCTTTTGCACATTTACCAGTTCTAGAGTTTCTTTCAGTTTTTTTCCCTCTACCCAGTTATCTGCCTGTAGATGGAACCTATTCTGATCCTTTAATTGATTTAAACTGTTTCTGCATATTTAGTACTCTTCCACCTCCACAGTTACTGTGTTTCCATAAGAAAATCTAAGGTGTAAAGTAGTTTATAAATCTGTAGTTTTTAGCTTATCTGTTTTTAAATGTTCCTGTGTTTTTGTTTTGGTTAGGTTTCTGTTTCAGGGTGCCAGTTGCCAGTTTTCTTTCTCTGTTAGTTTTCCTTCTGTGTAGTGGCTTTTTTGATAACATGTGTATGATGTCTTCACAGACCTATTTTCTCAAAATCTCCTTGACAAGGGGAGGGGCCTTACAAAGCAAAAAAAAATTATAATTCAAATGTTCAGAGCTATTATTTCAATGCTGCCATTTTGTATGTTCCAGGATATTTTAATAAACTGTCGTCGTGCTGCCACCTCTGTTGCTATCTGTCCACCCATCCCCTACTACCTGGCTGTGGGCTGTTCTGACAGCTCAGTGAGGATCTATGACAGGAGAATGCTTGGCACAAGGGCAACAGGTAGGAGCCACATTGTGCAGTGAGTATTTCTACCCGCTGGCAGTGCCAAATTCAGGTTGTTTTCAAAATAGGTGGTGACTCAGTGTAACACTGCTGAAGTGTAGCTTCCTTCTCTGGGAACTGTGGTTTGTAATAATAGAGTCATTTCACTCTCATATTTGCTAATGCAGAAATCTTCAAAGAAGTAAACCTGATCTCTTCATGCATCTCAGAATGCATTGTGTACTGAATGCAGAAAAGGACATTTTGTAATGTCTCTTATTTTGTTCTGAAACGTGTGATTCCAGGATTCCAAAAAGCCAGAGACTGCAGCCCCCAGTGGTCCACCTGAATTTTAATTAAGTTCTTGTCATGTACTCTACCATGCTGGAACTTGATGCTTCTTATGGGAGGAGATCTTATGAACTCCATAATATCCTGCAGTGTGCTTGCCTTTGCAGTAGTTATTGCTGTATCTAACACAATTTCATTGAAAAGCTGCAAATTCCTCGTGTGAAAGCTGGCATGCTTCAGATGCTTACCTAACGATTTTATTAAAAAATTTCAGGTGCTCAAAAATGTGTTATGTTATTTTGACATTGCTCTTGGTTATGTATGATCAGTATTTGGACACTAGGAATTAATAATACAGCTGTGACATTCATGTCAATAAGCAGCAGCACAAAATTTGTCATTTTGTGCAGCGTTTTCCTGTTGATGACTGTGGTGGAGGAGAAAGGGAAGAGTAAAGATCACTAAACATGAAAATATCCCTCTCATCAGGTTGACATTGTATAGGATCTCTCCCTTTCATCACAGTGGTCAGCAAAATTCTGTGAGTGCCTGGGAGCAGGTTCTGGGGTTGACTAAAATGTCCTCTGTGTGTGCTCTAGTATTGTACAGTACAGGAATCACATGAATTTGGCCTGGAGAGCAACAGAGAGAAAAGTCAAGATTTTGAAGACTGGTTTTTAAAAAATATTGGTATAATGTTCTGTTGCTTGTTTGAGGTTGTGTGGAGTTCTTTTTTTTTGGGTTTTTTAAGAGGGCAATTATTCCATGTCCAATGAGCAATCTTGATTTTCATTTAATCATTTCTGCCATGTAGTTGACAGTTACATCTCAAATTAAGAGATTTTTGAACAGTCGGTTTTCTCAGTATTAGAGCTTCTTATAGGTAACTTTCATCTGCTCACAAACTTGTAATTCTAGAATTTAAGATTGTTTTAATGTTTGGATTGGAGATGAGTGATCAGGAAAGCATGGTAAAGTCCAATGTAATGTACAGTTCTGCAGTTTCAAAGAGTGTTATTCTGTTTTGAAGAAAAATTAGTATTTTTGATATGTCCTTCTCCAGATCAAAATTATTGCAGAAACTACAGGATATGTAGCTTTTCCCTGATTATCTTTTGTTGGATGCCAAATAAAGGGTTCATTGAAGCTGTTGAAAATTTGCAATAGTGAATGTGTAATTCTTTTCTTCCTCCTCTCTTCCCCCACTCTTTTTTTATATATATAAAGGGAATTATGCTGGCAGGGGCACTGTTGGAATGGTGGCACGTTTTGTCCCTCCTCATCTCAACAACAAATCCTGCAGGGTAACATCCCTGTGCTACAGTGAAGATGGCCAAGAGATCCTTGTGAGCTACTCCTCAGATTACATTTACTTGTTTGATCCCAAGGATGACACAGCACGAGAACTTAAAGTCCCTTCTGCAGAAGAGAGAAGGGAAGAGGCAAGTGACTGAGATGCCCTCCTTTCATGTTTTATGTTGTTTAACTTGCAGCACACAAGAAATACCATCAGTTGTGTTTTCCTTTTAATCTGGAAATAATGTTGCTGGTTGTAGACTGAGGTGTCACAAGTAGATTGTCACAAAAATGGTGTATTTTTAATACACATTTATTTATGTATTTATTTGCAATATTTTGTCACTCTAGTTTTCTTTCTCATCTAGTTTCCCTCTCTTAGAGATGAGAGGGTATCTGCCTGAACCTTGGGTCATAAGACCAGCAAGGGTGGCAGGTCACTCTGTGTTACTTTTCATGCCATGAGAACCATATTCCTTGAAATCAAATATAAATACTCCTTGGTAAAAGTTATCATTTCATGACAGATATGAGAGAGTACAAGATGTTTAGATCAAGGAGGTGAGCCACTGTTATTGAGCTTATTAAAATTTTCAAAACTCAGGCAGTTGTTAATTCTCAGCTCAGTTACAATGATGCTGACCCTTCTAGTCTAAATTTTCTAATCAACATAAAAAGAAGGCCTTTAACTACAGTGAAGTTTTTTCTGTCTGTCCCTGCACTCTCCCAACCATCCACTGCTTTTTTGTCTGGTGTTTTGCTCACCCTTTCATAAACTCTGTATCCTGAGTTCCTCATCTTTGCTCCAAGGCCACAAAGGCGTTCTCAGTGAGTTGTCAGCATCCTGCTGTCCTCACCTGCAGGATCAATGTGATGATAATGATGATGATTTCTCTTTCCTTTTTGTTGTGAGAAGTGTGATGTTTACATTTCCTTCTTCCTTTTTCTTAGAATTTGTTTGGAACCATTTTTAAATGTTTTCCAGCGTGATGTGTTTTCTTAATCAGGAATACAGTCAGGAATTTTGCTTTTAAATGCTTATTCTTTGTCCTTGTTATCCATAAAAGTGTTGTTGCTTGGGCATTTTTATTTCAGTCTGGCTTAAAGTTGTATAGAGTGGAAGAAATGTAAAGACTTCTTCTTAAATCTGCTGGTGAAGTCATGAAAGTTAAAACTTTGATATGCTTTCACCACAGGGCATTTAGTTTAAAATTGTGAGCAGTTTCTGGGTTGGTTGATTTTTGTTTGTTTGTTTGTTTGTTTGGGGTTTTTTTAATTAGTTTCTTTATTTTTGTTAAGGCCAGAAATATCCAACCAATACACTTGACTTCAAACTCTGACCTGCCTTTCTAAATGAGCAAAGCACTCCTTGTTTCTCTTGAAGTTGCTGAAAGTAACACCACTCATTTAATGACTGTTTTATACTTCCTGCTGCAAAAAAAAAGTCTTATAAGAACCAAAAAGAAATTATAGAAAGATTCAATTAACATGATGAAGTTAGTTTAAAATAAAAGCTGCATTAGTTCTGGGAGACATTTATTTATGCTATTGAGCTAAAACTCATGCTATTTTGTTGGTAAGTGTTGTGCTTATTCATGGTTCTGAACATAAGGCTGACATTCTGTGTTTTGGGGACAGATATGAATTTAGGTGACTTAAGAAAACTGAGATTTATATTTAGGCTTAGAATCCTGTACTGTAGAACCTAAATAGCTGTGTGATGCCTTTTTCTCTTTTTTCTCTTCTCCCAGTTACGTCAGCCTCCTGTTAAACGTCTGCGGCTCAGAGGGGATTGGTCAGACACTGGGCCAAGAGCAAGGCCTGAGAGTGAGAGGGAGAGAGATGGTAAAACATTTGCATTTGCTGTCTTTGCTGCTGTGTTTTGTTGGGTATTTGTTTTGGTTTGGGTTTTTTTCCTTGGTTTGGTTTGGGTTTTATTTTCCAGCTTTTCTGACATATTTCTGAAATCCGTGCTCTGGATTGTCCTTGTTTTAACAATCAGCCAAGCCTTAAGATGGTTCCTGTAGAGTTTAGCACAGAGCTGCTATTGTACCATGGTTTGTAAAATTGAAAATATTGAAAATATTCTTACCAGGAAAATTATATTGTTTCAGTTAGGCTGATGTGAGTAAAGGAGAGCTTTTTTTCATTGTCATTGCTCAGGGACTTACACCAGAACTTATTTCTTTTCTTTGTAGTCACACCTCACATGCAATCACAATTACAAATGAAATGCTCTTTAATGGTTACATTAGGGGACTGGAATTCAAAGCAATAGGATTCTAATATTGTACTTTTCATTTTTATAATGCTATTTAGTAACACAGGGTGGCTAATTTTTATGCTTATATTTTTATGTTTACAATATAATACTCAATTGCTTGAGATTTTAGCAAATAAAACATTTCCAAAGCTATGCTTGGGTATCAAAAATTGGGATACCAAAGTAGAGCAGAGTATTTTTTGTCACTCATCTTAATTTTCATCTAATAATGTGTTTCTGATTAAATCTGACAAGCTGTGGGTTTCTAAGTATTTGACTCTAGTTTCCTTAAATTTTCTTCCCTTTTCTGCCTACAGTTTCCCTTTTCAGATTTTCTGTGCTATTTTTCACATTTTTCTGCTTCCCCAAACTAGAATAGATTCTGTACCTGACATAGGCAGTAGGAGATGCTGTTTAGGGAGAGAACATGAGCCTGTCCTCTTACCTTAGTCTGTCTTTTTGCTCCTCCAGTATCTGGAATTACTGGATTAGAAACACTGGGGGGTGTGATCCTATCTGCTCCTTTACAATCTGCATGTGGTTCAGTTGCCTGTGGGGTTCTGAAATCCTTTTTTTGAACCTGTTGATAATATTTCCTATGGCATCATTAAACAGACCAAAAAATCTGTTTTCTTTGGCTGTTGTAATTCCATTTTATTGTGTTTTAAGGTCTGAGCTCCTCTGGTGGAGGTACAGAGAGGGAATGAGGGATCCCAGCAGAGGGTCAGAGACCTGTGCTGTGGAAATGAGGATAGACGGGGTCATTGGGAACAGGCTGAAGGGAGCTGTTTCTTGTGGGAGAAGGGGGTGAGGAGTGGTCTCCATTCCTGGAAGAAAAGGTGATGGGGGAAAGGTACTTTTTGGTAAACTTGTAGATAAAACTGCAGCACCACTTGTTCTCCAGGGGAGCAGAGTCCCAATGTCTCTCTGATGCAGAGGATGTCAGACATGCTATCAAGGTGGTTTGAAGAAGCCAGTGAAGTCGCACAGAGCAATCGAGGACGAGGAAGATCACGGTCCAGAGGTGATTTCCTTCTTTTCAACAATGATTACAGCAGAAATTGTGTTTATAGTGGATGTTGAGCCTTGCAATCTCAGCTTTTCCTAGGTGTAAACAAAATCTTAGTGCACTGAAGAACCGAGCACATTTGTTTATAGGAATAGTAGTGCAAAGAGATCTTTAGAGGCAGAGTAAGCTTATTTTTGTGCTCTTTTTCTTGCTTTTTTGTTCTATTTTTAATCAAAGGTGGGACTAATCGGACAGATGCTCCTGCTACTAATAACATGGCACCCAGTAGAGAATCAGAAACTGCAATGGAAGTAGATGGTTCTGAACAGCTTCCATCATCTTCCTCTTCTACCATGTCAGCTCAAGCTCCTTCAACATCATCTTCCACAGAAAGTCCCCCTTCAACTTCATTACTGTCCTCTCCTGATAACGAGCAAAGGCCTTCTTTAGGGGCCTCAACTCAGCCTGTGCTGCATCAGTCTGGTGAGAAAAAATCCATCTTGTCATTGTTTATGAAAAATAAGAAACAATTCTCTTTTAGGATATTTTGGGTAATTGATCTCCAACTGTTTTCTTCCTTGCATGTCCTTAATGGGAGTTAGGTGTTTTATAGATACCAAGTGGTTTCAGTTGTGGTTTAAAGAAAGAGTAACACCATCAACTCTCTACCTTTGTCTGAAAAAGAAATTTCCAAGGGGATCACCAGTATTGTATTTTGAAGTAGAAATAAAATATTTTTGCTTCTTTTTTTCTAAACTTACTGTTGTCTTCATGGAGTGTAGTGATATCTTGCTCTCTTCCACTGGAATTTGGCTGTAGCAGCGTCAGTGCAATGAATAGCAGAA
Organism: Muscicapa striata striata; assembly: GCA_030060385.1. Taxonomy (NCBI): domain Eukaryota; kingdom Metazoa; phylum Chordata; class Aves; order Passeriformes; family Muscicapidae; genus Muscicapa; species Muscicapa striata. The sequence goes on along the minus strand of JAREIS010000058.1, from coordinate 1,750,451 downwards.
CCTGTGCCTGTTAAAATCAGGGGAGGTAGGGGATATCTCCTTCAGGAGGAACCTCCATCCTCAACATTTCAGAGTCAGCAGTGTTGGGTTTTAGCTTCTCAAAAGTATTTGGATAAACAAGGCTCACCTGGCATGGTATTCCGTTATTGGTTAATAAATTATGCCACATATTGATAATTAAGTTTGTATATCTTGAAGAAACTCATCTGTGTTTAATACAGACTTATATTTTTCTTGGGGGAAAAAGAAGGAAGTATATTCTGCTGTCAGAATGTCAGAAATTAATTTGGGTAGTAAAAGAGCATCTTATGTTTTGGCTTGACCTTTTCCATCTCAGTGCCACAGCCTTTAGAATGGAATATTTGCACAAGAGTTCATTTTCATTTTTTTCGAATGACTTTCTAGGCCTCACAGTTACAGTAGAAAGGTTGATATGACCTGAAAGACCAACAGGTTGAGACCTTTTGTCTAATAGATTCTATTGTAAAAAAATCAAGCTCTGTCTTTTTCAGGCCTTACATTTGATATTCTGGAATACAGGTGGGATAAGGATTTCCCAGGGGAGAGTGTGCCATTCAATGTACTGTGTCTGCTGCAGCCACAATCTTTGGGATGGGTGAGAAATGCTGAGGTACCTGGTATCTGAAAGACAGGGAAGATAAGGAGAAGTTGAAATTCATGAAACATGTCATTATTGCTTTTTAAACCTTGCAGTTAGTCTGATACTTAGAGATAAACAACAAGCAGAAAAATGGCAATATACACAGGAGTTTTAGAAAATGCTAAAACATTTATTTCATATCAGAGTCCTTTAGTCATCTATGTTTTTTATTAGTATTGCTGTGAGCTTGCCACAATCAAGTTTTTTCATAATACAAACACAAAAAGATGATTAAGGGGTCTACTCTAATTCAGTGCAACCCAATTTAGCTGCCACTATCTTTGATCCAGAGGGGTAGCCATCAAAGAACACATGTGCCATTACCAAAGGTTCATTTTGATCTGTTTATTTATTTTTTAAAGTATATGCTTTATACTGGATCTTAGATTGGCCAGGAGAGTATCTGCCATATTAAAAATGCTTAATAGCTTCAAGCTATGTCATTGAAAATTTGTGAGTTTCAAGAAGATAATGCACCAGAGGGCATTTCTGGAATTGTGATGCATTTTCTAGCCAGCATTTTAAGGAACCTGTGCTGACCAGGAAAATCTTTTTCTCTGAATCTGCTTGAATTTCTAAGCAAAAGTTTATTCTGCTAGCATGAAGCTGAAGTTGTTATTTCTTAATTCAGCTCTTTTCTAAGAGCATTTTTTCTTTCCCAGTGTTACTTTGGACTTCAGAATATATTTAGTTTTGAAAAGGGTAGTGATGGTTGTTTGACAGACAGTGGATACTTTCTAATTTGTTGTATAATATTTGAGAAATTCTTTGACTAAACCTAAACAATGTGTCAGATTGGCAGCTTAAAATTGTCTACAGGACTCCTGCAGGCATAAATTTAATAGTACAAGGTGTTTACACATGTAATAATCCTGTTTCAGAAGCAGTGCAAATGTGACATGGAGTTACAGCAAAACAGGTTTTTGGGTAACTTAATGGGTGAGTTCAGGGAGCAGGGAAGCTGCTGGGTAGAGGGGTTGCATTGGGTTTATAAATGAGCAGGCTGGGTTGGGAATGTCCATTTTGCAATGTTTATGTATTCTAGTAACCCATGGCTGTGCTCAGTTGAGTGGTTTTATTTACTCATAATCTGTAGTCTGTACATCTATCTGCAAAGACTGCCCTCTGCATCAAGGACAGGATTCCCTGAGCTTGTTCACCTCCATTTAAAGGTGAATAAAACCTGCTGCTTTTTTGGGGTGACAGGAAAGTGTTAATAGGAATAGTTTAAATACAGTGGGGCTGAGTAGGAAGCCCAGACAGAGGTGTGTTGTAAGAGGTGGATGTCTGGGGAGGCATTTTGGAAGATGAAAGAAGGGATAAAAAGATTTTCAGCCATCATTTTGTATAAAGACATGGCAGATAGAAGTTTGAATATTGTAGCAAAGAGTCAGAAACTGAAGAATATGTTTTCAGGAAATGACTTCTTTAGAATCAGAGCATGAATTCCTAACTCAGGGTTGTAAACAGCTTTCCATAAATAATTTCTACAGATTCCTGTAATGAACATGAGCACTCCTAGTAATCCTGTGTTTGAAATCACAATACTTTTGCATAAGTATACAGTTCAAATTTATTGTTGGTTTAGTGTTCCAGAAAATGTGTCACGTGCTAAGCATTTGAGCTTCTACATCTCAATTACTTTTTAAAACTTTGAGATGAAATACCTATCAGAACAGAGTCAGTGCAGAAATGGTTTAGTCTGGAGCTTGTTGGGATAGGTCTCTTTAGCAGAATGTATGTTCTAGCAGTTTGAACATTTAAGTTACAATTAAACAACAAAATCAGTGCAAAATCTCAGTAGCCTATTACTGCCAGAACATTTGAATAATTTTTTAATATATGTGTATGAGATTGCTGGAGATTGTCATGCTTATCACTAAGGAAAAATACAACAAATTTATTTTCTTGCCCTGCTTGTGCCATTCAGTGGAAACCTTTAATTTTTGTGTATTAGTTTTAAGATGCTGATGTTTTAAACCACTTATAAACACCAGGTACAACAAACAGTAAAATATAATACAGATTTTCTCATAAATAGAGTTCCAGGTACACATATTGGGAGGGGATGCAGGGGGGGGCAGTTGGCTCATTAGTACAAATCTTAACCCTAATATGTGTTCTGAAATAAGGTAACTGCTTTTAAATTTTGAATGGGAATGTGACAATAACTGGGGTTTTTTTTATTTATTTCTATTTCCTCACCCCATCTGCTGGCAAAATAAACATTTGCTTAGATAGCCTGGAATATATTAAAAGGTGTTGTCACTGAACACAACCAGGATAGCAGCTGTTGCATTTAGTATTGTAGCTCTTATTGCATCTAAAATTGTGGCTGTCTCTTAACTCAGTGGAACTGAATCAGCAGCAAATACTGAAAACTGCAATTTTAGGCATCATTGAAATTCCCTTAAAACTATTCTCTAGGCTGTTTGGAGTTTTTATTTCCATAAATGATTTTGGGACATGAAAACTATTCGTAGCAAATCTCCTTGATGCCATATTCCTTTTAGGAACTATATATTTTAATTTTTGTTACACCTTATCAACTATAAACTGAGAGGATGTTTTTTCCAGAAATTATATTAGACTAAGTATATTAAACCATTCAGTATTAACTGGTGCTTGTCACTAACTTTCCAATTGCTAGATTTGGGTTTTGGGTTTGTTTCTCTTTATAAAAGAAAATTTAAAATTTGTTTGTTTCACTGTGTGGATAGGGGTTACAGAATATTTGTTAAGTTTTTGCCTGGCTGAAAGGCCCCATGCCAATGTAAATCTCTTTACTATTTTAACATTGCAGTGTGATCTAGACACTGCTATTAAAGACACAATCTGTGTTGTTTAAAGAGAAGCACTTGCCACACAGCACCTGTGTAAGTAGAGGAAATCTGCAAAGGGCATGGAAAGAATAAAAAATTGCTTGGACACCTCATTTTATAGCAGTTTTCAAAAATACTGGTAATCAGGCAATGAACTTAAAGTGCCAAAATATTTAACTGGCAAATTAATGAAGACAAAATGATGAAAACAGTGAAGTTTCTAAAGATGGGACTAAAAGAATAATCTATTAAGAGAATGCTTATGATTTGCTTATGATCCTATAAATTACTTTGTCTGTAGGACCACTTAACAATGATTTCAGATTGTGAATCCTCAACCATAGGGAATGTCTGAAATTAAAAGTGAGTTAATAGAGAAGTGTATTTTTTTGGTTTAGCTGTTGTTTTGCCATGTCTTTCCATAGTTCTAGTTTACTTTTTGCACTGCTTTGTTTTGATCAAAATGTACCTTTTTTTTTGAAACATCGGGAAGCTATTATATTAATTTTGAAAACTTACCTGTAGACCACAGTTGCATAGTTTTACACCAAATATTCTCATTTATTCTGTGTGTTAGGAACATCAGAATGAATACATCTGTTGTGTGCTTTGTTTGGATTTACTAGGCTGTATCTATTTTCCTTAAATAATTCTTTGTTCAATAATTTCATTGCTGGAGATGGGGAGGGGGTTGTATTGTATGGCACGAATCCTGAATATTTAAATCCTGTGATTCACACCTTTAGGAAGAGAAAAACCAATTTCAATATTTCTATTTCATGATTCCCAGATGTTAGTAATTTTTTTTTTCCACTGTAATGACACTTAGTACCTGTTGATGGTCTCTTTGGTCAGTCCCCCCCACCCCTTCTCTCTTTTCTACCTCTTGATTGCTCAATGCTTCTCTCTCTACCCCCTCTGTGTGTCTCCCCTCCCTGTTTGTCAGAGTTAATGGGACCCGAGTTAGCAATAATCCGTAGGGGCCTGCAGCGACTGAGGCTTAAGAAGGCAGAGCAGCAGAGACAGCGAGAGCTGGCTGAGGCTTCTGCAGCACAGCCCTCCTCTTCTGAGCAGGCCACCCCTAAGGGCTCCTCACAGGACCCCCAGGCAGCAGGTTGTCACTTGCCAAGGTTTCTCCAGCAGATGATGTAGCTGTAGTTTGTGCTGCTGCTGTTTGCTGAGATGCTTCTCCTCCAGAGCAAGGCATTTCCTGCACTCGCTGCTTGTCTTGCCTTGCATGTGGTGGTGTTTATCATCACGTGGTCAGGAAGTTGAATGGGCAGGTTTAATGATCTAACATGTCTGGATTGAGTGATACTATGTGGAAATGGTTTTCTAGGTGCATGGTATCACGTTTGTGCAATGGTCATTACAGCAGCTGAGCTGTGTTCTGAGCAGAACGAGAATTACACACTGAAATTGCATTTTGGTGCTACAGTAACATTTACCACTTGGCTTTGGGTTAGCATGTGTTCTAAATCAGAGTAACAATTCAGAAAAACAGTTTTTCCATTCTTCAGTGCTATGGTTTTGCAATAAGTATAGTGAAAATACTTGTACCTAGCCAAAGTCCCCAGATATGCTCTCCTTTTTTTGAACAGAGCAACTCTTCATTTCACCATCCTCTTTCTCTCTTGTCTTACTGAAATTAAAAATTATTATACAAAAGCCTCAAATATGTTTGCAATAACATATTTGAGGAAGTTAGGCAGAAGCATGCATATGAATAAAGAGGCAAACTCTAAAGCATAAACTTGAAGCAAACTTTGTCATGGCATCATGTAAAAACAAGTGAGCTGCATGCTGTGTGAGAATTCAATGTATTTTGTGCTGCAAAGTCATGTCTAGCAGTGTCTCTTCTGTGGATAAGTCCTGTGATAGTTGAGATGTGGCTAAATTGCTTTTAAAGATTGTGTCACACATTTACAGCTGTCTTGCCATGGTTCAGTCTGTTCCTTAATCTGGAGCCCTACAGAACAATTTGATGTCACAGTGGCTGATACTCTAGTCACAATATGCAGTTACTGAATTTTGAATAACTTTCTACACTAGAAAATATTGCAGTGAGGTTTTAGAGTGTTTTGGAAACAAGTACACCCTGGGAGGGGTGTGTGCCTGTCTTAGGGATGGCAACCATGGGTGCCTTATACCTGTAGGAGGAGAACAGGAACAGCAGTGGCCTTTTAGGGGACTGCAGTTTCCTGCCAGGAAAAAAAAAAAAACACCCCAAAATCTACCAATTTTGGTTCTGTCTTTTTTTTTTTTTTTTTTTCCTTCCCAGCAAACTGAACAACAGAATTTAACTCAAGTATTGATAGAGGAAAAATTGCAACTAACACAGTCAAGATCTTGATCTTGATCTTCCATTTCCTTTTCAGAATGGCTTAATTTAAAACTTTTTTACTAAATTGCTTCCCACTGAATTGAACTAGGGAATAAAATTTGTTTACAGCTGTGTCTGGAGGGTTTATGTATGGGGATTTTACTATCTCTTAAGGGTGTGTTGGTCTAGGTTTCACTTTGATACACCTCTCCCATCTCTTCCTTAGTGCTCCTTCAAGAATGCAAAGCAATCTTTTTGCTCCCCATTGCTTGTGGGATTCCTGCAACACACTGTAGGATCCATTTTGCCACAAACTGAAAGGTTTAAGCTGAGTAATTGCTTTGTCTGGGAGGCATAGGGGTCTTGTGCATAGTTTGGATGCCCCCAACACTGCCTCTTGGAGTTTTTTGAGTTCCCACATGCTTAGAACTTTAAGAGAAATATTGGAAATATCCAATCCTTTTGTTTGGGATCCCAGAAGGTACATACACAGCCTTGGAGGAAACTAATATTCAAATATTTACCTCCTTCTGCATGTAATAACAATGACTTTGCAAATTTAACCATTTTACTTACTCAATAATTGCTTTGAAATACAGATTTACTCAGTTGTGTGGAAATACTTATTTCTGGGGAGACAAAGAGGGAACCATTTTTCTCCCTGGCCTCTAGCTCATTAGGATGTATCCTCTTGAGGTTTGGTCTGGTGGGTGGAATTCTTGCCTTCAGCAGTATAGGCAGTGGAAGTTATAAAAGGAGAAATTTCAGTTTGAAAATATTTAATATGTTTGGTCAGTTAGTTCTTGAGAAATTTGATAAAAGATTACATTGTCTTTTCCTTTCTATTTGTATGTGTAAAAACAAGATATTCCTGTTGTGCCTTGTCAGCTTCTTTCATTGCATTCCTCCTTTCTCTGCTCAGGGAGAGAACAAATAAAGCTCATTTCTTTTGAATGGGGATCACCTTTGCATTGTTTATTTACTTAGTAAAATTTCTGCACCCTGGACATGGAGATATTCTCTGTATGTACTCATTTCTTTTTTTGAAAGCTACTTTATTCTGTTTTCGTTTTCTGACCTCTCAAGATTTATTTTTGCAAGTTGGTTATTCATAATCTATTCCTTTGGAAAACCAGAGCTGCAGTTTTGGTTTTTTGCTTCTCCATGGACACAGTTGTTTTCTAACCCTGTGCTTAGCTGACTTTTCAGAAATATGATAGGAGAAAAATAATTTTTGGATTGTTTGGGATCTTTTAAAAGTACTAAATTCCTATACAGAGATAATCTCTGATATTTTTTGCCCTGAAAGGTTGTCTTTGCTGCCCTGTCATGAGGCAGGTGTTCAGTTTTCAGGCACATACTAGTAGTAAATTTTCAAACAAAAAAATTGCACCCCAAAATGTGTCTGCAAGTTCTCAATCCCTGCTCTGATAAAATTTGTATAATTTGCACTTGCCATTTTGGAGGGAATTCAATGTAAGACTAAGGCCACTTCTTCTGATTTGTACTTGATTATTAATTCTTATCTTTGCAACCACAGAAGCTTGAGTAGGAGGAGAAAAATATCCCAGCCATGTAAGAAATTACAAGTAGAAAATGTCAAGAGATGAAAGCTTTTACAGGTTTAATAGAAAATTAGTCTGTGTGGTAGTTATTCTATCTCCCAGTTACATGAGGATTTGTAAGATCAATCTGTAGTAGTTAACCTTCACTATTTAGAAAAATATGGTCAAAAGTTTGTATTTTTGGATGTGAAAGGGAGATGAGTAATAAGTCACTATTTGACTCTGAGACAAAAGATCTTAGATAACAGAGATTTTGTTTTAGTGGATACCTCTCTTAAATATTGTCTTAATTTGGAATTTGGCTGAATTTTAGAAACAGTGTGTGCTGCATGGATCAGGGCTTCAAGCCTTTGCTTAGGTATTGAATAGATTCAGATTTCTTTTGATAGCCACTTTATTTAATTACAGAACTATGGTAAATATTTCAGTTTAGTTTGGATTTTTATTTATTGTATAGTTTCTCCCTCAAAGCCTAATTTTTACTTTCATTTTTGTGGCATTTCATAACATTTAGAGCCTGTGCAGTATTTAAACAACTGCATTTATCTGCTATATGCAAACAACAAAGAAAATAAACATTTTTAACTTCGTGTTCTTGCTGCTATGCCACATATGCATCACCATTACTACATCACTTCTCACTGTGAGAATTTAAGGAGATGGAATTAAATTTGAAAAGAAACATGAACCCATCTGATTATGAAGTGAAAAACAAAAACCATTTTATAGATCAAGGGTTCCTGGAGCAGTCATTGTACCTAATCTCTCCCACAAAAACATGAATCATTATCAGCCTTTTTTTTTTCCCCTGAGGAAAAGAAAAAATATTTAGACTGCATTTGCTGTGGAATGCAGATCTATACATGTGCATGCTGGCATATTGCAGAACCTGTGCTGCAAGTGGACTTTTTATTAACTTTTGGTTGACCTATACAGTCATTCTTTAAAGCAGAGCAAACTGGACCTTCACTTGTGTTAAAGCTTTTGGAGAAGAACAAGGGAATGATGGCAGTTTTTATCACTAGGTTCTTTGCTATCACTCAGATGTAGAAATGTCTGTTTGAGGTGCACAATATGTAGCTGAGAACTTATTCACTGTGCACAGCAATTATTCGTAGTTATTAAATCAAGTATTTAATTTGAGATTCCTCAACGTGTTTCATGTTTAGGACTTTTAAAACAGTTCTAACTGCTTTAGACCTCACCCTGAAGCTGGTGATGTAAGCAGGATTTTTTTCAATAAAAACTGAGGTGGCATGCTAATATTTTGGTGAAGTCAGGTGCTGATTGCCCAAATAACAGGAAGATCCTTCAGCATATAACTGACCTTAAAATTATCTTTTATTTTCTGTTTGAGGTTCCCCAAATTTATGAATCTCCAGTTCCCTCTTTAAGTGGTGCTCCAGTTTAGAATGTACTGGTGACATTACAACCAGTGGTGAACTGCATTGGGATGTAGACCCAGCCTGTGAAGGCTCAGGTAAGAGTTTGGATTTTTGTTTGTTTTTTTAACTATATGGCACAGTTTTGGTAATACTTTTTTTTTTCCAAAAGTTTTACAAGAAATTATGAAAGTATTTTTTTCAGACTTTTTACAAAACAAAGCCATATATTAAAAAAAGAGGCATTTACCTGAACTTCTCTAGGCTGGTTTCATGGTTGTCCTGATTTCCCTGCCTGAGGTGGGGGTTCCAGACTGCAGAGCCACTTCAGGGGGTGCTGGTGATCTGGGGCTTCAGGGTACTTGGGAACAAGGAGGGTTTCAAATTACAAACAGCTCTCTTCTTAACCATGCTAATTCAGGTATTTAGGATGTTCCCTATATGTTAATTAAACATTCATTTTGGCAAGTGAAATGCATTCACAAAGTTGTATGGAGACTTGGATGTAACAGTGAGATGTGGGAGGTTTAAGCCTCTGTTGACATGGGCTTCTACCTAGAAGCGTTTTCATTTTCACTTTCTGTGATTGAATGATGCACATGGCAAAACATACTAACTTTTTGGCTTACTGCTGTGTAGTGTGAGGTCTCAATAAAATTAGAAGTGCTGGTGAGGGTAGTAGATGTAATTTCTTATGTTTCTAATTAAAATATGTTAATTCAGTCTTCTGATCATACAGGGCTGAATTACAGAGTTAACAAGATGAGCTTTTCCAGCCAAGTGAAATATTTGGCAGCACAAAACACCTTTTAAACAAGGGCATATGAGCTTTTGGAAAGGATTGGAGTGCAGGAGCAGAGCATGGCTGGAATCACTGTCATGCATTAGGTTTCTCAGCTTGCAGTGCAGGACCTCCCCTCCCTTTAGCACTTCTGATTCAAGTTAATCCCAGCCATGGACTTTGTGAGGCAGAGATCAAAGCCAGCCCTTGAAAGAGGCACAGATTCCTGTGCTGAGTCCATTGGAACACAAGGAGAACATCTCATGACATGGAGCAGCAGTACATCAGCTTTTTGCTCTGATTTACATTCTAAAAAGTGGCTTATTACTCCATTGAAAAAAATCCCCCTGTAAATCCTTCTCTTCTGATTTAGATAATAGATATATAAAGCACACTTCACTTTTGGAAAGTCAAATATATTAATGCTACAAAACTTCTACTTAATAGCTACATGCCATAGATCTAGATGATAAATGATAGGTTCTGTGGTCTGACTTAGGTGTGACTTAGGTGACTTAGGTGCAAGGCATGGGCAGGGTTGAGCAATGAAGACAAATCAGAACCAATTTAATGTTCCTCAGTTACAGAAATAAGCTGTGCAAGCCCAGTTCCCCAAACAAGGCTGCCTCCAGAACACACTGTCTCAGCCTTTCCTGGTCTCTCTCCTTTGCTCCTTCTCCCCTTCCCTGCACCTGGATATCAGTGTAGCAAAGGAGCACACTGCCATGCTTCCACCAGTGGCTGGGAGTGAATGACTGCTTGGGAATATATGTATTTAAAGCAGCATGGTCAATTTAGCAGGTTTTATGGCTCTACTACAAAATAGGTCTCATTGGTGATTCTGGCTCAAAGATGGAAGGGAGCTTCCTGTAGCAGAGAGTATTATTTCATTGCTTTCCTTGTATAGGCTCTACATTTATGTTAAAATTCATTTAGCATGCTGTGATGTTGGCAGACTGTATCTCAGTTTGTAATACAGGATATTAAATCCTTTTAGTTTAGGATGAATTTGTTCATAACAGAATATTAACAAGTGGAACCAAGATATGATACTCTAGCCAATATCTTTGGAATGCTACATTAATTTATGTATATCAGCTTATCTTCAGATAATACAGAAGTAAGATCTGATCTTCAGAGGTGACAAGGGAAATAGACTCACAGAAAATACTGAATATTGCATCTGTTGTGTCTGTGCAATGAGTGAGTGCTGGTGATAGTTATTAAGAGGTAGTATCCAGGGGGGAAAAAAGGCACTTATCTGCTGAGGGGAGGGTGGTTATTCTATTTATTTGTTTATGTAATTGATGGAGATGCTTGTAAGACTGACAGATGTGTTACTGTGATAAACTCATCGAGACTTGTTCTCAGTCATCAGAGGTGCAGCATCTAAGAATGCAGAACTACCAAACTGTCATATAAGTAGGATGTATTTTGGTGCTTTGATGTTCTAAAACAGTATTTAAATATTGGAGGTACTGGTATGCCGTGGAGAATTTTATGCTGAAGTATAAATATTCTGAAATTTACATTTTGCACATGGTGTGAAATATTGGTGTCATTTGGTAGCTGGAGCAAAGGCTTTAGGAGTCATGACTCTTCAGTGTTTTTCCTGACATGTCAGAAGTGTGAAGAACACAGTAAAATATTTGGTAATGGACAGGCATTTCCATTTTCAGCATTTCAACAAGCAAGCTTCAGGCTGTTCAGTGAATAAATAATGGTTTGAAACAAGTGGCTTTGCTTCTGTCATGCCTAGGAAATGCAATATGGCTGGCTGCTCATTAAACAAACCCAAAGCTTCCTTATGTTGCTGCTTTTTTTATTTTAAACTAACATATGATCGTGACATTGCTGTGCAGTTCTCTGCTGCTTATGTTTTAAGTTGAAATCTCGTTTTTGTTTCAGATTCTCCTTCTTCAGTGGTTAACAAACAGCTTGGATCCATGTCACTTGATGAGCCACAGGGTGCGTGTGACAGGAAATGCACTATACCCAGCCATAGCTAATTGCAATGCTTCCTTTTAACGTTGCTTTTCATGATGAGAAACAGTCTAAAAATGCTGTTCATCACATAAAATAGAATTCTGTAAGCAGATCTGCCGGAAACTCATTATTTAATGATCAATATGATTAACAGAGTGAGGTTAATTGTTGTTTTTGAAAGCCAACCTAAGCTCGATTCTCCATGCAATTACTACAGTTCAGTGTAGGTACAGAAAATGTCTCATGTATTCTACAGACAGTTGAAGTATTTTTGTAAAATGCAAAGTAATATTCAATATTTAAGCAGGTTGTGTTTTTTTCTGAATGGTTCTTCTTGGATCAAAGGGCAAATATTGCAATAACCTTTAATCTCATAATGCCACATTAGTTTCTCTTATCCATGAGTGATGTGCAGCTTTGTTATTCCTGCACAGTTTGAGTAACTCCAGAGCACCCATTACACTGAGGTACATCTTCCCTCTGTATCCCCTTGTCTTTCACCCCTCCTGCTGGACAATTGCTGGTGTTTTCTGTAAGATCCCTATGAAATGGGGGTGGAGAGAATGCTTAGGAGCTTTCCCTGTGCCCATTATACATCAGTGTTCAAACTGTGAGCACTGAAGTGGGCCAGAGGTGACCCTGTTCCAGCAGCATCAATGTCATCTGTAGGGAATATTTATGGCTGAATAATTAAGGAGTGATAGATGCTAATTTAAAAATAGATTGCCATACACTCTGTGTTATGCTTCCATATCAAAGAGTCTGTAGAGATTTAATAGCTTAAATCCCACAAAACAGCTTTGTCTTTTCACATTCTGAACTAGAAGGTCATTTTGCAATCCCACTTTTGAAAAATAGTCTGTTTGGCAGCTGTTGAGATTATGGCTTACTTTAGGAGGCCAGAACGTTGGGGAAAAACATCAAGCTGCACCTTGACAAAATAAATTATCTTTGTGGGAATACATTTTATGATGAAATAGCCTTAAACCTCAATGTGTAAATTTGCTACTTATTCTTGGTTGAGCAGTCTACATCATTCCAACAATCAGGTTTAACTGGAAAACTTGCTTAGAACAAGTGGCCGGTTATGCTTTTTGTTCTGAACTCAGAATAAAGCATTATTTGATCAGAGTAGAATAATCTAGAACTAAAATAGAAAGTCTGTAAGTTTCTTAAGATTCTTACAACTGTAAAAAATTTTGGAAAACTGTTTTTTTTTACCATTAAGTTACTTGAACTAAGAGAGTCCCTCTTATAGAAGCTTCAGATTTTTTAATATGCAGGAAAAAAAAACCAAACCCAAAATACATTTGCTTTTCAATACACCAGTTCTCCAGTTGTTTTAAGGCAAAGTTTTTTTGCTTTGTTGGCAGACAATGTTACTTTTAATTTGCAAAACTAGGAATTTGAAAAAGGAGCAGATTTATTAGGAAATCTTTTGTTCAAATGATAACCAGAAAGAATAATTTGCTGAGATTGAGTTGAATTTCTGAAGTTTAACTGCATTAGTTTCACTTCTGTTTCAAGTCTCAAAATAGTGTAAGTTGTTAATGAAGAAAGTCATAACAGTTCTTTCCATACAAAATTACCTTTCCTTCTTATTCCTGCCTTCTCTTAATTTAGTACTGAATCAGCTGTCTTCTCTTGGACCAATCTCTCTTGTTGGCATTCATGTTTTAAGACTGGTTTTGAGTTAAAAGATCTTTTGATTCTTATTGCAATCACATACATTTATAATGCCAGCATTCTGCCAGAAGAACCTGAAAGTCATTTCTTTACACATTTTTGGGTACAAAATGGTTTCAAATGGATCACAGTCATCTACACTCGACTTTTCAAAAATGTTTTGGACTATGATTTTAGTAGTGGAGGGTTGGCCTTAGATACTCACACAGAATATAGTGCTGGATAGGAATTATTTTTGGTTTTTTTTAAATGAGAAGTAATCTATCCTCTTCTCATGAAGTTGCCAATAGATGAGTGAACAGAGCAGCATTTGAGATGAACAGTGCAGCAAACTGGCTTGAAGTTCCTTACAGTGTTAGTTTAATTAGGAAATGCAATCTGTAAACTTGTCCTTATGCACTTAACCCTTTATAGTTGAGAGCCCCAGTGTCTGTGAAGTGGGTCTGAAGGTTGTTGCTGTCAGTTGAGTTTGGTTTGTGGATCTGTTTTTCATGTAAGGTCAGGAGTGAAATTTTGTCTTCAGTTTTAAGAGTGGTAGTTTAAAAGTGCCCTCTTCCTGTAGGCACCTAAAGAATGGTGGAAGTATGGGAGTATGCTTTAGACAGGATTTTTTATTAAATAATTGTAAGTTGTTGATAGTATCTTCAAAATATCTTGTATTTGGCTATAAAATTAAGTAAAGTTTCAAAGTGTTTTTGAGGAATTTAGAATAGTTTAGTAAGGTGGTGACAAGCTACAGTTTTCTCTTGTAGCAGTGATTACCTTGATAAAGTTGGCAACCAGATTAATAAACTGAATCTCCTAAATAACAGAATTTGGGCCATTTTCCTCTCCTTCCCTTCATTATCAATGTGAAATAGATCTGCCCTGATGGGATGAACTTAGTAGAGGAAGAGAATAGAACTCCATTCTAATCTGGGCAGTCTTTAGGCATCACATTTCTCCCTGAAAACAGAGTTCAAGATTTGTAGGGTTTATGTGGCTTTTCTGAAAGAATGCTCAGTTATGTAAGAGGCAAAGCTTATTAATTTTCTTCACAGAGGGTCCAGTCAGCTTTCATTAGCAGTGTAAATTCAATATCAAATATTGAACCACACAACTAATTCTCTGCAGTTTATTATCAGATTCTTCTCTCATCTGTCTTTTAAGTAGTTTCTTGTTATTAGTGTCTATGTTATGCCCAAAAGCTACTTGAAAGCTCTATCCAAATTGTAGTTTGTGTTAGTGTAGATATAGGAAAATGCTATTATCCAGTATGGTTTAACAGCTATCTGCTTCCAGAAACTTGTAAAAATAATTTCTCATTCAGTGCCCTCTTTAGTGAAGTCTGCAGCAATTCTTCCAACTCTTTGGGTGTGGACAAATACGAGCATTGCTTCCAGAATAAGTATAGCCAGTCCTTATACATCTTGGATAGATTTTCAGATACTGAGATTTTAAGACAAGAAATACAAGCCTGGCATTTAATTAGGCTCGTTGTAGATAGCAATGTTTAGTTATTTTGGCAGCATTAAGTGGTTTTGTGCTGAAACCAGCCTGCACAGCAGTAGGAAGTCCATGAGTGCAGTCATTATTTGGGGGTTGTCTTGCATTATTCACAGCAGGAAATTGTCTCTTTAGCTGGGTTCCCAAATCAAAGATCTGTCTTGTCTGTAGCTGTTACAAGGAAGGAGAAGAATTTTCCAGCTCTCACTTTTGACTTTCAGTGTCAGTTTCTGGTGACTTGTGCAGTATGTGGGGTCAGTCAGTATTTCTACTTGCTGAGGAAGGGATGCTTAAAGTCTGAACAGACTTTTATAAAAAGAGATTTTATAAATCACTGATTGTCAAAAAATAGGGGAAGCACCTGTTCAGTTAAGAAAGAATGTCACTTTTGTTCAAACTGTCTATGTAGCACTATAAAATATTTCCTTACATTTCTTTCTTAGATTCCTGTTCCTTAAATAAACTTTCTTTTAATCCTTGCTCCACTCTAACAAGAGTGTAACTGGAACTTTTAGTTTAAAGAGGCTATAAGCTTTTCTTTCCATAGAGCAGGGCCCATTGGGCATTGTTAGGGTCATGGTTGTAATTGATTAATTATCTTTCACATAAAAATATTCTAATTTGTTCTTTCAGGGGTTTTGTGGTATGTTTTGGGTTTTTAAATTTCTCTCCAGACCATGTAGAACTGCATATTTAAAGTTCTTTGGCACAGCTGATCACTGCTCTCATCCTGTGAGTGGGCTTCTGCCTGTCAGCAGTTTAAAAATATGAGCATTGATTGTTAGGTTAAATTCTCATGTGCTATCTCATAGTTACTATAATTTAATTGTATCTTTAAAATTAAGTACCCTGTGCCAGTATTGTAGCCATTACTGTTATGATAACAGCCTATTTAGTGGGGAAATTTGTAGGCTTGTGTTTGAATGGAATGTCAGGTTTTAACTGACTTCCACAAGATGATCTGCAGCTTTTCCTTTATTACACTTGTCAGTGTGCTGCCAATACTGCAAGGATATTTATAGTCCAATTTCTGTATTCCATAAACTAAAGAAAGGACAGAAGATTTTGTCCAAATAATCCTGAGATAAAAGGCTCAGTAGTCATGAAAAGGAAGACTGCAGAGGCTTTTAGTGGCCATTTGAATGCATTAGAATACACTAAATAAACCTTCCCTGAGTTCTGAGAGAATGTTATTTCTGTAGAGAGGCTCAGTTTGATGCTGCTTTCCATGAACATTTTAGTATTGCCCAACTTCAGGACTGATGCCATTTGTGGATAGATGGTGAGCATGAACTTTAGTCAGAGGGGATGGATGGATGGATGGATGGATGGATGGATGGATGGATGGATGGATGGATGGATGGATGGATGGATGTCATTGAGCAGTTCTGTTCTGAAGCAGCCCATTAACATCCTTAGAACCATCTCTGCAGCAGAGGAGTGACCAGTATGCCATGGTTTTCAGTTCCATGAAAAGCACTTCTGTTGCTTTTGGACATCATGAATGAGCTCATTTTGCAAGCTTCTGCTTGCAGTTATTATAATATAAAATATGGGGTTTAGCATAAAATTATTGAAACATGAATTTACAGTACTTTTATAACAACTGACTGAGAATTCACAGCAGGCCTAAGGGTACTGGTAGTTGTCTGGGTTCTTAGGAGGCAACAAAGTAGAGGATGGTGATTTTTCTAGGGTAATAATATCTGGATCTCATAATTTTTTTTTTTCATGTGTATTTACAGAGGCAAAAAAGATTGAATGCCACTTTAAAAAAAAATCCTATTAATATATTTGCTATAAAATTGATCTGCTTATTAATGATTATATTGTGTGTACACATATCTATCTGAAATTTTACTTACTTGCATGTTGAAGGACAGCATCTCCTTTGTTTGCTCTTATAATTAAATATAATTTTAGACCATTTTTCAAGCATTGCAAATTTGGTGTGTTTACTCTGGAACTTCTTAACTTTTTGCTTGGGCTGTAAGAGATCTTAAACAGACATTATATATGTTACTACTACATTTGATAATTAAATTAATCTTCAGAATTATAGCAACTTTATGTACATTTCTAATGCCTGTTCAAACTTTATCAACCCCATATTTACAGAGAGTGATAAGCCACGAACAGGAACAGGTGAACCAGTTTTAAGTTTGCACTACAGTACAGAAGGAACAACTACAAGCACAATAAAACTGGACTTCACTGATGAGTGGTAAGAACAAGTTAATTTTGGTTTTACCTAGTTCATGATCAGCACATATCAATAACACTTGTCTAGCATAGCTATAATTATTTTCCCTGTGGCTTGTGTCTATTTTTAGGTGTATCTACACAATTTGAAATGGCTGTAGCTCTTAATGCATTCAGAACATAAGACAGGCATACTTCAGTGTGAAATTTATACAAGAGACTTCTTTTTTGTGTATTTACTGTGAATCTCTATAATGCAAACATAATTTGAAACATGCTGTTTTCATCAAACCCTGGCATAATATCAAGGTGTTATAAAGCAGGGTAGTACAGGGATGGAATGCTAGTCCAGGCACTACCAAACTTCTCATATGGTATCTTCTCATATGGTATTCTCCAAATGAGTCTTTCTGAGACTCAGTTCCTAAGTTTTAAACAATGAAATTAAATTTCTCTGTCTAAGGAGTGTTGATGAATGCATAAGGCTGAGACAGCAACTTTGTGGACTGCTTAGGTGTTGCAGTGGTGACATCCTTTTCAAATAAGGAACACACACTGCTACCTAATGGCCTCATGTACTTGGCTTTGTGTCCAAGTCTATCAGTAGAGCATCTTGGGATCTCCCAGAACATCCTTATTTTATCTCATTTCTATTCCTCTACTTATGTTTTCAAAATTATTGTAGGAGGCAGTAAGGAGAAATGCTTGCTCATTGGTACTGAGGGGGGGAAAAAGCCACAAAACTCAACCACATTTAGCCACTCTTAAGTGCTGTGGCTTTAGACACAAAAAATACACCTTGCTCACAGTTTGGAAACTTAAAACACTGATTTTGCCTCCAGCAAAGATCCAGCAAACTTGGAAAAAATTTAGTTGTGCTATGATGCTTTTACCTAATTCTGCAGTTAGTCAGCAAATTCTGTGGAGTTTGGTGGTGGGTAGTATGCTGTGGGTAGTGAGAGGAAGAAGCATTTTCTGGTAGGACAAAGTTGCAAGTCACTGTCAGTTCAGAGGCTGACTAAAAACATTGTGCTGAAGAATGGAGCAACAGGAGCAAGATGCAATTCCATTTGACAAAATGTTGCAGTTGAGAACAAATGACAGCCCTCTAATCTGAAAATTGGAAGTTGTGAAAATGAAATACAGGAAGACATGTAAATGGAGCATTGAACTACAAAGTAGATTCCTAAGAGGAAAAAAAAAATTTTACTGTTTAGGCTGTGATTAGGTTTATAAAATGAGACATGAAATAGCAAAAACCTCCACTTGATATCTAGCAGTACCCTTCTTGTCTGGCCATTCAGAAAAAATGCTGAAAATTCTGGATTTAGAAGAAATACTGAAAGAGCTAACAAAAATTTCCCTACAGCCTCTGAATCCAGAATGTTGTTCATCTAGAGGAGTAAAAGCTCTGATTTAACATAAGACACAAAATTCCTGAAGTCTAGAATGGATTCTCAAGAATCTCAACTAAGCTTGATCTGTGCTGCTTCTAGCAATGTAGCATGTTAAATATTGGCTAATAACATACACAGGTCAGAAGATATTTTTAAAGAGACAGTCTAAATTCTTGAGAATCACACTTATAATTGCCTTTTGTTCTGCTTTTGTCCAATGATTTGCCTGAGTTTAAGGCCACCTCACACAAGAGAGCTCAGCAACAAGACTGCATTTCCTGAAAGTCTTTGCTAGAGAGTCTAAAAACATGAATTTCAATGACATTCAGGACAGCATTTTACATATTTCCTGAGGATTCATTTTGCATATTGTAAAGAGAAATTGGTGTCCCACAATATTTATCTAAGTATGAATGGGGAGTACATGTCAATTACCAGTTCACAGTGAATTTTGAGAAATAACAAAACTTTGAGAAGTGAAAGTCCATACCTCAAAAGATACAGGAATGAAAATTAGTGGTGAAGGACCTTGGGACTTTTATCTGAATCAAATTTTTTAATTGAATGGGATAACATTATTTGTTAGTGCTCAGTTTATAGTTTGTCATTCCTCTAAGAAGATCTCTGATCATTTATACATCTAAAAAGTGTGCAAATAGTGAAATAAAGCAAATCCTTTGGAGTTCTTACAATATTTGGAAAAGCAATGATGACATTCTTTAAAGGTAAAAAAAAAAGATGGGAAGGAGAGAACAGGGTTCTGTGATGCAGAGGAATTGTGTGGGATGAGTGGCAATTGACACAATAAAAGAGAATTTTGAAATTGCTGTAATTGGTTGTAGCTGCTGCCAGGAGCTCTCACTTGACTGGAGTGAGATAGACAATGTTGGTCAGGCTGTGCTTTTGCAATGGTCTTATGTATTTGCATGATCCTAAATTATTTTCTTTTTCCATGTTACTTTGCCAGGAGCATCACAAATTCAAGCTCTAGAGGGAGTGGAAGTCATTGCAAAACTGAAGGCCAAGAAGAATCTGCAAAAACAAAAGGTTCAGATGAGTCAGGGCCTGATGGGGAAGAAACAAGTAAGAAACATTGGAATTTCTGCTGCTAAGGCAAAAATTCTGCCCTCCTATGTCCCTGACTCCCATTGCACACACTAGGAGTCTCATACATGTACATGAAGGCAGCCATAATAAAGCAAGATTTTTTTTTTTTTTTTTAGGAAAAAGACACCAACCTTAGCTGCAAGTAAATATAAACATGAATTTATCTTGTCTTTAGTTCTGAAAGCATTTTCTTCTTAGAGATGCATTGTGACCCAATTTGTATAGAAAAATAGAACCACTGCACTTAGCAGTCATAAGTGAGTGCTTGGAATTTTGTTACATTTCTTTCAAGCTTTCACTGTGTTTTATTAAATGTGTTTGTCTTGCTCAGTTCATTGCCAAAAGGGCAGTCAAGTAAAATGACTGGTTCCAGAGAAATACTGAAAAAAATCCCTTTTAATAGACTGATAACTTCATTTGTCTTCAGAAATAATAATAAGTGTCTGTATTTTTGCTGCTAAAGTTCTAATAGCACAGGCTGTTAAATACCATAATAAACAAGAAATGACTACATTTTTCTTTGTTAGTGTGTTGACCTGGTCAACTACATAGGTTTATATATACTGAATTTTATGTGACTGATAGCTGAGATTTCAGTAGAGGCATTGGCTTTGGAGAGGATTGATTGGGTTGGTTTTTTTCTAGGAGTGCTGGTGTCATTTAGACTTGCTTACATTATACATGTGCATCTAAATGAAATCATGTGGTTTAGTATTAAATTGCTTAATTTAGGGGTTCCTGATGAATCTCTCAAGGAGGATGCAAGTACTGAAGAGCTGAAAAATACAGATGAAGCTGTAGAGACAACAGAAACAAGTATGTATCTGTGCTCTTTCAAATAGTTATAGGAAGAAATCAAGAATGAAGTATTGTGGACACCACTGAAGGCCCAGGCAGAAACTGCAAGGCCTTTCTCAGGCTCCGAGCTCTTTTTCTCATGCTGGGAAACCCTTTCCCAGCCTGAGACAGTTTCTCAGCTCCGGCCTGAGCCTTTCCCAGGATGATAACATTCAGGAAAAACAGAAAGGAATTATAACACAGATAAATACCTGCTGGATCCGTAGAAAAGCCAGGGACAAGAGGTGTCTCTCTCTCTGACCAATGAACTGTCTGTATTGTGTTTTTCACAAACTGTCTTATTTAAAGCCATGGCTTCCTTCAATGAGCTGCTCTTTCCTGCACCAAGTAAGAGAGTGCTTTGTTGCTGTGTTCTCTCGCCGCTCCGTAACCCTTCGTACAGCAACAAAATATGAACTCAGTTTGCATAATTTAGCCTTGCTGACCATTTCTAAAATAGCCTATAATGACTAATGGTGCAACTTGTTTTCCCCAATCTTTGCTTTTTAGCAGTATCAGATAAACCTGCTCCTGAGCACTCAGGAATGCAAGCAGACACAGATGTCGCCAGGGCTGACGCTGTCTCTGGGAGCGCAGAGGAAGAAGGCTGCAGTGCACAGGGTGCCAGCCAAGCCCCTGGCAGCGAGAGCCCCGAGCCCGCTGCCCTGGCGCTGCTGGCCAGCGAGGAGCCCCCATGCCAGGAGCCCTCCGGGCTGGCGGCTGCGGACGAGGCCTCCAGCCGCACCTCGGCCCTGCAGGAGACGGACGACAGCGACGACGACCCCGTGCTCATCCCGGGGGCGCGGTACCGCGGCGGCCCTGGGCACAGGTGAGGCCATACCTGCCTCTGCTCGCTTTCTGCTTTTTTTCTGCCTTTCTATTTTCTTGTTTGTTTCTTTGAATGAAGGCTCAAGAAGCTCAGGCCTCACATCCCTAGAATAAGTTGTTCTTTGACCCGATGGCTGAGTCTAATTTGCCTATGTACAGCTGCCTTTTCCCTGCAAGCCAGGAAGGCTCTTGCAGATCTAATACCTGTTTATGCTAGTCTCTTGCCTGCTCAATACCTCAGTGCTAAATATTTGCAGTTTATTTTTTATTATTCTCCCTCTAGTCATAAGTGTAGAAAGTTCATAAATTTGGGTACAGGCACCTACATTTTATTTCAGCTGTACCTTAGGTGTTCTTATTTTGGTAAAGCAGGAGCTTTTAACTGCTGTTGTGCAGCAATGGTGTATTTGTAGTACATATATAAAAACTGATGCGTTCAATTTTTCATTCTTCTTTTTCTCTGAAAGAGAAACTGTGATCCTTTTCCTTTTGTTGGTTATTAAATATTACTGTGTATGTCAGTAAAACAAAGGTAGATTGCTAGCTGTTACCATTAATAAAAGATGCATTTAGTAAGCTTTGTGCTTTTTTTATATGAAGAGCTATACATACTTGTTTGATCATTCAGTAAACTGAGCCCTCAATTTGCTATTGTTGGTTTAATACCTATGTTCACTAATTTCAAAACTATAAAATTATTTAAGCAACATTTCTGTTAGACTTCAGACAATACCTTTTTTACAAGCTTTAGATGTAATTTAAGCTTGTGTCAGATATCTTTGCTTTACTACTGTTCAAAGACAGTGCTATTAATTTCTTATGCTAGCAATGGAAATTCACAGGAATTTGTATACATTAGGAAATCATGAAGAATTTAATAGTTGCTTCTAGAGAAGGTTTTGAATAATTTGAAGTTAAAATAGAAATTGTAAGCCACCACATTGTCAATAGTGACAAAAAGAGCAGTCAGCAGCTGTTTATTACAAAGCACAAATAATTCTGCTCACTAGATGACAGCTTTTATGAAGAAGCCAATATACACAGATTCTGTCTTAATCCATTAACTTTCCATGCAGTACTAAGTATTTGTAGGCAGATATGGAATGGCAGAAATATTTTCCCCTGCAGAGGCAATGTTCATTATGATCCAGTGATTGAAGAGCAAGCTGTGAAAAGCCCTGCAATTTTAATCCCATCTCCATTTTCAAGCAGGATTCATAGCTTCTCTTCATGCACCATGTTGTCTCCACGATGTAATAGTTTCTGTAGCAATGTGATAAAAATGACACTTCCAGGTATCACACAGCTGTTACCATTTGCCACTAGTGGGGACATCCTAAATGAAGTTACAATTTATCTGACATGATTTCTTTCCTCCCTGTGCAGTGAGATTTCTTCCTGTAACAGTTTGAATTTTTCACCTAGGAAAGATCATTCAGCTGAATGATATAATTAAAACCCTTATGCAGGTTCCCTGCTCCCTTATTCTTCCTCCAAATAAAATCTGAAAATAATTGCTTTCTAGTCAGTGCTGGTTTAGGGTTTCCTGCAGGCTTTCATGGCTCAGGTTTAATGCCTGACCAGATCATTCTGTTCTGCTTTTCTGTATGTGCAAGCAGTGAAGCTTTCCAGTTCAACTTTTAAGCATTCTGTTGCCTC
Organism: Muscicapa striata striata; assembly: GCA_030060385.1. Taxonomy (NCBI): domain Eukaryota; kingdom Metazoa; phylum Chordata; class Aves; order Passeriformes; family Muscicapidae; genus Muscicapa; species Muscicapa striata. The sequence goes on along the minus strand of JAREIS010000058.1, from coordinate 1,727,730 downwards.
CTTTTCTTCAGGTTTCAGGAGTTTACAAATGCACTCTGAGATACTAAAAAAGTAAGACATCCTGTGTGTGCTCAAAGGAATTTGGATTTCCAGAAAGAAAGCAGACACTGATGGTCTTAAAGGCTATAGCTCTAAGCCCTCTTAGTATTTATATCTCATATTAGAGTGAAAGGAACTGGAAGTCCTCTCTACTAGTACTATGGCACTTGTTATAGCCTAAAATCCCCTTTCACAAACTGATCAAATTTATATAAAATCCCCCATGTCCTTTTTAATGAGTAGGAAGCTAACTCAAAGCATTGCTACTACCTTGGGTATACATGAACTAAAATTGGTAATTTTGTTCTGTGCTAACATTCTGTTTTGACTGAAATAATTTTTCACGCCCAGTGCTCATCATTGAATGATGTTCATCCCATCCATTTTCAAGTTTTGTCTCCTTAGACTGACTGCCAAGTTTTTCTCACTCTTAGCAGGAAAAATTCATGGGTTTCCTGCCATCCTGCTGGTTTCTGTCTCCACTTCATGTTTCACTTCTTGCCTGAATGTGGTAGCCCAGTCCCCTGCACTGTTTGGGTTTTGCTGGAGTAATTCTGTGGCTGTTACTCTTGGTCTAGAGAGGATTCTCTGAGCACAATAAGTGGAGCTGTGTCTTCCTCCTCCCCTCTCATGTGTGGCTGTTCCAGTGGTGGCTCATGGCCAGACACAAGCCCAGCACCCTGCACTCTTCTGATTTGTCATTGCTAATTAATGAGTGTTCCCTTTCACCAGAAGGAAGCTCAGAGGTGTATAACTCCATTTTATACTGCTGATTTTCTTTTTCTCAAGACCCTACAGTCCCCTCTCTATTAATAAGTTCCCCACTCTCAATGTGCTGCATGATTCCATTCCTACACCCTGCTCAAGGACCATTAGCAATACATGGCCAAAATTGCCTGGGGCTCCATTCCACCAGGATGCTTTCTGTAGGCTTCTTTTCTCTTTCCTCACTCAGTAAGTTGTGTTACCTAACAATTCCTTTACTAAGTCTCATTTTTTCAAGTTTATCTAATACTTTACTTTCCAGTGTGTCATCTGATAAGATAATTAAAGGCATTAATATCTGAGTAATAAAGTAGATTTTTTTTTTCTCTGTAGAATACTTAGGGGGAGCTGCTTTAGTCTTTTTTTTTTTTTTGTGGGTTTGCTTTGGTTTTGTTGTGAGTTTTTTTTCTGAAGAATAAAGACTAGCTTGCAATAATCTACCTTTTGTGAACATATTTTATATAACAAAGAAAAAAAGTTTCATTTTTCTATAGGACAAAAAAAATTTTTAAAGGCTATTGTAGTCTTCTGAAACAGAATGCTAAAAACTGTTTGACTAAGAAGCCATTTCCAATATGTAGTATTACTGGCTTTGTCTACAATCAATTTCTTTTTCTTTAGGCTGTGTTTTCTTATAAACCAAATAGCTCAGAGCAGAATACTCTAAGCAGAAACAAAAAAAACACTGAGCAGAAACTCTACAGGTGGAGAAATTCAGATAAAGGAAACTGTCTCAGAGTCATTTTCCCATTGTGAAGTACAGCCTTCTCCACTGAAAAGAAGGGTAGATTTCTGATTCTGTACTCTGAAATCATGATCTACAGTTTCCTCTTAAGGCAAAAAAAGTGGCAGAAATACCCTTCTGATAGTTCTGTTAAGCAGAGCTCTAAATAAATTGAGAACTTCTGCTGCATCTCACCTTTTAGTAAGACGGATGTAGACTTCACATTTATGAATAAATATTGTTTATTTTGCAAATCTAATCATACAAAGATTCCATTATTTTAATATTATTTGGGTGCAAATCCAAGTTGTAATGTTTTCAAGCTGAGGGTTTGATCTTTTTCTCAAATAACCTAATAATAGATACAAGTGACATAATCTCATATTGTGGATAGGTGGTTTCCCACCAACTAACCTGAAACTGAGTATCAGGAAGGACTGGGCAAAGTTTGCACCTGCTTTAATATTTTGAAAAGGACTTTAAATAGTAGCAGCAAGATGTGGAGAAATAGCAAGATTCTTTGGTTGATTGGCTAAGTCAGCTGCATTGACTAGGAGTTAGCTAGGAAGAGTTTTGACACCAAAGGACATTTCTTTAAAATAAATAATTGAGATTGTGACATCTGACTTTTTTCAGCAGCATTTCTGTAGCCACTGAGCATCACTATAGGAATGGTCTTCTCAAGTGACTAAAAGAAGCTAAGCAGTTACTCCATTTTTTCATGTTGTTGGACTTGTCAATGCATGTTCTTTTTAACAAAATGGATAAGGAAGTGCACAGAATATTTTTAAATTAAAAAAAAAAAAATTAAAACCTCTTCTGTACAGCAGAGCAGTTTAGCTAGAAACTCACCTGAGTAAATAACCTCCTGTGCATTTTAGGGAATCCCCAGGAAAAGGTGCCTTCTCTGACAATAAGACAACAAGTGCAGTTCTTTTAGTCTGTACATATGCAAGGGCATTTCTTTAAAACTTTTTGGGTCCAGCAAGTTTAATTCAAACAGAGGGTTGTACCGTGTACTCTGTGGGAGGGGAAAAAAATAATCTATGCAAAATGTTCTTCAAATGTTCACAGAGAGCACAGTTTTTAATGAATTGATCTTAATTTTCACAAATTAGTCAAAACAGCTCTCTGAGGGCTGATTTCCTACTTAAATGACTGAATTAATTTTGTTTGGACTTTGAAGTTGATCTGGGGGTGGAGGCTAAGCCTGGAAAAAGCTACAACTAGTAGCTTAAAATCTAAAAAAATACTAATGTAAAATGGAAATGATGATAGAGCTGCTGTGATCTATGAAGAATTACTGCATTTTATAACTTAACTTTGTGTACTGTTATATAATCTGAATACTATTTTTGCTGAAATCCAAGTAGTCTCATATACTGACTCATACACTGGGAAGGAGTCTTCTCAGTTGGAATTCATAGAGCACATTTTGTAAGAGATGCTAACCTTTGAAAAACATGGTTCCCAGCATTTGTGAATGACTTCAGTTGTTATTCCCTTTACTAGATATAATATCAGAGGAACAGCGATAGGTGATAGAATAATGAGGTAATTAATTATTTTATTCCTCCCCTCCTCCTTTTTATTGCCGTATATTGGATTTATCAGGTTCTTGTTTTTCATATCTAACTGGCATTTTAAGCATTGCTGTACTTCAAATGCTATGAATTACAGAGCCTATTGCTTGAGTTATATTTAGCTGCATGTGTTGCATGGAAATTGAAAAGAAATGGCAGTGTATACATTTTACAACCTATTAACATTTTTATGGTGTGCCATAGAAATTAATGGAATTTGAAAAGTGTGTAGTTTGTGCAAAGAAATACCTTTTATTTTTTTAATTGAGCTGCTGAGGAACGAGTTACATTTGCATGGGCTACTGCTGACTTGCTTTGTCTGGTACTAGAGAACATCCAGTTCTGGACAAAAATATAAGACTACATGGATCAAAAACCATTTATATTTTTTGCCTGAACAAGGTTATGGAATTTAAGCATAATTATTAGAGCTATATTGGGTAATCCACACTTAGCAAGATAGATCCTAAATTTTATACAATGTTGCTTTTAATGAAGTTAAATGAAAAAAATCACTTGATCTCATATTCTTCATTGAAATACTTGAGGGAAGCAGTTGTTAGAACATAAAAAGCAATTTGGGTAATTGTGTTTGGCCACATGCCCCAGGAGAGAGAAACTCTCTGCTGTGATTTCAGCCAGAGGCCATCTAGAGTGGAAATGGCCCAAAAGTTGTTATAATGATGAAAATGAACATCTTGGCTTCCTGTGGAAGGAAAGGCAAAGGTGCAAGATGAGGTTACATCAAAGACTTAGCCTGAGTCCTGTATTTTAAATGCCTCCAGGAAAATAGTGCAGATCTTAATTTCTTTGTCTTATATTTTCATCTTACCTGCAATTGGAATACCTGGATTTAACTCGTCAGCTTTCTTAGAGGTTCAGGAAACTGCAGTTTGTACTTCCAATTTTACAATAGGCATTCTCTCTATATTCAGCATGCTTACCAAGGAGTTCTTTAGCTCAGTATAGCCCAGGGGAATATTAGTTTCATGGTGTTATAAATTTAATATAAAATAAATGATGCATTCAGCATAGAATTTTCTATCAGTCTTTCTTTCTCTGCTTTTCATCATCATTCAGCAGCACATCAGGTGAAAATTTTAAAATGTTTTTAACTGAGAATAGTTTAAACATTGATTGTGTTTGAAAGCTGGGAAATTACCTAGGAGGGCATTACAGTAAAGATTTGGTTTTGTATGATCAGTAGTGAAATAACTTGGGCTTTAAGGGTAGTGTCAGTGTGCTGTTAACAGGATGGTTTTGCCTTTGGTGTTGAGCTGTCTTAACGCCTGAAATTTGACAGGAGCAGTAAATCTCTTTCACAGGTTCAGAGGCTCCTAAAGAAAGTAATTAATATCAGAAATATAATCAAATGCTGGCATTTAGTCAAGGAATTGATTTTAATATGGTGGTTAAGACAAGCCTTTGAAATTCTTGGTCAGGACAGTGATAGCTGGCAGGTGGATTCCTTTACAGGATCAATGAAGTAATGACAGACCTTGGTCAAGGTTTGCTGCAATGGTTTAGATACACACACAAATAATATCAGAATCATGGAATGCCCTGCATTGGAAGAGACCCACAACTGAGTCCAACTCAATTGGACACCCCAGGAATCCCACCATGTGCCTGAGAGCATTGTCCAAATGACCATAAGGCACTGGAGAAATAAGATCAAAGTTAATGGTTATAAGACTTAGCTTCTCTGCAACTCTTTTGGATAGGGAAAATAGTTCAAAGGAGAAGATGGCAACAAGAGCACTTGAAAGATGTGAACATCAAAAAACTTCAAGAGAAGGAATCAGGGTTTGTGGTCTTCAGCACTGGTCCAGTGAAAGATGTCTCTGCCCCTGGCAGGGGCTTGGGGGATAATCTTTAAGGTCCCTTCCAGCCCAAAGCTGTCTGCTATTGAAAAGGAGACCATGTTTGTCTGTGTGTGAGTACATTTGGAAACTTTGAGAAGCGACAAAAATCCTCAGTCCTGAAGGAATCAATACTGAGCTCAATACTCAGGGCAGAGCTGAGACAAGAGGGATGGAGCAGGGAAGCAGGGAGATGTGAACTCTGCACCCAGCTGAGCTCAGGAGAATAACCATTATCAGTCTGGGATAATGGTGTTTGGAAGGAGTAGGCTTATCTCAGGTACCAGATGAGTTTTATGGCAGCCACTACATTATTGTCCTTTAACAAACAAACAAACCAGTTATTCAGCTGCACAAACTGTAGAGATTCTTGTTTTTAAAAAATTCCTCATTACACTTCAGAACTTCTATATACAGAAAAGGCCCTATGTGAGAACTTATATATTGTAAGACTTGACTTATGTGAATACATATTTTCCATTTATCTCCATTTATAATACATAGCTGTGGATCAGTTTGCATCATGGGATTTTTGTGGGGTTTTTTTGGTTTATTTTTTTTTGCTTATCTTCAACCTATGTTTAACTAGAAAAATATGGCTTCACTTCTGAATCTCTATTCTATTCACCTCAGGCTTAATTTAAATGGGCTTTTGATAATTAATTACGACAATTAACTTTGAGGACTTCAAACCTGGCTGATCATAAGGAGAGAAGCAGTGCTCTGTGAATACTTCCTAGAACTGTACCCAGTGATGGGCTTGCCTGAGGAGGGCCGACACAATGTGCATAAATTACATTGTCTGACATTTTGTGCTTGGAAGAGCAATTTGGAAGGGAAGCAGAAGCTCTCAGCCAGGCTCAGCTCAAGCTGAACCTCAGAACAGTTCAAATTGCACAGCACACTTCTGTACCCACTGATGCTCCAAGTGATGAGGCTGCTGTCTGTGTCTGTGTTGGCAAAAATAGGAATTGCTCATCACAAACACAAATGAAAGCAGCTATGTCAGATTTGAAAATTCTTGTGTGTGTATGACTTTTAAAAATGTATAGAAAATCTGTAGTCATCAACAAGTAACACCTCTCAGAGAGAAGGCTTTTTCCTGTAATGTTCTTTGTCCTGAAATGTCACTAAATCAGGCTCATATTTATGTTTTCTGGAGCAGACTTGCCCCTGCCATGTTCTTGCTTTCTGCAGGGCTCAGTCACAGTTAGAGCCATGTGTGCTTGGCTGCCTTCTCTCTGGTGAAGGTAATCATTGATTTCACAAGATAACTAAATAGAAATCCACTTCTGCCTTTTAAAATAAAGCCCCAAATGAGGAGGTTAAATTCAGAGCTCCATTAAGTTGAAAGACAGTTTTAACCAAAAGTTGCTTCTATGCTTCTGCTCTTATTTAAAAATGCATGATTCTGATTGCTGAGTAGTAGTATTGAGGGTTGTTTTTTTTTTTTTGGTAATGTCTGCATATTTCACCCTAGGGGAATGGAGAGGAGGAGATTAATTTTTGTAGAGATGTTTGGATGAAAAATTGTGCGAGAAACTACTTTGCTTTACCAATTAGCTACTTTAATACCATCTTCTAATCCCAAGACTTGTTACTGCTGTCCAGCAAGTAACCTTTCTGAAACACCTGGACAAGTTTACTGCTCTGTCAGTCCTAATGATGCTTAACTTCCCAGCCTCTTCACTGCACATCTTGAATTAATTAGTGTGAATAAATTCATCAAAATTATGAAAAGCAATACAGTAAATAATAGATGCTTTTACTTTCTCACACAAACCCCATCCTTTTTTAAAAGCAAGTAAAACCCAAATCTGCACAAATAATGGTTTAAAGTTTCTGTAAGTGTTTGATGCAGCCTATTCATGTGCATGCCAGCCTTTTTCCTTTATGTAGATGCAAACTGATGAGGAGAATAGCTCAGTGATCTTTAAAGAACAGTAGATAAAGAACATAGGCTTCTTTTTTTCTGCCCTCTGTTGTATGAAGATGTGAAAAACCTGCTTGAATCTCTTGAAGATGAAAGCTGAAGCTCTGCATATGACAAGGACTAACTAAAAAATACAGTGTATTTATTTACTGTAGTATAAAAAGGATGAACCAGGAAATTGCCTAGGGATTGAAAGGATAGAAAACTCACCAACTTTTTCTGGTGCTGTTTTCTAGGCAAACATCTAAGAAGTGTATTGTAATAAATAGCACACTATTAAGTGAATCTATTGGCTGGTGCTTTCAAAACTCTTCTGGTTTCTCTAAAAAACAGTATTAAAATTTATTTTGAAAGCTTAGCTGTATTAGGTGATCAGTCTTAGTAAAACTGTGTGGTTCATTTGTTTGTTTGTTTTTACAGTAAATAAATTTGCATTAATGACTTGGATTCCTTTTCCTTCTTTGCTTAGCTGTAGCATGACATTATTTCATCTTAACTTTTTGGTGCAACTTTCTCCTGTGGCAAAAAATTGGACAAAAATCAAAGCAGATCACTAGCTGAGAGAATTAGTTATGAGATAGATCTGGTGGGGTTTTTTTCTGGAATAGAGGACTTGTTGCTGGAGCCTCCAGGATCAGTGACTAAAACACTGGGAAACACTGTTTAAAAACAAATTCAGGTTACTTTCTGGCAGCAGTGTAGTGATGTTCCTGGATCAGTTTAATTTTTAGGATCATATAAATTGCTGTAATAGTTTCACTCCTTGCATTCTGCTAAAATCTGTACCTGCTTCCCCTTGGACTGTGTTCAGGACCTCAAAGCTAATAATGGCAAAGAATGACAGAAGAAACAGAACTGAGATGTGACTGGTCATAGATGGAATTATGGGGATCTGCAAAATGAAGAGCTAAACAGGAAAAATTTGACACCAAGGTCTTTTCACAGATTAATAAAAAAATAAATTCCTGGAATTAAGCATTCACAAAACAAATTACATAATTTGGTGTATTGTATTTTTTTCCTGTTGTTTTAGGAAATCTCCAGCTGTAAACCTTACTGCTACCATATGGGATAGGTGCTCCAATAATTGATCTCAAATTTTTTTGCCTTAGTAGGAACTTTTTTAAAAGCTGTCTAAATCTTGAGTCTTGTCATAGACGAGAAATACATTGGACAAAATCTTAAGAAAAACAAATCACACTGAGAGACACAATAGATCCTTAATGGCTTTTTAAAATTTAGAAATTTTAATTTTCTATGTTCTGCCTTAGATTTTTTTCTTTTTCACTTCAGAATTTTTCTACCTCAATATGGGTGGAGGGTGAAAATAAAATAGCATGTGAATTTTGCCAGCAGCAGAAGTTTGTTCTACAGAGGGGGAATAAAACCTGGCATCACTTGACATTCCACTGTCTTGCATGCTATTCTTGTTGTAAGCCAGGATGGAAAAAATTCGAGTCTGTAATTTTACAGTTGGGATTATGTTGATGTCTGTGTCAAACTCATGGAGAATGTGCTGGAGTGCCTAATGCTGGTGTGTGAGAGCCCCTTGCAGTGTGTGGGGAGGGGCTCTCAGCGCTGCCCTCTCTGCCATTCACAGACGCTCCGCCGTCGCCCGCATCCAGGAGCTCTTCAGGAGGAGGAAGGAGAGGAAGGAGATGGAGGAGCTGGAAACTCTCAACATCCGGCGCCCCTTGATAAAGATGGTTTATAAAGGTCACCGCAACTCCCGCACCATGGTACAAACTCGGGCTGCTCGGGGGGCTTTGTGCTCTGTAAACTCACTGCACTCTAAGCATCCCCATATCCCTTGGTCACTTGGAAGGCACAGAATTTGCTCTAAATGGAGATTAAAATCAGTGTGAGTCGTGTCACTGTGAAAGAGTTTAAGACTCTCTCCCCTTAACATCCTTTAAAATTTGGGGTATTTTTCTCCTTTTTCATTTTTTCTCTCAGCTTAGGTGGCATAAAATGTGCCTACCTTCCAAATTATGATTTAATCCTCACTTTTTCTTCCAAGCTGTTCAAAATTATTATTTAATCTTTCCCTTCCAAGCTCTTCAAAGTTAAAGTGGGGATTAAATCATAGTTTTGAAGAACCTTGACATCTCTGAATTAAAAAAAGGAACTAGTGCTAGTTATTAAATTATCATTTAGCAACTAGTTGCCTCATCTTTTTCACACAAAATGCTGTATTTTAAGAAAAATGCAGTTATTGTGTTTGTAAAGCAATGGTGCATGAAAACCAGATGCTGCTTTCCTTGCTATTTCTTTTGGTTTTTGGAATATTTTGAAGATGTGAAGTTCTGAGTTCTAGGTGGTGTTTTGCAGAAGTAGGTGGTGTGTTATTTTGCAGCTGATTTGAGGAGCAGTCCCTTTACCCCCCAAAGCCATTTTCTAGGGTTTGTGTGAATAGCTTTGATTACACTGGGAAAAATGCTTCAGTAAATAAATGCTTCAGTCTACAGAAACAACAGGGTTTAGAATAAACTTTGATTAATGACAAAGAGTTTTGCACTGTATTTCAGAAATCAATTTAATTGCTCAAACCCCCATTTTTTTAAAAGTCCTGGCATCAGCCTCTTTGTGGTTGAAAGATACTAAAAGTGAATTCATCTAAGTCTTAATTCAGTCTCTGCATAGCTGTTATTATATAGATTATTTAACAGATTTTGTTGTTTGATTTCTTGGGGATGGGGGTTAGTCTTTTTGCTTTTGTTTCACACAAGCACCTATGGCAAGGAATGCACAGGATGAAAGAAAATGAAATTTTATTTTTCCTGTTGGTCTCTATGGTTGCAAACTTCATTTTAATCTGCTGGTTTGAGTAATACCCTCATTCCTGCAAAGCAAGGGCTAAAGATATTTCCCTTTCAAATAGATGGAGGAGACAGCTTAAAAAACCTTTGTTTCCTACACACCTTAGCAGCCCAGGGATAAAGTTTTGTTCTCAATATACATGAACCATTTATATATATATAATTTTTACGTGTATATACATATATATGGGTGTATGTATATATAGTGAATTAAGATTATTCAAGCAAATGGAATTATTCTGGTTCTTCCTTACTTTTAAAAACTTAATTTGGCAATCTTGTTTTTTTAATAGCCCTTCTTTTTAAACAGCAACTTTTAGAATCTTTTGAAAACTGAAATTTTTAAATGTGAATTTAATTCACAGTTCTGTTCATTTCTGTGGTGCTAAAATTAGATTTTATGAGTATTGAGAAGTATGAGTAAGAGAATACAAAGGAATCAGGCAGAGGTCATAATTGAAAATTAAAATCTAAAATTAAAAGTTTTTTTTTATTTTTGGGAATAATCTAGATGTAACAGGATAATGAAAAAAAGTATTAAAAGGAGCTATAAGACAAAAGCTGCTGAAAGCTTAATACATTGGAATTCATTACAGGAATGCAGCTTCTCTGGATTATTTTTAGACATCAGGACAACTTTATTGCACTGACTGCAGGCATTGGGACTTATTCTATAGACAATCATCTACCAACCCTGAAATTCAAAACTGGGCATACTTATGCTGGAAATAAAGCACATATTTTAACAGCATAAGGGTTCAACTTTCCAATGAATCTGTATCTGAAGGTAACTGAGGCAAAGCACAGAGCAAGACAATGTCTGCCCTTCTCTTCAGGGCATTTTCTCACCTGTAGAGGACACAGGATAGCAAATTTATATTGTTTAACAATAGTTACTTTGAGGTCCTACACTGAGTCAAACCAGAAGTGATTTCTGAAGAAGGTTTAATAAACTTCTGTCTTGTCTCCTGTTTCTCTGTAATGGAAAGTTCCCCCCCAGGGATTAGCCTGTCACAAATTTTAACTTGGCCAAACTCTTCCTAAAAACTCCTTTGCATACCCCTGTCTCCAGTATCATCTCTGTGACTTCAGAAAGTGACAGATCTGCTGACATCTTTAAATGTTTCCTTTAAAATATCATAAATCTTATTTCTGCATGGGCTGAGCTTTCCTTCAGCAGCACTGTTAGTGCAGACACAAAGAGCATGCTCTTGGATGGGCTTTTCACTGGCTGGGTCTTACAAAGTTTTGTTTTTCTTGCAGATAAAGGAAGCCAACTTTTGGGGATCCAACTTTGTCATGAGTGGCTCAGACTGCGGGCACATTTTCATCTGGGACCGCCACACTGCTGAGCACCTCATGCTGCTGGAGGCTGACAACCACGTGGTGAACTGTCTGCAGCCTCACCCCTTTGACCCCAGTAAGAGCAGCAGTCTCACACTCTGCATGTCCAGCTTATCTGCACTAGAGCACTTTTAAGCTCAGTCTTAAACTCTGTCTCAACGGAGCAATGCAATGATTGTTCATGAACTGCTTTGGCCCTTAAATCCCTCCTTACTCAAACATTTATTGAAATCAAACTCTTCCTGGCACAGAATTTATAGAAATACTATCAGATGTAGTAAGAAAAATCTCAGCTTTTGCTGCCCTCAACACATAAAATGTTTTCTATGACACTAATGAGGGAAATACGGGTTGCTGAAATGCCAGCAAGACTTAGAAATCATGTTGGAATCTGGTCTCTGCTTGGCTCTATCAAAAAAATTCAGTGGAAGTTGGTGTCTCTCTCTCACTGGCATTGTGAGATTAGAAGAGTTAATAAAATTCATAGAAATTCTAATAATTTGTGTTTAGAGGGAATCCTTCATAGAAAAGATGGACCAAAGCAGTAGAAGGAATCACATGTAGCTGGAAAATCTGATCCATCCTCCAGCCTCTGACACAGTCAGAGAAAGCATTTGTGTTATTTCTTTTTTCACAGCTTACCTGGCTGTATAGTAAGAGTCAGCTATTAGTAAATTAGCAAGTAAAGTTGTTATAATAATCCTAGAAGAGGCTGGGGGCTTTTCAAACAGTTTGGGGAAACATTGAATACTGTCCTACATAGGGTAAGCCTTGAACTTTTAACTTTTTTATTGGAATTGAGTTTTTGTAAATGTCCTGAGTTGGATACTCCCTTTGGAAGAAGCTTTCAAAGTGCCCTGTGGCTTTGCTGGTGTCTTGTTGGAGTGTGACTGTCTCCCTGTCACATCCTGAAGGTGTCATTAAGAGAGCTCATCCTCCTTCTAGGACAGTTAATCTTGTTCAGCTTTCCAGTTATTGAAACCTTTCTATGGAATTATAATTCCTACAGTGGTTTTTGTGCAATGATCTAGAGACTGTTCTGCAACTTTTTTTATTTTTCATCCTTTATTTTTAACAGCATCCATTGCATCCTTATATTTATATATCAAATAAATTTACATGAAATTCACTGAAATTATCAAACTTACATTTCAAATTATCTTGGTTCTGCCTTTGTACCTGGGTCTACAAATCCTTGAGCTTTGTTAATGCATATCCTTATCAGCAGAAATTAATTAGTAGTGGCTGGGCTTGCTCTTACTTTTTGCTTCTATTTTTTCTATATTCTGGTGATTTTTATAAAATCTAAAACCAGGGAGCTCTTGATGCTTGCATTTGTTTTCTTCATTTATATATAGATATATTCAAAACCATATAATCTATGGAGCAGATCTCATGTGGAGACTTGGTAATAACAAGCTCTGTTCAGCATGAGATCTGACATTTGCAAATAAATGCTTCAAGTGAAGTATTTTCCTTCCATTTAAAGGCAGAAAATACCAATAAACACATAACACATTTAATTTAGAATTACTGTTACTTACTTCTAGTTCTGGCCTCTTCGGGTATTGATTATGATATAAAAATTTGGTCACCACTGGAAGAATCCAAGATTTTTAACAGAAAACTTGCAGACGAGGTAAGAACCTTTCCTCCTTTTTCATGGTAATGTTGTATCTTAAATTCTATAAAAGCCTTTGGGACAAATTACTGATATTGAATTAGCAGAGTTACTTAATGTTCAACAAATGAGCTACAAATAAAAAGCTGCTCTTCAGAGCAGCTGACTTCATATCCTTGGCACTTTGCATTTCGTCAGCTCTCCCAGAAATTATATAACATGATCTGTTATTATGTACATGAAAGGAGTTGGAAGAAGTGTGAACACTTCAGATATAGAAGGAAAACTGGCAGGAATTAATAAATTAACATAAGTGCCTGTCTCTAAACAAATAACTGGAGGGAAGATGAAGGAAATACAAGGATATACAGAACAATAGGGAGTGCAAAAATCAATTCTATTAAATATTCAGTGGCATAAAAGGGAGTTTAAGGTTAAGATTGCACATGGGAACTTCATGGAATAAATCAAACACTGCAAGCCAAATCAGTTATAAAAGTCCCATGTGAAGTTATGTAACTCATTGTTTTCATATTGCCCTCAGAGCAATAACTGGATATAGCAACTGGCTTGGGGTGACCATATAGCTGACTGCTGAATAATCATATTTGAGTGATTTACGTAACACTATGTATCAAAATGTCATGTGGTTTTCTGTAAATAATATTATAGGACAAATTTGGATATAGGGTGGTCAAGCTGGGGGCTTTTCTTGTGAAATCTCCTGGGCAACATGGATAGAGTAGTCTAGGGGGTTTTTGATCATTATTTCTCTGTAGCAGTGCTAAATATATTTTAAACAAACAGAAACACACAACACTTAGCCACCACCCCACATCCCTTGAAAAAACTCCAAACCATCAATTTGTGAGTTTTGAACCTTTCCCATTATTTTAGCACTGAATGAAGTGACACTTCCTTGCATATTGTGTGACAGCTCTAGTCGTGACATGTTTTGGAGCCTTTGGGGTTTGGAAGTATTGCTAAACATAAATGAGTGCTAAAAGTAATTCTTGTACTTTAGTTCCCTCCCTTTCTAATAATTGCAAATTATTTAGTGATGTTTTCTTTCTTTAATAATTTTCAGAATAATTGACTGTAGTGCTGTTTGTAATTTTATATGCTTTTTGTTTTTTAATTTATTCCCTGTATTGAAATAGCTATGTAGGGGACAAGAGATGTTCATAGCAATAAAATAGTTCTTACCATGTTGGCTGGAATAAATCTCCAACATACCTGAACTGAATTTTCCATAGAAGAGGGAAGTCTGGGGAGAAAACAGTGTTTGAGGAAAATTCCATATAGATACAGAAATGTATTTAAAACTGAGAGAGGCCATGACCTTAGTAAATAGGAAAATACAGTGGAGATGAGAACAAACCTCTGAATGGAGAGAAAGCCTCAGCAGCAGGTTGTCAGTGAGGTTATTGTGATATACTGGAGAAATAGGGGGTGAAAGAGGAATAAAAAGCAGCCTGCTGCCTTCTCAGTTTGCTTCTGTTAGGGAGGGATCAGCTGTGCCAAGTGCCTGGCAAACAGGTGAGAGTGACAGAAAAGAGGTGTTTTGATTGGGAAGGGAGAAAGGCACTGAAAACATTTGCAACAACATGTTCCTCACAAGAGGAACAGGCTTGAAGAGTCTCTCAGGGAGAACAAGAATTGCATTATTTTCCTGTCTTACAGCAGCTGATCTGGTAGCAAAGACAGAAAAAGGGTCAGAACATGTCTCCACTTAAAGAAATTTTTGTGATTAATGATAACAAAAGAATATAGTCTAAAAGCTGGGACAATCTACAGTGTGGGATTAAAATTTATGGAGGAAGAAAGAAGGATGACAAGAAAGTAACATGAGGAAGGAATGAGGGAAGAGAGATAAAAGTATTCATTAGTAGATTTTTCTTCCTTGAAAATGAGACAGCAGGAACTGGCTCTTCAAGTCATTTAGAAGCAAGCTGTAGCTCTGTTTACAAAGAATTATGGAGCTAAAGAATGTTCCTGAAATGGGATAGAAAATGGCTTGTGTTCTTTGGATTTTCTCCAAAAGTTTCAAGCAGCATGAAGGTAGGAGTTGAGGGTAACCTCATCTCTTTTCCTTCCCACATTCTTGGCCAGCACTGGTGCTAGAACTTTGTTCTCTACAACAGTTGCCATCTGGAAACAGCACTTTCTCTCATCAATCTGCTTTACTTCATGAAAGATTTCCAAAGTTTTTCTTAGTCACTCATCTTAGTATCTGCCATGCATGTGGACAATGGAGCCATGATCTTACTGGAATATTCTTTAGACAGACAATTGGATACCTGCAGGCAGAGTCCCTCTGGCTTTTCTTACCCCAGACAACAGTATTCAATAGCAATTATTATTAAAATATTGCTTCCTTATGGTAATTTTGGACTCTCTAAAGTGGCTTTGTATCTACAAGTCCCTATCAGTGCAGTATAATTCTGTATTTATTTCTGCTGATGTTTATTTCTGTTCATTGCCTGCCTCCAGGTTATAACTCGTAATGAATTAATGCTGGAAGAGACCAGGAACACCATCACTGTTCCAGCTTCCTTCATGCTCCGAATGCTGGCTTCGTTGAATCATATAAGAGCAGGTGAGAGACTTCTGAAGAGCTTGCCCACAACACTGGTCTATAAAATAGCAGGTTGATGGGGAAATCCTTCAGCTGTCTGTGGCTGTTCTTGGGGTTGGTGAGAAGATTCAAGGGTTGTTCAAGGTTCCCTTAATAGAAATACTTAGGAATTGCTTCTTTGGTGTGAGACTTGCAACATCATTCCAGCTGTTATTTTTTATCTCAAAACAAAAAGCAAAAGATATTTTTAGATGTTGAAAAATGCTCTTTTCAGGAATGATCTTTTCAGTGAGTGCTATGTGATGGGAAAACTATTGGGGAGGACTGGGATAAGTTGTAAGATAAACTGGCTGTGACTGTGGGCTTGGAGTTGTCTAGGGCTGAAGATAAAGGACTGTGGGAGGCATTGCTGGGGCTGCTGGCATATGGAGCAAAACCCTAACAGACCTGTAGATGAAGGTAAAAGTGACAGGAGATGCTGAATATGGGGGCTCTGGCTGGCAGTGGTGAGGAGCAAAGGAAGCTGTGCCTGGTGGGAGCTGCTGCTCCTCTCTCACCTCTGGTGCTCTGTGAGCCCTGGGAGCCAGGAGGGTGCCATGTGTCCAGCCCAGTGCTACACCTCCATGCTGCTGTGTTTCCTTCAGTTGTCATTATCTCTTCTGAGCAAAGTGCTAAGAAAACTGCCCAACACTTCAGTTACAACAATTTCAGCAAAAATCTGTTACAGCTCAGTGGGGTGTTTCTAAACCTTGCTGCTTGTTGCTTGAGTGATTGATCTTGAGCCAGTCATGTTCCCTCACACAATTCTGTAGTTGCCCTTCTCTAAATATTTACACCAAAAGGCACTTTTTCTGACGTATTGAAATGACAGGGGTGATCCCCCAGTTTCTGGACTATTCACATTTCTAACTGTAGTTGTTGTAGTTTCAGCTTCCCAGAACAGCACTTCTGTCCCTTGTAGTCACCATCTCTTTTTAATGTTATGCTTGCATTCATCTTTTCTGTGCTGGCAGCCAGTCAGCAGCTACAAGGTTTTTCCTTTTGTACACAGATTTTGCTTTCATGCTTGGACATCCTTTAGGGCATTTCTCCTTTTCTCCTTTCTTGTGGTAACATTTCTACCCACTCTCTGCTGTAAGTCCACACTGACTTTCTTCTACCATAAAATCCACAGCCATATCCCATTGTGTAATGGCCATGGGAGACAGCACATAATAAATATTTTACAGAAAAAGAAAATTTTGCAAGTTCTTTTTACTAAATGTGTTTTGCAGACCGATTGGAAGGTGACAGATCAGAAGGATCTGGCCAGGAGAATGAAAATGAAGATGAAGAGTAACCAACAATTGTGTGTGAGCACCTGGAAGTCAATAAATTTGTATAAAACATTAATTATATTTTTCCTTACAGAGCTTTAGTGCAATTCTGAGGTATTGCTTTTGGATAACCTAACCTTTTGTTTTTTTGAATGACTGTGTGCATGACTTGGGGAGAGTGTGCAAGTTAAAATAAACAAAAATGTTTTTAAAATGTTTTGCCATGTATGAGGGGTGCTAGAAGATGCCAAGTGCAATATTTTCCTTAAACAGCAAATGTGGGAGCTTGGATCAATGTTTTAAAGTAACTTTCATTATAGTAAAAACGTTGGTTCAAATAAATTTCTATACCTGCTGTTTGCATGTTTGTTGCTTTCTAATTAAAATATTTGGTTGTTTTAAGTAGTTTTGTGGTTTTTCTTTGTGCAGCAATTGGTTTATCACCTTGTAACTACAACTCCATTGCTGCCTTTGCAGTATTTGCATTTTTCCTTACAGTGTTTGTGAAGTGACAAACACAATTATTTCTTGCAGTGAGCACAGGAACTTTAGGACTCTGTGTCTCTTGGTTCTTGCATTTCCCACACACATGTAGGCAAAAATTGTCTCTCCCTCAGTTGTGTAATGTCACTTCTCATTCTCTGTGCTTGGGACTATAATGCTGGTTAAATAGTTGTATTTCACTGGTAGATCTGTGAGTTTGCCTTCTTTGCAATAGCAGAAGGTATATCCTAATTTCCACTGGATTTAGGGACCATGAATTTTAAAATTCCTGTGCATTGTTTCCTAGGAGTAATTATTTGGGAAGGCTGTTCAATCTGTTTTATGGGATTTACCCTTCCCCCACGAATTTCTGGATGGCAATGAGGAAGAGAAAGTGAAGGAAGGAAGGTGGAGCAGTGAAAGAGCTGTTTCCTCAATGGCAGTTCTTGCCAAGGATGGCAGATGCTGAGAGGCTCCATTGGGGAATATGGAATGCTGGAAGAATTCTAAATCAGGGGAGTGAGGGTACTGGAGGCTTCACTACCCTGTTGACATTAAAATACACATTCATCACACAAGCTGCACAAACTTTGCTGACATCAACAAAAGGAATTCCCCACACTAAATAAGAAAGAACATAAGCACAATTCTGATGTCCTGATTCACAGTGCAGGCAGGCTGAAGGGACATGGGCAAGGGATTTATAGCACAGAAACAGAGGGAGAAGGAAAAACTAAAACTGCTGAGAGGGATAAAGAGAAATTTGTGAGGGAGGAGAAGTGGGAATTATATGGAACTCAGCTGGTAGTAACAGTGAAGATATATCCTTGAGCAAAGGAAGAATAACATGAGGGGAGAGGAAAAGTGTGAGGAGATAGATAAGGGTAGATGGATAGTTTCCTTGTTTGTTTTAAAGGAGAAGTTAAGAAATCATTGAAAGTGATGCAATGAAGAGAATTTGGCAAAGGAGAAAATAACTGTTGGGGAAGGAAGTTTTTGGAGGCAGAGGGTGCTGAGAAGAATGGACACCTCAAACACTGGAGTGTTATGAAACCCAGGAAACTTCACATCCCAAGGAGATCAGTGCAACAGAGGATGGAGATCTGCTAAGTGTTTGAGAAAGTATCTAACATCAACAAGGGAGAGGAGAAAATGTCAAGGTAAGATGCTTGTTTTTCTATCACCTGTAAATTAACTTTGAATTTTTATAACAGGGGTTCTGCTCTCATTAGATTTAAAAATCGAATAGATTTTTTAAAAATCAAATAGATGTACAGGAAATATATATAAGAAAAGATTAAGCATAGAAAAAGTAGGGTTGTTTGCTCCACTGCTGGGGCTCTGAGCAATTCTGTGAATTAAATAGAGGAATGCAATGCTTGATGCAGTTGAGTTCTCTGTAGATGATTTTTGAGGTATTTTCTTCCAAAAATAGCCCTTGTGTTTCTACAGAAGCCTGAGTGTTCTTATTTAGAAATTATTAATTTTTTGCCTTGAAAATAAATTCTTCCTCAAGTAAATATATGGAGAGGATAGCTTTTGTCTTCCCCAGAGAGGTTTAATAAATCTCTGTGGATGTCTTTCTACAAATAAAAAAGCTGCTTCTGCCACTTTTGCTTTAGTTATAGCAATTGCCAGCAAACAGCCTACCAACAGCAATAATCTTGTCTTTTCTTTCCCAGAGCTCCCACAGGCACATTATTCCCAAAGCATCTCTTATTTATTCAAAGGCTAAATATTAGCTTTAATTCCTGATACATAGCTGTGGTTTACTGATTAAAAGGAGGATTTAATCTCAATAAGGGAAGAAGTTTAATATCTGGAAGATTTTTCAAACTTCACTGAAGCTTTTCAGGCAGTTCTTCTAAAATAAGATATCTATAGTGTTTGGGTTGGCTTTTTTTTTTTTTTTTTTTTTTAATTAACCTTTATGTAATGGGATAAATCTGAGTTCCTAGAACCATACAGTAATAGGAGCTGTCAGTAGAAATGGGGAATTCTGGCAATTACAGACTTTGAAGCTGCAAAAGAATATTGGAAAATTATTATTCAAATGTGTAGAGAAGTTAATCAAAGTAAGAAGCCATCCCAAAGCCTCCCAACTTAAGAAGAAAATCTCGGGGTCTGGTTTCAGGCTGGGGCTCGGAGGTGGGCGGTGCTGCCGGAGCTCCCTCTAGTGCCCCGGATCTGCTGCACTTGGAGACACCCAAAACGTTTATTGTCTATTAACAGCTCCAATTTGATGGACAGGATGGTGATAAGGATACAGAGAACATCTTCTGCTGCTGTGTGGACTGAGGATTGCACATGCAGTGCTTGTGTGCTGGGAAGAACAAGGGTTCAGGTATCACTGCTCACTTCCAGGAAGGATATTCCTTAATACCATTGCAAAGATCAAAAGCAACTTCTCTGACAAATGTTGCTGCAATTCCTGGTAAATAATTTGGTGTCTTGAAGCGTGGGCAGATGGTCCTTGTAGGACACAATCTCTTCTTTAAATTAAGAAAGATGCTGAGCTTGTTCAAACCATAAGTTCTGCTCTTCGTGCCTTCCCCGATGGAGGCAGGACAAGGTTTGTTAAAGGCATCCTGCATCATTTAGATTGTGAATTTTTCTTACCTAAGCAGAAGATAAATGTTACAGTAGGCTATTGTGTACACCTTTAGCTCTTTGAGAATATCCCAGATGATGTTTTTGAGGAAGAAATTTCAGAAGAAAATGCTCAATGGGGGTTTCACTGGCCTTGCACCAACAAAATAACCCCTGAGTGTGTGAGGTTGTGTGCAGGGCATGGATGTGCTCAGAGGGGCTGCCTGGGAGAGCTGAGCCATTGTTTTATGGAAAGGCAGTTTTTCATGGGAAGATCCCACTGAGCCAGGCTCAGGCCATCACTCACAATCCTTGGGAATAGTCCTGTTTTGTGGGCAGAGCTGGCAGCACTGTTGAGCAATGAGCTGCAATTAGCAGCAGTTGGGTCCCAGCCCATATTCCTCCTGATCCATCACACACACAACAAAAGGCCAACCCCAAAAGCCTCAGCTGAAGCACAGGGGCACAGGAGGCATCTGTGAGGTCACTGCCCTGCCTAAAGAGAGATTGAACTGGTCTTGGAAATGTGGGGTGAAATCAATTTTAAGCTCGTTCCATGAATTACAACGGGCACAAATACCTTTATCTGTGTAAGCATCCAGTTTGTCTTCTCAGTGGCATTCTCTGCAGCTGAGCCTGAGTTATTTAAGGTAATAGAGATTTATTTTCCTCAGGTTTAAATGTTCATTGTAGTATTTGCATTTGCATTGTTCTCTTTGAGAAAAAGGCACCATCCACCTTCTCAGTGCTTTTTAAGAACTTTCTGTCAATGCTCCCCTCTAGATTAATTTCCCTTTACTGGCAGATCAAACTGAAGTTCAAAAACAACTACTATTAAAACACACAGCAAGGTGTTTTGATAGGAAAAATAGAGATATGCTACTCCTTAAAGCAAGCTCCTTTTTTTCTGATTATGACTCTACCATATTACTATGCTGCCCTTTTTTTTGCAGGAGGATGGCTCTACACTAGTATAATCCATGGAATTTGACAGATTCACTATCCAAATAAGAACTGATGGCTACTAATTTAGGAAAATCTCATTTAAATGGAAAACCCTCTAAATAGAATTTGTTAATAGGCTTTGTAACTAATTGGAATACAAATCCCAGGGGATCTGCAGCTGTTCTCAAACAGCACCACAGTTCTTCTCCTTCCCCTCTGAAGGGTGACTCCATGCTCAGACCCTGTTTCTAATACTTTCTCCTTCCTCACCTCACTTTAAAGAATTTGGTTAAAAACCACATACCTTTAAAACAAACTTGTAACTGTTATATCATCTAAAGGAATTATAATAAACACTTTTAATGGTACACTTTTATAATAAACACTTTTAAGGTACTTTTAATGGTGGGTTTAATATGACACTTGTCAAGTTGCAAGATGGGGTTTCTATTCCTCAGAGAATGATGACCATTCAGTAGTTGTGCAAAGTGAGTTGGGGCTCTCACTTCAATTCTTGCTGACTTAATGTTATCATAGTTGTCAGTAGACAGCTCTGAGGGTGCTCATTCAGCACTTTGTTTGGGACTGTTACCTGTCTAATTCCATGAGCATTCAAAGGTGAAATACCGTGCTTTAAAATAATTTGTGGTTATTTTACCCAGGATTAGAAAGAGCAAGAAAGAGTTCTGTAAATTTTTAAATTAACATGGCTTTAAAAATAGTGTTAGGCACTGTGACAAAACCATTTGGCTTGGATGTTGGTTGCACTACAGAAGCTTTCCAGGCACAAGAATGTAACATAGAAGAGCCACTTCAAAATTCTTTCCAGTTTTTCTCAAGTGATTATTTTTCTTTTTAAATATAATTATATTGTGCACCTGCTACCATTGCATGTCAAGGTTGTGCAATGTGTACACTGAAGAAGGGGATTCTCTCTGTGGCAGGAGCTCTTGCTCACCCCAAGAGTCACAGTCAGCACCTCCATCAGCACTCCCTCCCTGCTCCAGGAGCAATTCCCAGCCCCTCTCTCCTTCACAACCACACTGTGTGTGCCTGCTCTGGGCCTGTGGGTGACACTGAGGTGACAGTCACACACTTCCCCCACCACACTGAAATCCATTATGGCTCAGAAACTCAGCTTCATTCACACCACTTGAATTTCACATTACTGCACTGAACGGGTTTGATTGCAGTCTGGAGGCTCCAAATTTGGGCTGTTACATACTCAGAGGAGAGCTGGGCAAGAGATACAGAAATGAGAAACTGAATGAGCTTCAAAGTTTAATTTCTCTCATCCTGCTTCTCATGCTGTCTTTCCCCTCTGTTTGCTGGCATTCTATGAAGCAGTTTGTAGTAGTGACTCCAAGGTTTATGAAATTAAACCCAGGATGCAGTTTTGGCCTGTCAGTGGGCAGGCAGAGAGCAGACAGAAGGAGCAGAAGAAAGGTCTCCACTTCCCTGGGAAGCAGAAAGCAGCTGAAAGCAAACAATATGAGGATAAATGAAAAGATGAGTTAGACACGAGGAAGGGGAAATATTTTCAATGCAGCAATGATATTTTGGTTCACTGAAAGACAGTCTAAAAGCAGAGGGATGCTACACAAAAGCCTGAAGTGCAGCTGGGCTGCAGGGAAGTGGTTCAGTGCCAGGTGCCTGCAATATGGCAGGGGGTATCCTGCATTAAAAGCTGTCAGAAGGATGTGACCTTCTGTGTTGCATGGTTATGGCCACATGACACAGCTCTGACAAAGTATTTCCAAGTTGCAGAGCTATGCAGGATAACAAACTGCTGTGCTGCATATCTAGAAGAGAAATGGCTTCTCCTTTCCATGAGAGGATAGCTGATGTCTCAGTGAAACTGCAAATTGAAAAATAAGGGACATCCAGCAGGATACATTCATGAAGAAAGAGTAGATGGGAAATTGAGAATCTCTGGAATCTCTTCTGCCTGGCAACAGAGCCCCAGATTTGTGCCCACCAGGGTTTTGAGCTGTATCACCAAGTCGTCTGGCAGCCAGAGAGCAAACAGGGGATGCTCAAGCATTGAGACATGAGGCTCTGAGTCAAATGTTGCCATCTTCTGACAGTGCTCAGTGATCACCTCAGTGCTGATGCAAGTGGTGATCATATCTAGCTCTTACACAGCTTAGCTTTAAAATGGTGTTAGAGCCAGTTTACAGAGAGACACCAACATCAAAATTCCTCTTCAAAAGATTGAGAAATTTGGCATGAATGAGAAGACAATTTGCCTATCATCCCTTGTCAGCCTAATAATAAAAGCAGGATTTGGACCCTTAACATTTCTGAGGTGAGTTCCTTTCCACCAGCTTTTTAAAAATAGGAGGTGACTCAGTCTCTAACAAGTTCCTCTACACTGGCAGCTTCACATTAACCTCTTGAGGAGGGGAGCATGTGTGTGTCTTGGTAAAGCAGTGGCTTTGCTGCTGCACTGCTTGGTGAGCTGTGTGATGGCAAACTGAGTGCTTCAAGGGCTTTCTCAAAATAGTAAACAGGCTGGTACAAAAAATTGAATTACTTGTCACTGATACAGGAATAACAGCTCCAAAAGGGGTGGGTTTGTGCAGGTGTGACCTGTGCTCTTTAATCACCTTAGGTCTTACAATAAAGACCATAAAATAGACCTGTAGTGATTTAGTTGTCTTCTGACAGAAGCAGCATCTGCCAGTCGTTCCCTCAGTTGCCATGGTAACCCCCTAGGATGGGGTGCACTTCAGAAAAATGCAACTTCTGGGCTAAATTGTGGGCTGGAGGGTGGCAGATGGATGGGATTCAGCTGCCTCAGAGGGTGGTACTCCACAGCCAGGCATTAAGATTTAGGAATCTACCCAGGTGGTCCATTTGGCACATCAGATGCAAAATTTAATTTAAGCCATCAATTTGTTCCCAGATTTGCTCACTGAGCCGTGAAACATGCACAGCTAGATGAATTCCCATGTAATCCAAGCCTGCCTGAAAGCCTCATGGATTGCCCTGAGCAAGGGACTTGATGAAGCCACAGCCCTTTCTCATGAGCAGCCAGCAGAGACAGGGAGGGCTTCCCATTTTGTTGGGAAGTTGAGCTGTTTGGCAGCCTGACACACACCCAGAGCCAAGCATTGGGGATCCAAACGCAGCTGTGAGCTGGAATTGATGTTGCTGGAGTCACTGCACCCCTCTCAAAACACAGGCAGCGTATTTCCTTACAGAAATGTTTGAAAACTGAACCTCCTTAGAATTTCCAGTTCGCAAAACAATTTGAAATGAAGAAAGGAGAGAAGAAACATCCTGTTCCAACATGGCACAGGACCATGTTTAACAAGAACATTTCTTGTAAGGGTTTGTCAGCCAGCTGGAGTGCACAGGACCTGAGGATCTGGAAACCTCCTGGATCTAGGAGCAGAAATCAGGAGAAAAACAAACCAGCCAACCAACCAAAGTAAGCAGCACCACAGGTGTAGCAAAAGTCAACTTAGTTTTTAACAATTACTGCTGTAGGTTGGGGGATTTTGTGAACCACATTTATCGTGGTTTCTTTATCCTGTGTGCAATGGTAAGTTCACTATAATAGATGTGTTGTTATATTAAATTAATTTTCCAAGATTGTTTTCAGAAACATGATATGCCTTGGTATCCTGTCCTGGTTTGAAAGACAGGTGTCTCCTAGGGAAGGCAGGGCCCTCCCTTGGAATGGAGAATGTAAATCCTCTCCCTCTGGATTAGTATAATTTTGAAATTAAGGGGCTCTCAGGCAAAGATATGGGGCTAGGAATAACAGTTCTTTACTAGTAAGTACAACAAGGCAAACAAAACTCCCAAAAATCAGAGGGGTTCCTCCTGCCCCATCTCTAGTACCCAGCCATCAAGTGCTTCTTTAGTAACTCACTGGGAAAAATTCCACAGGCAAGAAGTAAAACAAAAAACTCATCCCTCAACATATCCGAAATCTATGAACAACTTGTGTGTGCCACTTTTTCCTTCACTTCTCAGCTACCCTGTGCTTTCTACATGCAGCATTTCCTAGACTTTTCCTGATTTACTGGTATCTCATTGGATAACAGATTCATCATCTTTCAAAGGTAAAGAATTTACTTATGATAAACTAACTAGATTATGAACAATTCACTCCACACTTCCAAAAATGTAAATAAGTTTTAGACTGAGCAAACAAACATTCATTGGAGACAGATATTTCAATTCTTGCTCATATTTTCATTTTCTAAAGAGAAGAGGAAGCAAAAATTTTTCCCAAGCCTTTTTTTTTTTCTTCTTCCCTAAGAAATTTGACATTTCTAATTATGACAGAGCAAAGCAAAATGAAAATCTATTTCAAGAGATGAGTCTTCCTGTAAACAGTGCCTGGGCACTTCTGCCTCATCTCATTGCATTTAGGCTGTCAGATGAGCACAATAAATAACACGTCCTCTAACCTCTGTTTTGTTGTTCTTTTCTTCTCTTGAAATAATTGTCAGTTCTAGTCTTTGCCTGCATGTCACTGAAAGAGTTCCTAAATGACAAGTATAAGAGAGCCTTGGTTTAGCTGGAGATAATTTTAGCCTCTCTCTTTTGACAAAAATTGCATGGGCTAAATTTGGGCACTGTTTTCTTGCAGAAATATTATTTAATTTATCTTTTGTTTATTTTTAATATATTTAACAGCCCCACTTATTTACTTAAAGGTTTATTCAAGAGAGACAATAAGTGCAGGGTTTCTTTTTAACCAAAGTATCCAGCTATTCTACTAAGGAACATGATAAATGTTAGCAATTTCTAATACATTTTCCTGGCTTTACAAGAACATTAAAACCCCATCAGATTCAATTCACTTGCTGAAAAATTTAGACTGTGAAGAAGTTAATTCACTCTTTAGGGGAAAAAAAAAATATTTTTTTGTTTACTTGGAGAAAACCATAATGAACTTCAGAAACCTTTGAGCTGACTCCTCTTCCTTATATTCCATATGGAGTAGATGGATGAGCAGTGGAATCGTATCAGCAGCTTCCCCCAGCATCCTCTGGATCTGCCAAGTGTTACCTGTAATTTCTCTGAACTGAGGTTTTAAGAATGCCAGCTCCAAAATGGCACAACCAGGGAGGTCCCTTTGCTAATGGACAAAGCAAAGAGAACACAGGAGAGAGCAGAGAAGGGAAGAGTTAAAAGCAGCCCTTCCTCCAGGTGAGTGAACAAAAATGACCCCATAATAGCAGCAGCACAGGGAGGCTTCCCAGTTCTCCACATAATTCACTGGGCATCACCTTGAGCTCTGCCATTTTGAACAACACATGGTCTTGTTATGGCCAAAAAAATGCAGTTACCAGCTGAGAGATGCACTGCTTTTAAAGGTTGTGGGTTTGAGCTGTAAGGGATGGTGGGTTTAGGATGCTTCCATTTGTTCTGGGCTCCATTTCATCTGTTTGTGCAGTACAACCTGAAAAGTCCAGGATAAATGTGCCAGGTTTTTTCATTTATCAAGATCCTTGCTTGAGGGATGAGCACAGGGATCTTGAGTAGCTGAATCTGCAGATTCATCAATCTGCATTGAGTGTGTAGTAATCAAATTCTAGGCCTTTTTTATAGATTAATGTTCAATCCTTCAACCAATATATACATTGAAAGGAGCTCTTAAAAACCAGGACCTGAAATGAGAAATCAGCATTTCCATGGAAAGTGAAGAACACACCTGATTTCTTATTATATAACACAGGGGGGAGAAAAAAACCCCAAAATACACAACTCACTGTTTGCATGAGATAAGGTTTTTTCCTCCGTTCCACTTGAGAGATCATCAGTATTTTTCTAGCCAGTGGGAAATTATGCTGCTTGATGTTTCTGCTAAACTGCCAGCTTTTAAAGGCACAGGATCAGAATCCCACACCTAATCAAAACAAGTTTGGATACCCATTTTATGGTCATTTTTGTGAGTATGACTTGCTCATCTCTTGGGGCTAGTAGGAGACATGCTATTCTCTTACATTAAAGGATCACTTCCCCTTATGCTCAGGGTACAGCATTTCACTAAATCACTGAGAAACTGCATGTTTATTTCTATTTTTAGTAATTTCTAACTTCTATTCACTATATAATGATTTGTATATACATAATGATCTATCATCATGGAAGACAAATTCCTCAATACCATTTTCTCACATACTTCTACATTTATTGAAACTCTTCTACCTCAGCAGCAAGCAGACTTGATTTTTAATCCAAAGGGGGGATTATACTTATCAGTCCATATTTTTATTTACAAAGATGAAAAATTATGGCCTTTTTCTACTAGGATGTTTACAATAGCTGAATTCAGGGCTATTTTTCCTCTTGTTCATGAGATGAGCCTGGTTGGTTCCTTCTGCTGTAAAATGCATGTTTATGGTACTTGCATACCTGTGTGTTGTTTCTGGCCTGTTAAACATTGTCAGAAAGTCACTGTTAAATTATCTGTACTGCTGATCTGCACCAAGACATTCATATGATACAAGACATTCAGCAGAGATATGTTGATGTCAGCTGAATTTCAAATGCATTTTGGCTGGGTCCTTGCTGTTGTGCCATCATCTTGGGGCCATGGTAGTAGCAGAATCAGCAGTAAGTGGCTGGTTGGTGTCCAAATTTAGTCTTCTAATGATTTCTTCTTGAAGAAAAAAACAACAAAGCCCCCAACAAGACCTGTGGAAATTACAGTGGATAATTTGAGATACTGTTTCATGTTCCTTTCTTAGGACTTTCTTCATCCACTCCCAAGCAGAGTTGATACATTTTCTTTGATAGGGTTACATTTCAGTCAGAAAGCATTTCAGCCCTTACCTTTGGTATTCTCAACAGCCACGTTTCTTCTCACTTTCTTCTGCTATCTTTGCAGTAGCTGCAAAGCCAAGACTTGCTGAGTGAAGACAGTTTCCAGGTCTGGTCTTTGATGTGACCCTCTGGAGAACTCTGCTGCTGCCATCTGAGCTAACTCCTGTGCCACGGAATGTGGTCAGTGGAGCACCAAAAAATTACTTGTATGGAACTACTTGTGACTTGTTTCCTCTTCTCATTCTAGTTTCTTGTGGCTTGGAAGGAATGCTTTTAGAGATGTTAGTGTTTTCCTAACCTGGGTATCTTAAAGGATTTTAAAGCTTGAAGGTGCCAGCATAATCCTCCCACTCCAGGCCACAGAATTTCTCTTCAGTTTTTAGCCACTGGATCTTGCATGCATTTTTCTCTCAGATATAGACCCATGATGAATGGAAATCACATCTGTGCTGGAATGGTCTCGCTGCAATATTTGAATGGGTTTTTTTCTTCCAACACCTTCTGAAAGGGAGAAGTTGGTACTCTGAAGCTGGATGTGATACCCAGTGACAATGGCCATGAATTGGCACACCAATGCAATTACCTTCCTATTTCTGAGGACTAAAGGATCAACTCTAGATTTTTATAGACAATTAGCTTTTAGAATTGCTCTTTCATTACTTGCATTGGATAATGCATATTTTCTTCGGACAGCTGTAATAAGGTTTCAGAAGAAAATGGAATGAGACAATGCAATTATCATCCATGATTACTCCTTTTGTTCTTGTCTTAGTCAGCTCTTGGGGGGAGGGCTTCTTGTTTAGTGTTTCATAAATTACCTCCTGTTGTAATGGTTTTAATTCATTTTATGAATCAAAGTGGTGGATATGTCAGCAAAAAATAATTGGATTCCTAAAACAATGTATCAAACACAGAGGACAACTAATATGAAATGTATTGTGAGAGTCAAAGCTGGTAAACCCTGATAGGTAAGGAAATGCACACTTAAAAATAATAATTATGTACTGAAGGATGTAGATGAACACTGTCTTCACAGCAGGAGAAAAGCAAGATGAAGCACACATTGGGTTTATTGATATGTACATATAATGACTTTGCATTTTATACATGGTGCTCTTGGGAGACTCTTCAGTGCCTGCAGCATTTGATTCAAGCTTTCAGCAACTGGACTCTCAGATATCAAGAGTTTTACAGATGCTGTCATAAAGTTGGGAAATGAAAACACTGTGGTCTTGGCTGGCCAGTATGAAAAGGTACCAGATCACTGCAAGACTTTTCAAGCTACTGCCAAAATCAGCTACATCAAGAGCAGGGTTTTCTAAGCCTGTTCAATGACTGAGCCAGCTGGTCACCTCCCATCTCTGCTTTCAGTAAAATGGGTCCCCAGAGGGAACACACAGCTCTTTCAGTGTCACTAATGTTTTCTCCAGGAAAAATAATTTCATTCTTAAAAAATTCCAATGGACTTTGCTTATCATTTACAGAAATATTTTAACATAAAATTTTTATAATTGTTCGTTTCAAAATGACATCCCTTGTGTGGCTTGTTGTAGCTCCTAATAAATATTATTTTCTGGAGACTTACATGTCTCATTTCTCTCCAGATGACTGAAGCTAGCAAGAGCTCATAAACCACAGGAAAGCAGACCTGAAGAACATTTAATAATACAAATTACCTTCTTCAAGAATAATTAGGGAAGAAAACATATTCTTGTTAGAAGCTTGCAAAGATACTGAACAGCTTTGAATGAACTGGCAGCCAACTATGAGGTTGGCTGTGCAACAGAAGAAAGTAAACAGAATAGAAAGAAAAACATATCCAGTTAAAATTACTTGGATATGTTAGTTACTGACAGAGCAAGAGCATTTAAAAAGAAAAACAAGCAACAAAACAATACATTAAGGCAGCTTTTTCAAATTATACTAGTCCTTCCAACCCAAACACTGGGAAAAGTGAGGTGGTTGTTTAGTTTGTTTTGATTTTTAATTTAAAGGAAAGAACTGATCCCCAGCATCTCTGCCTAGAAGATGTGAAACATGAAGGCAGGTCATGATTATCTAGCCTTTTACTCTTGTTTGTTTGTTAAGAAGTTAGCAAATTCTGTTATCCTGAACTTCTGAGACAGTGAAACTGAAAATATTCTATCCAGATTAAATCTGGGTAAGAGTAACACTTTGTGATTAACTGAAATAAACAATGTTTACTTCATTGTTTACTTCATTACTTCAAAGTTTACTTAGTGTGATTCAATACAATGTACTTTAGTACTTCATGTATTTAATTGCTTTTGAGAAAGAAACCTGTCTTGGTTAAACAAGAACTGCAAAAAATTTGTAAACCTTAGTGCCAATGGAATAAAACTCTTTCTGTGAGTTTATTTCAATATAACATCTTACCTACCATTAGAGTATAACTCTCAAATTTGGAAATCCTCTCTGTCTTTGGCTAAACAAGGAGAAATCAATTAAGTTCTGGATGGTTTTGGGGATTTAAATCTGGGAGAAAGCTGGAGCTTGAGAGTGGGAGCTGGGAAAGAGGTATACAGGGTCATGTAAAGAAAGTCTGGGCAAGGGAGAAAGGAGTGCACAAGGGTTGTGCCTCTGTGAGAGGGAAGCTGTGTGGTTAAGAATAAGGCAGAAGGAATGCAAATGTATTTTTAGTTGAAATTAGAGCCACCTTTCTAAGTCTATGGCCAAATTATCCAGGCTCCTCTTACGTGAGGCACCAACTATCCTAGGGACTTAACCCCATGGTGACAGATGAGCCCAGCTAAAAAGCTCAGTCATGTGCTGTTAAATTTCAGTGTTGCACATGCACGAGTTTTTCTTGGTTTATACTATCTCCAAAAGAATCACATAAACTTGCAAAGATAATAGTAAAAAGCGTGTGATTTCTAGATTTCCCAAACCAAGGAGCTGTACAGGAATACTGAGATTTCTGTGGGCTGGGAATGTCAGCTGGGAGCAGGGGAGCCACTCAGCTGTGACACAGGGGAACTATTTTGAGCATGAAGAAGCTGATAGCTGTACAATGAATGGCAAGGAATTTGCAGGGTGGCTGTGGGTGAGAATTCCCATGCCTGTGGAGCAGGTGGAATATTGCTAAGCTGGTTGCAAACAGAATTTTGAACAAGTTACAGTAGTTTCAGAAAAAAGGATGTACTAAAATCACTGGCAAAGTTGGGGGCCTGTTTTTTTTTTTTTTTTTAACTCTTTGAGATTAGAGGATTTATGGCTCCATAGGGGGTGAGGAGACCGAACCTTGCTGGGCATGGCTCCTTCTCTAAATCAAAATACTTTTCCAACCTGACTTTGCAGGAGTTGAGCATGTTATCTCTGAGAAAACCTGATTGTTTTTTGATCTACATGCAGATAGTACAAACTTTGTTCTCCTTGTACTCCACCCAAGTATCCCTCATTTTAGTCCAAGCTACTGACTTGAACTTAGTACTGGATTCCTGCTATCTGCAGAAATAGCAGCAATATCCCTGTGGTTCAAAAAGTGACAAGGCAATTAATGAAACAATTGGTTAAGTTTTACAGGCCTCCCAAAGCCAGTGATCTCAGACTATATTCCACTCATACTGCAGGCAGCTTGGGCTAATTAGCAGGAATTTTGGTAGTCTGCTCACCTTCAGATTTTGTAGATCTTACTAGGTAAGTGTATCCAGGCTATGATAATAACACTTTTTAAAACCCTCTTAAAATACAGATTTGGCTGAAGAGCTGAACTTTAGGAATGGCTGCTCTTCTACCTTTACTATAGGTTTGCAGCCAGACACTTGCCTCTGTCATGGAACAGTTAATGGCTATGAATGATCTTGGGAAATATGAGAAGCAAGTAGGAGCATTGATACTGAGTGAAAAAAAAAAAAATCAGGAAGTTGCAAAAGTTTACATTTGTCAAGTTGTGAGGTGAATAGGATAAAAAGCCATCACTGATAGCCAGGGAAGCAGATATTCAAGAAAGTGGCAGAACAATCAGATAAAACAGCACCAGAGCTGTCTCCTTTCACTTAGCAGTCACTGTTGGAGGGTACTGAAGGAAATCCAGGACATGAGCTGTCAGAGAAGACGAGGTCCCATGAACTTGCCTGAGACATATGGAGACAGCTTGAGGAGACATGATCAATTTTGTTGTCACAGAGTCACCAGCTAATTTATTGCAAGTCAGAAAGGTAGAGTGTGAGGAAGGGCAATTTTTCCAAGATTAGAGAAGTAGAGCACTTGTAAGCAAAGAAAATGAACCAATTTAAAATCATGGAGAGAACATTAGGACATGGAAAGGTAGAGGGACAGTTTAAGTGCAAAATGGATTCCTTCCCTTAAGCTGTTGAAAAGACCAAGCTCTTAGCACAATGATATCTTTGTAGAAAACTGAATCTCCTGAAAACTGGGAACAACATCTACCAGATCACAAATGACTAGAAAATAACTGCTTTATGGGATTTCAAGAATAACTAACAATCCTCTCATATATAGATACTGGGATGGCCAAACTGTGAGATACTGGAACCTCCTCTGCTCTTCAAAACACAGGAAAACAAAAACCTGTGGGTTTTCTCAGAAGGAATAGAAATTCTGCCTCTTTTTCATGGTGATACTGTGGTATATGACCAGTCATTAATCAAATAAGAGGCACCAAAGTTCCCTTCAGGAGTTAAGTACACCTTAAAAAACAAACACTATCACCAACATGAGGACATGAAGAAAATCACTTGCTGCCTTCTACTCCAACAAAAATCGTGAGCCATTGTGTTTTATCTCTAAACTCAGTACTAAAGAAAATAGGAAGCAGGTTTGGCCTGAAATACTTGATTCTACTGGGCATGTAGGTACCTATTTAGTCAAAGTGTGCTTACATTTGTTCTCTTCCCTTTCTCCTTACAATGTTACCCAATCCACTGGGCTAAAGTAGAATTTTACATCTATTGTGAAATGAAAGCCAGCGGCCAAAACAGTGTTTTGGCTCTTTTAGGACATTTGAAAGCC
Source organism: Muscicapa striata striata (assembly GCA_030060385.1). Lineage (NCBI taxonomy): Eukaryota > Metazoa > Chordata > Aves > Passeriformes > Muscicapidae > Muscicapa > Muscicapa striata. The sequence continues at coordinate 1,695,345 of JAREIS010000058.1, read as the reverse complement.
TCCCACCATCACCAGAAAGGGTAAAATGGATTTTTGATGATCCTTTGCTTCTTCTCTTGAATTTTCACACAAGTAACAACTACCCTGTCTTCATTAAAAAAAAAAAAAAAAAAAAAAAAAAAAAAAGAGTTTTGTTTTGACACTGTGTAAGTCACACTGGAGATGATTCATGAGCTTTTACTTCAGCATGACTATTGTTGCATCTTGACCTATAGTTTCTATTTTAATTTAAATTCTCTTACCTGCATGGTACAAATCATCCCTTTGTCTTGTGTAAGATCTTTAAAAAGTGGGATATTTCAATGTAATGAAAATGCATTATTTTCAGCAATGACAAGGCAAATAATACCACCCCTACCTAATCCTTTTCTATACTTGGTAGGGTTTGCTGAGAGTTACAGCCTTTACTTGAGTAGCTCTGTTCTAGGCTGGAGAAGATGAAAGTGAGAAATTGTCTTGTAAAAACACATGTCCCCAAGAGAAAATTTAAGGGAAAGAGGATTTTCAAAGTGTAAACAAAAGTGTGAATCATTGCCAGTGGATGTTAAGCTTCATGGCTGCTTTTCACTTCAGTTTGCAAAGCTGCACTTTCAGGCTGACTTTAGGTGATTTACAGTTTTTCTAAACCCTACATTTTCCTCCTATGGATAAGGCTTCACATCAGAGTATAGCTGATCTAGAGTTAGTAAGGAAAAGTATTTAGCAGTAGTGATACAACTCCCTTCCTCACTCCTGCTGTAATAGTAATATTTATGTTAATAAAATGTCTTTTTCACACTGGTTTTACACAGGCTGGAGCTAAGATCCTGGCAGGATCAGGGAACTGACAACAGAAGGGCTGGAAACTCTATGGACACTAAGCAGTGAATGTTTTGCCCAATGCTCTCAACTACAAATACCCTAAAAAACACAAATTATGCATTTTCACTTAATGCTGCAGGAGAGAAGTAGCTTTTCAAACAGCTTTCCTTGCCCTATGCTGAAATCCCTGCAGGCTGCCCAGGGTTTAATAATTGACCCTGTCTCTCTGTTGTGTTGAATCGGATATGCTGGACTCTCTACACTGCCCTTTTCTCTACTGCTGAACACCTTGATCTGCAGCTTGAACAAAGAAAGAAGCAGAAGCAGCATTGTGAAAGGCAGAAAAGAGAGAAATGTTTTTTATTATTTTTTTTTCCATGAGACAATCAGAATCAGTTTCTATTTTCCCTGGCATTTCACAAATTGCAAAATGGAGCCCTGAGCTTCTTGCCTCTTGCTCAGAGCTCTGGGGGTGCAGCAGAAAGAGACTCCCGATGCACACGGGGATGCTCTCACCACACGCATTTCCACTGTGATTTTTTTTTTTACAAACACCTATAAATAAACCCGTCTCTGCCACCACTGGTGGGAGGCACCCGCACCCCCAGTAATCCATCAGTGCAAGTTCTGGGCTGTGTCTGTGAGACGCCGGCGGGGCTGGGAATCGCTGGGTGTGGATTGAGGCTGCTGATTTTAACTCCGGGTGTGTTGGAGACTCTGCCTGCCCTGGGGCTGGGAGATATCTCCTGCTGCCCGGGGCTGGTCAAGTGAGTTACACAGCCGTGTGCATTGATAACAGCTGCACCTTGTCCTCCCTGTGCTGAGAGCAGCTCCTTTGTTACAGGAAGAAAAAAAGAAAAATCATTTCAAAAATACTGGAAATGTTTCTTAGGTGCCGAATCCCTGAGCCTGTGAAACCCGGGGCTTTGCTACAGGTTTTAATCAACTCAGTGTTTATTCAAAAAGAGGCATAAAACCTTTAAAAATTATCCTTATTTTTCACTAGGACAAGTCTCTGTTAGCTCATAGTTCTGGAAATGTCTCAGCCAGAGTTTGCACGTACATTCCTCCATCAGAACAGTATTAATCACACTCCTGGCATCTCAGGGTGATGGAGTTACCTCTGTGTTTCCCAAGCATTTATTTTTCTTTCTCTTCATATTCTCCAAGTCCCCACACTATGGTGACCACCACAGGAATACACAGCAAATATTACCACCTTCCTTTCTGTGGGTCTAGAACAGCCTGTAATTTAATACTGTAGTTTAATACCACACTCCCTTGTAAAACAAAACTTTGTTTACTCTTGTTTTTTTACTCTTTTCCACTCTAGTGGAAAATCTTAAACACGACCACTCAGGACTAACAAAGTAGGAGGCAAGCAAAACAGCATTTCTTACCTGAAGAATTTTTGTACTTGACAACTTTTGGGGGCAAAATGCCTACTATGTTGGCCCTCAAATTATTTCCACATCAGCAAATCTGTAGTGCTTATTTCTGCCATATATATATTATGTATATATTGCTCCTGCTAGTGTTGGCAACAGGTGAAGGCCATTGCTGAGTCCCTAGAAATGCCTTGTGCTAAGGTGATCAGATTAAAAGTTAAAAAAAAAAAAGACATGGGCTGCAAGGAGCCTCCTCCCCTTGTTAACATGTTCTGCAGAGTGATGCCACCTGCATCAGGTCACAGATGTCAGTGCAGATGGCATGTCACCTTATGTAACCTGGCAGGGGCCACACGGAACCAGGACACCGTGTCTGGGTCAGCTTATACAACTGTGGAGGATGTGTTTGAGCCTGATGGCACAACCCAGCATCTGGGCTGGGGCCTCTGTCACCCCACGTGCAACGTGAATTACAAAGACTGGGAGAAACTGGGACCTCATGCAGTCAATAAATTAAAATAGATAAGCGTGTATTTCTGATACAAGCCACCTCAAGCAAATAAGGATGGAAACAAAGCACCAAAAACAGTGGTATGAGGTGGTGGCAGCAGCACGGTCAGGACAGGTACAGGGAGGGAGTGTTTATCCCTGCCCTGGGTAGGACAATGAGGAGCTCCCAGCTGCTGGCTCCTGTGGCTGCTGCTGCTCCAGGCTGTGGCAGGACTGAGAACTATGAACTAAAACGTTCTTAATGCACATAAAGGAAATAGGCTATTCCCAATACTGAATTATTTGGGGAGAGCGTGTGTGTGGGTGCTCATTTCTTACTAATGAATGCCTTCACCTTTTTCTAGTCTCATTTCCAGTAAGTCCGACTAAACTCCATTGGTTTCCCTACCTTCTTGTCACACCTTATGAAGCTACTATCTTTATTTCACTTTTAAATGACCTCCAGTGGTCTCTCACACCATAAAACACAGCGAGGATTACTGAAGGAATTAAGATTACAGTCACCAGAGCCTGTTTTATTCTTGTGCTAAGGGACTGGAAGTCAGTCTCTGTAAGGAACGTCAGGGAAGCTACTGTGAAGAACAGCAGGCTGCTGGACATGGGAGTGGGAACCTCTTGGATCATCTGGGATATTTGGCCAGCCTCACAATCACTTTTTTTCCCCCTTGCTGTTGCCCCCTTGCTTTTTATCATTTTTTAGTTATTGCTCACTGGCCTCCCGTCCCCCCTTCCTCAGCCGCGCTCCCTCAGGCGCGCAGCGGGGCCGCCCTCCCGTCCCGCGGGTTCCCACCCGCGCCGGCCATTCCCTCTCCTCCTGCCCTTCCTCAGCCCTTCTCGCCCCTCTCCAGCCTGCCCAGCGGAGCGGCGGACGGGACGGGCCTCCCTCCGCCCTCACGCTGCGGTCCCGGAGGGAGCTGCGGGCAGCCCGCGGCGCTGAGGGCGGGCGGCGGGCGCTGCCATCTCGCGGCCGCGCGCGGGGAGCGGCCGCCATGTCGGCCTGAGGGCGCCCGTGTGGAGACGCCCGCGGTTTAGCACAAAAGCATTGCAAAATGTGGAAAGTGTAAAAATTTTCTAGCGAAGGGATGCTCGTTGATGTTTGATCTTTGTATACTTTCAAGCCTGCTCAATAATGAGGTTTAATCCGTGAAACAGAGCGGCCAACAAGCGCCAAGTGATGCGCAGGTTAGAAATTGAATTGTTCTTGAACAGCCTTGTTTAGGTTTAGGGCTCGGCGTGTTTTAATGCTCTGAGGTGTAGGGGGAGGTTAACAAAGCTCGGAAGGACAGCGGACACACAGAATGCAGAACTTACAGGCACACTTGAGACACTTGGCAGAACCCACAAGATAAGGAAAAACCCAATAAAGCCAACTCGGCGATTGTGCTGAAATCAGATCAAGCTGGGTAAAAGGTAATCCCGGCAGGGGCAGATCTGAAACTGACTCAGGGACCACCGGCCCAAAAGAAGGGAAACACTGAGCACATGGACTAATTAATAAGAGATCTGTGCTACTTGTACCCAGTAAACACTAATTCCTTTGTTTGCTAACGTGCATAAACACCGGGAAGTTTTGATAGTCTGGGTGCTTGATTTGTGGAATGCCTGGTAGCATCTTGCATGGCCCTGAAGTCCACACCAATGTCTCTCAGTGTATAATCATTGGGGTGTTGCACACCGAGTAGTGAATTTGATTTTTGTCGACAACAAAGGGGTTTGTGAAATAGTGAGCAGCCCTGAGGCTTTTCCCCCACAAAAATGAAAGGGGGACAAAAGGAGAGTCAGTCTGTCTTGAGTCCTTTGTTGGCGCCCAGGGATAAGGAGGCAGAGCTGGAAGACCTGTCACTTTGGATTTCTCTTGGTGACTTTTTTTGTCTTACAGAATCCATGCTGACACACTTCAGAATCCCCCTCAGCTTTTCCTGCATCTGAAGGCAATTACCAGGATAATCAGGATTTCTGCACCACGGTGATCTTGCAGTGCAGGTGCTCCATTTTTTGGGGGATCTCTGCTGTACTTAACGTATTTTTTAAGGATGGAACATGGTAGCCAGCATACCTGTATTTTATCTCCCAGCCCAGACATTTGTAGGGCATTATCTTTATGTTAACAGGAGCACAAGAGCTTGGGCAAGTGTTGGAGCTTCAGGAAGAAATTCTTCCATGTGAGCGTGGGGACCACACTGGAACAGGTTGCCCAGAGAATCTGGGCTGATACTCCATCCTGGAAGTGCTCAAGGCCAGGTTGGATGGGGTTTTGAAAACCTGTTCTAGTGGGAGAAGTCTCTGCCCATGGCAGGGGGCTTGGAATCAGATTGTCTTTAAGGTCACTTTCAACCTGAATCATTCAGTGATTTTATCAGCAAATTTCCAACCAAACTTCTCTGCTGTTGTTCCATCACTTAGTTTCTCTCTACTTCAAGATTTTAACATGAATTGTTCAGATGTTTATTGATTTAGAACTGCATTATTTTGTCAGCCACTAGGAAAAGAGAAGTTGTAAAGCCTTAGAAAACCCAAATACACTTACCTCCTCTTAAATCTCAAATATATGTAAACTTAAATATATATTTACTTAAGACTACAATTCATGCAGTAAAAATTGGCTTCCCAGTTTGAAATGAGCACCTGCTCTGTGATGCTAACATATGTTTCTTTGGAAGATATCAATGGGAAAGAAAACCCTGGAAAACAGCCACTGAGAGTTGTGCCTGATGGCTTTTGAAGCTGTTTTGCGACCTGTAGAGATCAGACTTCAGTCAATAAATCTGTCTCTATTTTTACTGTAGGATGAAGAAAGTTTGCAGTGCCAAAGCTGAAAGGCACATTTTTTCCCCACTATTCAACAATTTTTTTTCTCCTCATGTTCATTAGTGACAGAAAAGGAGCTTTGTAGAGATGCAGTGCATTTCATAAATGAGTTCCCATCGGAGATATATTGTTGACTCCTGGACAGCAAACAGGGAATGCTGGAGAAAACACTTAATTCACATCAACTTGGCAGCAAGGAAAGAGAAAACACACTTGCTGAATTGTTTTGTTTCAGTCTGTGGAGGGAGATGAGCCAAAAGAAATTCAGGTAGCAGTTAGGATCCGACTGGTAACCATTGATGAGACTGTGCTATTGGCCAGACAGCCAAGGAAATCAGGGAAAAAAATAATCTCATGCAGTGTATTTTGATTTTTGGATTGAAGCACAGTGTTGAGGCCATACATATGGCAAAGTAGCCTTCTTCTTGGGGATACACTGTGCTGCTGAAAACACTCGCTTTCTGAGAATTGCTCAGGCTTAAGGGTCAGCCCCTTGATCCTCCCTGACTTGGGAAAGAGGCTAAAAGATTCTTTTTTAAAAAAAAATTAAATCCTACAGAAATAAAGAAACAAACTGTAGAAACTGCTCCTGGAAAAAAATGGGCATGCATGCAGGAGTATGGTAGCTGTATCCCATGCCTATGGTCAGCATGAGGTGGCAGAAAGGCAAAGTTTTCTACCACTGAGGCTGTGAGAAGTGTAAATCTGGGAAAAATGTGGCTGCTTGTTTGTCAGAGATTACCCTCAAGATGCAGATGTTCCTCAACCAGAGGAAGCAAAACTGATTGTTCTACTTTTAAGGTTGTTGCTGTAGGAGCTAAATAAAGGGATCCAGGGTTGAAATTAATTTAGTGATTGTTCTATCCAGGGCAGAATGAAGAAGGGGAAAGAATCCCTGATTCAGAGGCTCTGGAAATGTGGAATGCAGAGTTAGGGGAAGTGTGTGGTTTTTCTTTGTTTCTCTTGTCACTCTTTCAAACCAAAATCTGATTGTACAAAGCAAGTGTATAGCCCACACAGCTCCAGAGAAAGAGAAGCCCGAGTTTTCTAAATTGAAGGAAAATCAGAAAAGACTCTTGTACCAAACAGTCACCTGTTCAAGCCTGGTATTTAGAGGCTGTTTTATATGGGAAAATATACACCTGCCTTTGGTGGATTATAGTCTTGTAAGGATCCCACACTACAGTTTTAAAACACTCCTTTGGATGAATAGGCAGTGGGCAAAGACAGTAAGAAACTGGACAAGTCTCACAAGTGGAATTTGGTCTCCAGTCTTTGGCCATTTTAGTGGAAACTGTCCAGCTCTGCTCTCAAAAGCTGCAAACTTTGTACAGCTCCCATGCCCTGTTTGTGACCCAAGGAGACCTCATATCACATGACAACTATGTTCAGGAAATTGTTTAGGTGACCTTTACTTTTTAATGAACTGCCCTTTACCTTAGTGAAAAATATGACAAGAAAAGGCACTTGCTCTGTTCTGACATCTGCAAACTGGAATCATAATTCCCAGTCTCTGCTTTCCTCCCACTTCATCCTGTTGGGAAATGTGAATGGGTATCTTAATTCTGGAAACTTGGTTTGTCATTTGTGTTAATATAAGCAGGACAAACTGTCCTTAATTCTAACATTAATTATGTAACTCACCATGATATAAATGGTAAGTGCTCTGCACTGAGTCTGTTGCCATAGAAAAGCAAAATGCTGCCTACTCCTGTGCTGCTGTGTTGCATTCACACTCTCAGAGTCATGTATGTGGTTAATCTGCTCTCTGTGATTTGCTGTTTGTTTGTAAGAAGTGAGTGCCTCTTAGGGGACTTATTAATGTTTTCTTCCTTGTATTTCATTCTCTAGGAGAATAAAAAAATACTTGCCATGTAGACCTACACTCCCCATTCCAGATTGCATTTCTTCTCTTCTCACTGCATCTAATGTACAGACTGAAAAGTGCTAATGTGCTGTGGTTTTTCATCTCCATATGTTTAAAATGGCCTTTAGATGGGACCAGATTTTCTGCAAAATTCCAGCCTCTGAAGCATTTCTTCATCCCTGGTATTCTTCTGTTCTTGTTTTTATAGTAGCTTGTCAATCTGCTTTGCTCTGTGATCTATAGTGGAGAGGGGTCTGTAGCTCCAGATTGCAGTTACCAGAAGGGATGTTTTATTTTGCTGACTAAAAGAAGACATCTCACTTTCTGAAACCAGGTGGTTTGTTCACCTTTGCTGCTTTTCCCTGCTTGCTTGTTTGCAAACTGTTCCAATGAGCTGATGCACTGTTACCATGTGCTGGGTTTTGTCCCAGGAAGATAAGCATGGCAAACTTTTAAGAGGCTACAGATAATTTTAAAGAAATAATTTTACTGATAGCAAAGAGACAGTGCTCTGTATTTAAGCACAAGAACTGATCAGGAACTTGCCCAATACAAGCCAAGTGTATTACCTTGTTTTTATTCTTCTCCGTAGAGGGATCTTTTGGGAATTTATTACTGACAAATGCTTAGGAGATTAACCTGTTTTTCTTAATGGTAATTTATAGTGATATTATAATCTGCTCTGTGTAATGCTCCCTTTCCCAGAGAAAATGAAAACAGATGTAGCATGAAGAAACCGTCTTGCTGTGGGTTTGCCCTCACTGATATTTACTCTCATCAGTAGAAGTGTTTTTGATTTCCCTTTGCAGGAGAGGACACCCCTCCACGTGTGTGGGCTAGACTGTTTCTGGACATATGCCATAGGATAGAGGGGTAGTGCTTAGCATGCAGGCCTTTCTTCTCTCTCTCTTTTTTTGTTTTTTAATTTTTTTTTTTTTCATTTTAATTTTTTTGTTTGTTTGACTAGAGCTGATTTTAGCAGGGGTAGTCAAAGGAGCATTCAGCATGTTTTGGAAACCCTCCATGGAGCAGTCTTTTCAGCAGCACAGCTTAGTGGTGAAGTTGCTGTTACAGCCAGGAGTAATAGAGCAGCGGGGTGCTGATAGCTCAATGAAAACAGCCTCTAATTTCCTGTGTCTCTGTCAAAGACTCCCCTCTCCTGGAGGGAGGGGCAGCCATGTGCAGCTTGGCCAGGGACATGCCAGTGATTCTGCAAAGCCAGATGTCTGGAGCAGCACTTCAATAAATCAACAAAGCAATTTTTACTTATTTATTTCTCATAGACTGCTTTGAGTTCCTTGAGGTCAGCACACAAAATCTTCGCGTTTGTGCATTAGCATGACATGATGTAACCACAGGTCCCCTACAGAGCTCTTGGTGGATAAACCTGAGCACCCAGAACATCTCTCTCTCCCCATTCCGTGTCTCCTGCTTAGTGGGGATAACAGCCAGTGGTTTCAGCTAAGGATTACATTAATATCCAAAACACAGCTTTCTCCACAGTATCTGGAAACAATGGGAACTAGAATTAGCAGGGAAGACAGGATTTGAATATTGTGTTCTTTTATAGCTGAGGAAAATACTGGAAATGAGTTAACTCTGATGGATGTGCAGGTACCTGCAGATACATGCAGAGATGTGGTATCTTTATCACACAGCTTGCAGTGTAGTTTGCTTTTTATTTCATTTGCTGCTACTCTTGGGCCTGTGTTTGGGTGGGAAAGAAGAGGATCCAAAGGCTCTTGGATTTTTTTCTTACATGTAATTTAATCAGTGGGCTAAGACTTTGATATATGTAGCTTGGGTGACACCAGGGAACTTAACCAGACTGACTCAGGAACTTGTATTTATCTCCACCTAATTAATTTAGTTCAACCTTCTGTTGAGCAGGTAGAGCAGGCTAAATGAAATAAAGATAAAATTAAGGTGGGTGGAAGGATACTGGATCTTAGACATGCACATACCTTGTGAATTTAGGGTGAATTAAATAGCCACAGAGTTTAGTGAAAAGAAGAAGAAAAAAGCAGAGGGGGGAAAATTGAATTTTCTGGTAATGAAAACAGGAGTTCATTGTTAGTTTGGGCTTGTACTGGGATATTGTTCTGTTCAGAAGAAAGTGTGTGTGTGCTGACAAAATGCTGGCGGCTGATGGAGCCAGAATTGATGTTAATGATTGGGAAGACAGGGCAATGTAGCCAGTTAACAGAAGAGCTTGATCCGTGCAGAAGATGATTTTGAGCAAATACACACATATATAGAAAGCAAGATTAATTTAGAGACCTTTGTCATTAAAGCAGATTTTTGTATGGTTTTGTGTGGGATTTAAGGGGGATTAAATGTTTGACATCACTTTGCCGGCACAGGCTATGTTGAAGAGGTTACTGAGCGGGTGATGGAGAATTTAAAAACGCGCCTTTGCTGAAAGTGAGGCAGCAATGGATCAGAGGAAAGCAGCCTGGCCAGGCAAACTGTCCTGCCTACCACAGTGCTGAAAACAATGGACAGCAGATGCTGCAGGGATGTAGAGCTGAGGGAATATTTATGATTTGCCAAAATACGAGGGGAACTCGGCAAGGACATCAGAACTGGGATGCCCCTGTCTTCTCTCTTCAGGGGTGCCTTGCTGCACGTGCATCTTTTGTCTGCTATGCTGTTTCTAAATGGTAAAAACACTTAAAAATAAGAAGTCAGCAAGGTGGATTGGGTGATCAGGTGCATTTCTCTTTTGGAAGAGATGGTCCTGGTCATGAAACTTCTGTTCCTCACCTGCTTATGGCAAACAGCAGTGCTACACAGTTCTCACAGTCAGCATCACCGTCTTCATCGTCGGCAACAAATGTCATTCTTAAGAAAACATAACAGGTAAGAAATAGACTTTATCTGTCTCTCTTCATCTGGTAAACTTCATGCTGTCAGTCACCTTTCAACACACCCTTTTGGTTCACTGTCCTGTTTTTCCAGTCTCTGGATTGATTGTATGCGTAGTATTGATAGGATGTTCCCAAAACAGAAATGATGAAGTATTAATTTCTCATAATCAGACCTTTCACATTGTGATTTTATGAATGCCTCATAAATATGCAGTTATGTACCCACCCAGACCCACACACAGCTCTTTTACCTGGTGTGATACAAGGCTACCAGACTAGTGCTGTGATATTTCAAGTGTTTTTGCCCTGTAACTCCCTCACAAGAAGCAGAAGTTCATTCCAGAATTCTATGCTAATGTTACAAAGGGACTTCCATTACCTAAGCAGCAGAGTAGCTGCACTATAAAGCTACAGAAAACTTTTTTTATGGCACTAAACTTGGTGAATGACACCTTATTTGTAGTGATGACACGGGGTGTTCCCTTTCTGGAATATACTTAATGCTTTCAGACGTTGAAGATTATTTCTGTTCTTGGCCTTTCAATCAAGTAGCTGGTTGAAAATAAATAATGATAGAAAGGTCTGTACCTGTAAATTTCTGGGCAAAGTGTCAGGGCTTTCTCCTAGGAAGGCAGTTCAGATCTGCCATGTGAAGTCTCAACCTGTTTCTAGATTAATCTAATACTATGTGAACAGACCAATGGCTGCCAGTGGTAACCCAAGAAAAATTCCTCTTTCTTGGGAATAACTAGCTCCATTTAAAGAAGGAGAAGTGATACAACTGTTAGATTTTAAAATATGCTTGACCCCATACTAAAATGAGCAGATGAGCTCATAGCTTATTTGTACAATATCACATTTTGAAGAAACGTAACATAAGCAGACTCCTCTGATGTGTTTAAGCTGGTTTGTTTTTGGTTTTTTTTTTTCCACTCAAGTTGCATGCTTTGCAGTAGGTGTACAGCTGTTTACCTCCTGTATAATTTCTCATGCAATCATCCAGCAGTGAAATATCTCTGGAACCCTCCATGTCTTGAAAAAATCCTGTTTAGCAGTGCAGGGTAGCAGATGACACAACGGAGGTGCCATTTTACTCAGGACTTCTGGGTTTCTGTTCAAAGTTATGGGTCCAAGTTTGGTGCAAGCCAAAAATCCCATGAAAAGAACGGCTATTCAGCAGGCTATTTCAAACAGTCTGAATGCTGGTGCACAATTATTTATAATAACAAAGGAAAATAAACAGATCTAGCCCCAGTATCAACATAAGATTTCATCTAGTGCTTTGCCAGGAAGCAGTTAAGAATCAAATGGAAACAGAATAAAATACCTTGTTAGTGGTAGTGGCAAGGAGAGTCTTTTTTAAGCTCATCTAGTACGCTTTTGTCTGTTGTAAGAGGGTGTTTGCATATGCTGCTGCTGTTTGCTTTTATTCTGTTCTCCCTTTAGCTGAGAGCAGTTGCTTCATCATTGACATAAAAAATCACAAAGCAGGAGGGAAACCTGGTGGTAGGAGACAGGAAATTTTGTGGCATCCTGATGAACATCCTCTTGCAACACCAGTGTTAGCACAGTGTCCTCTCCATCATCACAGATCTTTACTGGTATGTGCAAATGGATCCACATGGCAGTCCTGTGACAGACACAAGTGTGTTATCAGAAGGGAAGAATAGGAACAAGGAGGAATCCAGCTGCTGCTGCCTGGTGTGGCAGTTAGCTTTACACAAGGCAAGCTTTGGCATCCCACATCCTCATTTCCAAAATCCTGGTGATTTTGAACTGGGAAGAAGACTGCAAAATCTGAGCTACAGAGGATCCCAAAGCTTAACAGCAGCAAATCAGCTTTTATCTGCCAAGGATCCAAATGTGTTTAATTTCTCTTTGTTTCATTCTCTGCTTTTGTTCTAAAGGCTGCATTATCCTCCAGTACATTGCATCAGGGTCTGACTTTTCACCAGCATCTTTTTCTTTCTGGGGAGCAATCTTTCAGCCAGCACTAGGGTTATTAGGGACACAGTTGACAGATGGCCTTGGTAAATGGGTGGCCTTTTAAAAAGAATCCCTTGTGAAAATGTTACTTAACCTACAAGTTCCACTGTTTTAATAGAGTAACCCAATTCTCCCTCCAAAGCTGTTTGTCTGCATTCTCCTGCAAAGAAGATTTTAAAGCATTAACCAAAAGTACATGAGAAAGCGATTATTCTCATGGTCCATTTCCTACAGCAAAGAACAAAACATTTGATTGTCAAAATATTAGTTTTTTGGACAGTACATATTGCTGATGTTGCTGAACAATTAGAAATACATTTTCATGTGTATGAGAGAGAACTGTGCATTTTTCATTATTTAATTTATCTGGACTTCAAGGCTCAATGAATGTATTAAAACATTTAAGAGGTCACACTGCTGGATTACCCCACAGACTCCCCTTGGAATAAGACTTCTGTAACTTTTACCTTTTGGATACCTTTGATTTAGTAGTAGCCAGAGTATCTTGGGAACATAATAGTGGGAAGAAACTTACAGCTATCACATCCACGGTATTCATTTCATAAAAGGCACTTCAATAGTATTCTTCTCATAAAATTACCTAGTTTCATTCTAAATATGAAAGGATGGTAGGGAAAAAACCTCTTTCTCTAGTTTCCTTTTACCATATCATCAGCAGAGCTCAAAAACAGAAGAACAGCTAAGCAGGATCTTTCCAGGGATCCCTGTATTAATCTGAGTTTGTAACAAGGGGTTGCAAGCACAAGCTTGGATCAATAAGAACAGGACAAATAAGATATTTTCCTCTAATTTTTGCAGGTGTCGCAAGTCACCAAATTTCCTCCAGCAGCATCCTGTGTTGGATGTAATTTCTGCTGATTTAGTGATCTTAAGTGGATTTCTTTTCCATGAACTTGTCTGATTCCTTCTTGAACCAGCATAAACTTTTGATAGCCTGTTAAAGAAAACCAGAGGGGAAACGAACCACATCAATCCCACTCATGCCATTGGTTTATGGAGCTACACTGATGACATTAAGTGATTAAATGCTTTAACCAAAAATTATCTAAGTACCTTTGAGCAGACCTTTGACCTTTCATTCACTAATGGTTTTCAAGGCTAGGTAGGAGCAGCTAAATTTGTCTTTAAAAGCCTGACACATCTTTGTCCATTGTTAATTACTTATGAATAAGCTGCTTTGGTTTTGTAGGCAGTGACTAACTGCTCTTTGAGATCTCTGGCAAATTCCAAGCTCCATGCAATAGTGTTGGCTAGGGAAGTGTCAAAACAGTATTCCTTACTCTTTTTCAGCCAAAATTTAGTGCTCCCATTCATTTAATATAGAAGTACCAACAAGAATGAATTCCCTATGTGATGTCAAATCTTCAAGTGCTTTTGATGACCTCTTTTGGAATGTAATTATAGATTGCATTATTTAATTTACATAATGTAAACCCTTGCCTGAAATACAGCTGTGGAAAGCACAGCTATGAGTGGAAGCAGTAGTTTCTTGATCATGTGCCTCACTGAGACCAATAAATTTTTATCATTGCCCAGGTCTACACCAATACCAGAGTTCTCTTTGTTGCTACTACCACAGATAGGAAAAGAGACATTTCCTGTCCTTGGGTGCATCTGTCTTCTAGTGGTTTCACAAAAATGTCTTTGCCAAAAGGGCTATCAAGTCCTGGAACAGGCTATCCATGGAAGGGATTGATTCACTCACCATTCCTAGAGGTGTTTAAAAGATGTGTAGATGTAGCACTTAGGGACATGGTTTAGTGGTAAACTTGACAGGGCTGGGTTAATGGTTGGACTCAATGATCTTAAAGGTCTTTTCCAACCTAAATGCTTCTGGGATTCTGTGTGGGCTTTTCCTCTCAAGCACAGCCTGACATCTGCCATGCCATGAATGTGCAGAATCCATGGCTCTATTCAGGTCCCTAGACCATGGTGTGCTGCTGAAAGCTGCACAATCAAGAGGCCTCTGAAATATAATCTGGGTTTTTGCTGTGCTTCTGTTGATGCCTTTTTCTGGCCTTAGAAAATTGGTAGTCAGACACAGTTAAGGGATAAAGGTTTTTTACCTCAGTATTTTAATAAGGATCCTTATTGGTGCACCACTTTGCCAAGGTGGAATGTGCTGCAATGCACCCACACAATGGATTGTGTATACAATTTATAGACCTTACAAATGAGCATATCTAACAAGGATGCCCCAATGGGAGGCCTGGATGAATGGTGTGATATTCCCATCCATGGAATTCCCCCCTGGATTGGCCAAATCTCTAGTCTATAGGATATGTTCTAGAGGAGGCCTTTGTTTCTCAAGATAATTTAGGGTTTTCCAGCCTCCTGCTATGAGGCCTTTAGGATATTTGGCCTAACAAATATTAGGGCTATGCTAAATTATCAGACTTAAGGAATTACAAGTATGCATGCTAAGAATACTAAGGATACATAAACGTTAAACAAAAGGTATATAAAAGACAAGATAAAAATCATTTTGACATCATTTTTTTTTTCCTTATAGAGACTAACAAGACTCTGCTTTGTCTAGTCTCTATATTCCAAATACTTTTCAGGAGAGCAAGAATCTGTTCAGCATGCTTAAGCTCATTACCTTGAGCAGTTAGCAGGCCACACTCCTTCCAAATAGCTTTGTGATTTAAAAGCCCATAAGATCTCTTCCCAGTGGCTTATTAAGTAGAAAATTCCTGCCCTGGTAGCTTAAGTTTTGCCTTTCTTGTCCAGAGGAAGTCTTCCTCAGTCACAGACTTGTTTCTAGTGAGAAGTTGTAATAGATGAATCAGTTCCAGCCTGCTTCTTCCAGTGAAATCCCTGGAGCATCTAACAGGCATTTTCCTTGGCACATCAGATGACAAATAACCTCATGCTTCCCAACTGTATTAGCTGTGCCATGGCATTCTGAACATAATTCATCATTTTCTCCTCTCCTGGATCCCAAGCAGCAGAATTTCCTCATGTAGAACATTGCAGCTGTTCAGAATGTTACCCATTCTACCCTGATGCAGGCTTGCTCTGTGGTGATTTTAATTCTCTGAAGCGTGGGCTTTCATTTCACCATCCACATGATTTTCATACTTAGAAAACTGAAGTCTGTATTTGAAATGCTTCATGGACCTTCTGATTGCCCTGGTAATTTGATTCAGACAGCAGTGCCAGAGACATTCAGTACTAAGGTAAATTAGTTTGTTCAAGACCAAAAATTCTGAGTAGCCCAGCAGCCACCTCATCATTCCTGTACTGTAAAAGTAGTTTCTTGGGCTTCTTTATTAAGGAAAAAAGGGGGGAAGGAGAAAAATAAGTAAATAGAGGCATACACCTTATCCTAAGGTATTCTATACCTTGCCTTAAGCAGTGTTTGACTACAAGGCAAATTTTCAGAACACATTTCTATCATTCAGTCTAAAATAATAATTAGAGTTGCTTGCAGCAAAGTCCCAGAGAATCACAGAAGGCATGAAAGAAATTGTGTCTAGGGAGAGTCCTTTGCCTGTGGCAAAGTAGCTGTATTCAAGTCATTCCTGCAAATAAATGTCTGACCTATTCTAAAATAGCCTGAGTGAAAGGAGTCTCAAAACTGCCCAAGCAATACTTTCCCATGTTTCACTGTTCTCACCATGAGAACACTTCTGTGAGAAAGGTGTTCCTAATGTGCACAATAGAACATAAAATCATGAGATCATCTCCTTCCAACCCCCCTACCATGGGCAGGGACAGGTTCCACTAGACCAGGTTTCTCAAACCCCATCCATCCTGGCCTTGAACACTTCCAGGGAATGGACATCCACAGATTCTCTGGGCAACCTGTGCCAGGGCCTCACCACCCTCACAGGGAAGAATTTCTTCCTTAATATCCAATCTAAACCTACTCTCTTTCCACTTAAATCCAGTGTCTCTACAGTGTCTAGATCCAGGATCATCCTTTCTCAGTCCTAAAAAAATTATTGACTCATTTGAGCTCCTAGGAAAAAACCCCATATTTATAATAAAAGGAATAATAGTCTTTGTAGTACGGATAATGTATGAAGTGGTTAAACCATGGATATGTGGTTTTATTTCCAAGTTTGGTTTGCAAGTGTTTATGTGAAAAATATCTTCAAACAGCTCCATTCTTTTGTATGATGATAGATACAGTCTCTGAGGAGAACAGAAGAGGATCTAGTAGTTCTTCCTGGAACTTCTTATAAATAATTTGTGTTCTTCATGGGTATGGGCACCCTCATGCCTCATTTCCCAACTTTTCTCAATATATCTTTCTCCAGCTTTACTAGCACAGTTGTTACCCTTAAAATTCCAGATTCGTCTGTCCAGTATTCCCAGGTCCCTATTTCATTTGACTAGCACTGCAAATGTCAGGGCAGAAGAAATAAACAAAGTTTCTCACTTTTTTTTTTTCTTTTTAACATAGCAAACGAGAAATTAAAATGAGGAAACTTGACAGCACAAAGGTCCGACCACTTAAAACTGAGCAGCTTCTTCACATAGAGGACCATGACTTTGCACTGAGACCTGGATTTGGAGGTAAGCAGCACATGCCTGCACTGTGCTGGTTAAGAGTTTATCCTCTCTCTGGAAGTTTCCTTGAACTTTGTCACTTCAAATGGAATGACAGACTTCATGGCAGCACACTTCAGTTGTTCTTCAGGAAATAAAGAAAGAAGAAATACAGAAATAGTCAAAGACAAGAGGCTTCTCTGTGTTTAATGTATCAATAGGAGAAACTGTTCAAATTGTCTGCTTTACAGAACTAAGTAAAAAAATAGTATTAGAATAAGGTTCTTTGAGATTGAGGTTCTGATAATTAAGGTAACCCTGTAAACTGCACAGTCTAGTAGCAATTAGCAAATTATGTAGTCATCAGATTTGTTTTGAGAGATTGAAATGATCCATCAGTTCCTAAATCTGTTTGCTGTGTACAAAATTAAAAAAAAAAACCCTACCCATAGGCCTTCAGGTTATTATCGTGTTGTTTCTGTATTGTTGGGCACTATGATGATTATTTGTTCATTTAACTAAATTGCATCTGGATCAAGGGAGTATTCAATGGCATGTTCACAGTTCAGTTTCAGTTTTGACTCTCCTTCATGGAAGGGAAAATGAGAAAGCTGCCCCACTAATAAGCTTTGTCTGAGCCTTTGCGTCACCAGTTCCCTTTCCATGATTCATGAAAAGAGACTGGGCTGCTCTGGATTATGAGGCCAAAATAAAATGTATGAGGACCAATAATCAGTTTTGTAGACAGACACAGATTTGGGAGGCAAGCTGAGGTCTGGGGAGCTGCTCTTGTTGACAACAGCTGCTGGGATCTGGGGCCTGCTGATGGGACCTAGAGGGAGAATGGGTAAGGAAAGCATCTTTGGGTGCACTGGGAGAATGGGAAAGGGTTTCTTGTTACCATAGAAATGATGTCTTGTCAGACACCAAAAACCTTGCCTGATGTTGAACAATAGTCAAGATACAGTCTGTTTCTTGGCAACAGAAATTCAGATTACCTCTTGCCTATTACCTGTCTTGTCTTATATCTCTAATGTCTAATCTGGACATCTTCTTGTTACCTCGCAAGGAATTTAAATTTTTCAAAGTGTCACCTCAGAAAGGAGGTAGCATTTCCATGAAAGCAGAGAGTGGTTTGTGATGTCCTTTATTGCTGGATCATCCCAGAAAACAGTACTGGTGATGTACATAAAAGCAGCTTTGAAAACCTGTGGTCTGGCAGTTGTCATTTTCCACAGGCAGTGAGGATTTTTTACACCCAGGCTTTTTCTACTTGTCCTTTTTTTTTGTAGATGACTCGTCACAGAGCCCATTCAGTTCCTCTTGAAGCCAGCTGTAGTTTTTCCACTGACTTCACTGCACAAGTCCCTCACTCATCACATTGCCCTGAGTGTGATTTCAACTGTACTCCTGTCTTTCAGAAATAGCTTTCAGCTATTTCTGAGAGTGCCTCAGCTCTGCTTCTCCTCTATTACCCACATTCCACAGTGGCATTGGAAGCACCTTTTTCTTCATGCACTTCCAAATTTTCAGAATTCCCTTAATGTAAGGAATGTGAATCTGTCAGACTAAAACAGATCCACTGGCATTTTTACAGCACAGAGAGAAGAAAAGTCACAGTGAAATGAGTGTCAATCCCACATTTATACTCCAGAGTTCCTGTTTTACCATTGATTTCAGTGGTGTTGCAGTAGTAAGGAATGCTTTGGCATTCATAAGGCAGCAGAAGAGATTTAACACACAATTGTGACCTCATCAGTGGACAAATTTCTCTCCTGAAACATGAATCTGAATAACATCCTCATGATTATTTAATGACATTTATTTTATTTTATTTATTTATTTACTTATTTATGACACCTAATTTGATTATTAGGTGTGCAGCAGGAGGAAACTTACCTAGACCAGAGGGAGAAATTAGAGTTTATCATTGCTACAGTCATTGCCACAGCAGTTACAACATAACCCTGCATTGGGACCTACAGCACTGTGGCTTTGTGAAGTTAACAGAGGTGAAATTTTGGGTTTGTTTTCAGCAAATTTAATGAAGCAGCTCTGTACTGTGACTCATGAAGGGCTTGTATCTGTCATGTGCCACATCACATGATTTATTCAGCTCAGCACAATGCATCAGTTTGCAACAACAAAATAACAGATGAGGAAAGCTGGATGAGAAACAAGTATTTATTCTTTACCTGTAGAAGAAGAATGGGCTTTTCTCCCCTCTCCTATACTCCATTGTGATTATCTGGGTAGGCCAGGGAGTTGGAATGAAAAATGTTGTTAATCTGGCTCCACCCTGCCCCTTTGCCTGAGAAAGTCAATCACCCTTTGCATTAGTTTAGGAGAAAAGGTAGCAGGAAAAGGTGGCTGCTGGAGATTCCTCAGTTCAGGGAAATCTTAAATCTAAGTCTGCCTTGTTTGCTTTCATTCAGCCCCACACACACAATGTAAATGACCAGACCACAGGACCCAGAGTTTTTAATATTTACAATGAATTATAAGAAGGAAAAACAGAGGGAGCACATGCTGAATTTGATTTGTAAACTGAGCAAAGGAACTGGAAAAAACATGGGGGAAATAAATGTAGAACTGTTGGATACTGATGCTGCTGGCTGCAGTGTTACTGGAAATAATTGTGGAGGTGAGAGGTCCATTTTTTGACCAAATGAACACAACTCTGCTGCCATTTATGTAAATGTATTTTGGCATTCTTCTGTTGATTGCAGTGCCATTCCAACTGCACAATCAGAATTTGACTCTCTGACAGCAGGTTTTAAAATTTTGTCCTGACATTGTCCCTTTATTAGCAGATTAGAGATCAAAGCCAGAGAGCATTGAGATGAAGCAAACCCAGCAAACTGCTGGCAGGCTGATCCTACTCTTTAAAAATGTTATTTTGCAGTTCATTATATAGTAAGGTTAAGTTAGGCAAACCAACAGTTCAGTACACCCCAACTTTAAAAATCTAAACTTGTTGCATTGTACTTACTCTCCAAGCCAGGTTCTTGAGTTGTTGATGGAAGTTGGTGGTAGTTTTTTCCTTTCCTAAATTTTGTGTTGTGATTGTTGTTTTATTGTTGCCTTCTGTGTAATGTCATGGTCCTAATGTTTGGTTTGGAAGTGAGAAGGTAGCTTAAACTGGGAGTGGAGAAAAAGTAAGAAATGAAATTATGCTGCTAGCACTTCTTGGAATGATTAACCCCAAGTTTTAAACTCAGCAAGAAAGGGTGAGCACAGACAATGAACGAGACTTCTCAGCATATCCTGACTTGTAACAGCTCAGATCTGAGGGCCACAATGCAGGCTGCCATAGCAGCCAAACCTCCATGTTGAGAGAGGTCTTAGGGCAAATCCTTAGAAATATTTTAAATCTACTTTTGTTTTCTATTAAACCTTTTTTTTCTATGATATCTATATATCCTTTTATTTTCTGAACTATCTTATTTCAAAGTATTGGTCAAAGTAACACATGGTGTTGTATGCATATGTATATGTATATATATTTTCTTTTACATGGTGTCTTAAGGACCTGTAGTTTCCTACACTGCAAGTGTGTTAAATTTTTGAAACTGATGATCTCTTCTTTTTCAGCCAATATAGAAGATAATAACATAAGCAAATATTAAAAATTATGAAAATAATTTCACAGCATTTAGCTGGTCAAGAGGTAGCAGTCTTTCCTGAAAACTTGCATCTCAATCTGCAATTCAACATCATCTTAATTCTGAATTTTCAGAGGATTGGGCATCCCATTATATCACTCCCCCTTTATGCTTCCTCCTTCTTCAAAATAAATTAGTAACATTTACATTCATATGAAGGTAAAAGGGGATGGGGGAAGGAAAGGGCCAGTGTATGTTCAAAAAGTGCTGCAATTCTAACAGCTCTTTGCCATCAAGTTGTTTTCTTTTTGTACCACAACCCTTCCTGAAAGATGAGAAATATCTCCTCACTGTGATGAAGACTCACATGAATCAAAGTGGAATGGCTTTTTATTATTTCTTACTGGAAGGAATAACTGGGGCTCCAGGACAGGAGGGGAGGGGAAATATTTTGATTATTTGCAAGGCCTCTAATAGTCTTCCTCTGGATTTTTTTCTTTCACATTGCTAAATCATCCATTCCAAGAGCTGGTTTGTGCTAGTACCAGCCCACCTTCATTTCTTACATAAATAAGAAAGAAATGCAGTAGTAATAAGAAGAAAATACTGTTGCCAGTAATTCTCCTGTTCCTGTCATTGCCAGAAGAAAGTAAGTAAATCCACAAACCTCCACCTCCTTGAGCTTGTTTACATTTCTATCCAGTTTTCTTCCTCCACAGGCCCATAGGCCTTTTTTAGAACAAAGTCCACCTACAGATCTTAATTCTCCCCTGGTCTCTGTCTTGTACTGGCAATTTTCTCTAGACCTCTTTTTTTTTTTTTTTTTTCCCCCCAGCATACACTCTTACAAAGACCAAAGACAACTGGGTACAGTTGTTTCTAAATTCAATATTTATCCCATATATCTTCAGGTGCAATGTGTTGCATGCCCAAAGGTCTGTCTATTATAAAAATATTATAGCCTTCACTAAACCAGGAAGTATTACTGTAGAAATGGATCCTAAAAATGCTAAAGGGATAGCCTTTTTACATAATATCCTTTCTAAAAAGGGTATTACAGAATTTGCCTGATGTAGTATCTATTAATAAAATTTCATGCTCATCAAGGAATTCTTTTGCTATGCTTAGACTTTTAAAATAAAAGACTGGAAATGGCTTGCATGGAGACAAACCTGTCTGAAAACAATGCTGTTTTCTGAGGAGTAATTATCCTGAAAATCTGTGGAGCCTCCATTGTGAAAATCACTAATCCCTCTAAAATAATGATTTGTAGTGACCCTCCAGAAGCAACTGAAGCTGCTCAATTTAATAACAAAATCCTCTCTGCCATCCCCAGTTTTGTCAGACTGGGAAATAAAAACCACAGCTTTGCTCTGGTTGCTTTTTTTTAAAAAAAGCGAATTTGATGCTGTTGTCTAATAGTCAGCCAGAGATTGAAATCCTCAGTCTAGCAGGGAAAAAGCTGTGGTGCAGACACAGAGGTAGATGAATTGCTTTCCTATTTTGGCTGGTTTAGGAACCTTTTCAAATTTTACTGCAATTATGTTTTTTTTCTAAAAACATTCTCTTGTGACAAAACAAATCCAAGGGATGAAGAAATTACAGTTCCCAGCAGCCTGTTCCCAATAGCTAATTATCCCTGTTTCTAGTGAGTTGATTTTTAATCACACACAGAAATGTTCCCAAAAACCATGAAGGATTAGACCAGACTGAGGCCAACAGGTATCTTGTTGGGTGTCTTAGTGACAATGATATAGAAGTGCTCCAGATTAGAAAGTTTAACAGCCCAGTGATCAGGGCTGCATATATGTGCAGTGTTTACTGTCTTTATTATCTACTTGCATTTGTTGCCAAAGTAGAGTCACAATAGGAAGGAAATATTTGCAGCTGCTCTGATCTGTTAGTAATGGGTCAGGGCTTTAATAATTCTCTGTGGTGAATGCTAGACTGGACAGTGTTTTCTCACTAAGCATCACGAGTAAGGCCTTTGTCTTTCTTCAGACACAGAAGAGGAATCTCTTCTCAAGCTTTCTGTTTCACAGTTCTTGCATTTCTACCTAATCAGGAGTGAATTTAATTGTAACAGTTCCCTTTTTATTCAATTCACTTTAGAATTGTTCACTGTATTTCTCCTGGCCATAGGTTTTGATTTCTTTTATGCCATTCATTGGTACCACCACCAATATAGTTCCAGTTCCCAGTGCAGTACAAGCTGTCCTTTCAAAGAATCAAGTGTCTCTGTGTGTATTTATGGATGTGGCACTTTGGTTTGTGTGCATGCAACCAATATAACCATAAGCTGCCACTGATTTCTAGTTGTGTGATCAGTTCCTTTGTGTCTGCCCAGAGGAGCTGAATTGTTGATGGATTTTTTGCCCACACTGGAATAATGTTTGTTTGGGTAAGAAATTGTCTGCAGTTTTGGAAATTCCAAAAAATACTAGAGCTGCTATCATCACACTTGGAGCAGCTGTCACTAAGAAAAGCGTTTTCCTCATTACACGTGACACATGGCTTAGAAAGTCAGGTGTCTGATTCTTGTGTAGCTCCTTGTTTGCCTGAAGAATGCTGATGGGAGACATTTAACTTTATTTGCTTTAGATTTGTTCTTGACTCAGGGACTGGTAAAGCCTTTCTTGACATTGAGAGCTACTCCCCCTCTCCTCCTGTTCCACCCACATAATTCAATATAAATTGTTGTTTGCATTTAAATGATGTGTGAATGTCTTTTGTGAGCAATGCACACATCAGGTATAAATTCCACAAGGACTTCTACTCTGGCTAAACCTGTGTTTAGTTTACAAGATTTCAGTGGAATACAGAAAATGTGAGAATGAATGAACTCCACTCAGATGACAACCAGGCACTTTTGTACCAGTGTTTGGTACAAGTTGGTATTTAGTGTAAGTAAACTATTTGTGTGTTGTGATCAAGACAAAGCAAGAAATGGGAAAAACTTGTTTAGGAGAGGTATAAAAACTTCTATTGTTTTGTATGAAGGAGTCTGGCTGAATATACTCATTGATACTCTTGTGTATCAGCCTCTGGGGCAGCTGTCTTTTGCTGTCTCTGTTCTCCAGAAGAAGCAGCATTTTCCAAAGTGCTGCCTGGTGTTTTACTAACAAACCTTGCTGTGTGGAGTCCTGAATCTTATCTTGGGCTTTAGCCAAGAGGCTGAGGGAGGCACTTCTCTCAGAGAGAGACACAATTTCTGAGCTGAAGAGCCCAGCTCTTGTCAGTGCCTACATATTTTCTGGTGTCTCCTGCTAAGTCTGAGCACATCTCACCTTGCTTTCCCAAGCACAAATGCATCTTCATCTGTTCTGTGCAGGGACAGAATCCACATTAAAAAAACACAAGTAAAATCAAGAGATTACAGAGCCAGATTTAAAAATGCCTCTAAAATAGTTCAAGATCTTTACTGGTAAGAACTGGAGGCAGCTGTGTAATCCTCGAAGGCTGCTATTTTAAGGATAATTCCAAAAAGAGACACAATATTGTAGCTGGTTATCACAAGAGTGATGTTCCTGGACTATTTTGGCTTGACAGGGCTAAAAAGAAAAGACAAGAAAAAGACAAGTTAGAAAAGCTGTTGCTGTTGCTGCTCAGACTTCCTTGTATTCATGTTTTTAACTGGTTAGTTGAAATATATAATTTAAAAATATTTTAACTGGCTGGTTTTTACAAAGTGATTGTAATCCTGTGAACAATAATTACTACTGATTTTCATGCCAAATGCAGATTATTCTTGAGGTGGTGGTGGATATAGGCATATATGCATGCTCCTCTCTTTTCACATTGAAAAGAGTGGAAATATTTTCATATTTGGCTGTAATTTTGAATTGATTTGGAGTAACTTCATCCTAAAAATGCACTCAGGAAATACACAACACAGTAACAGAACATTATTAGTGTGTGTACAGCTTTTCCCTTGTGAGGTAGTGAGCAAGCAACATTTTTTCATAAACAGCTATACCAAAACTTAAACAGTTCAGTAACTAAAGATGGTAGGAGTCATAATAAGTATGTTGTTTGTGAATAAGCACTGGAAGTGGTGAGAAAGCTTTGCAGTCTTTGATGTATTTTGTGTATTTACTCAGGTTTTTCCTGTGGTGGTTCAGAATTGCACTCCAAGGTGTTCATTAGCTGTGGCATCACAAGGACACTGCCACACTGCTGGCCAAACTGCTCTGCCAAAAAAACCTGCTCTGCCTGCAAAAAGAGCAATGAAGATTTTGTGCTTATTGTCACAACTGCTTAACATCAGATTTTACTTGTTGCCTTTTTATTCAGTGTTCTAAAGCGAAGAGAATGCAGTAAATGCTGGAATGGAGTACTCTCTGCATGCTGCTGGTGTTGCACAGTCTTCTCTTTCAAAATAGGGATTTTTGGTCCTCATCCCTCTTTCTGTTCCCATGCAGGGTCGCCAATACCTGTGGGCATTGATGTGCAGGTGGAGAGCATTGACAGCATATCTGAAGTTGACATGGTGAGTGGAATAAAGGCCTTCAGTAAAAATACAGGGGGTTCAGAAACATCCAGATGGGTGATATAGAACAATGTAGTTAAAGAAAGCAAACCCTAAGGAGAACCTCCTTGCCTTGAAGTATTCATTTAAACTAGTAAGTGTTGAATTTCTCCCTGGGCCAGAAGAACAGCTCAGAGTGGGCAGTGCTCTGGTTTGAAAACTCCAACCATTCAATAAATACCCTGAGCTTCCTCAGGAGTTCTCAGTACTCTTCTGCACTTTGCATGATGAGGCTTCTTGTCCTTTGCTTCTTTTGCCTATGCAAATCTGAATATTCCATAACTGTGGCATGGGTGGAGCTGTGATCATAACAAATGCAAAGAGAAACATCAGTTCCAGAAACAGTCCTGGGAAGGAGACACTGCAGTTAGGGCCTGTGGTTAGGAATGTAGGCTGTTCATTCTTCAGCACAAATTGTCATTAATATTGTCAGTATGAGCTCCTCCACTCCTTTACAAACATACCCAAATCATAAAATTGTATTACAGGGCCATGAAATCATTTTACACAGGAAGATCTGACTCTCTTCCTAGTATTCTTATCAGAAGCAATTGTTCTACTGAGATAAATGGTGTCTGCCTAATAATACAAAATTTATATAGGTGAACACAGAGCAGTCAGGCTGTGCAGAAGCTCACACTGGGTTTGCAGCATCCTCTCCATCTCTTCTCACATGTATATTTTTGCAGTTGTGATGTTTCTCTAAATAGGATCATAAAACATTTGTAATAATGTTTTATATTAAAAGAATATTTTAGTTATTGTAATTATTTAAAAATCTAATTGCATACTCTTATGGTATTCATTGAATTGTTTCTTTATGATGCATTTAATTAATAAATGTATTGATTTAGCCCCTGTAAAATACTTGTACAAAATGTACAGATTTTTAAAAATTGACCAAGTGCTCATAAAGAACTCAAATCAATCCCTTTGTAAAGGAACCTCAAAGGAGCCACAGTCCATTCTTGGAGAAA
Organism: Muscicapa striata striata; assembly: GCA_030060385.1. NCBI lineage: Eukaryota > Metazoa > Chordata > Aves > Passeriformes > Muscicapidae > Muscicapa > Muscicapa striata. The sequence continues at coordinate 1,669,484 of JAREIS010000058.1, read as the reverse complement.
GTTATGAAGATTTCCAGAGGAAACCATTTTTTCCATTTACCTTTGGCTGGTTTTAAAGCTTCTTTATCACTGCACAGATGGCCCAATCCAGAAGACCACTGAAATATGTAGTAGTTTTATATTAGGATAAATGAAGTCTGAGCTTCAGACACCAAGGGCAAGAAAAACAACCAAAATCTCACCAATATTTGCATTCAAACTCAATGAGTGGTACTTGATTCCTCTCATTAAGATCTTCCACGATGTCCAGATGAAATTGATCCTTTGCATATATAATTGGTAGTGTTTTCTGTTGCATTTGACTAAAACATTGTCTCCTTTTATTTTTAATGAACCCAAGGACTTCACAATGACTTTGTATCTCAGACATTACTGGAAGGATGAGAGACTCTCATTCCGTAGCAACAAAAACAAAAGCATGACTTTTGATGGACGGCTGATAAAAAAGATTTGGGTACCTGATGTGTTTTTTGTGCACTCCAAAAGATCTTTCATCCATGATACAACTGTGGAAAACATCATGCTCAGAGTGTACCCTGATGGCAACGTCCTCTTCAGTCTGAGGTGAGGAAACACCCTCCCCTAAGAAAATCCATGACTGCAATTGTCATGTATTGGCTGTAATTGAAATTATGGAAATACTTGCAGATAAGATTCTCATATTGGGTTGGCATTAATCCCCTGGCAGCACATAAAGGAAAACTGGTGACCAGTGTGCCAGTGGGAAAATAAATATAGCACTGAAAACATATTTTTTCTATCATTCAGATATTGTTTCCTGTCAAGGGAGTTTATCAAATGTTAATTCCTTGCCAGTGGCTTTAGCAGTACTGCTACTGAGCACAGTAAAGCCCAAAATTATTAACAAAGAAATAACAATGGTTTTGGTTGTTTTATTTTTTTTCCTGAGTCTTTTAGTACTGTCTCAGCTATTTTCACCCTGTTTACCAGTTAACATGCCAGTGATACTAAAGGGGCTCTAGATAGGCACAGAGAGCAGATTTTTGGTGCTGATACCAGCAGCATTGTGGGACCAAAAGGAACTGGAAAGTGAAACAACAATTCCAGAACTGGAAAAGCAAGGTCATTAATGTGTCTCCCTTCTCTCTGCATGATATTGCTTTGCTTTATGAAGGAGATTTGGATGATGTGGCAGAAATAGTTTCCATGGAGGAATTTTCCCCCTAGGGAAAGGAGCCTGAGGACTGTGCATTGCAGAAATAGTTTGTTACTAATTAGCTCTGTGTACAGAAGGTGATATTTCATCCAATCTGGACAGTTTGAAGATTTATGGAAGCATTTGAGATTGTGGCTGTGTAATAATTGTTCCAACAATTAATGAATTTATCTCCTCTCTCATGGGGACATGCAGAAATCCTCACACCAGCAGCTGTACACCACTTTAAAGTAGTATATGTTCAAGAGTCACACTGACAGTAAGGAACAGTGTGGTGAAGTGTGCTTTTTATTGCTGTATTTATTTCCCTAATTCTTGAGAAGAAAGGATCAGAGGAGCTATACCCCTCCACTAAGGGGTATATAATCAGTGATTGTCCAAGTGAGAAGTAGGAACTATTACTTAGATGTGCCTTAAAACACCCTTTTTTTGTATTGCCAATTTTACATTTAGTGACTAAATTGTATTCCAAATGCTTACATGCAATAAATCTGCATATTTCACAGTTTTTCTTCAGTGCCTGGCATCCAGGATTTTATTGAAGCAAAGTGAAAAAAAACCCCACATGTAAAATATGTTAAAATTGTTAAAATAGTCTTTCTTTTCTTCTTGTTCCCCCGATCCTTTAGTCAATAGCTGAAGGATGGAAACAACATCCATAGCTGGAAGACCTATGCATGTCCCACCCTTAGGATCTCCTTTCAAGCCAGTAAAGTCTTATATTTGTAAAAATTCAGCTACAGTGAGGTTCCTGATCACAAGTGTTCAAATGGCACTTTTATAACCAGTATAACACTCACTGAAATTCCTGTAGGATTCCATTTGGGCAAATCTGAAAAATTGAAACTAAACCATCAAATGACATGCAAGCTGTGACAGGAAAGGGAAATTTGGCAATATTTACCATATTTAAGTTGCTGCCTCTAGCAAGTTAATTTTTTTTTTTGTTCTTTATTAAATACAAAGGGATATTTGTTCTCTAAACATTTGGTGAAAAGCAGGTGGAATGTGAAATAGTCTTTGCCTAGATTTCCTTAAGCTTTTTACAGCATAAAGGATTTCATTTATGAGAAGAGTAAGCTTTTAAAAATTGTAGCTAATCTCTTTTTGCAATTAAATATTATAACCATTGAATATATTTGCTCTAATCTGTAGTATTATCTACTTCAGTCTATGAGAAATCAAGTTAAGAAATCTTTGTTAATCTTTCTAAGTGTAAACCTTCAAAGCAAAATGTGTGAAAGGCTAATGAAGGATCAGGCCAAATATAGGGTTTAAAAATCAAAGGTAATATATTTAATAATAAAGATTATTCATGTTTTTTTTAAAAAAAAAGATGATCTGTCACTGATTTAACTTTATTTCACCATCTTGATGCTATTTTAGAAGCATCTAAAAGGGCAGAAAACCTCAATCAATAGGATTCTAAACAGCAGATTGGTTGGGGTTCTCACTAAGATGTGTGCATAGCTGAGAAAGTGTGAAATTTTTCATTTCTGTTTTTCTCTCCCTTTCTGCAGAATAACAGTTTCTGCTATGTGCTTCATGGATTTCAGTAGGTTTCCTCTGGACACACAGAACTGTTCTTTAGAACTGGAAAGCTGTAAGTTTTAATTTCTAGTTGTTTTTCACATGTGCATTCTTAACAGCTCTCCATCTTGTGCATAATAGCTCTTTCACTTACTTTGATGTGTGATCTGAACCCTTCAGCATGTGCATATTAAACTATAAGCAATTTGGGATCTTTCCAGACTCCACTGAACTTTGGGAAGGTGGAAAACCCATGATATATCCTGCTTTATTCCCTGGGTATTTTTCCAAGCCTAAATCTAAAAATCTGTCAAAAAACATGAGGTTTTTTTTCTCTGAGAAAAAAAAAAATCAGGTTAAAAGTAAAATAAAATGTCAATATTTGACTTGTTGGAAAAATGAAAATGGGTGCTTGTGTTATTATGAAACATCTGCTTTTTCACTCCTGCCTCAGTTGTAAGCTGCTGGCAGGGCACAGGACTGGGCTGCACTTGGAATAAGATGGAACATGGTCTTTGCAAACCTTTTTTATGTCAATTGACAAATCAGTGTGAAAAATGTCTCTTTGGGGTTTTCCCAGGTTGGTTGAGTGGTCTCCTTTCCCTAAGAAATGAAAGAGGCAGTGATTTACTCTAGTAACTTTATAACTTCAGTTTCTGCTTTCTCACAGATGCATACAATGAAGATGACCTCATGTTGTACTGGAAACATGGCAACAAGTCCCTAAGCACAGATGAGCACATCTCCCTCTCCCAGTTCTTCATTGAGGAATTTAGTGCTTCCAGTGGACTTGCTTTTTACAGCAGTACTGGTATAGTAAGCCCCTCTCCTCAGAAGAGAGAAGCACAGGATAAAATCACACAGAATGTCTTTCACATTCAAATTCTTTGCTAATAAATTACAGTGGCTGCTGAAAGATCAGTCCAAATGAGGTCTTGTCAGTCTAGGGCCTTGCTTCTCTTTGCATTATTAATATAAAATTTTATTTTAGGAAAAAAAAAGGCATAATAGTACTTGTGACTTCATATCTGGCATTAAGAAACTGAAAAAAATGCACAACAACCAAAAACGTGCTGTTATGAGCCCTTGCAAAATCATGGTGCTTCTCTGAAAGCCATTGGAGTATTACATTTACAGGCATCTTTATGTCCTGGCTATATAGAAAAGCTGGAAAATGGAAATCCTAAAGGTCAGAAGCAAACAAGAGGAATTCCATTGTGTTTTATTGCCTAAAATATCCTCACTTTTGGAGCTGTGTAACATCACTAAAAGTCTGCTAAATGGATATTTATTACCTGTTCAGGTCTAATTAATGATTTGCTTAATTTTCCTTGTTTATACATAAAGTTCCAGGAAAAAAATCCCTTTATATCAGTGCAATGTAGTTTCAATTCAGGTTAATCTGCCCTAGACAGGTTTTTATTTCTCCCTGTAGATCTTGCTACTTTCTGGCAAACTGCACAAGGCTTTAGGAGTTTATTGTAGTCTTAGTTTCATGCAGGGTGGGGTTTGTTTTCCTTGTATTTTACATGAAATTATAAATTTTGGAACACTTTTCAATGCAAGTTGCCTAAGCATAGGTTGTTAACCAAAAAAAACCAGCACTCTTGCTAGTGCACTTTACAGTCTGAGTCAATTCATTTCAGTTTGGTTATTGCCCTTTCTATCAAAACAGATGAATAAAAGAGAAACTATTCCATTTAATACGATGAAGTGCACAACACTTTGGAAAAAGCCTTTAAGGAAAGCAGCACACAGATTTATTTGGTGTATTTTATTTACAGGTTATTTTCTTTTTGCATTCAAAAGAGGGCCATTCAAGTTTGTGCTGGCTGCTACTGAATGCAAAATTTGCAGTTTAAATTAGGATGCAGCCTAAGCAGTGAGGAATTCACAGCTTGATAAGGTTCTTCACCCTTATCTCCTGCTCCTGTATGAGCTAAGAACAGAGCTCCATCCTTCAAGAGCCACTGTCATGTGAGATGAGGGCGAGTGATACCTTGCTATGATAACTGTGCCTTGCTGAGAACTACATCAAATTTGTCCTTGTTGCAAGAAGGAGACTGGGATATTTCCCACCAGACTGGGTCCCAGGAGCTCAGCTGGCTTTTCTGCACTGCTATTCTCATAAAAAAAAACACTCATGGCATACAAATAGAGCCTTGTGCACAGCAGGGCAGCCTCACAATGCCCCTGCACCCAGGGCTTTGCAGCACCCTCACAGCATCTTTGACTTGGCAGAGTGTGACTGCTTTATATTTAGCATGCAGAGGTTCTGATGATGATCTTATTCAGCAGCATAAAGGTGAAAGCAAAGACTTTTTTTAAGTCCCAGGGACCAGTGGGAAGTACCTGAATAATGCTTGTAGCCTATCTGGTAATCAGAGTGCTGTCCTTTGTAGGCTTATACTTGTCTTTGGCTTTGAGGTTTTGCTTTGCTCAGGAAGTTCCACTTTGTCTTGGTTTTTTTTTGTTTCTTGTTGGAAGCAAATTTACCCTCCAAGTAAATAATAGTGGAGAACAAACAGCACCACTCTAATGAGAGTCATCATTCCCACAAGGCAGCTTTCTGCATTTCAGGTTCTGCATATCCTTTCCTGTGAATCTCAGTGAACAACACCTGTGGTGTTTAGGCTATTGGAGTTCCCAGACCTCTAGAGGAGCAACAGTTTAAATCCATTTCAGAGACAATAATCTTTAAAACAAAAATCTTTGTCCACAACTGAAAATATAATTCATTTTTGATATGTTTTTCTCTATAGAGTCACTTTTTGTGATGGCAGGACTGCTCCAGCACAGGCTCACAGATGCCTCTGTGTGTCCTGTACAGGCAGATGTTGTGCAGCCATGCACTTTTGCCTTTTTACCTCCCTGTAACCTGGTTTCCCTGTCGTGGCAGGAGGTACAGCATGGATGCAGTGCTGCACAGACAGAACACGCCCCAAAATTCACTAGATGGCACCCTGTCCTCTAAAGTGAGAGCTGGGCTGGCAGGCAGGCAGCTCCCATTTAAAAAAAAAAAAAAAAAAAAAAAAAAAAGGAAGGAAGAACTGCTTCTTGTCAGGTATTTCAGAGAAGGCAGGCTGTTTTCATCACTGGACAATTGTATCCTGTCTGTATTCTGGCAGTTTCACTTCAAGTCTATTCAATATTTTCAATTTCCAAACCTCAGTTATAAGAGTATTTTAGATGTGCAGCCATGACCCTTTGCTCCCACAAATGAGGGGGGATGGACAGTTTGTAAAGCACCATGTAAAACTAAGGTGGTGGCAAGATTTCTGAGGCATTTACTTGCATTTACAACACTCCTGCCAGGAGGAGGGGTCAGCAAACAGAGCTCACAAATAACACAGCTCTCTTCTCTTCTCCCCCAACCTGTTCCTCTCCCTTTTTTCCCAATAGGTTGGTACAATCGGCTTTTTATCAACTTTGCACTCCGCAGACATATTTTCTTTTTTGTGCTGCAATCCTATTTCCCAGCCATGCTGATGGTCATGCTGTCTTGGGTTTCCTTTTGGATTGATAGAAGAGCTGTTCCTGCCAGAGTGTCATTAGGTAAATCTTTGCTCTATAATTTTTGGGAAGTATAGAATTGTGAGGGGAGGTTTTGGAGTTACCTTAGCTTATTTTCACAGGACATCAGCAAAAATATCAGATAATTGCCTGAACAACACTCTTATTATCTCTGTTGCCATTACCTGTATTCAGTTTCTACATTTGGAAAGGGGGTGTTTGTTCAGACTGGCTTTGCTATTTCTGGAAACAGCTCACACACCACAAAAGCAAAAAGGGATGATTCTGCAGATTCCTTGATAGAGTTTTACTTAATTGCAAAACCTGGGTTTTCCTTCCCTCTTCCCAGCAAAGTAACAGGTAGGAACAGGCAGTCAGATCCCTCCCCAAATCCATGGAACATTAGGTGTAGCCAAATCTATTGAAAAGCTCTGCAGCTCTTCTTTTTCTCAAGAAACATTTGTTATCTTCCTACCAACCTGGAAACAGTTGCCTGTGTGGCAAAGCCTTTACTTGTGGGACGCCTTAGAAATGTTTGCTTTAGTGTCTTGGCTGTGCAAGGCACACAATCTTCTGTGGAAGCCAAAAAGTAAGTTCTGAACACCTCAGCTCAGTACAAGAGGACCTATTACAGTGTTTTTTATAGAAGTTGATTTTTCTTCCACTGGTGAATCAGTGGATGCGACTTCAAGGCTCTCTTTTTTGTGACTATAATGCTAATGGCCTTGGAATGAGTACATTTTTTCAAAAAGTAGGATCTCTGAAGATCTGATGGGAATTTGTTAAGGTATCTAATGCAACCATAATGCACCTGAGTCCTGCAACTGTCAGGTTCAAATAAAGGAGCTCCTGTCCTTTCTTCTCACTGGTGCTAGTCCCAGAAGCCACCTGTATGTTGCCATATTTCTTAGATGAGAGAAAAAGCCTTCATTTTTCTCTGGAACTATATCAATCTGAAAAAAATAGGACTCTAGCCACTCAGGTCCCTTTCTATTGGCACAGTCTAAACTTATTAATACATGAGATATAAATCTGTTTGTTAATCTGTAAACAAATTATGGTTCTTCCTACCTACTTTTATTAATTCATCTATGAATTCCTTTTATTTCGAAGAAATTTAATTTAATCTTTAAAAATATGTTTTTAATTCTCAGTAGGCAGTTTTTAATGTTGTCAAGATGGTTTTGATGATGATGTTCTTAAAATATAGATTTCTCCAGAAGGTTATGCATCAGGAATTCCATGAATAAAGCACATTTCATTAACATAATCATACATAATTTATAGAAAACCTTAACAACAAAGTTTAATAAGCCTAGCTCCTTAGCCTAGAGTATATGTATATTAAATAAATTTATTTCCTGTTATATGGTATATTTCAAACTCCATCCTTCAACCTAAAAAAGCTGCTGAGATGTAGGGGGAAAACTCTTATATGTTCCAGTGGATTTGAACTGGTGTAGAACAGGAGAAGGGCTGCAGAGACCCAGCTGACTGTGCTGTCTCACAGATGTCAAGATGTTCTCACTTCCAGATTTGCACTGCTTTCTTTAAAAGCAGAGCCTGAGTTGGGTGTTGTTTTTTTCCCTGAGCTGGAGCAAACCAAAATGGGATGAATAGTTGATGTAGAGATTGAAAAGATGAGGGTGAAATTCTGGTCACACTGAGGCAAACAATAATTTTTTCTTAGTTTCAGTGGCTGTAGCATTTTTATGCTGGATTGTTTTTAGAGAGCCATGGATTTATGACTGATACTTGTTCTCAAGAAGTACAATTTGAGAAAGGGTTGGGAGGGAAAATGGCGATCCTTTAGTGATTTTCCTGGACAAGAAAATATTCAGTGGTGACCCAGGCTCTGGGAAGTGAAGGATGGCCACAAACCTGCTTTCACCTGTGTGTGGCAGTGGCCAAAGCTGTCACAGAAGCATGTTCCTTATGCTGCTCAATGACCATTCTGAGCAGAGAGATGATTTAGTGCTCTCAATATCGTGTTTGATGGGTCCTTCATGGTTCACTCCACTTCTCAGAGCCTGTGTGAGGAAGTTAAAGGGGGTGTCAATCACAGGTCTTCACAAAGCTGTGCTGTCCAAACTGTGGCAATGAGCTAAGCAGAACCAGCTGGCCAGAGCTGTGATAGCCTCTCTTTTCTCTCTGGCAGGTATAACTACAGTGCTGACAATGTCAACCATCATGACAGGAGTAAGTGCCTCAATGCCTCAAGTGTCTTACATAAAGGCTGTGGATGTGTATTTATGGATCAGCTTCCTTTTTGTCTTCCTGTCAGTCATCGAGTATGCAGCAGTGAACTATCTCACCACAATTGAAGAGAGAAAACAACTCAAAAAAAGGGGCAAGGTACAACCCTCTGTGTTTTGTTGCCTTCTGAAAGCATAATGGAAGTCATAGAGTAGTCCTGATACACAACTGTGATAACAGAACAGTAACATCTCTATCTCCACTCACGTTTTTTCCACTTGGGTGAAGGGAGACAAAGTGTCCTCTCTGAGATCCTGAGAGGTCTGTGCTTTCTCTCCCTTTTCTTATGACAGACGTTAGGGATATTTTTGCCCCCTTTTTTCCCCCTTCCTTCTATTTTCAAATACCTTCCAATCAAGATATTTCTCCTGTTTCTGAAATAGACCTCAGCATGCCTTCATATGCTCCCTGTTTCCTGTTTCTTTTTTGTCCCAAGACCAGATGAATGACAAGGTCATTTTTAGAAAAGTGTGCCTGAAGCAGAAATAGTCACAAGTTAAACATCTGCTTTCTGTGAAGCTCTCACTTAGAACCTTTGCTTGAAGGATATCCCCTCTGTAAACTCATTTGCTGGAATATCATGAGGGGAAGAACACAGAAAGGATGCATATGTTGCTCACATGATTGGATAATCCCATCAAAAACCTACTCCCAGAAATGTTTGAAGTCATTTCCCACAACTCCAGCAACACAGACCTACAGGAGAGAATTTGATTGTTCTCTTTCAGAAGCTGAGGCACGAATTGCCAGCCAGCAGCTGGCAATAATCAGGCAGACAAGTGTGTTTTATGACATTTGATGGTATTTCCTTGCTCATGTCAGGCCCCACAGAGAGTCATACTGTGAGATAACCCTGTTCTCCACATGCTCTCCAAAGAGAGAACAGCACTGAGGGAAAAGCTTTCTTTCTCTTTTGTTTTATTCATTTACAATTTGCTAAAATGGTTCCTGCTAGACAGAGTAACTCTCCTTTGTTGCCAGGCTTCAGGAATGTACAGCATGGATGCAGTGCAGGCAATGGCTTTTGATGGCTGCTTCCACGACACAGATGTGGACATGGACCTGACTCCCTTCCCAGACCCCTGTGAGGAGAATGAGACCAGGACAAGTCAAATCAACATCTCCAATGAGGACACACCTCGCTTGAAGAGGAAGAGATCTCTGAAGGGAAACGTGGGCAGAATTATTTTACAGAACAATCACGTTATTGACACGTATTCCAGGATTATATTTCCCAGTGTATATATTGTGTTCAACTTTTTTTACTGGGGTTTGTACATATGAACTAAAATGCTTCTAAACTAGACATTATTTTGTGTATGAGAGTTGCATCATACTTCAAAAATAATGCAACAGCAGTAGAGGAAAAAGTTAAGATTTTCCGAAAGAGACTTCAGCATCAAGCCTGGGCTGGTTTGGTCAGCAGCAAAACTCTTAAAAGAAATACTCTCACATGTCTGGGTTCTTTTCCAAGTGGACTGTGCAGATCCCATGCACAGACTCCACTACAGTGGCACAGGAGCTGTGTGCTCACTAAGGAAGCCCTTTGTCACCCCCCTGAACAGACAGCAGCTCCCTGTACCTGAGGCACTGGCCTGTCTCTGCTCTCCAACCCTTCCTGTCGAATCAGCCTCTCTGTTCTTCACCTGTACTCCATTTTGGTTGGCAATCAGCACCAACTGCTTTGGGATGGCCTTGGGATGGCTCCTGTTTCACTTCCTGGGCAACCCCAGTGCACCTCAGCAGCCTCTGCCCTCGGATGGGAACCAGGGGGAGAATTATGGCTTAGCAGTGCAGTAGGGACCAGCAGGAATCCTGGCTGATGGGGCTTTGTAGATTGTGCATCAACAGCACCTCAAGAAAACCTTTCACCTGTGTCAGCTGTCCATGAGTCTCCATGGGACCTCTGTTTTGGAGAATCTGGCTCACCAATCCCTGAGGCAGCACAGGAACATCCCAGGCATGTGCAGCCACTTCCCAGGTGGATGAGCAGCATCCCCAGCACGAGCTGTGTCCTTCACGTGTCACCCACACACCTCTGCCTCACCTTGACCTGCTGTAATCCCTTGCTTCCTGCAGAACCCTCTGGTTTAGAAACACAGGCTTTGAGACAGATTTTAGACAACTTTGTCAAGAGAACAAACCAACCACGCCTTTGGTTCTTCTGCTTTATGTTGCACGTGACCTTGGGGTTTTGCCTCCCTCCCTCTCCCTTTGGCTTTTGAGATTGAATGTTCCAGTGAGGAGAAGCTGCATCTGCCCCCTGCAGCAGTGATCCTCAGCACAGTTCCAGGAAATAAAAGGAAACAGCTGTGCCAAAACAGAGACACATACAGGAAACCTGTCAGTCTCAGATGAATCCTGCATGGAAATATCCTTAGGTTCAGGCTAAGGAGGCTGAATTAAGGATGTTCAGGGATAAACATAGGAAATTTTCACCATTCCAGAAAAGAATCAAGATTACTTTTGTAACTTTCACAAATAATGAGCATTTCCCACTAAATTCCATGGGTTCATCTGTCATTTAATTTGCTGAGTTTGTACTTACAAAGTCAGTTCAAAATGATCCTTTGTGATGGCAAAAAGTGTCATAAGGTAAATGCTTAGTCAAGTTTATTGGTCAAGGAAGTGGGAATAAATCTGGAAGCCTAAGTCACTCTCTAGTTTCTTTATTTATTTTATTTACTTACTTTATTTTTTTCTTTCTTATTTAATTTACTTATTTTCTTGCTCCCATCTTGTTTGTTCAGAGCAGTGACGTCTCTTAATTTTTTCAAAGAGCTGCATTTGTCAAGCTCCCAGTTCCAGAGCCGGAGAAGGGGTGACACGGTGCCTGCTGAGTGACTGAAATCTCACAGAGTGAGTGGGACCGATCACTGCCAAACAAGTGTATCAGAGCTGAGACAGCTTTGATACTTTTCCAGGAAATCCTGTCATGGAAAGCAGAACCATACCAGGAATGACAATGCTGGGAATGCAAAGCCAAAGGACACACAGGCTTTTTAATAACAGTAACAGCACACCAGACCTCAAGCTGAGCAGATGTACAGTGTAGCTGTATATAAAAATACACCATCACAGCCTTGTTCCTGCACTGCCTTTATGAGGCATCCTGCACAGATGCTCCAGATTGCCTGAGGAGATCCCATCTAGCTACTCCAGATGTGTAATGTGTCCTCTAAACCTTTCACATGAACCAGTATAATAACAACATTGTTTTCATACATCTTTTTATAGGCCCTACAAGAAGTATTTGTTGTGTAGCCAACACTGAAGCCTCAGCCTCCAACAGAAAAAAGACTCCAAACTGGTTTCTTTTTCTAAATTCCTTGCAGGAATTGCAGCAGCAGAAGCCCTGCAGCACAGCATGCCCTGTGCAGGCTGCAGCAAACTGGTCCTCACGTGGAGGTGTGGAGGAAAAGAGATTCCTGCCTGCATTTAACTTCCAGGCACATCGTGTACAGGTGCCAGAGAGCTGCAGAGCTTGCTTTTGGTGGAGAAAGCTGTTGTTACTTTCAGCTGAGAGTACAGCCATTGGCCAAGGGCTCTGCCCACCCCTGGGCAGGGATCCCTTTCATTAAACCAGGTTGTTCAGACCTCACCCTGAACACTTCCAGGGATGGGATATCCATAGCTTCTCTGGCCAACCTGTGCCAGGGCCTCGCCAACCTCACAGTAAGGAATTTTTTTCCTAACATCCAATCTAATCTTCCCCTCTTTCAGTTTGAGGCCATCCCCCCTTGTCCTGTCACTACATGCTCTTGTAAATGATGGTGATATTTAACCACATGCTTTTACAGCAAAGCTTATAATTTTATCTTCTTAACGCAGTGACAGGGATGATATCAGGATAAATTATGCTTTAAAAAAAAAAATCTATTGCTTGTATAAATAGCAAAAGATAATGAACAGTATTTCAACGAATTATTTCTTGTCTAGAGGGTGCTAGAGGGCTGGCTAAGCTCCCATGACCCGCTGAAGTGTGTATTAACTTCCTGACAGGTAAAAAATACTTTCAGCCAGTTTGTCTCTGCAGACCAGCATGCAAGTCTTTAAAAAGGTATTCACGAGTATTTCCCATTCCTGCTTGTTTCCCAGCCAGTCCCATGCGTGGGTTTTATATCCCACAACATTTACTGCGAGTTAGAGCACCACAGGCATTATGTAAATACATATTTGTGTGAGTGTTCATCCCGATGGCACTCAGGCAGCTATGCTGAGGGAACTTTGTGGGTTTTTGGAGCAGAAATAACAGCTTGTCATGATTTCTGTGACCAGCTGAGGTGCAGGATGTGGCCTCACTATTTTTAGCATCTGCTGCTACACCCATCTGTAATAAGAAAACATCCTGTGGGTGTTAGTGTAGGTGATGCAAACTTTTAAGTCTGGTGATGCAAACATTTTAAGAACTTCATTCGTAAAGATTTCAGAATTCTTCAAACTATCAGTACAACTTTAGCGAAGCCTACCTAACATCTTTTTCTGATGTCATTAGCCAACTAAACCATTAACAGGCCTCTTTAGTAAAGGTAATTAAAAGTACTTCTGGAAATTTTCATGTGCTCGGTAAGGATTCTGAAGATTTGTTTAAGAGAGCTTCAGGGGGCTTTGGAACAGGATTTTGGTCCAGGAAAAAAAAATCGCGCAGCTAAAGCCCAGACACTGTTGTGTGTACGAAAGAAAATGTAATCCTCTGAATAACTTCAGTGTCGCTCTGTTGGAACACACAGAGGAATAACGCGGGAATAGCGCTGCATTTCCCAGTGACCGCCCGGAAGCGGCTCCTCCCGTGACACCCAGCGCGGCAGCGACCGCCTCCGCTTCCACCGGGAACATCCTGCGGCGGGGGCTGGGCCGGGCCGAGCCGGGCCGAGCCGAGCCGATCCATCCCGCCCCGCCCCGCCCGCAGGGTGAGTGCGGGGCCGCGGGAAGGGGAGGGGAAGGAAGAGGAGGGACGGCGGCGAGGCCGCGTGTCCCCGGAGCCGCCGCGTGTCCCCGCTGCTGCCCGCGGAGCGAGCCCCGGCAGTGCCGGGCCCTGCGGGAACACGCGGGGTGTCGCTGTGCGGGTGTCGCTGTGCGAGTGGCGCTGGTGGCAGCACTGCTCCCGAGAGGGGCGGGAGGAGCCCCGTGTGCCGCTCGGTTCTTGCAGCCCTGCCGGGAAGGGGCACCCACCCGGGGCTGTGGGGAGGTGAGAACGGGGCCTGGGCCGGCCTGGGCTGGGCCGCACCCTCAGCGGCGGGGCCTGGTGAGGGAGCGGATTCTGCCCCTCTGCTCTCATCAGATCCGCCTGCAGCTCTCCAGGGAGATTTTTGCAGCCTTGCAGTACTTAAACGCTGTAAGAGAGACTTTACCCGGGCCTGTAGCGACAGGGCAAGGGGGAATGGTTTTTCATTGTGGGAGGGTAGGTTTAGATTAGATGTAAGGGAGGATTTTTTCTGGTGAAGGCAGTGAGGCTCTGGCAGCTTGCCCAGAGAAGTTGTGGCTGCCCCATCCCTGGAAGTGTTCAAGGCCAGGTGGAATAAGGCTTTGACCAAATAGATGGAGTGGAGGATGTCCCTGCCCATGGCCAGGTGATCTCTTCTACCCAAACCATTCGGTGGGTTTGCAGTTGCAATAACTAACAAAACACTACAGAGAAGCACATGGTGGAAATTAAGCAGAGCTCTGCAAACAGTACCTATGTGAACTTAACTTCATTAGATCAATCTAAGCAACCTGAGACGTTGAAATGATGGCTCTAGGTCTGGAATTCAAACCCATAAATTCAGGGTTGGTTGCATTTGTGTTCCTAACATTTGGGTAACATCAGTTTTAGATCCTGGTGCCAGCAGCATCTTCAGACCTTGCTGCCAACCAGCAAGGTCTTTTCAGTCTTTAATTTTTTTAAGCATTCCCTTGCCTCATGTAGAACAGTGGTTTCCTGCTGCTGGGAAGGTGTGAATTCCCTCCTGCAGGACTGAGGTGACCACAGGTTACTAGTGAGGGACAGGCTGCTCCAGGAGCTGGGGATCAGCAGGCTGTTGTGCTGCACAGAACTTTTTGCTGCTTGGAAGTACCAGAACTGGAGTTCAGGTTTCAGGATAAGGGATCCGTGCAAGTAAACGCATCTCAGTATGTTGACAGCATTTCCTTTTGGGAGTAAAGCTGCCATTTTTGCTCAGAAGTGAAAGCATCAGCATGTTCTGACTCCTCATGGGTTGGCTTCTCAGGCTGGCTCAGACGTGCCCAGAGTCAGTTTGGGTTGCCAGCCCAGACCTGGCTGCCAGGCTGTGCAGTGCTGGCTCACCTCAGGATGCTCAGCTCAGCTCTCCAGGCAGGCTTCTACTGCTGCTCTGGGGGAGGAAATGCTGGAGCAGACTCGAGGCAAGTCTGTCTGCACATGGTTTAGACCTACTATTAACTCAGTTTGTGCCTTAACTTTCCTGAGAACTTGGCAGCTAAACCATTTGTGAATTAACTTTTTTATTCTTGCATAATTGCACACAACATACTGTGGAAAACCAAAGTAAATTACTTTCAGCTTTAAAATTAAATGTCTGTACTTGTATGAAAGAATTATTTTTATTCTAATTAAACCCAAGTTTGACAGCTTGCTAGAAATCAAAGTAGAATCTTGGCATTTTGGTTTTTAAACTGATATATTTTACAAGTTTTAAGATTGTAGATTTAGCAATTACATAGCATCAACAGAAAGGCCTCACAATGTTCCCTCTTTTGTAAACTGTTACTGTTGAGGAAAGTGTAATAAAAATACAATGTTCTGATCCTGCCCCCTCTCTCTACCTCCCTCTGCACCTTGCCACTCAATCTCTTAAAGCTGAGTTGATTTTTTAAAAAATAATTTTCAGCTCTTTCCACAGAAGACCACTTGCCCACAGGTTCTTTGTTTGGGTGGGTTCCTGCATTGGTAATGATCCATTGGGTCTCCTCACATGTTCTTTAGTATAAGCTCAGCTGTGGGGTGTGAGCTGCTGTGAGCAGTGGCTCCCAGTAGAGCCCTTTGGAGTTGGCTGAGGTTTGAGAGGGGATTGGGGGCAATCAGTTAAGCCAAAGCTGTTCCCAGTATACTTTGATATCCCCCTGGATAAGGCAGGAGTTGCTGCTCTGGGCCTGTGACCTGTTGAGGTTGTGTTGCTGGCTGATTGTTGTGGGTCTCTCTCCTCTTGGACAGGAAGATGCCCAAGAAAGGAGGGAAGATTGCTGACGTGGCAAAGCAATCACAGGCACAGTGTAAACGGCCCAAATTGGACACAGCTGGTTCTCCTTCAGTCCTGAGTTTTGAGAGCCCAGACAGCCTCTTCAGGAGCCTGATCTCTCCTGTTGAAGAAGAGGTGTTTTTCAGGGAGTACTGGGAGCAAAAGCCACTGCTTGTTAAGAGAAACGATGTCCTGGTGGCTGCTTACTACCAGTCCCTGTTCCAGCTGGCACACCTGAAGGAGCTGTGCAGCCAGGGCCTGTGCTACGGGCGAGACCTGAATGTCTGCAGGTGTGTCAATGGCAAAAAGAAGGTTCTAAATAAAGAAGGAAAAGTGAATTACATGCAGCTGAAGAAGGATTTTGACCAGAAAAAGGCAACAATACAGTTTCATCAGCCTCAGAGGTTTAAGGTAGGATTGTTTCATTGTAATTAATGCAATTGTAATGTGGTGAGGCTTTTGTTGACATAGCTTCATATCTGCCCCCATAGGAGGTAATTAGCACTGATGATCTGCTGAAATCTTCACATGAACTGTATTAAAACACAGTTTATACTTTTGCACTGCCCATCAGTTTGTTTCAGTGCTCTGCAGTAAGAACAAAGTCTGATTCAAGCTATAATGTTTTTCTGTAATATTAAGTATTCTTTTTAAATGCATCTAATTGATGATTAAGCATCTTGAGGAGAAATTGCTTTGCAGGCTGTGTGTTCCTGTTCTTCCCCAGTCATGGGCTGGTGGCCTCCAGGTTTGGCTGAACTCTTCTGTATAACAGCATAATTTTGTGGGTTTTTTTTTTTTTTTAATAGGAGGAGCTGTGGAAGATTCAGGAGAAGCTGGAGTGTTACTTTGGGTCTCTGGTGGGGTCCAATGTTTACATCACTCCCCAGGGCTCTCAGGGCCTTCCCCCTCATTACGATGATGTCGAGGTAGGACACCACCACCTCATCTGTGAGACCCTTTGGGGGCTCTTGGCAGTGCATGCCTCTGTGTGTGCTTCCACCTCTCCCCCACAATAAGCATCCTAGAAAGAAGTTTTTTTTCCCACTGAAAACTTAGGGTAATTATTTACAAGTATTTCCTTATATATTTTTGCTGAAAGTGTACTAAAAGTAATGGCTAAGTTTAAGTGACTGGAGTGAAACAGATTTCCAAATTTGGGATAAAATGATCACACTTCACAACTCTTCTCTCTGTTGTCTTTATTAAATAGAGTACAAGAATTTAGTTCAAATGTAAATTTCTGCATTTAGATATCTAAAAGATAATGTGAAAGGAATTGTATTTGCCATGCTGTGGAGTAGCTGAGAGCAGGGAAGGGGAAAACCCGTATTTGTCAGAAAAGCAACCTGTGCCACTATCTCTGTCCCTGGCTTCTGGCTTGCTTCCACAGACTTGGCAAGTCAGAAGATAAATTAAAATACCTAATGAGTTGGATGTGTGAGGGGCAGCGGGCCCCCAAAAAATTTGGATTCATGGTCTTTTGCAGGTGTTCATCCTTCAGCTGGAAGGAGAGAAGCACTGGAGACTCTACAAACCAACGGTGCCTTTGGCTCGGGAGTACAACGTTGAGCCAGAAGACAGGATTGGGAGTCCCACACACGAATTCATATTAAAGGTATTATGATTTAATTCCTTCAGGTGGTCTGGGCTGTGTTAGCAAGAAAAGTAATCATGCTTGGTAGGTTCCTAGAAGTAGCTGATGTGACCAGTTTTAAGGACCATAAGATTAAAGTGGAATCAGATTTCATCACTCTTGCTTTTTGAACTTTCTCTTTGTGCTGGTGTTTATAGGATAAGCCACAAGTAAACTGATTTTTCCTTCGTGGAGGCAAGTTCCTGTGCTTTGCACTTCTTTCTTGTCTGGACTTCCTCAATCTATGCTATTTTTTGTAGAGATATTTAATTTACATAGATGAGAGATAGGGGAGGAGGAAGGTTCTACTTTTTTTTTTAAAGTGTTTTAACTAAAAGTTTCAGACTGTTTGACTTTTCTTGTGAAACACTGGCCTTTTCTTCTGATATGATCTGACCAAATTCCCAGGCCACTGAATTACCAGCAGATTCATCTCAGCTGCTCCTTTGTCCCCTTCCTGCAGCTCAGCAGGACTGTGCATGTTCTAGCATGTTAAAAACTCGTGTTTGCAGACAGGTGTAGAGCAAATATTGACAGGTTGGAAAGTTTTAGGTGTTGGACTTCTGGCTTAGATTGCTTTATGTTATTAAAGTGTATATTGGAGAATTGCTCAATTTTGTGATTTTTAAAGAATACATATTATCAGTCTATCTGTCCAGAGAGTTATTTTCTCTAGACTACAGTAAGGTTTGACCAAGTGGCCTAAATGTATGAATTCTCTTTAATTTTCCTGCAGCCAGGTGACTTATTGTACTTCCCAAGAGGGACTATTCACCAGGCTGACACTCCTCAGGGGATCTCCTATTCAACACACGTGACCATCAGCACCTACCAAAACAAGTAATTCCTCTTTATTTCTTGTTTTGTATGGCTTTCCCCTGCCAGATGATGTGTGTGAATAGAAGAGACCTGAAGCTGGTGTTGCAAGGATGTTTCAAACAATGTCCTGTTTCTTAAAAAAACAAACAACCACCTTGTAATGAGCTCTGCTTGGGTCTTTGCCGTGTTCATCCTATTCAGCCCTTGTCTGGTTTGTTTTTTGTAGATTTTACAGGGATAGGGCATGTCAACTTCCCCCCAGAGATGTGGTGACATGGAATATATGTAGATACCCCACTATTACACAGGTGCCCTGCTGTCAGGGACAGAATCTAAGTGTTGAGGTAGCAGTAATTGAAGTTCTGGGGTTTGGGGGAAGGAGGAGAGCGAGACCATTGTTGTTTGAAGCAGCCTCTTTGCCAGGTTTTCATGTAGCAAGCTTGATTGCTTTTTAATTGCTTTATTTATTATTTACTAGCTAGAGACTTTAATGTGGAATATAATGTTGCAACTGCAAACTCATTTTTGTCTTTACAAAAATCCCTCATCAGTGGCTGAAATTGCCATTCATTTCATAATTCATGGCTTCCTGAGCCCAAGGCCAGTCCAGTGCATGACTTGTCAGGAGCACATTCCCTGGGGATGTCTGTCATGGGTGAGCAGAGGAGCAGGAAAAGCTTCAAGACTGTTCTTCTTCCAAGGTTAAAAAGTGGAATCATCATCCATTAAGGTTATTGGCAATGAAGTGTAAGAGCCTTCCTCTGCCCCTGCTGTCAGCAAGTGTAGGTAAAATAGGCACAGTCCTGGTGTTTTGATTTGACTTGTGGATGGAATGATGTGGAATAATTTCCTTGGAAAATTGAAGAGAATTTGAAAATAGCTGTGGAGGTGGCACTTCAGGTACTTTTAGGCACCAAGACAAAAGGGACATCCCTGTTGAAGCACAGTTTGTCTGGACCAGATCCCAGCAGGCAGAGAGGTGTGCACATGTGGGATAATCAGGGCAGTTTGGAAAAGCAGTGAGCAGCTGAAGACATTTTCTGGCAGATGGGAACTGGGGGTAAGAGATGCATGAAGAAATAGATGTCCAGTTTCTTTCATTGGCCAGAGTTCTTCCTTCCCACTGGGTAGCAGACAGTGAAACATTTGATAAAAAAACCAAGAGACTGTAATAAGTAATAATTGTTTTACATCTTAACACTACTTTAGTTAGGAAAAAAAAAAGTAGGATGTGTGTTTTATTTCAGTGCAAGTATTTCAGTAATCTTTTTTTCTTCCTGTCCTTTAGCTCTTGGGGAGATTTCTTACTGGATGCAATTCCTGGCCTGGTGTTTGATGCAGCAAAGGAGGACGTGGCACTGCGGAGAAGCATTCCAAGGCAACTGCTCATGGTTAGTAGGTGGGACTCGGGAATGATGGTGCATCCAGGTGATCTGTCAGACAGCAAAAGTTCTGTCAGGCCATGCTCCTGAATCTTTTAAGTCAGTGAAGCTGTGAATTGTTGTGGGACAGTTGGTCCTGTCCTGCTTATGCTCAGCTTGCAGTGTGCAGGAGGAACAAGGGTCTCTTCAACTGCACTTGCAAGTCCTTTAGCCCCAGAGCAAAGGTAGTGAGCTTCAGCTTTGAGATGTGAACAGCTCATGGGGAATGTGCAAAAGAAACAAAGCTTGGTTTGGGACTAAGCAGAGATAAAAGTGGAGTGTCCAGAATTTTCACTGCTTTGCTGCACTGCTTTAGGCCTGCTCTCTTCAACTTGGAATTCTTTGTGGATGTTTAGCAGGTGGACACAGCTGACTGCACCAAAAAGCTGAGCAGCCTTCTGAGAAGGCTTGCAGACAGTCTGGAGAACTCCAGGGACCTGAGGTCATCCGACATGAAGAAGGATTTCATTATGCACCGGCTGCCACCATGCTTGGGATGTGACTCTGATCTTTTGTCTCCAGGTAGAGTTTAAAATTCCCAAAACTGGCTGATGTGATGATGGTAGTGGCTAAGTCTGCTTCTTAAAAACTTCTAGGATTTCATGGCATGCCAGGATCACAGTCTAGGCCCAGCTTTGTGCTGTGCCTGGCTCTGTGTGTGTTTGCACACCTCTCTTGGTCAGTTCCCAGTGTCTGGTGGGAGAGATGACCCATTTCCCTTACATTGAAATAAAGGTTATCCCAGAATTTCAAAAATGTTTCTCATTTCTCCTTCCACCACAGGTTTGAGAACTTGTGGCTGTGGAAACACATGTTAACAAAAAAATCTGGCTACAAGAGAATGGGTAGTGCACAGGGGACTCAATTTTTATCATGTCTGGTTTTCTTCCTTTTCTAAGGGAGAATTTATTCTTCTTAGGTGGGAAATTGCCAAAAATAGATAGCAAAATCAGACTGCAGTTTAGAGACCATGCTATCATCACTGTGGAACCAGATCAAGAGAATGCTGTAAGTATAAGAAGCCCCCCTTGTATGGCAGGGGTGGGGAGTGGGAGGCATGTGAATTGTTGCTCTGTTGTACTAAAAGGGTTGTGCAGTTCTGCTTGGTTGGATCCTGCAGCCCATTATTGCTGTTAGGAGATCCTGGGGCTGTTTGCTGAGTGCATTCCACCCTTCTGGAGGGAGGTACAGAATTATATTCAGTCTGTGATTCTGCATGGCTTTTATCTGAATCACATGGGAAGTAAGTCATTACAGCAGCTAAAATGGCCTTTATAGCTCTGGATAATAGATTTTTTTTTTTAATTCTTTGTATTTAAGAACATGAAGAAGTCATAAAATTAGGGTTCCTGAAAAGAGGGAATTCTCTTGGTTGCATTTAATCTTTACTACTGAATTGTCTCTGTACCTAAGTGGGTGGCACTGAGATTGTTCCACAACATAGCTACTGGCATATTGCATCATTCTGTGTTTACACTGCTGATCTGTGAAGGTTTATTAATACTAAATTATAGAAGTGCTTTTTGTTATATTAATGTAGGAAAAAAATGAGGACGGAGGGGAACCACACACAGAGGATGGATTATCTTGTAAAAGTTTGGGTTTTGTGTTTTTGTTGTGTTTTGTTTTTTGAGTGGAACGTTTCCTCCCAGAAAAACATATCAGAACTTTCTGATTTTCCCCTCCATTTTTTTGGAACTGATTTGCACAGCCTTGACCAAGGCTTGGTAATGGACATGTGATTTTTAAGAGACAGATCAGTCTCAAACTGGAGACTTATTGATGCACACCTGTTCATTAAGACATTTTAGGAGAGGTGCCTTAAATGGCCTATTTTCTACACAGCATCAGTTTTGTGACTCCAGCAGGGCCGGTTTTAAGGCAGAAGGTTTTAAATAAATTTTCAGAGATATTCTGGAGAGTCCCTTCTTGCTGTGGGAGGTGGCTGTTGGGTCATTCAGTTGAGAAGGTGACTTGCTTTCCTTGCTATAACAGTGGCCTCTGGAATTAAGGAGCTGGCACTTGAGTGAGGTGAGGGTGTGGATCACCTGTGACCATTTTCTTCCTGTTGTCCTTTAGGATGAAAGCCGCAGGGAGATGGTTTATGTGTATCACTGCTTAAAGAACAGGAGAGAAACTCACATGATGGGGACAGAGGATGACACTGCCAGTGAGGATGGCCTGACACAGGTATGTTCTGCAAACACACCCCAAAATTTATCTTGCCACTGGGGATTTGGCTGTGTTCTTCAGCACCCAGACTTTTTCAGCCCATTTCCAGAGTACCTGGATGAGCTGAAGCTGCAACACAGGCAGTGAATAGTAAAACTAAGTAATGTGATCTCATGCTTAATTAAACATTTGAGATGCTAATGGGATGTCTTGTGCATGCCCTGTGGCCCAGTTAGCAGAGCTGCTGCAGCAGCTGAAAGTATCCTACTGTGTGTCCTTCAGCAGGTCCTGTTGGAGGCTGCTGGAGATGTAGCACACGTTCCATGGGGATCACTGCACCTCATTTCTGTCATGTTAAACCTGTGTTAGCTCCTGTATCCAGTGTGCAGGGCTCATTTCAGCCTGGGGCAGGTCAGCACTGGGAGTGAAGAACTCACTCTTCTAAAATGTAATTCAGGTCTGCACAACTTAACCAAAGGGGCAGAACAGAGCACAGCCTGGCCTTGCCTTGGCCATTGCTGCATGGCTTTTCTGTCTGGCAATTAATTTTCTTTTGAAGTAAGTCTCACTGCTCCTCTAGAGCTGAGGCTGGACACAGGCCCCTGAGCAGCACATGCACATCCCAGGATCTTCCTTCCTGCCCTTAAGAAAGTCTTGGGAATGAAGGTCCTCTGTGCTTCTGTGCCCAAAGACTGCATGTGTCAGCTAGAAAAAAAGCTCTGTGATCTTGCTAAAATAATGGGTAGGGTTAGGCAAGAGAGTAAAATTAAAATTATTTTTTTCTTCTGTGTGGAAACCATAGGAGGAAGTCACATAAACATCCCTACCTTGTAAAATGTGCTACAGCATGGAAGAGTTACATCTAAGTAAAACAGGTCTAGATCAAGCTCTGTCTTTTGGAGGCTGTTCTCAGGAACACTCAGCTGCACATTGCTGCAGCTCCCTCCCACAGCCTCACACACTGTTGTGTAATAAGGTCACTGCACTTTGCTGAAGGGTTTTTTCCTGTCTTTTTCCCCAGCAGACTCATGGGCTGCGGTTCCCTTTGTCATACCTGGATGCACTGAAGCAGATCTGGAGTAGCAGCACTGTTCATGTTAAAGAGCTTAACCTTACCTCAGATGAAGAGAAAGAAAACCTTGCCTTGTCACTTTGGACTGAATGTCTGATTGAAGTTCTTTGATGCTTCTTCCTGGCTATTAAGCATGTCTTGAGACCAAGGTTTATTAAATTAGTTTTTTTTTATCCATGCAGCCTCTGGTTGGTACGGCTAACAAAGCATTGCAGCAGCTGCAAGCTGGTTCCAATTGTTGACTGTCCTTCCACACTTTTGGGACACTGGGCATGGGAAAAAGCAGGTAAGTGAGCCCCAGCTCCAGGTGTGTGGCTGGATAAAGTCACTCCTAAGTACCCCCAGTGCTGTGGTGTCCCCTTCCCTCTGGAGAGCTGCTGGGATGTGGAGGACATCTAAAGTTATACATGGAACAGGCTCCAAAACCTTGGGCATAAAACATTAACTTGATTTTTGCATTTGTAAAGTTCATCAGCAGGAAAATCTGTTTGATTGCCCTGACAGAACAAAAACTTCCTGGTAAAAACTGCCTGTGGTGTTCCCCCAGGGAACTTTGTCCAAGAAAACCCCTTTTCCCTCAGGTGCTGCTATTCCTGGAAAAAACAAACAATATTTATCCTCTACCTCCCTCAGCACCAGTTTCAAGTGAAAGTAACCCAAAAGCCTGTAGCTGGAATCTGTATCTTCAATATTCACTTGAGTGGGTTTTGATGAGAGTGGTGCAGTTACTTTAATACTTAATTGATTTTTAATATGCAATCTCATGTAACAGCACAGCCACATATTCAATATACTTATCCACCTTTTTGGCCACTGGAAAAGAAATAGCTTACTGGAATGTGCTCAACATCTGCTGAAAACTATTATTTAGTTTGTTTAAAAAGAAACCAACCAGCAAAATGTTTCTCCTGAAAAGTTTTATACAGTTAAAATAGACATGCTTGAGCATTTTACATTCAAGGTCTCTTAAGTACAAAAGCCTGCTTTAATTTGTTACGTAACACTAAGACACCAAGTATGATTTAGTCATTCTTCATTAAAAAAACTACAACTTTTTACATGGACTTTTAAAATTTCATATGGAAGGTCACATGCAGAACACTTGATGTACTGACTTATATGGAAAAATGCTTAACAAGTGCTTTATTTGAAAAAATATATACATACATTTGAGGATCTGTTACTCAAACATCAGATTTATGATAATTTTAGAATGTAAAATAGTAAGTGCAAGTAGAATTTTTTTTAAATAGTACTATATAGAACTCCATTTCATACAAAAATAGACATCCATATATTTTATCTCTATGGCAAACTGAGAGTTATATCTTTGTTTGGGGATGATCCTGTTTGAGTGCACAGCTGGCATAGCTTTTTGAATCTCAAATATCTGTCTTCAGCTTACCTGAACTCTTTAAATAGTCCTAGAAATACTTAGCCTGAATATACAAATGCTGGAAAAAAATATGTTCAATGAAGATTAATTTCGTGATGCTGAATCCAGGGAGCTGAGGGATGTCTCTTCCATGTCAGGTGTTCCCAGCCCTCCAGGGCCAGGAAAAAGCTTTTCAAGCACCACCTGCAGTCAGTGAGGTCTGTGGCTCTGTTGCAGCAAGAGCTGTGGTTGCATAGTGTGGAAACTGAAGAGAGCCCTGGAACACAGGCTGCTGGCACCTTTGGAAACACCAAGGTGAATTAGTTTCTGCAAAACTGGAAATCTGGTGCTGTTGAAAGCAGAGGAGACAAAGGCTTATCAGTATCATTTAGGGGGTGAAAGGCCCCTGTATTGCCTCGTTTCACATGCTGAGCTGGAATTCCGGTTCAAAGGTGTCCCAACAAAAGAAATTGCAGTTTAATGAGAGATATGATTCAGGTTCACTTGGAGCCTAAACAGTTTCACTTGGGACCTGAAAGCCCAACTCAAGTTCCTTGAAGCTGCATTCAGTGCATTCACTCCTCAGTGAGCTTCCAGCAGTGTGAGAGGAAGGTAAAGACAGCATTTCTGAAGAGCCTTTCCCCTGTTGTCTCTTGCACTTCCCATGCTTCAGAACCTCTGCCTGCTCTCCTGCATTTACCTTTCATACTTCAGAGGAGGAGTAATGGTGACTTTCATAGGAGCAGCCTCTGCAGAATCAGCTTCTCTGCAGAGAGACATTGGATCAACCTCCCATCTTCCAGATTTGTGCAAAATTCAGTTCTTTTAGGAGCTGGTGCTTGGTATGAAGGGAAACAGAGAGGAGTTGCTGCTTATGGTTCCAGTGGTGCATGACTTCAGTAGTTGGGTTCTTTTTTCCCCTCTAGATGTTGGTAGTCCACAAAAAGTCCATCTGTGGGCTGGATTTTACTCACAATATTTCAATATCCCATTTCTGTGAGGGTCTGTTTTCTATTGGCTGATTCATAATGATGTGATTCTTGTCATAGTAATATCCTCCTTAAAAACAAAAGGAAGTCATGAAGGAAAAGCTTTTGAAAGAAATACTCATAAAAATTATACACAACCTTTGAGAAGTGTGTCCAAGTAAAAAAAATCAGCTGAAAAATAGGAATTCCATGAGGTAGGGGGCTGGTGTCTGCAACTGAGCAATGACAATTTTAACCAGCCTTGTTTTTCAACTCCTTTTCTCTTTTTGAGCTACTCTGTGGTTGATTTTCCTTCACCATTTTGTCTTCTGTAACTCCCACTTCTTGCCATCTGCACTACTCAACTCTCCAAAGCACAAGAGGAGAACTGATCAAAATAAACCTCTGGAATCAAAAGAGAAAGGTTCCTCCCTGTCCTGCTGTTTCTTGTGAAGCACCTTGTCCAGAGTCAAGTAACTGGACAGAAAAGGTAGGATTCAGTTTCTGACCTTAATTACAAAACATAACAAAACAAAGGAAAAAAAAAAAAAGCTGGAATATGGACATTAACCTTAATCAAACAAAATCTACGAGGTTTTAAGTTTTTTTGTTTTTAAATACCTTTAATATCAAGCACCAATTGCTCACTGAGGTATGAACTGATGGTTCCATCCTCATTGAGTCTCCACTTTTGCCTGTCCTTGCCGTGTTCTGTCCAAAGGGCGACCTTGGCCCCAGGCACGTCTCTGCCCCCAATGACATCCAGACAGGCATTGTTGGCCTAAGAAACAAGGAGAGCAGTGAGATCCAGGCCACAGAGCCTCAGTTTTGTGCCTGACTTGTCTCAGGCACTGAGCACATGGCAGTAAATCGTGCTGTACTTGGTAAAACCCCGGGAAGCAAGCGAGGAACAGATTATTCAACACTCGACCAGCTGCTCAAAGGCGGTGGCCTTTGTTACTTCATTTGATTAATGCTAAACCATCAGCTTTTTCTAATATTAATAACAGGCCATCAAGGGCAGCATTAGTAGGAAATCACTCTGAAACTGACCTTGGACTTGAAGAGCCCCCGGCAGTAGTGCCAGAGCTGGGAGCTGTTGCCACCGCGTGGGGCCGCGCACACCGAGGTCGCCCTGATGTCTGCCAGGCTCCCAGCCACGGTCAGGTACTTGCCCTGGGCCCTGTTCCTCACCCTCAGGTACACTGCTGGCTGCAAGGGGGTGAGGGAAGAGATTTACAACAGAGATCAAGCAAACTGATGTGAGAGGTCCTCCCCTCCACCATCCTCCCCTCCATCAGTCTTCTAAAGTCTTATGTTCAATTTTTGTTTTCATTTGAGGATGTTCAGTAATTTTTTGGTCGGAAACAAACGTGCCTGTGAAGCACAGTGTTTTTTCACATGCAGTTGGGGCAGCTATAAACAGCAATGGTACATAGGATTTAAAAAAAAAATGTAATTATGGCTATAGAACTAATTCCTGTGATCTGCAAATATGCCTAGTTCAGCACATTTCACTCATTCCAAGGGCAGTAAATGGGCTGTACTCCACAAGCTTTTAATTCTTGGGACACAAAACTTGCATAACTTAAAAAATTACATATCCAGCAACTTCAGCCCTCACTAACTGGAATATATGGCACAGAGATATACCACTGTTTTTGAACATACATGGAAAACAGGGCACTGACCTGGTATCCCTGTGAGGATTTTGCAGGGCTACTGCAGGGTTTGAGCTTTTGCTCTGTTATTCACTGGTTTCAGTTCAAATGAAGAACAGGGAGTTATAAAGGGCAGCTCTGCTGGAACCCCAACTCCAGCACAGCTTTTTTTTTCTGGGAGCTTTGTATCTCCTTTTTTTCATATTAAAAGAAATCCTGTGCTACAGACAATAAGGCTTCTCTCCCACCAAGCATCCATAAACAAAACCTGTATCAGTACACTGTTTAGTTACTCTTTGTGATCTAGAGACCTGAACCTTTGAATTAGACTGAAAATGGAATTAGTAGGGGTGAGGCAGAGTGGGAAAACCTGATGGGAACTGCATGAGCTTTGCCTCTTTTGGAAATCCAGGCTACAACACAATAAATTCACTCTTGCTTCCATTTATGTTAATTATGAAACAAGCCAGTGTGGAATTGGTTTCCTCATTATACTGTCATATGGCAGAAATGTAAAAATAGAGCATCCACAGAAATGCTAATGAGCAATTCAGTAAAACAAAACTTGGCACCAAGAAACTGGGAATTATTTCCCTTTAGGAACCTAACACAGATCTCAGTAATGCCCTGTGAGGCATTTTCTGCTTCAGCAATCTTGCAGTGGGTCCTTCTGGCTGTCATCATTTGGCCTGATTTAAGGAGCACAGCACACCCCAGAGTGCTTGGTGGTAGAGCTGATACAGTGCACAAACCCCTGTCCATAAAACCTCTTTCCTCACCCAGTCTCTTCCAGTACCTGCTTCACAGGACGAAGGGAGCCAATCACTTTCCAGCCACTGTGTTCACTCCAGTTTGAAATCTCCCTGGGCTCCAGCAGAATCTGCTTTCCTAAAAAATTGCATCCCTCGTAGGCAATCCACCTGGATACACAAAACAGAATGTGAGAGGGACTTGTTATCCACAGCTAGACTAAACTACAGGTCAGGGCTGTGCTCTTGGAAGCCCCCAAACCTCTCCACAACTGATGCTAATATCAAGCCTCTCTTTCTGTGCTGCAAGGTGCCATCCATTTCAGTGGGATGACTGCCTTCTGGTGAAATTCAGACCCGTTTTCTGTCTGTCTGCCTAACATTTGTAAACCACATTTCCCATCTCCCCTCTCCCCCTCCATTTTTTCCCCCATAAAAAAGGAGAACCTCTGCATGAGCCCAGATGGGAATAATGCTGGTTTCAGCAGGCCTGTGCCAGGAAACTAGGGAGCCACACTTGCAGCTTTACCTGGTTGTGCACATTAATTATGAGAGGAACTCGCCTGATGTTTTTGTTACAATTAAAGCTTTTTATAAGATTCCACTTGTCTGAGAACACTTTACAGGTATTCACTTGAAACCTCACACCCTGCTGCAGCAGATTTTCCTGTCATGACCACACCATGGACGTGGCTGAGTCCTGTAGCAGCCAGTTAAAGCACTGGCTAATACAGACCCCTTGTTATCTGGGCATCTGCTCAGTAAATGCAGCTCACAAAGGCAGCCTCAGGAGCACAGATCCCTTCTGTTTATACCAACAGCACACTGCTGTGTGGACAGTGACTCCTCAATGCCTGACTCATTAACTCCTCTGAACACAAAGCAAGTGCTGGTTTCCCAGGTTACCTGTTTTACAGGTCAGCTGCCAAGAACCTGAGAGATGGCTGCACTCTGAGTCAGTAAAACACCCTCAGCCTCACAGCACCTGGAATTGCTTCTGCCCAGTGCCCACAGCTCAGATAAACTGAGAGCCAGACGTGCTCAGGGCTCCATGGAGGCTCAACTGTGCCAGCTGTGAGCTGCCTGGCATTGAGGCTGGGTCCCTGTTTCTTCAAAGTCCCCACCTGACTAACAGGTATTCAGGGCAGCCTGACTGCACTCCTGTGTCTCCCTGTGTTATACTCTGAACATATTCCTGGCTTTTTTCCCTTGCAATGGTTTCTGTCAAGTCACCAAGAATTCACTGTTAACATTACTCTTGGAGCATGCAACACTCACGTGGAATGCAGTTTCAAAGCAGACATTTATAGGGAACAGAGAGGGGAAAGACTTACAGTGATCACAAGCAAAGCTCTGCTCTCACACAGGCTGTGCCACCTCTCCACCCCTCTGAGAACCCCAGCACCCTTTGCCAAGGCAGACTCCAGGTTTTTGCCTTACTGTGGTGGCCAGTTGGCTCAGGAAGGAGCCTTTTACCTAAGCCTGGCAGCAAGAGTCCATCAGAGTATTTACATAAATCCTTGCTATTTGCCTAAAGCTGACAGCAGGCTTTGGGATGAGGAGCAAAAAACCCTCTAAATCTGCCTTCCTGAACTCTGAATCCCAGATAAGGCAAACAATCCCTCTAGGACATCCCACAATCACCTGACACACTCAGCTTTTAGGTTACCTGTCTGCTGTGTGGGATGGGGACAGGCTGGGGAGGTCTCTCTCAGAGGAAGCATCAAAAAGAGCTCAGAGGAAACCCAGCCTTTCTGCCCTGAACCCATCCCAGAGACAGGGAGGCAGCGAACCTGGCCTGGACACCCAATAATGGGCACAAAGATGCAGGAGGGGCTGGCCTGTTGCACTCACCCTCCTGGGCTTTCTTGCCACATGGTCCCAAAGCCATCACCCTTCCTTTGCAGCCAACTGCTGGGGCAAAAGGACTCAATTTCCAGACAACACACCCACTTCTGTATTTTCAGCAATGGTTCAGGATGGAAGTGGGACAAATGTTGGGAACTGTTGTGAACTGGCAAAGCTCTGTAGGGAACCTTATGTTCACTATTCTCTCAAGAAAATTACAGCTTTGCCCATGTGGAAAAGGTGGGGAAAGGTCAAACATAAACATAGGAAATGTGTGTCCCATTAGGAAAACAGCAGTTTCCAGCCACTCAGTTGCTGGATGAGACACCTCAAGTTATTTGTTGCTGCTGTGGAAGCTGAAAACCTGGCTGAAAACAGAACACTTGGGAGCTCTTCCAAAAGGTGAAAGGGAGAGATGTGGAAGAGGTTAGAAGGTCACTTCTGCAGATATAAAATGTTTTCACAGAAGAACCTGGGTGTATATTCACACTCCTGGAGGAGGGTTAAACTAATAACAGAAGCAAATTACTGTTCCAGCTGTCAGATCCACCCTGAGCTCCTCTCAGAAGCTGCTGCTTCTCTGGCAGCCAGTCAGCACATCAAGCTTCCCTGAGCCACTGCAGTAGTTTAAATCACTGCAGTTTATAGCTGGCATTTTATAGCCTGTTAATAAAGGCACTCCAAGTTTACACTACCTGCCTTTGAAACTGTGTGCCTCAGAATAGAAGTTAAGAATGTAAACCATCCTATGAACAAGGCAATAATCACGAGACAATGTTAGCTCCTATAGTGCAAAACTGACAGGGATATTTCTTCCATACTTACAATCCACTTCTCACCCACACAGACTGGGTGTAAAAATGAAGGTCCTCATTCAAAACAGAATTGACTGGTTCACTGAAGTGCAGCTCTCTGCCCTTGCAGCATTCCAGGCTGAACAGACTGATGGAAGGCTCAGCAAAAACCTGGGGGAGGAGGAAGGAGAAAAAAACAAAGCATCAAGTTTTAGTAGGAATAATCCAGATTCAGTTGTTAGAGATGATGCCCATATTGGCCCACTTCAGTTGAATTTCCTACAATACTTTTGGGTTAGCTCATGCTCCCTCAGCAAATGTAACAACAAGGGAAAACTCCAAAGCACAGAGCTGAAGCAAACTGCATTTATCAGTGGATTTGTCATCACTGTAGTACCCCAATGACACAGGCCAGGCACAGAAAGTCACCAAGAGATGCAGAGGCCTCTGCTTGGAAAAACTCATTTTGATCTGATTTGTATCATCAGGGCCTTGAGTGCTTTTCAAAAATCCACTTTATTTATTCATTGATGGAACATACATCTAAAATAGTGAGTCTAATCAAAGCCTATTGTCCACAGGCTTCAATTAGCTGTAGTTCACTGCAAACATTTTAAGGAGCTACAAATTGTAAAAGGTCAGAAAGGTCAACTAAAAAGTTCTCCATGTTTTTAACAGACATTCCTATTTTTCTTCTGCCAATCTTGAAGGAAGGGCATAATTAGTAAATCTACAATCTCATATAGAATTGAAACATTTTGCACTTAATGTCTTTTTCTATAATTGACAGATTGATTGCCTGTGAAAGCAAGTTAAAAGATCAGTTTGAATGAAAACATGGTGCATCTGTAAGGCCAGCAGAAAAACAGAGGAAGCAGATTTAAACAACACAAATTCTGTGCCCTAGTATAAGAAACACTTGTACAATGCTTCAGCACTTTCAACCTAAAACCAGAAGCAAAAGCACTTGCAGATTATACCTGGAAAGGAGGAGGGAACAGGTCTGACTAACTTAGAAGATGTTACCCTGAGATAGCAGGCTCAGGCAAAATCTGGGATTTCTCTTGCAGCAAAGACATTGCCTCAGGTGAAATAAATGAAACAAAATCTTGAATTAAAGTTGACACAGGCACTGAGTAATTAAGAGAAATTAATTTTCATGTTTGAAGAGGCACATGTAGTGTAGTGAAGTGTCTCTGAAAAGCTCAGGGGTGTGTCAGGACATATGCATTTACTTGACACTGACTCAGTGCATTTGGTATGCAGCTGGTTGGTCAGATTGTGCCTCAGAGATTGCCTTCCTCTGCCAGCCAGTGCAGGGACTGCCTAAGTCATGCAGGGACAGAGAGTTCAGTGAGACATTTGGAAGAAGAGCTTGGGATCATCCACTCCCAGAGATTTTTAAAGCCTGCTGTGCTCCCAAAATCTAATGTTACACACCAGAAAGGGATTAAAACCTGTAATGTTTTTATTTAGGAATGTCAGCTCTTCCCAAGTGCCTTCTGCTGGATGGGGTGGATCAGATTTACAGTGGGTGGCTAAAGGCTCACTTTGAAACCCAGACCAGCAGGCTCAGTGCAGGCAGCTCCTGAGGCTGTCCTGCTCAGCCAGGCAGAATCATCACACTCCTGTTGGCAAGAGCCTTGGCACTGCCTTTCACCTGAGTGGACACCAGAAATCATGTCCAGAACAGGCCCAGCAGTTTTCACAAGCATTGCTAACCATGAGAAACACAGCAAACTGCTGGAGTCAATTAAAATGATTCCAGCTCTGCTGTGGTTGTGAGTGTTTGCACTGAGGGGTCTGAGAATCCCCTGTGCAGCTGCTCAGAGACCCTGACACACACACCACTGATGACTCTGATCCCTCTGTCCCAGGCAGAGCTCAGAAGAGATGCAGTGACCTTGCAGGAACAAACTCCAGAAAGAAACCAGGCTGCTGTGCCAAGCCCTGAGCTCTCCTGTTTCCACAGCCATATATAGAGCAATGCACTGATCCCTCACGTTCTGTATTCCCTTCTAGGCCAACAGCTGGCAGCACTGACTCTGGCCTGGCTTTTTTCTCTGACTTTGTTTTCACAGCTCCATGGAAACTGGGAACAGTGAAAAACAAGGTTTGGGGCTATGCTGTTAGGCTGGGAGGCATCTTGTTCCCAGCCTTTCTTGTAGAATGCTGAGGAGCTTTTTCACCTGAAAGGTGAGCCAAAGACATCTGTATTTACTTTAGCTTCTTTCACAGTTATTTCAAGGAAAATACCTGAAATGCCATGCTTTGGGAAAAGCTTGCCAATTGTGAGAATAACAAAGCACTACAGAATTTCTTAACGTGATTTTTATGTGTGAAGGAACTGACTGCCTTTGCTTAAACCAGCATCAATAATATTTAAGAGGTTTTGCTTGTCCTGTTTTTTCATGCAACTGTCCAGAGAGAAACTTGAAGGGATTTATTATATTCAAGAAACCAGTGATTAAGGAAAGCTATATTTACATAGCATTTCAAGATATGAGCAGCCTTGTGAACTGTTAAATACATTGATATACTTTACTTAACAGGTGTGGTGTTCTATGGCTAACACAGCACATGGTGCAATGAAAAAGACACAGGTAAACCATGGAAAATCAACACCCAAAATCAACATACTAAAAATCTCTTGCACAGTTCAACTCAGCTCAGGCTTCCCCCTCAATGATTTTTACTTTGCTTTTGGTGAAACTGTGCAACAAAATTTTTTACAATTCAGAAGAGATTTTTATGCTTCACCAGTTCAGGAATAAGCCCACAATGCAAGCATGAAGTGTTTGAGATTAAGCAAGGATCAGTGCAAGATGAGCTTCCTCAGCAGTGTACAGACACAAAGAAGGTGACCAAAGGGCACCAGAACTGAAAACCAAGTGCACAGGTGAATTTGCACACATGCTTAGAGCAAAAAGCATAATTTTAGCTACAGATAACTTTTCATTATGAAAGTTGTGAGAATTTTTACTAATAAAGCCTTTTTGGAAAGGGCCCATCCCAAAACATATTTTCCTTCACACCTTTTTTTTTTTTTTTTTTGCCAATTTAGCTTTTGCAAACTTTGGTGGGAAAGCTTAATAAAAAGGCAAAGGGAGAAATCCAGAGAGCCAGACCAAAGTCTGAGTGCAACCCAGGCATGGCAGGGGATTTGGCACTGCCTCATTTCCCACTGCTGCTGCTCTGCAAGCAGCATTTACCAGAGTCTGAACTGGGGGAGCCTGCACAGCTGTGTCACAGCAGCTTAGGAAAACCTGTGCTCTCCAGGCTTGGCCAGCTCATCACTTCCAACTGTGCTTCTGGAGCTGCTCCTGCCTGGCTGCTCCCTTCAGGGTGGGATGGATGGATGGATGCTGGCTGAGGGAGCACCCACAGTCCAGTCCCAGCCACACTGAGGGACTCAGTGCCTGGCCCTGGCCCTGCAGTTAGTTTTTGTGCCTGATTTCTCTATCTGCCTCACAGGAATGCTGGGGAGATCAGTTAACAACTGTATTTAACTTAGAGAAGATAATATAGAAGTACAAGGATTATCACGACTGATCAGAGCAAGAATAAAGAATGCCTCAGAAGAAAAGAGGAAAAAAACCCCAACCAAACAAAAAAACATTGCACAAACTACAACCTGGATCTCATTTTTGGTTTTAGAAACTAGGAGACTGGTTTAATTTACAGGTTGAAGGTAAGGTAGAGGGAAAGCTAATTGCTCATTGCAAGAATCCTGGCTATTCCTGTCCATGTAAATCACACCAAATGTGACAGGGAGTTTGTCAAAACAACACACCTGAGAAAAGGCAGCACCAGACCTGAACTCCCCCTTGCAAGATTATCAATCCCAAAGATTAACCTCCTCAAGCAGCAAATACTGGACAAATGCCCTAATAAGCAACCATGGCCCTATAAATGGCCCAGCTGCCTTCACCTGCTCTCTTGCAGCTGGGCAAGGGCCCCACATTTCCTTTCCATGAACCCATGGCAATGCAAAAGGCAAGCCCTTGCTGATGCAGGCACAGAAACTGCACCTCTGCAGAACCCTGAACCTGCAGGAGGGCTGCTAACAACAATACAACAGCACCTCTCATCAACAAGCTTTTCTGGAAGAGTGCTTTGGGATTTTTAGATGAAAGGAGATGATGAGAGGCAAATGATATCAGTGTCAGTTGTTCCTTCTTTGTACCCTCCTGTTAATCCACAGCTTTCCCTAGAAGCTCTCAGGGTGATGAAACAGTCCAACTTGTATTTGAGCAAAATGGAACAGCAGGAATAAAGCACAGCTAGTGCCTCCTGAAGATTTAGTTTCAGTATTATACACCTTGGAAAATAATGTGTGATGGGAGAGAGGAAACTTCATCAGGAACAGAGTAAATTGTAAAGATGAGCTGAATTCCTCCATGATGCCAGTGCACAATAAATGAGGAAATAACTAAAGTAGAACCATATTAATTTGAATTTTTTGAGAATGGGAGAGTGTGTGTGCAGAGGATGTGGGAGCTGCATGCCATACTTAAAAGCTGCCAACTTCACTTTCTACCAGACAATACATAAAACATCCCTCCAAGAGCTAGAATGAAAACTAGCCAACCTAAAATACTGCCACTACAGTGAAATCATCAAACTATCACTAGTGTGAGCCTATTTTCTTATCCAAATCATTCTGAGTTGCTCTGAAAGTTTTGGGTTTTGGGTTTTTTGTGTTGTTTTTTTTTTTTTTTTTTTTTTTTTGTTTGTTTGGTTTGTTTTTTTTTTTCCCCTTCTATTTTAATTGGACCAACTCAGTGATTTAGAAAAAAAATGTCCTTTTGTTATGCAATTAATCTCTTAGACAAAAAAATTACATTTCTGGAAGTTTTCAAATTAAAACCTCAAAAGTTTACTTCCTTAAATAGAAACCCCCCTCCTCCTTTTTTTTTTTTTCCCATTTAGTGCAGTTGTTACATTTGTTTGCAAATATATTATTTCCATCAAAGCTGCATTTTCTATAGAACAAATGGAATGTTCCCAGCGTGGGACTCCTCCACAGTTCCACTTGCAGCAATTACACCACTCTGAAAGGAGAGCAGGAGACAATGCACACCCAGGGCTTGGTGTCAGGGTTAAAAGTTCTCCTTCTCACACATAAGGTACCAGGGGACACACCTTAGCTCTGAAGTGAGGCTGCCATTCAAAGCTGAATAATGGAAGGGGTTCCCAACACCACAAATGAATTCAATAAAGCTACACAACAATTCCACTTGGGAACAGGCTTGCTCCTCTCTGCAATGAGCTAACAGAAGTATGCTGTAATCAGAGGGGCTCTGTTCCAAGAACAGTGCACTGTGGCAATGCTCAGAATTAACTGTGGCTGCTCCTGGCCATGACTTGCTGTGTGCTCTGGGTCACAGCTCTGTGTCCCCAGCACTGCCCTGGGGCTCTGAGGGCAAGCAGGTAGAGTTCAGGGGCATTTTCTGCTGGTGAGTTCCTTGTGAAATCCAAGGGCTCCTATTGGCAAGAGAAGAACCAAACTAAGAGGTGCCAAAGCAGAGGAAGATGTGTGTGAGCTCCCCACACACAGCCTGCCAAACACTTCTTCCAGGGCCTGGCCCTTGGGAATCAAGGGCTGCCAGCAGTCTCCTACCATGCCAAACTTCATATTTACTCCCCTGTGAGATTACAGGCAGGGGGATTTGGATGAGGCCTACCATTATTTGATGTCAAAACAGCACAGCAGTCCAAAAGCCTAACTTGAAAAGGGGAACTTTAATCTAAAACCCAGGCTCTCAGCAGGGGGAAGTCACTCTATAGTCCATTGAAAAGTCCAGCTCTCAAATTTGAGTTGTACATTCTTCCCACCACACCCATGGCTTTGGTGTTTGCATTTGCTTGGGGTTTGTGGAGTTTTTTTTGGCTTTTTTAAATTTGGTTGGTTGGGTTTGTTTGCTTTTCTTTTTAGAAAATGGTTCATAAATGGTAAAAAAGAACTTCATATGTGAAAAAGCTGAGTAATCACAGAAGTCTAGCTTCACAGGAGCTGCATTGAAGGACACACATCACACTGGCTGAGCTTGTATCCTGTGATTAGGGAAGGAAGAAGAGTTTTGGAGAAGCTGGTGGCCAGTGCTGGAGAGAAGGGAGCAGAGAAGCCACTTGCTTCTCTTTTACCAACAGTGTTACAGCTCATCTTTGATGCCCCTGCATAAGAGCACACCAAGATGTGGAAGAAAGGCACAGACATCACATCAAGGCTGCAGATTTGAATGTCCTGCATGCAGGATTACAATGGGATGTATAAAAGGTTGCAGCTCTCTTGTTCTGGGGGGCAAAGTGCACTCTTGTCCAAACCCCTGGCCATGGGGATCTCATGTCTCACTTGAAAAAAAGAGAACAACTTTAAACCCACAACACCCAAGAGCAGCTACAAGTGACCTTGTGCAAGTGTGCACACAGCCTCACCCATTCCCAACCCAAAAAATCCTGTGAGCCAAGAAAACAAACCTCACTCTTTTCCCTAACTGAGAGTTTGTTTAGGGCAAGTACTCACTTCAGACATCTAACAAGGAAAAGAGTTCCAAAATGTTTGTTTGTTTTTTTTTTTTCCCCCCCAGTAAAGTCTTACATATTGAATAGGCTTGAGGGATTTGATTGTAGCAGTTGGGCAGCCACAGGAACTGAGGTCAACATAGAGGCCTTCTTCCAGCACACAGTGATTGTCAGTGGTTTCCCCTTGGTAACACAGGAGCCAACTGCAAGAATAATGGAACAAAAAAGATAAGCTCCTCTAGCTGCCTATTTACAGCTAAGGACACCAGGAATAAAAAATTTTCTTTGTTCTTTTCAAGCTTAAAGTAAGGTGGCTTGAAAGGCTAAGCAGCAAAATCAAATCATGTGGTACAGAAACCTGAATTCCAGAGTCAAACGACGTTGAGTGGAATTCAGACACTTCCACTGTACCAAAGTTGTCAAAATCTGGAATAAATTCCAACTGGAGTTAAAAAAAGAGTCACAGTAACTGTGCAAACCTTCCCCAGAGAGAGCAAAATGCATTGTACCCAAACCAAGGACAGGATGAGAGTTACTGAGATGCCTTGCAGGACAAAGGGTCTAAGACATGATGGAAGAGGATGGACATGTGTTATGTGCTTTCAGCTGTCTGAAATTTTGTAAAATTTAAAAAAAAAATTTATAATACTGAAAATGATGGCATGTAAAACAACAGACACTTACCATCCCCGGAGAACCTTAAAAGAACATGGTATGAATGATGTAAAATCAGAAACTTCTGCTGTGAAATCTACACATGCTCCTTGGAAATGTGTATTACTGAAAGCTTTGAGCTACAAGAACAAAACAAAACAAAACAATGACTAGAAGGAAAATGAAGGCATTATCATCAATGTAAACAGAGAAAGCTGTACTCTCAGAGAAGTATCCATTCAATTCACAAAGATACAATTAATTGAATTAACTGTCATTCAAAAAATCTTTTACATTTTCTACAGCTGCTTTATTTTTAGAAATGTACCAAGTACTTTGTCATCTCTGGGCTGGCACAGGAGGCTTCCCAGTGATGCCAAGGCAGGCAGGGCTATCAAGTATAAGTTCAAATGCAGCAGGAGGGGGCCCAGGCAAAAATGAGAAGAGCAGGACTCAAGGCTGTTATCATCCACCCAAAGTCTCCTGACTGCAGCTTAACTCTGACTGCAGCTCAGCAATCCAGTGCTCAAAGCAGGATGGGGAAATGCTGGCCAAAAGATACAGAGCTGCTATTGACAAAGTGCCCTGAAATCTTCTGTGATCACAGTGGTTGCAGGTGGCTTTGCATTTCAGAGCAGGAAGATTTCTGAGGGAACTGGGGACCTCTGAAGTTTAGCCAAGCTGCTTTTATATGTCATGGTGAAGAACTGCAAGTCACAGTGAACCACACCCCACCAGCAAGATGTGATCAGTTCATCCCAAAAAAGCAAGAAGGCTCAAAATGTTTCAGTAAAATAGAAAAATACAAACAGACAAAAAACAATCAAGTCCCCAAAAAAACCAACCTCTCCCAAACAAATAAACAAAAAGCCCAAATGAACAAACTCACTGCCCCCAAAAAAACCCAAAACCAAACCTAAACCAAAACACACAAACATAAAAAAAACAAAACCCCAAAGCCCACACCAAAACAAAAAGAAACCCTGATATGATATAGGCTATGATATATATCAAAGACACCCAGAATTCTGTACCCTTGGCCTGCCACTGTGTAACTGAGATGAATTTCATTAAAAAGCCTGAAAGAGAGGCTGGAAAAGAATGAAAAATTGAAGTGTATCAAGAGAACAGCTCATATTCTGTAATGGAAGAAAAATATGATGGCTGTTGCAAGAGCTACTTCCCCCTTCATGCCCCAAATTGGCCAAGCTTCCTGCCAAAGAAAAGAAATCAAGTGCTTTTGCCAGCATAGAGTGAGAAGGCCAAACACAAGTGTCAGCAAATGATTTTATGGAAAAGTTCAGTCTATGTTTTTAAAAGAAATGAATGTTTCCTGTCAGAAAGAACAAGAAAAGCTCAAGCTGGTGTTCCAGCTATGAACACTAATTGGAGAACATGGATCAGCTACAATAAAATGAATAAAGTATAACTGACTTTTCTGTAAATACAACTGCACTGCTATGGCACAAAGCACCTATTTAAGCTGTAATTACACTGTATGTTCTACCCACTCATCTCCAAGCTCTTTACAAAAGGGAATATATACATACACACTGCCTTTCTTTCACAGGCCACGTGCTATGCAAGGCTTTTAAAAAAGACTCATTTTCACACAGAATTTATCTGGTAATGAATGAGGGTCTTAATTTGACAAATGTTGGGGTGGAGCAGTGATTCCTCAGTGCAAACACTGCAATTAGTTTCCAACTGCAGCCATCTCCACTTTGTCAGGGTCTGACATTACTGTGTGAGGTTATGCTTCTCAGATATCCAATGGATAGAATATTAAAGTACAAATGCAGGGTTGCACAGCAATTATTTCTGCTTCCTAAATCATTTATACAAGTCACCTGCTGCTGAAAGAGGCTTTGTTCTTGCTGGGCAAAGCTTTATTTTAATAAATGAAATGAATAGCTTTGTAGAGTTGGTGATTTCTTACACTCTGTGTACTTGGTTTATTAGGAGGCTTGACGGGCAGAAAAAGGTCAGGGGAGTTACTGAGAGATTTAAGAAAATTTTGCTGCTTTTTGATTTCTGATAAGAACAGAAATGAAAAAAAGACACTCTTATAGACAGTGCAAACAGCTCCCTTAGTTCAGACATATGCTAAAAAAAGTGGGAGAATGTATAGTCATTCAAAATAACCAATATATGACTTATTCAAGGATCAAACATCAGGATGTTTAAGGATTTGCCAGCTCATATGCACCATGCTTAGAAGTTCCAAACTAAGAGACTGGTTTTCAAGTAAAAAACTTTAATTTTACTCTGAAAGTAAAATTCTTGATATTTACCCAGGGGTGTGTCTTTTACTTATCCTAAGTGATTAAATGTTTTCCCATTAAAAATTATTCAAAATATCTCCCTCCTGTAAGAACTGTAGTGATAGGAAATATGTTTTTTCTTCCCTAGCCTGAAGGCAGAATCCTATGAAAACCAGGATTGTGATAAGTCAGGACAGTCATTTTTTCATAAATGGTGGTAAGACTGTTAATAAAAACCACAAGAAGCAAAATACAATCCAATCCATGTCAATATTTAAAGGTGCCTGTGCATACACATACATAGAGGTTTTTTTCATGTTTCTGGAAATAAAAATCCTGTAAAGTACAATTTATTGAAACTTCAAAGGTTTGAGCTGATCTTAAAGGTCTGCAACACTGGAATAATACATTCAAAATAATAGATTTTGGGAGATCCTGAAAAAAATAGAAGAATTGGAGATGGAAATAAAAT
Organism: Muscicapa striata striata; assembly: GCA_030060385.1. Taxonomy (NCBI): domain Eukaryota; kingdom Metazoa; phylum Chordata; class Aves; order Passeriformes; family Muscicapidae; genus Muscicapa; species Muscicapa striata. The sequence goes on along the minus strand of JAREIS010000058.1, from coordinate 1,629,382 downwards.
CATCTTCAACTGTTTAGACCCCACCAGTTTTATCTGAGTCAGTTATTTTTGCTGGTATCATTTACCAAGGCCCTCTGGTGAACATACTTGCAAGTCTTTGGATTTGTCTGCAAACTGCCATGTGAATAGGTCGGGCAGGAAGTCAGTGTTTAAGGCTAAAATAATACATCAATTATGTCTTCAGACAGGAAACATTTCCTGCAGTCCTGGGTTAATCATAAAATGGTAGAACTGGAGAAAAAGGAGGGTGTGGTCCACCTGCTAAGTAACACAATGCACATTTCCCATCCAAGCAAGAAAGAGAGAAATTGTGTCCAGATGACAAAGTACTTAAGTTTGCTGAAACAGAACCACAGAGCTCTAAAGTATCTTTTGTGTGAAAGTAAGTCATGTTTCTCAAAATAAACTTTCCCAAATTTGCTTAATTAAAAGCATGTCAGAGAGAGCAATAAAACCACTCAGATCATCACCCATGCTAGCAGGACAGAAAAAGATCAATCAAACAACTCATGCTGGAGAGGGGGAGAGCCCTGCTGGGACAGAACACTGCAGGGGACACAGAGCACACATGGTGATGAACACAGAGCAGGTTTGTGCTTCAGAAAGATAATTCAAAGGTCCATTAATGGAACATAACCTTGTAAGATAAGGACCAGAGTGTAAGGCCCTAAACTAACTCATTTTTGAGACTCAGAGTGAATTATAGGGAGCACTTTCTCTTAATAAGTTATCACCAAGTTAGACACAGCTGTCAGAATGTATCATAGATTTATCACAGATTTATCATGATGAGGATGTGCCCAGTTAAGCTCTGATGGTACTGTAACAAAAAGGGAACCTTAAGGAGCAGCTCTACCTGCTTGGAAGACTTTGGAAAGCAGAACTGCCAGCATCCAAAACTAAAAACCCATTTTCCAGGTGTTGATACATCTGCAGGTTTGAAATGTGCAGTTCAGTTTTCTGCAGCTTGTATTTTCATCTTCACCTCACACATAAACACAGGAATGACAAACTGGATACAATGCAAAATAATGGAAAGAAAATCTGCCATAAAGAGAAGGATGAATGGATGGGGTGGTGAGTTTCCAGAAACAAGAGGGAAAAAAGAGGAAAATCAATAGCTTTTGAGATCCAAAGTCACTCAAAACCTATTGGACTGCTTGCATTTTTGGGGATAGAATTCTAAAGGGTATCATCCAGAATAAAGCAAAGAGTAGAACACTTAGCAGACTTTACTTTTATCCATCTATCAGTTTCCTCCATCACTGATCTGCTGCAGCAATGTGACAATACTGAGGTATCACCTGAAATTACTGAGATATCATCTGAAGCAAGGCATTCAACATTACCTGCATTTAATTATTAAGTGTAGTTTAGTACTAGAGAATGTTATGCAATGCCAACATACCAAGTGTGGAGGCTCATGTGTCCCAAGGGGCTCCTGCAATAAAATAAATACATATACACACATTAGAAAAGCCCAACATTAATTACAATTCATTTCCTAAGGAGACATGCCAAGTTGCCTGAAATTTGTTAAGTATGGACTCAGGAGCAGAGGAAAAAAAAACTTCCCAGGCTCTTGGCACAATTCTCTTCCCCAATTTCTGCCATGAGCTGCCTGCAAGCTCACAATTACCTGCCTGATTGTTCAATGCCTTTCACACAGGGAACTTGCATCAGCATTAATTAGTTACCATAATGTGCATTAGAGTCCATGTAAATGTCCCTGCATTTACTTTTGAGGCTGTTTCTTAAAAGACAGAATTGAAAACAATAGAAGACACTCTCTCAGCACGTGCTCCTCAAATTAAGGTTAAGTATTCCTTTTGCATTCCTATAATTTATTACTTATTAATAATTTATTACTTATTATCAGAAGATTGTCTTTGTTTTGTTAGGATTTTGACAGTGCTGGCACTAATCTGTTTGGGTGAGTTGGCACTGCCTTGGGTTGAGTAAGGGATTAAAAATATTTCCTGTCTTTATTCACTGTATCTAGTACAAATATTTTAGCATAAAAATAAGAAAGAAAAAAAACCAACACAATTCTATTATGTAACAACACAGGCCAGATAAATTCTCAAGTATTTTTAAATACATTATCAATTACTATGTTTAAAGGAAAATTAATCTTTCCAGGCCAGTTTATTTTTTCCATGTATGCAGTGTGCCAAAGGGAAACTCTTCTTATGAAGTTTCCCTGACATTTTTCTCAAAAGACAGAAAGATCCACAGTGTCCATTTAAGTCTCCATCCTGAAGAGACTCATTATGCCTTCCACAAGGGTCTTTAAATTATTTCCAAACAAATAAACAGGTTGTTATAATGTGGGCTCTCCTGTTTAATTATTATGGTAAACTCTTAACTCCAAAGGTCTCATTTCTTTTAAGGTTTTCCCTTAAATTCTGGTAACTCACCAATTTAACAGGTCGAATTGACATGATGGTTTTATTAGATCCTCCCCAGTCAAGGAAGCATTTGTATTTTCCTTTCTCCAACACATATTGTTCTCCACAGAAATATTTCTGCTGGTATGCCACCCACCTGGAGAATGACACAAAAATTAAACTGAAAACATTGCATTTTTCTGAGTAGTTTGATGACAGTAACAGCAAGTCAAGCACAACAGAATGTCCACCTGGCAGACAGTGCAACATTAAACCCAATGAGAGGCACAAAACTGTCACACACTTGATTTTCTGCTTTTCCCTACTTTGACAAACACAAGATTTTGGGTGTCTGCCTTCCCATCAAATTCATTGTGAGATGATGCTCTGCTCAGAAATTCAGAGGAAACACATTTAATTGATAACTTTGAATCTCTCTTAATTGAATTTTTGCCTGCTTGGTATTCCCCAGACAGGGCTTTCTTACAGCTTTTCCAGCTGGATTTAGGAAAAATGGTACAAGAAGAAAGAGAAGTAACTGAGGAAGGCTTGATGAGATTAAGCAAAAGCCTACAATAGCTGGCAGTTCAAGTTTCTCCCACTCTGCTTCCTCTCCTGCAATTTAAGCAGAAAGAAACTCCCAATAAAGGGTCCTTCTATCCCTGCACAGTGGCAGAAGCAGATGGGGGTTAGAAAGACACCTCTAGGTCACTCACCTGTGGTGGTGCATTCCTCTCTTAATCACCCAGCACTGGGACTGCCTCTATTAAGGGTATAACAGGGCATGTCCTTACCCATTTTACTTTTATCATCCACTGACAAATCTGTTTGCTATTAATTTATCCCATTTTTTAAAACTCCTGGTGCCTTCTGTTACCACAGCCCCTTCAAGTTCCAGAAAATCACTGCCTCTAGTGTAAGAAGTTTTTTTTCCCTTCCCACATCCAAATCTGCTTTAAAGCATCATCCAGTTCTGTAAAACATTTCCCCCAACTGTTGTCATGCAGGATTCTGTGAACTGCATTAATCTTGTCTTACCACCTTCAGGATTTTGCAGCTCTCATTTGTGTCCCTTCTCTCCAAACTGTCTCAGCATTTCATTCTTGCACCTAATCCTCATGAGACACTAATCACCAATCCCTACATAAGCAGTTCAGGTCCCTCACTTCACAGTTCCTGATCCCCATCACAATTAGGGTAGTTATGACAATATTAATATTGCATTTTAAAAATTACTATTGAATGTCTGAAACCCATATGATTCCACAGCACTCTTTTCCCTTAATGTCTTTTATGTTTTAGCTTTTATAATTCTATAAAAATTATTTTAATTTTCAGTGCCAGTAATCTGACTTCATTACAAATACAGAACATCTCATCCTTTCTGGACAGGCTCTACCTGTCCCAAAAGTTATACTAGTTCTTAATGTATCTAAAATATCTTTTCAGTATTACTGCCATGGAACTATGTGACTCCTCTGGGGGGACATCACAAACTTTTTCTAGGAACAAGAACACTCAGATCCAAATCAAGGTGTAGGCATGGGAGCTACAGAAAACTAAAATTATTATTTCCATTCCATTCCCCAAGGAAATTTGAAGAAACACTTTTCTCCTCCAAGTATTTACCACGTGTACCATGTGGAATGTTGTCTTTCAAAAGATGCACCAAAAGGTTCCACCCATATATCTGAGTAGACTTACACTCCACTTTTCACAAGAATCGACCTTGTCTCAGGGCCAAATCCAACCTGCTCCAAATCAGGGATTTCTTCATTGATGATGTCAAATGCTTTTCCATCTTCATCATCAGACTGGAAAAGTGCCACTGAAGACTCTATGAAATCCTAAGAGGCAGCACAGGAGTTAAAAGACTGTCACAGCTCAATGACTCTTCACAACATAAAACATTTTGGGAAAGATTTGTAGCCAGGAAGACAGCATTTTATAGAGCTGTGAAGGGACTTGGCTCCCTGGTGTGCATCTTTATGGGATATTTTGGCACTGAAGTTCTGGGATAACTGGAAGCCTGACAATCTGATATGGCCTGCAGGGGTTTGCACTGAAGAGAGGAAGAGCCTGCTGCCCCTGAGCACCATCCTTTCCTCTCTGAGGATGGCTCAGAATGCAAAGATGCCTGTGTGGGAAGGAGAAGAGTTAAGAAGAAAAGAGTTCAGCACTCATCTTCCAAAAGCCTCACAACAACTACTCCAAGCACTACCACAACTATAGTTTTTTATTAAACTTCTTCCTCATCCCTTCCCAACAACATGGCAATAATTATGGAGAGGAAAAGCCTGGGCAAGATCACCTTTCCAGCACAAGGGGTTTGTACTTCTTGGATACATCCACTATAGCTATAAATAAATCCTGCTTAACATTGTCACATTCTCTCTTACATAGCTGTGTGACACTGCTTTGTGCTTTCAGCCAGCTTAGTTTCTTGGCCAGATTACTTGCACAGCTTCAGATTATTTGAATTTGGGTTTCAAATCTTCAGCTTTTTAACCACTTAGCAATTTTAAGCACACAGTTCAGTCACTGCTTGGGAAAACAGTAAACAACAATCCATTCACTTTACTCCCATAACTTTTAACAGAAAGCACAAACTCAATTTCAGTGTTTCTCAATCATTCAGCACTGTTATAAATTAAAAACTAAGTAAGTCTTGCAAACAAGAAACAATTGCTGTCAAGCAAAAAATGTTGTTGACAGAGACTCAAAAACACATGACAACTCCACAATGGGTATTATTACTCTAAACACTGAGAAAAAAAACTAACTATCAAAAACCGCTTAGAAATTAAGGCCAAACCAAGCATGCATACAGATTAATTTGACCAGGTGAACCTGATCAAACAGACTCTTTGGAGGACACCATGTCTTTCTATAGGATCCAATCACAATGAATAATGAAAACCAAATTTAGAATGTGCACTTGATGTGGTTCAACTTCTCTGCACTGTTTACAGGACAGTAAAAGGTGATGGAACAAATTCTGTACTAAAACTGGTTTTCTTACTGTGTTGACCACTTCCTTCCTTCATTTATTTAAACTGTTGAACTGTTTCAACTATTTCAGGTATACACTGGAAATTAAAGTGCCAGGTCTGGAAGAATCATCATGAACAACTGCAGTTTCAGACTAGTTTTTGGGAAAAAAAAAATTAAAAAAAACAAACAAAAAAAAAACCAAAACAAAACAAAAAAACAACCCGTGCAGTATTAGTGCTAATGAAAACCAGCTACTCTTAACAGTCCTAAAACAAAAGACTTTATAAGAGTACCCAAAAAGTAATTTAGATCAAATCTACACATAATTTCCTTAACTAAGTTTAATATAATGAAATATATCCACAGTTGTAATTAAACTTAAAACATCTTTCAAATTCAGCCCTTATTCTTTCCTGTCTGAATTTCCACTACAACTTCTCTTACAACAAGCAACAGGAAAAATACTTTTAAATAAATGACTTTCAGACCAAGGCAGATCATTCTAGACTTGAAAGCATTAGTGGGAAAGCTCCAAAGGCACCATACTCAGAAACTTTGCTCTTTCACTGATCCATGGGCAAACCCCAGCTTGAAAGGCACTTGACACTGCAGAAAAGAAGCAAGTGCCTCTCCCCCAAAGCAGCTCAGAGTCCACACTGCTGCCTGCCCTCAGGAACAGGCTCTGCACTTGACTCAGGTGTGTTCAACACAGATGCTGACAGAGCTGGCAGCAGCTGGAAAAAACAATTTCACGAGATCTTTTCATCTCTGCTTCCCAAACACCCCCTGAGCCTCCAACTGGCCCTTGGGACTATTCACTGCAGGAATATTCAAGCCAGTCAAGAGCTGAGAGCTCTTGCAGCGTGGGCACATTTTCACCAGTGGCTGGGGATGTGCAACAAAATCCCTGCAGATCCTGAGCCCATTGCAACCTTCACCTTGCTTCAACTGACAGAAATCCTGAGCTCAGGGAGAAGAGCCAGGACATTTGCTGACCAGTGAGGGGCCTCAAGCACACAGTGTTTGGATTTTTGCCCAGGTCCCCTTGAAACAGAACGTTTGGTACTAAAATATTTTTAAAATCCTGACCTTAAGTGTGGTACATAAAGTCACAAAGGGAGCATATGGCCAGCCTGAGCACTGCCCTGGGTGCTGCACATCGACAGGGAGGCAATCTGCTGGTCAAGCCAAACAACACAATGCCAGGGCCATTACTCATTTCATTGGCAAGCAGCTGGTTGCCTCCAGCTATGCAACAAATTGGGGGGAATTATTCCTTTTCACTTCTATTATCAATAGGTAAATATTTATACATATTTATAAGCCAAGTGGAATGATAAATGTTGATACATGACTGTGAATGATACATGTTTTTAAAATGTTAATGACTTGAGCCTTCTGACTGTTCTAGGTGTAAGTTCAATTAAATACATGATATGGAAGGTCATTCTTGCTACTCACATGCATGATTTTAACTTTTATTTATGTCCTCTGCCAAGAGGAAAATCTAAAAAGATCAATTTAAGTTGCTCAAGTATCCTATATACAGCTAGAAACAAGAGGAAAACTAAGATTTTTCAGAAATTGAATAGGATTCTGCACATTCAAAATGAGAATCTGAAGAAATTTCATACTTACTATTTTCTCAGAAACCTAAAAATAAATTATTTAGAGAAGGATATTTTTCTTGAATTCAATTCATTCTCCTATCTTTATTTTGATAGATTCTGATTATAAATACAGATTTTCCAGGTGCCTGTCATGAAAAACAAACCTGCAAATTGTGAATTTAAGTATGCTCACAATAACTTTTTATCAAAAAAAAGAAGACTGTTGAGACAGTGAGTTTGCTTTAAATGCCTATCTTCAATTTCCACAAAATTCCTGGCTCAGGAATATCACATCTCCTCAGATGAGGGGATGAGTAATCTGAATATACAAAACTGAGTAATATCAGAGTGAACAATCTTAGTCTTAGAACTTACTCTTTGCAGCTGTATTTAATGCTCACAGAATTGCCATTATAATAAAAAAAACCTTCAAACCCTTACACAAATAAACAAAAAACTCAAACCAAACAAAGGAAATGATAAAGTTCTAATCCCATGTTTCCCCATTGCTAAAAAGTCCAAGTTTGCTTCCAATAGTGGACTCTTATAAATAGTTTTTATTCTTATTTCATCCTTGTCTCCACTAAACACATTTTAGTAGCAGGGATTTTTTTACCATGATTATTTCTGCTGCCAAAATTTTCTGGCAGAAAAATCACAGACAGAGGGTAATGCTGTTTTAAGGCTTGCAACAGCTGCTGCATTGAAAAGCTATTTTTGTTTTAATCAAGAACTACTCTGTACACTCAGGCACGTTATGCTTTTAAGAAAATTCCGTTTGTGAGATTCAAATAGCTCAAGGTGCAGGACTGAGGTACTTGGAAAACCTGGCAGGTAGACAAGGAATTCTGCATGACACAATTTTTGTATGAACTTCACCAAGTTTAGAACCTGCTTCTTTCTCAGTGCAGTCTAGATTTCAGGCAGAAGGAAAAGAATGAGGATGAGCACGGGCAGAAGATGGAATGCCCGAAGCCAAGGCAGCTGTGCCAGGTACAAAGCAGAACTTTGCTCTTTATGGCCATGGCTGTGCAGGATTTGTATGAAATGCATGGGAGTACTTACAGCCTGAAGGAAGCGGAAGGACAGCAGGGCACTGTCAGTTCCCCCCCAGGAGCATCTGTCCTCATAATCTCCCTCCTCCAGCAAGAACTGATGGCCTTTGTAGCGTTCCTTATCATAGGCAACCCATCTGTGGCAGCCCCATGACAGAGAGAAAAAGAGAAGTCAGCAAAGGCAAAACAACTGCACACACGATTTTCTCTGTTTAGTGAACACCCCAAAAACACAAAAAGGAATATCACAAACCCAGCCAATGAACAAAGCAATGCTTGTTTGGAATCACAACAGGCACCAGTGAAGTGTTCTTTGTGGATTAAAATCCTGCCATGTGATTCTTTATCCAACAATAGTTGATTTATGTAATGCTTCTCTGTGCACCTCCTCTCAGCCAGCCACATTCCCAACAGCAATATTTGGTACCACACAGCCCAGGATGCAGCTAGATGCCAAAACTTTCAGTGATAAAAAAAAATAAGTAGTGGGTCTCTTCAGGTTGCTAATAAATGATGAGACCCTACCCTTGTTGGAGCTGGTGACAAAATTAAGATTTCAACAGAACAAGATTTCACCTGCCTTTTTTTTTTTCTGCTCTAATCTGAAAATGTATACATATAAACAGACAAGCAAACTGAAGACATAAACCATATTGTATATGGAATATGTTTTAGCAGTAAACAAACAGAAATTTTCAAAGTATTTTGAATAAATGGATAAGGCTCAGATAAAAGAAGGTGTTTCCATATCAACTTCAAACCTTTAATGGATGTCAACTCAAAAAAGTTCTTCCCCCTCCTTTTTTCTTGTAAGCATTTCTTTCATTAAAGCTCCCTTGTAAATATTAGAACTGCTGTACAAATTCTGTTGGCAGTGAAATTTGGCAGGCAGGGATAGCTTTACTTTTAGTACCATTTGGTTTACATTAATTCAGCTGTTTAGGTTACCACAGCACTAAAAATAAAAGCTGCCACAACAGACAGAACAATGATTTTTAATAATCTGAGGCTTCCCAGATAGTGAACACACAGTGCACTTCTGAATAGATTATTTGAGTATTAACAATTAAGTTTGTTTTGAATTTAGTGCTCCTAAAATTCTGACAACAGCCTGAAAGGATGTATATCATTCCATCTTTATGCTGAAGTGGAAAATCCTTTAGGAAACAAAAGCAAGATTTTCTGAAAACTGTTTAATTGCTGAAGTGTTTGGCAGAAGCAACCATCCTGCCTGCTCTCAGACAGTCCTGTCCTGTTGGGAGAGGGTGAAAGAACATGAGGGGTTGGTGGCTGATGCTTAGTTTACCTCAGAGCATCCACCTGTGACAATCCTCTGTGTGTGAGATACAGGGAGGGGCAGGGCAACACAGAATCCATACAGTGGATCAATTAATGAAAATAACAGCACATTCCCAATGCCAGATAACATGCAACAGCTGGCAGAGCAAAACCATTGAGACAATAAAACAGCTTGTAGTTTTCAGAGGCATTAAAATGTCAAATTGAAGACTGACCACACCTACCCAAAGCCATTTCAGCAAATTAAGTAGTGAGTATCAGAAGTATAAAGCAACATAAATTAAAGCTCTGTGTTAAAAAAGTGGCCTAATTTATTGGCATCCAAATAGCAAACACTGACTTAAAATCTTTCACACATTTAGATTGGTAGGCTGATAACTGAAGAGCTGATAATAAAAGAAATATATACTCCCTTCTTTTCAAAACATTTCATGTGTGGAAGACTCAAATCATCCCTTAGTTAGCACTTCTAAGCATTTAGTTATGCTTTTGTATTTTAAAATAAATAAATGTAAAAGTGAAATATACTCACACTCCACCAATTACACGTAGTGATCCAATTTCCTGAAACTCCTCTTCACTACCAAACAGTGCTGGGACTGAAGTGATGTTTTCTGAAAACTCCTTGGACCATCCTCCAAAGTGGCTTTTCTCATATATTATTATCTAGGAAACATGATGTTGAGCTTAATCCTTCAAAAGTAGACAAGAAACCTCTCCCTATACTTTGCTGAAGTTATTTCCATGACTGCAGTTAACAGCCCCTTTAAGTTCCTCATCTGCTGAATCACACAGATCAGCTATTAGCAATATTTACATCAGTTGCAGCATTTATCAGAAAAACACCCAAGTCATGCATGTATTTGTATAATTAAAAGTTATCTAAAGTGTTAACATTTTTTTAAGAAGGGAGAAAAAGGAGCAATAGCTCTGGATCAGCTTTCAGCTCCTCAGATCACAGAAGGACCATGGTCTCACTCAGATCTTGTACTGGAATAGGGGCTAGGATGGAAGGGTCCTATTCCTGTCCTCTTCCTCCCTTCCCTCTCATTTTTTTTTAACTCAGTATGTTAAATGTGAAACTCTCCCCCAATCCCTTTATCATTACAGTGACTAATGTGCCAAGTCAGAAAAACTCATTTTATAGCAAATTCACACTTTCCTAATATGTGACAAACAAGCTACTGGTACTTTTACACCTCATCAAACACTAAGTGAACTTGACAGCATTAGGGAATTTTTCTTCAGCAGGAAGCATTGATTAGTTATCAAGGATCACACACCAAACAAAAGGAAAGCAGCTTGCATAACGATTTTATATTCCCAACATGCTTTTATTTTATTCTCAATGCCCTCTGTGCTTACCTTGACATTCATTGGCATTTGAACCTTTAGTCCACCCTAAAAACAGATGGAGGAAAAGTTATTTATATTAAACTTGAAGAAACATTCTGACATGTGTTTTATAGTACTATCAGTGCATGAAGTCCTTGCAATTATATTCACCACTTTCAGTGCTGGCCATAGATTTCAAAAGGTCAGGCACACTGTAAACCTGACCTACAAACACATCAGACACTGCAAGCTATTTAAAAATATCTCTTCTTAAAACTATCTAGAATTCTAAAGTAAATATTTACTACAAGTTTTTAAACTAATTGATATTGACCATTTTTTTACAATTAACTTTTATAGCTTTTTTGTATGCATTTCAAATTTCTAAAGCACAAATGTTGCAACACTAGAACAGAGAGAAAACATCAGGAGAGTGAGAAAATAGAGTCTGACATATTCATGTTCATGGTCAAAGAGCAAATACAAGACATGCATCTTCTCTGGAAATGTTAGTGAATGATGCTTTCTGAGGGAATAAGAGACTGACCTCACTTGAGTGACTAGAGAGACAGCTATTAGGTCTTACTCCTTTATGGCTTTTAAACTGTCTTTCTGTAGGTCTGCTATGTGCACAATAAAATTTGTGTTATATCCTTTCCCATCTCTGTCACATGCAGATCCAAGTGTCTATCTATCAACACAAAAAACAGCTGCACCTCCCCAGATTTGTGTGCAACCTGTGGTCAGAGAAATACTGCTGGGTAATAAACTCTGTATCTGGTCTTCCACCCCCAGCAGACCCTAACAGAAAAAAAAAGAAAATCAACAACCTCAGAAGGGCTTTTTGGTTAATTAATTGGTGCTGGAGGCAATAAAATGAAGAGCCTTTCTGTCTTATTTGACCTCCTCCCAACAGTAGTATCCCAGGAAGATGTTGGGAGGGTACAGAAGCCCAACAAATCTCAGTGACCAAAGCAAACACACCATGGAGAATTAACCCAGAATGAACATCAGAGCCCAATTTGTATTTAGGTCAAAACCTTTGGGGAAGCACCAATTAAAAAGGGGAAGGCACACAACTTATTAGGGAGTTGTGAAGTCCTCACCATTCTTAAGGGACGCAGAGATTTTACATCTGCTGAAGGAATTTCAGGTGGTGAATCACATTCTTCCAAAACAGTCATCTCTCCCTTGTAATTCAAGTCTGAATAAGCAAGCCATCTAGAACAGTAAGGATAAATGACCCCAATAAGTTCATTATTAGATTGCAAATGAAAAGATCTTATTGATATTATTTTCCTTTTTGTACTGATAAGAGCTCGATAATGTTTTAGCACATCAAAACAAAGCTGTATTAAAATATGCTGGCAACATCACTGCTAGGAAGATCTCAAATACTTTTTCCTAGTCCAAGCTAAATATAAATGAAAAAGAAGAAAATTACTAATTTGTTCACTCACTTAAAAAAAAAGCCAGCTTGCTACTCTATGAGTATACAAAAAACAAAGTCAGCACTGAGGATATTTGCATTGAATTTTATCTAAGTTTATCACCTTATGAATTAAAAGGCTTCTTACATCAATCCCATGTTATTTTTTCAGTGGAAGTTATTAAAGTATGATTATTTACAACAATCCTTTGGAAAGCTGTCCTAATTTTGACATGAGGATTAAAAATGCTGGTAGTCCTTCAGACTGTTTAAAATCAAAAAGAAAGATGAATGTAGAGCTGGACACAGGCTTAGGAGACCACACAAGGAATCAAGGAAGAGGCAAGGAGTCATATGGAAAGTGATTTTCTTGAAACTACCAAGTTTTGTCAAAACTAAGACTCTGTTTTTAACTCCTTCACCACCCCAAGCTTCATGGACATACTGTGAGATTGTGGGAAGGAAGGCTTGGCTCACCTGGAAAGGCAAGACTTGTGTAATAAAAGAGCTAATGTCATTCTGCAATTATTTATGGGAAGAGCCACACAACTCCCAAACTTCAGGAACTGTGAAGTCCTGCCCCAGGGAACAACAGCCCATTCTGCTCAATACAGGAAGTTCTGGGCTTCATATTGCATCACCTCCCTCCAGAATGCCAGGATATGGCTGTTGCTTGAGAAATGCTTGGATGATGTAACACTCATTTTCTGGTATTCAGCCACAGTGTTATGGTTATAACAGGGGGGGATTGAGAGACAGTATCTATTCTCCAATGAAATAAAAGCTAATTATAGCTGAGTTGCTTCCTCTATTTATAAAGCTACTCAAATATGGAATTACTGAAGACTTCTGCCAGCAACTAGGAAAAAATGCCTTCAAACTAGGAGCCCACAGAGCAAAATGCTGATGTGTAGAGCTGGGAATATTAAATGGATGTTTACTGATTTCTAGCAAAACCCCCCAAATATTGTTCATGTTGCTGACTGAGTTTGATCCTCTGATATTACTGATATTCTATGAGCTGGAAAAATTGTGTTAAAAAGGTTCAGTACTCACACTCCTGATCTGACTCTTATATAAGGATTTTTCTCAACATCCAGTTCTTCTAAATTGGCAACTGCACCCTGTATGCAGATGGGAAGTCCCTCTGTACTACCAGCTGCTAGGCAGAACTCCACCTCTGGAATGCCACAGTCCTGTGGACAGAAATCAAAGGTAATGCTTATCCACACTTGCAGACTTTCCCCAAACTTTCCCTTTTTTGCCCCATCTTCTCATCCTTCTCCAGGCTTCATATGATGGAAGGGTTTTACTCTTTTTCAAATGGAGGCTGGAATTTTTAGAAAAGCTAAGGGAGGTAAATTTCCAGCTCCTGCTAATTTTCAAAGAAGAAATTTATGGCTGTCAGGCTACTTGCAAAAAGGCCAGTTTAAACATTCTCCAACCAAAGGACTGAACAGCATTATAGTACTGATTTCTTATTTTTCAAAAGTCAATGTTTCCATAACACACACAATATATGCATTAACTGAAACTTTCCAGAAATATCTATTACATTTCCACCTCCGCCCCTCCATGACAATTAAGTTCTGCAATGCAGAATCCAACTACAGTATCAAGCCATATGAGTTCAATTTGGTTGTTGTGCTAAATAAATCTACAGAATTTTAGATGAAGAAGAAAAAAAAGGATCAGTATTAGAAAACATCTATTCTGTTAATTAGACACTTCAGCAACCTTCCTGTTACCACAAAGCAACAACATCTATTTCATTACTGGAGGTTTTCCACAGAGATATAATGCTGGAGAACAAACTTGACCACTTGCTTTTCTCTAGAAATGTCAGGGATTTTATTGAGCCACCCTCATTTTGCAGTATTTATATGACATGCATTGCCATTCCTTTCTTCTGAAAGGAAGAACACAAGAGCTTGCAGAGAAACTCAGCAACAGGGCACAAAAGCCCTGCAAGTTACAGCACCTGCTGTCCTTTTGCACGTGGGTTTTTAGCAGGGGTTTCAGGGGGTAACATCCCACTTGTTGGTTAGCAAGATTATTTTCATTAGCTATTCAACTGGCAGCACTAAGTGTGGCAATTAGAATAGATGCACTTCAAGGTATTGTTTCACTTTCATCCTGAGACCTGAGGTAACACAGTAACACTGCTTTAGCAACTCTCCCTCCTGCACAATCACATTTCCTCTGTATTGTACCTTGCAAACAATGCTCACTCTTTGTTTCTAGAGCAGAAACTGCAATACAGGAATTTTTATTTTCAGATTTACAAACCCACAAAAACTAGGAAAGAAGACTTTCTAGTACAATGCTATTTTATGGGAAAATGCTTAGGAACTCCATTCCTCAATTCTAAGTGTATTGCTAGACAAGATTTAAAAAAATTAAAATGTCCCCATAGTTTTCACATGTGTATGTATCTTATTAAGTCACAGCTGAGAAATATTTGAAGTCTGTGGGGTTTTTTTCTAAAAATATCTAATATGTAAGAAGGCTGAAATTCATGAATCTAACAATACAGCTTGATCCAGAAAATTGGAAGTTGCACCTAGAATTCCACAAAAAATGATGCCAGACTCTTGATGGCTTCAGATAAATTCTGAAACAAAGTACCTACAAGACTAGACAAGTAGCAAAAGTATCTGCCTGAGGGCTCAGACAGAATATGAGATGGAAGATGTTTGATTTTAATTCATTAGGAGGCTTTTGTTTTTGTTTTTAATTTAAGATTGGAAAAAGCCAGTCTGTAAGCTCTTTTCAAGTCTGATCTCCTGACTCTGAAGCTCAGGAGGCAGTCTTCAGCTCCAGAGATGACAAATGTACCAGGGTAGGTAAAGCACAAGCACTTGTAATAAAGTGTCTCCTATTTATCACCATCTCTATCCAGCCAGATTTTGAGAGCAATGAAAAACCTCTACTCACAGTGATTATATTTTTGTGTGTGCTCTAGATTAAGTCCACAAATGTCCTTCATAAAGTGCCACACAATAAACTGAGGTCTTCATCAAACCCAATTCAAATATTTATTTTTAAAGGTGGTAATGTGGTCAAGTGAGAAGTACATCACTTCTTCTAAGCACATTTTTTTAAAGTTAAAAGTACACATTTTGACATAAATATGGAGTTCAATTTACCTGCACTGATGCACAGACTGCAGAAAATAGTAATATTTATTATTACTGTATGAGATGAACGCTATATATTTGCAGATGTACACTCTGTGCCATGCCATTAATTTATACAATTCAAGCATGCAAACTTAGCTTGGAAAACATTGGCCCCAGCATGTTCATATTTGCCTGAGCATATTTAACAGCCCTCATTACTTTCAGAGCCTCCTTTAACATTCCCAAAAAAGCCACCATCTTTAGAAACAAAATAAAAACCACACAAATATGAGAGTAGTCAGGTGGAGAACTAGATCCTTCAGTCCAAAGCCCTGTCATCTGCAAGGCGACAAGATTTGGAAATAAGATACACACATGCCCAACTATTACCATGTAAAACTGCTGCCACAGTATTTCAGCCCAGATCCCAAACTGGAAGGTTTCCTCCCTAAACCCAGTCCTAAAATTGTGCCACCCCCCATCAAAAGCAGTCCAAACTCACATCATTCATTGTCCTACAGACACATCAGGCAAAACCAGAATAAAAAGCACAGCAAACAGATTAGGCAGCTGTGCTCATTTCCAGTGATAATACATAACCAGTAAATGCTTAGGTAGGTCACAGCCTCCAGGCACCCCTCTCTGCCTCCCTTACTCTGTGGCATTCTCCTCCTGCCTCCACGCAGTCACCCTGGAATGCCTGTGCTTCCCTCCTGGTCCTTAGGGAGCTGGGATGTTTACAAAGAACATGGAACATTTACAGACACCTCCAAAAGAGCAACATGGCCCTCAGCAGAAAGGTGAAAGCTCCTTCTGAAGAGGCTTAACACAACCCTTAAGCCTTTAGCACTAAATATTCCTCTCCAGTGGCATTTCTGACATTTTTCTAGCCTGACCAAGAAGTCCCAGCAAAAGTGACAGATCTAAAGCCTTCAACCCCCTCAATGTGGTCTTGGCTGTTTATCCTTCTTCTGGATCTAGGATTCCAGCCCTAGCAGCTCCAGCAGGGCTAAATAAACTCAGCACTGTTAGGTCTTCTCCTTGGACCTGTCAGCTGTAGTGACTGGAGTGAACAAATCAGCCTGTTTAACTAGAGTGGTTTGGTGTCAGCAACAGGACAAAGAATGACTAAAGTCTGGCTTCCTAAGGGAAATGTCAAAACAAGGATGAGAGAAGAGCCTATTGAAAATCAGGCCTAATTAGTTCTGGTATTCACATGACTGCTTTGTAATAACAGTCTAGACACCATTTTAATTTAGATACATATTTTGTCTGTAGGATGCTATCTGCTTCTGGAGTTTCTTTTTTTTTCTATTGGACATGTTGGTCCTCCACACTTTTTTACCCAATCATAAGTCTTGCTCCCAGTGCTCCAGCACTGTACCACTCTTGCTACCACCCACCACCACCAAACTCTGCTAGAGAACTCAACAGAACTGGTAAATAAAATAATACAAAGGAAATAAATTATTACTGTCCTGTAAAAAAAAGTCAGCAAATGAGACCATCTGAAGTTGCTGGGTGTCTTCCTATGGCATCAGACAAAGTAGTCCCTGCTTAAATCATTAGTTTTTCACCTGGCAAACCACACAAACAAAAGAAGCACATCCTTCATGTAGCAGAGTGAACAATCCCATTACAAAGAGCTTTGCTTAAGGAGACTCCACAAAGAATCCAGGTATTCCCTGCCTAATCATCTTGCAGACAGTGATTATAAACTGCTCTTTTGGATCCCTTATCACCTTGCAAAATAGTGCTTCACTAGACTGTTCCAGAATGCATGTGTCAGGAACTCTTCTAGGCTCTTAGTTTTGAGAATATAACACTTAACACCCTCTTTGGGCTTCCAGAAACAGACAGAAAAAAAGATCTACATGTGCAAAAAGGTCAAAATATGTATTTACAGTAGGCCAGAGAACTGACCTGGCTAAACAGACTGTGCTGCAGGAGCTGCACTGAACATGGGTGTGCAGGCAGACTTTGCAAGCCTTGGCTCATGCTGCCTAGCCTTAGAGGAAATCAGTCTCCACATCATTTCAGGTCTTCATTTTGCTGGTTGCACAATCTGTTTCTTTGGAATCTCCTCCCCACAATTTTCTTGAAATTAAATACACATGGATACACCTAATGCATGTCCACAGTTAGCCAGGCCACAAGCTAACCCAAAACTTAACAGAATCTCTGCTTTTTGGGGGAGGCTTGAAGCCAAATCAATAGCACAAAGCTACTGGCAGACTCTTCTTCAGCCAATATGCCACTAAAAAAATAAAATATTAAATGTACTTCCTACAGTTTCCTTAGTAAAAATCTGTTTTTATACTTCTTGGCAAGTTGCTTTCTTCTCAAATATTTAGCCAATGTTCAAATCTGCTAACTAAAGGCAACAGAGCAGCCATTAAACAAAGACCATTAAAAAAATACTTGAAAAATTGGAAGACAAGCTGGACAATCTGGACACAGAGCCAGTATGGCCAAACTAATCTGCAGAAAAGACACTGACAGCCTATGAAAAAGAGAATGGCATTAAAACACACGAGCTGCCTGAAAAACAATCCACTATTTGTCAAATAAAAACAAAGTCTATATTTTTCACAAAAATGAATAAATAAGGTGGCACTCTGGGGAACTACCTTCCAAAAGCAGTTCCACAGCAGCTAAAAAACAACTTAAAAAAGGAGGGATGCCTTCATGAGTCAAGGTTTAGAGGACAAAACCTGGCCTAGTGAGGGCACTAAACCTACCAACCATACTTGCTAGAGGTTTAATTTACATGAGAAAAGTGTTGATTGCTGAGCTAGTGTACAGTAACAAAGCTTTCCATCTGGGTTCTATATAAATGAACTACAGACTAGAAGGAGAACAAAAGTCAAACCTATTTAGCTATACTGCAAAGGTTTTTATCAGACATGATGAAGCTAAACAGTGTATCTCTCCTACCCAAGTCCTCTTTCATACCCAAGACACATCCAGGTTCCCTTGGCTGTTACTGAGGAATATCTTCATTTATTTAGTTGTCTTCCACATTAACGATCAACATTTACATTAAATATATGTCAAAGGCTTTTAATTTGTTTAGCTCAAATAAATGCTAACTTCATTTTTCTTGCCTTCAGTCAGCCTCTTTTGAATTAATAATTTCTAAATTTTTTAAGAGAATGAAAGAGTATTTCTAATTATTATGAGATTTTGCCCCTGTACTGATGAAAAAAAGGTTATCAATTTTAAAATGACCTCTATACCAGCAGAGAACAGAGAAACCACTTTACAGAAAACCTTTCACTTTTGTATCATTGTGATACAAATGATAATTCACTCACAGCAAGGGCCACTGCCCTTTGAGTAACTGGAATGTTACACTGAACAACGAGACCACTAAGTCTCCTTAAATCACAAGATTGGGAAAATATATTCCTCATTCACTGAGGAACAATAGATGCATTATATTTCGTTTTAGACATTTGATTCTTATCTTTTCAACAAAAAGCTTTCTAAACTGATTGCTGTAGGCAGAACCACATGCTGTAGGTGTACTACTGGTCCAAGTAGAAATCCTACAGATGGCACAAAACCTGTAGAGGGAATGGTGGCAGTTTTTGAAGGCTATGTTGTACAAACAGGATTGGAAACCCAAATACTACTGAAGCAGAAACCATACAGACACAGCAGAGAGCTTAAGATAAAACTTTTTCAAAAATACGGCTTGATTTCATTTAATTTCAAATAACTGGACAGGTAAACATCTAAAAGCAGGGGAGTCTGTATCATGTGAGGATGGTGGCAAAGAAACATAATCCACCTGCTTATTAACTCAGGAAGAAAGGGAAATTTAGCACAGCAAAAGCTCTAGAATTTATCACCTAGAAAGTGAGAAAACTGAGTCACAACAAACTTGAATAAAGTCAGGAACATTACACACACATTGTCCATAGCTGGTAATACACCACTGTGACCAACAAATCAATTCTGCATATGAGAATATTGTGGAGAAAGTCTGTACCTTTGTTACATGTTTGATTGAACCAATGGTGAGGTTTCTTCGATGGTGTTTTACACCTGGGAGATCCCAAAGGTGATCCAGCACAGCTTCTCCTTCTTCTAGTACATGTTTTCGACCCTGGAACTTTGGTTTCTCATAAAAAATCCAACTGAAATAATGATAAAATGAATTGAGTCATTCCTAGTAGAGCACAACTGATGGGAAGCCCAGGAAAAAGCACTTCTTATCAAGACAATTATCACATTTTTCTTGTGCTGTCCCTCAATAGTCACATTCACTTTGGTATTGAAAAGTAAAATACACAGTTCTTCTCCAGGACAAAATATAAAATAAAAATAAAGCTAAACTACAATGTGAATGAACAGCCTTGTTTCACCAGGATATATATTCACCAGGAAATATATTAACTGTCACATCAAAACATGTCCTGTTCAGGCAGACACTACAAAAGGCATAAAACATACTAATAATGGCATTCAGCATTTCTTAAGATCTGAAAGGAATGTCTGCAAAACCACAGAAGGCTGCCTCAAAACTGCATAAATGTGACATGCCTGGCTGACAGTCAGAAACATTCTCTGGAAGCTCCACCAATTAAATTCCAATGCAACAACTGACACAGACCTGGCTCCAGCTTCCCCAAGCAAATTAAGGAACACTTGCAGGTCCTTGTATATATCCTTCTGTATCCACATTCCTTTCAATGCCACATTAAAACTAGCAGCTGAGAATGTTCATTTGATGGTCCTTTTGCAACAGCTACTGTATAGTGAAACTGAGCTGTAAAAAATCCACTTTTTTAAATACACATATTTCTAGTCATGATTATGGCTGCACTGGCTCAACATTTTAGACAAGAGCTCTAAACTCACTTGTGGCTCTATTAGAAACTTTCTGTTTGAAGCTAGCTCCCAGGAGAAAAAAAAAAATTTTTTTTTTGGTGCAGCATTTAAAGGCTTGTTTTATGCTTTTTCATTGGTATCAGTCTAATTATAAAGCAAGACAAAGACACTACCGCAGATGGGACATGTGTCACAAATAAAAGAAATAAAAATACAAGAGGAACACATATGCAGTCTTTTGGAAAGACTCTATTTAAATATGACCTGGATTTCTTACCATCCTCTAATTATCCTAAGTACTGTTCCAGTGGGAAAGATCCACGATGAGGCATCTAGCACATCAGAATGAACTTCTTGTTTACTTTTGTTGCCACAAGTATCATAAATAACAATCTGAAACAATACACAATGCATGCAAATAAGGGCCCATTTCAACATAGAGCACAGTTATTTTTTTGCTTGCAATTTGTGCCCACTCAACTGAGACGCTACACAGTTTCTTCATTTATGAAACACTCTATTCAATGAAAACAATTGCTGAGAAAGCAAGCAAAATTACTAGTGGCAGGATGTTAAATAATATATTCTTACTATTAGCATGGGGAAGCACATGCTATTAATACATAAAAATACAGAAAATTAAAAACTTCAGATGCTTTCCATTCAAAAAACACAGTATGACAAATTATTCCATGTATCATATTGATTTATATGACATAAACTCTGCTTACCTTCCCTGGTCTTGGGTTACATTTGAGACTTGCCCTGTCAATGAGGTTCTGAAATTAAAAAGACATGGCAAACAACTATTAACAACTGCAACAGCAGCACAAAGCACAGGCAGATTATTCTGGGTCCACTATTTCTGTACATGTACACATCTGTCTTTAGTAGGAAAAAACAAGATTTGTTTCACTGCCATTTAGAGCTGGTGTAAATTATTTAACAGGATCAATCAGCAGAAAGCAGCATGTGCTAGACAGGAAGAGCTGCTATGGAAATTATAACCTTTACAAACTTATTACTCCTTCCCAGCAAACAATAAACTGCATTTATTAACAGAGGAAGAACAAAAGATACATCTACACATCGACTGGAGTATCCTCAACATTGTGGAATGACTTTTTCAGTTACACACTTGGTCTATGTGACACTTTCAGATTCTAAAGATGGGAAGAACTGTTTCCATACCCCCATTTGCCATTGCTTTAAGCAAACTAAAAAAAAGAAATGTTAATCTATGCAAGCAGCTATATTATTTACTTGCTAACTGAGCTATAGTTTGTAGAAGACACTGTGATGAAACAATCAAAGAGCCCAGCTGACATTTATATATTTTTTTGGACAAGACAGCTCTACTAATCTCAGAAGGGAAAGAAATAAAAGAACAATTTCCATATAAAAGGCAAGTCCATCATTTCAGGTTGAAATGTCCTTAACATAGAGAAGTCTGTCTTGTGCTATTATAGAGACTTTTTATTATGCATATTTCTCTGTTTTACCTTCTGTTCACATATTCTGCTTTACAGTTAAATCACTTTCACCTGTGAACTGAACCAAGATTTTTATCTTCTAAAATTATTTTATCAGAAGACTTTTTTTTTTAAACTATGACTTTAAAAAGCCTAATAACTTCTGATAAAATCTTTTGACTACTTTTATGATAAAAACTTAATTAAAAGGTAGCAAGGAGGATAGGGAAGCAGCAACTTTGAATCTGGACTAATCACTTTGATTATTAATATTACGTGACATGACATCTTACCGCTGACAATTCTCCCAGTTTTGGCATGGTGTTGTCCTGAAACCAATGAATCTTTGGCTGCAGCATATCTTGGAGAATGCTTCCAAACCTGGTGCCCTTTTCAGAAGAGCCTTTTCTGGCAGATTTCAAGTACTGGTAGTAGACACTTGCAGGGGGCTGTGTTACAGCAGCATCAGCTTTCTCTGGAGTTGGTTTATGAGGTGTCTGACTGGGAGAAGACACATCTGGAAACTGTTGTGCTTGCTCCTGTGAGTCAGGCTGTTCTTTTGAAAGAAGAAATGGCTGTTCAAGAAAAGATCTACTTTGGCCATTTGATTGAGGGGTTGCTTCAAAATTCCCTCTGCACTGACTGGAAAGGGAGTTGTCTTCTCTCTCAACATCAAGAATATTTTCCTCATATGAAGATTCCTCCTCCTCTTCCTCCACCCCATCCTCCTCGTCCTCTTCCTCTCTGCTGAAGCGAGCAGTGAACTGCAAGCGCTCGGACACCGACTGGAGCAGGGAGAGCACAGAGGTGTGCTCAGAGCTGTCTTTGGAGGCTCCCCCAGGATGGCTTTCTGGAGACACATCTGTGGACAGCACATCTTCCTGGGAGCTGTCGTCCTCATAGATGGGAGACAGAGAGAAGGGATAAACTCTGTAGCGCTTGGCCTCCACACTCAGGAAGGACTCTGAGCCCCGGCTCTCTGCTGCTTCACTCACCTTGCTCTCCTGCCCATAAACACAGGCTGACTCCTGCTTGCTCCTTGCTTTGTCACACCTTGGATGATCTGTATCATCTGAAGGCAAATCAGAAGGAGAAAGAGAACCAGTTTGCATCTCATCACTTGGGACAGGTTTGTTCTCGGTTTGAAGAGCACCTTCATAAATGATGGTAAAAGAACTGTTTTCCCACTGCTCAATTAGAGGAGAAGAGGCCAAAACTTCTGTTGGCTCCTTCATGTCACTGCTGCAGTCCAGGCCATTTTCTTCAAGCTGATAATTTCTCTCCATGTCTTGACCCTTCGTTTGTGCCTGCTTCAGATTCTCATTATTTTGGGCAAAGACTGTGTTGAAGCACTGTTTCCCCTCACTGCCCTCTCCAGGACCAGACAGTTCAGGTACCATGGACTGTGTGTCTAATCCAGTACTAACCTCTGCTTCCTCATTTGCCCTTTCTGCTGGTTCCTCCTCACTCTCCACTGCCTTTGAATTCTGTAAGGTTGCTTTTACTTGCACAAGTACTTCCTCTGCAGCCTCTTTCCCATCATGCTCATACAGACTGATCTCTGCATTGCTTTCCAGAGCCATCTGAGGGCTGCTTTTATCTTTGGAGTCACTCTGCAGGCTGATACATTCTTCACCACACATAAGAGATGACAAATTAACATCTACAGCTGGCAGCAGTGTGTACTCTGGCATATTTGTATTATTGCATGAACCTTTTAACTCCAATGGGAAAAGTGTTTCTTCAGTCACAGTAGCATCTCTATCTCTAAAATGTAAAGTTCCATCAGATTTTCTACTTATTGCTGATATTTTGCCACACATTCCTGCTGCAGCCAGACTGTCACACACCTTTCCATTGTGCCTCTCTTTTGCTGGTGTCAGAAAATCTAATTCTGGCCTTGCTAAACTGCCAGAGGGAATAAATCCATTTGTTTGACAAGTAATTGCATTATTTGGTACCTTTTCATCTCTTTGGGGCCGACCTATGTCATTTTCCATACAATTTGGAAGCAAAGGAGGAGGACCTGAGCAATCTGCCTTTTCACAGTTTATAGCTACAGTCTGAGTTTCACCCATCTCTGTTGGTTGCTGAGTGCTGGCAGGAAACCTCATATCCAGACTTAAAGTCTTTGGCATTTCAGCCTCAGGTTTAGGCTGCACCTTTCCAAAAAGCCTTTTCCTCTCTGTGCCTGGCTGCTGATCGGATGCCAGTTTTTGTATGGCTGAGTTAATGACCCCATCAACTGTTTCTTTTGCTTTTAGTGCTAGTGCCCTGTGCAGGTCAATTTTATCAGGGATGCAAGAGAGTGCCTTTTCATCTTGATTATTTGTATCCACTCTTTCATTTCCTGTAAATGAAGATGAGCCTCCTCCACCGTTCTCATTAAAATCTTTTAATGACTGCACAGCTGACTGGATTTCTCCTGCTGCCAGATGTACACTTTCAGCCTTCTGATAATTTGCAATATCCACATTTATTAAACTATCCTTGCTGCCACAAAGCTGGCAGACACCAATGCCTTCTTTTGCTATTATTTCTTCTGCAGCCAAGTGTAAAACCAACTCCACTATTTCTTCAGCTTTCTTCAGCAAAACAGCAGCATCTGGGAAAGAAGAACATCTCCCCTTAGCAGTGCTGGACATCTCCAAGGCAGAAACAGGAAGGTTGGAGCCTTCTCTGGATACCAGAGGAGGAGAAGTGGGCCTGGAGAGGCAAACAACCTCTGCATCTACTCCATCAGCAGAGCCATCAAGCATAGGAGGAGTAATCTCAGGTTCCAGAGAATTTGCTGGGCACAAAGTTCTCTGGTCTCCTGAGCAAGGTGGCCCCTCAGTCATCCTGTTCACTGGGATTATTCTCCCAGACTCTGCAGTGGGAAAAATAAGGCTGTCCTTTTCACAAGCAGCAATGTGGCCATTTTCAGAGTTAGTGAGAGAAGGCAGCATCTTCCCTTGTTTGTCAGATGAAATATCAACTACTGTGTGTGATAGTTTATTGCTGTTTTTCTTCTTGGAAGAAAAATTGATACACCTGTTTTCAGAAACAGGTGGAGATCCAGAAATTAGGTCTACATCATCTTTTTCATGTGTGAAAGCAGAATGGTTGGTCAAAGGCTTTCCTTCAGATCTCAAGGTAGAAAGAGGAACCACCATAGAGGCCGACTCGTGGGTTGGAAGAAATGACAGCTCATCAAAATTTGTTTTCACACCTTGATACCCATGTGCACAAGGTGACATATTGGCAAGGTTTTCTACTGCAACCTCAGACAACACCTTAATTGTTTCCTCACTCCCCATTCCTGGACAAGGAAATCCAGCCTGCTGCATGGCAGTGTCCTCAGAATTCTCCCCATGGATTAACCTGTGACCATTTTGTACATGCATTGCTTTCCCTGACTCATTCAGTTCTTCATTATAAGTCCCCCTGCCCATGATTGAATCTTCATCATGTCCAATAAATGACACTGAAGCAGGTAGACTGCCTATGGCCAAGCACTTTTCTCCTTTGGATTCCATGCAGAGTGAAGTAGGTATTTGTTCATTAAAAGGAAAAACAACAGCAGCAGGAAAATTCTGTGCATTTTCCTCTCTTTCCACAGCTGTCACAATTTTCTGTGCATCACCATTTCTTAGGTAACCATCTTTATTGTCACTCCTAATGTGCTGATCTGCTTTCTGTTGAAATGTAGTGGTACTGAAATGAAGCCTCTGGACATCCAAAGTTTGCTCTGAGTGATTATCTACTTGACGATTACAGCAAAATTCTCCATTCCTCACCGGTGTTTCTTCATTAACTGTCTTGCTTTTTGACTTGGGTGAATGTAAACAATCATCCTGTTTTTCTTTTGGGGACTCCTTATTACCTGCTTTACTACAATAACTTTCTTTATCAAAGTTAGAAGTAGCATTTTTGTCTGTCTGAAGCAGAGTTTCTGCTTCTCCTACCAGTCCATCTTCTTTTCCAACCAAATCGTTTGCAGAACTGACTTTAAGGGAATGAGTACTCTGGGAAGTGGAATTGGCTAGGATCCCACTGTTCCTACCACTAAATGGCAATAATGAATCTAGTGAATAAGTCCTTGTAACTTTTGTTCCAGCTAAAGCAGGTGCATTTCTTAAGTGTAACTCATCACACGATTCAGTGGATGAAGCTGTGACCTTTGCAGCTCTTTCCTGTTTACTTCTGCCCAAGCAATGCTGAGCTTTACCAGACTGTTTGCTTCCCGCTCTAACTGCAGAAGAATTGAATATATCATCATCTTGGTGATCTTTGCCATTTTCTTTTATTAGGCATCCTGATTTCACAGACACAGTTGTTTGGACTTCTCCATTTTCTTTGCCTGCTGAAGCATTTCTGTTCTCAGGACCTTTTTCTCCTGTTCCACCTTCTGACTGACTCCTCAGGAGCTGCCTGATCCTTGCAGAACCCCGATATGTTGCGTAGGTGACTGCGGGGGCTTCTGGCTTCCGTCGTGTCTGCCTGGAACAAGGATCACCAACATCAGCAAGGACAGACAATAAATTGCTGCTATGATAATAAAGCTTAGCACTAGCTGTAGATGATCTAAAATACTGTTTTACTCCACAGGTTAGCACAAATTATAGATTGCACTCAACATTATTTTCCTCCTTCTTCTGCTAAACAGAGGTTTGTGTAACAAATGATATGGACACCATCTTTTACCAAAAAAGCCAACTTAAACTATGAGGAAAAAAAGTAGATGTCGGCTTAACCAATTTCCATAATTTATTTTGTACCAGACAAGGGAATTGCTACTGACAAGTGTCACTGCAAGTCAGCTTTTGCAGTGACAGAAATAATCATCCTGTTTTTCAGATTTTTTATCCTTCTAAAGCAGGCCTGCACATTAAAATGGAAGAAAATTTACTGTATTAACAGTCATTAAAATACTGAATTGAAATTTAAACTTTTACCCAGTATCTCAACATATTGTTAAGAAACAGGGTGAGGAGAAAAAAAAAAAAAGGGGGAAAACAAGAAAGTATTCAATAGGGGATGCTTTTTTGAACCACAGGGTAGTAAGTAAAGAGATTGAATGGAGAATGGTTAAGAATGAAGACTGTTGTAATGCTGGAGGGAATACCAAAATGGGAAAACTAGAAATGTGACAAGGAATTGGTGGATCTAGCCATTCATTAGTCTTAAATTTAGCAGCAAAAAACAGTGAATGCAAAAACTAAGAAATGAAAGAATCACCACAGAGGAACTGAGATCCTGCTCCTTCACTGCTCTTTCTCATAATACAAAGAAAAATTTCAGAGGCTGTCGCTTTCAATTTTCTGAAGAAGCAATTTTTCTCCTTTCTTAAAAGTAGGAGACATCACAAATACTCACCTTTCTTTCAAATGCTTCTCTCTTTTCCCCCTACTTTTCCGCCTGTTAAAGAATTCTTGCAAAAATCAGTCACTGTCAGCTTTTCTATTCTTCACCTTAAGACAAAGTAGATGCTCAAACTAGACAAACTCCCTTCTGCCTCAGCCTCCACTCAAACTTAAGAAGAAACCCTTTGAAAGTCTGCCCTGTATCTGCTAACACAGTGAATACAGGAATTGGCAATTTAGCTGTCTGGAAAACTGTCATCCTCATTTCAGGAGACTCTCTTGGGCAAAAATAACAACAACAACAACAACAAAAAGGTGTTGGCTAAGATTTTGGTTTCTAATAGAAAAGCATTGCAATATACAAAAATAGCTTAATGGGTTCTAAAAGCTCTTTGCACCTTCCCCCATTTGTTCAATTTGTTTAGAAGTTGTTACAGCTCTAGAGCTCAGAACAAATAATTCAAGTGACAAATAAAAAATAAATTCACTAAGGAAAGTGAAACATTTGAGTGTCATTGAGTAAATGTAATTTCAAATATCATCTGTATGAATTCTGAGTATATATTGTCTCAAAAACTACATAAGAATATGTATGTAAGAATATGAAGTGGATACACCAATATAAAAATAGACTCTCTTTTCTGTCAAGATTTTAGAGGTCAAAATTCTTACCTCAGTATTAATTTTATTTTGAAGAGAGAACTTAATGCTATTTAAAATCACAAGTAAAGAACACACACAGAGTACAAGTGAACTAAATGTGAAATGATTCATATTCATAAACATTAAAAGAGAGATATAAACAGTCATTTATATGCATGTTTTACATTGTCAGGTACCTTCAGGCTAATGCCAAAATACATTAATATAGGAATTTAGACTTTGCAAGAGCTTTAAAATTTGGTTTGTATTGGGATTAAATTCACTGCCATCTCTGTGAAAATCTCTATATAGGGTTTGTTGGCCAGGTATATGAAGTCACAGAGGAAATAGGAAAGTCCTGTATAAATAGCACATCTCCTGACTTGTCAAGTTAGATTACATTTAGCCTTCAACAGCACCAGTTTGGTTTCCAGAGATACCTGCAGTGGTAGCTGCTGAACATCACACACTCCATTTGTTAAAATGGCTGACTTGAGGAGTCACAACCCCCCAAAGAAACATAAACATTTCTGACTGAGAAAAACCAAAACACAGTGGAGAAAAACAGTAGTAAAAAAAAATAATCATCATTATTTTCCATAGAAGTTGTTATTCTAATACTTTTTAAAACTCCAGAGATCCTAAAAATGTCAGGGGAAGGATCCATTGAGTTCTGCAGTGCAGTATATTTACTCAGCATCATAGTCATACTAAAAATAAGTCTTAAGACCTGATCATGCTCTTATTAAGAATTAACCTCACTGAGTAACCTTTCCTGCTTTAAATAATCACTATTAAGCTTTTATAAACTCCAGCAGCTCCTCTATACTTTGCCCAACCTCAGAAATAAAAGTTGGTCTACAAGTGTCCTGAATCCAGATGAAATTTCTTTAAGAAAACAAGCAGAACACATACTGGCACTATTTCTCAAGAAGAAAAAGAGTTTTATGGATTCTTGAACAGATCAGCTATAATGACACATTTGAAGTGAGCATATAAATGGTATTGCAAGATGCCAAACACTCATTTCCACCAAAACCAAGGCATGACTATGAATAAACAGTTTGACAAGAATGAGCTTTTACTGAGTGTCTTTTATTTAATGGTTGATATTTTTGTGAGATAAGCAGTTGGGAGAATTCAGATTTATGTACAAACATGTGGTGAGAATCTGTATTCCAGAAGAAACCTGGAACATGCCTTTCCAGTTGTCTCCTGTACCAAACTTTGCCTTTGAACTTTTCATGTGAACTCAAAGTCTGAAACCCAAAGCATCCAGATATGGGATGAATAGGTGAATTTTACAGAAGGGATGCCAAGGAGAACCCAACCTGATTGGGTTCTATATCTACATGGATTTGAGCTACATATCCCTCCAAACCAATAGTTATTACAGATGATCAGACCAAAAAAAAAAAACATTCTCAGAAGCTTTGTGGCGACCTTTATAATTTCTCCCAATTCTTCTTGCTCTCTGTTTTTCTTCTAAGGGAATTTGTGCACAATCCAATCCTGAGGAGCACTGGCTCCAGCCCTGCTCCTGCTGCAGAGCCCCAGCCTGTGCCAGTGTCTCCCAACAGCTCTGCTCTCCTGCAGGCTTCACTCTACCAAGACTTTTGTCAGTAAGCTCCGTTTTCAACCAGAACCAACCTTTCTTCCACAGACAAAACAACTTCAGGGTCTCTGACCCTTGATAAAATAATTTACTGCTCAGCATATTATAACATTTTTTTCCAGCAGACCTTTTAGTCCTAATGCATTTCCTTTCAGAGCACACAGAAGCATATTCACTCTGAATGCTCCAATGCAACAACAGGACATTTAAAAACTGAAAACCCATGTTCCTATGCAGCACCAGAAACTCAGCTGTAAGTCTTAAGAAACAAATTTAGAAGCAGGCTGTGCTGCAAAAAAAAAAAAACTTCTGAAAGTGTCACTGGAGACTTGTCTCATTTCTGATCACCAAAAAAATGTCAGTTCAAAACTTACCTTAAAAACTCTTGGCAAAAAAAGTTTTTCAGCTCGCGTGAGGATGGAGATGAAAGCCTGATTATACAAAGAGCCCAGTGTGCATTCTGTCACATATTTCAAATAGTAGGAGATTCCTTCTTTCCTGTCCTCATAGGAAGCTATTCAATTCCCTATAAAGCCTTAAATCAGTTTCACAAAAGACTTTGACAGCAACAAGAGAGGATGTCAACATGAGTTACGCTAAATTTGTCAAAAATAGATGTTTGTAGATATTTCTTCTATTGTGAAAAAGATATAAAAAGTTAAAGGGGTTTAACTCGAGGAGGAGAAGGGAACATGTTCTGACATCTTATATGGCAGTCATCTTGTGCAACTTGCCCAAGTGGCAGTGGTTATAAAACAGTGCTGTTGATTTGGAAGGCCAGAAGCAGGAGGAAACCTGCTACCTTAAATGCCTCATCCCAGTGCATTCATAAAAAACACATTATTTGCATTTTTTCAAGTGTTCACCATTGAGATGGCAATCCCTCCAACCCTGTTTGTACAGTACAATAATGCAGAAAGCAGAGAGCCCTGTACATTTCCCAAAAGTCAGAGGAAGACCAGACAGGCTGACAGAGTATCTCAGACCCTGGCAGCACAGTTCATTTGTAGAGCAGAGCACTGCTGCCCAGCCTGTCTCTCCCAAAGCATGCTATGGTGAATTTTCCCCTCATAGCTCACTCTTCCAGATATTTTCTCCCCAGTCCAGCAGTCTGCTGCTCTTACAAGCATATTCATGCATGATTCCCCCAACCTCTTCTCACAGACCCCATGAAGGGACCTACCAGAGGGGTCTGCAGGTTGCAGGCTGAAAATCACTGATCTAGATTTCATACTTGTGGCTCCTGGCTATCCCTCTCTGACCATCTTAAAATTACATTGTTGTTCATTTTATTTTTTTCCACTTAAATGACAACTTTTAAAAAAATATTATATTAAGGTACTTTATCTGGAAGCAACTGTCTTAAAGTCACTTTGAAACACCTTCTAGTGGAATCCAGCTTACTCAGCCAGCTGGTTTCTGTACTCATGTAAAATATTAATAAATGGGAAAAATGAAAGACTTGCTGGAAAAAAGACACTGTGGGCTAACTGAATACTTGCCACGCACAACATAGATGAAAGAATTTTTTTTTTTAGCTAGAGGGGATAGCTTCATGATTTAAATCTGAAATACTTAGTGTCCTGAGACGTCACACTGTATGTTTGAAAAGGTCAAAAGTTTGATTGAACAAAGTGATTTACACACAGTTGATTCTGCAGGAAATTTCAAAGCTAATGTTCCATAAGGGCAATTAAGAGTCAATGACAATTTTAATAAAAGAAAACACAGCCTCTGTGACCTTGGAAGGAATGTTTTTCCTTCCCCTTGCCCTTTAGGGTAGTACCTCTTGATCATCTCCCACAGCTGGGAAAACCTATTCTTTGAGTCTGAAGGAAGACAGCACACTGACCCAAAACACCAGGGGCTGCGAGACCAAGACCAGCACAAAGGGCTTGGATCACTCCTAGCTCTTCCTTGCCCTATTTCCCCAGTACCTGGCAGCAGCCAGCCCTTCCTACCCCATACCTGTGGGAACCATCCTCACCTGCTGCCCCTTTTCCTCTGCCACACTCAGGGATGCAGGTGCCCAGGACTTGCCCCTCCCAGGGAGCAGGGACAAGCAGAGCTGCTGCTGCTTCTCACTGGTGTGCAAGAGCTGGGGACAGCAGTGAGGTCTCCCATTAGTTTCTCATCTTAAGGCTGAAGAAAGCCACTCCTCTTGGCCTCTTCTGAGATGTGATGGAGAACCAAAGCCAGGGCATCCCTTTACTCTCTTCAAGCAGGAGCGTAGCTTCAGATGTGGTAGGGAAAGCAAAGGGTTTGACTCAGTTGAATACACTGCACAGCTGAACAACCCTACCAAAAACCAAAAAGTTCAGCAGAGAAGACAATCCAGTGATTTAGTTTTTAACTTAATTTATTTAGTGCAGTTTTGCATCACACATCTGTTAAGAATTACTCTTAAGATATAAGTTCCATTCTTCAGAAACACAAAAATCTTGGCTTTGGCACCAACAAGAACCTTTCCCTTGGACCACATCCCATCTCTGGGCAGGCACTGCTCTCTGGCAGGTAGAGAAATGCTCTGGGGTCTGCATTTCTCCCACATCACAGCCCTGAGAGTGACCACCCTCCACAGCTCACCCAGGAAATCAGGGGCAGGATGATCCTGCTCCTTCCCCAGGACAGCCTTCTAATTTTGGGTGGTATTTGGCTGACCTAGAAGGGTGGAGCTGCCCAGGCAGTTTATGCCCCTCTTAAGTGGCAGCAGGTCATTCTCAATAATGCCTCCCTCTCCACCTGAGCACCAGAATCTGAACAACACTGCATTTCCAAGGCCACAAAGCCATCAAAGATCAACAAACCAACATTAACAAATGTAGGAGCAGCAGCTTCCCCACTTCTCCTCAGGAATTACCTGATGAGCCTATTGCTTGGAATTAAGTGGTGAATTTCTGTTCATTTACTCTTGATTTTCTGCTGAAAGCATCTATAGGGAAAAATGAATATTGCTGCTACTGACTGAAATCAAAACCTCAATACACAGCAATCCATCAGACAAATTAAGGGCTGTGTTTTGTTATCACCACAAGCTTGCCTCTGACAAGCAACACAAAGTAAACCTGAAGGATTTTATCAGATGTATTTCTATCAAAATAAAAGGGCAGGATTTGCTGACAGTGGCAAGGTGGGAAATACTAATTGCTAATACTAATATACATCAATTAGTTGCACAGCAAAAGGTTTACTTGACTTAAAATTAGTTTAAAAACCCCATTCCCTCACAAAACCCAATAATGCATAACACAGTAGAACTGTAAACAGACTGAAATTTCTTTCTCCTTAGGGCTACCTCCCTTCTGAATTAAACTGCTTGCAATGTTCTCACTAAATTATTATTATTCCTAGTACCTGGCTCTTAGTAGGGTGTGAAATGTAAATGTATGTTTTGAGCATCTGCTTTAGAAATCACCCCCTCCCCTCTTTTACCTACTGTTAGAAAATCCTTGCAGTTGTGGCTTCAGATTTCTCACTTCCAAGTCTACAAAGTTTATAACATGAGGAAGAAGACAGGATCCCAAAGTACTTTGTTGAACTGGTCTATTAGTGTGTTAACCAGGATTATTTAATCAAAACATTCCAAATAGGTACAATTTTGATTTTTGCCTCTTCAGCCATGTTCAGCAATGCAATAAAGCTCCTCTCCTTGCTGAACTCCAGAACAAGCTGTGCAGTTTCCCAAGCACTATTCTGCACACTACTATTTGCAACATCCACTTATTATTACTGGATACTACAGAAAAAAAAATAATCTACTGGAAGATAGACAAATGGCAAGTAGTTAGTAGAACAGAGCTGGGTTATCAGTCTTTGGGGCAGGGGGAAAGGAAAACACTTCTCAAAGCTTTGTCTCAGTCACCTGCACAAGGTACCACCCATTACCACCACTGGGAATCTTGAGAGATGGCAGGTATACATTGCAGGAAGTCCATTCTCAGTTTTGAAGCCAAATCATTGACAGGCAATATATGTGTAAGTGAATGAATTTTACATTATAGGAGAGAAAGAATGGGGCAAACCCATGCTTTACATTTGTACTTTATGAAATGGTCATCTCTCTCACGTAGACTTTAAGCAATGAGAAATGAGGTCAAACATGCCCCCACTCTTCCATGGTTTTATTATTAGAGCTTATTTCGTCACTTAAAGGTTGGCTTTTAACATCATTAAGGAGTGCAAAGGCCAAGAGTAAACGTGAAGTTTTCACTTTTATACCTACCAGTCTGCCACAGGGGACTATTCTACCCAGAATCTGCCATCTTACCTAAGTAAGAGGGTTTTTCTGCACTAAGTAGCAAATACCCTTCTTTGCAATTGCTTGCTCCCCTTCACTTCTTTAAGGCAAAGAAACTTCCAGTCATCTCAGAGAAATGGAAGACTAAAGGATGAAATAACTGGATACTTAACCCAACTCTCCTCACCCACCTTCTGTGCTGCAATTATTGTCCACAGTAATTGTTGTCTAGAGACTTTGTCAAATTTATCATGGTTTTGTCTTTTGTGCTTCTCCTTTACCACTTGCCACTGTTGGGATTAAAGGAGAAAAAGCCTTTGAGGTACAAATTACCTCTGGGCCAACCAGCCAGGGTGATGGAGGAATAATGTGACCTACACATTCTATGCCTCAAAAACACGTACTCCACAGACTGAGCTCATGAATTCCACTTTCCTTGGCTCAAGGCCTGGAAACTCAAGTCTTTATCAAGTGCCAGACCTCCCACTGAGGTCAAAATTAACCTCAGTTTACAGGTCAGAGCACTCTGATATCTTTGTATTTCACCAAATATTGCTTTAAGGATATGAGGAGAATGAGGTTGTCTGAGTAGAGACATCTGAGACCATTTGGTAGGTTTTTAAAATCTGAAAAGTTGTTTGGTTTAGGCTTTCTTTTTTATACAACTCTAATGGGGATTATGCAATCTACAACCATCCCTCTTCCACTTATCATTGCAACCTCCCCACTAACAACAGACAATCCCTAATGCAGCATTTCTCTGTAGTTTAGAATTAATAAATTCATTTACATCTTCCTCTGAGAAAGGAAACTGCTGTAAGATTAATAATGCAGTGGTCACAAGGATTTGTAAAGCTCTCTGCTACATCCTGCCCCTACAGGAAATGCTAAAATAGCAGTTTAATGCCACAACCAATGGAATCAATACCTTTGGCTTTAAAAGGCTCACTAGCATGTCTTGTATGACTTCTAGGACTCAATCACTTTTAGGTTCACATCATCTTCCACACCTTCCTGTTGCTTTGTGCTAGGTCTTTACCTCTTCTCCTCATCATTCCTCATGGGCTTGTAGCACCCACTCCCAAGAAGACTCTTTAGCCAACTGGTAGCAACCAAGAGCATTTTTACACTTTAGCTATGCTAGTTGAATACCAGCTAGTTAATATTTAGTAAAAAACCAGCTGGTACTGGAAAGAATAAATTACTCTATATCCTTTAAAATTTTATAAACTAAGAGAGAACAAATCCAACTCCACTTCCATTAAAAAAAAAAAAAAAAAAAAAAAAAAAAAAAAAAGTTACCCTGACTGAAAAAAAAAGCAGTTATTAAAACTTTTTAGAAAGGTAAACAATGCAAGCTTCTGCTTCCCTGCAGTCATTCCAATTTTTCTTTACTAATTGCTTCAGAAGAGCAGTTCACATTGTGTGGTCAGGCAGAGAAAAACAATTAAAGCTACACAGAGATTGTCTAACTTGTTAGTATCCCAAGCCAAAAAGGGCAGAATGTACACTGTACTTTTGAGAATGAGCTTAAAAGGACATAGACTGGCTTAATGTTTGCCTTAATTTATAACAGCTACAATGAAAAAAATACCCCAATTTTTCTTCCATTTAAAAAAGTTATTTTCCATGGAAAAGCTTCATTCTGTATATAAACCAACCAACCTTACCTCCAAACTAGCAACACACATTCTTCCATGCTTGCCTAGCCATGAGACACGTGAACTATACTGAAAAAAATCTACACTGGTTTGCAAAGATTATCTAACAATATGGGACAATGCCAAAGGATGGTCAATTGAAAAATCCAACTGCAACTTCAACTTCAAGAAAACAAAAATAACTAAAAATTCTTGCACAGAACAAAGAGGTCACTTCAGTGAGTTAACACTCACACTTTCCAAACTCTGCAAACTTTGACAAATGCCTTGTTTTATTAATCTACATTTTTATGAAGAATTCACAAGAAGGAAAAGGGGAAGGAGATCCATCTTACCCTGTAAATTGTGCATATACAGTGAAGGACTTACTACACAAACAGCAAATAGCAGCAAGACTGATGCAGCAACCTGGCCTGTCCAACAGGTTTCAGGGAATACAGTCTGCTCAGGAGCTACACCAAGTAACACCATGCTCCTGGGCTCCCCAGGGAACAAATAAGGGGAGGAGAACTTTGCTCCTGCATTAATCAAAGCAGTGGTGGTGCTGAGCTGCAGTTTGGAAAAAGCACAGTCAGATGGGTGATACCATGATAAGAGTCTGGGATAAAAAACCAGTCGACCACGTCACAGACCAAACCAGAGTGCTCCCAAGAACACAACCATCATTACTATTAATTACTGTACTTTGAAGGTGGAAATATAGTTTTAACTTCACCTGAATAGATATCACTTCACCTATTCATGTCCTGATCAACCACTGCATTTATAACATAAAGTTTCAAATCATTATTCTGTCAAATAATAAGTAAGGGCAGAGTGCTGGAGACATCCCCAGTATGGAAATGGAATTCAATAAGCAGCTATTTTGTCTGTGTCTGACCTCCTACATGGAGATGAAACATTTCACATGCCACCAATAAACACACTCAGCACAACTCATATTAATTAAAAAGAAATTAAAAGAAAAAAAAAGGTGTTTCTTCTGAGTCCATCCTCCCATTCTGCAGTGCAAGCAGGAGCACTGTGATAGACTTACTGGTTACTCCCAATTCCCTACTTCCTCCTTAAATTTGAAATAAATTTTCTGGGCCATATTGAAAGTCTGAGTCATCACCACTTGCAGATCCAGTGCCCACAAACAGGTCCATGTTCTACACACCCATCAAAAACTGGACAGGTACCACAGGCATACATTCACACCCAACTCCAAATCTATGCTGCACTGACCCACATGTAGCCAAATTTTCAATGTAATAGCTACAAATGATTTTGGAAAAATATCTATGTTTATGACAGTCATAAAAGGTTTTGCAATACACAGTGTTGACCACAGCCAGTGTTTGAACTTCTCTATTCTCAAATACACAATGATGTCCTTGCCACCACTTTTTTTTTTTTTTTTTTTAAATCTCCTTTTAAAAATACTACAAGACTATAAAGAATGCTCCATGTTTGGGCTACCTGAAATTAAGTGCTTTATATAACCTTCTTCACAGGAAAACCCCAAAGAAATAGGGAAAAAAACAACACATAAGCAAAAATCACCCACTCAAATAAACTAGAAAAGATAACTGAATAGTGAGAAAACCTTACTTGCAGAAGTAAAATTATTGAACTGCTGAGATATAAGAAGGAAAATTATTCAAGCCTTCCAGAGGCCACAATTTGGATGGAAACAATCTCTTTACACTTCTGCATTTTCTTAATATATTTGTAAATGCCACATCTAGTCAGGAGACTTCTAAAAAGCTTCTTGAAAGTTCTATTCTGTTGCTGTTGACTTCTCCCCTTCCAATTTATTTATGGCAGTTGGTACCAGAGTTTTGCACAAAGTCCACACTTCAACCACCCTTAAAAATGAGAGAGATTTCTCAGACAGTCAGCAGAACTTGGTCAGCATAGGTTTGTACACACACACAAACATCAACATATTTAATAATAAATTATAAAACTTACTTTTCTGTGTCTGAGGATTGTTTCCAGCCTCTTTGAAGATTCCCTGTGTTATCTTTTCCAATATTATTTAAGATGGCATCATCTTTATTTACAGAATCCTCTTTTATTCTAGCTGTAGGCTCTTCAATTTTCTGGTGCTTTGGCTGCACGTCCTTTGGAAAGGTATTTGTGCTCTGTAAATCCTTTTCACACCTGCTGGGTTCATCTTGGAAGGTAGAAGATTTAGATTCTACCAAAGAAGACTTTGTTGCAATATTAAATAAGCTTCCAAGGAAATGAAAAAAGCCTTCTCGGGGCTGCTTGTCTTTATCTGATGTTTTGATTCCAGGAGTCAAACTAGGAAGGCTATTAGCCTTTTTCAGCTCCTCTTGGATTTCAGACTTGCTAAGTTCTTCTGTGGAATGGTTCTTCTCTTCATTTGGACAAGCCTGAGATAAATGCAAAAAGCACATAAAGATGATGGTTACTGTCATTTTCACACATTCCCAAATTCCTTGATTTTAATTTACACCTATGCATTGTATTCCTTTCAGGAGATGTGATTTTTCCTCCCTTCAGAAGATCTGATCTGTCATTTAGAAAGATTATGCCCACTGCTTGCTGTCTTCTCTTTTTGTACCAAAGAGGTCCCTATTCCACAAAAAGTAAAAAGGACTAACACAGGCTAGAATATTCCCAAAGCAGCTGCAGTGGAAAAAAATACACTGCAGATGGCAACAATTGCTTCAATGGCATAAAATGGCATAAAAAACAAGGGGAAGAAGCAAGGAACAATTATTTCTCACTTCACACGAATCCTCTTAGAAAGCACAGCTTCACAAACAAACCTCCACGTGCTTGTGAGAACAGTTTACAGCTTGCAAATCTAGGCAACACCACCATGGCCAAACACAAACACACCAGAGCCTTCTGCACTTATGAAAAACCAAGGAGAATCAAGAAGAGAATTGGGATAAAACAAATTGAGCTCACGTCCCAGAGGTGAATCCTACCTATTATCCTTAGCAATCTGATGTTGAACCCTCTAGCCAGCTCTTCTTCAACTGTTTCTAAAAGGATTTCTTGTCTCCCACAGTCTCCAGCCCTCTGTTGCCTGGTTTTCCACACAAAAGTCCTACAGAGCATCACCCCTACAGCTGTGACCTTGTGAACTGCCTATCAGCCCTATCAGCAAACTGAAATGAATGAGCACCAAGGCAGGGCTTCACCTCACTCAAACCACATGCTCATTTCTCCCCTCAACTCAGCTGAGCATCTACACCCACAGGCAAGGCAACAATTTATGCCCTTGAATTTCCTCCGTGTCAGCTCCTCTCTGAGATCCAAGGACTGCTGTCCAAGCTCATGTTACTTCTGTCAAGACCATCTGCCCAAAAGGATGATGCAAGATGGAAGGTTTTGCAAACACCACACATAATCACATTTTCACCTTCACAATCTGCAAATGTCTTTTTTCCCTGGACTGAAGTTTTCTATGAAGCACCTCACCCCCAACCCCACCATTTGTAGTGGGTGCCATAGGCTATTGCTGTTTATTTTATCTTTACAGTACAACTCTTGTAATTTCAATTCCTGATTCAACCCAGTTTATTAACATAGATTAAAGCTACCCCAGCTTTTCTCAGATGAAACCTATCCTGCTCAACAGGAGTAGGAAAGAACATGAACAAAAAGTCCTAGGCAAATTTTAGTTGTGTCAACAATACATTTGGATAAGAGTAATTGTTTCAAATTGGGCAACACCTACCCATCCAACCTACACAGAAAGCTATTATTTCCACTAGGTGACCAATTCTATTCCCACTTGAAGCAACCTTAAATAAGCCAGCAGGCTTATTTGTTAATAGGCCATCTAGGATCCTGTTAATGATGAAAAAAGTGTTTTAATGAACTCAGCTTCATCCTTGGGGAACAGCATTTCCTTCAGAACTTTCAAGATATATTTAGTGATACTGGAGCAGAGGACTTTAAATTTCGAGCAATGCTTTTTCACCCTTTAAATACAGAGCAGATACAATTGCTTAACATTAAAAGATGCATGTGTTGAAAATGTAATTGTTTATGTGAGGATAGAAATTGAACTAATTTGTTCTTGAGAAATCCACACAACCTCCATTTTCTTTGTACAGGCAAGACACTTGTACAATCACACTGAACTTTTAAGTAAACTTTCAGAAGTGGGCCAAGCCAAACTTTGGTCTTTTTTCATCCCACCTGTGACAAACCCCACCTGCTCCCTCCCATACTGCACTGACCAACAGCTGATGCATTAGAAAGGGGTTTAGTCACCCTTGTGGGATCAGAGATTTACCACTTACATGTCAACTCTACCCAAACCCACCCCTGGAAACGAAGATGCCAACAGTGCAGCCTACAGCTCTGGCTGCTGTCTTCAGTATTAGACAAGTAACACACGAGCCTGGAATGACTCTCCTGAATAATTAACTTTATCTCAAAGGAACTGAGTACTTTGCATAAAGAAATACAAAACAGAAACAAGAAAACAAAATAATTGCCAAAATTTGATGAGTGCCAGCTTCAAAGTTCTACATTTTCTTCCTTCACTTTGACTAACACCTCAGCATTCTTCAATACCAGATTTTAATTCAACTTTAAGTGAGGGTAGGCACTCCTCCATAGTTTTGTGATTTGTACCATTCACACAGATTTGTCTAATCTAAAAGAGAACCTCAGTGCAGGAAATGCACACAAATCTTACTCTTTTCCCAGCAAAACCCTTTGAAGCCATAAACATTCATATTAACTATTAAAATATCTATGAAGTTAACAACTAAAATGCATTAAATATAAAAGAAATTGTTACATAAAAACTTGACAACAGTTTAGTCTTATAAGCGTTTTTGTTTGTTGTTGTTTTGTTTGGTGGGGTTTTGCCCATTTTTTAAAAACCATCTGTATTCAGAAACTAGTGGAGAGTTTGTTTTTTTCTTTCCCTATTAGGAACTGAGACATCAAATATAGTTAAATCTCTACATGTGAAAGTCTCCTCTGAGCAGCTCTGAGACATAACACTTGTAAAGACTGTGCTGCTTATTTGTGAGCATAATTTATGCCTTGCTTGAAAAGCTGTTTTGTAGTCTCTGCTTCCAGAAACAGAAATCTATTTAGACTTTCCTTCCTCTTTAATCTTCCTTTCTTTACTTAACTTTTGGAAAATCAAAAGAACAGGAAGTTTTAATATGAAAGGGTCCTTCCATACCTTTAACCATAAATAGCGTCTTGCATGAAAAAAAACCACAGAGAACATTTACACTGTGTTTATTTGAAGATATATGTGGATATTAAGTCCTAACACAGAAACTATGCAAATCCTTCTTTCTTCCCTTCAATATAATCAATCCTGCTCTCCATATATTCTCCCTCCTCCTCCACTTTGCCATAACAGACAGCTTGAGCTATTGGTATTTCATCATTTGCACACAAAATCTCAATTCAAAGTCTGAAGCACTGTTTAGGCACTATACAAACAGCACTGTTCCTGCTGCAGATTTTGAACTTTGTATTTTAAGATGGTGCCATAGTCAAATTACTGAGACTAAAGCACATTATTTTACTTTAGGAAAGCCAGTAAGGCTCTAGCACAGCAGGAGCCTTCAGGCTCAAGTGCCTGATGAACATGAGGACAGTGGCAATTCCACAAGCTAGTATCACAGAAACTCACTTATCATCCCCCATGACTCCCTCACAGTCTGTCTCTGACAGAAGTCCCCAGTCAACACTCAGGGAAGAAATAAAGGTAAGGGTGTAGGGTATATATAAAGTAATCTTTCCATGGTACATCCCACCTAGTTTTCAATAGTCAGGGCCTCTAGCTCACCTCGATAGAGTATTTGATTCTGTGTCACAATTAAGCTTGAGCAGTTTGATATTCACAACATTGCAGGAATATCAGTGACTCTTGTTTTACCTATACTTCATGTCATCAGTCAAAGAAAAATAAATTTTAAAAGTCCTCTTATAGTGTCACAGCAGTCTGAATAGTTTCTCAGGCTCATCAAAAAGACAGTAGTTCCTGGATGGAAACCTACCTGCCAGATCCCCTTTGAGAACCTCGCTGATGCAAGGAAAAAAATCCTTCCTGCTATAATACTGTCTTTCTGCTCCTCTTGTAACGAACTGTCACCAGTCTTGCCCTTGCCTCCCCCTTCCCACTCTCTGTGAGCGTTCCTGCTTGTGACATGCTTCATGAAGCTTTAATTAGCTTTTAGTTCTTTGGCAACTTGCTCCTCTGAGTTTCACTGGGCAAGCCCTGGGTAACCTGGCCTGACCTCAGAGCTGAACTGAGGCTGGTTTGGATGACAAGGGGTCCCTTCAAGCTGAATTATGCCAAGGGCTGTGCCCTCACGTGCAGCGAGGCTGGTGCAGCAGAGCGTGAAGCAAGGTGATGGCTGAGGGGACTGCAGCGCTGAGTGACACTGAGCTGGGCACCGTGCTCCCACTGCAGCTCAGGAGACAAGCCCACGATGCCACAGCTCTTATCTCAGCTGATTTATTCAGCAGCAGCCAGGGAGTGTTTTCCAGGCTGTAATGCACTCCTGGCTAGCACAGACATCAGCCCTCGGCTGAATTGTGCCAGGGCTCGCCACAGTGCCAACAATCCCCCGAGGTGGCACAACAGCACCCGCAAGGAGTGTTTCACCAGCTTTGCCTCAGTTTTCCTCACCTCCTGCACCATCAGGGAACAGCCTGTAAAGCTGTTTTACCCTTGTAAAGCACCTTCTCTCAGCAGCTGGGTGGCTGAAGTTTGAATTACCACAGGTTCTCAGTCCCTCTGCCAAAAATACAACCTCTGTTATTGCCCTGACAAGCGAAATGAAGACATTAACAGCATTAAAACACAGCTCTCCGTGAACAAAGCATTAGCTTGCAGCCACAGCCAGGCATTTTGGATCTCCTTTGCCATGAATGAATGCTCATTACAAAGCAGAAACTGCAGACAGGTGTGCAGGGACCTCTGCGGCCGCCTGTCCTGCAGCACGGGGAGAACTCCCTGCCTCCTGCATGGACACACTCCCACCACTCACCCTCCTGCTCCTGTGGGAGAAGATGGCCTGCCATCAGAAATTCAGGAGCATCACTAATTCACCCTAGGGACTTCCAACAAGGTATTTAACCCTGTCACTGTCTGAGGGTCTCTTTAGGCGTGAGATGCCCTCAGAAGGACATGCAGGTGGTTTGGGATTCAGGGTTTTCCTGAAGCTGCTGGTGAGAAACTGCTCGAGAAGACCTTCTGCTGTTTCAAGGCTGTTTATTATATCTTATCTATAGAGTGTCCCAGCCAGGCTGACACAGGTCTGCTCTGTAAAGTGACCATGACAGAAGTGCCCTCTGGGGAGGCAGAACCATATCTTTTATACTCTAGACTACGTCTTCGATATTTACAATCACTTTCCAATACCATGCAGTCTCATTACAATGTCCAGTTCTGTCCCCATCCAATCTGTGGCTCCCAGGATGCAACCCCGACATGAATGACATAAAGGAGAAGGAAGAAGAAGCCAAATACACCCCAAATCCTCCATCTTGACCACATGGCCCTTAATATAAGCAATCCAAAAACCTACTTATTCTACATTCTGACACTCTAATTTACACTTTATTTATCTTCAGGGCTTGCATCTCTTCCCTCAGTGTTGGTAAATTTTCCCAAGGAGCTAAATCCAGCCCCTGAGGCACTCAGGGGTTCAGAGGGGTCTGCCAGGGGGGTTTTTGGATCCCCAGGGAAGTCAGGGGAACGCCCTGGACTCCCACAAACCCCAACATCCCAACTTCCTCTTCTGAGAAAGGGTCACAGCACTACTCCTGAATTTCAGTTTGCTGGCATATAGAAATCATTTAATTCATACAGAAATTCATTCAGCTTCAGGCTGAAGTGCTGGGTGCACAAAGCAGCACATGTAGGCATTGTCACATATAGTACAAGAAAATTAATCTTGTTCCTACCCTTAGCTTTGACCTTTCAACACAAGTGAAATGGCTGCATTTCATTTAACAATTATGAGCATCTCATTCACTTTGAACACTGACACAGTATATAAATTCTGTGTGCTAAGCAAAATCCACAGTGATATAGCTGGGGCTGGTGACATGCTAGTTCATCCCCACAGTGAGTTATTAATGCAGGTTTTTCAGCAGATTTTCTTTCTCTGGGAGGTTAAAGCATCTTTGGTATAATCTCCCACTTTTTTTCAGTGAGTGAGACACACTGAGGTGCCTTAAATCCACATGTGAAATAAGCTTTCATTTTTTTCAAGTACTGTGAGGAAAATCTTTTGGGCTTTTTCAACCAACAGGAGGCAATACATATGGAAACTTAATGAAAAACTGTAGGACATAGTGAGACAGATTAAGAACAAGACTTGTCTAAGGAAATTAGAATGGCAATAAGAAAAATTCAGGCAGAAGTACTATCAGACAGTGAAATGCACAGTAAGAACCCTTAAAAGTCCACTGTTGCTAGTGTTCATGAG
This sequence comes from Muscicapa striata striata, assembly GCA_030060385.1. NCBI lineage: Eukaryota > Metazoa > Chordata > Aves > Passeriformes > Muscicapidae > Muscicapa > Muscicapa striata. Next base: position 1,585,890 of record JAREIS010000058.1, on the reverse strand, counting down.
ACAAATGGATTTAAAAAAATACATGGTTAAAGTAAACCTTAAATAGGTTTTTCCTATTTAAGCCAGTAATTAGAGTGGTGGTGTAGAAGATGTAAGGGAGGTCCATCACTGTAAAAAACTATTTAGTCTTTACTAAAATGCACCTTTTAGCTAATAAGAAAAAGCAAAAAAACCCAAAATTAAACAAAGAGTGACTTGGGGTTTTCAAAGGAATTTAAGTTAAAGATGAACTCAGTACCTCTACAAATACCCAATTAACCCAGATATTTTGGCTTTTTAATACTGTGAAGTTTTCCTTCCACATTCTTATTTCTCTGCTGCATTTGACATGGAAAAAATCAGGTCATGGCAACCCCAGAAGACAAGAGTAACTAGAAAACTAATGAAATCATGGCATCTTCATAATCAGGAGTCAAAGTTAAACAACAGGAAGAGACTTTTAGTTAAACTGTATCAGTTTTGCATTTCTAAAAATAAACCTATTTAAAGTCAATGACTATTTAACATTTGGAAAGACAACTGCATCTGTTCAAAGTTCAGCACTGGGATTTTAAAAATTTGTTTATCCATTTGAATTCTTGAAACAGCAAGGAGTCATTAATGTATATTTAATTTGTCAGATGAGGAAAGAAAAGATGAAACAACCATTTTCTGAAACTCTCTAGTATTCTCCTAAAATCTGAATAGGGATCCAGAAATATATTCCCTGACAAGAACAACAGATAAAGTGGTAAGGGTGAACATTTCAAATTAAAAGGTAGAAAAAAGGAGGTGCAATTTGAAATAAAGTTTCTGCTAGGTCACCTTCACAGGGAATTTAAAACTCAGTGAAAATCTCTATAATGACAAAATGAATTTTTTCATTAAAAATTTCTCTTTGCACCATTTGCAGAGCTGCTCTAAAATTTTCCCTTCTGAATTTTCTTATTAAATTATTTTAAAGCTCTGATTGAAGATTAAAATCTAGTACTCACTTCTGAGTATGCAACCATCACCTCATTACTACAAGGGCTACTGTGGAGCCAGAGAGAACAGAATTAAAATTGTCTCACTTCTGTTCTTTCCCCCAAAGTCTTCCAGTACTACACTCCCATTGCCTTTGAATGAGTATGTTTTCCACAAACATAAAACAATTTCTGTTCTCTTTTATTTGACAATTTCATGGAGGAAAAAAAAAGGGTGAAACTTAATTTTTCAATGGAGAAGGTGACAGTACACTGGGAATGGGATGAGACAGTGGGATTCCACCTGCACTTAAATTCTATTGGCAGATTACAGCACCTGGCATCACACTTCAGCTCCATCTGTCCACTGGGTTTCTTAGCTAAACAGACCAAGGTTTAAGCCTTTTTTTCCCCCCCACCCACTCTGAAACAAAGTTCTCTGCTCATGATTCCTTCTTTGAAGAACTAAGGTAGTAGAGGGAAGCACATTGCAAGAGCATTCTTTCTAAAAATCCTCAGTATGACAAGGGAATTTACCAGAACTTTAGATGAGATGTTCTTGAAATATCTTTCTCAACACCTTCAGCTTTTAGCACCAACCATCAATTTAACAAAGTGTTCTGGGACACTTGTTTACACAAGAGAAATCTTAATTGTACAACCTCCAAAATCATTCTTGTTTTATCTTTCATTTGTTGCTGTGGGCAGAACAGCAACAGTTTTTAAAAGTAACTCTCAGGTTTTTCAAAAATTCATGGTTAGCAGTTGTAGTCCATCTCCCTTGACTCCCAAAAGACAAAGCATCCCTCCCTCTGATTTCTAATTTTTAAGTCAGGAATTTAGCAGGAATTCACAGACAGTCTGAGCAGACATTACTTAGGTAATTAGTGATGACATTTAAAGAGATGAGATTTTTGAAATAAAATCAATATAAAATAAAGGCAATTAATACAGTGTAAATCCCACCCCATAATATAAGGAAAACACTATGTAGTTAACTAAGACTCTAGGTTTAGTTTTGATTTCTAAAAACTTAAAAACTATAGTCAGAATAAGGGAGATTCAGTAAGCAAAGCAACCTATATTCAGCAAGATCATGGGACTTCTAAAAGAAATCTTTTGTAAATTGGCACACTGGATGAAAAATTTTTGACAGAGAATTACAGCACAAATTAGGCTGAAAGGAATGTGGCTGGGGAGGTCATGCAGTCTGTGCTCCTGCACAAAGCAGCTCTGGTTCATCCAGCTTTGTTTTGAGTATTTCTAAGCATAAAGATTCTGCAACTCACTTGGGCAAACTGTTCCAATATGTGACCATTTTTATAGTAAAGGAGAAAAAAATTCATGTAGGTGACTGGAATTTCCCATGTTCCAACTTCTACCCATTGCAACTCCACAAAGAACCTGGCTCCATCTTATCACATAATTGCAGTCTTCAACATCAAAATTTAATATCATGTCTCCTGCTTAAATACAGCCATGTTTATGCTACCTTGAAATGAAATTCATGTGAGAAAGCAGAGCTACAGAATAATCTCTTCTCCATGTTCACAGTGTACAGGAATACTTGTCAGAGGACAATTAGCTACAGGTTTAATTTGTAGCACAGAAGTTACATGGCATGTTAGGAAAAAGGCTTTTTAATTATAAGGTCTGTGAAATTGGTAGAACAGTTGTCTGATGAGGTTGGAGAGATCTTAAGAGATCTCCATCCCTGGAGGTTTTTGAGAACAAGTCAGACAAACTTTTATCAGGTATGACATAGATCTCACCTTAGGGCACAGGAGCAGACTTGATAATCTCTGCTGCACTTTCTGCCCCTGAGTTTTCTATGAAGGTTGAGACTGTCTCAGGTTAATTCAGGCTTGAGCCTATGGGCCAAGAGATAGAATACTTGATGCTACTGAAATACTCTAAATTATACATTTGGTATATCAAATTTGCACTTACTTTTTGGAACTTTTGGGTTCAGAGCCCACATGGTGGTTCCTGAGCTGAGATGCTTAAGAATTCCTTCCTAATGGGTTATGGAAGAATGTGCTATTTTCTCCATGCACTGCTACAGGAAGGATATCCAAGGACCATGAAACATGCTTTTTCAGGGAGCACTGTTGCAATATTCCCTTTGAAAACAAAGTCCCTGTAGCACTAAAAGGGAGGTTAACAATATACTAACATGTACTGGACACTGTGTAGTGCAGACACTTAGTACACTAAACATGAAATTCAAGAGCTGTTTACATCCACACAACCATCTGTTCAACAATCACTCTGCTCAAATGGAGCATTTACTCAGACAGGGCACCCTTTACAGCCTTAATTCAAAGAAACAGAAGCAAAATAAAGTAAGTAAATAAGTACTGGGAGGGGGTGGTGTTCTTTCTGCAACCAATTAACAGACACAGCAAATACATTTCAGCAATATTTTCTTGAAAGTGATCAAGTGATGACTGATAAAGTCTCTCTGGCGTGCAGAAAAATTAGGCTTAATATTTCCAAAAGGTGCCCATTAAGATATCTTTTCCTCCCTTTATGAGCTAAATATTTCAATGTAGGGGGAAAAGTAACAGGGGTAAAGTACAGAAGTGGTGTCTAAAGTGCTCAGAATAGTCAAAGAACTACCATAGCTGGGCACAATTCCCAGCTCCACTCACCCAGTCAGTTATAATTTAGACATTCGACCTTTGCTGCTAAAGCAGAGACTTACAACTCCTCTGCTGTTTCGCCCCCGGCCTCCTGCTGAGATGGCCAATGAATATACAAAATCACAGCATGGAAGTCTATCAGAAATATGATGGCTCATTAACTTGGTGACAGATAACACAGACACAACTTGGTTTCACTTTTAGTCACCATCTACCTGAAATGCTGAGGAGAAGCACAGCTCAGAGACATGGGCATGCTTGGAAACCTGCCCAAAAGTGATCATGTAGAGATTCAGACATTCTTCATAAAGTACACTTTCCACAACAATTTTCTGTCAGCTTACAGTAACCTTGATGACTGGATGGAAAAACCTAAAGCATCTTTTAATAACACAGACCATACCTTTCATAGAATCATTTAGGCTGGAAAAGATTCTTAAGATTATCCCAAGACCACGATTAAGACAATGTCAGTTTTCTCCAACTGCTCAGGTGCAGTCTGGTGATCTTTGGAGAGGACAGTTTATTTTGGCCAATGAGGTGTTACCAAATTTCAAGTATTGGAGACAGCAGTGAGAGGAAAAACAAAAACTATTTTCCTCAGAAAATGGAGCAGGGGGAGCATCAGAAAACCAATACTTTCTCTGCTTCCTCTGAATAAGTTCTTACTATCTAGTTGTAATTTCCCTGCACACAAGATAAAAAATTAGATTGCTCAAATTACTCACTACCATGCATATGAAACTGTTCAGGTGTATCACAAGGTTTGTTATCAGCTTAAGACAGAAGAAAGTAATTCAGACAGGAAGCTCCCAGTACAGCTGAAGAGCTAGCACATTCTAGTAATATGAAAACCCCCTTCTTCCTAAAGACTATATAAACACCAGGTATTATTTCAAAGACAGTGTCATGGTTTTAGGCTTTTTAACATAGGTCTAAAACAATATAATTCAATTAAAAGTTATGGCAAGGCAAAGAGGAGATCATATATTTGAAAAAAACTTTACAGCACTAATTCTGGCACCAGCTTTTAGTACAGTATTATAAAAATGCAAGTTCTAAGTAAAAGACTACTGAAACAGATTCAGCAGAAAGATTCTGAATTGTAGCTCTTGTAAATTAAAAAAAAAAAAATAAGATTAAGTTTTTGGCAAGAAAGAAATACTCTTAGGTAACTTAAACTTGCTATGCTTGCTTTGCTCCACCTACACATCCTGCTTTTTCCTTGAGACCTAGCCATACTCATACTTCCTTTTAAGAAATTCCTAGTGCTGAAGTGCTGTGCACATATGCTGAATGCTTCCCCTTCCTCAGTTCAAACCCTCCTCCAAAGGAAAATCTGGTTTGGAATTTTTAAACAGATCTGACAGAGAAAAATGAGATTTCTTTAAAACTGAGAAAATTTTCTTCTATTATCGTAGATAGAATCTTCTCTGGTTTATCAGAAATCTTTCTGCCTGCATTCCAAGGCATAAAATCAGTGATTTATGGAAATAGGAAGCCATGCAGTGGCATTTTCCAGGAGCTCTGAACTGACAGAGTTGGCTTAAATCCACCTGGCTTTTGCAAAAACTTTTTTTCCACCTTGCAGTAGACAAACCACAGTCAAAACAGAATTTTATTGAGCAAATAACCCTGCTGGGATCTTTGCAGAGGCAACTGCAAAGTCTCCAACTTGGGTGAAACCCAAACAAATGGTCCCTAGATACTGAGGATGCAATTACACAGAAGGTGAGCACTTCCATCTCCATACACCATGAGTGCTCAATAAATGCAACATGTGACAGAAATCTCAGATTAAGTGTGTTAAGAAGCCTACAAATAAATCTGGTAGGCTAGCCAAGCCCCTTTTGGGGAAGCAGCCACCATGTTATCTGCACTGAACTGAAACAACTCAGAAAATGAGCAAAAATTGAAGCAAAATTGCTTAGTGACTGGAACAGCTCCGTGCAGGGCAAGATGTGACAGCAGCAAAGACAGCTGTTATCACCTGTCCTGTACATAACTATTTATGGTGTTTGTCTGAAATCTAAGCACAACTTTAGAGGTGTGTCTAGTGCCAGGAGAAAGCCCTGATCATAGAGGAACGTGTCTTCTTCTTGCAGCACAACACTTACAGGACAAGGCAAGCATGATTAACATGGGTAACTGGTGAAGAACATCTGATGTACAGACAAATTTCAGCAGAAAGATCTTATAGTGCTCTGGCTGGCAACCAGCAGACCTTCAGGCAAGCAAAGACTTGCTGGTTAGATATTTGTAAATTATACAGAAATGGTGCTTTAGAGCAATGCCTGAAATACATGGTTTGATAAAAATATTAGTTTTTTTCTTCACTGGCTAACTGCATGTGGAATCAGCACTGAAGCCCCAGTTCTTTCCCATAAGTAAATACATGGATTTTTTTTAACAATGTAAAGTAAAAAGTTTTTCTGTCTTCAGCATGTGTATTAGAACCTGACAGAGTGGACCCTAATCCAGAATATGGCAATCAGGTGCCACACTGCAGTACAGGAGTGCATCCAACATCAGAATTGTAATAAATAGTTACAAGCAAAGGTGGCAGGTTCAACCTAAAATAAATATTAGTCAACAAAAATCTTACCTTCAAAAGTGCAGGCAGAGTTGTGCTTTGCTTTTGGCTGCTCTTTGAATTTATGGCTTCGCTCCCTTTGTTTTCAGAACTGAAAAACAAAAAATATTTTGTAACGCTGAGTACTTGCATTATTCAAATCATCTCAGGAACCAACACATTCAATTTAAACACAAAAGAGCTTTAACTTGGAAGGACAGAAAAACACATCTTCCAAACTGTAGTACATACTCTGTAACTGAAAAAACATCAAGCCCCCAAAAGCTGAAAACAGAACCATAATGACCATTTCACCTCATACAGAGGTTTTTGAACTCAAACACTCAGAAACAGCACACAGCATTTCAGCTCTTCCAGCTGAAAAATCACAAGATTTCCATGCCTGTGTATTATTTTTCAACTGTAAGTTAACAATGATCTATCACAGCAGCTTTCATTGCCACAGGACCACCTGGCACATCTGGCAGCTACAAGGCTCACCCCATTCTGAGGGCTGTGAGCAATGGAATGTACTTCTGGCAGCTGGAATCATCCCAAATCACAGCCACCACATTGAACAGTTCTTCACTGAACATGCCCAATGGGACATGCAAATGCAGAACCAATTTCAGAAAGGGGACAACACATACATGTTTACTACCAAGGCAATGGCTGCTGCTCCATTTTACAAGTCAGAAGTTCAAAATCACCTGTGTCCTTATGGGAAATTCACCAAATTCATTCAAAGTTTCTTGAGAGTCCATCTTTGGAATGAAGGGAACCAACTCCCTGCCTAAAACCCCATTTCTTAGAACAATCCTTACACACAATCCAGCAGAAAACATTTTAATAAAAACATTTATGCTACAAGCAACTTAAAAGCAAAACCATTATCAAGGAAAACATTAGGTGATGTTAATGACAGACATTAGTTCCTGCATTGTGTATCATTACATGAAGAAAAGTAACTTTGTGCTAGTGTATTATATGAGTAAGTATTTCAGTTAATTAATAATGACATTGAATACCCTTCTTCACCAGTCTGAAACATTTAACTTTGCTACTGAAAAATGCACAAGCCCTTATTTCTGAACTCATGTGAAGAGATGAACTGGAATCTATTTAAATTAAAAAAAAAAAAAAAAAAAAAAAATAGCATTTTGGTGAAATTCTGCCAGGATTTGGAGAAGGAATTAAGGTGCTGCTGTACTCCTGCTGCTCCTGACTGCAAACCACAGGTAAACATGTCTCAGTAAGACTCCCAAAATGAAAGGTTTTCTTCCTATTGTGGAATAGGCATCTGCATTCAGTATACACTGATACATACACAAAATGCAAAAGCCACTCTGATTAAATCTAAGTTTCCTTCTCAGCTGCTCAGAGGCAGCATTCCCTGAATAAAAATGACAGCAGAACTCTCCTGCTATTAAGTTTTTCAAGATCTTTTGCACCTTTTCAGATGCATCAAAAGAAAAGCTTCTTCCTCCCATTTATAGATCATCTCCAAGTCGAAAATCATGTACTTTCACATCACCTTAGGTAATCTCTCATAATGCATTCATAAACACAAAGATGCTCTTCCAGAGAGAGCATCAGACAGAAAGTCTTGGCTGTTCTTTGCCTCCCTGGAAGACAGAGCAGATGAATTAATATTCTGACCTATTAATTTCTTCTGCTGCTAATGTGTTTCATGAAGGAGATGTCACAATCACTCTGGGCAGTCTGGCACACTAATAAAAGTGTTTCTCTGTACATAACCTATTTTCCCTCTTAGATTTTGTTTTGTTGTTGGTTTAAAAAAAAAAAACAAAAACAAACTAAAACCAAAACACCCTTCTCAGATCTACATGGTTTTTCCTGATGTTGATACATCTGATATGAACAGGAATGCCCTGGACTTAAGAGTGGAATAATGAAGTTGATGTCCAGCAGACATTCTAAGTTCAGTGTATCACTCTTTATGGAACTGGTCTGCAGACCACAAATTACATCCTTTCTTTCATTAAGTCCTGCCAGCATACATTACCCGTGTTGATTATTGCATCACTCTGTTTTGCTCATATTCTTCCCTTTACATCATGTGTTTTTTTTCCCCAAAACTTTTTCATTTTCCTACTTCTTGTTTATATTTGAAATACACCTCTGTATTACTTTCTTCTAGCTAGCCATAGAAATTCCACAGCATACATATCAAAACTGAAAGAATGCAATTCAGCAGATAAGCATCTTAAAATCAACAAGTAAAAAAAAAAGTATCAAAACTTTTCTTTCCGATATAAAATAACCCTAACCCTGGAAGCATTTCCCCACACCCTTTCATGGTTTATATTCTAGCATTTCTACATTCCTTAACCTTTTGCTTTAGGGTGTAGTTCCTCACACACGCTGACTTTGTCAGCAGAGCCAGCTTTAGAAATCTCCACTCCTTCCTTCTCAGCCTCAGTTATCTCTACATCCTTGACTCAGCCAAGAAGGGCTCTCAGTAGGGTGACTTTTTTCGATAAAATCAAGAGGGGGCAGAAGTTTCCTTGAGGAAAAATCCAGCCTGTGATCCAGTTTACAGTGCAGGACTTCTAACAGCACAATGAAGGGACAACAAATGTCACTCAGCAGGAACAAGAAGGAGAAACCACTGCCCCTTACATCACCAGAGGCTGCTTGGTGTGAACCTCTTCTCCCCTCAGCCAGGGGAGACGTTCTAAATGGATCTCTGACTGAAACCAAATGTTTGAGTTTGACAGCACAAAAAGCTGGAAGTTTACAGCACAGAAGCTTCTTTGCTGCACAAAGGCCCTGTGGGTTTAGGATAAAATGGCTTTGTTTCTCTCAGAGAGGCAAGGTTACCTTTTACAGCCTAAACACCACGGACACAGGGGCTGGAGAACCTGCTGGCTGCTGTCCACTTCATTCACACAGTGCAACTTCACAATCCCCACTAACAACTCCCCACAAATTTTATGGCTTTCCCTCTTCTCATCATTGCATCCATAACATCACTGTGACCTAGGGCTACAGCTGTATTTATAAAATTGGGCTCCACAGAACTCTAAGCTTTTCCAGAGCAGTGCCTTTCTGGAGCACTTTGCCATGGCAGGTACCACCAATGTTACCTCCAGCTGAGCACATAGAAAGTTAGGCTTGTGCTTAACCACCCACTTGTCAGGAGAGCATTTCACACTGGTCCAGTCAGGAAGATGAATTACTCAACTCTGCTCTACAAACTACTGCTGTTACATTATACACCCAGAAACAGGCCCCTACTAACTCAAGTTTTGAATCAGCTCGTCTTTGCTTTAAAGAAGAGCAAAGAGTGATCTCAGGAAGAAAGAAAACACCTCTGCCAACTTGCTTCCATGAACTTCTTATCTATCCTTATCTATCCATTTACAAATTGTCACAACTACTTATTTACATATTTAGATAGATACTACTCTCATTTTATAGATTCAAAGAGAGAGAAAAAAAGGCATGGAAATAATAAATAAAAAAGACACTGTCACATTTAATTCTAGAAACCCAAGCCTCTCAGATTTGTAATCTACTGCCCTTCTCTTGCTTTTTCTGCTAGACATTCCTTTTTCTCTAGGATTTTAGTTCATCCAACAGAGATGGATTAATCTTCAGCGAAGGTTTAGAAGAAGGTTAGAGGGATTTCTTCTCCTTGGCTGTCTTGCTGCTCATTCTACTGTCTTGCCAGCATGCCTAACCTGATTAGCATCACTCTTACTCTTTAATCAAGATTAAATTTAAGTTACAGAATTGTATCTTTTGTATCTTCTGAACAAACCTTTCTTTGTGCCATTTTCTATTGCTTTTTGTTCCTCTGCTGCTGCCTCTGTTTTTGACCTTTCTGTAATACTTGGACAGGTGGTGTCTGAACCAGAAGCAGGTTTGTGGTCCAAGTTTTTAATCATTACACTTTGGGAAGAGAGGTTAGAGAGTCTTATGAGCAAGACATGTTTACATTCTGCATTGCTGCTCACATAAAAAGAGATTACAAGAGGGATTACAGCCAAGGAAAGAAAAAGCAATTTAATGGAGCATATTTAAGTACATGGCTTTCAAGGTCTTTTGCAACTGCCTCTAAAAACAGAACAAGACAATTGCAAACAATCACATCTTCAAAAGGCCCTCACAGCATCTCTGTATGGTGTGCAAGTCTGCTTCCTCCATCCTTGTCCTTCATAACAATCCCTCAGAACTTGGAAATTAAAAGCCCATCCCCTTCTTCCTTTATTAATCCACCCCACCCATGTTGTGCACGCAGCAGATTGTGAATGTGTTGTGACAGATAAAAAAAAATAAGCTACAGGAAACATGCAAGTAATAAAGCACAAACACACAAGTTTGGATGAGACTGACCACACGCAGAGCTCTTCAAACTGAAAGTAATTGCTGTGACATTTTGGGTTCCTTTTCTGAGGAGAAGGCAGGGCCTGCCTGGTGCTGTTTGGGAAGGGGAAATTAATGGGCACGCCCTTAAGGAAACAGGGACAGCTGACTAAAGCTGAACTTCAGTTCAGCACTGCCACAGCACTTGTGGATGTTGACCCTCCCTACTTCTTCCAGGGCTTTGAACCAAATCTCTTCCAATGCAGCAGCTCCAGCACCTACTTTTCATGCAGTCCATGTGTAACCAGGCAGGTGAGTGCTCCAGCATTTTGCCATCTTCTCTCTCTTAGGGCCAGGTGACTCCCTGAGTAGTCAAACCCTCCCTGCTACCACATAAGGCTGTTTTTAACTGGTCTTCTCCTCAAATTAACTCAGGGACCATTTAATGTGATGACTCATAATGGTAAGAGAATAAGCAATGCCCAAGCCCAAAGATGCTTTTTAGGTTTACTTTCTTTATTTCAGCATTCAGGGGTGTAATGCCAGCTCCTCCCCCCTGCCTTTCCTTTCTCTCTCAAAAAACCTAAAATCCCTCTCTGGAAAATACTTCCTCACGTGGTTCTGATATCATGACTTCTTTCCAATTTTACTTTGTGCCAATAGTTACATGTTCAGTGCTGACCTTCCAGAAGGATATTTCATTGAAACAAGGATTTCATCACCTACTACTTTAAAATCCATTTGTGCAAGAGCCTTGCTGAAGAATGTAAAGGAGTGGAAATCCACAAGTCTAATAATACCATCAAATATAGATGTGCAAGACCTCAATGAAGTTTCAGCACATTACAGGAATTCTCACATCATATCCACAAAACAGCAGTAGTAATGAAATTTTTATTATAAAACTGCAAAGAGCCATAGGTTGCCTAGTATTGGTTTCTTCCTTGTCCCAGTTTCCAAGTGGTAATTAAAAACATGACGGCAAAAAATTCAGACTTTTTAATTAATATTTTTTTATATATACCAGTTACCCTGCTTGCCATACAGACCCTTTTGATTACTGCAGCTGGCCTCCTGCATAACCTAGATTATGGAATTTCACTAAGGGAGACTTGCATCAAGCCCTTAACACATGACAAGAAGTTAGGAGCTTTGCTTGAAAAGAAAAAAACAAACTATGGAAAAATGACCACATTTCTAAATAAAACCTTTTCATGTAAGCTGCTACTTAATTCACTACTTATTAGGCTTAACTATTCAAGTCTCATCTCTCAATCAATCTACATCTATGTGGGACAGATTATAAAGGTCTCGGATTCAAATAACCTCTTAAAGCCACAGGTCTACTATAACACAAAGCACTTAAATCTGATTTCCCTTCCAGTTACATTCCTTGAGGCAGAGTCATTCCTCAGACTTTAACATTGTCATTTCAGAACTAAATGCCACTGAGCTACTTCACTTTATTCTGTAAGGGAGGTTTTCCAGACACCAAATTGTTCTGGAGCTCTTCTCAGAGCTCTTTCCAGTTTGCCAGCATCTTTTTCATGATAAATCATGGGCACCAAAACTGGACTCAGTACTGCAGTAACCAAAGAATCCACTGAACACGTTTTGTTGTTTATACACCCGAAAATCATATTTTCTTCTCTGAGCCACCACTTTGGCAGCTCATGTTTAACTGCCTGTCAACCATGGCAACTTAGTTTGTTTCCAATGTCATCTACATGGTGATTTCCATACTTTTCACTCAAATCATCTGCAAACTTGACATGCTACAGTTTTGTCATCTTTAAATTATCTGTGAAGATATTGAACTGATTCAAAAAATACATCCTTTTCATTTGCTTCAAACAGATCAAGTAGAAAATTATTTACTACATCTGCTTTTTTTTTTATACTCTTCTGTATGTTGAATTTTGCCTGCTGTTATTACACTTGCAAATATTTTAAGTGGGGCATCAGTGCCAAGTCTTACGCATATAAAGATGATATTTCACCAGTTTGTCAAGTGAAGCTGTAATCTCTTAAACAAAACTGAGCTTGACAATTCCCATTTTCAGTGATGTTACAATCAATACCATGTTTATTAACTTCTCAGGTCACCTGAGAGATGTAGTAAATCGATTTTTCTATCCTTCTCCTTTAATCCAACTAAATAAAATATCCTTTAAAGAGAAACATCTTCCTCTAGGCGCTATCATCACACATTTGTGTGCTCTGCAGCCAGGAGAACTATCAGAACTTAATCTAAAAAATCAATTATTTAAGAGTCAAACTTCCAGCATGTACCTTGAGGAATATGAACAAGGGTACAGTAACCATTTATTAAATTAACTGAAAGGAAAATATTACTGTAAAGCTCAGTGGCAACAAGATGCAAGGAAATCAACTGAATTCAAAAAGCTGGATTGTGCATCAAGTGACAGCTAAAATATGTTAGTATTTAACAGAAAATAAAAACACTAGCATCTCAGAAGAAAAATACCCCAATGAATTAAATAAATTAATTATCTTTCCTCTGTTTCCCTCCCCCCACCAAACCACAGTGTTGCCCTCCTCTGCAAAGCTCTGAAATGAAAAATTTCTGCTGAACTTCTCAGCAAAATTCCCAGGTTAACACACTTCTAGGGAAACCAAATAGCAGCAGCAATGACAAAATCTGCCTCTAGTCTATGGCAAGGCTGTTGGGGCTTGTCTTAAAGAGAGAGGGAGAATTTAGCACAGAAATTTGAATATGAAGTTTCTGGCTGCTGCTTCTGTGCTTAAGCTTAGGCCACATACTTCGGGGAAGAGAACTGAAGACATTAAGACAAATGGTAATTATACAAACAAGTTATTGAGCTTGAAATGAGAGGATCAATGGAAAGCAATGCTGCTATTTAAAACAAATACAGAAGGGAAATAGAGGAAAAGGAAAAGAAAGCAGAGAAAGGTAAGAAAGGAGAAAATGGAGCCAGGAGAAGGCAGGAACTTAGGCATAAGAGGTGTTAGAATTGCTGATTAATTTAAGTGTTGAAATAGCACAAAATACATTCTATTCAATTAAACTACCCTCATTTTGAAACTGGTTTGATTACAGACAGCAATAAGCAATTTAGATAGTTTTAACTGAAACGATTTTTCCTCTCAGACCTGTTTCTGCTGCTGATTTACATCCTGTTCTTTGCTTGTGTAGCAAAGCTGGGTCAGCTTCAGGTTCTGCAATACCAGTGCTGTGTTGCATGGTTTATATGAGCTACATAAAGTGTGTTAGTATTAAATGAAAACTAAAACTATAATGGAAAATAAATACATCAGAGAAATCACAGATATGCCAGATTTCACAATGAAAGTTTACATGAAAAAAATTCAATAACCAAACCATGTCATTACACTGAACATGTACCTTTAAGTTTAAAGGCTAGAACTAAGTGAAATAAGCATGATGACCCTTACTAAATAACTTAATCTGTTTTTCATGTGAGGGAACTGAACAGCCCTACAAAGGCTAGAGAAAGAAATATAAATGTTTCTGAGCAGAGCTTACTGCAATATTGGGCAGAGCGATTATACCAGATTACATCAAGGTTTTCCTTCTGGCATCTGTCAGGCATAGTAACCAACACTGCCGTGGAATCTGCTCCCTATTTGCCAGTCTGATTGGTTAGATAGTTTCCAGCATCCTTCTGAAATAGATATGTTACTGCTCACTAATGCAAACACTTGGTATAGCATCAGAAACAGATTTACAAACTGTGCATTAAGGTTAAAATGTATCGAATTAGTGGGGAATAGAACTGCTTTCAAAGAGCATGTTTGCAGGGTGGGGGATCAGCAGTGGTACTCACAAAATGGCATTAAAATAGGAGATATTTTAAAAAAAACCTAATCCAGGGCAGCCTTAAAGCAGCAGCAACTGTTGTCCTGATAAACAGAGGATACCAGAATTTCAAAAAGATTGATTAAGAATAAGCACCCCAGAAAAAACAAGCAAGAGAGACTGGTGTCACCAGTAAAATGCAGCGAGCTCTTCTAGTCAGGCTGGAGGAGAAAACTTTTCATAGAAGTACAGAGGGCTACTATTTCAACCCAAGAAAATACTCTCCAGAACTCCCATCTTTTACTCACAAAATATCCACCAGGAAACAACCCACAGGCACCAAAGTTCCCTCCTTTGTTTTGAGGGCAAGCATTTTCCACTCCTACCAAAATAAGTTTAATGGCCAAATTTGCAGCCTGTAATCGATGATTAAAATAAAAGTATATTATCACTGCAATTCTTTCTGCCTTTTCTGTTCTTGTGTGCTCACAAGAAATAATTTCTTCCTACATCTTTTCCCAACACAACACTGTCTGGAGGTGGAGTGCAGATCCCCAAGGTCTTTACACACTTAGGCCTCAAGACCTCCTTAAGCAGATGCAGTGCCTTTAGAAAAATATTTGGTCATCTTAAGAGGCAATGGAACATTCAGAAAAACAACATTCTATTTCAAAATAAGGCAAGTCATGAAATCACAATAACACAACACCATTGTAGACTAGATCTCGTGTTTGGAAACTGACATGAAAAAGTGAAATGAGTAAGGAAGCCAACATTTCCAACCTTAAGTCTTCAAAAGTGATACTGCATAGCCAGTTAGAACAAATAAAAATCATATTAGAAATGAAAATTAATACACCAGAAGAATTGAGTTAAAGCCTGAGCAATCCAGTGCTGTGCTACTGTCTGCAAGTATAATAGTATATACTAACAGAATTGTATAAAATCCAAAAGCCCCTCAGAAATTAAAAGCAGTAGCTGGGTTTCCACCCTTTTAAGAAGTTACAATAATTAGAAATACAATCCCCACAGCAACATGTTTCAGAATCTTAATTTTTTTCCACCTGGGAGCCTTTTGTTCACTAGAGGAGAAGACCAAGGAGTTTTCATCTTTGCAAAACTATTCCTTAAAACCACAAACTTGTGGCTGTTTTGGAAACATTTTTGCATTAACTCTGGCACTAATGCTAAAAAACTGGAAAAGGAGGCAACACTGTTCACATTTAAAATAGTGGAAAAAATGTTGCTTTGTTTCTTCCAAGGAGTGCTTCTATTATAATTAAGGCTCTAGTAACATTTCCTTCAGGAAACGTCTCTCACACACATGGCCAGCTGCTGGCCCTGCTGCTCCTGGTCTCAGTCCCAGGAGAAATCCAAATACATGCCTCATTCTGATCAAGCAGGCAGTCCCACCAGAGTGCACAGAACTATTTACCTGCTTCATTGCAGGCAACCACTTTGGGACCCTGCTAATCAGGGCTTTTCGTACTATTTTGAATTATCCTGCAATGGAAGTCAGAATAGAATAGTCTAGGAAGCAAAAAGGAAGAAAGAAATGCCAAATTAACAGATGTACAGAAAATTTTCATAAGGCACCTTACTTAGGCAAATCTAATTTGAATTCTTCTATATGGTTGGAGTATTGCCCTTGGTGGTTCCACAAACCACCATCCCTCATGTAGACTCATAAATAAGCTAAATTTTAACAACAACACAAAGGATCCTGCTCTGGCTTTTGAAAGTAAAAGGTTCTTTATTAGAAAGCAGAGACTGATTTTTCCAGCAGACAATGGATTTCTTCAAAGATGCCAATGGTATCTGTATCAAACCCAGCCAGGAGGCAGCAATTTCAGAAGAACTAGGTTTCAAATTTATTACTCCCCTTTCCATCAATTTCCATCAGTCCCTCAAACACAGAGTTTTTATAACTATAAAAATACGAGTTCTTTGTAAACAGGAACAATGACTGGCAGTCCCAAAGGAAGAAAAAGACTCTCTAATCTCTCCTCAGGCAGAATAAACAAAGTTCTTCATCTCTGAAAGCTCTCAGTAAGATACTAATGGATGAATGGAACAACAATCTCAGCCCGAAAAAAACCCCAACAAACAAATCAGCCTCCCCAAATCCTTCTAAACTGGATAAAAGGTTGCTCTTCCCTGTTTGGTGTCCCTGGTATACTTCACCAATGCAGACAAAATATCCTGAAAAATCAAACTGACACTGGTAGATCTGTGACCAGCCAACAGCACTTGGAGGAAAAAAGAGAAATCTGAAATGAACCTGCTACACAGAATAACTAATAAAATGTACTCATAGTTTAAAGGGCATTTTGATGGTATCTCAGTAAAAAGTGTCACATCCCCCTAAAGGGTTGCATTTATTTGCAAAAGAACAATTGCTCAGCCACAGACACCACATATTTCTGAAAGAATCCAGAATGTAAACTCACAATGTAAAAGCTGTGTCTTTTTCCAGATGGATTAAAGATACATATATTAGTAAAAAAACAAATAAATTATGAGACTCCTATTAGAATAGTGAAAAAGCAATTGGGTTTTGTTACCCTGGGGATTTAGATAGCTCCAGGACAAACACTTTGGTAACCAATAACTAATTTTGTATTATTGAAAATAGCAAGTATTCCAGCACAGCATAATGACTGCCTCTGATGGAAGTCAATGATAAAGACCTGGCATGAAGAGCACTGAAGCCGTTCAAAGCAGCCCCAACTCTGAAGAACACACTTAAGCAGCAGGCAAGCACTGGGAGGGAGTCACTTTCCATTTGGCTACATTTTATGTAAAAGCTAAGTGAACACTTAAGGCATGTGCTGGGCTTTTTGCTGCCACAAAACTTGCAACTAATCAGCGCAGCTTATTTTTTCCACAAGCAAGCAAGCAAGCCTCCAGCCAGTCTCATGTTCATCAGAACTACAAACAAGGGCAAGTTATTAACGTAAGTTTTTGTCAAATGAGGTTCTCAGAAGAGTTTAAGACATTGATTAACAAACTATGTAACTCCCCTCATCTCTTTCCTCCCATTTTAAACCAGGATGACAGTAGGTTTGGGTTTTGGTTCTTGTGGTTTTTACAGGTAAATCTGAACAGAATCTGGAGCAAGAGGGCAGCTCTGCTTAGTGGGGAAGGAAAGCTGGCTGCTTCCAGTCACCCACCTAATCACTGCCTAATTAGCGGGAGCAGACGGAGAATGACTTTTGGATGGGCAGAGGCTCATTTCTGCATGCTTTTAAAACTTAGGAAACCATCACATTCTGCAAAGACATCAAGTGTGATGCATGTCTCCAGAGGTCGGTGCAGGCACACAGAGTGATGTGACACACTGCTGACCCTCTACTTAGGTCTTCTACTTTTTCGAAACCCATCAGTAAGTAAAATACCTCCATAGAAAAGTTTATTTTAATATATATATGTATATATGAGCATATCAAACTTGGTCTGGTTCCAACACACATCCGCCCGATAACCTGAAGGGGAAGCCGTGCCGGTGCACACATTTCTCACAGCCCTTCACAAAAGCTGCATTCCCCAAGTCGCCCACGCAGTGCACACCTTGACAGCAAACAGCCCCGGTGCCCCTCCCGCACTCGGGCTTTGTGCACGATCCATTCTGCTCCACGGAAAAACACGAGCAGCAGACCTGCGGCACTCACCGCCGCCCGGCGCGGGGTAATGTATGCAATTACGCTAATCTGCGAAGAAGGCTGCCAGTGGAAACCAAATACGAGAACGTCAGCATTCCTGACGAGCGTGCCACGCTGCAGCCCGGCACTACAGGGAAAAGCTCCTTAACACAGCAAATGGGCCTCGGGATGGCGAGGGCTGCTCCGCTCCAGGCAGGATCACGGCACACCCTGCAGCGAACCTGGCAGGAGGACAACAGCCAGGCCAGGCGGCCAGAGCCTGCTCTATCTGCCGGACTATCCCCGCTCCCCAATAAAGAAAAGGCTCTCGGCTGCAGGAAATGAAACTGCGATTGGGATAGAGATAACACTGCAGCCCCAAGTCAAGTGGAGTAGGTCTATCCTGAGTGCTACCTACAGATCAGACACTTAGTGCACAAACCACTCAAGTGGCAGCGCTCTCCTCCTTACCAAGGCGACCGCTAGGCTTTTTTGTTCATCCCAAACCACAGCTGTAGGGAGCTGGCAAGGCGTCATCCCATGAAACCTGTCCTATTGCCTCTGCAGGTCCTCAGCCAGATCCAAACCTTCGCCTTCTCCCGTATCTTAACCACCCCCGCCAGACAAAACAGCAAGCCTATTCCAGCAATTGTAAAGACGTCCTTGATTCAGCAGCCTTGCCCCCAGTTTCTTTTTTTCTCGAAATAAAAAAGGAACATTTTTCTGCTCATAAAAGACCAGCGGATCCTTGGTGGTGTACTGGCATGTCAAACGCTTACAGCAAAACAAAACCCCCAAAGTTAAAAAACCTCATGGTGCACTTACAAGATGTTTAAGATGGTCAATGTGAGAGAGCAACAGGCTCTTCTATTTTCCATGATTACTGAGAATACACAACGCAAGATCCTAAAGCTTTTCACCACAAGAATTACTGCGATAGCCACTGTCTGATTAAACCGCATTTACAGTCTGCCTGTTTAAACACAAACCCATGCCCTATCAAGAATGACTCAGATTAAAACCAGTATGTTAAAAGCAAAAAATAAATATTACACCCGAGGAAGTAAGGCCTAGGCAGTTAACACCTTTTCACCACAGAAATATGCTCATTAACTTGGCCAACAATGAGGCTGCCTGAGAAACTGGAGGAAACTTATCTGTGCTTCTTTCCTACTTACAGACAGAAATCAGCCACCAGAAGGGGGAAAAAAAAAAAGAAAAAGAAAAAAAAAAAAAAAGAAAAAAAAAGGAAGAGGAACAACTACACAAGAAGTTTCCAAACCTTTTCATGTTGTAAAGTCTCCTCCACTAAAAAAAAAATTATTAATAACCAAGTTTCCATAAACCACAAAGTTTGCATTGGGACTTAAACACACCAGTAATATTTATGCTGCATTAACGCCTGATTTACACCACCCCAAAAGAAAACTTTCAGCCTGAAAACCGAAAAGGAAAAACAAACAAAGCCCTCCGAGACCTCAGCGCCCTGCCCTGCTCTCAGTCCCCGAGGAAGGGGCTGCGACACGGGCCCCAGGGCGCTGACCGCGGCACAGGAGGAGGAGCGCGGGGCGCGCAGCTCCCAGCAGGTTCCACGGGGAATCGGCCGAGCCTGGCGGGTGCCCGGTGCAGCTCCCCGGGACCCCCGCAGCCAGCAGCCCGCCCGCCCGCAGCGCTGCCCCAGCACAGCCCGCCCTTCCCGGCCCGGCAGCAGCTGTCAGCCCGCTCGGAGCTCCCCGGACACGCCGCCGCCCCTGGAGCCGCCCCCGGCCCCGGGCTCCCCGCGGGAGCGCTCGCTTCCTCCCGCTGCCCCGCCGCGCACCGCTGTCGCAACACGGGCCGGGGCCGCGCTCAGCCCCGCTGTGCCCCGCTGTCCCCGGCCGCGCAGGTGGCACCGCGCCGCCCCGAGCCCCGCGTACCTGCTCGCCGCCCCCTCGCCGGCTGGGCTCCTGGAGAAGAAGCGAGAAAGTGCTGTGCCAGGAGAGGCCGGCCCGCCGCCGGCTGCCCCCGCCGGACATCGCCGGGACCGGACCGGACGGGACGGGAGACGCCGCCAGCAGCCGCCCGGCACCGAGTCCCCGCGGCGGCGGCGGCAGGCGGGGGCGGCGACCGCGTCCCTCCGCCCCGGGAGGAGCCGCGGCTCGGGCGGAGCGGGCCGGGCCGGAGAGCCGCGCTCGGAGGCGGGGGTGGCTGTGGCGGCGGCTGGAGGAGATGGGGAGCCCCATCCGCGCCCCGGCAGGCGGGGAGGGCCCGGGCCTGCCCGCCGAGCGCCCGGGGCCGCGTGAGGGAAGCGATGGCCGCGTGAGGGAGCGACCGCCACGCGCCGCCCCGCGCCGCGAGGGTGCCGCGTTGTGTTGCTTTTTCGATTTTTTTGTTTGTTTTTGTTTTTTTTTTTTTTTAAGTTAATAGGTCGTAATTAGTGTGAACAAAGAGAAAAGATCAGAGGTAAAAAAACAACAACAAACCCGTAAAAAACAAACCTCTGAAGAAAAAGGTTAGGCAGCCTTGAGAACCTACAGCGCTGACTGACTGCGAACGGCAGCTTCTGCCTTTGTGAGCCGGGCCGGCTTTGAGATGCTGCGCTCCGTGTGTTTGTGCTGCCGAGTCAGAGCTGCCCTCGCGCTGTCCCGGGCACGGCGCGGCTGCCGCAGCATCTGTGCTGCTGCCCGGCTTGGAAGAACGGGGTTCGGTAAACTTTTAAAAAGTTTACTTGCTAGAGAGGAGTTTGGGTTAAGTTTTTTGTTTGGTTTTGGGCTTTTTAATACCATACCCTTCATTTTTCTCCCTCTGAGAGTTGTGGCCACCCTTGACCTAACATCAAACTATACTTAGAGATGACCTTGCCATTGCAACAGCACAGTGACAAACACTATGGTCATTTTATAGATCGAGGTGATGCACAAAACCTTAATGATTCACTGACTGTGAATTACTGGTGAAACAGACCAACCTTGATGCAAGGATTTTAAATTCAGAACCACACTTTCTCATCTTTGTCAGCTTCTCTGCTGTTCTTTGTGACTGCCTCTACCTCACACCTTTCTGTAAGTTCCTTTTTGCTTTGTGCCACAGAGCTGTGGAATCGTTGAGGTTGGAAGGGAAATCACCTGGTCCAATTCCCTGCTCAACCAGGACCACCTGGAGCAGATTGCCCACAAGTGTGTCTGATGGCTTTTGAATATCTCCAACTCCAACGTCTCTGGGTAATTTGTGCCAGTGATTACCTCTCTTCTCTAAGGTTTTTTTCCATTTGTTCACCTTGATCCATACCCAAACCTCTTTCTTAACCACTGTGCCATTGTGACAGGCAGATATGAAACTGGTACTCTAGGCCCATCTGCAGAGCAGCAGCAATAAAACAGCCTGAAAAAAACCCCTTACTGTCTGCTTTTCTGTCCTCTTTTTCCTACCTCAGCTGTGAAGAAATCTTTAAGAAATGTGGAAGCAGCTCTGCTTTGTATAGTCCAAGTCTCATATAGCTTTGATGTGAAATTTAAAAACACAGACACAGCTGGATATTGGATGTGCACTTTAGTTTTTAACCAGTCAGAATTGGGACTAGCTGGCTGGATCACAGGTTACAAAAAGTAGCTTTCTCATAGAATAGTAACCAGACACAGACCTTATTCAGGGGACCAGCACTTACTACACAAGGTTCTGTCCAGTTTTCAATGTCCAGACAAGGAGCAGACAATTCTCTCAGAGATACAGACGCCCCAAGCTTTGTACAAAGTAACGAAATCTTTAATTCCAGAACAGTATAGAGGAAAACAAGAAAATACATTTTTAGAGTACCTACACATAGTCAGCAATTCTCACAGAAATGGCAGTCAGGGTTAAAACTGCAAAATGCAGTAGCAGCTCTCAATGGAACATTATAGAGGAGACACTCCTTCTGACATTCAAAATAGAAGTAATTAGGCTCCAAAACCAAATTAGAAAAGTAGCAATTTATTAGGACTGCACAAACAGGCTGCAGGGAGGCTTAGGCTCTCCATGACTGTTTATTACTTTTAATTTTTCTTTGCCACATACATCTCACAGCTTCCCTACCTATTGCTTAAGTAAGATCTAATCCCTAAGCTGTAGCAAACCTGAATATAATAATTAGCATTTAAAAAGCATCCGGTGTCTTCAAAGGATTTAAGCATTAATTAATCCTCATAATCATCTCAGGATGTAGTTAAGTATAATATGGTGAGTGGTTTGCACACAGAGACAGAGGCAGGCAGAACACCTTGCTGCATCCAAGGGCTGTCCACATGTGCCCACAGGGGCACCACAGGGCAGCACCAAGCATTACCAGGGTTCTCCTCGTCCAAGAACAAAGAGTCAAGCTAATCAGAAATGCTAATCCCAAACAGTAACATTTTGTGCTCAAATCTGTTCCTCCTTTCTTCACTGCATCTAAAAGCAGAAAATACAGGAACGTACCAAATGACAGTTCTACTGCAGGCAAATAATGAAAATATTAAAGCTAATCAACATACTAAAACTGTATCAATATAAAAGATGAACATGGCGCAGGTTAGAGAATCCCTTTATGTTTTTATTTTTTTTGTACCCTGGAGTAATTGAGTGACCTAAGAGTAAATAGTTTTGACACATTTAAAATAATAAAAGGCTCCAATTTAGCCACCTACACCTCCAGCAAAGGGGAAAGGGAAGCTTTTACCCAAAGCTGCAGTATGTGCCATGTGACAGGTGGCCTCACACATTAGCACAGCTGCCAGCAGTAAGAGAGCACCAACACGTGCAAGCCAAAACAGATGGGGCAAACAAGTTCCTTTCTGCCTCAGATTAAAGTGCTCACATGTGGCCCACATGAGGTAATATGGCAACACCAAAGGCAAGGAGAAACCATAAAAAACACAGTTGCAGAGGGATAGAATTGCACAGCAGAGGACAATGTCAAGCAGGGGCTCTCAATACATTTTTTTCATAATTCATCCTGCCCAGAGTGTCACTTGAATGTCAAGTAAGAGAGGGGAGGGTGCTGTGCCTATTCCACATCCACTTAATTTTTCTCCTGCATTTCTGATTATAATGATTGTGCAGAAGGGAAACCTCCCCCTTCTCCTTGCTGATTTAGAGTGAGCAGATGGTGAAATTTTAATTGTGCTTTTTGTATTTCCTCCTTTTTAAGGGTCCTTAAAATCTTGAGTCAAATCTTTTGTTTTGTTTGGATACAAAAAAGGAAAGCAAATTTCCATCATGCTGGTTCAGGAAGAGTCCTCCTTTCACACCCTTCTTTTGAAACTTTCCTGATACATTAAAACAATAACTAGGGGAGAAATGCAGTCTTAAAAACTCCAAATGAAACATTTTGCCTGCAAGCACATTTCACACAACTATTAAATGAAAACAACATCCTCAAACTGTTTCCATTGTTAGACCACTACAATAAGAAGTGCTCTTATATATTGAAGTGCAACTCTGCTATGCAAAAGCAAAGTTCAGTTTTCCATTTTACACATGTTAATACATTTATCTATCAAAATATTTTATATAGTTCTGCTACTTTTTCTTGTTAATAAGCACCCCCACTTTCCAGGCTCTTACAGAACATGTCTGCAGGTAGATATGGTATAAATAGCAACGGTATTTTAATAATGAATAGGCCCTTACCTTTCTTTTTTCTTTCCAGTTTATAATCTGTTATGGCAAGGTTTTTAATAAGTGGCATGAGACCATGAATTAATAAATACACATAAAAAAGTCATGGTGTGTAGTATTTCCTAGCCATTTTTCACCATGTTAGTTGTCCAGATGTTGAAACCAATAGGAATTACTTTCAAATCTCTAATCTATACTTTAAAACGAAGACTACCAGCAGAATGGAAGAGCTGGGTCTTGGCAATGCTATACACTGATGAAGGATGTTAGCAAGGATTTCTAGGATTATTTTCTATCTAGCCACGACCTCCTGCTGTAAAGTATGTGCTGTGCAGCTTCCAGCAATCCTCATCCTTTAACTGTAAACACACAGTTCCTCCATTTGATTTACTGAAAATGGTTTAAAAGACAGCCACGTGGGCAACTGCTGTTGTTCAAATGCCTTCATGTCTGGAGAAGACAGCTGGAAATGACTCACAGCAGCTTCTGAGACCTGGAACTGTGTTCTTTATTATTTTCGGTAACATTTATACTGTGCTACCTATGGCCAAAGCTCAGTTTTGGAAAGCTTCTGTTTGTTTTCCACTCTATTTGTTTTTCACTTGTAAATTTCAGACATTTACACCTACCCAGTAGCAAAAGTGCTAAAAGGGGAAACTGACCGTGAAGTACAAAATAAGAAACAGCCAACCCACCTACAGAATCTTTTTTAAAGCAGACTTTTGCTGCACCTGGGCATGGAACAAAAAGCACTCAACAAGAAGCCTCATACTGCAATGGGATCTATGTACCTAATTCCAAAAGATTTGACAACTTTCAGCTGATTAGCACAGCTTGTCTGGGAGGTTCTCAAGACGTTTTTGACAGCACCTCATATCAATTAAACTTGTGTGAATCCAAAATAAAGATTAATCTCACTTGTCCTCTTACCAAGTTAATGACTGCAAATCGTCCTACCCTACCTGGAGCTCAGGGAAGTCTGCACTTCATGTAATGAGGTCTCTGTAAAACCATCCTACTCTGAGTCTGCTCACCTGCTAAGACAATCTGTCTATTCACCACTAGCCTTCCACAAAAAATTGTGGTTAAATAAAGTGCTTCAGTAACCTGATTTCACCCAAATTCTAACATATACTGTAGACAGTGTAAAAAGCAGCACAAATAATTCAGTATTCATAAGAATGCAAGAGCTTTCAAAAGAAGTGTCTTACATGCAAATAAAAGAAATCCATTAAATACATTACCAGCTGCTTATACATTGTAATTAATTTAATACTTTTCTGCCTAGAATGTCTTTTGAATATCAGATGTGTGGTTAAAAATGAATATACACCTTTCCATACAAATCTACACACTTTCAAATATAAAATCAAATTATTATTCTAATGGGCTTACCATATTTCCATGCATGTACATAAAAGTACATTTTAAAATTTGCAGCTTACTAGGCAGTTTTAAATTGTGGTACAATATGTACATATGTACAGTAAATTTAGGCCTCTGCACAGCAGACTTGCCTTTCTTAACTACCTTTCAAAGATTTCCTAAAACAAGACACTGGACCCCAGGTCCTAGAGCCACTGATTACAGACACACCAATGCCACCCCTTGTTTTTCCTGCTGGATTTCACAACACAGAATATTTTATAACCCAATGTTCTGGACCCTTTATAAAATATTATTAAAAATGTTTGAAAATTAGAATATATATATATGTATATATATGTAGTAACCCCTTACCACATTCATGTTGAGCATGTGTATAAGCATATTCTGAAAGGAATAATTGTCTTTAGTTTCTGGAGAAATACACTGCAAAATATTCTGTATATAAAAATGACTTTAAGTACACTAGAATCCAACAAACAGAATTCTTATGGATTGAGCCAAACTGGAACATAAAAACATTTGGCTGCTAATGTTGCAGAATCCCATCTGGTTTCATGGAAGAACTTGCTTTCCTCTCCATTTAAGCTTCCAGTAAGAAATTAAAAAAAATACAATGAGAAAAAAAAAAAAGAGAGAAAACAAAGAAGAGACCTTTTCTTATGTATGCAAATTATATCCATAAGTTATTCCAAATAGGGAGACAATACTTCAATCTTATTACAGAACAAACAGAAAAACAGAGCCTAATTCCTGGCACACAAGTTCCACATAACAGTAAACAGTCTGTGTAACACAGAGAAAAAGGGTAAGAAAGAAATCTCAAAGGCCAAGTTTGTAAGAATTCAAGTGACCATTGATCAGACATTGCCTGGTTAGCTGGGTAAGTAATAGGATAACTAACCCCCCTCCTTTCTTTGGTTATTTTTTTTCTTTTTTAAGTCCAACACAACAAAACCTTTAACAGAGGAAAGAAGATTTCTTTTAATACCCCAGAACAAAAAGTCTGAGTAATCCATGTTTCCTCACTCAAGCATTCATTGTTAGTAAAGTCAAGGCAGAAAAGCTTTTTCAGCAAAGTAAATGCCATCACAAGGAATTGTCTGGCTAATGGGGATATCAGCCTGAAACAGTCTTTTTATCTGATGTTGTTCTTTAGAAATATTTTCTTTATTTAATGCACAGCTCTGGTCCAGTAAAATATGACTAAGAAGACTAAAGGGGTTTCTCTACAATGGAAGATGGTATTTTATAGAATGCACTTAGTGTAGCTCATAAATGGTAGAGTTACCCTGTGTTGTCCAATTTTCAGGGTGTGCTGAACTGCTGCTGAAAATAAAGGCTCACATTATCTCCTTGGTAAATCAATTCTCTGGATAAAGCTGTCAATTTTTCTTTATATGGGGAACTGATTGAAGTATTGCTATTTAGTCTGATGCCTCTATCAGATCACCTGTCATTTGCTTCACAACTTAGGCATTGCTGCAGCCTTTATCACACAGATAGTTTGTATTCTGCATAAATTAAGGACTTACTTAAATGCATTACCTGACATGATGACAGAACACACACCTCAAGGAAAGAATGAGACTTACCATCCACAAAAAGAGGGGGTTTTAATGCTTTTTTTAATCATTGCATGAGACATATGGGACTAGACAGAGAACTAAGCAGTACTTTTAACAGTTATTGAATGGGTAAAAAGTAAATTTGGTACTTAAAAATATTCCTACAACCTGAATGACTTAATTTTGCCTAGATATCTTAATTTCCAGGAACTGTAAAGCTACAACATAGATATATTATATGTACCTATAATAATAGTTGGTAAGTCAGCACTGAAGTGGCTGTTCTGCAATTGTTTTCTAACATAATAGTGACTGATCTTATTTTATAATGGTGATGGATGAAAGAAATAGTAAGGCTCAGAACTTAACTGCAAAATACAGCAATACTTTCTAACCACTAGATTGGATTAGTTTATAGATCAATTTAGCCTGCTTTGAATTTGCTGCCAAAAATTTTTTAGAGCATTAACTTGCTCTTGGTTTAAAGCTCAGCAGAAGACTTAGAAAACAATTATGCATAGGTTCTAGGCATCTCAAAGCAAGAGTAACACTTTCCTGTTGAAAACTACCTAAGGATGTAAAAGATCAGCTCAAAAAAGGGGAGTGAAGAGGGAATGAAAATAAGTGTTACAAGAGAAAAGCACCACCTTTCCCAGCAGAAACAATCCACCCTTGAAAAGGAACCCTTCACCAGTCCTTATTCCTCTAAAGTGAGAATTAATGACTGGCCAACAACATCACCTCACAGATAAAAATGTTAAATTGGGTCCAAGATGCTGTAATGTAATGCACTGATGATGTAATACATGATGAACAAAATCCTTGGAATATTGCTATCAC
Organism: Muscicapa striata striata; assembly: GCA_030060385.1. Classification (NCBI taxonomy): domain Eukaryota; kingdom Metazoa; phylum Chordata; class Aves; order Passeriformes; family Muscicapidae; genus Muscicapa; species Muscicapa striata. The sequence goes on along the minus strand of JAREIS010000058.1, from coordinate 1,558,547 downwards.
TGAAAACAACATCCACTTTCTGGTTCATTGATTCCATTTGTAACTCATTACACCAACTTTTAGATATTTTTTTCCTTTTCAGTTTATGCTAATAAATATTGGTGGATAAGCATAAAAGAGAGATTTAGTTGCAGTGTGATATTTTTAGGAAAAAAAATTGCAAAGTTCTTTTCCTAATAACACCTTTAAACTAGTGTGATCATAAATACAGATGATGCCAAGAACAGCAGAGATGCCTGACAGATGACTCTTATTATTGACATAAATATTTTAAAATTTATTATTTACTCATGATTGCCTGTTTTTCACAAGTGACATTATGCCATTTCCTTCAAGTTAATCCTTGTCCAATGGTTATAGCCTGTATTTGTGAAATAAACTTTCCCAGTTCCAAGTGAAGCATATTGCAAACTACAAGTTTTTCCTAAATATTTCACTGGCATTATTCCTGGGGAACCTTGGCTTGTGGAGACCTCTTGCCAAGTTCTGCTGCTCTTTCACATGGTTCCTACCCCATGGTTTGAAAACTTTTGGGATTGTTTCCCTCTTAAGTTTGTACAGGCATGCCTCCACTCGTGCATTAATTCAGGTCATGAGGGTATTTTACAGATAATCCTCACTAACAGTGCTTTTGTTTACATCGCAGGGTTGGCTGGGAGGACACGAACTGAATTCCTTTTGGATGAAACTCCACCTCAAAGCCAAGAGTGCACAGCGTGCTCCAAGGACTTGAGAAGCCCTTGGAAAGCTCAGGCTGAAGGAAACTGAGGCCACACAGATCAGGACACCAGGCTCTCAACACCAGCTCTCTTTGCTCTGTAAAAGCAGTTTCATGGGGCTGCTCTCATTAGTCTGTACTGGCAAGCATCCACTTCCATCACTTATCGTGGTTACCCCACCGAGCCTCATGAGGCTTAGGTTTCTTTAATATTCACTAGCATGACTCCAGCCCAAAAATTTCCTCTACACATCCCAATTGCCTTGATTTTTTTAAATCCTTCCTTCCTGTCTTTTCTTCCCTTTATTGAGAACTCTTAGGCAACTCTTCAGCAAACTAAATTTTGGTTCAGTAACTATTTTGCTAAGCCTTCAATCTAGTTACTGATCTTCAAAGACAACATTGTTTGCCAAAAGACTGCCTAGCATGAAGTTGCTAAATTTACACTTCTTTTACTACACAAATTGCCCTGTTCCTTAAAGGTGCTCCCTGAATCCCAGAGACATTACAAAAACCCCTTTTGGAGCTGGTGCCCGAGTAATATAATTGTAATACAATTAAGTCATCTCCTGGTAAACAGTTTGGAGAATGCAAGATAATTTAATGATAGCCAGACATTAAGAGCCTAGCTTTAATTTCAAGGATTTATTTTGAAAAACAGTAGTGGGAGGGGGTTTCATGCTGCCATTAGAAGAGCAGCAAAAGCAAACACGGCTGATTTGCATGGTGAGATCCTGACTCCACTGAAGGAGAACAGTACATCATCATGTACATGCTGTACTTGTGAGAGCAAGAATTTCATATGGCCAGGAAAATTCAACCAATTAAGTGGTAAATCCAACTGACTGAACAGTGGCAGATTAATTACAAAGTGCTGGTTCACACAAACACAGATGCTTCCCTGATGTAACTTACTGTGACAGGAGCTACAGAGCCTTAAACTAAAGGATGGCTACAAAATATTACTAAAAACACTTGGCATTTGTTACAAGAGAGCAAAATAATAAAAGGGGATCAGGGCATATCAAATTAACCTTTGAAAGCAAATTTTCCTGACCTTTCTGAAAGAGGACAGTTAGAGACTTCCTTGGTAGTACCCTTTTTTAGTGCTGTCTTCTGTGACCTTCTCTCATTATCTATTTTGTTTCTCAAAAAAACTCACCCCAAACCAAAACAACAGGGAAGGGAGCTGCAAGGTGTCACTTGTAGAGCACTTAGCAAAAGTTAAAAGAAGCAGATCAAAAAACTGAGGATCAAGATTTGTAAGGATTTCTGTAAAACGGAAATGAGGCAGGCCAGAAAGAATGAAATATATGGATGACAGGAATTAATCATAAAAAGAGTGATTTTCCAACCAAGTAAGACTATAAAAACAAGTAAAACTTAAAGCAAACAAACAAAAACTCTCTCCAGCCCCACTCCATTTGAGATGAAACACCATTTCTTGGTTTAATGAATGTTTGCTTTTAAGTAGCAGCATTTTGAAACAGCGTTACTTTTACTTCTTATTACCAACAAAATATTTCCTAGTTAAAGCTCCTAAGAGATAAGCTGCTTTCCAAAACAGCTGCACAGCTGTTTTACAGAAGCTCTGAAGTACAACGTTACCATTCCACATATTACCACATCAGAATGCCTGTCTGCAGACACCTAAGCTGAGCTGTTATGTCTGGTCTTTTACAGCAGCTTATCTTTCATATAAGCAAATAAAACACCCCAAGGAAATTACAGTTACAGGGCTGAGATTAAAAGGAGGCTCCATTACATTTACATCCTCACACTTAGAACTGCACTTGCTTCATGTGAAATTGCCCAGGAGTGTTGAGGCCATGCAGGCTCTCAGCACAGCTCCAAGTAGTAGTTAAACACAAGGTTCCCATGGACTGGTGTTCTCAGTACTAGAGAGGCACAGCTAGGAAAATTAGGATTTACACATTTACCTGATAGCCACTCCCTCAGCAAAGAGAGGCAAAACTTTGTATGTGAAAACAACTGCACTGTATTTCAGCTGAAAATGCAAGTCTTAAATCTGATCAGGCATATTTAAAGGAAATTAATAAATATGTAGGTAGGCAGCGTGCACAGGAGCAACAACACAGAACACTGAGTGGGGTGTAAAGACCAAATTGCCATGTCACTTCCAGTCACTCTACTGCCCTTCAAGTTACCACTTAATGCACACACCTACATGGATCAAAAAAAAAGGAATATTCCCTTGTCTGCTTTGTTCTTCTGGCACAAAGAACTTGTCAATGCAAACTGCCTTGCAGCACCCAGATAAAACTCATTAATTACTTTAACATCCTAAGTATACTGGGAGAACAGCATGGAAGTCTGACAGCCACAAAAACCAACCCCAAAGCAGCCTTTATGCACAGATACATGAGGATTTTGTGCAATATATGATCCTTGTACCAAATTCAACATTTTCAGAGCAACTCAGGGCTCCAGCACCTGAGGATATTAGTGACTTATGCCTGTACACCAAGGTGGGAAGGAGAGGTGAGCATGCAGAGATCCTCTCAGGAGGTTTTATGTTGACAGATTGATAACAAATGTTCTAAAAGGAAGAGATAACTAATGGTTGAAGCAGTAATAAGGGGGGGAAAATTTAAAAATCTAGCATTTTGCTGATAGGACTGTTCTCATTTCCACTCCTTCCAATAAGACTTCATTCAGCCCCATAGGAGAGGAACAGAAAGAGATGTTGCAGAACAAAATCAAACACCAAAAAACCAAGAAGAGGAACAATAATAAAAATAAAAACCTAACTGCTATTTTCAAAAAGCACTTACTAACCACATTAGAGAGAAAAAAATAAAATATATTAGAGTACCTCCCTTGGATTTGTGGATGGAAGAACAAAGCAGGAGGTACAAACAGCTTCCCATGACAGTAAAGGCAATCCACAGGATAGCATAGCACTTTATGCAGTTCAAAATAAACAAACAAAAATAATCAGGAAACCATCAAGATCCATATTATTCAACGAAGCCAGAAATGCAGACAGATTCTATGTAAGAATCTACATTTTCTTTGATAGAAAAGAAACTGTTAATTCAAAGTTAAATGTTTCATTTAAATAAGACATATAAGTGAACCACAATAATTACAAAATACTTATACATAGTAAAACAGTTTTACAAGTATTATTTTCAAGAGAATAGTTTTAGAGTAGATATTAGTAAGAAATTCTTTACTGAGAGTGTGGTGAGGCACTGGCAGCAATTGCCAAGGAATTTGTAGTCTTCCCACCCCTGGAATTGTTCAAGGCTAGGCTGGATGGAGCTCTGAGCAACCTGGTCTGGTGGAAGATGTCCCTTGCCCAAAGAAGACAGGGGCTGGAACTCAGTGATCTCTAAGGTCCCTTCCAACCCATTATTTTAATTACTGTATTATCCAAAGCAAAATAAACCAGAAAATTATCTGCCTGAATTTAGAGGAAAACTTCTCAGAATTATATATTACTATTCCTCCTTTATGTTTAATTTTTGTATAGATACTTCCATGACAAACTGAACTGTAAGAACCACAGCATCCTGTAAGAAAGATTTCTTACAATGAGATTTTCTCCTGGCAAAGCAGGGGAGTTAAATTTAACTATTTAATAAATGAGAGTACATGACACTGATCTCCCATTTCAGCTGCCTTTGCTCCAAATATTTCTCTATGAGGTGAGGCCTAGAAGGCATGCTGACAGAACATTTGTGTGTTTTATATGCTAATGGGTGGAGGGGAAGCTTTTGCAAGAGCTGCATATTACATGTCCAAAAGGGATCAGGTAATCACTGAGTTAAATGGAGTCTTCAGCACTGCCAAGGTCAGTCTGCCCTTTCCTGAGTGATGGAGGAAGGATTGAAAGGGAAGAGGTGGCAGAACAAAAATAAAGTTCATAATTTGTTACCAATGATACATCTTTGGAGCCAGAAAGTTGACTAAATTTATCTTTGAAAGTAAAACAGCCTTTATACACAACAGAAGTATATAATACATTTCATAATAATGATCTAATAAACCAGTGAGCTGTCCCCTAATTGTATTTTCAAAATACAACTTGCAAGAAACTGATGCACAGGAAGTTCCACCTGGACATGAGGAAAAACTTCTTTACTGTGCAGTGACCACAGTGGAAGAGATTGTCCAGAGAGACTGTCCCCAGCCTCCCTCACTGGGGATGTTCCAGAACCACCTGGATGCAATCCTGTTCCATGTGCTCTGGGATGGTCCTGCCTGGGCAGGGAGGTTGGGCCAGGTGACTCCACTGTGGTCCCATCCTGTGCTTCACATGCTCTTTAAGTATGTGAAAGAGCAGTCTAATTGATTAGGTAGTGCAATAAATATATGCAATTAATTAAAAAAAACCTTGGCAACAGAGATATCATTTTATTACATATACAGTGCTATATCCACTTGAATATGGATAAACAAATTCCAGATGAAACAAATAGAAAACAAAAAAATCTCTAGTATGTAAAGACCATTAATGAATATATTAAACTTAAAAAACCCAATCAGGGCATGTCATGTATCTGAAGTTTTATTGATGGGAATGCAAATATAACCATGGCATAATCACAAAAACAATAAAACATTTCATTAAAAGCAATTCCTTAAAAACATCTGCAACCATCTATAACAAATACACTGAACATTTGAATCCTTGTATCTTTAATCAAAATATTCTTATAGAAGTCTATTACAGATGGGTAATAAAAACCCAATGTCAAAATTTAATATAAAAAATGGCATTAATGTCTAAAACTGGGCATCTGAAATCAGTTGGTATCTTATATAGCTGGATTTCAGGAAGTGCTGCCTATTCTTTCTCTGGAAAATAAATATTCCCACTTGCTCAAAAGATGCCCCCCAAAAAACAGAAGGGCATTTCCTGATGGCTAATTATCACCTAAACCTCAAATGAATGCAGATGTTGTTAACACAAATATTTTTTTTGTATATGCTCTCCAGTCATAAGATTCAATTTAATTCATCCATGTGCATACCTGAGGTGCTAGGTTGTCTACATTCAGTTTTCCTGGAAGAGACACTAAACTGAAGCAAGTCAATATAGGATATTTTAGCTGAACTGTTCATCTTCTTCAAATCATCCTTTCTTTCCAAGGAACCTGTTCACCTACTGACAAGGGTGTAAAAAAATCCTGTAGAGCCTTTATTTATCTCTCATGTCTTCATTGCTTGCATCTGATCTGTTAATAAAAAGAAACATCTAGTCTTAGCACAAGACAAATTCTTGTTGTATTTTGCTTTTTGAAAACATAAAACAGATCTAGATATTTTGGTGTAATTACAAGAATGGGGGACATAGCAAAGTTATTTTCACCTTGGTGTCTTAGCCACTTCTGAAATTCCTGTACAGCCACGTTGTTTTCCCCAAATATTGTTAATTAAACAGGAAGACTTTTCCACCTAATTCAATTCTTATCTTCTTCAGGCTTAGGAGACCACTTTAATAAGACCTGGAAGTTTGTTTTATGAAGTATGGATTTCAATTCCTTGTACACATTTTGGCTTCTACTTAACTGAACATGAAGTGCCCAACAGCAAAAGATTTAAAGTTTGGCTTCAAATAACTCAGATGAAAACTTTGCTCTCAGTAGCCACACTTCTCCATATTGCTGCCTGATTGCCACTTCTCAGCTCACTTCAAGCATTTTCTTGGTTATTAAAAGCATCCAGCATCCCATTATAAAATGTGGAAATCAGCATGATTTTCCCCACTAAGGGGGAATGCTGTGAGACAGGCTTGTTTGACACTATGGAGGATGTGCTGTTGCAAAAGCAACCCCATTACAAAATTGGAAAACAGCAAATTCAGCCTTCACTAGAGAAAAAAAGCCACAAAACTTTCTGCCCCTGCCACCCCAAGTGTGAAATGGGTCTGGAAAGGGTAACTAAGGAAAGCTTGGCTGCTGACAAGAACTGTGCACTCATTCACCAGCTGCCATTTCCTCCCCTGAGTTTTATGGCATCTTCAGGATGTGATTTAGGGACTACGATAGCTACAAAGTTGTTTGAAATATTCCCATCTATTGCTCGAGGAATGAGGAGAATCAAGAGAAAAAATCTGTCCTTGAAGTATCAAAGCATTCAGCCTTTAAACATAAAATTGCCAAACCACACGTGCTCAGATAACAGTACAATTTAAACTCAACCCCTCTTAAGCTTTCTGGGTTCACTCAATCAGGGAGTTGAAGGAGGAAATTTTCAGATACAGCCCATCCATGAGGATTTTCAGCTCAGAAAATTAAGAAGTTTAACACTCCATAAGAAGTGAATAGCTATGAAGAGCTATGTGAGTGACAGCAGAAGCATCTGCTTGCTGTGCTTAAAAAATGTACATATATAACTTAAATATTTTGCCAGAAGATATTTACATATGCATTTGAGATCCTTTTAAGTAGCATGAAGCTATGTACAAACCCAAAATTTGGATTGACACTCTAAAGATTCCTCCAAGAAAAGCAGAGACCCTGAACATAGCAAGAAAACACTACTAAGCCAGAACTATGCCTGAAATTAGGAAAAATTATGATTTGGAATCTGCCTCTATGAGGAGAGGAGAGGAGAGGAGAGGAGAGGAGAGGAGAGGAGAGGAGAGGAGAGGAGAGGAGAGGAGAGGAGAGGAGAGGAGAGGGAGAGGAGAGGAGAGGAGAGGAGAGGAGAGGAGAGGGAGAGGAGAGGAGAGGAGAGAGAGGAGAGGAGAGGAGAGGAGAGGAGAGGAGAGGAGAGGAGAGGAGAGGAGGAAACCCAATGCCAAGATCCTGGTTCCCCACCCCAGAATTATTTTAGCTGGTGGAGGATACATCACTGCTCTTCTGTAGGGCAGTAAATCTCTTTCTGAAGAGTATTTTTGGCGAGCAGCCCTCCCTCTGAAAACTTGCTCGAATGTTTTTGTACCCTACAATAACTCGGTAAAACAAACCCTCCTTTCCCAGTCAGCAGGACGAGTGTGAGCAGAAAGGCCATCTGGCAGTGGGGATGAGCGGAGCGGGCCAGGGCTGCTGTTCCCCTTTGGAATTGCAGGCGGCTCCGTGGCCGGGCCAGCGCTGACACCCGGCGGCCAGCGGGGCTCAGCACAGGCGGGCGCTGCGCTGAGCTCAGCCCGCGCCACCCGGAGCACTGCACAGCACAAGCAACGCCAGCCAGGGAGCAAAAACCGGCATCAGTCTGCCAAAACTATGCCACACTGCACTAATCTAAGCACTGAGCAGGGGGACAAGAGAGACCAGCACACAACAGAAGGGGACACAACAACTGTATCAGGTTTGTAATTGCACAACATCTGTACCAAGTTTGTAATTAAAGATGTTGGATGTCAGACATCATCCAAGCTGGATCTGATATTTGCCATGAAGTTATGAGTGTCTGCATGTCCTATAATCGTTGCAGTGTAAGAAGTTCTTCTTTTGGCTCTGGATTAAAGAGCTGAAGGTGTATAATTAAAACAAGTGTACTTGCCTTATTTTCTTTCACCATTTCTTGATACATAGGATAAAGTTATGTAAATCAGGGGCAGGACATTAAGAATAAATTAAAGAAGAAACTGAACCACCACAATAAGAAATTGGAGTGTGGGAGCTGGTATTGTTTAAATGAAAGTGCTTCACTGTTTGCAAGAGTGTGTATTAGTATTTCATAATACACACTTTGGTCAGGGAAGCCCACATGATGTTTTGTGTACATTAAGGAGGTAGATGAAAGGCAAATATGAGATACAGCTTTAGTACTCACTGTGTAATTTGATCTGACAGCAGAAATGAACAGAAAAGAAAACAAAGGAAATAATAAAGAAAAATGAAAGAGTTTAACAGAATGAAAATAGAGCAAGAGAATTACATTTGATATACCTTGGAGCCAATCCACACCTTCTTGTAATCCTTCTCCTTTAAGAGCATCACTGGCACTGAAAGAAACAAATCAAATTTCAAAAACACTGTAAAAATACCAGTTTTAGTTGAGTCATCACCAAACTTGTAATTTATATAATTGCCAAGTAGCATCAGGTATGCTTTCCTTAGGTTTTCTTCCCATGGAGAAGACTGCTCCTCAAATGATATAGGGTATCTTCCCCATAGGGAAACACCACTTCATGATGTGATCTATTTTAATTCCAGTCTCAAGGCACAAAGAATCATTCCTAGAACATGAGGGGCTCTGGGAGAGCTCCCACACGAGGCAGGCACATTGTTCTGCAGCATCTCCTTCCTCACACATGCTGTGAAAGATGTTTACTCCCTCCAACAGCAGCCATGAATCATGGAATCATGTAGGCTGCAAAAGACCTTTAAGATGATCAAGCCCAAATGTCCTCCACACAGTTCCCACACACAGTGAAAATGCTGGAGTACTGGAAGGAGGAATTGTGTGTGTGTGTACACACTTCATTGCAACAGCAACCCCAGGAGCGTCTGTAAATGTATAAAACTATTCTGCTACACTGACAGCAGTGTAAATCCACCTTCTGAATCACTGGGGGATAACTGTTTAATGCTCTTCATTCTTCAGTTTATGAAAACCAGCACAGCAGTGAACCTGGACTGTACTGCAGTTCCCTATAAAATGATCTTCCAAGAAGCTTGAGAATTCATGAGTGTGATTTCTGGATAAAAACAGTGTCCAGGTAATCAAGTTTAACATTAAAGGGCCTAAAATGAAAACTGTAGCTTTCAGCAGCATTTAGTTGCTAATTTCATTTTTATTTATAACAGCTGAGGATTTTAACAGGACAAAAACCTAACTTCTGTAAAGCACTTCTGATAGAAGGAGAGTTTCTCCTTGTGAGCACCAGCACTAAGATTACAACCTTCAAGAAGAAAAGGCTAGCTCCTACAACTAAAAATCCCCTCAAACATGACTGAGTACAAAGAGTACAGTGTCCCTCTGAATACAGAAGAGAACAGTTTCCCAAATGGCTTTCAACAATAGTTTTTGGAAACATCTGCAGAGTGGAAAAAAACTCCAAAGGTTTTATTATTGATTATTTTCAAACTTGCAAGGTAATCTAGCCGGAGCACTCTGATAACGATTCTACTCAATTTCCCAGCAAAATATAATGACAACTGTTCTTCTGATATCAACCTTGCTTTCTGATTTCACTGGAAATCCCCCATTCCATTACTTGGCTAACAGTTCTGCTGTGAAAACTTTAAAGACACAGCCTAAATGAATGCGTTGCACATTTAAAGTAAGTTTCACCATAAGTATTTTAATATTACTACTGTTTAGCATGTGGAATCTGTCTTTTATCTACTCCATTTATTTCATACAGTAGTGAGTGGCATGACATAGCTAAAATAGGAACACCAATAAAAGGACAGAAAAAGAGAACTTTACCAGATATGCCAGGGCTTGTCTTTGATGTTTTCTAAGGACAGCAGCTGAGACACTTTCACAGATGACACTGCATCCCTGAGGTCCATCTTGTTAGCAAAGAAGAGGATAGGCAGTCGACGGTGCTTAATATCTAGGCATGAGCAGAGACAGACCCCTCAGGACATGAGGCAACACTCATTCATCTCTGCATGGAACAAGCTATTCTGCTCACCTGTAGCTGCAATTCTCTGAAGGTTGTATCCTACCAAGATGCACACACTGTTGGGTCACCTGGCCTCTGCTGCATGCTTCCAGAATTTTCACAAACTTCCTTGCAGGCTTTGGGATCTTTCACCCCCTCTCCCCCTACTTTTTACCCAGGCTTCTAGCTGGAGATAGGAATTGCTGGTGAAGCTGAGGAACAAGAGATCAAACCACTGCCTACAAACGCTGCACATCTGTGCTTAGTGAGGACTGATGTACAAAATGGATGGAAAAAAAAAATTTGTGTTCATTCATAATCAACAACAACAGTTGAGAAGGGTAGTCTGAATTATCCTTTAGTGTCTTGGAAAGCATTCATTACTTCATAGAAGTTAAAACATTGGAAAAAAATGCACAAGTGTGGACATCCTTTATTCTCCCTTCCCTTGAAGGACGACTTCTCCAGAAGCTCTTTCAACTAGCAGTGAGAACTACAGACCAAATAAAGTACTCTGGTAGTTTCTGGGATACCTACACATAGACAAGCTTAAACCTCACAGATTACCCCAAAAGATTATATAGTGATTGAAAAGAAGTAAAGTATACTCTCTTCAAAGTTACACATGTAACACTGCAAAAAATTACCAGCACCAGGACTACCTCTCAGAGTTTTTCAAATACTTTATACAAATGATGATATACAGGATTAGAGAAAATCTAGGTTTTAGTCTATCCATCAGTGCTTGATAGGAAAAGAATTTACACACTACCACCTCTGTGGTGCAATTAAAATTGCTACATAGGCTCTTTTTAAAATAGTAAAAAGAAAAGGTTATTTCACATAGGAAACTAGGTAAGGATTTATTTTAAAATGTCAAACATAAGCCATCCACACCTGCTGATGGGCAGGAGGATGATAAAAACCCCCCAAATCCCAACAAACTGTCAGTGCTGAAATGGTTTGAACTTTTCTAATTATGCTCTTTTCCACCTCCCTACTAAACCTTTCCACAGTGGAGATAAAACTACCGCCCCATATTCTTCAGAGATGGTAACTGCTGATCAAAACAGTGACAATTTTCACAAACTATTTACCCTACCTGGAGCTCTTTTGTCCTCTGATATCCATAAACACAAGTCAAAGGCCTCAAAATACAGGCACAGTATAATTAAATCTCTGTTTTGATTCCATAGTTGAACAGCAATTGAGTCTCCTGACTGAAACTTTTACATTAATTTGCAGTATAATTAAATGAACCTTGGTACTCACAGGTTGCAGGTTATGGGTAAATTAAAAAATAATTAAAAATTAAAAAAAATAAATTAGCTGACATCACATATGCAAACAGCCAAGTTCATCAAGGAGTTTCCAGTGTTTTCCTAAACAATTAGAAAGGGACACAACCTACCCACTCAGACTTATATTGCACAGAAATTTATATTATTTCCTAATGTACAGTATTTCCCTCCCACACTTTTCACAGTTACTCATGGAAAGCAAACATTTTCAGCTGCAAATGGTTGTGAATTAACACACTAAAAATATTGCAGACACTAGATGTGCGGTGTGCAATTTTGCACAAAGTGTTTCAAGTTTATAAGAATTTCAGTTTAGTTTAGAAGTGTGTGCTGGAGGTGAAGTGACCCAAGAGTCATCATCTAATCCAGGTAATCTATGGCTGCCATCTTTCAAAGTGCTGAAGAATGAAATTTGAGTAAAAACCCAAAATATGATACAGGTATCATTAAACAAGCTGTTATTTGACAAGTGCATTGTCCATTAAAGTAAGTAAAAATAATTTATAGCTCTGATTCACAAAAAACTCCCAGCTAGTACAACTTCTAACCTCATTAATGCTTCACAGGACACATTCCCTTCCCTTTCCCTCGGGCAAAGCCTGGCAAAAAGACAGGAACTGTTTTACTGCTGGATTGCTAAGATTTTCAGAGACAGGAATTGGTTCAATTCCATTTAAAACTTATGCAAACACGTACATTTAAACCACCCCAGGAGGATGATACAGACAGAAGTGCAGACTGGGAGAAAGTAGGGTGTGCAGCAAGAAAGGCAGAACACTAACACAAATAAATATACTGATACAGCAAACCAGTTGTATATTGATTCACCTAGCTGCTACTTTTATTGAACATTATCCCAGAAGAACTTTTTAAGCTCTTTGGTTCTCTTAGATGTGATATATCAAAACCAATAAATCAGTGACACTGTTGCTGTGTTAGAGCTGAGCCACTGCAAGGCAGAAATCCTCAACTGCTCTCTCCTGGCTCTCAGGGCTGCACTCAATGACCAGAGCCTGGTCTTGTGCAACTTGAAGACACAAATTCATGAACTGAACAGCACTGAACTGCTGAACTGCCAGGTCAGCATCAGTGACCTATTAATGCCTAAATGGAAAGTCCCACCTAAGACTGCTTCTACTCTGTCCTAACATTTTCACTCTTTTGCCCTCTATTAAACCAGTAACTTCTTCCAGCAGCTTTACCTCTCATCCTTGGCTCTGTGTGAAAAGCCAACAGAACTGGCTTTTATGCTGCAGTTAATTCCTGATTTGGTACAAAGTGCCCTGGCCTCTGTGTAATCCACCTGCAGCCTTTGGCTCACCTCACCCTCCCTGTGCCTTTTGTAACACTGTCTTTACAGTGTCTGCATTTGAAGTAGCCCATACCCTTGAATGAGAAATTAGAGAATGAGAGTAAGAAGTCCCAGTCAGTTCCAGCATCTTTGTTGATGAATTAGTTTTATATACAGTCTTCATGGAAAACAAAGTCATGGGAACATATTTGTGCCTATCACACATTGCTTTCCTTAGAAATGCAAGTCAGCTTTTCCTTTCTTATTTTCAGCATGGGAATCCCACAAGCTAAGGCTCTATCAGTTCAAAAAATAAAGAATCACAAGATTATTTCACTTTCAAACTGCCTAGATGTAGTCTCATATTCTGAAGGAAGAGCAGCTACCAAAAGTGCTGAAAGTCAAAATTGCATATTGCTTACACACATATCCCAGTAATGTTGGACACATGGAAAGGCAAAGAGTTGACTGATACCAGAACTTCATTAATGTGCAGTCTCATGTTAAAAAAACCCAAAACAAACCCCTAAAACCAAGACCCTGATCACAAATCCTCTCATATCCTCTTCCATAGGCAATTGAAATGACTGGTGCAATTATCCCTCCTTATTTCTGACTAAAGCATAAATAATTATAATGATGAAAAAAGAAATTTAAATGTTACATTAAAGGAATTAGCTGTCTTCATGAAAAAAACAGACAGGGAGACACAGTTTTGTCTGTGCTGGTCATCACAAGAAGCCTCTACAGCTTCCAACTCAAAGCTGGAATTCTTTCTGAAAACAATGTTACTTTTGATCTATCTTGATTAACAAGAGACCAACCCAACTCAGCATAGAAAGCTGAAGGTGACCAATTTCCAAATGTGAACAGTGAAAAAAAACCCACAAGTTTTTGAAGATTAGTATTGTGTTAATATTTATGAATAGATAAAATACTTGCAAAGTCTCAGAATGTGTCAGATAAGGGCTTTTCTTATGACAACATAACAAATATGGACATAGAAGGGGAAAAAAGCCTCCTCACCTGGATGATTCAGAAGGGTGTCAAGTTCTTCTTTGGCTACAACCATTCTTAATTTGTCACTGCTATCAATGACAAAAATAATGGCTTGGCCTTCTCTGCATAACATAAAAAGAGCAAAGAGGCAAATTATAGGTTCTCAAACTGTGAATAAGAAAAGGCTTCAGAAAAAATACCAAGAAAAAAGTCCAAACCTGATTTTTCCTCTAATTTTTGTAATTGTTATTTACCATTAACATTTGAATTCAGTCTTATTTCTGAAATGCAATCTTTTAGTAACATGCATCATTTTTACTTGCCCCTACAATGTTCAGTCTCCACACACCTTCTAGAAAAGCTTGATTTTACTAACTGAAAAATGAACTCAAAATGCAACCAACTGCTCTTTTGACATTGTGACCAGGCAGGAAAAAATCCCACAAAGACAGATCTTTGTGGAAATTCTGTATTTCTTGTACTAAAATTTATTTAGAGAAAAGTCAAATACCTTTTTAGAAAAAAACCCGTGTGCACAGCTAGGCATATGCAGATTATTTTAACCTGTACATATCCTGCATAGACAGGATTTTTTTTTTTTTCAAATAACAGGCAAAAACATTCAAGTATTTCAACTATATCATTAGGACATTTTGCTGTCATAACCACAGTCACAACATATATGCAACTACTCAACTCATTATTTCAGGATGTTACTGATATTTTATGACTTGATGTTTCATTTATTAAATCTTATTTTGAAAACTAAATAAAGTCTCACCAATTCATAATTCATCCATTATAAATACCCACAGAAAGTATATTTACTTTATATTTTAATGTAATACTTCTCCTTCATTTCACATTTATCTGAGAGACCATTATGAACACATTCTTTACACTCCAGCACCATCTATCTTTGTATTTTGATAAGAAACAGTTCTATACCTGCTGGAAACCAGAAATAACCTGAGCAGCCCAAGATTGTATGAGGAGACCCATTCTTTTCTGGTGTACAGAACCTTTAGTAAATAAAGCTTTTGCACATTAGCTGAAAATGCCTGAGCAATTTTCATGAGCATAGAGTATTTTACCAATCAAGAGTACTGGCATGAATTTACCACCAAAAAAATAACTTCACAAAGAAGCAACAGGCATAGGGACACAACATATCTTTGGGATTATTTAAGATATATGTACGTTAGAGGATGACCTAGAAGATAATTTCAAGCTAAATAGAAGAAAAGTCCAGATTTGAAGGACTCCAAGGCAGCTACTTTGACACGTGCCCAGATTTAATTTCCTGCAAAATTAAATCCTGCTTAACTTTATAATCTGAATAGCACATAATTATTTTATTAATATTTTTATTTAATTAATATCAATTATTGTTTTTATACTATTCTTACAAGTTCATCTTAAATATGTGCCTACTGCACTAGATCAGGATCAGAGGTGGATACAAGTGTGTATTTCACTGTCAGTGTAACTTAAAAAACTCCCTTACTGTCAGGGAGTTATTGTTAAGATGAAAAAGCCATTTATTCCCCACAAGGAATAAGTTACTGCATTAAATACAGCAATCACAAAAATTATTTGCTTATGAAGCACTCTGCTAGCATTTTGAGAGCAGCCTGAGGGCATCTGTTACTGAAATGCAAATTTAACACTCTTGAACAATGAAGATCTCCCGGCCAAATGTTTTCAATTCTAACACAATTTGCACAGGAAGGAGAGGAAGCATTAATCCTCAATTAAAAACAATTTAAGCTCTACCACAACTGATATTAATATTTAATCAATATTATAATCTTCAGAATATCTCCCTTCTATTTCTCCAAGCTACTTCTGCATTGTTTAGTATTGTTCATGTTATCTAGATCAAGATCAGGATTTACAGAATAGCAATAAGACAATGCAAATAAATATTAAGTTTCACTAAAAGCTCCAAAACCAGAGAATTGTGTCCATCTATTACCAAAAGGCAGTACCAGAGTGTTATAAAGTACAGAGAATATCCTGTTTAATAAATAACATTAAGAATGTTCATTCAGGTTCTTAGTTACATGTGCCTTATTCTCTGAGCTTAATTTCCCTCACCTCTAAAAGTCTCAGCCATCAGCCAATACCTTGCAGGTTTTAAGCCACTGACCTACAGAAGAACTGAAAAATTGGAAACCTAAGTCATCTTGAGCTTTCTTACAGGACTGGTTTTCAAGTTTCAACATTTAAATCTCATGTCTAGTATGCCCCCAAGTTGTCCCTGAAAGCATAGAATAACAGCAGATAAATTTTTTCATTTGTTAGAACAGAAATTTATATTTATCCAGAATAAACCTTCTGTCAAACACCAGGTATAAGCCCTCTCTGAATAATTTCTAACCACTAGATATTATCATACTTCTGTTTAAATAACTTACACAATAGTTAATATGAACAGCAAAGCTTTAAAATAAATTATAGGCTTACTTGTAGTAGTGTTCCCAGAGGTCTCTGTATTTCCCTTGACCTGACATATCAAACACTGTGAAAGACAAACTGCAAAGAAAAGAAGTGCATAAGGCCCACAAATAAGAACAAAACCCAAACCACATCAATTTTCTTTGCTACCCTGACAAAAAAACAAAAAAAACGAACAAAAAAAAAAAAAAAAAAAGCCTAATCAATTTTAATCCAAATAAACTGAGAAAAATTCCCAAAGGAACTCTGGTTGCACAATCTGCCTTCAAATGATCCTACTCAGTTTTGCAGTCTTATTATAGAAATATTTCACAATGGAAAATGTGTTTATTATCTGAATAAAAGAACTAAACCAAGTATTTAAAGTTAGATCAAACAAAAAATATGCTTATATTTGTTCTCTCTAATGTGATGGTATCAAATATTGTTTATTAGAAAATGAAATACAGATGCAACATGACTTAAAATCCACTGCCTGTCTTAAATTCTGTTCCTAGATATAAATGTATGCAAAACAAAAAGCTTAAAAAATAAATAAATTCCATTTTTAGGGAAAAAAAAGAGATTTTGGCAAAACCAGGTGAGTTCAGATGATCAAGCTACAAAGAGCAGTCTCTGCCACTGAGACATCTGACCCAAACACTACATACAGCAAAGCAACTTACAAAACACTACAAAAAGTACTCATCTGCTCCTGAAATGTTTACAGAGGCAACACTGAGCTCAGAATTAGGTTCTCCTTTTTTGGGCAGTCCCAAGTAGTTCCCAAGTGGAGGCCACAACAAAAGAAGGAGGTTTAGAAAAGGAAGTTCTCCAGACATTCCTTCCACTTTATATGCAGACATAGAGTTGTGGGTTTGTCAGTTTGTAGAGTTTGAGGTTTTGGGTGGGTTTTTTAGGGTGTATTTACAGGCTATCATCTCTCCTACTACAGGATCAGAATAGAAAAAAAGCAATATAAATTAATTTCCATTCTCACAGAGGAAGTCCCAAACCTGCCAGATGTACTTTCTTGAGACAGAGCTTAGTTTTGGAAGCTACAAGAGAAATATGAAACCTCACAGTCTCACATATCAGCTCAAGGAATAAACAATTTTCTCAGCTCAAAGAATAGACAATTTTCTTGCAGATCTCCCACCCAGTGAGGCCACACTGCTTGGTTGGAAGACTAACTGCACACACTAAAATCATCCAGTGAAGGCTACAAAATACAAAATGATGCTGCCTCCTTGAAACACCCTGGTGCCAGGACATTCTTAATCTAAATCTTAGTCTTCGTTCAACTAATGACTTATTACTGTGTTTCCTGGCCTTTGCTCCTGCCACCTTTACATTGCTAATGCTGTGCCATCCTTTTGCATTTAATGAGATTACACTGCAATCTGTTCAGAGTACCTCCAGTGAGAGTGCTTAATTTAGGTTACCAGATTGAGAGTGGAATATAGGCTGCCACCTCAGCAGCTGTCTCTCCTCCAGTCTGTAACAGTGCCCTATTCTGAAACTCTCAACAGGCAGGCATCAGATGTTTACATATGCTACTGCAAAAAAACTAAAAAAAAAAAAATTTTGGAAGAAATTTTAATAGTTTTATGGCAGCACAAAACACACATTATATTCTTACACACCAAGTTCTGGATCATGATTAGGTCTCATGGGTGCCACATTTCAGCAAACTGCAATGTCATGTCACACCTGCACACATGATACTCAGTTACAAAACCACTGAGAGAGATAATTAAGTCCAACTGCTATATAATAATCACTACTGCTAATGAAGAAAAAGTACTACCTTGAAGTTTTGAATTTCTCTATACTGAATCCTATTGTTGGAACGATGTCCTGAGTTTGAGCCTTTGAAGGAAAGAAAGTAGAGATTTTACAATCAAATTAGAAAATGCAAATACTGAAATATATTTGAAACATGAATACATTAAAGATCGATTTTCACCCCAAACTGTGCAATATTAAAAATTTCCCAAAAAAGTAAAGTAATTCAGAATCAAGGGTTTTGTATTTTCTGGGGAATAGAGTAAACACTACTCTACTGCCAAAACACAAAACATTATTAAGAGATCTGTCTGGTAACTGATTTACTACTGAGCTGGTCAAGGAACCTATCAGCTAAGTTGGTGGAAAAGAACAGCTCCTCTAAGAAGCATGGATATTGAGCAGAATAGGTCACATCCCATAGATTACAGAGCTGTCTGAGAAAGTGACATGCAATCCTTGCACAGACTCTTAGAGCCCCTTATTCCAAACACTTTCCAAAGGCAGGTCAAGCAGAAACAACTGCAGACAGATGGAAAAACATTTAGCTTTGCCAGGCCCTAATATACTGCTCCTGGGGCAAAGCAGCAGTTCTTAAGAACACTGGCTTGACCCAGAGCTCAAAATCACCTGTCCACTGAACTTACTAAAAATAAACAGTTTTATTAACTTTGATCTAATGACATTTGTTGCATGCTAGGCTATTTGGCATCTCTTGCAAGGGTAGGACTTACACAAGTTGGATGCAAAGTTATCCTTCTATAAACTCTCATTACAAAAAACTTCTATTTATTCTACTCTGTGTAACTCCCCTGAGAGCTTCTCTAATGCCCATTATTGTGGTAAATCTTCAAGTCCGTGTTCAACTCTAGTAAGGGATCCTTTACTGCTTAAGACATGACATAAAAACCCTCTACAAAAAAAGGTCTCAGTAACTACATAAATATACAATTTCCCTGGTAAAAATTGTAGCCTTTCTCCCAAACAACTGGCAGCAGATAGCAAGCAGTTTATAGTCTTTGTTTATAAATCTACTCCATTTTCAGTGGAAGAATAATTGCCAGGAATGGAAGAGTAGCAGACTCTTCACTATGTCACACTTTTTAAACAAAGTCCAGTGGACTCATCAAGTAAAATTTAATGAAAATTAATAATATTAATAATTATAAAAAAGCTGTGTTCTGATATAAACAGCAGAAATCAGTTTCCCAGATGCACATAACCAAGATGCACAACCTTTGGCTTTGAACATGTCTACCAAAAACATAACATTCCATAAACATACCTAGAAACAAGGTGACCCTACTTTCATTTTTGCTCAGAATATTATGCACTCCTAGTGGCCTCAAACACTTTCCACTGGACGAATGAACTGCAACTATTAATGGTACTTACTTTGAAAATTATTCCGCTTTAAAAATAGCAAAGTCACCCTTAAATGTGCATCTTCTTTTTATTTCTTATTTTGTTATCTCTTTCACACTTATTATTTTTCAGGAAGGGATTAAAATAAACATTATAAGTTGTTGTACAATTGTATTAATCCTAAATTCAATATCACTTGTAACTGCAATCCTGTGGCAATTATTTAAGTGATTTAAGTGACTGTTTCAGATCCTGATTTCAGTCATCATGAATCCTTCCTTGTTGGGTCATCTTAACAAAAGTGTGCCACATTAACAGTGGGGTTTTTCTGGAATATAATGTGTGTCTGAATGCTTACCCTTAGTTTTAGCTAGCTGGAAAATCTTAAAACATATTTGTTCCACTGTGCCTAATCACAAGCTGTTCACATCTTTTCCAGGGGCCCATCCAGTATAAGAGCATGCAAACCCAGACCAAGCAAACACCCAGCAGTGAACCAAGCAGGCTACTTACATTTGAGGGTTTAAGTTTATTGATGATGGTTGTTTTGCCGCTGTTGTCCAAGCCAAGGCACAAGACGTGAACCTCCTTTTTCTTCAGCCCAAGCCATCCTGCCAGCTTGTCAAACAACCCCATGGCTGTGGCTGGAAATCACAGGGATCACCTGCTGTTCAGGGAATCAGAGCTGTTGGAAAAGGGCTACATGCAGGGCAGTGCTGGCACTGAGGGCGGGCATGGGGCTGAACAGCCTCACGCCTGGGAGAGGATGGCGTGAGCAGCACCCTACACAAACACTGCCCCAGGGGCAGGCTCTGCACATAAGCACAAGGAGGGTAAGCTGATTACAGCCAGGAGGCCTCGATACCAAAGTAGACTGGCTGTTTATAGCCTGTCTGTATCACCCTAGATTCACTGGGAAGAAACACTGCCTTTGTTCTGAGCAGCCCAAACAGGGGCACAACTGCAGTGCCACCAAACTGAGCAAAACCAAAAGGAGGGCCAGTATCTTTAACTCAAATTGTCAGCACTCCATCATTTAGACAACAAAACAGTATTTCCCTTCTTCAGCACCTGCTACACAATTTACTGAACCCTGCATTAAATAAAGCACTCTCTGTTGAATCAATTCAAATTCTGATTCTAACAGGCTTTGCCAATATCGACGTGTATAAATTAGAAACTCTTCATTCACCACAAATAGAAACTGACTAAAATAGATCTAACAGACACCAAAACATTCACCCACATGTCAGGGAGATGCCAAACCTCTGCTGCTGCCCAGACTGTGGCTGAAGTTACCTGGCAGTGAGTGGCACATTCAAAGGAGCTTACACCTTGTGCTCCCCTGCAAAACCTGACTAAACACACTCTGCAGAGAAGATAACCCTTGTCTGTCCTGAACGAATTCCATTAGAAATAATTTCAGCAATCAGACAACTAAAATCATCAACTTTGAGATGCCTTGAGTAATAAACTATTTAATTCATGTCAGAGGATTTCTGGACTGGTGAAAGCTGTTTATTTCCTTATTAAAACAAAACCACACAGCACTGGATAACTCAGGTTGCTAGCTTAATGATAGGAAATCATAGCAGGAGGGGGAAAAGGTGAGAGAACTCCCATCAATAATAAATCTTTGATCTCAGTTCTTCATGAACTGATTACAAAATGATAATTAAAATTGCTTTTTAATAATTTGAAAACTTTGCATGTAATAAAGTCACATAAGTAATCATTCTGGCTAAAGGATGATTTTTCCTTATAGAATACAGATCTTTTTTAGAGCTTTATCTGGTGGATTTTGATTCAGGACTGGTTCTGATCTACATTACTGCTACAAAGTTATTACCAAGTTAAAAAAACCCCACCATTAGTAATAGCAAGTCTCTCATTCTAACTCCCCCTTTTTTTTTATGCCCCACTCATTTTCTAATCCATATATACAACTCTGAGAGCAGATTAAAGCTGTTTATTACCAAATTGACAAAGTGACACATTACTGCTCCAAGAGACATTACTTTCTTAACCAATCAAGAGCTTCATCTATATATTCTAGACGACAGGGTCAAAAAAATGCATTGTAGGCACCCCTAAAATGAAATGGGGAAATACAAGCCCTTAAAAATACTTCTAGGGCTTCACTTTTAAATCCAAAACCCTGAACAGCAGTTCCTAGCAACATTTTAATTAGAGCCATGTTTTCTAGCAAATTTTCCTACCAGTTAGCACAGTTATTATTTAAGAACACAGTGGTAAAGAAAAGTATGCTTGATTTCTTGCCCTGCCCCTATTTTAATGTTTTTTCTCACCTATGAAGTTACAGCAGATACAGCTGGCACAGGTGCTTTTTTTCCACCCCTCTTTTTTTGCCAGCTGATATTTTGCCTGCAATGCTATAGAGTACACATCAAACATCTCTGAAAATTACTTAAGCCAGAGTCTGGTCCAGGAGCTTAACAGCAAACTTTCTAAGCTTTTTTCTTAAGAAAGGATCTTCTTTCATGTCTGATCTTTGTCTATTTCCAAGCCTGATCAGCAACAAAGGAGATTTAATCCATGAAATAGAGAGCAGCCATCAAACAAGCTCTGAGTGATGTCCAGGTGTTAGAAAGACAAATGAATTTTTTTGGTAGAACTGCCTTGTTTAGGTTTAAGTCCGGGTATATTTCATTGGTCTAGGATACAAAAGAAGGGAAAGACTGAGCATATGGACTAATTAGCATGGGAAGCGAGAGAATCATTAGCCAACAGAAGACGGGATACTAATAATAAGAGAACTAGGTGACTTGCAGCCAGTGAACATTAATCGACTGTGTTTGCTAAAATGTCTAAGGAGTGAAAAGCTTTGGTAGTGGCCGTGCTGGCTTGCTGGATTTGCCGCCCAGCGCCCCTTTCTGTGCAGAACCACAAACAAATCAAACACCTCAGCTCCGTGCGCGGCTCGGCCTTTGGCACACCGGGTGCAAAGGCCTAAATCGGGACAAGGCTGCGTGCTGGGGACCGCAGCTCCAGGGCCCGCCTTCCCTCCCCTCACAAGGCCTTCAGCAGCCCCAGCAGCGGCCGCGGGTCCCTTCTCCCAGGCCGGGACAGCGTCTCCTCTCCCAGAACGCCACAGGTTCCCCGGGAAGGTCGGCACTGGGTCCCCCCTCCCCGGGCGCGTCCCCGCGGCCGCAGCACCGACCTGGGCCCGGGAGGCGCGGCCGGGCCGCCGCCAGCGCCGCCGTTGCCGAGGAAACCGAAGCCCCGCCCCTCGCTGTCCCATCAATCCCGTCCCGCCCCCCGCTGTCCCACCAATCCCGTCCCGCCCCGCCTTTTCCGGCCAATGCGGGGAGGGCGCTGGGGCGGGGCCAGCCGGAGGCCACGCCCCGAGCGCAGTGGGGCTGAGCAATGCTGAGGTTTGTCCCTTTAATTCTCCGAGTGCAGCGCCTCTGGAATAGTTTGTTTCGGCCGCTGCCCCTCTTCTTTAGGAGTGCCTGGATCAATCCTCGTGAGGATTGTGATTAACGTAGAAAGGAAGCGCTAAGTAAGAACGGCCACCCGAGGTGTTGGCAGCCCTGGCCGTTCCGAAGCGGGCGCTGTGGCGGAGTCGGGAAAATCTCAAATCCACCCAAATCCACGCGTCACTGGGGCAGTGGCAGCAGCAGGGCTTTGGGAGTAGCTTTTTTTGCCAGGCACACAGGCTGCAAATACACTTCGGATTTTTTTTTTTTTCCTTTTTCATGGTCCTGTCAGAGTAATTCGAGCTCTGCTGTATTTCCCATGTCAGCAAGGTTCCGACTAAAAGATGAGATTCCCTTCTAACGGCATTATGAGCCACTAAAGGAAAAAGCAGGTGGCATTAATCCCACAGTGAAACTCAGTGATGAAGCACTTTCTAAAGGCTAACCGAGGTATATATATGGTAGAGGAGGGTGTTTCTATTTGAAATCAGTCCGCCTCTGAGGAATAGTTCTGAATTCTGGGAAGAACACTGAATGGCAAAGGCATTTCTGTAACCAGACCTAAAATGAAATATTCATTCTTCATGATGTACACTGTGTTAAACCTGACAGTCCTTGGTGAGAATGCTCTTCCCATGAAAAATGAGCAGGATGTAATGGACTGTGGGCACCTGACACTAATTTCCTATTACTCTACAGCTACTTCTGTTCACTCCTGCATTGCATGCATATGATTTTATGCAATGAAAGGCTCATTATAACCTTAAGCTTTTTGAGGTAGGGTCTGGTTATTGTATATGGCATTCACTGCTTTGTGAATTGTCCCGCGTTGCCTTGGCATTATTTACATAATATAATCAACTTTAACACTGCTTTTGTCAGTGAAAGCTTTGACAAATACTGGAGAAGGAATTGCATGGCTCAGTGAATCACCATGAGGAGGGTGAACAGTACTGCAGAATCTTAATAGCGCATTAAAAGCCATTTAAAATTCAGATTCTCAGTGTTGCCCAAGAAGGAGAAGGCTGTTTGCAGCTTTTAATGTGCACAGTTTTTTTCCCTGATGCTGAGAACTGTGTGTGCTTTTTGATTGTAAATGCTCAGTGGTAAGCACAGATGAGCATTTTTTAGCTGAAGAAAACAACACCACCCCAAAGTATCTCAAGTGTTGGAGCATATTGCTGGTCCATCTTTATTAGTACATCACCCTGTGTTAAACAGCTGAGGCTTTTGGTTTCTTTTGCATGATCATCTATGACAGGCTTCACTGTGGGTCACTATATTAGTAACTTAAGGCCAAACAAACACCATTAACTCAAAAATAACCACCAGTACTGTAACTTTTATTTGCTAATAAATATCTTAATAAACAGGCTTACCCCATCTGTAAGCACTGATAATGCCTCTTAGGAAATCATAGAAAAATAAAATACAATAATAATCAATAACTTGTACTTTGTACAAAAATCTCATTATGTTGCTCAGCAGGTAGTTTTGCCAAACCCCATATTCTTTCTGCAAAGAGATGGCATATGTGATGCAATTCACCTTAAAAACACTCTAATGTTGAGAGCTGAGCATTCTATTACACTATTAACTTGTAGGCATGCCAGCACATGAAAATTTACATGAAACATCATAGCATCATAGGAATAGGATCATAATAATAAAGAAAATAAGATAACACCACTTTTCAGTAAATAATAACAACTTCACGTCTCATGTAAATTCCCCTTGGGACTGCAAATCAGTAAGGTAAGCTTTCAATTCCATGGATATTCCTACAGTACCATTATAAACAGGCAAAAAGAAAATGCAGTGGGACGTGTATGGGAGATATATTAGGTGAAGAAAACTAATTTTAAGGAGTGAGGCAGTCCCAGGGGGAAGCACAGACACTGGCTGAGCAATGTTCAGTCTCCCAGAAGGAGCCACAGGAGCTCATTCCATCTCCAGTGCCACGGGAGCTCAGAGTGATGGAGGTGGAACCCAGAGCCCTGGGAGACAGATGAGTGCTGGAGACTGAGCCACAGGTAGTTGTCATTATTCAAACACCTCTTGGTTAAAGAAGCAATGGCAAAACAAACCTTAGCAGGGGTCTTTAAAGAAAAGGTGGGTTTCAGACTACTGGTAAGGATATGAGATCTGTGCTGAGGCCATGGTTTGATTTTGCAAAATAATTTGAGAGTATTATGATTATACCATTGCTTTTGAAGCCATCTACCTCTGAAGTTTTGACATGGCTGCTTAAATATATAATCTAAAGTGTCTGTCATCAAATATTTATTCATATATACACGTACATTGATACATTTTATGGCTATGCTAGAACAGCAAACTATGAAGAGCAGTCATATTTAGTTTTGTACAATCTAATTTCACAGAAGAGACAGAGATTAAAACCCCTTTTAATTCAGATACATTTAAAACCAACACACAGAAATAGATAGAGGCTATCCTGAGAAAACATACCAACCACGTTATCTTCCAAAAGTAAATCAAAGCTAATGTTTGGAAGGTAGGAAAATATTCTTTTTTTATTTTTTTTTCTGAAAGTCAAAGTGGTTTGTTTTTTTTAAAAAAAGTGATGACAAAATTGAAACTGAATTCCAACTAGATCAATGAATGTTGCTTTGCTAGGAAATAAGCTATTGCCTTCCAGTAAACAGGGTTTCACATGATCTTTTAAAGATTTTTTTTTTTCTTGCTAAACTGCAGGTGCAATCCTGAGAAGTGCAGAGAAGTTCTCGAAGTCAGTAGGATTTATACCACACCAGAGAAGAATGAGCCCTTTTTATGTCTCTGGGTTTTCAGTCACGGCAGTGCTGTGTGTGATGTAACTGATACGACCAGAGAATGTTGATATTGGTCTCAACAGAAGCAGATGGAAGGCTCTAGGTAAGAGCAACAAACACTGAATCTCGTCACTAGAGTTAACAAACAAACAGCTTTTCTCACTTTCAGTGTGAAATAGACCTCTCAACCTTACTTAGAAGAGTTGGGAGCAGAAATTGCTGCAGAAGAAATGGTAGTAAAAATGCTACACTGCCAATTCAAAGCTCACTGTTTCTTGGGAAGAGGCAAATAGGGAATCATGGTCATTAAGCTGTAAAATGCTTACAGGTTTCTTTATTAGTAATCTTGGAGTGGGATGGTTTTCTTCAGATAGGGAATTAGTGAAAGAATCCAATAAATGGAACCACTAAGAGGGCATTTGTTGTTTTAATGCTGAAAATTTAAGATTGCAGCGCACCAGGAGTATGAAGCAGCTTGTTCAAAGAGGCAAATCATTAGCTAGAACTTGTATTATGTATTATCATATTGCATCCTGATTTATGTTTAGGAAAGAAGAAAGGTAAGTCTTATTTGTTTTGAAGATTCTTTTTGTTTGCTGGGGCTGGTAGTTTCATCCTGAATTTAGATCCAGAAGTTTGGGAAATTATCTGGGGAAGAATTCCCACAAACCCAGACCATTTCTGCTAGATACCCTATTAGATGTGTAGGTCATTTAGGTTACTAATTCCAAAGTCAGAGTTGACTGCCCATTCCAGAGAAAACAACAAACACTGCAGCACCCAACTTTTTACCTTGCATTTTACCTTTTCCATGATGAAGGTAACCACAGCCTTGATCACATCCCTGAGGTAGCAGCCTTGTCTTTTAGGCTCAGTGCACTCTCTTCTCCCCATTAAATGGGGCCAACTGTTCCAGAAAAATCTGTAGAAACCTTTGATTCAAAACCTGTTTCACTCACTTGACCTCTTCTTACGAATACAACTGATTTTGGATCATGCCCTGAGGGACCAGCCTATATCTCAGCCTGAAATGCTCCAACAGAGAAATTAAAGCTAGCAAAAAGTGTTAGCAATCCATTTGAATGACAAGACACTCATGTCCTAATAAGTGCTGGCTCTCTAACAACAAATTAACCATGACAGTAGTGGGGTGCAGGAAAGGAGACAGTGTTTGCAGAGCTGGAGCCTACCTACAGAATTTATGGACATTGGGCTTCATCCCACTGCCATGGAAATCAGTAACAAACTCTCATGAATTTGGATCAAGACTATTGCCTATTGACACAGAAACTTTTAATTCCTCACAGTTACATCACTGTCCTAGGAATTACTCCATCAAGTTGTCCATTAAAATAATTCAGCAGGATTTGGAAGTACCAGGTGGTATAGAGCAGAACTTGCCCAAGACAAAAATGGAACTTCCCAAATTGACAATTAATGACTAAAATAATCTACAGATCTGGAACACTGGCTGCATTTTGTCTTTTTCAGCTAATCCTATTGTACACAAAGAGACTGTGATGGCAAGTTATATAGCTCAGAGCTCCCAGCTTCATAGATTAAAAAAAAAAATCCTATTATGCTTTTCCTTTTTCCTCTTAATAATTTTCAGTTAAAGACCAGTCTGAATGAGAGAAAACTGAAAACTCAGTTTCTAAGCCAATATAACTGGAGACTTCTACATTTTATTATTTATTTAGGTTCCTCTCAAGAAAGTGAGTATGTAACTGTAAGAACAATTAGTCATTCAGAATTATGTCTGCTGGACTTTCCAATATAAATTATGACACTGTACCTGTTCTTTTGTCCTGGCCTGAATCCTGAAAGATCCGAAAATAGGTTGTTTTTTTTTCTTCTTATCACTCAGAGCATTATATGGTGATGATACTGTGAAAAAAGTCTCCAGACTTTAATTTGGCAATTTTCATCATCCACAAACAGAAATGAATATTTGGGTTCCAAAGCAGATTTCTCCCAAACCTGATTTTCCAGATTCTAGATTCAAGGTTACTTTCTCCTGAATCCCATAGTTCAGAATGCAGAGATCTGGGTTTCTCTTTGATTTGTGGGTTTTCAGTCTCAGAGTTTTGGCTTACCAACCACTCAACATACATGCTGCTGCTGAAAAGTTCTTCACTGAAGAAATGAGGAGGTGTAAGTATAAGAAGGAAAAATATGTTATCTCATGCTGTCTTACAGATATTTTGTAGAGATTTTGATTTTTGATTATGCCTAACTCTAGTCTTGTCTAAAGTGCCATTTCAAATCGGCCTTTTTATATGAATTAAGGTGCACAAACTCAGAACTGTTTACAGATTCAGGAGTTTCTGAGGTGGCACTAATGGGTGCAGAACTAGTCAAAGTTCTCAAATAGATACAGGTAAAATTTTTGGACAGGAATAAAGTAGAATAAATGTGAAAACTTTTAATTACTTTGAGACTGATCTTTTTACATTTTATTGTTCCCCCCATATCTACACTGTCAAAATTTACATTTTTTATTCCAGTTTAATTATTCAGGTATGAAAATATCAGATAATATGCTAAATCTTTCTGGATGAGATAGCTACTTGGGAAATCTCTTGCAGGAAGAGAAAGTAAGATATACTCATACAGATATTTAAAGAAATATACACACAAATAGATTTCACTGAACTGGTGTTACATTATTTCACATATAAAATATGGAAATATACTTTAATCCATTTTTTAATCTTGGGTATTTCATCAACCATTGTTGTTGGTTTTCCCTTCTAAAATTCAGCATATCTTTTTATACTATATGTTGGCATATCCTTACTCATATTCCCTTGACAATTTCCCTCATTTTAACCTCCTAAGTGTCTATAAATGGCCATTTAAAAAGAAAATAATTTATATGCTCTGTAAACATATGTGGTGATTTTAGAAGAGGAACTGAAAACTTTATCCTCCTAGTTCTGCTGGCTCATGGGCACCTTGCTTCCCCTTTGGGATCACTAATTTCTACAGTAATTAGCTGAATGGAAAAGAATCAGCAGAAGGGATTGGATGAGGTGGCAGCAAAAGGGAGAGCAGGCAGCTTTCTCTGAACCAGTTTGAAAATGTTTTTTCTACCAGGGGAGGAAAAGAGAGGCTGTTCATTTCCAGCTAACAAGCAAAAGAATTTTGGGAAGAATGATACACACACATTGCATGCCACTAAAAATTTTAAAAGCAATGGAGCAAGTAAACCCAATTAGTGTTGTTTGTAATAGGTAATTAATTCTGTAGGTTTGAAATATCTGATATTATGATATACATTCTATTTAAAATTCTTTATGTACATATAGACAAATATTTTATAACCACAACTTGTTCACCATATCCTGGTCCATAATCTGAGCAATTATATACAACCCTCATGGATAAGCAGTGTGCACTACTAAATATAGGATGTGATGGTAGAAAATTTTGTCAGCTGTAAGTACCTGGCACTGTCTTATGCAACTCTTGGGTTTTTGTTAGATCTCCTTGGCACAGTCTGGAGAGTTCTTCCCTTTTTACCTTACTGTAGGTTTTAGGAAGCTTTTTTTTTCCTTTTCAGAACTGATTCATTTGTTGCCTCTGGAGATTTCAAGATCACTGTCCTACTAAGAGTTAGCCCAGCCCAACACATCTTTCCCTCACTCTCAAAAAATAATTATAGTACCATTATAAAAAAGAAACTATATTTGCCATTTATTCAGGAAAGATTCATTACATCTGGTGAATAAAGGTATTCTGGAAGAAAACTGTTTAATGGAATACAGAGTTCTTCAACCATGTGCAAATGCCACTAGTGTCTCTATTTTTAGTACTTTTCCTGGAAGATGCAATGGAAGACAAAATTTTTATTACAATTACCTAAAGAAATGTTGGACTGGATTAGAGGCAAGTCCTGCTTTCTACTCTGAAGGAATATTCCAAGACAGAGTGAGCCCATGACAGGGTAGTTACAGATACCCTGTGTTTTTAAGAGAATTCTGAGCTGCTAGAATGTGTCCCATAGAACCATTCCATCAGCTGAGGTAAAACAGTTCAATAAATGCTGCAGTTTACAACAGCTGGAAATGAAGAACTGCTCATCAATACAAGGTCAAGAATGTTCTGTGCTGCTTTACCTTGGTGGCTGATATGGTCCCATGGGGTCATTCTGACATGGAAATTGCTGTGGGTAATGCAGTCTCACTAGGCACCTCCACAGTCCCAGATATTCCTCATGGTAAATCTCAGCTGATTCTGGATAAAGGGAGTCTGTTTGTTACTTATGACCCATCTTTGGATCCTGTAGGAATCATTGAAAAAGAAAGTTAATGAAGCCCTGTGTTAGGTTCATCATATAAAAATGGCAAATGGGTAGTCAGTCTTAGGTGATGTAAAAATCAAAGTACTGCAGTCTACGAGTTCTGTGTCAGAATAATCCAAGTAATACCTAATACAATACTGGACACAGAATGTTTGGCCAGAACAACTAATTAATTTGAATTTATTGTTGAGTGCACTATTTGCAAGTAAAGGATTGCTTTATGGTGTCTGATGTCCTGAAGCATGGCATTTCTCTAAGCTTTCATTGGACAGACACTGGAATTCAGTTCACAGGAAACAAAAAGGGTAAATTTTGTTCAAGAAAAATTCAAATGATGTGGCTCAATTCTCTACCTTTCACCTCATGGCATCCTGTTGTTTCTCAGTAATTCCACTGTGCAAACACCTCATGAGTAAATTCTAAACCTTCTGCTGTGCCTTGTTCAGTTTTAAAACCATGAACATCATGAACAAGATCCTCTCTGTTTCACAGGTTTGGCAAAACGACTGGATACAATTAAGGCATGAGATTCATCTGACCAAGCACAGATGCCTGAATAGATGAGCTATCACTGAATGCAGAGAAACAGGTAAGAATTATGTCTTTATGACATCCACATTATAACATTTCTTTTCTGTTGCTTGCATATTGCACACACTTTATTTTGTGAACTTTCAATGGGTACTTTTAGTCACAAAGGTCTGTAATGTGGGCCAGATTCTCACAAACATCCTGTTAAATTTGCTTAAACTTGTCAAATATAAACTCCAGCTGCACAATGCAATGTGCAGGATAATTAGAGCTAATTTTCTCCTGAAGAAAGAATTTCCTGTAACAAAGAAAGTTACTCTAATTTCACATATACATTTGTACCTGTACAGAATTAAGCTCACTTTTGAAAAATAACACGTGTTAGGGTTTTTTGTTTTTAAATTTAAAAAGTATGAAAAAATCCCCAAACTAAAGCAAAAATAGACTAGGAATCAGCACAAGAGCAAATAAAATATTTCCAAAAATGGAGAAAATGTAAGTTTCATCAAGATAACTATTAGAAAAGTGTCAAACTGCACCACAACAACAACAACAGAAAAACAAGCTGTATAAATCCACAAAATCCTGGATTTACAATGTTATTAACAAATGTGCTCAAAGAATCCCTTGTTCTTTCTGGTTACCCAAACTCTTGTTTATATAAAAAATATATCTGATTAATAAATGTTTTTACTTATATTTTTTTCTATTGAAAAAATATTTTCAGTAGTGTGATAAATTTAGAAATTAATTTTCATGAAATATATCCAGGTTGTGTGCATGTTACAATGTGAATTCTGCATCCTCACTACCAGGAACAAAAAAAAACTGGCAAAAGACAATCTACAAGTGCACATACATGGTTTGGATCAGCTATGAATGATTTTGAAACCCCATTAGCAAATAAGAGACTCATACTACCTCAGTAATGGATTTAATTGTGAGAAGGGCTCATTCCACAGATGTCCTGTTGTTGGCCATGGAAGCGATGATAGGTAAAATGGATAATAAAATGATGAAGCAAAATCCACTTTTAAATTACTCTGTGGTGTGTTGGTATTTTCAGAAAGGCTTCAGGTAAGTATGGTTTTCTTTCTGTAAGAGCACCTCTACCAAAAAATTATTCAGATGTGGAATTCAGGTGGAATTTTTCAAGTGACAGTCAAAGAAAAGAACAAATTGTTTTTTCCCCATGGAAGGGCTGTGATCCTGCTAAACTCACGTCCTTGTGCCAGACTGATGAGTTCAGTGGGAATTGTTCTGCAGACAAAATTACCTTTGGAGCTACAATAGGACTGAAGCTGCCCTTCTTTGAACAAGGTCATCAAATTGGCATTGTAGAATACCAGTGACTCCTGATCTTTAGAAAACTTCCTCAGTTACATTTTCTCCCTTTTTTCTTAAGGAAAGAAAGAAAAATTGACTTAGTGCATTACTGTTATCTCACCTAAATGTATGCAATTATTCCAACATAAATTGACAACAGTGAATCAGGCCTCGTGTGTCTTACTCTGTGATCTGGTTGGAAGCATAATCTTTTCTGAGTTGCTTTCTGATTTTCATTCTTTTTCACTAATATACAATAGCAGCCTTTCCCAAGACTTAGGAAATACCTTGTGATTTACAAGCTGTAAATGAAGCAGTAAATACCATTATGATTACACAAAGTAGTTAGATCCTTTTGATATACACATAGATTATATTAATTGCCCAAATGCACGTTTGAACAGAAGAACTGTAATGCTTGAGTATATTGGAATGCCACAGAACTCAAAATACCCTCCAAACGACACAGAATGAAGAGAAGCGTCTGCACAGGGTTACATGTGACATGCATTGTAGATCTGTAGTCCTGCCCCTGCTCCCAGGAGTGCATATCCCATGCAAAAGTTTGGAAATGGAGCCCAGCACGTCTGTGTCAGTTGTCTGAACAAAACATGGAAGCTGGAAGTCTTAGAGAGGTACAAATATGATGTTAGGCTTTTGCTGACGTTTTCTTGCATGTAAATATGGCTATTGAAGGGTTCTAAAGGTAATACCTCGGATGTCCTTTAGAGATCTGTACTAAACAAAGATCTGGTCTGGAATGACCAGAACTCCATTTCAGCAGAGTTAGAAGTAGACTCAAGGCAACATGTTAGCACACTGCTGTCCTGCATCTCCTTTTCTGCCTTTGTGTAAGGTCACTGCATCCTGCAGCCTGTAACTTCCAGCAGCAGCGGGGCTGCACCCCTGCCCTCGGCTGGAGGACATGGCCAAGCCTGCTCCCAGGGCAATGATCCCATCACCCCACCCATGGCTGGCCCTGAGCTCTGCTGCTGCTGCTGGAGATGATTCCCTATCCAACAGCAGAGACTTGCATGTTTGAAACAGAAAGCTCTTCTGAAATCTGTGTGTCTGCAACAGAGCTGATAACTGTGTTTTACATGTGGTCATGGGAACAACCAGTTTTCCTGTAGTAGAAGCAAATGCTGAGTATTACATTAAAAAAAGCAAAAACAAAAAGCGTTGTAGGGTGGGGAGGAATCCCAAGGATAAAAAACTTTTCCATCCTAATCTAAAATTTAAAGCATAAAAAGTGTCAAGTGCTAAAGTAAGTGAAATCAAGAACCTTCCTTAAGATTTTAGACAGATTACTCTCACTATGCTTTCAATTATTCACACAATGAAAACTCGCTACATAAAATCATCAGTCATTTCTGCAAACAATACTAATGTTTTGAGGCACCAGCTTACCAGCATTCAAACTATTAGAAAGTAATATAATGATAGGACACATACATTTGCATTTAATTAAGAAATAAAATAAATATTTTATGTTAAACTTCTTTTTGATTGCACATTTGGTGTTGGAAGTTACATGGTCACAGAACATGAAAGAAGTCAAATACTTTTTGATCTACCAGCAAATTCTAAATACATCGATAAAGAAGCCACACCAGGCCAAATAGATTACTACTTTCAAGTAAGTCCATGAAAGTTTCCCAAATACTGTTATACAAAGTTACACATCCATGCTGAGTTATTCATCAATGTGTAGCAAAAGTCTTGCAGAAGGCCAGGATTTTATTGGCAGAGAACTGGTGGAGGAGCTGTGCAGTGTGATTAAAAATTCCGGTTTGGAAGCATTAACATAGAAGTACTTGTATAGTCAGAACTGGAGACTGCAGTTCTCGAAGTTGGGAAGAGCAGGAGGGAAGAATGAGAATATTTTTCCATTTTAGAAATGCTGAGGCACAAAACACAGTCGCTTCTATTACTTTCATACATGAAATCCTTTCTCCTGTATGTGCATCATGTGTAACCGCAAAGTCTGTAAACTGCTGACTATTCGTCTCTGGTGTCCAATGAGTGCAACTCCAATTCTTCTAATGTCACTGCAAGATAAAAAGTTTCATCTTGGATGCAAATATAATAAAGCCTCTGGTGTACAAAGTAATGTAATTATATGATGACTTCTTCTCCAGAACAGTTTACCTTCCTGGCCATGGCATGTAAAGGAAGTTGCAAATGTTCAATTTTTCTGCATCTGTCAGTTTTAGTTTTTTTTAAAAACAGTGACTTAAGAAAAATAATATAATAAAAAATGTATTTAGAGCACTGGGGCTTTTTGATACCTGTGATATTGATGGTCAATTAATCTTTCCAAGTCTTAAGGACTAATCAGAGAGCTGAGTTTAATAGCCCATTTTTAGTAATATGATTGTAGCAACCATTTCCCACTCATACTTGAAAAGGATTGGGGCTTATACACTCAATATTGCAGTTCTGAGGCAAAAAAACCAGAGGTTGTCCTTCTGATGATTTGGGGAATGGTAGTGAGAGATGGTCTAAAGGTCAAATTAGCAGTGAATCTTCCAGATAGACCCTGATTCCCCTCCCAGTTTCCCTTCATCTCATCTAGCTCTGCACCTCAGAGTGGGTAGCGTGTGTCACTTGCAGGGCTTGTCTCTTTCTCAGGAATGAAGTCAACAGCCACCAGAGTTCAGCACAATCCACCAACTTAGTGTTTTTATAAACATCCCCAGCTGCAAGATCTGAGAAAGATCACAGAGGTACTGAGGACAGGAAGCTTGAGATATGCCAGATTTGTCAATTATACAAATCCCACACTGGGACATACACAGATATTGCCTGTTTATCCTCAAAAACTGTGATGATACAAGCAGTAAAGGAGCTCATGGGATAAGGCACGGCCTTCCCGAATTTCAGATGTGCAGTTCCAGATATCTCCCTCTGTATCCTCCAGCTGAGGAACCACTGGAAAGCTTGCAACTATTATATGCTTAGACTTAACATTCTTGTGGGGCATGATGCACAACACTAGAGATCAGCAAAAATATTGAGCACCTGAGAAGCTAAAAGGAGTCAGTGTAAAGAATAAAGCTTCATAGTGGAGAGTGGTCTTAGAAATGCATGACCAATGCTTAGCATTTATCAAGGAAGGCCTGATAAGCACAAAAAGAAGCCAGCAGGTCTTGTGTAACACAAATTATTTGAAGAGAGAGGGAATATTTCAAAAAGTTGAAATGGTATCTAAAGAAAGTAGAAAGGATGATAACCTAACTAGCTATAAGAGCACAGTAAGGCAGACTAAAAAGGAATTTGAGGAACAAACAGAAAACAACCTCCAACAAATAAAATAGAAAAAAACCCCATATAATAAATCTTTTTGCAAACTCACTGGGTGCAAGAAACCTGCTATAAAATGTGTAGAGTCCAATGATGATTTGGGCATGAAAGAGCACTGAAAAAGTGGCCATTGTTGTAGGACTTAACCCCTTGAGTTGACATTCACTGTGGAACAAATTGAAATTACTCCCGTGCCAGATCTTTTCTGGGGGACTTGCCAGAGTATCTGCCTGAAGTGACTGCAGGAGAGGTTATAGGACAAACTGAAAAACAAACATCAACCCATGTCCAGACAAGATGATATTCAGGCAAAAGTTCCAAAAGAAAGTGAAGATGAAATAACAGACTTACTATCAGGCTTGTGGGAGAGGGAGTTACCAGCTGTGCTCCATATGTTAAAAAATTTCTTAGTGCCTTAAGTATGGAGCATGGTGCCAGACAAAATGTTTCCAGGGAAGATCAGGGGAACTACCAGACCCTGGGGTCTGTGATCATTACAGGGCTTAAGAGAAACTACAGGAAAATACAAAATTACTGGATGCTTGGATAAATGAGCTACTTGAGTCACCATGGCTTTTGCAAATAAAAGTTCTGTTTTATAAAATTGTTTCCAGTGGATGGAGATGATCCATTTGATACACCTCACTTGGATTTCCAAAAGCTTTAGAGAAGATTCCTCACAAAAGCTTTATAATGAAAATGAGGAGCAACTTCTGTGTAATATAGGCTGTAACATAATATGTGGCATAATTGATCTTTGCATGACTAAATAACTGGTTTAAAGACAAAGGTTAGCAGTAAATTGTCAGGTTTTACAATGCAGTTATTGATATAAATCTGCAGGGACCTCTGCTGGGATAATGTTGAACATTTTTGTTCAACAAATCAGTAAATGGTCTGGGAAAACAGGTGAGCAAGAGGTGGAAAACACAGCTGGTGAGGCTGAATTGTTCAGGGTAGGAAGGGGAAGGGGCAGCTGTGCAGAGTTTTGGAAGGATCTCACAAGACTGACTGCCATAATGCAGTAGATGGAATGTAGATGAATATGATATGATGCATGTGGGAGAAAATCAGTCCTAACTTTACATGTCAAATTCTTCAATCTTAACTGACAGCTGTCATTAATACAGGCAGTCCCAGCATCAAATAAAAGATTGGGAATTCATGGGAAGGAAATAGAGAGCAAAAGAAATCCCATCCTCATGCTACTCTATGAATCCATAGTTTGCCCAAACACTTCTATATTGAGTGCAGGATTTGCATTAAGCAAAACCAACAGGTCAGAGAGAGTTGGAAAAGCTTCCTCATGAGGACTGATGAGGACTTCATGATATTCATATTGAAGTAAGAAAATATTTTTGGCCCTGACTTCAGTGGTCTAGATCAAAACTGATTCCCCAAGAAATATGCTCATCCCTGGCCTTTGGTTGTGTTTGGTGTGATCACAGAGTGGATCTATCAATTCTGGGTCTCTCCATCATACATTTCTCTTGTGTTGTTTTGGTAAATAACTGTATATGTCTTTTTTTAGCTGAAGTAGGAAAGGAAAGGAAAGCACTGTTTCATACTCCACAATATTTGTGTGTCTGCAGCATCCAAATTCAGATGAATTAGTCACTGTAGGGATAACAGATTGTATACTTACTCAATAGTCATTCTTGAAACCATATCCAAAGTTGTGAAACCTGCTGCCATGAAGTTATTTTTATACTGACCCATTTTTATGGAATCCAGCCAGTCACTGACTGAAACAAACAAAGGATATTCTGGAACTTCACCAGGTGAATCTGGCATTCTGTAAACAACAAAAAAAAAAAACAAAAACAAACAAAACAAACAAAAAAAAAAATTGCAAAGGTTACCAAACAATACAAAATATGACACCAAATTTTCCCTGGTAGACATAGCTTTTACTAAAAGGCAGAGGGAATGAGAGAGGAGTCTGAGCTGTAAAGGTCAGACCTTAACTGAGGATCTCTTTAACCTGTTGTCTAAAACTTATAAATCATGTCAGTCTGCCAAGTTGCACTACTTAAACAATGCATTTTAATAAAGACCTGGAGCTCAGTAACACACTGAGGAAAAGGCCTCTCCCAGTGCTCTTATTTTTGTTCCACAGAATGTTTCCTTGCAGACCGACATGTCCAGGATTATAAGAATTTGTTAGTACAGTAGTCAATATAGACAGCAACAAAAATCTAGCATAAGATGCAATTAAAAAAGTAAATGAGATTATTTTTACATTTATCTATGAACACCCCACCCCAGATGGTTCCTCATTGCTACAGGAACACTTTGATTTCAGTACTCAAAAGCTAAAACTCACCCGTAAAAAAACCAAAAAGAATAAAATGTGATGTCTTTGCTTTTACATAGAATTACATAGAGTAGCAAATAAAATGGAAGCAGCTAATTTAGTCACATTTCTTTTTGAGTTCTTTCCCCTAACATTATCTCAACTGAAAGAGAAAGATGGGAAAAAAGTTCCAATTTTGGGGCATTGATTTTGTTTTCTGTTGTGTGCCACACTTGGGAGGGCTCATAACTTCCACTGGCTTTATGCATGTTGTATAGAGAAACAGTATGAACAAAATGTAGAAAATGAACACTGCTGTTTGTAAAAGCTTTATGATAGTCTTTAGGAGAAAGACACAATATATTGAAAATGAAAATTTAGATAGCAAAAGCCAGCCAACATTTACTGATGGAACATGACTTAATGTGTAACGTAGGAAGCAACACAGCCTCGTGTCTTAATGTACCAAGTTTCACCCACACATATTCAAATACAGTAAGTACAGTGATTTTCATTCATCCTATGAAAATGATAGAGGCAGAAGCTGAAGGACAGGAGCACACTGTTAAGTACAAACTGTAATTAAAGACCTACCACGGTCCCTTCCCATCTGGATTACTCTATGATTCTATAGAAAGAGGTTACCCAACAACTGCATCAAGCATTCTCAAATGAATGGAAAAATCTTTCCCAAGCAGGTGAAATCAATCATAGTTCAATAAAGAATATGTTTTTTACACCCTAAGTTATGATTTAAAATAAAAAGAGATAAAAATACATTACTCTGATGCTAAATAAGTGATCCAGGTACAGATAGCAAGTAATATATATATTTATATGCATATACACATAGAAGATGCTAACTCTAGGGGATGGATATTTAATCCCACAAGTCTCCCTTGTCGGTGCTGATGAAACTCCAGGTTTTTCTACAAACTTCTCTTTCCCACAGCAAGGTACCATACCCAATTTTGCCTTGCTGCTCAGCCCTTCTCAAAAACATTTAAAGGTTCTCAGCAGCCCCACTCAGGGCTTGAGAACCCCTTAAGCCCAGGGGGTCTCCATGAAAGCACCTTTATCTTAAGGTGACTCTTAGTGACTGAAGAGAGTGAGGCCACCTGGACCTACTCTGATTTTGGCTGATATGCAGGGACAACTTGGATCAATAAGCCAGTACTGAGAAATACAAATACTGACAAATTCTTCCACTGCAGCCTTGCTCATCCTGTGCCTGCATTCATTTCTGAAATATTATTAATGAAAAAAGAAACAAAAAACATCGGCAACACTATCAAGAATTTGTTGTGGGATGGTAACAGCATAATCTTTTATTTGGTCACTGCTGCCATTCTGCTGCAGACAAATAAAGATTTAGCAAGCTAAGACACAGCTACTTTCTGCAGGATATTACTCCAAGGCAGTTCAGAAACTGAACTGTCAGATGGAGACAGGCTGTTGAATGGTGAAAAAAAAAAATTAAAGAGAAAACAAGCACATAGGAAAAACACACAAAAAAAGAACAAAGAGATTCACAAAGATTAAGGATAGATAGTGCAAAAACAGAACACAGACAAAAATAATAATAAAAAGTCTAATCTGCATGGCTGAGAAAAAAACACCTTCTTGTATAATGGTGTATTAACAATAAAACAAATCTTAAAAGGGGCTTAAAATTATTTGAACCTGCATGACTTTAAGAACTCAATATTTTGTGGTTCTCCCATCCCTACTTAATGCCCTAAACATAATGATAGCCACTATATGTTATGAAAAAATGCAATGTCCCAGGAAGAGTCTTACACAAGTACATCCTCCACTAGGGTATGAAGGGTGCTGGGGTTGCGGATCAGCTTGTCCAGGAAGTTGACAATGTCACTGAATTTGGGACGGTGGTTCCTCTCCTTCTGCCAGCAGTGAAGCATGAGCTGGTGAAGAGAAGCTGGGCAGCCCATGGGAGCTGGAAGCCTGTAGCCCTCTTCAATGGACAGTATAACCTACAGAAATACAATCTGTATCATTACCAGCCATTAAATGCTGACAGAACAGTGTAAAACTGACAATTAGAAACCAGGGATGATAGATTATCAATGGCACAGCCACCCCCACTTTATACAATGCTGGGGCTTCACTTGGGGAATCAGGACTGGCAGGGGTGTGACCAGAGGAGACAGGAAATATTTTGTAGTCATATAAAACACAGTAGAAACTTCTTTAGGGTCACTGGTCATCCTCTGCAAACAGCTAAGCAAGCAGAAAGGGAATAAAGATCTCACCAATACCACCATCATTTTCATCCACTTCAGGGGACCACAAACTCACCTGGTGTGGCCACTGCATCCCCCCATGCTCTAGTATTTGCATTCTGACAAAGTGTTTGTGTGTAGCAATACCCCAATACAATCAAGCACCACAAATACACATTGTGGCACCTGATGAATTTACATGTATTCACATGTTTCTGCTGATCCTTAGAGTATTATTGATTCTGGCAATGTCCCCCACACCAAGCTACAGCAATGTTAGTTTGCAGAGTCTCCCTCAGAAACCTGGATGTTGGAGATGTTTGTGACTAAAAAGTGAGTAAGATCTTTAGATTCAATAGATACAGAAAATGTGTTTGGTAAGATCTGCTGTCACAGGTAAATCACATATATGAAAAATTACAGTTCATCTGAGTTGAAGGAAAGCTTTTTTTAGTAACATGGGGAGCAAAAAATGTTTGAAAAGAAGAGTAGCAGCCTGGCTTGATAGGAGTTAGCAAAAGTAGGTAAGGTCCATGGAAAGCTTCATAACAGCTTACATGGATTCATCCTATGTAAGATTCAAAAAACACAAGGAAAGGTCAGGAGGTTCTGCAATGAGTGGTGGCAGCAGTGGGGATGATGTTACAAATTACAGAGGATTTTTTTGTGTGTGTAAAAAGGAATGCAAAGCTAGTTAGTAGCTGATCAAAAACGAAGCTTGGAAAAAGACCAGCCTTACCACACATGCATAACCCTCCCACACAAAAATCCAGCCAATGCTAAGTGTTTTCTAATGTACAAATGATTGCACACAATATTTATAACCACACAGTGCACTTAGGAGGAACATACCTGCTGCATTGACACCCACAGTGCTGCAAGGAGACATTTATCATTTGCACACAGATGTCTGTACATGCTGCAGACATATTAATGCAGCTGGAAGGGGTTACATTAAATTGTTTACAGCAAATCAATGTTTTACAGCACCAGCTCTGGCTTCAATATATTCAATCTTATTATCCTGGACTATATCCCTGTTCTCTCTTTAAATTCTGAATGAATGCTGGCTCTGCTCAGCAATGCCTAATGCTTATGCTGCAAGCATTATGTAAATAAAATAAGAGTAAGGAGGCCACATTAAGACCTGAGCTCCCCTTGATGGCATGGCAAGAAATGGAACAATTCTTCTGTGGCTGCACACAGCTGCTTGTCTGTTTTATAAAGCACATGTGACCTGGTCCTGTAATGCTGCTGCTGTTACAGGAAAAAAATGCCACCATTACATTGCCAGGAAATATTCCTTCAGAGCCTTGCCTCTCAATGACCAAAATGCCCCCACGGCCTCAGAGTGGGCAAAACTCAATCATGTGCATGGAATTTTATTCACACTTATTTTTACATTTATTATTAATGTATCTCAAGCAGTGGATTCATAAAATACTCCTGACAGAGAGGGGCAGATCTTAGTTGGTATTGGCCACTGCAAAGGCCACCCTTAGCATCCAGAAATGTAGATACCAAAATTTTTACATTTAACTGTGACTGTTGCAAATGTGGAATTTATGAAATGTATTTTGTTTTAAAGGCAACAGGAAAGCTGTTCTGCTTTTATAAGACAGATAGCATTTGCTCAACACAACAATAGAGGGCTGATGAGGTTTTTGCTGAAATAATTTATTCAGGAAAAACCCAAAAGCAACCATAATTTTCCAGACATATTTTCTCTGCCACGCTTTATTTTAACATATCTCTGAAAATGAAGTCACAGTGCATTTTGTTTCCTCTCTTGTTCAAAAGGAACATTTCAGGATGAAGAGAAATGCCAGCTGGTACTGGGATAATTATAATTTCTCATTAATACCAGCACATTTTTAAAATAAACTGGAAATATTGCCTCATTAGTATCCCTTGTGAGGCAAGTATTATTTTTAGAGTCTAAGAAGTAAAGAGTGAAGATGTGATAAGTGTCTCATACTGCAATGGGAATCAAGTCTCAAAGGAAAAATTAGAGCATTTTAGCATTTATATATTTATTTTAGCTCTTGCTCTGCCACATGCATAGCACCCATCTCTCTCTGTTCAGAGAAATCAGATATCTATGCACCTAAAAGGGAAGAAGTATTAAGTTTTTCTTAGCAACATAAAATTCTATATTATAAAACATGTAAAGATTTTACATGTTAACTCCTCTCCAATGCCTTTTTCCCTTGTCAGTTTAAGGCTGATGAAGCACCACATCAATCATGAAATCTGCATCTACAGCAACAGCTTGTTTGATGTTAGACATAGCTGTGAAGTTTGAATATTAAGAGAGTTAATATTAAATATTGGTTATGACTGTCTGAACAGTATTTTATGGACTTCTATACAAAATGTAGACATGTTCAATTTCAAAATAATTGGCAATTGGCAAAAATGCCATCTGCAAATGAAGCTGTAATCTTCCTGATAGTTTCATTATTAATAGTAACAGAGATTCTTGCTTTCAAAAGTTAACTGACAGCTTTTTTAATGAGACTGAGACAGAAGAGAGTCCAGAGGGACATGGTCCCTGTGTCCTCCTGACATCTGAAAAATCTACCAGGAGGAGAGGCAGCTGCTCCTGCCTCATGGTACAGAGCCAATCCCAGGCGCCTGCCAAGTGTTTTGATATCTGAGTTGAAAGAACTATATTAGGATAAGTTGGGTTTTTTTCAGTATTACAAGAAACTTTCAAGAGTGTAAGGAGTTTTATTCTGTTTGCTACAGTGGTTTCCTTGCATACCAATTACAACCCATTAAATATTCTTTTCATTTTTTCCCTTCTTTTTGAATACTGCAGCTCTGTAACATGCATTAATTTATATGGTGGCCTCTAACAGGTGTCCCAGTAGACTTTACTCACAGCTGGTCTACAAACCAAATGCATGGAATATAAATCTTCCTTCCCTCACATGAGCATTAGCAAGCCAGACTCTTAGCACAATCTGTTCATCAGTACACTAGTTTCCTTGGAAAGTTCAGTATCTTGGCTAATGTTTATTAATTAAGCAATAAGACACGACAGACTGTGCAGCAGCCCTAATTAATGGACACCTCTGGTGCCTGCCACACATCTAAGAAGTGCATTAATCAGCAGCAATACAGTTTGGAAGTGACTTACCACAATAATAAAATGGTTATTTACTTGAACAAGAGCATTTCTCAAACTTAGCAACATTTTTAAACCTCTGCATTATGCCAGTACTAATTTTATGAGAAGCATTTTGCAACTGGGTTTCCTTGAGTTCAGCTTCCAAATTCTTGCTGAGGAATATAAATAGAGGATGCTGGATTTGCAGAGGTGTTGAGTCATTCTGGATACCTGTGAGCAGCTAAGGTCTCTGAACACCAGACTGGGTTTATTTAGGTGGCAGGTACCAATTTAAAACTTCTCACATCAGCTGCCTTCATCCCTTACTTAGCCATGGTCCAAAAAATTGAGTTAATTTCCCAAAGTTGTATAATTAGAAAAGCAATAGGTAAGATGGAATGGGAAAAAACCCCCAAACTCACAATCCAGATCTGGCTCTGCAGACTTTATACTTGGAAAACTTTTGGTGATCTACCAAAACCCACTCAATTCAAGAAATATGTTAATTGCTATCTAGAGAAGAATTTTATGATAATCCAAACTCAGTAAGTGTTTTAATGGTAATGTTAGCAGACATTTTGATGTAGCAGAACCTCTGAATATACCCATGCAAGACCTTATTAACTGTAGTTTGCATCCTGTGTCTTTTATGAATCTGTTTAGTGCACATCCCTCTCTGTTGTTTTCCCTGCCATCTGTACAGTACCACTGACCTTTAAAAGTCCTATTATTTCTGCAAAATATGCTCATGTGAATTCAGGGCAATTTATTGTACTAAAAGAACAGTTCCAGTATCAAGTAAAATAAGCTTTACATTATGTCCAATAACGTGAAATTTCCCAATGACACTTGAAGTCACTAAATGTATGTAGAAGGTCACAGGTGCTCACTGCTCACATTCTGGCACTGAAAGCCTGTGGGTAGGAGCAAAGGAGTCCTTTGTGCTGGGAACTGCTGAACTGCAGGGAAAGCCCCCAGCAATTAGCATCATTAGGGCCTGCAGCATCATTTTGTATTAACAGACACTTTTATTTTGGATGTAGGAGCAATCAAAGGTTCCTATCTTCATTCTGTAGCTGATTATTTAATATATTCTGAATGGAGAGGTTTGTGAGTTTTTTTTTCCCCTTTTCTTCCTGAAACAGTAAAATTATTTTTTAAAATGAAAGTCTCTCTCAGATCCTTATCCCCAAATGACCCGTCAGCCTTAACAAGCAACCAGACATGAAGAGCTGAATAACTTAGCAACAATGTAAAAACAGCCATCTGGGAAAATCTTGTCAATTCCTCAGAACCAACGCAGGAATATTCTAGGCACACATTTGAGAGGTTAAGGTGGCTTGGCTGACATTCCACATTTTGACATAGAGCTTGATAGCTGGTGTGAAGACTGAGTGTACCAGTTTTAGCTGTCACAGGGATCCATCAGACAAGAGATTTGTGAAAATTTAAATCGTGGTAGAGAAAAAAACCCTACCATTTCCCCTTTACCATATTTCTTTTTCTAGAACAAGCTTTCAGTTATAATAAAAGAAAATTTGAGATTCCAGCCTAGAAGGGGAATGAGACAGGGAATGGCAATAACTTTTAAAGCTGATTTGAAGAAGC
The DNA here is from genome assembly GCA_030060385.1 of Muscicapa striata striata. Classification (NCBI taxonomy): domain Eukaryota; kingdom Metazoa; phylum Chordata; class Aves; order Passeriformes; family Muscicapidae; genus Muscicapa; species Muscicapa striata. Next base: position 1,514,145 of record JAREIS010000058.1, on the reverse strand, counting down.
TGCAGGTGAATGCTGGGCAGTACTCACATCCTGGTTGGACATCTCCCAGTAGGGTCTCTCCCCATAGGACATCACCTCCCACATGACAATCCCGTAGCTCCAGGCGTCGCTGGCGGAGGAGAACTTGCGGTAAGCGATGGCTTCGGGAGCCGTCCACCTGATGGGGATCTTCCCACCCTGCAAACAGGTTCAAAACTTGTCAGGATGTGTTTTAAAAGAGAAGGAAAAAAAACCACCCTGGATTCTGCAATTCTGTGTTCTGACTTCCATCAATTTGCCTTGTCAATTTGCTGCAAGTGGAAAGGAAGAAATATGCTGTTTTAAGGAATTGGAAAAAAAAATTGATTTTGTATGTAGTGTAATTCACCAATACCTGCACTCTGTAAAAACAACCCAGTTCAAAGAACAGAAAGAATTTGAGATGATTAATGTTTGTTCAGTCATATAAATAAAGAGAACATGCATTTTGATTAAAAACATCCCAAGCCTTAAATTCCTAGTTCATTGACATTTAAGGTTTTTCCCTAAATGAAACAGAAACATCGATTACAAAATGGAACACTGAAAGCTCTTAATAAAATTGCATAATCAGGAAAGAAACTATAAGTGCTCTATACACTTTCTTTACATTTGATGATATCTTTTAATTTTTGTTGTGCCCATTAAATATCCAGGTAGAAAACAAACCAAGTGTGCTTCTAAATAGGAATTAGGATATTCAAAAGTATCATTCTGCAGCCTACAACTTAAAATCCAAGTTCTCCCACAAAAAAAAAAATTAAGAAATTAATCAACAAACCTAACTTACTGTTTACAAGACCAGAGGATGCAGAATTTTTCTCAGACATCAGTACTTTACAGCACTGAATCCCTTCTGTTCTCTCATAAATAGTTTCTGTGTGAAAACTACTTTTCCATCTCAGGAAAAAAAAACAGGTATTTCCTCTCCAAGTACATTGCTCATTTAAAAAGAATATTTTTTTCAAGAGTGTACATCTATTATCATTCCCATTGAGCTCTTTGGAGAGAGAAAAGCAGTATAGTGAAGGTGCCACTAGATGGTAGAAGGAGGCAGTCAGTAGAGCTGAGCTCACTCAGCAGTAGTTGCTTTCAACAAGCAGCAATAGATTCTGCTCAGTGTTATAATTGTATTTCTGACTGAAACAAAAGAGGAAATGAACTAGAACATCCATTTGGCAATGAAAAGAGGCCACAGTTAAAAACAAGAATGTAAATCTCTGTTAATTTACTTTGAATGTTTAAAAAATTGTCTGAGAGTTGTGTTGGGCTGATTAAGAAGCTGTTTGTTCTACCAATAAATTGTTCAAAATCCAGGCTCTGTGTCTGTGGGGATGTGCCACTCAGCCAGGCTCTCCTTGCTGATGGAAAATGCATGGTTAACATTTATGTTGTGTGACAGTGGCCAAGATGTCCTTTGGACATTTTTACATTTTTTTGCAGCTGCTTTTTCAAAGCCTTTGATTCCTCACATGTGGTAAATCACTTACTGATTTAAGCACTAATAAGGTGTCTTTTGTATTTTTGCCCAAGTACCTCCACTATCTGCCTTTTATTTATCCATTATCCTGGTGGTCAGATCACCCATCTGGCACATCAGAGATGCAAAAGACTTTGTGTCTCACCTGCTGCCACCTGCCCTCACCAGCACTGCAGTGTGTGATGCTCTTGGTCCCTTCTGGTACAGCTGGTACCTGGTTATTTCTAAACATTTTATCACCAAACTTACGTAATTCTATCCTCAGATATATCACTGTTTTGGAGAGTTTTATTAATAATTTATTATTTTTTTGATTTTTAATGGAATTTTTATGTTAATAATTAAATATCTAGTTGTAGGTAAAACACAAAATTATACATGTGAATCAAACACATTTGGATACTTAGAGATTTTCCTTTTAATGTATATATTAATATAGTATGGATAACATAACAGGAAAACTATCTTTACACTGTATCCTTTTCTTAAATCTGATTTGGTATTCCCAAATTACACTCAAAAGACAGGGCACATCTTGAGCAGCATTTGCAGATAGATTTGTAACTCCTGGCTAAACAAAAATGAGTTTTAAAGAATCTGATCAGACTCTATAACTACTTTCATGACACAGCTTCACTGACTGATCCCTTTTGGACTGAAACAGTAGCAGCTCATTGAGTGTGAAAATGAGAATGAAGAACACAGCCTTAACAAAATTCAGGGCAGTTCATGTTCAAGGGCATAAGATGTGTTCAGAGTTGTAATGTAAAATAAAACACTTTTATGCTGGCTCTAAAAACCTCTACAATTTTTTACAGTGGATTCATCTCATGTATAAAGTTGCTATATTCATGAAACTGTGAATTTCAATACTTAATTATGGTTGCAGAATATATTTTTATGCAGAAAAATTGGTTTTATTTATTTGAAAGCCATTCAAAAGGTGGAGATTGCAATATAAGTACCTTAAGGAACATGTATGACTGTAACAGTAGTAATAGCTGCTCATGCATAATAAAAGAACACATAAAGTTTAGAGTGGCTGAAAATGTATTTCCCCTTTCTGATGAGAGTAATAAACAGTGTTACTGATATTGGATATGCCTTTTTATATTTTAATCTAACTGGGGAAATAATAAATGTAATACTTACTGTTTACACAGCGCCTCACCTTCAAATTAAGATAATTTATAAATCATCTACATTTTGCTGCCATAACAATGAGATCTCTCAGAGCTGCCTGCATTAGAATGCCCTTTTTGCTTTTAGGTTATTCTCTCTTTTTTGGGGGGGTGGTTGGGAAGGAGGGGCAGAATGGGTGTTAGGAAACAAATTGTTTTTCTGCTTCACCTCATACATTAATAATGATATCAGAGATAACCTAATTTTATTTTCACACAGTGAAATAACACTAACTCCACTGTTCAAATAATTAGAATGCAGCCTTTTTCCCTGTATGCTGCCAGCTGAACAGTGCCTATCTCCTGATTTTTTTTTTGTGATTGTAATTTAATAAGCAATTTTACCATGCAGCGTAAGAGTCCCCTTGGAATTATAATATTAGATTCACATTGCTTAGCTTGTAGAACTGTTCAGAGATGAGCCCTTGAAATGAAATCTGCCCCCTCAGCCACACCTACACACATGCTGGCTTTCCCTGCAGAACTGGCAGCAGCACAGTTTGCCACACATTTAAAGGCAGGACTGGAGCTCTGTGGTGCAGAACACCTCATTCTTTACCTCAGGCCATGCATGAAAGAGAGAGAATCTTCACAAAGTGCATCACTGAGCTCAGACCACAAAAAGTGCTTATGATGGGTGGTGTGGCCACAGCTGCATTTTTGCTTTCTCCAGTTTGATTTGTTTTTTCTACTCTACATGTTCGACATCTCTTTCAAACCAGGAGGCATTAACAGCTCCTTTAATTAAAAATCTAACCATATTTCCAAACTCCAGCAGAACAATGTAGGTGGCAGCTACAGCCCATTATTCTACTAAAAAAAGGTTGGGATGCATCAGCAAGCTCAAAATGTGTGATGTGAAGAAACAAAGCAGGAAGCCCCTTAGATGGCCAGAACTTCTGGCAAGCCTGGTAGCTGATTAAAGAGAGGAGTGGTAGCACTGGGAGCCTGAGGTACAGCACTGAAGGCAAGGTGTGTGTGAGCTCCTACTGCCTGTGCACAGACAGCAGCAAACCCAGTGAGTGCCCCAGAGGTGTGAAAAATGCCTGTTTCTGTGGAAAAGCCTGGTCTGCAATGACAGACACTTCATTTTCCTGGAATGACAGACATTCAGAGGGACTGTCACAGCACTGGCTGCAGTTCTCCTAAATGCTGAGGTGCAAAGCCATCAGATCCAGATGCAGAGCTATCTAGAACTGTCTAATTCTGGGAGAAAAGGTGCTGAACTGTGTGCACCATTAGTGTGATCTGGCACAGGAATTCCTGTGCATCTGTCAGTCACTGCTCCTTCATGTGCCATGTCACTGAACTGTGCAATCACTTTCCAAGACAAAAGTAGAGTACCTGTCTTTTCCTTTACCCCAATGACATAAACAGAAGAAAAAAAAGAGAACTTCAGAGTGAAGAGAGACACAAGTAATGAAAGTAATTAAATATTGGACATAATTCATCACTCTGTACAAAAACCTTCTGCCACTTTACCAGAGTGATGCTTTTATTTGATGTTCAAATTTTTCATGAGCAATGCTACAAGTAGTCAGAATTTAACATCCTCAAATCATAATTTAGAACTATTCAGTATTATCAACAGTCTTCTGTTGTGCCTATTGAAAAGTTTCTATTGAAATATCAGAGAAACTACATGGCAAGATAACAAAACTGCTCTGCAAAAGCATTTCAGAATTTGTGCTCATTATGCTCAATTCCAGTTAGTTTTACCAGTCTTGTTTCCCTCAGAATTGAAATGAATAAACCCCCCGATTTTCAAAAAGACTGAATTTGCTTTTAATCTCTGGGAAAATATTAATCTTCTTTTAGATGTCCTGATTAACAATGCTGAAGTTAAATATGTGGAACTTGATTTTCCCCCCTAAGTTAGCTATTCAAAATTTCAGAACAAGTTATTTATGGCTTTGAGAATATGTTAATTTTAGCGGCTGTTAACCCCTACACTGCACATCTATTTGTGTCTTCCAAAAGAGGAAAAGCTCTTGAAGGATGAAAGGAATCAGCACTGAAAATATTGGCAGAATTAAAGCAGACAAGATAGAATGTCTGTTCACAGATCATCAGAAACACTTTACATTAAACAGCGGAGGTGTATCAGGGTGCTTCTCCAAAATACTCCACATCATCCTGTCATTTTGTCTTCCTAAAGGCCATGAGAGGGATGGATGGATGGATGGATGGATGGATGGATGGATGGATGGATGGATGGATGCATGGATGGATGCATGGATGGATGTAGTGCTGTACATATATGCAAACCTCCAGCAAGGCAGATATATCCTACCTTGTCACCTTTTAGCTCAAAATTCAAAGAATTAAAATATTAAATGACTTTGCTGAAATTCAAATAATTATGAAATCAAACACGCTCTCTAATACAGTGGAGATTCTCATCAGGAGTGGCAGCAGCATTCATTTCCTTTGAAACAAAGCCCTTCAGCAGCCCCTTGCCTGCTCTGAGGCACTGATCCTACCTTGGGCTGAGAGATAGTAAGAAGGCTGATAAAAATGCATAGTTCTGACCCCTAAAATCCACATCAGTGAAATGGCAGTGATTGTTTTTGACCATTTACATCTATCCTGCCTTTGTATTTTCTTGACAGGGCAATTTAAGGAACTGCATACAGTGACAAAGACCTTCAAAATATAAGTAGTTAATACCATTGCCTCATGTTTGTGTAACAACTAGATTATACATATTTTCTTGCTAGACAGGATGCCTTTATCTATAGGGTGCTCATTGAAAACAGATTTATTTTTTGCCAGAAATATTAGTTAAAAAATATTTGTTGCATTTTTAAATGAATTCCAGGCCAGGCAGGTTAGTGAGGACTGGTGGTGTCCTCAGAGCCCTGGTGAGAACCAGTCAAGTGCACAATGACAGATAAATACAATTATTTTGTACAACTTTTTTGAGACTGGTCTTTTGATGGGACTGGAGGGGCCAAGGAGTCTCATACTGTTTTAGAGAGAGAGAGAGACTTTACATTTCTTTGGGATTAAGAATGCATTTTACCCTATTGTGTGCTTGATTCTTGATGACACACAAACCCTTTCCTCTTCTGAAATTAAATATTGGGAGCATGCATCTCTACCAAATACAGTTTAGAAACTACACCACTATTTGACAGTAATGATAGGAAAAAAAAATGTCATTTTTCCTTGAAACTAATATTTCTGGCAAAGATCTCTCTCATTTCAAAAGCATCAATTTCAAGCTATCTGCCAGCTGTGTCAGCACAGCTCACATTACAGCCATAACCAATTTCTTGAGAGTTACTCCTCCAGAGTCCTTCAATCTGCACATCCAGCCCATCCACTTTGCTTACACAAGGAGTCCTACCAAAGGTGAAAAGGATTTTTTTTTGTTCTGAGATGCTTATTTGAGGGATGCCTTACATTGCACAACTCTGCAAAAAAGGAATTTGCTACGTGGTCCATTCTTCCAGCAAAACTGAGTTACCAAACACATATATTTCTCTAAACTCAAGTAATTTCACTTGAAAACAGGAAAAAAAAGAACTTACCAGGCACTATCTTTTCTTAAAAGCATCAAGGAAGGCTCACCTCTGAAATTATGCCCCTGCCTTGCCCAGGGCTTCATGAAGAATTTATTATTGGATCAAAAATAAACTGTTACCATGCACTGCTTGAACACTGGATTTATTATCCATCATTAAAAATTTCACAGCTAGTGATTCCCACACTCATACCTAGCTGACAGGCACAGCAAACACTTTCCAGTTTCAGGAATCAAGTGGCCTCTCTCTGTGCTGCCATAATGCCCAGATCATTAATTTCTTTGCCCTGTCCCTGAAACCTGCCATAATTCCTTCTATACCACACAATTTGAAGTGGCCAATAAAAACTCAGAAGCATCTGGGAACTTGGAAAGTGAGAAGAAACTGAAGTGGATCAAAATGTAAAACTAACATTGTATGGGCTACAGAACTGTCTCTGGTAAGCATTTTCATGTTCTGTTCTTTGGGATGCTGTTCTAGAGAGAATTTAGGAACCTAGATGCTGAATTAACATACAGCTTGCTCTGGGGTACATGAGATTTTATTTACCTAGGGCTTCTTCAAAATTTATTCCAGGAACAAAGTTGGAAACACCACAAAAATTTTCTTCTTTCTTGCAACTGAGAGTTGCAGTGCCACACATAGATCAGAATTATTGTGAGGCTGAGCTACTCTGCAAGTATCACTGCTTTAGTTTTCATCCCAGCTGCATCAAGAAGTGCAGAGGAGAATTAATATCTTAGTAACTGATGGATTACACTTCTCATTTTATCCTGAAGGAGTTTGCTGGTTATTTGAGTTTGAGTCAATTCATGGATAAGTAGCTGGTCAAAAGATGGGAAACAAACAGTCAGAAAGAAAAGGTCAATTTTTAGAGTGGCATCCCCCAGAGACCAATGCTCATGTCCAGCTGGCAGTGCATGTAGAATCTATAATACAGGCTGAGCTGGGAACATATAAAATTGTACTAGAAATCCAAAGGTATTCATGGTAGTAAAGATTATGAGGAGTTATGATTAAAATTTATGACTAAAATTTATGATAAGGATTTACGACTAAAATTTGCCAAAGACCCTTATAATACTAAATTGCAAACTGATAAAATGTCACAAAATTCAGTGTTACAGTGATGCACACAGAATAAAATTCAGGATACATAACAACACAACTGTACTAAGTTGTCACAAGATAGATCTTGTAGTTATAGCACAGAGTTGGCTCTGTAACAGAATCAACCCCCACTCAAAAGCAGAGTAAAGGGAAAAATGGAATGAAATTGTAAAAATAATCAGGAAAAGGAGGAAGCACAACATTGTTGAAACCTAGGATATTCTTGCATATTGCTAACTGATCAGTCTTAATCCCTCATTCCAAAAGGACACATTGATGGGAAAGACATCTAAGGCTAGATCCCATCACATCAACAGGGTCTCTAGTGTCCCTTTTGGCACTGTCACCTGCTCAATAGCTGCCACTTTAGGAAATGCAGGTCTCCCACTCTCTAGTGTCTGCCAGTTCTCTGCAGAGATCTCAGGGACCACTGGGCCTCTACAAATATGCAGCAGATCCCTTGCTTATTTCCCATGTGTTTAAAGAAAACCAGTACCAAGCAAAGCAGAGAGCCCCAGCATTTCTCCTGAAGATGCTGCTGTACTTCTGGGCAGGCAGCAGCTCAGCAGCCCATCAGGCTGCACAACTTCAGGCACAACACAAATTGCCCAGCTAGCAAATATCTGGGCTACTGGGGAGATAGGTTTAGGGATGTGGAAGGCTGATGAGTAATTTGATATTGCATGAGGCCACAGGAGCATGGGAGGGATCTAAACTTTACCAGGGAAGTGGAAGAGCACAGCAAGAAGCTGGATGTGTTGTGAAGGAGCCTGGGGAGATTCTCAGATCAGAAGCTGTGCTACAGAGGTTGCAGAAAGCAGCCTGAGAACCAGGGAAACTGTGGCATGAAAATGCAGCTGATGTCTGTAACAGAGCACCAGGACACAGGGATTCATTAAAATTAATAAATGAAATCATTTTTTCCCTCTCCCCTGACCCTGGAAGGTCCTGACTCTGGAATCCCCCACAGATTCACAGAAGGGGCAGCAGGAAGTGAAACACAGTGTTGTCAGACTGTAACTGCAAATCACAGATGAAGTGTATCACCAAAAAATGCCAAAGAAATGAACACACAAGAGTAGTTTTCAGTCCAAGCAAGGGGTGCTTCACAACAAAGCTTCTCTGATGTTTCTATTTGGTGTAGTGACACAGTGGCAGTGTCCATAGATCACTGCAGTGTGGCAGTATGCAAATTGTTGAATAATAGGATAACCATCTGTTGGATGATGAATAGTTTGGCACAGAATAATGTGGTCAAGCCTTCCTGCAGATTCCCACATTCACCCAAATCTCTGCCAGCTGCCTGAGTCAAGGGCACTGAACATCAAGCTGGTTCCTATGTCACACTCATCTGCCACTCACCAGAGCAAAGCCCTGACTGATGAGTCTGATGGCAGCTCCAGCCACACCAGGGGCAAGGCCAGTTTCATATATTGGTGTTTATTCTGGTCTGATGTTGGCTTACAGACACTGAGGATCTGCTTCTGGCCTTTACAACAGTGACACTCCTTAGTACTGCACTTCCTAGACTTTTGTACTTTTTCCTGTATCTTGACATACTTTAATTTAGGCTGCTTATGAATTGTGGCATTAGAATATCTTTTGTTCTGTCAGTTGAATTTACACCTTGTAATCCCCAGATGGCATAACACTTTGGGTTTTTCTGATTATCATCTGACTGATGATAATATAATGGCAATAACATATTAACATAATTTATCATTCCTGTGCCTTGCTCAGGGGATATTTTACTTTATCATATAATATATTAGTTGTCACTTCTATGACATATTACAATGGGACATCATCAGAAGGAAGCATTTTGATGAAGTAGCATGTGGATATCAAGGCCAGGTTGGATGGGGCTTGGAACAACCTGGGATAGTGGAAGGTGTCCCTGCTCATGGCAGGGGAGATTGAAACTACAAGGTCTTTAAGGTCCCTTCCAACCCCAACCATTCTGGGATTCTGTCACGATTCTCTGACATCAGACTTGCCCCTGGTGCTACACCAGCTGTGGTTTATCTCATAATGACACTCTAAGCAGTTGGAACTCTTGCAGAGGTAGGTTGTCAAATGCCAAAGCTTCTTAAAGCCCAAATTTGCTGAGAGACCATTTTAATAATTTTCAGCATTAAGACCCAGGTGCATTGCAGTCATGCTTACATGGAAACTTGCATAATATATGGATGCAACTCCTGCAGGAAGCATCTTTTTGTGCTAAAGTATCATATGCACTGTCAGTTTCTTCTTTTTCAATCATCTGAGTTACATTTATATACTAAAAAATGAACATATGCATATATGAATATACAGATAGGAAGTAGATTCCAAATCTCTGGTGGACAAAGAAAGAAATGCATTGCAACAGGCAGCTCAAGCACAGCTGTGCCTGCAGCATCTGAACTCTTTCAGGTAATAGCACTGGGGAAGGCAGAGTAAATCAAAAACATTCAGCAGAACTTAATGACATTTTAAGAAAATGCATTTTCAACTCAGTCTCTAGATAGTTAACAATCTACTCTATTGCTCCCACTTGATTTCTGGATTATGACCTTGTATACTTAAGGAAATTAAAGCCAAATGGTTTTGATATCAACAAAGTTATGGAATACCAATGCATGGTTTTGATTTCTTGTTTTAAAGGTCTTTTGTGTAAAGTGCTAAAGTTCAACCTTACCTTCAAAATCCGTTTCACTTGAAAAGAAACCAACCCAGAATGCTAATCAAGACAATACTTATTTTCACACTCACAGCAAAGTAGGGTGTATTTTATAACAACTGCATTCCTCAGTTGCTTGTTTTTGGTGTAAACTGGAAATTCCTGGAGCAGCCTGGTGATCATTCTCAGGAATTCCCAACAACCAGTGAAAATCCAGTGAAAGGACTGAAGGAAGAGCTGGAATCTTTCAGAGGATAGGGATCATACTTTCACCCAGTAAAACAGCTGAATCAGGATGAAAAACATTCAGGTAAACTCAGTGTCCAGCAATTTAACACCACCAAAAACAATGCTGAAAAGAAGCCACCATCCCTTATCAGCAGCTTCCAGAGCACTACTTGATTTATTCCAGGTACCAGAGAGCTGACTGTGTTCTGGGAAATGGATACAGATCAGTCCCCTATCCTGAAACTTCCAATGGATACAGATCAGTCCCCTATCCTGAAACTTCCACACCTTCTGGAATAGTCTCTGAGACCCTCCCCATGACTACAGCATCATTATCTCTGGGCCATGTATTCTTCTAGCCAATGAAAGGTAGAGCACTTTTGGCATAACTCAGCCTAATTTAAAAAAAACAAAAACAAACCATGAAAGTAATTCCCTCCATCCCCAATCACAAAAGAGTTGATAAAAGCAATGAACAATTTTTTGTATATTGCTTTTTGCAATGTACACAGTGTTTCCATGGACCAATGCCATGGCATTTTATTGCACATTTGATCTTTTTTAGTGCTTCAAAATCTTGCAGTTGTATAAGATTTTCAGCAGTGGAATACAGACAATTGCTGCTTCATTAAAAATGTATAGCAAAAATAAGCATGAGTACACTTAAATAATTTTGTTTATTTTGGCATTTGAGGGTTGTTGAAAAGCTCAGTGTTGAAACTGCGTTCTTTAGATTCATGATAATCACAGCAAATGCACCATACAAAACCTTGAGTCAGATAAATAATCTTGTTTTTGTATTGTTGTTCAATTGTCTTCACAATTCCCTAAAAGCCTATAAAGGTTTTTTTGGAGGTACACTGACCAATAATGATTTTTCCAAGCACTGCAACCAAATCTGCAGAGTTGTTTTTCATGCTTCATATTTTCTATGTATTTCCAAAAACAAGAGGTGATTTTGCTGAAATGATTGAACATGAAAATGGTGCAGTAACACTGCTCAGCCATTCTGCTCCTCAGCATCTTTTATAGCTCCAGCTAACTGCTCTCATGGCAGCCCTCTGAAGAAGCTGCTGTCTCCATTTCACAGTTGGAAAAACAGAGACAGAAGTTGAGAACCATCAAATATTCTGAATACCTGCAACTCCCACTGGCAACAACTGGATTTCTGGATGCTCATTGTTACTGAAACCAGGCTGTAAATGATTTATATGGGTAAAACTTTAAGGTGGAAGAGCAAGAATCTCTGAAATAAAAGTTTCAGCTTATGCAGTTGCTGGGTTCCTGGGCTGTGCCTTCATCTCACATGTGACTTATGATAGATTTTGTACTTATAAAAATAGAACAAAATAATGGTCAACTGCTATGAATGCTTATGTGGACACCTTTCTCCTCTGCAGTGTGTTCACTTCAGTAAAAAAATCTACATATACATTTTAAAGAATGAAATAGTTATTGACAAAGCAGAACCACTTTTAATTTGGTATGGAAAAATCTCAGTTATTCTCAAAATGCACCTAACCAGGAAAGGATAAACTATGTCACTCAAAAAAAAGGTATTACCTCTGTCAATTCCACCATGAAGCAATCTTTATTATACTTACCAGTCCTGCATGATATTCCACATGCAATGGAGAAATGTTGCTGAAGTCATTAAGCCACAGAAACACATAGATCTCTAGCTGTTAAATAATGAATCATATTCACTATAATATATCAAATATTTTCCTCAGTGCAACACTGTGTTGCATGTCCCAAAGTACACTGTTGATCTCCTACCTCTGATTTTGTAAACACTACAAAACCAGCAGAATTATATTCAAGTTCTAAGATCACACAACCTGTTCTATTTTCTTTATTCAGTTTTGCTCAAAAGATCAGAAAGCAAGCTGAGTTGATAATTTCTCTTTACCTGTTATTCAACTTGCATGCTAACTTCCATAATAGAAATTCAGTTTCATATTTTAGGCTTGGATTGGTTTTGAATTTTTTTTTTTTTGTATTTTCTATTAAGTGTTATTCCTCTTACCATTAATTTGATTAAACATGCATCAGCACTATTAAGCTGCAGGAGCAAAACGTTGGGTTTCTGGTGTTGCTCTGGGACTTGTCATCAAGCCAAACTCACAGATGTTCCAATGAACACGCAGCATTTGGTCCATTTCTAGGATAAACACTGTACTTTGCTTTATCCACACAGTCATGACCCTGGGTAAGTAAGCAGCAAGATCAGCTAAGTCCCCTCACCTACTCTGTACTTTTCATAAGCTGACACAAAGCAGGAAGCAAAAGTGAAAGAGGCAAAAATAGGGGAAAGGGAAAAAAAAATCCATGTTATTTTCATGCCTCATCCCAGATGATTTTCTTCTTTGAAAATTTATTTTTTACTGGCCTAGAAAAACTTAATAAGACAGAAAATTGGGAGTTGGTATTTTGAAGGACTCTGACATAAAGAAAACAACACGTGCCTACATGAAGGAATCGTTCATGAGCAATGGTCCATGGAGATGTCAGCAACACAGCAACTGCAAATAGAAGTGTGTGATGCCAAAAAAACCTGCAGGAATGCTGAACACTGGGAGGTGCTGTGTCACATGGGCTGTAAAACTGGTGTTGCACAGCCAGCAGCAAGAGTTGTGTGCATATTAACTATGAAAAATAGCTTTTCCCCACAAAAAAATCTATGAAAATACACATCTCTCTAAAGCTGGGGTAAGATCTTGGGTGTGGAGAGATTGGCTCCTCATAAGTGCCTGTCCCAGCCTAAACTCCCATGAAAAAATTATGGCCCAACTAGAAAAAGTTCACTGTATTTTGAACAAGGGGGAATTTTTAAGAGATATATTTTAAAGGGTTTTTTCCTGTGAGTTTTTGTTTGTTTGTTTGTTTGTTTTTGTGAAAAGCACCAGTGTTTCAGTGCCATGATAATTTCAGCAGTTGTTGCCTCCCAAACAAAGATAACTGAGAGTAAAATCCCCTTTCTGACAAGTGAGATGTCAGCAGTTTGTGGGGCCCAGCCTGTGTGTTGGCTGTAATTAAATTTGCACTCAAATTGAAGCGTGCAATGTTGATATTTCTCTTAATGGAACAGAACTCTTAATGGAAAAAGAACTTTCAGAGCCTGAGGTAGTTATCTCTATTTTGCTGAGTCTTTGGCATGCTACATCAATCTTTACTTAAAATTTTGTATGAGCTTTAGATATTTCTATTTTACTGCACACATTAGCAAAGAACATCCCATCACATACAGCTGACTGATACAAATACTTTTTGCTACTTGTTATGTCAGTCATCCAGTCAGGAGATGGAGCAGGTCTTTTTAGAACAGGCAGCAATCCTGTAAGATGGATATTTTCATTTTTCTTTGGGTTTTTAGGTGAAGTTTGTGATGATCTGGAGCAAAGCTCAGAGAGGAGAGGAAGAACTTCCTGGAAATGAGAAGGGGCTGGCACAATTCATAAAGCTAAGCCTAACCTTCAAGCAAGATCTACATTTTTTTCCTCAAAGTTCTCGCTGACTCAGCGTCCTGTCACAAGCCTTTTCTCCTCAATTTCCAATAGGGACTTAAAGCCCTGCTGAAATTAAAATATTTAACCATGAAACCTGGTATCTTCCTGCATGTCAGAATGAGCCTTTAGATGACTCTGTCACCTACACATACCAATGGGATATTACTGTTCTGTGGAGTTAGTTGCTGCCAAAAAGATATACAAGCCCCCTCACTGTTCTCTACTAATTAAGCAGATGTTACTTATGGCTCTGTTTCTGATGGAGGCCAAATGTTCTATACTCAGTTGGAAAGGAAAAGAACATATTAAAACTTCAACAAATTACTGAAACTATGAATCCCAGCATTTTTCTTTCAAGAATTGTGTAGCAGGTCTGCTAAACAATTTATGAGCATGAGCTTTTGGCAGTTCCCATTTAGAAAAGACTAAAAGAAAGTCTGCACACACAGTGTGCATTCATTTCATTGAATAATTTACAGTGTATTGTAGTGTGGGATTTTCCCCCTTTTATTCTATAAATACTATGCAATGAAATATATTCCTTTTGCTAGTCACAGCTGTTAGGTGTATCTTTCTATTTTCTCCATTTTTTCTATACCTGCTTTTATTGTGACATTGCTGTACCATGAGAAAAAAACAGAGAATTTGATCAAAAGATGAAAGGAATCCCAGGAAGTTTTTCAGTCTTTCTGATTAAAAAAAAAAAAAAAAAAAACTGCTCTTAAGAAAGAATCCATTTATATGGTATAAAGCATGTCTTTCTGTTTTAGTGGCAATATCCAGCATTAGCTAAAGGAACAAGGTGCAGAAGGTGAAATCTTGAGACAGGCAAATGCACAAGGCCAGACTCACTACAAAAACATGAGCAGAATTGCTCTAGACTTACTCTAGCCAAGTGCAAGAGAAAGCCAAGGGTTATTTCAATAAGCACATGGAACAAAGCCCCAGTTTAACTGGGCAATTCAATACCTAGCTCTGATCCTAAAGCCAAAGGAGACTGCAGCACTCCTGCTTCCATTCTTGTCCAGAAGAGATGGCTATAGGAATATTTTTTACATGATATATTAAACTAAAAATTCTGCAAAACAAAATGTTAAGACTACATGGCTGAGCACACAAAATGAACAAAAGACAGAATTAAAAGTGTGTAATTACACAGTGTTAATTAGAGATGCTGGAATAGGGCTCCTTGACTTCCCTAGATGGTTCGTAGGGTGCTCTGTTGACTTCCTTCCCTTTTCACAACTTCAAATGTTCACTGAGTAAATCTAGACCAGTACATGATAT
Source organism: Muscicapa striata striata (assembly GCA_030060385.1). Taxonomy (NCBI): domain Eukaryota; kingdom Metazoa; phylum Chordata; class Aves; order Passeriformes; family Muscicapidae; genus Muscicapa; species Muscicapa striata. Next base: position 1,499,140 of record JAREIS010000058.1, on the reverse strand, counting down.
ATTTTTTCCAATTTAGAACAATACAACTGAATCATTGTTACTCAAGGCAGATACACACAAGCTCTCTCAACTTTTGGGAATACATTTTCATCCCTAATCAGCATCTGCACATTTGAAAAGTATCCTGAGTAAACCACAGCACAGGAGCTGTTTACTTTTAAAATACATTTGAATTATTTGACTCCTGTAATGAACTATACTAAACTAACTAGGAAAAGATTAGTCAGAGAGCTATTTCTGAGAAAATGACATAAAAAATCAGACCAAGGGATCAAAGACTAAATTAAAGTTGGTATCAAGAACATTTACTTAAAGATGTTGTTGAATATATTATTTGGCAACTTGAATTAATTATTCTAGCTTGTTAGAGGAAAGACTGGAGAGTCTCTTCACATTAGGTATTTTCATGAAGTCAACAATTTCATTAATAATTTGCTGAAAAATTCAGTGATCAAATCAGAGAAATATGTTTAAGTACATTCAGCATAAGACAAAAGGGACACTACAATTGTGGAAGGTTTATTCATTGATACAGAATGAAACCAGGGCCAGGCTGATGGATATTCCATGCTTTTCCAGGAAAAAAATGACTATGAACTATGTGTCTGCCTACATATTTATTCAATAGTACTGCTCCTGTAATTCTTGGAGTGTATCAGCATGAAAAGCCTGTATTTAAAAATAAAATAAACTAATCTATAATCATGACATTGTTAAAGAGGCTGAAATACAAGGAATGGCTAAGTGTGGTGGCTGACTTGCAGGATTTGGGCATGAAATTAATTTTTTTCTTGGAGTTCACTGTGTGTCTCATAATGATGAATTTAAGGGAGGCTGTGTAAAGAGAGGTAAATATTTTATAATTGTTGCCAGCTTCCTCATTTTGGAGAAATGGCTCTAGAATGCTTTTCTTAGGCTACCACTGGTGGTTTATTAAGTGCTCTTTTGTACAGGCTGTGACAGCTACAATAGGAGAGAGAGCTGGTGCTCTCAGGGTAATTGTTCATGCTGGGAAACACCTTATCCACATCTAGGAGTATTTATTTCAGGAGAAGCTCTGAAGTTATTCAGCCTGAGTAAGGATAAGCAAGCTTCTAAGGAGATGTGAAACAAATTTACGATGAGATTTACCCTAGAGCTTTTTTTTTAAAAATAAAGAGTAGGGTGACTGCATTTTTATTCAAAAGGGTTTGTAGTAAACCCTCAGATATGGATCTTCAAGAGGGAATTTAAATGAAAAACAGGGTGCCTGATGGAAACAAAGTGATAGTTCCAGCTCAAGAAACAAAGATAAAACAAGAGACAATGAAAAGAGGAAACAGAGGAAGAACTAATAGGTAATACACTGAGAGTGAAGACCGAGGCAGACAGAAATTAGAGTAGAAATGAAAGCACAGTCAGTGATGTGGTGTTATGGGAGAGGATGACAAGTCTCATCTCAAAATGCACTTGAGCTAATTTTAGAAAAATAACAAAAAATTGTAACATTAAGCATGGTCACATTACTAAAAAGAAAACTAGATTTTCCACGTGGGTTCAAGTCTTTATATATATCCTTCTTTATATCCAAATATCACATATTTCTTTGTGAGGGCAGTGAAGCCTGTTCATCTAAGGCCTTATTTGCAAACAAAACTATTTTGAGATAGTAGTGAATTTGAGTTCATTAATGACTCATTCTCATCTATTACTCCACAAAACTGACCCTGGTCCTCACTGAATGAATTTCTGACATTCTAGCTGTGAACCAAATGACTCGTATGGAACAAGCAGCAATATGAACCTGTGAAATATTTTATAGAAGACAACAAAAAGCCATGAGATTTCTTAAGAGTAAAGATTCCTTCCAACCACCCTCCCCCCCAAGCCCTCACAACTGGAAACAAAATTCTGCAGCTCTAGAGCAGAAAAAAGTGGAACAAGGAGTCCAGAATACAAAAAGATAATTTCCTTTTCATGCACTAATACACACAGTTACTGCACGTAGATTTTGGAATGACTTTAAATATAATAAATATTAAGCTGTGCAGGGTTTTTTTCTTTTTAAATATTCTGTCAATGAAGAGATGCTCAATATTGGGAGGCCCAGGAATCTGTGAGCCTTTAAGCTGATGAGGATACAGCCACAGTGGGGCAGTCAAGGACAAGATACAAGATTTGCCTCTAGAGCACTTCCACAAGCGCAAGGAACAGATCAAATATTTTAGATACTAAGGGCAAAATCCCACAGTGCTTAGTCAGGCAAAACTCCCATTGGCCTCAACAGGAGTTTTGCCTGAGTAAGTACTGAGCAAAGACTGTGATGTCTGACCTAGATTGATCAGAGTCACACCAATCTAACACTTTTCTCAGACAGACGAGCACCGTGCCACAATATTCCTGCGACATTCTGCTTAAAGGGAAAAACAGAAAATGCAAACTGTGAATCATCCTCCCCTCCCAGCCCCCCCTTACAATGAAGGGAAGAACTCACAGCTGGGCAAGAAGCTGCTATCCTGAAAATCTGCCAAAGAACAAGACTAATAAAGAATGCAAGGAACTAAAAGTTTACCGTTGCAAAGTTTTGAAAATCTGATAGATCAGGAAAGGGCACAAGAGAGATTCCCAGGGGCTTGTGTATGACTGAAGATGATCTGGCTTTCATTCTTGCAAGCAAACAGCAACAGTGAAAAACTTCTTATTGTAGTTATCCTTTTGATTTAGGGCAAATCACAATTTCTACATGGTCAGTGGAGATTCCTCTGGTTGATTTCACTGGGGATTAATTTAGGTGAATAACTAGGTCAGTCTTGTTCTCAAGTTAACGATTCTATTACAAAAACATGAAAGTAGATTAGTTTAACACACGTGTCTACCTTGATTCAGAAACTTCCTTCTGTAATTACAGAATTTGATTTACAACAATTTTGATATCATGTACAGGAGAAATATTAGAATAAGTACCAAAGAGAGCAGAAAAATTGATCAGCATGTGAGACGTGCATTCTTTTTTACTTCCTTCTTCTAGCTGAAGTGAATACCAAAACCTTGACATAACAGAAATCAGGCCACAGGTTCCCCCAGGAGAGCAAAGGAGAGATGATGAAACATCAGTACTGCACATCTAAACACAAAAGCAAAAATCATACTAGGCTGGAACTCCCCCATTTCATACTTCAATGGATCTACCCTTTGCCAGATTCATTATATAAAGAGTAGTTGAGCAATATGGAAAGATACTCCTTTCTTATCTGTGAACTCTTCCCTCATTAGTGTATCCTAAACCCTCCCAGATGTGCCTATCACCCAGAAAAGCAGGCAGAATCATAGAATCATTTAGTTTGGAAAACACCTCTAAGTTCATCAAGTCCACTCATTACCCCATCACCCCAGTGTTCATCACTAAAACACATCCCTTAGTACCACATCCACACATCTTTTAAACACCTCCAAGGATGGTGACTCAACATATCCATAATGCTGACATCTGCCCCCAAAAAGTCCCCACATGCTCTCTTCACATAAATAAGAGAAGAAAAGGAATCTTGGTTTTCCCCAGACTTGTGTATTGAAGACTGGGTATCAGAACTCCAGGCTAAAATCCATTAGGCTCAAATCCTTGCTAAATTAACAGTATTTGTGTTCTGTTTTACCATTTATTTTCTTGGAACATGAATGTAAGTAGTGTCTCTGAAATTTCAATGCCTCTTTCTCATTTGATACATTTCAAATTGATGACAATCATTAAGAAGCACAGGCCTTGCCAGTAACATAAAAACACAATGTAGGGTAATCCCCCGGGAACCAGTCAGAAAACCTCCCACCCCTTAACAGACAGTGCAACCATATGTCAGATCTTTAGCACACAGGAATTCCCAATTCTGGAAAATAAACAGGATTTCATCACAATCTAATAGCACTGCTGAGAATTTTCCATCTCCTCCAGGGTCATAACTCTTTGCTCTTCAGTTGACACAGCCAGGTCAGTGCAAGACACACCTCAGCAGAAACAGAAATGAGACAGAAACACAAATGATCTAGAGCAGCTGAAGTCACAGGATGAGTCTCCTCCTCTCCAAGCTCCTTTCATGTGAGCTTTGAAATGTGCACCTGAACTGTGCCTGAACAACTGAGTGCTTTTAAATAACCAAGTCTAACAGGTGGTTGGTTTGGAGGTTTTTTTTTTTTTTAGTAGAGTCAAGAATTCATTTAATCATGGTCATAACACATCCTGCTGTGTAATATGTCAAGATTTAATTATGAAGCTTTACAAAAGCCTGGTGAAGCCAGTGCTTCAAATTTTCAACCCAGAAGTTTTATGTGCCTGTATGCAGAGTAGTTAATTTTTACACTGGTATTTAATGTGGCTCATAAATTCCCATTGAGAGTGGTACAACAAATGAAAACAAAAAATCATCCATATCTTATTTCCTTTCACCTACCATTAACTAAATAAAGGAGTTAGAGGTGAGCTGTTTGGCTCACTGGAGCTGAATGGTTTTCTTTTCCCAGTGAATTACTCACCTCTTGTAAGCACACAGTAAACAAATTTTATAATAGTTTCTTAACTCATCTTTGAAAGGTACCAGTAGTTTTTAATGAGAAAAAAAACACCCCCAAAAAAACCACCTACATGAATAACTGACATTCTTTTTCAAGGCTTTCAAGAGACTGTCCTGCTTGTTCTATATATAAAAATACCATAACCTATGGGAATTACTGTCAGCTGACATGCTACTGAAAGCAACTGCTTTGACCTTAATGGACTGCCTTGAAGCTCATTAAACAGGATATCAGGAGCTGTGCATAGTGCAGGTGTGTTCCAGCACAGGAAAGGGATTTTATGATTTGCTGCACCTTGTCCATACATTGAATACTAAAATCCTAAATGAACTGTAATCCTTCATTTGCAATAAACAAAACAGGCATTCAAGATTTACATTCATTCACAGAATTAGCAACAGAGCAATAACTTTGGTTTTATGCCAGTACACCTACTTTTTTACTCTTAGGTGTGGATAGTATTGTTCTGAGTGAATAAAGATCTCACTAAAAATGTATAAGCATGTTCTGCATGTTTACAACAGCTTCTTCAATTGTTGTTTGAAAATGGCAGTTCTCATAAATAATTATAAATGCATGCAATCAAATCCATACAGAGCTGTCTGAAATTGGATTAATATTCTGAAAATTGTTAGCCTTAAAAAATAATAAATAATAATGAGGAATTAACAACAAAATGACTGTATGTAGTGCATGTATACACATACATATAAGTGCACTGCTCACATTTATTGGGCTGGTTTCCAAGGAGAAGAGTGGGCACAAACCATTTTTCAAGGTTTTCATGCCCAGCTGAGAGGTCAGTAACTTTGGTGCCTTGGTCAGACCCATATCTTTTCAAAAACACCACCTGTAGCTTTCTGAGATTCATAATCCTCTTTTACTTCAGAAATTATTTGTGAGTGCATTGACTTTTTCCAACTTCTCTGTCCTTGCACAGCTACTTAAGATTTGCTCAGAGATGTAACATTGCCTCTTTGCATTCACTGAATACTGGCAAATTTTGAATCTTATCCAAAGACAGACTTGACACTTGTGACTCTCTGTGGGGGGAAAAACTGCTCTCACTTCCAGGGTTAAATGTCACTAACAGATTCATCAAATATCTCCTAAGATGCAAAGATCTCCAAGAGCACCAGCACTACAGATCTGTAAGGAGTTCATTCTCAATCCTATGAAACATTTGTAAATAAAACCATTGAGAGATGCTCACAGAGTCAACCTGAGAAATTGCAAAAGCACACACAAGTAGAGTTGGAAACTCAAATTTGTTAATATGAAAATGGGAGGAGTCAGAGAGACAAATGCTGAAATCCAAGCTAAAGGAAAGGCAGAGCTTGCAAATCTTTAAAGGCAGCATCCTTTAGATTTATTACAGTACAAGATATTCTTCTAATTAGAAATTAAATTGGATTACAATGAATGATGGATGTTGCTTTGAAAGCCACATTAGGAATAAAGTACAAAATACCACCTTTTTTACAGCCAAAATCTTAAGACTAACTTGGGTTGAATTCATCAACATCATAATTTTGGGAATGAAAAAGTGAAATGCAAATTTCCAACTGCATTTCTCTGCCCAATCCATATTTGGAGTTCCTACTCAGAGTGGTGTGGAAGATAAAAACAGGGATGAGATTAAATTTCATAATTAAATTCAACCATTATGCTCCTTTTTAATTTCTGCACATCTAAATGCAAATTTGCATGCTTTTTTATATGCATTCTCTGAACTCAAGTAACTGTGGAAGTGAGTACTCACAGAAGTTCAAAGTTTGACAGAACATGGAGTTTAATTTAATGTTTCATTCCTGTCCTGGGACCTTCCTCCTAAGGGTCTGCATTTGTTGTGGTCTGTTATAGCCTGTTTATTTCTATTACTAAATTTAAGGAGGGTTCAATAAACCAGAAGACCTCTTAGATAAACTTGGGATCACAGCTGGATAAAAGCTGAAGAGAGAATTGGAAAATTAATGTTCCCAAATGTTTAAATTTTGTCACAGACATATTTTCATCTTCAGGGGCTGCTACAAACCACCCAAGTAAATAGCAAGCACCACATGCTGCATTGAATGGCTCAGATTGGGATTTCTGTTACTTTTAAACACACAGCTACTACTTAAAAGTCATCACACCTCACACTGGTACAGCCCAGCATTCTGAGATATTAACTTGCTACTTCAAAATATTTATGTGTGTGCCAGAGTCCCACTAGAGCAATTCCTACCTTTGCCCAGCTGAGAGCAGGGACTTGCAGTGTCTGGGGCTGGCAGCAGCAGCCAGCAGCTGGATCCCTGCACAAGAGCACAATAATCCTGATGAGGCAGGATGGTACCAAATGATCTATCCAAAGAAAACCCCTCTGGGATCCCACTGAGGTCTGGCAAATAATACTATAATCTCACATAGTAGCCTTGGAAGGATATTTTATTTTATTTTATTTTATTTTTAATTTTTATCCCCAATCTAAGTCTCCCCTGGAGTAACTTGATGTTTCCTCTCATTCTGTCACTCATTACCAGGAGCAGAGGCTGACCCTGGCTCCTTCCAGGGAGTTGTAGAGAGCAGTAAGGTCCCCCCAAGCCTCCTTTTCTGCAGGCTGAGCCCCCCAAGCTCCTCCTCATCAGACTCCAGGCTCATGCTCCAGACCCTTCAGGTCACATCACACAGAGATAAAGAGCTGACACCATTTATGCTCAACATTAGGTCACCAATGAGTTTTCAAGAAAACAAGTTAATGCAGACCTTGGCAACTTCTTTTTCTCAATGGTTGCCAATAACCAATTTACTCTAGAGTCCATGATTAATTCTAACCTTAAAGTAAATACCTAGTCAATATGCTTGCAGTAGCACAGAGGTTGTTCAGAAACCATTGCTTAACATCCTGAATTAAATGGAAAATCATTTGCATCTTGTTTTACTTTTCAGCAAATTAAACCTTCTCTCCCCAAACCTATTACTTGTGTACCACTCAGGGAAATCTGAGTATGTCTTGCAATGTGGAAAGTATATAACAAAGTCAAAAAATATTAATGTCTCACCCTGATCCCTCCAAAGTTTTCTACTTGCTAATAATTATAAAGATTACTGGCATCAACCTTTGATCCTCTAATGAATCTAATAAGTCTGAAATCTTCCTGGATGTGGTATTTCACCCAATTGCCTTGAGAAGAATCAGACCTATAAAGTTTACAAAGTGATTCAGGAAATATAATGCAATAAATCAATTCTCTAACTACTTTTATGGAAAGAAGAAAATATTTCATATAATAAGGCTGAATGAATGAATTCAGAATGGATTCAGAAATAAAGCTGATAAAAGAAATCTAGAATACGTTTCTTTATCATATAATTCCATTTGTAGCAGCTTTTTGTCTCACTAAAAATTAGATTTAATGCAGACTATTGAAGTGTCATCTATAAGATAAATACCAGTTTAGTCCTTTTTGCAGTAGTGCCACAAATTCTGTTCTGATTATAAATATTTTGCTACAGGTAAAGAGTTCTGGGGCCATGTGGCTCCTTTTGAAATACATGTGAACCCTGACCATGTTTTAAACTAAATGAATCTTCAACATGTAACACAGTCTATCAAAAAGCAGGGATGCAAGAGCCTAGATGTCCTCTGTATTGACACAAATACTTATTTATATACTAGAAATGTCTTTTTATGACTGTTGCCTTGGAAACCACTACTAAAAATGAAAGTTTTGTCTCCAAAGGCAAAACCCTCATAGTGCTCAGTTATCCCAAAGTTTGCTTATCTCTTCCTGATCAATCTGGAACACAAATATTTGCAGCCAAATGTTCCTGGCTTTTAATTCCTCCTTCCTATTCTAAAATAGTATCTTGATGTACATTTTTTGATGCCAGGTAACATACAGGAATCAATATTTTATTTCCTAAAAACTCTCTCATCAAAGACATCCTTTGTCTCAATAAGCTGGAAGACAAAAAGAATACATTCACACAATAATTGACCACTGCATCACAGACATAAAAGTCTATTTTAGGCTTATAGGGTATTGTAGATAATTTCCAAAGAAAACATCCAATTGTACCATTCAGTTTCTGACACCAGGACCAAGACAAAAAGGGGAAGATAAAATAATCAGTTTCCTCTGAGCACTGACAGTACTGTATTGGGAGATGTGAGGCTAAAAATACCACTATTCAATATGCAGACCCACTCTGTGGATTCCTTGCAGTTACAGGTAGGGGCTGTTACCAATAAAAATCTCTGTGGAGAGGAAACATGAATTCTAAAAGCACGAGAATCTTTGACAGAACACTGAGGGTTTAACCTTCACATGTTGAAAACACAGTATAGAAATAAAGAGATGCTATAAAATCCTCTAGTAATACACATGGCCTGCTGTTGGGAAGATGTTCATAAGGAGGGAAAAAAAGGTCAGTGCCAAAATGATGGGCAGTGAGAGCTGCAAGAGGACTTGGCACCCAGTGTGGGCTTTGGTCCCTTCTTTTACCATGAAAGCCTTCCCTGAGTCCTCCACAGCACTGTGACAAATCCTTCCTTCTTTGTGTCCCCACCCTATTTTGGTCAGAGTTCTGCTGAGTCCTTTTGAAAACTGACAGGGCTTTTGACTTCCTGCTGTTCCTACACAGAAGTCTGCTGGACTTGCTCAAGGGGAGCAAGACCCCGAGGATGGAGCCCATGGAAGGCAAGAGCATCCCACAGAAACTGGCTATGCCCAGCTCATACAGAGTGAGGAACAGAACACAGCTGCCAGTCTGCCCCAGGAATGAGGGAAGGACACTTCCCAAGGACCAGAGGGGACAGCAAGAACTGGGCAGGCTCTGCCTCAATGACTAAAACAGTCAGTGTGAGAGGACCCACTTGTAAGGCCAGGAAAGCTGGAGTTGGAAGAATAAATGATTTGAAATGCTTTTCATTTCTCTCTTACCTCACTCTCTTCTTTGAATTCTTCCCATTTCCAAAGTTTTTAGTTGATATCATAATGGTACACAGAATTTTCCCTCCTTAGTTTCAATGCTGTTTCATCTTTTTGGGGTTCATGGTCCGAACAGACTCCCCTTGGATGCCTGGCTGACACAGGGATGTGCCACTGGCCATCAGCCTCTGTGATATCCCCTCCTGCTGGACATGCTCCAGGTACCTGCTCAGCAGCATTTGCAGCTCAGCACCTGGCTGCAGCCTTGGCAGGGTGGAGCAGTGGCTCTGAGGCACTTCTGAGCTCTACACCTACAACAGGCTCTCATGCCAAACAGCTGGGTGAACTGGCAGGAAAACTGGGAGCATTTCAACAAAGCCTGTTCTATGTTTCAAGGAAGTCCTTCAGAACAGATAAAGGTGTTGGAAGCCAGAAGCCTGGGAATTTTGAACTTTCTGTGCTTTCTGACACTGACCCCCAGGAGAACACAGCTTTTGATTTGAGGCCTTGGAGAAGGGTTCCAAATTTGAGTGCTGGAGTTAAAATCACGGGTGTGTGGTTAGAATAGAGGTGTGTGATTTCACGTGATGAAGAGTTTTAAATTTGGGGTTTTAGAATATAGTAATAGGTATGGGACAAGACAGAGGATTTTGGATGTTCTCTCTTCTTTCTTGTCCCTTCTTCTTCATGGTTTCAGGTAGTAGTTCTTGGTTGGATAGTGCTGCACTGAGGGTCACAGGGGTTTGGTTATTGGGTCAAAAGTATAAATAATATAGGTGTTAGCTTTTAATTGGACTGTATAGCTTTAAAAGACCTTGTAACTGGCTAGATTCATCTCCATTTTGCTCACTTTTAGCTGGTAGTGTTGCAGAACTCTCTGTATTTAGATAAGAATTAATAAACAACTGAGCCCAAACACAAAATATTTGTCTTTTTTTTGATTTGATCCTGACTCTGAGTGAAGGTAGAAGAAAAAGAAGACAAGGCACTAACATAAAGGAAAAAATGAGTATGCCATGGCACTGTTTGTTTTTTTTTTCACAACATAGCACTTCCTGATTAAAAGCAGCTCTAGCCATGATGAACAGGACAGGCACTAACTACTCTGTAAAACTAATTGTTGTGTGTTGGTATCCAGCAGAAAATGACAAGATAAGTAATAGCTGAAAGGCTCTGATTATCATTTGGTATCTTTCCTGACCCTCAGTGGGAGAGGGGCTGCCTGGGCTCAGAGCTCACTGTCCCTTGACTCCTGTCCCTGGGGCACTTGGTGCCAGCTGAGCTCCTCACACAGCCATTAGTGAGGCTCAGCCCTTGTGTGAGAACCTGTTAAGCTGCAGTGATGTCTGTTTTCCCTTTCAAGCCTCTTACCAAGCAGCAGCGTGAAGCAAAAGAGGTTTTCAGAAATAAATGAAGGAAGTCTCTGCTACAAAGTGAAATCTGGGGTCTTTTTTCCCCCAGCTTGCATACTAAAACCAATAGAAAACCTTGCAAAGTGATTTGTTTCCCTCTAAGTCAGCTTGCAGTTCTGTGTAGAACTTCTAAGAAATGGAAGTTGCAGCAAAATGATCAGAACATCTCTATTTTAGGCCTAAACTAAAAGTAAATATATATTCCACATATATGAAGAGATAAGATCTACAATCCCATTACAATATCTACATTGAATTCAGTAGGTGCACCACAATACTTACTGCAGTACAGAGAAATTAGATTAATTCCTTATTTTGGCCATACTTCACTTTTTAAAGTGAAATAGAAAAAAAAGAGTGAAATAAATTATTTAATGTTCATTTATCTTCTCTATTACAATTCTAACACTGTGCCCTATCATGGGAATATACAAATTCTGTACATTTTGTGAGAATAGTAATGAGAATGCACTCCTCCTCTGAAATAGTTTTAGTTGAAATGATAGATATAAAAGGTACTCAAAAATCAGCTTGCAATTAGCTGTTGTGATAATAATTGGAACTGAAATATAGTTTGGTATCAGGAAAAAAAAAGGTGTATTGGGACTTGTCATTTGAACAAGCTTCTTCATGTTCAAGAATTTTTCACTTCACTGGAACCCCCCCAAAGCACCACAACCCAAAGTAACCCACCCCAAGTCTCCTCACCCAAATCCCATCTGCCATTGTAGCAGTTTATTTGCATCACATGAGGAATTAAGTGTTAATGAACTGACCTAAACCATGCAAGGAAGGTCCTACATGTCCAGCTAGAAGGTAAACTGCAGTGAAATAAAATCAAAATTCTCATTTATGAATGCAAGGCTTAACAGCAAGCTTCCAACAGTGAAGCTGGTAAGATTCTGTCCTCTCCCATCTCTCTTTTTCCAAACACATCCTTGTAAATGAACACAAATTGCCAGAAGAGGAAACAATGAGGGCAAGACCCTCCACAGCCAACAAAGCTGAAAAGAATGGAAAAGGTCTCCCATTTACACATTTGCTTAAGATAAACTTTTGCCAAAGTTTGTTACACATCCCTCAGCCAAAAATCAAACCAACCTCCCTCAGCACTGCCAGTGTTCCCTGAATCACACGAGAAGGGAACAAAGCCAATTCCGACTGTTCTTCCTAAGGCACAGACAAACCTGAAACTGGAATAAAAGAGGCACCAGGCAATCAGCTGTTCCAATTAGATAAGAAAACTCACACTTGTGGTGTAGGCAGCTTCGGGGTCATCCTCCAGCACCCGTGACAAGCCGAAATCCGAGACTTTGCACATGAGGTTGCTGTTGACCAGGATGTTGCGGGCGGCCAGGTCCCGGTGCACGTAGCCCATGTCCGACAGGTACTTCATGCCAGAGGCAATGCCCCTCAGCATCCCAACCAGCTGGATCACTGTGAAGTGCCCATCGTGCTTCTGCAGGGGAACAAACAACACAGCTACTCCCCATGTATTCCATCCCAGTGATACCAACCACAGCTCTCCTTTAAAATGCTTTTGTCACCCATCCAGCGAGGCTGCCCACTTGCAAGCTTGTTTTTTCAAGGACTTGTGTTGCTTGGCAGTGCTTCCCATCACATCTCTCATTGTGCAGCTTATCCCCCTTTCCTCCACATTTTCACACATCTTCACAATCTTCCTACTGACAACATTTAATTGCTTTCACACTTGGCTACTACAAACACCTTCCCCAACGCTATTTTTAGGACAAGAATGAGAAAGGACACAAAACTCTTCACCTATTACTCCATGGCCTCAGGAAACAAAGAAGCCTCTTTTTATTGTCTCAGCCTTGATTGTCTGCATTGAGGTATTGCTGTTACCTTGCTTTTATGGTATTTTTTTTTTTGGGGGGGGGTTGTTTGTTTAAAAAAAAAAATCCCAAAATAACCTAAAAAAAGTTTGAGACTTTAGCTCATGCTTGTGCACCTAACACCTAATCTCTGAATATTAGATTAAAAAGGAGATTTGGGGTCGAATTGAGGGGTTATGTAGCTTTGCCAAATTTTTCCTGGCAGATTAAGGTTAAACTCAGACCCATGAATGCATTAAACTGCTTAACACCTTCTGAAAACTACTGAACATGTAAATAAGAGTTATGCCATTAACTGTGCTTGCTCAGCTGGGCAGCCTTGCTGGGCCTCAGTTTCTCCATCTGCAGCATCAAAGTTAACACTTCTCTATGTCCTGCATCAGACAGCTGCTGAATTATGTGGCAGTGTGGACCTGCACAGAAATGTGACTGCAGGCTCTTTGTCTTGTTTAGGTCTGCTCCATCTACCATTCACAGCAGATTGCCTGCAGAAGTATTTTTGTGACCTCAACTGGCAGACATCTAGCTTCTCACAGATTATTCAGTGACCCAGGCTTTTAATGTTTGAAGGAACAGCTAAACAAAATCAACTCCTGCAAACAAGTTAGCTTTCCATTTTCTCTTTCAACACTTTCAGCATTGGGCTACAGAGAAATAACAAGTTTTGATCAGCATTCAGGACACTTCTATAGCTTAGCTCATGAGTTTAAGCAAGATGATTTTTATAGGGAAGAAACTTACAGGAAGTTTAGCAAATTCATCAGATTCAGCAAAGCATCAGGCTGAACTATGCTTAGTTTTATCCCTGGTCAGCAAAGTATTTCAGCATTCCTGTAAAGATTCAATGATTTGGGGCTATATCCAGCTAGTCAGGATATGAACATTTAAAGACTATGACAAGAATCAGAAAGAAAATGGTAAAAGGAAGATACCAACACACCTTGTCAGCTAAAAGATCTCACTGCCTCACTACACTTCTCAGCAACACTTGTATTGAAGGAGCCATGGCAAACACTACAGCCACCTCCCAGAAAAGCACATTTAATGACATTTCTTTGAAACCAGCTATTTACAACTGATTTGGAGCATTTTTTCCCCTTGAATGTGTCACTGTCTTATGTCAGGGCAGTAAAGCTTTTCTGTCTCTCAAATCTCCATACCAAAGTGGAGGCAGCTCTCCCCAAGTGCTCAGGCCAGACCTTCCCTCCTTGTCACCATCAAGGCCACCTAGGAGCAGCTGGTTCTGTAGAGGACACTCAGCTGAGGGTCAAGACACAATTCTAATGAGTCCCAAACTACCAGTGACAGGTGTTTTAAATGAACTCATTCCATCCAGAAATTCAGCAAAGAGAGACACAAGATTATATTCTTAACTACTTTGAGCTGCTTCCTATAAAGGAAGGACAGGAATTCTAGCCAATATTTTTGTAATAAGGTCACATGGGATTTGCCTTTTATTTACTAATTCTAATTGTTCAATTGATTAAAAAATTACAAAGTTGGTTGCCAACAGTTAATACTCTTCACACTTACCATGCATGGATTATTTTTTTCAGCTAACTGTAGAATTAGGATTTGGAACAAAGTGCCAGCACCTGACCTTTGCAAAATGTCCATTCAAGCCCCTCTCTACCCCAACAACAAAGCATTAAACTAAACTAACTCCTCAAACCTCTACATTTTACCTCCTCCTTATCCTCTTTACCAGCTCCATTTTTTCAACAAACCTCAGTCATCTGCAGCACCTCCCTTAACCTTTTGTCTTCTTGGATTGCAAGCATTCATTCATTCCTTCTTTAATTTCTGTTCTTTCAAATCTAGACCACGCTTGGCTGATTTTTCATAAAACATAACCTTTTGTCTGCTCTTTCCAAGTCTCAGTACTTCCCTTACCAGTATAGCTGTAATGCCTGAGTTTAAAACAATCTCATGCTTTTCCCATTTTCTCTGTCCTTCTTTCAAGTTTTTTTTTTTTTTTTGGCTTCTACCTTGACACAAAAAGTTAAAGCTTCTTATCTCCACTGTTAAAGAAATGACAGACCTGCTAAAGTACCAGCTGCAATTTTATTCTGTCCTTCTTCTCCTTCTGTATATTTCTCAGAATCCTCTACTGCATCTGTTCTCCTTTTTCTCTCAGGCTTAGTTTTATATTTTTTCAGTGCCAGTCTTGCAGTTGGACCAACTACATTTTTACTGTCAGCAGAAGAGTCTTTTCTCAATCAAGTCTCTTGTAATCATTTCTGCATCAGTTTTCACGCCAACTGTATCCCCTTACAATCTATAAACTGTTATCTTTCAATACATCAACTTTTTTTTTGATGTAAACTGATCAGGATAAGGACTATGAGCTATAATTTAACCTTTGGAAAATTCAGCTAGGTTGATGAAATTATAGCAGGTAGAATCTGGCCTCATATTTTCAGCATTTTTTAAGTCCCCAGGTACAATCCTTTGGCAATTTTCCACTATCTTGTTTCATTCACTTGGCGTATAGGGAAATAAAAAGCTCATCTGACTGATAGGATGGTTGTTACCCAGGGTTTTATTCTGATTCCCATAGCTTAGATTTTAAATATTTTTGATAGGATTCCCACAGGGCTGTTAAAGGTGCTAATCAATACTGGCAGCAATTCAGACCTCAGTGGACTCACTACATTTATCCTATCATCCCATTAAATTTTAATCAAGCTTTGATGGCTTTGGTAAACAAACTTTTCTCAACAGCTGGGTATAGATGCAATATCTGAGTAGCTGCTCTTGCATTTATGCAGCCTTTAAAAAATGCCCTGAAAAAATGATTTTTATTCAGCTACAGTTTGCTTTTGAGACCCTTATGTAAGTGAAATATTCTCCTCATGTTACAGACCTCTCAAGAGCACAAACATATAATGGGCTGCTGAAGAGGTTCAGTTACTCTAGGGAAGGAAGTCGAATATCCAGAGTTTCTCTCATTGCATTTTGCCCTGCAGTTTTCAGCTCCAGTGCCCAGTTTAGTGCTTTTCAACAAGCCTGTGGAACTTCTCTTCTTCAGAAGGTTTTTTCCATTTCACTACCCAGTAATATTTTGGAGGTGTGGCCACTGGATTTTTCTGTATTTTTTCTGGAGTTCCATCTATTCCAAAATCCACTTCCTTATGTGTCAAATTAGTCAGAACACTTTTAGGCCTTTATCCTCTGTGCAGGATTTGCTAAGGTCTAAATATTTTACAACAGATTATTTAGATCTCATTTTAGATGGAGGACAGCACTGAAAATAGCATGTCTCTAACTTAGACCATATTCACCACTGACTTCCTACTGGTCACTGGGTGAAAGATGCAGTTCTTGTTATGCATTTATTGTTACAGTTTTACTGTGCAAAGTAAATGGTAGGACTTTGTCAACATAAATCTTCCAAAATTCAAGTTGCAGCTTGGTATTTCTTGGAAGTGTAACTCATGCTTCAAACTATCGTGTGTGTCAGACTAAAGTTTATATTTTTGGTACTAAAGGAGGTCAGCTGCTAATTTCTTCTTTATTCAACTGTTGACAGAGATCCATGCAGACTTAATTATTATTAATAGATTCCATTAATTCAATTCAATATAATTACTTCAGTTCATTTAAAATGCTAATGAGTGATCCTACACAGAGTGCAGAACAGCCCTACCCCACCCCATACTCCTTTCCATCCCAATTCCATTCCTTCCACACAGGATGTAGCCAATACAGCAGAAATTTCATGAAGACCATATTTGTCACAAGGATCTCATGTGAGAGAGTTTTAAAGCTTTACTGAAGCCAAAGTTTATGAGATCAGCTGTTTCTCCCACAGACACAAAGCCTGAGCCCTGCTACAAAAGGAAACCAGATCTGTTTGACAGAATCAGCTCTTGACAAATCCATGTTGGCTCACACTTATCTTGCTGTTATCTTTGAGATGTTTGGACTTTGTTTGATAATTTGTTCCAGAAATCTTGCAGCAGTTGACATTAAGCTGACTGGCCTGTAATTTCTTGGCTTCTTTTTTCCTCTCTTCTAAAAGACATTCAAAACCATCTCATTTAAAAGACACTGGCTCTGTTCTGATCTTCTGATTTCTCATTCTTGACAAATTCACACAGAGCACAGTGAGACAGTCCACATTACCTTTCAAATTCCTTTTCCCTTTAAATATAAGACCATTTTGTAAAAAAATTCTTGTTGCTCGGTACTAAGAATATCTATGGTATTTAATGTCTCAGTAAGAATATCTACACACTAAAAATGCCCAGCATTTCTAAATGAGCTTCTCACAGCAGCATCAGAAATGGTGTTTTATACATCATTTAGGAGGGTAAAACATTGCTTGAGAACTAATGCTGGCTCTGTAGCATCAGTGACAGCTTCTCAGAGCAATCCTGGATCACTTAAATACATGCTGCTTACAATTTCATTGTTAAGGGAATGCATTCTTTCAAATTCATTTTCTAATTGCTCAATCTGAATTCACTTTAAAAAAAAAAAAAAAAAAAAAAAAGTATCAGTTTCCAGTGAAGATTTTTTTCTTTTACAGACTGATTTTTGAAAGCAAAATGCCATCTTTATCCTGCCAGGAGAGGAATGTGCCTCCAATAAATTCAAGTGCACATGAATGCTGTGTGGGAAAGCAAAAGAAGGAGTATTAGTTATGAGCTCCAATGGTGTTGCTACTCTGAATGCAGATAAATAATAACAGGAACCATTTAACTTAGGAAAGGCCATCTGGCTTTTTTCCCCACAGCTTACTCTGTCTGGTGAGGCCATGTTAGATGGATATACAACACACACTTTACAACACTGTTTTGTAGAATTTACTGCAAGTGTTCCTTTTTGTCTTCTCTCCCTTTCCTCTCAAACTTGCTAAATGTGTCTGCCACAGCATCTAAACTGTAGCTGAGAAAAGGGTGAGTGTGATGGCAAAGCTGTTCTGAGAATTCTTCGTAACGATTACTGCAAGAAAGAGCAATATATCACAATATTTTCTCCATCTAGTAACACTTATCTTAGCCTCTGCTAGGCCAGCCTCGAGGGATTAAAACTTGAAGCTGAATTCCAGGGTTTCATTTGCTGTACAGTCTGCTGCAGTTGGTGCTCTAAGGCAATTAAGCATATTTCTTATAGACTCTTCGAAAGGAAAAAAAATATGTGTGCAGCATTTTCACCTACTATGCTTGCCTGTATATAAATCTAACTTTTTTCCAACAAGTATTACAATTTTCTGAAGTGAATAGAAATATATCAGCACCAGCTTTTCAGTAGGAAGAGGAGAATTACAGTGGCAAATAGTAACAATGAAGAAAGCAAGGTGGTGCTGTGATTACCCCATGTAAATACATCCCTTCCTTCTACAGCTCTGAGATTCACAAAACTGGGGAAGACTGGAGCATCTTCCAAACTTAAATATCACTGAGCATTCAGCACACTTGGACACTGAGAAGGAAAAAAGGTCTGCAGCTACAGAAAAGTACTGAAAGAAATTCAGTATTCTGGTGATATTCTTTGGTTCATTTTATGTGATTCTGTGGAGCCAACCACAAAGCTCCTCCAAAAGGCAGCTTCCAGACATGCTCCTTTTCTGTGTTTAAATCCATGCCCACACTGCCTGATGCATCAGGAGGTGAGCACAGATCCCAGCCAGCACAGAGCTCTCCAGGAATCACCCTGCTGCTCCCCATGTGATGCTAAATCCAATTATTTTGGCCAAGGATGACCCCTTAAAATGGAGCTGTGAAAACAAAATGGAGCAGATGAGATTTAATCTCAATAGCCCCATGAATTTGTGAGGCACAGGCTTAGAGAGTGTGCTGAGTGGGGGAAGGTGTGTCAGGGTGAAAAAACCAGCCTTGGGGAAAGGACTTTTGTAGGAATTATTGCAATCATCTCATAGGCTTGGGTCCAACAGCCATCTCCAACCCACAGCAGGGCAGGCTGCCAATTGGGTTTTCAGCTTTATTTCTCTAGTTTGTGGTTGTTATGCATCTCTCCTGGTTGTCTTTCTTGTGGTCTGTTCTGCAGTCTGTATCCACAAGCCCAAACAAACACTTCTGACTGCAACTACCCTGCCTGATCACTGACATCTTTCTATCAATAGAGAGCTGCCCTTCCAACCCTTCTTGCCTTTATTTTTTGCCCCATATGCCTGCAGAATAAGTGATTGCTGAGATCTCCATGACACTGGCAGGTGACTGAAACATAATGTGTGCCATCCAAAGTCTGGTAACAGGAAATTTTACCTGAGTCTCCTCAATTCCCAAGGGTTACCTACTTTCTTTCCAAGCACAGATTTCCTCTGTCTAGAAGCTGTTGTTGTAATGCTGAAAGATGCTTCTAGCCCCTGAGGAAATACTTAGCTGGAAACCCACATCCTTTTTCAGAGAAATCTCTCCAAGTGCTACCAGAAATTAAGCCACATGAACCTCATTTCTGGTCAGACAACTAATGGCAAATTTCAGGTATACTTTTGAGGGATGATTAACCTACATATCTCAATTTTATATGATAAAAAACTCTCAAACAACACTACAAAAACTAAGTTACATCTTTTGTAAATGAGTTTTATATAATTGCAAAAATAATGCAGTATTTCTGAGGAAATTTCAGTGTCAAGTGTATCCAGCAATTTAGGATGTCTGATGATGCACAATCACTGAAATTAATTACCATCATCTTACAAAATTGGTTCTAATTAGCTGATGCCTTCCCACTAGAATATCTCTGAAGCAGCTTCATATTGCAAATCCATGCCAATATTTTTTTACCCAAAAGCTCAAAGTTAGCAGCCAGCAAACAGGATACTTTGTGGGGTGGGGAAGACATAATTCAGCTGAGCTTGCTGTTAAATCCATAAAATAAATAGCAGAAAGTGGACACTGCTATCTGTAAAGCAAGGAATTAAAGTATTTAGATTTTAGGGGTGAGAGATTAAAGGGTGGGGGGAGGCTTCTGATTCGTGGCACAACCTGGAGTGGCATGAAAGCAAATATCTCACCATGGCTCTGAGGAGGGTGATGGCAAATGGAATTCTTCCTCTGGAACACCCTCCCATGGTTCACCACAGAATCTCACCTGGAATTTGTAAGACTGACCCATTTTTGCAGGCTTTGGGAGAAAGACAGATGGAGGGATGTGCTGGGGAATTTTTGCCAGTTGTGGTATGTGGGGAAATATTTCTTATGGTAAGAAATGGACTTTTTTTCCCCTCTGTGTAAAAACACTTTGCACTAGAACAATTGATTCCTTTAAATAATAAGAAAGACAGACTATGTGATAAGCTCTTCCAAATCCCACAACATTTGTTATAGTCACTGAATGCTTTTCATTAGGATTGCTAAAGATAAAGCCTCTCTGCTTCTTTGTATCTTCACAAAAGCTTTTAAACATGTGGACTTATATCTGCAGGAAACAACTATTATTAATGAAGCAGCTGGATTTCTTTTTAAATATATTACTTTGCAGCCATTTGCTCTGCTAATTATAAACAGAAATGCTGACATATGTCTACAGTGCTTTGGGATGTTGAATATTATCTGAAATACATTTAAAAAGCATTTTAGAAGAATAACCCATATCTGAAGTGTGAATTGAAGCTGTAAAATAATATACATGAAAAACAGCTGCAGAAAGTATTAGCTCACATTTCCCCCCAGCAGTTCTCCTTCCAAATATATCCAATGCAATGTGAGAAGCATTGCTCCACAGTAACATCATAATTCTGCTGATGCCACTTTCTATTAAAGTATCCTAATAAGTAGTAACTGTTCTGATAAATGAATGCATGTGAAATAAACCTGGAATATAGATATCACACCAAAGCAGTTCAGAGAAAGGTAATGCTCTTGCATGAATTATTTCAGGACTTGGTTCTATTCTCTTCTATGAAATTCTTCACACACACAGAACAATGTTTCAGGCACAGATAAATCTTCCTGGGGCATTGCTGGAAAATTACAGAGCAGGGAAGCTGCAGGTACTCGAATCAGGGGCAGTTCCTGTGCTGCAGATGGATAGAGAGATGGGCCAGAAAGGAAAGAGAGTAATTTTTAAAAACTACCCACTGTCCAAGATATGGATGATATCAAATCTCATTTTGAGAAATCAGCAAATTCTCACAGGAAACTGCTGGTGTGTTTCTGACAACACAACAGATACCTGTCATGTGTCTTGACAATGGAAAACAAAAAATTGTTTGGGAGAGTCAGTGAGGAGGACAGCAAAGAAATGTTGGAGAATTACTAAGGAATAACCAAAACCAAAAGGCAAAGAGAATCAGTGTCTAGAGGTGTCTGTGACAATGGCTCTGCTCTTCTCTCAGGGCTGTATCCCTTGCTCCAAATGCTCTTCTCTTGTGGCTTCCCCTCTTCCCTACAAGCACTGCCTGCATGCCTTTCTCCCCTCCCATGTAAATCTTTCTGAAGTGTTGGCTGCTTTTCCCTCCTGCTTATTCACTTTTTTTTTTTTTTTTTTTTTTTTTTCTCTAACCAGTTCCTTCTTCCTGCTACTAAAAAAGGGCCTTCAATCCTCATCACCAAGATTTTCACACCAGTGTTTCCACAGCTCCCTGTTGAACATCTCTCCTTTGGGATACCCTTTCAAACAAGTTCCCAAACCCACAGGCCCCTGACTTCCCACAAGCCCAGATTTCCCATTCTGCAGGATGGAAATGGCAAGGCACAGGGCTACTGAGGGCTGGAGTTTACTTCTTAAGACAAATCTGCAATACTTGAGATTAAAATTATTCACAAGAGGTCTTAGGTCAGTGGGTCTCTGGAGCATTTCCAGGGGTTCTGTTTAAAAAGGGACTATTAAGTCTAGCTCACAGAGATAAGTATAGATAAGTATAGCTCACAGAGGGGTGTCATCCTTTCCTTTTACATTTCCTAAAATAATTAAATACAATTCTGCCAGCACATTACTGACATTTTCTGTAGCCCTTCTTTAATGTTTACTAAGGACCTTTGGGGGTTAATTAATGCCAAGACATTTCACCCATGAACTGTTTTCTAATTCAATTTATAAAATGCAAGTAGCCATAAATATTATAAATCAATTACTGACTATATTCTATGCTTCAGCAACCAAAAAAATCATAACAGAGTATTTTTGAAGGTGATTGAGAAAAATGAACCACTTCCACAAGGCCAGGCATTTATGCTTCAATTTATCTTTTCTTTCACCAAAGCACAATTTGAAATACATTTTGCTAAATACAGGAACTACTTTTGTAGAAAAAAAATCAATTATATTCTGAAGTTTAAATCTTCTTTTTTTTTCCAGCCACGCTCTAATGTATTACTGTACCTTAGAAACATACCCTGGGGAAAAGGCTTCTATTCTTCACTAAAAATCCATGAATAACATTATGTAGAAATTAATTTGTGATAAATGATTTAAAATCTTAACCTAGAATGGTTTCTGATTCAAATGTCATCAGAAAATGGCACCTCACCCGCAGGAAGGAGTCAAGGGATCCATTCTCCATGTATTCAACTACAATCATTACTGGTCTGCCTGCAAAACACCAAAGAGACACATTAGGATTATGGACAAATTATGGGGCTTTTACAATTTACAGTTAACCTTCAATCTAAAAAAGTGGATGATCCACTTCTGTGGTTGCTCCAGCATGCTGACCCAGAGTTTTGGGTTCCTGGTGATGCCCATTCACAGAGCTTAGTCTGATCTTTCTGTAGTTCCTATCAATATTCCCTCATTTCCTCTAATAAAATTTGTGATTATTTCTGTATTGACTCCCATGTTCACATCTTCAATGAATAAAACACTTTATAGTGTTGTCACAACAGTACAATGATTTTGTGTGTGAAAATTCCCAGATGCCTGGATAGACTTTTTGGATAGCCCTTGGAAGTGTGAAGAATAACCATAATTCTTTTTAACTTAATGTTTAGTCTCAGCTGCTGATGTGCATCTTCCACCAAATCAATTATATTCATCTACAGCCATTGATTATACCCTGGTTTTGCATTTTAAACTTAGAAGATACATCACTTTTAAGCTCCTAGAGGAAAGAGCATTTTAAAAATTCATGTTTCCCTTAGTTCAGTTTGCTAATGATGACTGGTTGTACAGTCCACTCTCTTTAGTTTCAAGCACATGAATGCCCCAAATTCCCTTACCTTTATCATTTCCTTACTGTCACAGGGCTGACACCTCCACATGAAAGGAAAATTCTATCATCTAGAGAAGTAAACAAACTGCAGCCTGATGCCAGAGAATCTTACACTGTGAAAAAACCCTCTCAAGCAAGTACTAATTCCTGAATTGATGCAGACAATAGCATTTTTCAATAAATAGGGGTGTAAAGCTGGCTTTCAGATGGCATATTTGGTCAGGTAGAAGTTACCCAGAAATTTCTCTTTCTGGGTAAAGCAACAACTAAAACACCTGTATGGAAAATTTGCATTTGAAAGGAAGGACAAATGGAGCTTTGAAACAGCACCCCTGGTTTCCTGTGGGTAATCATTTGGCACTCTACACTTTCCAGAAGCTGTAATGTTCTCTGGAGGTTCACAGGCTCTCATTGCAGCTTTTATGCTCATTAGAGTCACATCCTTCAACACAAGTTATTTTCATACTTGCAAAACAGAGCTATTAATTCTTCTACATTCTCTCACAAAATATTCCTCCCTCCAAAAAAACCCTACTGTACTTCCTTTTGCTCCCTGTGTTCCTAAAAAGTAACTATGAAACATATTTATATGCATTAATCTGTGGATTTAAAGAAGAGATTTTGGTATTTATTTCCACTGGACAATGAGGTTTGAAACTACTCAACTTGAATGACTTGAAATGACATGCCTTAACACAAAAACAGCTCTTCCAAGTGACAGCACAGGAATGACACTAAACACACACAAAAAACCCAAAAAAAAACCCCAGCATTTTCCTTCTAACAGGTTGCTGTACATCAGAAAATCAGCATATCATCAATAAATTTACTTAGGCTGATAGCTTCCCACTGACACAGCCTGTATCACCTGCCATGCTACCTAAATTTCAAATGAAATTGAGGTGAGATTGTGTCAAGACACCATGAAAACAAACCTGGCTCCATCACTTGATTATCTCAAGCAAAAATCTTTAATCTGGACACAAACCCAAATTCTCAATAATCTAGTCTTTAGTATGACAGCACTTGATAGAAGCCACCTGATTTTGGCTTCAAGTTCACTGTATCCCTACAGCTATTTATGCATTCCAAGACAGACTGTGAAAGTGACATTTTTAGTCAGCACATTATTTGTCTTTGGAGCACCTGTGGATTAAAAATGTCTCAGCTGTTTTTAGGGTGGCTTGAAGACACTCTAAAAAACTTGGTACACAGTGGAATCCAGAACTTTTATCATCAAAGTGGCAAGGCTGGCTCTATGGCCAGCATGTCATCCTTTATAGAGTTGTGCAATTTGAGTCCAGAAAAACTTCTATGTGCTGGACCCCTGTACAAACACAAAATACTGCTTTAGTTTTAAAGAGGGCTACAAAACAGACTTTAAAAATACTGGGAGATTTCTAAACTAATGTGGTGTTTGCATCTAAATAATTTTTTTTAAAAAAGCCTATTACTTAGATTATGAAAATTCATGTTGTTCTCATGGTACTAAGAATTCTTCAGCCTCAAAACAAGAGCAGGAATGAATAGATGGGAGCTGGGCAGAGAAGCCTCTGAGACAGAGAAGCAAGCTTTGATTATTTTATCAAGGGGTAGGCTAATGCAATGCTGGAAGGCATGGAATTCCTTTCCCAGGATTGCTTACAGCACAAAAGATGGAGAATGAGCAGGTGTAGGGACAGAGAGCAGGGACACAGATGGCAGTGAAGGCACTCCTGGAGTGACAATGACCTCCACAAATGGCTGCACCTCCTGGCACAGGACCACACCCAATTTTCAGTCCAAATAATTGCCCAAAATTGTGGAAGTGTTTCCACATGGATCCAGGAACAGGTATAAGAGAAGAACAGGTATCTGAGGAACTGAGCTCATTTTACAGTCAAGAGCCACACAAGAGAAGGAGTGGAGAAAGGACACTGGAAAAGGGGTCAGCAGAGGAACCAAGGAGCTAAAAACTGCAGGTGTTGCTGGAGGAGAGCACACAGCTTCTTGTTTGAATTGGAGAGGATGAAATAAAAATGTTTGAAGATGGATTTGATGATCAATTCAGTCAAACAAATCAGACTTGCAGCAGTTTTAGATGCTTAGCACTGCTGGAGTGAGGAGTACTGTGGGAAACAGACTTTATAAAGCAGAGGAATTATAGAGTCCTGAAGCAATAGGTTTGAACCCTAAATACAGATTTTACACACTACATGTATCACATTTATAATTTGCAGCACATTATATAACAGATGTATTATTTTATTACACAGTCACAATAACAACATGAAATAATAACTGTATTTATACATGACACACACACACTGATACCACCCCCACATCCTCTGTTCTCAATTTTTTTGTGAAAGAATAAATATTCCCACCCAGACACCTGTGGGATATTGTCTAAAGCAGTTTTCCCTCCTTGCACATGGAGTAACTGTGGCTCTGGGAGATTTCAGAGAATTCCATTCCAGAGTTCAGCATCTCAGAAAGCCACACTGAACACACAAGAGCAGTACTGGGGCTTGGCATGATGCAGGAAAACCCAATTTATCACAACTAAGATGAATCTATAGAAGGTGCAGGGGCTGTTTACCTTTTGAGGCAACTCCCACCCTGTGACAAGAGGCTGACTGGTTGTCATGTTTTGACAACTTTCCCTAAGAAAGTTCTTCACTGGAGTTCTCCCACTCAGCTGTGCTGCAGTGCCACTCAAACAAAACCAGTGAAAATGACAAACAACCTGTATTGATGTCATGCCACCTCAGAATATGCTGCAATTTTGTATTTTCCATTGATCAATCTGCTTGACATATTTTTAATAAGCAGGAATGCAAAAAAAAAAAAAAAAAAAAAAGAAAAAAAAAGAAAAAGCCTGCCATACATTACCAAATAATGTAAAATACCGATTAAATGTAAAATTCACACTGTATATATTTTAGTTCTCTATTTTTTTTCCACAACACAAGATTTTGATAGCATACAATTTAATTGAGTGCCAGAGTGATGAATAAGGAGGAGAATCTGAAGTGTCATATCAATGACAAAATATTCAGCTTGTTGTCTCCTGGTGTCATTTTAAATAATGCAGCAAAGCCTCATTTAATGAATGTTTTATGTAAGATTAATCCTCCAAAAAAGAATAGTTAGCACATGTTCTTTTTCTACAGACTTACAATGAAATCTCTAACACCAATTATGGGGATAGATTTGTTAATATAAACACATGATACTCATTCTTTCACTTAAAACAGCACAGGCTGGCACCTGTTCCCTGCCTCATATTAGAAAATATTGCTCCACCTCTTCTGCAGATCAGAATCCATGTGGCTCAGGAAATCACCTCCCTATCAGGCATCTTTTCATTTGTTCTGCTGTTGGTTGCCCAGGGATTTATCTCCTGCTAAAGCCAGAGAGATGAGACAGCCCCAAACACAGGGGCACACCCTCAAGTGAGGGCTGTGCCTTCCACAGCCTCAGAGCACTCCCAGGGAAACCCAGGGGGATGCCCAGAGCTTGGGAGGCACCCCTGGAGCTCACACTGCTCCACTCACTACACATTCCTTCAAATCAGAGAGCTACTGGCCACAGCACTGCAGCTGCTTCTCTCCTGGCATGACTGAAATTGCATTTGTATGCACCAGAAAGGAATTAATTTCAGTGAATAAAAAGTATTTTTCCATAATAAAAACAGGTAGAGGGGAAAAAAAAAAGTATAAGAAAACTAAAGATCATGAAAAAAAAGCAATCAAAATAATTCTGCCACTTTGCATTTTTGGTTTTTCATTGTTAGCCCACATCAATTCACATGAAGCCAGTGTGAATTTTACTGCAAGCCACCACACTTGAATTATTGACTCACATGAAGGTCCCTGACAGACCTGTGTCCAAGCAGCCTCAGAAAATAGAAGTTGCAGTTCCAAACTCCTTTTTGAGAGCTCAGAAGCCAGAGTTTGCAAACAGGATGGGATAACATATTTACATCCTGCTGCCACAGGAAATCACATAGATACAACCTATTTATCTTGTTGCTAGAGCACTTTAGGTTTTCTCATGTCTTTATACCAAATATCATTAGTTAAGTTAGTTTAGTCAGGGGAAGATACTTCTGCAAAATCAATTAGGAACAATTCAAACCACATGAATGACCATAAGATACTGTTTGAATAAGGTATGGCCACACAGCTATCACTGCTCCTGAAGATTTATTGTATCCCCACAATCTGAAAATATTTCATAACATAAACCTGTTCTCTGAGCTGTTTTTCTGCAATTATACATTAAATGCTTTTCCACTTGCTACCCTGTGACCCTCTAGAAGAATTTATGCCTGTGGGTGTGTTTTGGAAGCCAGGGAAAGTCTGTATGCATTTTTATAAAATACCTTCTCAAACCTTCTGGCCCCCACCTCGTGTTGCAGGCAGCACTGCAAGTGGTTCTTCTGGTTCCTCACATGACAAAGGGAGAATGTGCTTTGGTCAACAGAGATTTGAGCAGTCCTGCTGCTCCTGCAAACCCAAATCCACATCAATCCTCCCTTGTGCCTACAGAAGATATTCTGGAAGATTTTGAGGAAAGGAAAGTGGAACTGTAAAGAGAAAGCAGCTATGTTGTTTCCATTATTTATTTTCTGATCCTTATCTTTCCATGAGAGAAGCAAATGGAATGCAGGATAGAGTAAAACCAGAAGAAATAGGTTTTTTGTCACTACTTG
Organism: Muscicapa striata striata; assembly: GCA_030060385.1. NCBI lineage: Eukaryota > Metazoa > Chordata > Aves > Passeriformes > Muscicapidae > Muscicapa > Muscicapa striata. The sequence goes on along the minus strand of JAREIS010000058.1, from coordinate 1,471,592 downwards.
GGGGTTGGGTAGGTGAGAGAGAAATAATGGCTAAAATTATATTATAGAAATACAAAAACTGGGACATTTGCTTTAGCACTGAAGCAAAGAATAAGAGAAAAAAAAAATCATAATGCATTCTGTTCAGATTCAGTTTAAGAGAGATTTTTTCCCAGTTGGATTAACCAAAACAATTCACTATAGTTATTTTATAACTGAAATTCAGCATATTTCACTTAATCTAATGACACCTCAGCCTGAAACTCCTCAGAGCTCATATCAATCCACATCCTCCTGTGGAAAGAGCAAGGGATGTTCTTTGGTTCAGAATTAGAGCACAGAGTAAAGGAATTTAAACAATGTGAAATCTGTGCACTGGGGGCTTCTGCACTTCATATTCAGCCTGCCATGATTCATAAGAAGTTCTTGGGGAACACAAGAAGCAAATGCTACTTAATCTCTGATGTGAATTTACCTATTATCATAGGGTATTATATTTAGAAGCTGTAAGCTACAATGTAAATTTTAAAAGGGCAAAATTAAAAAAAAAAAAAAAAGCATATGTAAGCACACAAACTAACAATGAAACAGGTTTTTGTGCTTTCATAAGCATAATAATGTGGTTAAGGTATTTCAATCCTATTCTAAAATGTCATTTATTGTTCCTTAGATATTATGTCTGAGAAGTTTATAAGATTCTGATAGGACTTTAGGATATCCTTTGTGTAATTTTCCATTTACTATTTGAGCCATTTTCTTTGCCCCATTTCCCTTTAGTCTACATAAAAATTAAACATTTGAGGTACCACTGAGCTATAAAAACTCATGATCCACCACTCATCCTTTATGAGCAAGGCATCTTTTCTCATGTACAGAAGTGGTGGAGGTCACATCAACACTCCTGAAAGTTCTGAAACCAACAAAGGAACCTTTGGCTGTAATTTGTGGGCTGCTAAATCCTAAATTAAGAAAACAAAATGTCACGAGTCAGGGCTCCAACAAATGCCTGATGCCCTGGACCTAACATTGTGATTTTTGTGATCTCCTGGGGTTTTTCATCATTTTTCTTTGAGGGTTTTTATCTTCAGAAGATGAAGACACACACTGTCAAGATTATTTTCCATACCCAGTGTTTGAGCCTGGGAATGCTACTTCAGCAAGTTGAATTTGGTAAAGGCACACTTGAATTTGGTAAAGGCTTCCTACCTAAACCAGACCAAACCTATTTAAACATTATTCAAATTAGCTGTTCCTCCTGCCTCCCATCTCACAAAAATGAACCAGTTCTGATTATGCTTTATGTTTTACCACTGGCAAAAAAGAGAGTTCAGATTTCCCTCAATCTTGAAACAAAGAAAATCTGTGTGCATCTCATTTACAAATATACTTCTGTGTATATCTGTCAGGTTCCTCCTGCTCTCCTCTTTGTACCTTTCTGCTGCTGTTAGTAAGGAACAGCAACTTGCTTCAGCAAACATGCTTGTAACAATAAATTTCCACATTTTCTGTAGTCAGACTTGAAAAATATGCAATAGTAGTGTATATTATGTAAAAATGAACACAAATGCAAATATTTTTCTCTGAACTTCTAGGATTTAAATGTTTGGAATTGTTTACCATGACCACCTGAGCATAAAATGAGAGATTTAGCAAGGGCAAAGAATGAAAATCTCATTTTATCATGTCCTACACTTAGAGCTTAATCCCAGTTTTACAGTTCAATCTTAACCCTAAATGATCAGCACAAAATATTTTTCTTTCAGTGTTAATGCTACTTGTTGCTCATCCTTATTCTGGTTCTGAAGTACTCCCTGCCTGCCTAATGGGAAAGTCCATCTACATGTGAAATTCTATTCTCAGAAAATACATCCCATTATGTATTAGTTATAGGGTTTATAAGCTGAACATTGCAGTGAAACAGCACTGAGGCTGGAAGGAATAAACTGGAAGAGCCATTTGGCTCAGGTATCCCAGGAAATGCACATGCAATAGAAGAATCAATTTGTTAGTCACTGGGAAAGCATTAACAATTTTCATTTAACAACAGATATAGAAATGTAGGTGCTGGAATTCAGAGTAAAGAAAAATGCATTGTGGGGGAAAAAAGAGTTACTTTTCTCATTATTGCAGTACTATAATCATAGTTGAATTCACTATGTGCTATTGCTCCTTGATGGTTCTTGTTGAGTAATTTTGTTCAATAAGGGTCTGTCAATACAATTTGCTTTCAAATGTCAGTTTATACAATATCAAGAATAATGGGCTCACTCAGGTGCACTTGGAAATTGTAATAAAATATTAATTTTGGGCAAAAGAAAACTGATAATCATCTAGTTTAGTACTCTACAATTATGCCTGAGTTTTTTCAGGAGCTCTGTGGAATAAATGTGAACATTGTAATGTGTGTTAGACAAAGAGCCATAAGACTGAAGAGGGGATATCCTCTGTAGAATGTGCTTTTTGTAGAAGAGGAGTCCAGGACAGCAGTGAGCAAACCATCCTGTATCACTTCCAATTTCTGGAAAGTAAATGCATGCTCAATTTCTTGCTTGCAATATATTTTTTGAGGTTTACAAAGGTGAGTTGTTTCATCAAGCCAAATTGTTTCTGTTTTTTCTACAATGTCAAGGAGCTGCATAGTTAGCCCTTGCAAATTAGAGTGGCAGGAAATAACTGATGGTCACACTTCATTAAAAAAAGTCACATCAGGATACTGAGAGTTTCCCCAAAGTGGTGCAAAGAACAGGAGGGTGTTGAGTTTGGAAGAGCTGGAATGGGAAGAGAGAGATGCAGCTCTGGCAATTTATAATTTGGGTTTTCACAATGTGTGTGTGTGTCATGAAGGAAGTTTCCATAGCTTGTGCCAGTGTCAGTATGATGAGGAGTGTAAATGCTAAGTGGTTTAAGAATTCTATTTAATATATGCAAGGCTATCACTTCAGAAAAAGTACTTACTGCTCATGTGAATCCATCTGTCACTGCAGACCTACATCAGCTAAGTCATGTCAATTTGTACTGCTAACAGGTGGAATAACAAGGAATGAAGCAATTTGTGACATAAATGATAGCTAAATAAAAAGGAAGATATTGTCTGCAAATGGGCTTGTTTTGCAAGAATCCAGGATAAATTCTGCAGGTCTGCTTACAGTTTTGCTTCTGGTGAAACTGCTGTACAGCAGTGACAGACTTTTGATGTAACTATCAAATATAAGCACTATTGCATTAGAAGCTATGTCTAGGCTTAAAAAACACCTACATTTGAGACAATGTATTTATGCAGAAAGATGTAATGCCTCATCCCAGCAGCATAAATTAATCTTTAAGTTGGCTAAATGAGGATACCTTTTGCATAAGAGAATTTCTGCACAGTGTAAAAGCTGAATTACACAAAACTGAACCTCAGTTGTTAATGCAATGATAAAAGAAACACACTCCTCTCAACCACTGAGATTAAAGTAGAAAGGGAAAAAAGGAAACCAACAGCTGCATGGCCTTGCCAAGCTGCTTTCCAGACACTTATTTATAGCAGGCTTTCTAGTTATTTCTGTGTTTCATTAAAACATCTGTGGCAAATTTTGTAGAAAAAATATCTAAAAGCATTTTGTCTTTGGTAAGTACATTTTCTGAGTATTTGGAAGGGAATCTGCCACTTAGCTTGAGTTAAAGGTTTTGGTAAATAAAAAGCATCTCATTATCTTTGTTCCCACTGACCCTAATAGCAAAATAATGCTGGCATTTTACATCTCCCATGTAGTTAAATTACCTGAAATCTTACCCATAACCAATCTGTGAAACAATTAGGTTATAATTCTGCAGTTATTAAATGTTAAGTAGCTCTGTTAGGTTTATGAGAGTTACTGTCCAAACCAAGCCCAAACATCTTCACTGAATCAGCAAGAGAATCAGTTCTGTATCTCTTACATCCCAGAGCAGCACTACCTTGTCAGGATTTGTTTTTGTGGCTTTTTTTGTTTGTTTGTTTGTTTGTTTGTTTTAAATTTTTTGCTCACATGTAAAGCAAAGCTCCTTTGAGCAGTTTATGAATGGAAAGGGCATCCCCTGCTCATCTCTGATACAAGAAGAGGCGATTCAGAATTTGTAGTGTGTTTAATATAAATGCAAATATGATGAAGTAAAAAAGGAAGAGTTAAATAGCAGCACTACAGGTAAGATTGTTGAGCTACAACTGTTAGCAGCAATTTCTGACCTGCACTTCAGAGTTTCATGCCACCTGACTCCCCACATGCATTCTTTCTCAAAAGAGCACCTCTCATCCATTGATTTATCACAGTTCTTCATTGCCTTTTAACTATCTGAAAACCTTCCCTTTCTCTGGGGCTGCTGCTTTGCTCACTTTTTTTTTTAATTGGTTTAACCTGATCAAACAGCATTTATCTCCATTAACTTGTGAGGATATCTGTTACACATCATGATGTTGCATTTCCATTTTTTTCCCATTTTCAATGTCTCATCAGATTGATTTAGAACTATTAGTAAAAAACTTCTAATAGCAAGGAATTATGAATGAGTTTTATTTTAAAAACTGTGTTTAAGAGTTTAAAGTCCATAAGATCAAAAACTTTATAAGCACTCAGAAAACAACAGTCCTGAGGATCTTGCAAAATTAACTTGTAGGTAGGGAGGTAGCTGAGAAGTCTGTTCATGAATTTGAGGCCATTTGTAATTTATTAAAATCAGTGGGATGCTCTACATAACACTGGGTTCAAAACATAGAATTTTATGGGGCCTGCAGTATTTCCTCTTCAATAGTTTAGTTACAGGTCCCACTCATTGTGATGCTGACTGCCACAATACCTAAGGGCTATTAAACACTCTGAGATATCCCATGGAGAAAAAAATACAGAAAGTATTTCACAAACTGTCGACAAAAGAAACCCAAACAGTCATAAGAAAAGAGATCAAAGCTGCTGAGATGCTTCTATTCAAAGAAAGCAAATTAAGAAATAATAGCACTTGAAATAAAATGAGAAGTAAGAATCATCTGGAAATTAGAATTACTGCAGTAGATAAAATGGGGCACAGAGAAGTAGAGTAGTTTCTTTTGTATAGCAAGTCAATAACATTATGTAATTTTCCAGTTTTCTCCCCCTTTTTACCAGAAGAGATTTTTTTTTTTTATTCCAAGAAAAACTTTTAAGTAACACTACAGATAACACAGGATGTCTAGAAAAGATACTAGCCTGACATTAGCCCATGCACAGATCCATTTTTACACAGAAATATGTAGTTTGGAAAGGAACTTTGATTCAGTTTTAACTATAGCTATATTTATTTATTACTTTTGATGGGACATGGTGTTTAATGGCTCCAGGAGAGAATGGATAACAGAAGCAGCCTGTCTTGGAAAGAATGCCTCTAACCTGACCTCATTCATTTAAAGAGAATTACAAGAGTTCAAATAATGGTAAAAGTTATTAAAAAAAAAAAAAAAAGCTGTTTTCATGAGCTACAACTTGCATCTACCAAAGCACACAAAGGTTTCAAACACCAAATTAATACATAATTAAGTTCTTCCTTTCCAAATTTGTTTTGCTTCCCTGTTTTAGCAAGGGAATATAAACTTGAGTCCCACAAATTCCGAGATTTTACAGCAGCATGTTTAAAGTTCTCCTTCTTTGGTGCACATGGACATGTTTCATGAAATGGATGATTAGAGGATACCAGGCCTTCTCTTCCAATATTGAGGCTGGCCACTTAACTGCAGACCAATTTCTCAGGAATTCTCCATCACACTACCTCAGGAAAATGGCTCATTCCCAAGAAGTTACTGTCTTTTCCATTTCCTTTTGGTTTGGCTTTTTATTGGAAAGGACATCTGATCTCCCTGTTAGACCAACGCCAAATTCTATTTCCCTGAGATGAGTGGAGAGATGGGGCAGAGAGTGAAGAAAAAAAAACAAAAAAAACAACTGATGTGTGGGAACAGGCTGGAATACCTACCAGAGGAAATGCTGGGGGGTAAAGATCCACCCCCTGCCACTGGATGTGAGGCCAGGATGCTATTTAAAAATCCCGCCCTCAGGAATCTCGAAAGAGACTTCACCCCAATGGTCGGAAAGGATCCTTTCAAAGAAATAAAAATGATCATTAATCAAATGACTTGTTCACTGGCTGGCAAAAGAAGTTGACTGTTTAAAGAAAGAACAACCAAATCTCTGCAGAGTTAACAGTGGTTTCATGGGAACAGATCTCAGCTAAAAGCCTTTGTTTGCTTTTTAACCAGGTCATACAATGCACAGCTTTCATCAGAAAAAGATTCTCTGCATAGTTTGCAAATGGAGAATTCCAGCTCTTCTAGGAGCAATAGAAAAATTTGGTTTTTCAACAGCAAACTGCACCTGTGGGATACTCATAATGCATTCCAAATGACTCCACCATAGAGGCATGTTACAATTTTACGTTGAATCAAAGACAGTCCAGTAGAGGTGAGGCTACACCAAAGCAAAGCTGGTTTACACCACTATTTTAAAGCCACCTGACAAAAGTCACATCAGGCAAGGGGCAAAGGGGAACCAGAATTTGCAGCTAAAATACTGAATTCTGTGTCAAGGCAGCTCCATCAGTCAGAGCTTCTGCCACACCTCCCAACACCTGTCAATATGTTGATACAGGCAAAAACCAGGAGTAAGGATGATGCCTAGAGATTTTTAGCTTTTTCATATGTTTTTCATATAATTGTAACCTTTTGATTTTAGGCAATGTGGGCCATTTCTGCTTTGCTCTCACCAGAAGCTCAACACATTTTATGCTTTCAATAAAATAAACTGTACATTTTTCTCATGGACTACATGTACAATTTTATTCCTGGAAACAATGATTATCTCATCCACCTCTTTTAAAACAAATATTTGCAACATATCTACTGCAGTGGTGACAAATGAAGATGCCTAAGCATTTGATTCTCTGTTTCAGCTGTCAGCATTTGAACAGAGATCTGCAGATATCACTTCAACTTCCTCATGTGAGTGCTCAGTGAGTGCCAGCATCAAAGGTGGATCTGAAATGACAGCTCTGAACATCTCACTTAAAAGCACAGGGTCAAGATTCCCCCTACCTGGCAATAAATCCAAACTGACAATCAGAATAATCTGGGTATTTTTTCAAGTGCATAAAGTAAACATCTATCCAAAAAGTTAGGCAATGGCAAGTTTTTTTCCCTCACCTTGCAGGTACTTCATATTTGTGCTTTTAAGAGATTTTATACACAATAAGAAAAATAAATGGCCTTCAACAGTTGGGATTTTTTTCCCCCACTAATAAAAATACAGTAAGGAAAATCTTCTCTCAAAACATATGTACCTGTTGAATTTAAAGTAGCCTAAGAGAGCTTTGAGCTTTTTACTTTTAATTTCAAGCAAGAATTCTAATGTTTCCCCTCAACCCATGCTACAGTCTGTGGAAAAATAATTAATTTAATTGGTGATCTAGATATAGTACTTCTATATCTGATGGCTAAAGGTAAGTTTTCCCTCTGGATACTCAAGAGAAGTCTTTGGCATTCCTATAAAAATGTTTCCAAATTCCATGGCTTTCACTTCAAAATATTTGAAGAAGTGATCCTGGAGATAGTACAGAATACAATACACAGAAATTCAATTTTAAAATGGAAATTGTTCCATTAACTCCAAGATGTTTGGTACTAAACAGCACCTTAAAACATAAAGGCTAAATAATGAACATATGAAGACTTCCCAAATAGAACATTGCTCCTCTGTTTCAAAATATGAATTATACCAACCATAAAGTACAGACACTGAGTCACACACCATATGTACAGACCTTCAGAAAAGCCAAACAGCTTCAGCTTCACAATTGACATTTTCCTCTATTCAAATGCTGTTAAATGGCAAATAACTTCAGTTTCCTAACAGACTTATAATAAGTTACTTCGTTATAGAAAGTAATGAAGACAACCCCAGAATTATTTCAGTTATTGTACATATTCAGCAATAGAAAAAAAACCAAGGAGCAATGAATTTTAGAGCAAGTAAATCTGTGACTACTAAGAACTAGAGGGCTAAAATAATAGAGGTTTTAAAAGCAGCAAATAACTAAAAGAATACATATAAGTAACACTTTTCTCTCACACTCAAAAGTGAGGGTTCAGTTCCTTAAGTGTAAATGGTTTGTGTCATTTGAGATGCTCAAAAATATCTGAGACATTCCCAGCTGAGTGGCAGACATGACACGATCAGCAGGAGATTTGCACTCTGGAAGTGGCAGCAAGAGGCAAAGCAGCAGTTGGATATTTAAGAATAGGCACTGAGTGTCATTTTAGCAACTGAATCCCATCCAGTCTCCTGTCACCTCAGAAATGTCTCTGACTAAGCAGAATGCAGAGTTACAGAAATAAGACCTCATTCAGTCTCTTCTGGAAGTCCACAAGCACCTTCTGAAAAGAACAAGGTTGGTAACATTCAGCCCTGACCAGTATCCATCAACAAAAAATGCTGACAAATGAGAGATTAAAAGTTCATCCATCTGAAAACATGCACGGCTCTAAATTGAAATACAGCCCAGGATAAACTTTTTTTCAGTCCCAGATGTGCTTTTTTCATCATGTGCACAATGTGAAAAGGGTTTGAGACTTGATTATGTGATTTTATATTGGGAAGGTGATAATCACTGCAAATAAAGCAAATTAATTCTTGTTAAGCCACATCAATCACCACCAGATGGACAGAGCTTTGATAAGAGCTTTGGGCATTTACAGTAGTTTAGAATTTACTCAAATGTTTACTTGTTTGCATAAACATTCATGAAATATTTGAATGAATTAGACAGAATCACAGAATGTGAAAGATTGGAAGGGACCCCTGGAGTCAGTTAACCAGATTTCTAAAGAAATTATGCCACTGTGTCAGTCCATATCATACATCATACTCATGCTTCTCTGTTGTTTTCTGCAAAAATTAACTCTCATTTTTTTGCCATGGGTGCACTCACACTAATGGGAAGATCTGTCAGTACAAGAGTCTTAACTGGGAAAAGGAGACAAGAATATTAGACCTAACATGCATGATTAAGCCATGCTATTGGTATTTAGCAGCTTACAGTCATGGAGTTTTTGAGGAGAAAAATTCCAACCTCTCCCTGCCCCACAGTTGCACCCTATGAACACTGTGTCACCTTAACATGGGAAACCACATTGGTTCCAGTGTTAGTTGGAAAAGTGTTTTGAAACTGTAGAAATACATGGCAGCACTCAGAATAGCTGACAGTCCATGAAGTATCCACCACTTTCTGAGCCCTGTGATGCCAGTTTATAACTCAGTGTAAATTCTTCTGTTTCACAATAATTACAGCTAAGTGCCTGAGCTCAGAGGCAGTGGGGGAGTGCTGAATCAATTAGCCTGCTTTCCACCTTCTGCTGCTGCTCCTGGGGGAATATCATCCCACAAATTGTGGAATTTGATAGGGAAGTCACTGGCATGGGTTTAGTGGGATATTATCCCACTGGGCAGAAGGGCAGGAGAAGGTGGCTGGGAAAAGGAAATCCATATGCTTAGCTCAGCTCCAGAGCAGAGACATTAACTCACACCCATTTATTGGCACTGCAGGGTCCCAGCATGGCCAGCCTGGAGGAACAGCCACTGCTCCCAGCCCACATCCCATGGCCTTGCACCAGCAACAAAACTGTGCCCTGTTCTTTGTCATTGCTGGCTTTCCTTATTTATTCCATGTTTTCTGCAGGTGGAACCGACCTCCTCATGTGCTGTGTACTTCTGAGCATCTAACAGCTACAAATTCAAAAGCAGCTCTTTGGCCACTTAATTTAACAAACTGGATTGAGAAGTTCTAGAGAGGTCACAGTTGCTTTCTTCTATTTGTTTTTACAAGTACCATCTCTTCATTGGCACCAGCTAAAGAAGACTTTAGTCTGTTGCTCTTTTCCCACAGAATTGGTTTGGAAAAAAAAAAAAAGGAAAAATGCATGGGTGGTGTATTTAATGTAAAAATCCCCATTGCTATTTGTTTCCATATAGTCAGATCTCTTGATGCTCTCCATGCAGGGATTGTCAAAGCCCAGCTAAGACAAAGCTCTCAGGAACTCTGCAGATGAAGGCTTTGGGGAAGGGAGGGCTGTAAGGAGCTTTTGCATTCAGTTGGGCAGGAGGCAACTGGCTGTTTTCACTCCAAACTGCATTTTCATGCAGGGTGGGCTGAACATTTAGTCACAAAATACTGGAGGACAGACTGCAGAAAGTTTTCCTGGGGAATTATCCAATTTTATCACTTAATGTCTGAGAGAAGGCTGATTTCTGTTATGAGCACTTCCCATTCTAAAATAAAACCTGGTTTTTATTGTTACTTATGTTTCCTTGGGAAAGTTAGAAGAAGAGTTGGAGCATTTTTTCCCAAAATTATTTGAAATATATCCATTATGGAAACTACTGAAAACCAGTCGACTTTTCTCTCACATTATGTTATTGATTTATCCTTCCTAGACCACCAGGAATGGCACATTACTTCATAATCTTTTATGAGGGAACATATGGAAGGTTTTTATAAGAAATGGCTTTATAAAACTTTGAAATTATGATGTCAGATTACAATTTTCAGAGCACTCAAAAGGCTTGACTTGCAATGGAGAAAAGAATCAGAAGCAGGGAAAAAATTTATCCCTGATGAATTTGTTGGATCATGTTTTCAGTACATTTAGAAGACATAAACTTTTTTAATGCAATAATCTGGAGATTTAGAATATGCTCTTTATTTATTTTAGAGCCTTTTTTTATGAAAGCAAAGGCTGAGAGAGTGGTATGCCTAGATTTTTACATGAATAATTAATTTGTCTTAGAAAAATCTAGTTTTCAAGATCACTAAATAGCACTTTTCAACAGACATCATGAAACATTAGAGCATAACAAGAATTGACAAAAATTACTGTGCTTAACCCCTGCTGAAATCACAGATCACAGAATGGCTGAGGTTGGAAAGGACCTCTGGAGGCCACCAAGTCTAAGTGAATCATGTGAGGATTTCCATTACCTTGCAAATAACACAGTGAAACTCCTGAAGGCTGAATTCTGCTCTAGGGTACCTAAACCAGTAAAACCAAACCTGCATTGTGCTGTGCAGAGGGAAATCTGTACTCTCATGTTCAACAGCAGATTTTCAAAGGGGTGGTCTCACTTTGTTTCCCCAGATTCCACCAGAGGAGTTGGCATCATACCCACAAATAATTGTGTCACTCCTCAATGAACTTTGAAGAACTCACAGAGTCCTTTGACTGCCTTTTCCTGGAGTCTGGATTATTTGTTTCCATATTTTTTGGGTTTACTCTTCAGTTAGATTTTAGCTCTGAATTTCCTGCAGTTTAGTGGCTTGGAAATAATGAAGCATTCCTATGCTTTGCCTTCATTTCTGGGGAATAGACCCTTCTAGTCCAGCTCTTGGGGAACATATTTCCAAAGTCCTGCTTTTCTATATCAAGTTCTCTAATTTCTGCTCCAGATTTAAGTTTACAGGGTCTGTCTGGAAACATGAAGAAGACAAACACTGGGCAGGGCAAAGCTGCTGTTCAGATCTCCATCCCTGATGGGTTTAACCTTGAGATCCTTGTGAAAGACAAAGCTCCCCTCCAAACCTGCACTCTCATTTCTTGACTGGCAGATGGGAATAAATCCAGAGGCAAGAATATTTACACAGAATGAGACTATTTTAGAAAGCCCCAATTATAACAACTTCTGGCTTTACTTATGACTTCTCTGGGACAGAAAGCAAATGCTGAAAGAAGCTTACAGTTCCTAAGGAGGAACTGATGTAAGTAACAGAATATTTGGGGAGAATATTAACATCTAATTTAATTTCCCTCGCTGCTTCTAGACAAACAGGTGATTTCAGGGGGAAAAATGAGGGAATTGCTTGGAAAGAGTTCTACAAACACTACAGGCATTTATTTTGTGATGTGTTAAATGTCAATGCACACTCAAGTTCTGGTTGCTGGGAAGATTGGTGTGACAACATTATATAATTAAGGCTTTTACAGCAATAACAACTGCTGTGTGGAATTATCTTTGTAGTCTTAATGGAATAGAAATGGAAATACTATGCTTCTATGGGATAAAACTATCTGTGTATGCTTAAGATGTCTACTAAATAAGTAATTTTTAGTCCCTGCTAAACTGAAAATAGCTTTAGCACAATGCTAAATAAGAATCTGAAATCTTTGTGTCCATAGGGATGTATGACACCCACTACAAGCAATGTAGCAATGTACTGTGCTGTACATTTGGATTTCATTATCATGCATTCATTTTTAGATGAAAAGAAAATAATTTAAAATTTCAGTTTTCATGATAGAAGAAAACAAAGCCTGCAGTACCAGCTGAAACCTTTGTGATTCATTTTGTATACATCATTATTTCAGGGAATTATGAATCCATTAATAATTAGCTGAATTATCTTTTCATCACCCACTTTTGTTATTTTGGAAGGAAAAAAAATTAGCATTCCTATAATTTAGAATTCTTTGTCCTTTAAGACAGGAAACTCCCATGTGAAATGTTGATGGGGTAAATGGGATGGTTAAGAAGTTCCTGGGCCTTTTAAATTTTCAGCTGCCCATTTTTATGGTATTTCCATAAAAACAGAGATTTGGTTTTAACTTTGTACTTCATGCTTAGAAATTGCAGTAAGTTTTAATTTAATGAGCAAAATAGCTTTCCATGGGTGATATCTAAAGATGAATGTGTTCATGCAGCCTGCTGTGCATTCTGCAGCTAAACTCTGATTTTTTCCTCTTGTAGCCTTGTTACCCTGTTACAGAATGAACCAGGGGTAGGAGACAAAAACTCTCCACTTTTAGACAATAATCAGTATCACTGAAAAAGCCTCACTGTGTTCAGTTGAAAAATCCCCCCTGGGACTGAGTGATTTTCTGTTGAAAAAAATGTATGGTATAAATTGAGGATTCTTTTCACTATTTCACATTCATACAATTCACAATTCACTGTGCAGTAATATTAATGAAATTAAGCCCACAGGTTTGATCTCCTTGTAACAAACACCAAGTGATTCCCTCAAAAAAAAGATGCCAGGATTAGAAGTGGAAAGATCACTGTCATTACCAGAATTGTGACTTGGAATGAACTCTGATTAGAAGTGGATTAAATGCTGGGTTAGATTTACAAATCTATGAGTTAGACAGAAAATCCTCTTTGCCTCTATTTAGTGAAGGTGCCCCAGCCCACACCTGGTAAACCAAGACAGGCTTAGGCAAATGGAGAGGAATTCTCCTTTCTTTTATGAAAAATGCTGCTGACCAAAGAGAATTAGCTGTGCTTGTAAATTATCTCCTTGTTGATATCAGTGTATTTATAGGATTTTCTCTGCAGCTCAAAGACCACTTGGTGTTCAGTGAATGCCATGTGGTAAAAACCTCTCTTATCTCATCTTGTGCTGGTTTTGGCAACAGTGGCTCTGCCAGGATGGATGTTGGGCAGTATTTGTTTACTTAGGCCACAAAGGCACATTTTTCAATGCTTATGGAGGTATTAATTGAAAATTAGAAGTAAATTGCCAGGCTTACCTGGAATGCTTGTATGCTGAAGAATGTGCTTAACTACAGTGGATAGAAAAAAAAAAAAAAACAGAGAAAGGAAAGAGGGGAGACTCTTTTCCAAAGCAGGTAAATTAATTATTGTCAGTCTAGGGAGATATTAAAAAGCTTCTGTTGTTTCAGGAAGAAAGGTAATCAATTATGTGAATTCTAGCAACAGTACAGTGGTTTGTTTCAGATTTTTAGTATTATAAAAATTCTGTACTGTGCTTCTCTAGATAAGTATTGAAATAAAGTCATTATCAGCTAAACTTATTTACTTTCAAATTTTATTCAGCAGAAATTACCTTGCTAAAGTTTAGTTGAAAAATGACAATATTTACAGATGGGTGTTGTTATGAATCTATTTGAGAATGGCTGATTGAATACATTTGCCTCTGAAAATGTGTTTACAGGATTGTCATTAATGTTTTGTGCTTATATTTAGAACATATTTAAACTCAATACTCTGTAACTTCACACCATCTATTATGCTGTTTTAAAATCATATTCTTTTCTTTCCCACATTGCTTCTCTCTTTCAATTGTGTCTCCCTTAACAGCTTTATCATCCTCTCCTGATTTACAAGCACTATGTTCATCTGAGAAGAAATGCAACATTTATGGAGGAGTATTTTTGCAAACTGATTTTCCACCCAGGAGTTTGGAAGGGATCCCAAACAGTTTGCATCTAAGTTATTTATTCTTCTGGAACCTGAACTATGTATGTATTAAAAATCAGAAAGGTAATTCTAGTCAGTGAAATAGTTTCTTTTTCTCACATCTAACTCTCACATTTCCATAAAATGCAATATCAGATATATATATGAGAAAATTACCAGTCCATTTTCCAATACTTATTGATATGAATCTGCTGTTTAAGATATCTGAAGCTTGTTGCTTTGCAATAGAAATTTGGGTGTGAGACTTAAAGCTGTTGGAAATATCACAATGCAAACTTTTGCAGAAGAGGTTTGTATGGAGAGACTAGACCTGGAGGGTCTATAGGTAATAATAAACAAAAATATTAATGAATGACACTAAACCCCAGTAATGGCTGCTATTGAAAAACCACACATATTTGAAGATGAGTAACACAGTTTACATTTAAAACAGTTATTTCCTGCTTGCCAGTGGAAGGTGTAGCAGGATACTCTGCCTTGAATGGGGTAAAACAACTCAAACTATGCCCTATGTAATCAGAGTTACCCTCAGTCTTTTCCCATGCTCAGTCACATATACATTTACTAGTGTGTTTTTGCCTCTATGCAGAAGAAAAAAATGAACACTTATCAAAATAAATCAGCCAAATACAACTTGTGGATTGGGATTATTGATTGCTTTCTATACACTCTTTAACCCCCTCACTCCTTTGGCTGTCAGCTGCAATTGCCATTGCCATTTATAATTGCTCTCATCGTTGCTTTTATGGTTTTCCTGCATAGGCAACAGATCAGCCACGTTTTGCAGCAAATCTGTCAGCACAGTGCAATCTTGTCTCCCCCTGATATTCATTGATCTTCTGTTTGCAGTTGTTAAAAAAGCCCTAACCCTTCATATATCTCCTGCACACTCGAAATATCTGGCCCTTTAACTTGTTGTACCATATTCTTTACTTTCATGGAGGAGGAAGAAATTGCATATTGTATTCAGATATTTCAGATGGAAAAACAATCATCTGTGGTTAATAATGATGCTAATTATGAAAAATGATGACTATGCATTCCCTTTGAAAGAAAAGGAAAAAGAAATAGTCTGGCTGTATCTTATCTACAGGACTTAATCTTTTTAGAGCTGTTGGTAGGAATCATTTTGTCACCTATTTTTCTACTAGAACCTTTGACATCTCATGTCAAAGCATCTGAATATCTTTGAAAGTCAGGTCTTGTGTGTCTGAACACAGACATCTGAAGGCAAAGGATCCTGAAGAAAGTGATACCCTGTTTCTCAGCTGTAACCTATGAAAGGAGAATTATGGAATTTAGTTATGTTAGATAGTGTACCCTGGTCAGATTAAGCTGCTGTTAACAGGGTGTTCCTGCTTGACTGGTTGACAATGTGCTTTTTCTTCACTGCTTATCGTCCTGTGAAAGATGCAGCAGCAGGATTGACAGTGATGATGTATGGCTTGCTAACTGCAAAAAGGGAAAAGGCAGAACACAGAAATGTGCCTGATTTGAACTGCAGGAAACCAAAATGGCCCCTTGATTTTTGCAACAAAATTCTCAGAATGTAACGCATGAAAGACAAACGTAAATTTTTCCAGAGTGTTAAAAGTTAATTTCTTCTAAGTATATGTCATTCAGGAGAACTGACTATTGTTGATTCTTAACTTTTGCCAGCAACCTTCATCACATGGGTGCATGGTGGTTTGCATGTGTAATTGGAAATGTCCACACAGATGCATGCATGTGTATAAATAGCTCAGGACTATCAACATGAATTACATTTCTTCCAGTAGCAGCCAGGAAGGGTAACCTATTTTGCAGATACTTGGTGTTGTTTGTGTTATGTGCACAGCTTTAGCTTCCAGCTCTGTATTTCAGATGATACTTGAATAAACTGAGCTCATAAATTTGGCTAACAATGCAGGTGGTGGCTGTGGGTTTTGTGTTAATTTGATGGCCACGCCAATGCTGGATTCAGTAATGTGTTGCAATATTTATCTATGAATAAGGATACAAAGGAAAATAAAGGGAGTGAGCCAAATTTAAATTTACAGCTCCACTTACTGAACAATTTATAACACAGCTGAGATCCTGCTGTTTTGTCTGTCATTATGTGCACAACTTCAATAATGTTTTATCAGAATAATTCAGCTTTATGCTCAATGCCATGTAAATTCCACTGCCTAATATGACACACATACAGTCTTATCACCACAGTGGATTGTCCCTAAACAACATTTAAATTTTGCAGAATCCTTCTTCCTGGGAATACAATTTCACCATCCATGACCAAGGTAAGATTATTTTCAATTTTGCCATGAAAGTGACTCAGTCCCTTTGTGTATCAACAAAATATATAACATTTTTTTTTTTGAAAAAAAAAAAGTCAAATATTAAAAACTTCATACAGTAAATTCCAGTGAAAGAAGATCATGCTGCTGCTTTACCTCATGGTAAGGTGCACTGATTTTAGGGTTTTTGTTGCACTGAATGGGTTATATACAATAATCTGAAAAGAAACTCAAGGATTAAAGCTTTAGATTTGATCTGCAAACATGTGCCTGAAGATTTCATGACTGCAATACTCTTCACAATTTGAAAGCCATTAAAACAGTGAGGAGACAATAATGGAATCATAAATGTCATTCCAAACCCAGGCTCAGTGTCTGAGGATGTGAGTTTACACAGAACCAGAGGTCTAGGTGCTGTCTCCATTTATCCTCCTTTTGTGAAGGGAATATTCTGAAAATCCTTCTGGAGAATACAAATGTACATAATACTGTCAAATAAAGTGCTTTAAAAAGATTCCTCTTGTGCATGTGACAGGTATGAACCCTTCTGTAGTCAAAATTTGTAAACTGAAGCAATTCCTTAGAAATTATTTCTAAGAATTGGAAGCTATTTAGGGTAAAGCTTGTGGGGCAGGGAAGAAACAGATTATGAATGTCATAAAGCCTTTGCATGCATTGATGTTTTTTAATTAAACCAGTATTACATAGTACTTATTAGGTTTTCCTTTAAACTATTATGCAAGACACCATCAAGCTCAACTAACTGAAGATTCCAGTCTGGATTTCTTCAAGTACAGTTGCAATAGTCAGGGACCCCTTTTCATGCCTTTTGTAGATGTAGTTATGCAGCCTGATTTTTTTCTGTAGGCATAACTTTAATTTAATTTATAGACTTTTCATGGAAAGTCTTCAACATAATGTAGAAATCCTGTTTCTCTAGAGCCCAGCTTTCAGTGTTGGTCACATGTTTGCACTGGAGAAGGAAGTTATTGTTCTTATACCTGTTTATGAGATAGCAGCAGCTTGGCCACAGACAAAACTCCCCTGAGCATGCCCTGGCACACCCAAAAGAGCTCCCAAAATGATCCCTGTGCTAACATGGCTTGAAAGGAAACATGGATGTTTTTATGAAGTGCCCAAGCATCTCTGATAAATTTGCAAGGCAATCAAGCAGTTTCTATGGCAAACCATGCAAGGAATGGTGTTGCTACAACAAAACCAAACAGGAATAAAGTTTCCCTTGTGAGTTCTGGTTAGCAATACGAGTGGATCCAGGTTCTGTGCCATGGTGTGTTTGCCTTGGCCCAGCAAATTGCCCTTGAAATGAATTCCCTGCTAACAGAAAGCCTGTGCTACAGCAACTGCTCTGCCTCTTGCTCTCTGTGATTAGGGAATGCAGATAGGACAAATGACAAATGAAGCAATAAGCAAAGGGAATTTTGAGCAGGCTTAGTTTAGCATTTCTTTCCTCCTGTACAGTACACATTCCACAGCAATTTTGAAAACAGTATAATTTGAAAGTTAACATTTGCTTAGCTGGTAGCACCAGATAAAAGCTCTCATTTGCAGTGAGCAGGCAAATTTGTTATTGCCCCAGTCAATAGCTATTGACCTGGTACAGCACTTCTGCTTATTACAACCAAATCCTTTTTCTTTTTTGTTCAATAGTCAATGACACTGTAATGGAAGGCACTGCTTACAAACTGCTGCAATATCTATCAGCAACAGCTAGAAGTTAATGACTAATGGTTACACAGAGGAAAGCATGTGCTAAGAACAGCAGTACACATCTATTAATCAAATTTACTGCATCTGATGTGCCTTTACAGCTTAGTGGAACTGTAAGACACATCAGATAAATAGTTTCTGTTGCTATTAATCAAGGTTTTAGCACAAAACACCTTTTATTCATGCTATCAATACATAAATAATTTGGCTAGGACAAAGTTTTGTCTGACTTTTAGAGCACACTTTTCAGTTATACAAAATTTGGATTCTGCAATCCTAGATTCAGTACTTTGGCAAGGCAACTGCTCTCCTCCAAGCTGAAGTCATGTTATTCTCCAAATACCCCAGATGGGGCAGTATAAATGCAAAGCAACACCCTAAAGACAAAATGGGAAGAGCAGAGTGCATGTGTCCAGGGCTCAGCCTGCCTTCAGGCTCCCTGCAACAGAGCAATGCTGCTGTGGGGACAGCCCTGTCCTTTACAATTATGGAACTTGCACTTGGTGTGCCTGGGGGTCAGCTTTGCTCATAATTCACATATCCTCTTTTCATTCTATAATCATGGCTGTATAATTAATTGCTTTTAATCCTGCCTGACACCAAAGTATTTTCTAAGTTCCACTACCTATTTTATATCTGAGAAATACATATTTTTAGACAACAGTGTGACTATAACAGTAACACTATTTTTATAATACCTTCAAACAAACATTACAAGACATTAATGAAGTTTGTTGACTCCTTGGTGAAAAGCAGAACTGCTAATGATGACATTTTGGCTTACAGCTCTCTATAATATTTCCTGTAGAATACCAACACTAATATCGGAACACTGATCTATCTGTTTGTTTCTCTTCTCTGAATGCCACCTTGATGTCTCTCTGGACTGATGATGAGGCATTACAGAAAGAACTTACAAATGTGGTAAAGATTAAACAATCATGTCATTGCCAAGGACATTATTATACTGTACTCCCTATGCACCATTTAACTGGATTTAAACAATGCTCCTAAACCACAGTGTTTTGCCTTTTTCAGAAGAAACACACCCTACAAGATCCACCATGTGGATCCTCATCAGACCTGTGGTACTCATTCATAAACCACCCCTGGTAGTGAAGACTGGTGGAATTTAACTGCTGATATGCTCAGTGTGAAGCAAGGGGCTAAATTCACTTTAAATTCCTACATATTTACAACTCTGGACAAGATCTCCAGTGCTGCTCAGCCAGCATTAGCTTGTGCTCCTTTGTGATGTCACAGAGCTGTTACTGACAGGAGAGCAGTGGAGAGACTAAACTGTCTTTTCTGCAATGCAGTGGGTTTTGTTAGTCTACTAACCAAACATAGCTAAATAAGAATACATTTATCCTTGCAATACTGTGTGAGGAAAGAAAACCATCTTAATTTAGAACCATGGAGAGACAGATTTGAACATGCTCAGGTCATTCCACAAACCTGCTGAAATCCCATTCCAACAAGTTCAGGAGCTAAACTTTCCTCTTTGTTCTTAGCTTTCCAAACATAGCTTTGGATGTTGTAATGAGGTGAAAACAGTAAATATTCATAACATACTGACTGTGTTTACTGTGATGGCAAGAGGACACTGCATTACACACACAACACTTCCCTTTAAAAGAGAAATGTAAGTTCTGCAAATTAGCAAACATGGCTTAGCCGAGACAATGATTAATTTTGAAAAGAATACACCATAAGCTTTTTAATTCATTACTGAAAAAAACTGTCACTGAGAAAATTACATGCATGTTAATTAGACTTCTTAATTATTACATGATAACTAAGTATTTCAGCCTTTCAGAAAAGTCCATAACACCACTAAACCTGCTGGATTTCAGAGGCAAGGGATTTCTCTTGGCAGCTGCAACAGTTATAAGGAATAAAATATTTCAAAGCTTATTCTGGAATTTTAGTCAATCATTTGCAGTATATAGCAAGCTACAGAGAGTTTACTTTTATTTCTTCAAAACAGGAAATTTCATCTCTTCTGCTACCAAAACCAGTAGATCTCAATCAAATAAATAATGAGTACTTTTGCAAAAATAAGGTATTTGACAAGATGGTTTCACTGTCAGCTCAGTTGCATTTATGGTTTTCTCCACTTTCTCCATTCTATTTCACAAGCACCTGTAAAGACTTCTCTTGAATGAAAATAATTGTTAGTAAAAAATAAAAATGAAACATTTCAAATTGAAAACAGACAGGCCATGCATTTCCTATTGTGGTCCCAAACTTTGCAGTATTAACTGTCAATTATTTGGAAGATTTCTGAGAACTGTAACCCATACTGAATGAGGAAATAATGCTTAATTTCAACACTAAAAGATACAGAATGGGAAAGCCAGCAATAAACCATTAAGGAAATGTATTAGTGACTTACTTTTTGTAACAACTCCTTCAAGGCGAATGATATTGGGGTGATCAAACTGTCCCATGATACTGGCCTCTCTCAGGAAATCTCTCCTCTGCCTGTCCATGTAGCCACCCTTCAGGGTTTTAATGGCAACAGGGATCTCTCTTTTTCCTGGTGTCTTCAGTCGCCCACTGCACACTTCTCCAAACTCCCCTTAAACAGATAAAATATCTGTTCAGTAACTCACAGTGCCGGTGCAGAAAAATATTCAAGGAACTCATGTGTCCCATAGAAGTGGACAGAGAAACAACTGATTGAATATTCAAATTTATGAGTGTCATCACATCTCAGACAATCAAAACACTCAGCAGCACTTCACAAGAAATTATCACCTTTCCTTTGTGCCACAGCAGAGATCATGGGACCTTGCACTGTGCCTGCAAAAGCCAAACGTTCCCCACTGTGGCTCATCTGCTTTCCTTTGAGACTGAACACTGCTATCAATATATTTGGGATCTATAACTGAGGAAGGAATGTAATGACACTTGGATTTTTATTCCACTGATAACAAAACATCTATGTAAAATATCTATAGATAGAAATATTTATCTCTAGGGGTGAAAGACCTATATATTAAGAAAATATAGGACTAAGTGCTATAAGCACTAAGTGCTAAACAATAAAATTAAGAATATATAGCACTAAGTACACTAAGACCTATATATTAAGAAAAGCCCTGAGACTATCAGAACTCTTTACTATCCTTCAGCTACAGAAAGCATTTAAAAAGTACTTTTTGCTGTTATGACCTAGAAAAGCACTTGCACTTGATTTATTTAAATGAACTTCCACACTTACTTAAAATTAATGACATATTTCCCTGTTCAGACAGCCAATGACCAACAGTCCCAGAAAATCTGGAGTTGTGCAGTGAGAGAAATCTCCAAACTTTCTCTTGATGTTTCCCTGTGTATGTAGGGCCTGTGAAGGATGTGTGTCTCCCTGTAGTCTCTTTACACATCTGCTAATTCAGTTTGTATAGAAATCACAACTTTCCTTTGATCTTAAAGTCACCCAGAAGTTATTTAGAGCCCCTACCAAACATTCTTGGATGACTGCTGGTCAGGTTTCAATGGGTCATAATTCAGTAAATGAAAAGCCATGTTCACAGAAATATTGAAAAGCATTTCTCAGTGTAGGTTGCTTTCACAGCGAATCTAAATTTTTACCCCAGTCATTTTGGAATCAGAACTGCTAAATGCCAAAAAGCAAGTAATGTACAGATATATATTTAACTGGGGATTTAACACTCCATTGAGTGCTGTCTGTATTAACTTTCTCTAAACTTCAAGGATAAAAGTAAACAATATTAAAGAACTCTATTCTGTAACAGTGCATCTTCAGATATGAAGCAAATCTAGAAGAGAGGTACCTTAAAGACAGAACCTTCACTTTAGAAAATTATAACTCTTTCATGTTACAGGATTAGAATGGATATTGTCAGAAGACTTTTCTTTTATTAGGTTCTGTTGCTTCCACTAAAACAAAGCCAATTTTTATTAGTCAATGAGATCCAGGAAGAGTGAGATTAAAAGAACAATTTCCCTGCTTGTCTTTCAGTTCAATGACAGAGGCATCATCAAGTGCAAGAGTACAATTAACACATGCTGAACATAACCTCTGAATAAATTACCTAAAAAAAAGTCAAGTGGTCCCAGGTCTTTTTTGTACAGTTCCTCCCACCAATTTATTTCTACTTAATTTTTAAAAATAAATTAAAGACATGTGCAAATATAAAACATGTGAAAATCTGTGTCATTAGAGTAATGCTCTGGGATCTTTTGACAAAAGGGGAAGTTGTGTGAGGGTTTTCCTATATGATTTTGCCCCTGTCACTTAGAGGGCTCTCCTTAAAAGTTTGCTTGCCTGACTACTTGCACTGAAAAAGCAGCAGATAATATGGACATGTAAAGTCCTCCCATAAAAGAAAGTCATGAAACCTCAATGTTTTGCAGGAGACATTGTCTGTCAATCTTCTATTCTGTGACATGTTCAGCAGGACCAGAACACTTCTTTAAAGCCATGACCTTATTGCATCTTGCTGTTTTTCAAGCTTAAATGCCTAAAATGAGGAAAATTTCCAATTTCTTTCTCTTGATGGAACAGTGAAAAGCAGAAGTACTAGAGCTTTAATATCCAGATTTTTAAAGAAATTTTGTCATTGATAAATCTGCAGAATTGCAAAATCTCATTTTAAGACTAATTTAGAAAGGATAGGTTACAGAATAAACCATTTTGCTACTACAAGATTATATAAGAATACTACAGCTTCAGAATTTCATAAATAATGGCATTCATCCCTCAGGGACTGTAAAAGGCTGTTACCAATGGCTTTAAAATGAATTAAACTGAAGGAGGCAGCTGAACAACTTGAAATTCCAAGATTTATTATCTGTACAACATCAAAGCAGGGGAAGGAACCCCTGCTTCTTTCACCTTTTTTCAGACACATGATTTGGAAAGTAAGAAAGAAATTTCCCTCCCCTTGGATATTGGGATTGATAAACTGGTGAACATAAAGACTACCAGCAGGTTTTTTTGTGACATGATGTCAAAATGGAGATCATCAGCTTACAGAACAGACAGTTCCTACATTTAGAAACTGAAGGTGTGCAATAACTTCTGCTTCTGTTTTAGATAGATGGAGGTCAATGGTATAATTTAAAGCATTGAATTATTTACACTGAGAGTTTGACAAGATTTCATCCCAGAGTAGCTTTTCTATACTTCTGTTCACATAAAGAATTTTCAATGTTTTTAAAGTCAAAGGGGAAGGGGTTCAACCAAAGGGGTTTTAAAAATCTAAGAATCTCATTCTCACTGCTCAAGTTTGAAGATAAACAGGATAAATGTTGAACCTGCAGCAGCTGAGGTTCATGACTGCATGTGTAATAAGCTGAAGCTAAGAGCCAGATGTCAATGAAGTCAACATTTTTCCTTGCTCCAGGGAAAAGGCTGATCACAACTAGAGAAAAAGAGAGAGTCCATTGCCTGTTCAGTTTTAATAAAATGTAAATAATCTCTGGTTTAATGACATAAACCTCATCCATCTCACTGTATACTATATAAAAAGGAGCTAACTGAGCAGCCTAGAAATTTAATCTGTGCAAACCACACGTCCCTTTCTGCATTCAGC
This sequence comes from Muscicapa striata striata, assembly GCA_030060385.1. NCBI lineage: Eukaryota > Metazoa > Chordata > Aves > Passeriformes > Muscicapidae > Muscicapa > Muscicapa striata. The sequence continues at coordinate 1,447,796 of JAREIS010000058.1, read as the reverse complement.
AGTTTATATGTGATATTGAAAGTGAAACAGGAGCAGTCAGTCACTTAAAGTCTGATGTGCAGCCTGGTATTACTGCATGGGATCAGAACAAATGTCTTACAGCACAGACAGTGGCTGCTGATAGAACTGGAAGGTCACAGCACCAAATGCAGCTCAACTCACTTCCCCATTTCAGTCTTTACACTTGTGGGAGAAATTGCAGGAGATTTAAATCATGCAAAGCATATTGTCTGCTCTGGGAAAAACTGAAGAGTTGGTCTCTTCCTTGAGTTTCAACATTTTAACATAGAAAACAGTGGGACAATTGTAAATTTTAAGACAGACTTGACAAAGTACTCCTGGGAATTCATTCCTTGAAAAGGTGCTGAACCCTTAAACCAAATAGCAAGAAGAAAGAAGAAAGTGTACGAGCAAGATATAATTACCAAAACCTTTAAAGTACAATTTGAGTACAGAATTAGTTTGAGTTAAGCTGAAAAACTAACTAAAAATACTTGCCTTGAGTGTCACAACCATTGGAACTACAAGTACTGAATTATCAAGAACTTTTGGACATTACTTTTTCCATTGAAAAAACAAACTGGAAACTGCTTTCAGGAGAAGAACAGTTTTTAAAATGTCATGACCAGAAATGACAGAAAAAAATTTTTTCAAGTATTTGTGATTTTCCCCTTTGGCAGTTTCAAAATTAAATCTTTTGGTTCTTAAATGGAAAAACTGAAGTTATGGAAATTAAAAATGAGAATGATAATAAATACTAAAATGTTAGAACAGAACAAATTTATAAGTGCATCTATTCACTGACTTGCTAAAAGATATTAATGTTTCATTTTGGAGAAGATGTTGATTTTTGGTTTCATTTAGGTGAAAATTGTAAACATGTTTTAAAAATAATTCTCTTGTAATTAGAAATCCATTTTATATCCAATTGAAATGTGCAATACAGAATTAGAGAGAATGCACAGAAATCTTTAGGGCTGCTGAGAATTATACTGATATGTCCCTGAGCAGCTACTGAAGATCTGTCTGGGAATTTGTACTCTCCCTGCCTCAGCCATAGTATTTAAGCTGTATCTTGCATGCATGGAAATGGGTTTAAATTTCATTTGCAAGTCCTTTTTGGTGAGTATTTTTTAAGTTGACAAATTACCCATGTAATTTTAGAAAATAAAACCCACAAAAATAAAACCCATAAAAATAAAATATGTCAAAGCATAAACTTCCATGCATACAAGAAAATGGAGAGAGAAGCTGAGAGAAGAGTTTTCATAAATGAATTAAGATGACATAAAGGATACAATTTTAATCTGAACAAAAACAAATAATCCTTGTCTGTTGTATTCAATTGAAATCAGTAGTTCCACAGATGTGGAATGCAGCTCAATCTGCTTTATAATCTAACACATCAATATCTATAGTGTGTCTGAAGAAAAGGAAGGAATAGAAGAAAGCAAACTGAATGTTTTCTGCAGAGGTCAGCCCTCTGGGAGCTCTTCCAAGCTGGTAATTCCAGAGGTGCACAGCTCCAGCTCCAGATGATGTGGCCTAAGCAACTGGGTAAACTGGAGTCCTCCAGCACTATGGACTGCAATGTGAAACAATTTTCTCTTTTACTTTCAGGTCAATACTTTCTCTCTCCTGTCTGCTACCAGACCTGGTTTTACTTCTGTAGGATTACTGCACTGCATTTTCTGGTGCATAAAACACTTCTTAGCAACACTGGAAATATTCCATGGTTATCAGTGTAGTAACATATTAATGAGGAGTTTAAACTGGAAAATATCCTTCCTTTCTAGAGTGACTAAGATATATGATACAAATATAAAAAAGAAGGATTACAGGGCATCATCTTTCATACTGTCTTCATCTTATCAACAAATCTTCCTCTTTCCCCTCTCTGCCAGTGATCCTTCTCCACAAAAAAAAGCCTGTCCCAAGCCAGCCTCTCCTCATAGTCCTCCAATTTTCAATTAGAGAATAATTTTTTCTGAGTTTTCTATATTCAGAACTTCTATCCCCATAGAAAGATATTCTGATCTAATTTCACCCTCAGTGACTGAAAATACAAGACAGTAACTATGGTCAATGCTGAGTGACACAGTGTTTTGAATATATCTGGAAAACAAAACAAAACAAAATAATAATAAAAAAACCAACAAGCCAGGCAAAAAAATCAAACCTATGCAAAAACTGGTAATGAATTAATTTCCTAATGCTTATGAAAAGCAGTATTGCCATGCCTGGAGATTTTTTTACAGTAGGTATTGTTTTACCTGCCCCAATGACTCTTTCAATACGAATTCTTGAAGGATCAATCTCCTTGGCAAACTCATGGACAGCAAGGGAAGGGTCTTCATATGTGTCTGGATCTATGTAGGTTTTAAGTCCTGGGAAAGGCACTGCAAGAAAGAGAGAATAATAAGAATCAGAAACTCCTTGCCATTCACACATTGCAGAAATAGTGGGGGTTTTTTTTGGGGTTTTTTTCTGTTTTGTTTTGTTTTTACTTTTTTTTTTTTTTTTTTTTTTTTTTTTTTTACTAGACAATTGAAAGGACTGAAAATAATATATTGCATCTTCCAGGTTTAAAATTTCAGAACCCAACAGAAAAGCTAGTCACTTGAAAAAGGGTCTGCAGAGACACCAAGTGAGGGCTTAATGATAATGAAAAGCATGGCCTCAAAAAAACAGTGATTATTGCCAAAGCAGTTTATCTTCCCCCTTGCTGCTCCTTGGGCAATTGAGGCAATCTGTCCTTTACTTTGAAAACAGTTGTTTCTAGTTCACTCCTTTCATTTAGGAGTGGATGGCTGAACATCCTGTTTTGCCAAACAGGTCAAATCTCTGAGTTCTTTTCTCTGAGGAAGAGCCCTGGAGGGCTGTGCTGCTTTGTTCTCTTCTGATCAGCTGGAACAGCCAGAGAGCCAGGTGCAAGATGACAACAAAAATATCCAAAGCCATTTTCAAGATAATTTCTGTCTGTTTCCTTGGAGATGGCCATGGCAGTAGTGGGTTGGTGCCAGATTGCTTTGGCAGGCTCCAGCAAGCTGTGATTTTCTGGCATGGCTGATATCCCTTGTGTTCCTGAGTATAGCATGTTCAAGAACTTGTGTTGTTTCTTCTGGACTATCTGGATGGGAATTCTTTTAGGCTGCTGCCATATCATTATTAAGTTCAGGAAAACTTTCAATCCATTATCAGAAGTTGATGCTAATAATCCATTAATTTATCAGGATAAAAAGAGGCATCTGCAGCTGGGTCCAGAGAATCCTTTTTAAAAAGAATGAAGCATTTCTCAGCCTCCTTTCTCCTGTCAGTTAATAGCTGAGTCTAAACCAGTAATTCCTATTTATTCTTGGTTCTGTGGAGCCCATTTATGAGTAGAGACTTGCCTCCTCCAGTGTGATGCTGAGATCACTACAAATGAATGGGAAGGCTCTGAGATGAAGCTTTGTGTCAATGTGAAATATAGTCACCATTTACTTGGCCTGGGAGACACTGAGGGAGGTTGTTTTCAAATTCAGTCATGGTCTCAGAGGCATATATCAAACTCTCCTCCTGGAGAGTTTTTGTATTCTTCTATTTCTGGCCATGTTTGGAAAAAAATGACAAAAACATCTTTCTAGGCAGTGTATTTATGGGCAAATGTGCCCTTTTCCTTGACAGAAAGAGACACTTAGCTCAATATAGTGGTGTCACCTGAAAAAATATTTTATTTCTGGTAACTTCTGTGTTATCACAGCATTTCGAGAGATGCTATCAAAGTGGTGAAAGAATAAAATCTGATACCCTTTGTGTAATAGACCTTGAATAAAACCCCATAGATTTAAATTGCTATTCTAACAGAAAACAGTAAGGCAACTAATTTAAAGTAGGTAGCTAAACTAAGCTATATAAAATAATTACTGCCCATGAGAGATCAGCAGGATTTTCTCTCACTGTACTGATCAGTGAGCAGGAACATGAGGGAAGACAACCCATTCCACTTCTTATTTCTTGGGTGGCTGGAAGTGTAGATCCCTAAATCCAAAGAGAACTAGATACAAATAAGTCATACAGTCACCAAGAGAGGAATTTTGAGGCAGAAATTCAGTACCCAGAACAACTGAGAATTCAAAGAAATATACCTGAAAACCTTCTAAATATTATTAGCTGAATAGCAAAAACCCCTTTAATAACTAGAAAAGAGTTAGTGAAAATTCAAATAAAAATAAAGACTATTGATGATGCAGACAATAAGGAACTACTCAAATAACCAGATTAAAACATCGAGGGCAAAAGTTGTTCAGGAAACAGTGGACTTTCTTAATTTAAAATATGATATAGATATTATATAATGCTGAACTACTTACAGTGTCCATTTTGCAAATGAGCCCTTCTTTTCTCCTCAGATTTCATCTTGGCCTTTATGTACCACTGGCATCTTTCAAGAAAAACAAAGGAGGTTTTAAATAAAATACTTGCCATGAATAAAACAGATGTACATCAAGTTTTATCTGCATTTTTGTGAAAGCCAAATTATTTGCATTTGAAATATATATTTACTTATGAATCTAAAGAGGGAAATATACATGAACTACAAATAGATTATATACAAAGAGAAACAGATCATGGTTGAATGATTTAGCATGATAATGACTACCTGAGTTTAAGTTTGATGTAATACTTTCTTTTAAGTTTTACTCCCCCAAAGGATTCTGATACTTCAATAAATTATTACTTTCCTGAATTCCTGTTTGTGTACTTAGGTATGTGGTAATTAAACCTTATCTCATTAGCTTTCGTATACAGTGGGTAAAATACCCTTTTTTCATAGAATTATAATAATTTCACCATGTTTCATGAGAAAATAAAGTATTTTTTCATATCTTTTGCTGAGTGGCTTGTGCAGTCTGAGCTGCTGAACACTGCCTATCTGCTGATTTAGGGGGTCACATGGCAGGACCAACTGCTTCAGTCAAGAAACAACAAAATATTTGCTCTTGGTCTTAAAGCTCTTTCTCACTCACTGAGCAGCCTAAAAATTACTATTTAGAGGGAAATATTCTGGTTTAAGGGATGGCAAAGGGTTGTTGAGGCTCTGATGGTTAAAGAGAGCAGCAGTGCCTGTGGAATTGCTCTGGAGTAAAGACATACAGTTCCAAGACCAGATGGCAAAAAAAATCACTATCCTCTGTGTGAACATTAAAAACATTATTAGATTAAATAAATTAAATAGTCAGGATATCCATACTAACAGTGGAGATTATGAGGAACAGGTGAACACACCCAGCTCATTTCAATGGCTTGTGTAAACTGCTGAAACACAGTAGGAACAAGTTCATTCACTGCTACACAGGTGATGATGAGGAAATTAAGGGCAGAAACTCCTGAAGCTGATGTACCTTGTGGAGAGAATGCAGACAGGTGGATTCTCAGACTGTGGAAACTTTAGATTGAACACCAGTTCCTGGGACTGCCTAAGGATGCCAGTACCATTTTTAGAACCTGAACAAATGGTCTGTAGGGTGCCACCTGTCCAGAGCCCTAAACACAGGTTCTTACACTCCAAGAGCTTGCCCAAGGGATCAAAGAAACAAGACTTTAACCTCACCCAACCTTCCTAAACATCCATGTGACCCTAAAATTTGACTACAGAACCAGTGATTAATCATCAGCAGAGGAATCTCCTCATTCTCTGCTCATGCTGGCTGCAGGACAATTGGAGATAAGACTAAATCAGACTGAGCTTTAACATCCCATTTCCTGAAACTGATCCAAGACCCCAGTCCTGTGTCTTGAAGTGTCTGTTGCTTTCATATTCCTATCTGCAAGTGACAGCCTTGCTCCTGGTGGATAATCACCCAGTAAAGTGCAGAGGCAGGTGCTCATTTAACCCAGCCTCTCCACTCTGAATAGGCTCATCAGCAGCCCTGGGACTCACAGCTCATCAAATTGTTCATTCTAAACACTGAGGCAGAGCACATCTGTAGGGTACCAGTCACATTTTTCATGCTGAAATTCGCCTCCAGTCCTAGAGTAAATTGAGTATTTATTCAGAATTTTCTTGCTCTGTCTTCTGTGGAACACGCTCTTATCGCTGCATTTAAGCAGCACTTCAGAATGAATTCCTATCTTACATAATTGAAATGGTCCCATTGAGTAAGGCAGTGGAAAGTAAAAGAACCCCTGATATTCTTAGCATTAAAAAACAGGAGGAAGAAATACAGAAAGAAACCCATTTCCATATTTTTTTTCATTCCCCAGTTTAGTGATTTTTTCCAAAGGAAGTGTTTGAGTTATGTTTCAGGATTTCACATAAAGGTTCCACACAATCATTTTCTCTGGAAATTTTTCTCTGTCTAAATAATTCCTCTCTCTTCTGAATGATCCTACTGTTTGTCACCTTCTGTAGTTATTGCAGGAATATTTACTCAGCCTCTAAGATTATCTAAGGCCACAATATGTTCCAAGGTTAACTGCTCTTATTACCTTCAGCAGAACATTAGATTTAACTGGTTTTAGTATTTAGCAGAGAGAGCATTAATTCCCACAATGGCAGCTACTGCAGTGCCATATTTAGTTGTTGGGGTATTGCAAATAAAACCTCTGGCCTACACTGATAGAACTTCACTTTCTGTTCAAATTAGAGGCAACAAAACAGATGTGTAATTACAAATCTAAAAGTGCAGCACCCTCTGTTGATATCTGAGTAGTGCACTCTCTAAAGTTTTGCAGTTGACAGTTATGAGACTTTGTAAAATACACTGTGGGGATTTTCTTTTTCCTTTCTTTTTTTTCCTTGTAATGTCAGAGCCTTGAGGGTACAGCAGGTATACTGTAGGAAAGAGGTCCAGAAAATTATTTCTAAAATATCCAAACTATTTCCTGATTTCACATAATTCCTTCTCTCTCCAAACTGTGTCTTTATGAAAAGCATTTTCAAAAGAACTGTATGACCAGTACTGAACAAAGAAGATATTCCACTGTGCCTAACCCTACTTTTAGCTCTGAAAATGTGGTTTAATGACTTAAATATTATTCTTAAATTCTTAATTTTACATGGGACTATATGAAAACAGTGTTTTAGTTACCTGCCAGTGATGAGGAAGAACAAAGTGAGGATGACCAGGAGAGTGAATCCACCAACAGCAGCAGTGGCAATTACAAGAATCTGTCCCTGCTCTGCAGCCATATCAGAAGCTGAAAGAGAAGAACAGAAAAAAAAGAGGTTGATGGTCCATCACCCAGGGATTCTGTAGAATGGCTGAAATAATTTCAATGGTCAAATGTTGCAATTTGTTTTTAATGGTTTCCTCAGTGCTTAGCAAGGGCATCAGATGCAAACATGTCTGTGAAGTGAGAAACCATAATCCATGTCCCAACTAGGATGGAGGTTTTATAAATGGAGGATTTGTCACTATCAAAACTTGCAATTTACTAAAGTTTGAATATGACAGGATTTTGGACACAAAACTGTACTTTCTTCCTTAGCTTGTTTTATCTTAATCCTGCATCTAATTCAGAAGTTCTCTCCATCCTCCCTGCCCCAGTGAAGTCAGCAGCAGTGCTGGGTAGGTGAAATGCTAAACTGGGTTCAGGAGGAAGCAAAGCAAAAACTCCCCACCTAATGTGTAGCTTCACACATTCCTCAGCATGTCTGGTGTTCAGTTTCATTGTCACAGAATACATAGAGTTTATCATAACATGCTTTATCACAACACCATTAGCAACTCTGTAGTTGACAAAAAAATTTCTCACGCCTCTTGTTTTTCTCTCTGCTTTGTATGGAATATTTAGAAGTTAAAAAAGATTACCTGAAATTATCCATTGCTGGACACTTCCTAATTTTGTGAATTTATTGTGTGTAATATTAAATCTTTACATTGAGAATTTACTTATTTACAGTGCAGGTGGTCCTCACTGTCCAAATACTACATGAGCTGAAAAAGAATTGGGCTCATTTTTTTTTCTGTCTCCTGTCCATGACTCCAAAGTTTTATTTGTTAAACTCTGCTACACTTGAACATTTACACCACATGACATTTACCCAATTCTTACTATTTCCATGGGAAATAAAGCATTTTTTTGAAAAAAGAATAAAAAAATTCTATTCAATGACTTCTGAAAACAGAGGTAAATACAGAAAAGGAAATAATTTTTACATCAGGGAAGCAACTTTGATTTGGTAAACTTGCAAGCTGTTCAATAAGCAAAATCTTCAGCTTTCTTTAGGCATCAGATGATTAAAGCTTAGGGAAATCACCTGGGCTGCTGTCTAGAAAGCTCAGCAGGCAATATTCTCTCACTCTGCAGCTGATGAAGCTCAATGCAATGCACACAAAGCCTCAAAAAACACTGTTTCCTAAGAAAACTGTTTGGCTTCTGAACAATATTTGTGTGTGTCTTAAAAATTCATGGTGTGAACCAGCTTTGTAAGAGTAGCAAAGCAAATAAAAACAATAGTAGCTGATGACAAATTTTCAGCAAAACCAACTTTTTAGATTTCTGCCATTAGGTTTCTGTCCAAATAATTTGATGGGAGCATACACAGGCAGTAAATTACTTGTGATCAGACAAGTTAAATACACACATCTTGCAATAAATGATGGAGCAAATATTGACTGAACAGTTAAATGATCTCTAGTGATGTTATGGGAACGGATTCCAGCTCTGTGTTACCTTCCACAGGCTCAGGTTTAGTTGGAAAAATGCAGCATAAAAATATCATGCCACACAAGTAACAATGCAAATGCTGAATACCATTTTCAGATTAGTGTGAGTTGTGCTAAATGTGGCAAAGATTACTAAAGTCAGGCACAGTTTGAAGTTGTATATGGAGAAGGTTTCAGAGGAGTTTTTTTTGCCCATCTCTGCAGTGGAAAGGAGAGGACAAACTGCAGCTCTCCTTTTGTTTTTAATAGAAAGAACATATGTGCAAAAATAGTGAATTTGGCAGGAAGAAAGCAGCTCAGATGAATTAGTTGTGATTTTTTTTTAACAGACATTCACTGCCAAGGCCAACAACCCAGGAATTTCTTGATACAAATGTAGGGACTGACTCCATGGTCCCAAGAAGCACCTGCAGTCACATTCATGAAGGGGAGAAATTTGAAACTGACTTACATTCTTCCTGCCTGTAAGCAATACAATTTTTAGCTGAGACTGTACCTACTTTAAAAAATAATAATTCTGTTTCTCTTGTTTGTATTTTAGAGGCCAAAGTCAAATACATTAGCATTTTTTTAACGTAGTTAAATCACTACAAGGAGCTTTCAAGTCTGAAACTTCCAGATGACCTTAATTTACCTGCCAGATAAAAATGTCAAATGACAGACAAGTATAATTGGAAAAATGTGGATTTGTTAAAAACTGACAGAGAGGCAGGTAAGGCAAAATGATGGAAATACTTATTTTTTGCTGGAAGTGATCCCTCAATAAAATCCATGAAGGCACAAAGGCACAGTGCAGTGAACAACACACATGGTATGCACATACACAGACTTATCACATACAGGTAAAAGGTTCCACAAAAAACTATTTAGGCAATGAGAAGACAGTAATCAGGGACTCTCAACACCTAAAATTTTTGCAGCATTTTTGCCATTCTAAATTAAATTCTATGTGTCTCTCAACCTCTGCTCCTTTCTTATTTCTCCAGCCTTCTCTTTAAGTAAAGTTCAAGCTGTAAATACTAAGAGATTTAATTGTTTCTGTTGTGAATGTTCTTGAATATTTTTTGTCACTTCCTGGTTTTCCTTATTTTTCCTGTGTATGTTGGTTCTATGACCTGTGTTTCTCCTCAGAACTTCTTGATTATGCAATACAGAAAAACTCAGTTTAAAAAACAACTATGGCAGGTTGCAAAGTCAAGCAAGTTCCTGCAACCTCATTTCATCCCTTTGTGTGTACATATGGGAGTGCTGCATTTAATCACAGAAGTACACAGTATTTTTTTCCCAGAATCTCATTTGTTGGACAACATGGCCAGCATTCCTTATAGCTATAATCAATATTTTGTTGTATCTATGCTGTCCAGGGCACCTCAACTTTATCATAAACCATGAGCAGAGCTAAGGGAGCTTAGCACCCCTCTCACTGGGCTGACTGCTTAGTCTGGAGCTGTACCTCAGTCTCTCTATCTGCTCAGTAAGTTCATCTGGACACCTAAAGAAAGCACTTTAAAAATGAGTAGCTAAGACAAGGAAAAGGGAGAATTTATGACCTATCCAAGATGTTTTAGTAGTAAACTGCAATGTTTGGGTGGCAAAACTCTTCAAGCACATTTTACCTGCAACTGATGTGATTAGTCAAAATGATTTTAAAACTGCAGCATGGATTATTATATATGCACCCAGGAGCTTATTACCCAGATAAACTCCTCACTGCCATTGCTCTTTATGCTTAATCCATGTTAGATGCCGGAAATGATGCTGTAGTTTCTAATAGCATCATTCCTTGCTTAACACCATGCCCAGAAATCCTTTCTGCATCAAGCCTGGTGTCAGTTCTGCCCCTATAATCCACTTTTTACACCCATGCCCTGTCTCATCTTCTCTCTAGGTTCTTCATCCAAATGCAAGGAAGAGGAACTACACCTTCACTCCTCTCTGAAGGGAAATATCCTGAGGCTTCCTCATTTCCTTGCTGGGCACACTGGAAGAAATGGTGCAGATGTTTTAGTCACAGTGAAAGAGGCTGAAAACCAGAGAGAATCTTTCAGCTCTGCTCTTTCTTTGAGCAGATTTCTCCAAAACATTTTACAAGTTTGTACATTTGGTAGGAAAGAGCTGAAAGCCCTAATGACAGCTCACTTCTGTCTCTCAGCTACATCCTTTTGTTACTTCAATTTGACATCTATCAGGCAGCACACTCTCCAGCAGACTGAAAGATAAAAAAGTGACAAAAAGACAGCCAGACTGATAACAGTGAGTAGCTGTAAGACAGATAAGTGTGGACAGTGAGCACTGGAGCTCTACCAGACAGGAACAGGCTGTCAGGGGGATTTACAAGGCATTGCAAACAACAGTGCTTAAGAACAACGTGTAAGAAAACCAGAAAGTCTCATTAGGGCAACCTTTACATCTTCACAAATGAAAATGTAGTTCCTGTGCAGTTCCTGTGATACAGTGAGCTGATGGGCTCCAGTCAGAGGGGAAATGAGAAGAAAAAGGAAAGGTGATCTTAAAAGGGACTGTCATAGCATAAGAATGTAAAACTTTTTGGTGTCTGTTCACCTGAAAGCTTTCTTCCAGGTGTTTTCCCTTAACATCCACATGGAAAGCCTGTGCAGGCAGTGCAAGATCTGAACAAGGATGTTGCTGTTGTTTAGGAAACACAGAGGAAAAGTAAACCCTGGGTTTTCTGGACACACACACAGTAGTGCACTCAGACCAAAACCAAAGGTGAAGAACAAATGGCTGAAAGTATTAAACATAAAAGGAAACATTTAAAGATTAAAATGAGATATTCTTTGGTATCCAGTGCTGACTAATACTGAATGAACAGTAGGATGAGGCAGAGGTGGGGAAAGATCCAACAAGAAGTTTCTAAACATGAGATATGTGTAATCTGATTTGTTTTGTTTCAACAAGGAATTCAATTTACTATTGTCAAAATATAAAACATTGTAAAAAAAAAAACCCCAAAATCTCTATTTTGTATTGGTAATGCAACATATTTTTTAAAAATCCTAGGGATGGTTTCTCTGTCATGGCATGAACCAGGGCATGTGCTTAAACCAGTAGTGGACCTGCACTGGAATCAATGATCCAGGACCCTTTTCTTGAGCTTTGGAGTTCTGGAAAGTATGGAGTCATATCTGGTAGCAAATCCAAAATAGCCTGATTTGAGGATGAAAAGTTAAAGGTAGATTTTGTGGATGTGGGAAGAGGGAGAAGAATGTGAAAATTCAGCAGAATTTTCTGGCAGTACACAAAAATCACCATCTGATGTAAAGAAATTAAAGTTATTGATCCATCAGGACTAGAGTTTGAGCCAATTATTTTTTCACAGTCTTCAACTTTATAAAACACTTAATCAGGTATTCCATTAGCATTTCTGAAATGTTTAGGGTTTTTTGGTTAATAATTTAAAGTATACAAAGTCTGCATTGCTTTTGGATTAAATATCATCATGTGCTCACATTTACCACTCTGTTCAGCCCAAGCACAAGTCCCCACTGCATAAATGCTACTTTGTCCTTTAGGTCCCTTCCAGAACAAGCCAACCATTCCACTTTCAGATTATTTTCTCCTAATGATGGGAAGGCTGAGAAAGAGAATAATCTTGGTTTTAGAACAAACCCTGCTTTGGCATGAAAACTGCCTAAAAGCTGTGAATTGTTCAATATTTTACAAATTCCTCAGGGCAGAAGGATGTCTGAGGTAATGTAAAAAAAACACTTCTCTAGGAGAAAAAAAAAGGGTTTTCATAATTAATTAAAAAAACAACAACAACAAAAAAACAACAACAAAACCAACCAACCAACCAACCAACCAACCAACCAACAAAGGTATTCCAAAAACAGCTGGTTAGAAGAGAGAGGGGGGAAAAAACCCAGAGGGTAACAGAGATTAAAGCATCTCTGCCCTAGGAAATATGTTTTTTTTATTGTCAGAACACATTTTATTTTCTGTTAGGAAGGACCAGAGTGTTTTTGTGGTGACTCAGATAGCTGACAGATAAAAACAGGAACTGCAAGTGAGGTCTATGCTCCAATTTAAAGCCCCAGCAGTGGCAGCTGTGTGTGTGCTGGAGTGTATGAAAACCTGCCAGCTTTGCCACAAGTGTTTTACCTCTAAGGTGCTGAAAGAGAGACTGAACACAATGGCAACAAGAAACACAGTCACAAGTGGTGGTTGCTGTGCTTTGGAAAGGTTTCACATTTCCCAGGTGAAGCCTCTGAGCTTTAAAAGGGGGAGAAATGCCAGTCAGCATCCATTCATCCATCCCTGCTTCCCTGAGGAGAAGTTTTCTGACTATGCTAGGTAACTCCATTTCATATTACAAAGAAAATACAAATTTCACTCCTTTGGATGCTCCACTTGTTTGTCTTTGCAGCAGGGAGAAGAGTTCAACAACAGAACTCCCCAAGCTGTGGCTGCCTCAGTCTGTGGGTCAGTAAGAGATGGTGCTTCCCAAAAAACACATCAGCATTAATAACTAACTTCTTCCACTACTACTGCAGATTTGGTCTTCTCTCTTCTTCATGCACCACCTTTAGCAATCACACCAAAATGTTTTAGTGTTCCTGGTAATGATAGATAGAATTATCTATTTTATCCTTTATAACTGAAGGGACACAGGTAGAGTTTCACCCAGTACATCACAGAAGGCAGGACACTGTCCTGCCAAAGGACAGTATGCTTTAGGACATTGATATACACATCTCAAAACTGATGAATTATTAATTTTCTATAATTAGTCTATAAAAGAAAAGCCCTAATTTTTGATTGCTAGCTTTACCACTATCTATTAACAAATTCTGTCAACATTCAAGGAGGGTAAATGGAATAACCTTGGATGTTTATCTGCAATTGCTCTGGGAATTCTTCTCTACTGTAACATGTTCCATTGGTAGAGAGCTGAGGATATTACAAGCTAAGGTAAACTAAGGAGGATTTTTATCAAACACATGACTTACAATATTTTTTGTTATTTTCATGAGAGTATTGGTTGATAAATTTTCTGTTCACAACACAGAATTTTAAAACACTCTATTCTTCCCCGCCTTCTCATGAAAATGCTACTTTTGAGTTAATTAAAATCTAATTGAAAGTCCTCAAAATGTAATTGCAAAAGTGGAATTTTCACCAAGTGACTTGTTTCTAGCAAGGATGGAGGGAGCTGCAATAGTCTGCCTTGGCCTAAAATTATTTGCTGTCTTTCAGAAAAACTGAGAAAAATGTAGATTAAAAAAAATCAGAAAATTTTCAGCTGAGCTGCACACTGCCAGAATAGTAATGATGAAGACAGATTCCTACACAGCTGGACCAGGACTGGTTGTAAGACAGATTCAGGCCAGCAAGGCCAAATTAACATTTATGGGTGCTGACAGAACCAAGCAGCCCAAATCTCTCCCAAACCTCTCTGTGTAAATGTTAGTCAGCATCTTGAAAAACCATTGCTGTATTCTATTTATTCAGCTATGTGAAACCATGGAGCTTAGCAGCAAGTGCTTAGACATAGAAGTAAAATAAATCAGAATTATTAGAAGATAAGCTGTGTTAGGTCTGTTTATGGCATCATAGGCAGATTTATTTTCCAGTTTATTTCAGTATCAGGTTCAGCTTTGATGTTATACTTCAAAAAGAATGTCAAAATTAAGCTCACCATGCAGCCCAAGGGACAGCTTCTTCAATGCACTGGGAAGGAGAGATGGGGCTAGGATGGAATAAGGGGAATGTCACTCCCAGGAGATTCCCCTCAATACCAATGAGGGAAATGTCACTGGAGCCACAGTCTTCCTGATTTAGATGGCAAGTGAAATTTTGACCATGTGAAACCTCATAGAGGTTTAAATACTATTTTCTTTATACATGAATTAAGCCTTGTATTTATTGCAGAGGAAGACACAGACAAGATCTACTGAAATTCTTGAAAGCACCCAAGTGCTCAACTCTTATTCAAACCAATTGGCTTAAGTACCCAGAAAATTTTAAAAAGTCCAATTAGGCATTAAGCACTTGGAAATCTATCCCTGATTGATTTTTGAAATAGAAGTTAAGAAGCAATAAAAATGGAACACAAATCCCTGGGTGCTCTTGTGAGCACTTACATAGTTTTGAGTCTGTACATTAGCTTAAACAACTTGAATTCTAAAATACTAATGAAAAACATGGTATACATAATTGGCTAATTAAAGCAATTCAATTAATGAGTGTTTTAGTGTTGTATCTACTACACTAATTTTCTCTCAAATACATGTAAATACTTTTTCTATGTTTCTTTGGACATGGAGGGCAACACTGGACAAATATAAAATTCTTCAGAGTGTGAACATCACACATGAAGCTTTTTGTATATTTTGTAAGAATAGGAAGGCCTCTTGCTTCTTAGTGCCAAATGTAGTAAGTTTAATGGTTGATAGAAATGCATATAAAAGTTTTCAGTTTTTTATTTGTGGAGTCTGGGAGAACTCACAACATGAAGAGTCCATCACTGGGAGCTTGCTGGACTTAGGGAAAGCCTGGTTAAGTATTTCTAGATGTCAAGAGGCAGGATTTCTATGGGGAAAGAATGGATCAGAGAATCCTAGAGCATCTTAGCTTGGAAGGGACCCATAAGGAAATTTTATGGAAGAGAACATTCCTTCAGCTGCAGCATTGGGCCAACATTTCTATGTGTTGTAAATCCAGAACTGTGAGCCTGAGGCTTGTTTTTTATCACGTAGCACTGGTCATTTTGTGATAAACAAATGGTATGGGTTCAGCCATTCAAACTCCCAATGTCTCACTGGATTAGAATTAGATGCTATTTCTATTGTATTTTTTTTTTTTCCTTCAGTAAAACTTACTTTCATCTCCAGTTTCAAATTCAAACTTCTGGCTATAGCCGCTGTATCCTGCTGCCGTCCTGACTCTGATATGAAATATGTACTTGGTGGCTGGCTTGAGACCTGTGATGATAACACTTGGAGCCTTGGACCTTGTGGAGGAATAGCTGAGCTGCTCATGCTCCTGAGGGACAAAAGAGGGAAGAAACGATATCAAGTTGAGTTGAACAATCTTTGCAAAAATGATATAACAGAACTGAAGCTCCATATTCTTCTCATGAATGTAAAATAAAATGTTTATAAAAGGAGGTGCAGGTATGGATTTCTGTACTTTGGTTCTGTGTTATTGTCAGAATGTATGATATGGCCTTGACTTTTAGGTTTCAGGTTTTTTGTCTTTAACCTTGCACACAGACATGTTTTTGTGACTTGGGTTAGCAACCAACCCAACCGTCGTCAAACCAACATGAATTAGTACAAGACTACATTCACAGAAGAATGGCAACTAGAATGGAAGCTCATTATTTTTGCACAATGAACAAACTAGGAGGTCAGTAAACACTACCAAGCTGCAAAATAAAGATATGGGAGTATTCAAATACCCGCTACTCACTTCTACCCGCAGGTAGTGCCAAAATGCCGGCGCTATCCGTGGGTAGACCTGTGGGTAAAAGAAAATAGGGATTAACTTTTCCTTTGAAGCCTGTCAACTTCGAGCATGGTTCAGCTGCTTCACTGCTGCTGTTGAGCTCAATGCCTCTTGCCAGGTAGGTGTAATGTAGTCATACATGGAACTCACTTTGAAACTCTACAAGGAGAAATACTCTGTGCAAAAGTGCCCTGTTAATCTCCTGGCAGTTGATCCCAGGCAGCTGCTGGGAATTCCTGAGTCTCACAGGGATCCCTGAGAATGATGGTCTCTGGGAATTACCACTGCAGACCAGCTGCTCTAGTATGGAGACCAGAAACATCAATTTCTGTGCTTTGACTGAGTGCTGCTTTGCTAGACAGCAAATGATGGCTGGTGCTTGGATGATGCTTTTACATGAGAGGATGACTTGGAAGAAGAACATTTATTCCCTGTCATTAGTTACTTGATAAACCAGTAATCTATAATATTTTATGTGCTGCCTTAAGGCTAGGTTTGCTCCCTTGGAGCAGGATTTGTCTCCAAAGTGAGAAGGAATGTCCTTGGCATGTGCTTAACAGTCCAACTGTGACACCCACAGGGCACCATGTACATTTATTGTACCACACAGTGATATTAGAGCAGGTGTAAGTTATTCAAAGAGTGCTTCCAGCCTGTTCAAAAGGAAATCTAGTTCACAGAAGAGGTATAATCAGGAGAGGATTAGATTTCAGTCAGATTCTGTTGGACTGTTAACCTCTTCTCAGCAATATGCATGCACTTTTTAAATAAAACAAATAGTTTTTATAAAACACACTGAGGTAACTTCAGCCATGTGTAACAAATGCACAGGGCAGCAGGTGGATCACTATTCCCCCAGCAGGAATACAGGGAGATGGCTGAGAAAACCAGATTTAAAAACAAACACACAGAAGCAACCTCATCATTCTGTTAAGGGAAGGAGCAGGAGGAAGGCAACAATGATCAATATAAAAAATAACTGCATTTCACTTGTGCTTCAAACAGTGGAAATAATTTGAGATACTACAGTATGAGGAAGTATACATTTTTTTACAGTCTGTTACCAAAATTTGAAACCGTGAGGAGCATGCATTGAAATTGAAATTGAAATTAAAATAGTAGGATAAAATGTAAATGTAGTCATTAGGATAGAGAATATAATGAATACACCATCTAATTACTTCTAAATATAAGACTTCTCCCAATTACTTGAAATGTTGTAACTTCACTTTGAACAGGTTAATGGATTTTAGATATACTTTAATGCATTTCAGAAAATACCTATTTTCTTCTGACAGAAAGCCTACTCGTTTGAGTGATAGGTGGTTTTTTCTTCTGATTAAGCTTACATGACTTCCTGTGAAGGAAAGATCTTGTAAGATTATGGAAGCAGCAAATGCTTGTTTTATACAGGTATTAGCATGATTCAAAGTGCTCTGTCATGGCCCTTAGATGGCAGTGACTTTATACTCTGGAATGCTCTGGAAATTTTTATTTAGCCTCTGTAAGCTAAGGAAGGGACCAGCAGCACCTAAGGGATTTCACTGTGCACTGGAATAGTTGCAAGTGGTTTCTTTTCCCTAGCATTTAACAATGTCCTGCTTCTTCTGACCTGCTGGAGAGATTGCAGAAAAAACTGATGGAATTGTAAAAGAAATAGGGTCTTTAAGAGGAGGAAGGAAATGGAAATTTTGTCAAAGAATCAGTGGAGATTCCCCAAGATTCAGTGATCAGATTTACTCCCTGAAACCTGCAGAACAAGGCTAACGGCAGCAAAAAGTGGGAATGACTTTTGAAAAAGAAACAACCTGAGCTATATCTATTATATGTTATTACAGGCTAACTTGTGTAAAACACACATTTGGGATCCACTGGCTCCATAGCCAGGGGTGTGGACAGGCAGGCAGCAAATACAGTTCAATATTTGTAGTTGGTCAAAGATGAGTGTGACAAAGGCTGTGAGGGTGACATTTAATCAACAAAATGGGTCCCTCTGGGGCAACAGCAACCTCCTGAGGGACACCCATTGCTGCCTGTCCCTTCTGGAAGGAATTTTGGCCACCACCAGAGGTTGTCTGGCTTGTTGATTCCTCACCACCTCCCTAGGGCTGCCTGCAGAAAGCCCTCAAGGGTTCCTCCTTCATGCCCTCCCCTCTCCTTTTTTTCTGCAGCCTCTCTTGCCATCCATCCCACAGATTGAAAAATGATGTCTGGGAGTACACAACCTTAAAACTAATAGTGCTGTCATATGGGGAAAGGGGCAAGATTTGTTACTGCACGTGAAATAGTGGAAAGGGAACCTGTCACCTTGGTTTGAGAACAAACTTCAGGAGGCTTGAGGGAAAAGTTGCTCAAACTCAAGACAAAATGATTCATAGCTGGAAATTTCCCAAGGCTGGAATGCTTTGCACAAAGAATTCAGCCTTTTAGGACTGGATTCATCCATAAGAGAATTCTCCAAAGAGTGGATACTTTGCCATTATCCCATTCTTGTGACAACTGATCTGCAGCCTACCTGGAAAGCCAGAGCTTTCCACAGGGATGGCTCTCAAGGCTGGCCACTCCTTCTGCCATGATCTTTCCCAGGAAGGCTGAAGATGGACTCAGAACAAAAAAATACAATTCTAGTCTGCACAGAAGTATGGGATGCTTCGTGTTATTCTTGTTACAGACCATATTCACTCACTTTTGCAGGGATTCTTTGTTAAAAAATCAATTTTAAACTGAAGGACTTAAATGTACTTCTGGGATGTTAGTGCATGCTTTTCCTAGATCCTGCTTTCAGTTTGTGGCAAAATATAGATATATATATCAACCCACTTATCACCCTATTTTCTATCAAAAGGAAGCATGATTTTGTGTGCTAGAAGGATCTATCTCTTGTGATAGATTTCTGACCTAGACAGTGACAGGGCTAGAATCAATGGGAAGGGTCAAGGACTCAATTTATTCTGTACTCAATAACTACAGAGGGCTACTACAAAATCTGCAAAATAAAACATAAGTTTAACTGATATGCTGTATCTGCAATAGCCCAGAAGAAGTAAGATAATATATAGTTATGTATGGTTCAGTGTTCACAAAAAGAAAAGGGACACAAGAAATACTCTGATCCTTTACATCAGTAGCAGAGCAGCATTTGTGATCTTAAGATGGCAAAGGACTCACAAGAAGCAGTTCTGAGAACACAGGGGCTGAGGGGTTAAACATGAGTTAAAGGAGTCTATCTAATATAATATACTCATATAACTATGAGACACAATCTGATATGAGGAAATTCATAAGACCTCTTCCATAGCCTACTGCAAATTTATCTTGGTGAAAATCTGTAATTAGAATGTAAATATAACCCAAATGCAAGCTATGCCAATGTTATTACACAATGTAACAGTAAGTCTATGACTACCTTTCCAAGTTAAACAGAAATATATTATGAACTTTGAAAATGCTATCTCTGTTTCTAAGAAAATTGTATTTTCCCCATTCTTCTTGTAAATGGATTCAGTTCTGATTATGAGGGACAGTGTTCACAAATCCATGACAGTTTGCTCTGTGCATGAACAGGAAAACCTTTCAGAATCAAATTCTTTCCTACAGCCACCTCTGCCTATCTGAATCTGTATCTATCCTAATTTTATACTTGGCTTTATAGATAAGACATTTTTTCATTCTAAAGAAACAGACTGGCTGAGTGGAAGGCACAATGGTGCTAATGGTCTAAGACTAGACAACCTAATTTAATGGAGTAGCACTATCAGAGGATAAATATTAATGAAATGCTTCTTCTGCTTTTGCAGTGCAGCAAAGTAGCAGTCAATACCCAGATGTTCTATTATTGTGATGATTAGTACCATTTTTGCCATACACTTAAGAGAGACAGGATTCCCCCAATAACAACAATTGTAAATAAACAGATAAACTTTCACATGCCACACCTGACTGAATAAATTGCTCTCTAATTTTATCCCCACCTCAGTACAGAGGAAAAGAGCACAGAAATTTAGACTTTGTGGACAAATGTAAGAAAAATATTGATAAAGGCTAACCAAAATGTAATGACCTTTAGTCAGTTTAGACTCCTATGGCAAAGAGTTTACATTCTCTCGTTATAGGTGAGAAAAAGATTATACATCTCAAAACCTTTAGTGGAAAAAAATCAATAGAAATTAAAGCTGACATGCCAAATTTTGCTTGTAGTTCTGCAATAACCCTTAAAAGATTAACTTTACCAGTAAAGCACTGATAAAGCACTGGCACTTTCAGGCATGCAAGATTTGTCACCATTAATATTTGAGTGGCAAAAAGAGACATGGCTCTGGTAAAAATAGTATCAGTCCTTAGTTTAGCAATTTAAAAAGAGAACCAAATATAATTTTCTATGATTTAGAATATATAATGGGAGCTATATGCTCTTAGTCTAGCTTAATTATGAATGATTCAGCTCATTCAGTGTCACAAGTTAACAAAAGTCTTCTTAAACTGACCCTAGGGAAAGGGATTTCCAAACCTTCTGCCAGCTAAGAGAGACTTATTGTACCCACAGCTTTCAAGTGTGTGTTCAGAAAGAATCCAGGGAGAGTAACTGAATTTACTGTCAGCTGTTTGCAAACACATTTTCTAGTTTATATCTATTGTCCTGCAACATGAAAATTCTGTATTAAGCCACATAATCCTGCCTGGCCTTTCCAGAGCACTGGTATTTAACTGAAAGAAGTACTAATCGAGATTAAATCTATATACCACAGGGACCAGGTCTTTATCCTGTACACTGAAGCACAATGTCAAAACTGAGTAACTACCACATTAAAGATTTGGAATTTCATTATTCAGGCACTATAAATGTTTAAATAAAAGCACCTAAAATAAATAAGATTTTTTTAATGAGACCATTTGGTCACATCTTTCCTCTTTCCCAGATACATCAGTCTGAGGAACACACACAATGTGACCTAGAGAGGAAGCATCACTATTTTAAAAGAATGACCATGATTTTGGAAGGCAGCAATTTTTACTGATCATAGCTCTAGTCCAGTGTGCAATGAAATCTCCAAATTCTTCCTTACTTTTCCCATGGGATCAGCTATGCTGGTGCTCCATAGTCACCTCAAGTTGCTGTACTACCCATTAGGATAACACAGTAGTTAATTATTAGGTATAGTCATTAATTGATTAATCAGTTCAAATAGAATCTATTAAAGACAAATAACATCAAACTAGTTTGTACTCACTCTCTGTGATCAATATAAACAGAGTCCCCACAGCTCTAATTTATGGAAACTGCCTCTGATTAATAGAGCCTGTATTCCTCTCACAACTAATTTCCCTCCAATAATTCTCAAAAAGTATTTTCTTTCTTTACAACAAAATATTTTCATAATCCAATTTCTGAATTCCTGTTGTGTCTAGTTATAGCACCTTTGTCACCTTACACTGATTGTTGTAGATAAGGACTAATTACACTGAAATCAATAAAATTAACTACACCTAACTCAGTGTCTGTCTTTGAAAGCTTCTTTATATTCACTAATTTTGTGTGGGATTTGCTCCTAGAAAACTATTTTGACCTACAGTACATCAATTAACAGAAATGCTGGCAGAAGATTTTAGAGAAGTCTTAAAGGTTCAAAAACGTGCTTCTAACATTAATTGCTGATCATAATCTGATCAACAGGATTGGATAAATTTTTACTGTAACATAAAGTGGTAAAAAAACCTAAAATAAGAACTAAAAGATACCATTCAGATTCTTAAAAAACATTCTTCCTAAAAACCCTTGTATCTCTGGTTTTCAGCTGAATCACAAACTTGAAGCAAATTTAGAAAAGTGATTGGGAAGATCTGAGGACCAATCTAAACTAAGTAGAAAACTGTGGCAGCAAAAAAGCAGAGCCACAGAGAAAATTTCCAATGGCTCAAGTGTTTGTTTCAGAGGAGAAATCTGCAGCACTTAAAAGCATCAGCCCCTCCAGGATGTAACCCTCTCCCTTCCCTCCTTGGCCTCCCTCCTGATTCATCTGAGATGTAACAGTTTGGGGAGCTGAAACACTCAGGTGTCCTTTACCTGTCTGCCCATTCAATATTTTATATTTTGGTGGCCTGTCAGTCAGCTCATCACTTTCTCCATATATAAAGTGAAGTGAAAAGGGGCAGAACAGATAACCAATCATAAAGAAAATACAGAAAGGTCAAACCCCAGACAAACTTCATTTTAATTGGATTATATATTTGGAAAGGCAGAAATGGGTTGATGTGAGGTGAACCATGAAAAGCAGAAAATTAAATGAGGAGAGAGATGAGGACAGGGAGGCTCTAAAACAATGTTAAAATTCTTGCCAGCACAGGGAGGTGAGGGGTGGGCAGAGCAAAAGCTGTGTGGTTCACAGGCTGGGCCAAGTGGGACTGCCAGGTATGAAGGCAGCAGACAGGACAGAGCTGATTGTCCTGACAAGGAGATTAAAATGAAATAAAAACAGGCCTGTGCCTCGAGTTAGGGATGGAACAGGGTGCAGCCCAGCATATAAAAAAGGCAGCTGGAGAACATGGCCTGAGTTGTCAGATGAGCACAGATATTAAATCCCATCTTTCTGGCAGTAATGAGATACTCTGATAACAGTTGTTTGCTAATTAAAAATATTTACCAGGGAAAACCTCTGCACCAGAATCTCCAGAAGTCTCTCTAACTTCTTCCTATAAAAGTGCCAGCCTCTCCAGCTGCCTCAAATACTTTTCTTATTTTTTCACTAATTTGAATTTTCTTTTCCAGTCGGAAAGAAGCAAAAGCTACCGCAAGCACGAACAAAATTTCTAATGTTAAAATTCAACTCAAGTAGTACTCAAAATTCAGCTTAGGGGTGTGAATCACAGTTTCTCCTGGGATACCTAATGCTAAGGTGATTCCTAATGCTAACCATGACTCCCAAGTCATCCCTTTGCTGTATGAGGTTCACAGTTCACAATTCTGAGCGAGGTCCTGGTGCCAGTGCAGGCTTGACACTCAGCATTGGCACTGCAGGTTCCTTCTGCCCATCCTTACCCTCAACACCCTCCCAGAGCCCAGCAATCTGCAGAGTAGTGGCTTTCTGAATTCACTAAATTTGCTTCATTGTGTTTTACAGCTCATGGACTTTCTTTTCATGAATTTCCTTAATTATGCCTTGAACCAATTTTGCTTGTGGCCTCCAAAACATCCCTAGGCAACAAGTTTAATTAGAAACTGTGTTTAAAAAATACTGTGGGGATGTTTTATATTAAATCTGCTTCCTGACTATTTTATTGAATATAGATTAGTTTCTTATCTATAAGAAATAGTGAATAATAATATATATCAGTAATATGTTCAGTCAATTTTAAAATATCTGTGTATATCACAGAAACTTCTAGTTACAGATGTGAAGTAGATTACTTGATAATGAAATATTTAAATTGAAAATGCAAGACCCTGGAAGAAAGATAACAAAAAGGGACAACTTTTGTGAAGTGAAAAAAGTCACAGTCCAAACAGCTGAAGGTCTCCAAGTTGCTGAGACAATCTTCTCACACTCAGCATGGGTAACATCACAGCTGTACACACAGAACTGCTGTGTCCCTTCATGGCAGAGCTCAAAATTGTGTGATCCTATTTCCTACTGAAGTGTGAAGCCAACTTAAATGCAAAGAAGCATCTTACAAGGGAAGTGGAATTTCAATACAAGAGCAATCATCCAATTCTTCACAAGACTCCTACAGTGAGGTGACTTGCTGCACTACAGAGTAGCCAGAGCACTACTTTGATACCCCACCCTCCCCCCAGCAAAAAACCCTACAAAATAAACAAAAAAACCCCCAAACAATCCTTCCCCCTCGCCCCCTCCCCAAAAAAAAATCCCCAAACCCCATAACATATGTTCAAAGCTGTGAAAATCAAGTGATTCTATCAATCCAAAAACAGGACACTGAGTCAGCCACACAGAACTCAGCTCTGATAGTGGTGATGGTTTAATTCACCTAAATGATTGGTTTAATTCACCTAATTTCAGAATCCCTACAAGATTCACAGGCAGCTAGGGCCAGGATTTGGATTAGGGCTCCCTTCCAGTGCTGAATATTTTGTCAGGTTTGTAACACCTTGCTGGGAAATTTTAACTGCTGGGGGATGTTTGCAGCTCTACAAACACCCTTGTAAAAACCACATTCTGTGCTAAAACCACATCCTGTACTATAAACCTCTTGTGGAATCATTGCTTTCCAATTCCCTTTTAGGATGTTAGGGCAGGTAGACTGACTGGGCTTATTTTAAGATTGGTTTAAGCTTAGTTTGAATCTTCTACATAAATAACTTTTAATATTAGAAGAGCAGACTAATGCAGAATTTTCTCTTTTCATTTGCTACTGAATGTTTCCTTGCTACTGAATTTGCCTGGCAAATCCAGAAGAGATCCTTATAGATATACAACATCTTGGAAACAAATTCAGTGGTATTAATAAAGCTATCCTTTTATCTATGTAAGCAAAATATCTACTTTTATAGGTTGAATTGATTCAGATTGCTATTCAGATTTGCTATTCTGGAAAAAAATGACTGAAGTCATTAAGATTCATTTCAGAGCATATGAATGTTAAATGGTAACATGTCTTTCATATGCTAACTGTGAATACACTTCTTTGGGACAAATACTTCCCTTTTCAAAGAAAATTTGGATTTGTAAGAATAGAATAATGTTGACAATATTAAGATGGATTTCAGCCATCCAACAAAAATCAATTTTGGAGGAAGAATTTTGGCTCTAAAACACAAAGCCTGACACTAACTAATGTTTGCCTTTAATCACTGCAATACAAATAATAAATCAGAGGCAAGAGGGAACCTGCTGATCTCTCTATAGAGATTGTGCATTGTTTTTCATTATGCAAGCCTCTTCAGATATAAACATATGATAGCTATTGAAAAGCCACTGAAATATCACATTTTTGGGTGTATTTGTGAGCACATGCATACATCCTTGTGTGTCTCAATGCAGGCAAACAGCAAACATCTATCTTGTATTGCTAACTCAGAAGGGCTGAATTCACCTCTGGTGTCATGACTGTAGTGCAGAACTTGGCAATACATCAACAATAAATGCCACATATTCCTTAAGTTTATGTTTTCTTCAAACACCTCGGTGAGTTAATGGGGTGTAAAGCAAAAACAGCAATCTTTTTTCCAAATAATTGAACATGAATTTCAAGGGCAAAGTCAACAAACTAGTGAGTAAATCGAAAAGCTGATTTTGCACTTTCAAAACTGACAAAGCAAGTTTTTACTCAATTTTTTTGGGAAGTGCCTGTTTCTGATGTAGCCAACTTCAGCAGAAATATAATTTCTGGTGGTAAAAACAACAACTAGGAAAAATCTGAAAAAAATATTAACAATTCACAGATAGATGTCCATACCTTTTTAGAAAGAGCTTCTCCAGCCACTAAATAATTTTGTTAATATAATATGAATACTTATATATGCATAAAAACCAGGTAGTTTGTGCAAGGTCATTGCAAATACAAGATGCATCAACCTGGTGAAGTTCCTACAGCAACATTAATGTGTTTATGAGCAGCAGGTGAATTACTGCAAAAGACTCTAAAGCTATTAACAGCTCGGTAAGGAGTACATAATAATAGGTTGTTAACTCAGCCATCCCAACAAGCACATCAAGAAAGGGCACTTTGAAACTCTTAATGCAAATACATTAAAAAACTCAAAAGAAAAAGAGGGAATTGTAACATTTTGCTTCTTTCAATCAATCAAATAAACATTTGTGGGTTTATTTGAGGGCAAACCTAACAAAATACATCAGAGTTACTGAATAAAGTACAATTTCTGTGAATTCAAGCTAGCTAATGATATTATTAATTTGAATCAAAAGTTCTTCTAATGTTCATTTTGATTTCAACAACCACATCCCCACACCAAACCCATAGCTTTTGTTTAATACATAGTAAAGTGATTATACTGATATTCAACAGGAAAGCAGTGGTTTAGTGCATTAAAATGGAGGGGCTCCCCTAAACCAGCTTTCTCTTTCCCTTTGGATATTCCTCCCTTCTCCCAGAATGACTCTGCTTTGGGGACACTGCTACTTAATAAAGAAGAGGTTGCTAATATTATGCAGTCAGTGGCTTCATCTTCATGTAATGTGAAAAAAAGACCATTCAAAGAGGAAAACTAATATCCTGTCATTTTCTATGGTTAAAGTACAAGTGCAATGCAGTCTTAGAAAAAAAGAGAGAGTAAAAGGAACTTTTTTTGGTTTTACTCTCCAAAGTGATGCATACCTTTCTACCTCCCCAGATATCTCTTGAATGCATTGAATATTGCAGGAAGAAACTGTAAATGAAATGATATCTGAACACTCCTTCATTTAGACAAAGATATAAACTCATGTCTCAAGGTACATATCTTGATTTAATCTGTGATTCCACCTTTATGGCTGCAAATCAACAATTTATGAACAGTAAGTAATTTGTGTATTATGAAAACACTGTGCTAGCTTCACTTTTTAAAAGACTTTGGGCTCAAAATGATTTTCGAGTACTTCTAAGCTACTTTGTATTTTAAGAGAGTCTAAAGGAAACATTCTGACTGGTTTTAGAGAAATGGAGACACAGACTTTGTATTTAATTTATAAATAAGGAAGTCACTTTCATTTAGATGACCATCTTTTGGTAGATATGCTTGTTATATTTAGATCACTGCTCACAAAAATTGCCATGATTTTTTGTAAAAATCTGTTTAATTTTCAAACCCAAAGCTTGACTTCTGAATTTGTCTTAAGATACCTGAGGGAACTCCAACTCTATTATCATATGCAACTAAAACTTACTGCACCTAAACTCAAAGGTGAACACACTGCAGGCAGTTTATAGTAACAGAAACAACAAAAATAAAATGCTTTGGGAGTACATTCTCTATTTTGTGAATTCAGCATTAAACATGTTAAACTCCTTATGACTTTCTTTTGTGAGACTAATGCATTATCTCTGATAAGAAAATATTTCTTTTTTACATTATGTTCATCAAAATCATCTAAATGTTGTCCTTAGCTGAAACTTTCTGCTCTATAAAATAGCTGCTTCTGATTTTTGACCCCACCTAAACACATACTTAAGATTAACACTGATTCCTGAGATTAACATCATTATTATTATTCTTGCTGTGTCAGTGCACAATTTTGAAAACTATTTTTTCTGAGATTCAAATGCTGTAAAGGATAGAAAAAAAAATTAAGTAATTCCTTTTATTAGCAACCAATCTTTGTCATAAATGGATTTAGCTTTCTTAGCTTTATTTGAGGTATGGAACTAGCTGTGTTTGTTGTCTTGTAATAGTTTGCATACCTCCTATGCTTATTCCTATGCCCTTGAAAGCATTTATACAAACTTACACAAAACCATTAATACACTTTTTCTGCATTTGTGCAGCTCTTCTAGCAGTTACTGGAATAAGTACTGTACATGTAATTTTCCTTGGAGA
The DNA here is from genome assembly GCA_030060385.1 of Muscicapa striata striata. NCBI lineage: Eukaryota > Metazoa > Chordata > Aves > Passeriformes > Muscicapidae > Muscicapa > Muscicapa striata. The sequence goes on along the minus strand of JAREIS010000058.1, from coordinate 1,420,184 downwards.
AAATGGTATTGGCTGCAGGCAAGAACACAAGATCAGCAGAGACTTAAGTATGGGGTTTTTTTAATATCAAATCCACCAGGCTTGCTTGAACAGCATTATTCTTCCCATTGAGAATTTTTGGTTCAGCAGGAACAACAGCAATACCTCTATAGGCTACTTTATTATTAAATACAAAAGTTCAGAAGCTGCTTCAAAATAATTGACAACAATGATTAGTATACAAGGCAAACCAGGCATGGAGGCCTAGCTTAGAACTTCTTTGATAAACCCTTTGCTACATGTAATTGATATTTAGATGCCAGATTTCTTTTTCTCCTAACAGTAATTACATCAATGCCATTAATAATGGCTGCTGCAAGGTCCTTAGGTTCTTTCCTGCAGGCAAAAATTATATCTGGTCAGAGAGTCTGGTAATTAGTCACTCTCTTTTTCAACAGTTCTGAGACCTATTTTTTTTTCCTTTTTTTTAGAATCTGAGGCTTTTACATTTTTTCCCTTGGGAAACTGGGTTAATAACAGCAGAACAGAAAAACTGAGAAGCTTGTTTAACACCACTTACTATGCTAAAAGAAGCTAGGAGATTTCATTTTAATGATTGTATCCCAAAGCACATTTGTAATGATTATTTTTTTAAAACATTCAGCAGACATGGTTGGTTTCCCAGGAGCTATGAAGGGCCAAGAATACCTGAGGTGCTGCTTTGAGCCCTGGTCCTCCCTGTGACACTAAAGCCTGCCTGAAACTACTGTCCAACAGCTCTTGTACATCCCAAATACTCAGCACTCTTGTTTTGATGAGAATTGTTGCAAATGTAATGAAAATGTATTATTGCATTAGTCCTACATTTCTTGATTCCAGTCATATCAGAAACATTTTACTTGCAGGCAGCAGATTGCTACCTATAGCCTTAAATTATTTGAATAATTTATAAACTATAACAGAAGAAAACTGTCCATTAAAAAAAAAAAAAAACAAAAAAACTTAGCATGAAGTGAAAAATTGCCCAGCTGATCATTTGAAGCAAACAGCTTTTTATATTGTGTACAATCAATAAATGATACCTGAATACCTGAAGTGCTGAGATGCTTATCCCTACTGTTGTCAGTCTGTACCTCTTCCCCAATCCTGTCACTAATGTTGACTTTAAAACTGAGCAAGGTTGTCAAGGATGCTACAGTAGGGTCAGCAACAGTAAAGGAAAATGGCCAGAGAAAGAAGCAGCACATGCCAAGAGCCCAGCAACACCAATACCAAACAAACCATCTCTGCCCACAGATAATGTCACACAGCCCCCAGGCTCCCTTCAGCCTCATGCCACTGGGAGCTGCTGCATATATTATTCTTCATGATATAAAATCTGCCATCAAAGAAAAATCTGAACTAAAAAAGTAACAGCTGGTGCTTAAAGGAAATAGGGGAGTTGTAACAGCTGTGTCTAAAAAAAATGTGTTCCTTCTAACTTAGTTAGATGTGCAAAATAGTGACTAAAGAGGTGGAGACTGGAGAGGTTTGGCTGTTTAAGGAGTAGGGAGGTTGAGGGTCAATGAACTTCACACATGCCACACAGACCTCAGAGAAAGTCTTTGCAAGAGAAATGACTGATTTACTTCACGTTTCAAAATTCCACCCAGAAATTCTGAGGACTGAATCTGATCTACACAAAGTGGCATCTTAGGAGAAATGTCCTTGTTTTATCAAATGAGAACACATGTGGCTCCTGTTCACTGAGGATAGTTCCAGCCCATACTCAAGCAGGGTCAGGTTAATTAATGTAAGAAGATCATAATGCAATGTCTCCTTAGCTGGAGAAGATACACAGGAACATTTGGTATCCTCTAAACTGAGATGAATCACATAATGTTTATAATTTTCCATATTAATTCTTACAAAAATAATTCTGTCATTCAAAACATTATGCACCGAGAGTCTTAAAATTTCTCATTATTCCTATCATGTAAATTACCTAAAGGTCTGTCACTCAAATTCAGGATGGCTCATTTTAATTCATCTTAATCATAACTCAAAGAAATAGCAGTCTTTGGTTTTAATATTAGATTTTACGACTAAGCATCATTTCTTGTATAAGTTAAGTGAAGACAGCTGTAGACTGATAGAAAAATTAACAAGGTCATGCTGCTTTCTAATTCTTTAAATCTGGTACTTTTCTCTATCTCTCTGCCTCATCAGCTCTTCATCTCTTTTTCAAATCTCATTGGAAAACTAATTTCCCCCTTGCCTCTACTGCTCAGCTATTTCCTCACTTCTGTTTATTAATTCAACTCTAAATAATCCTGGGATGAAGGAAAAGTAATATCTGACATTCTATATATCCTGTTCACTCACTCTCCTGTGGAGGTGGGTTAATTTTTTTATGTGAAAACTGCCTTGTGAGCTGCAAATTGAGTCTCCCAACAAAATGAAGCATTTTGGCAAAGGCTTTAATTCTGTCTTTAAATTTCATCAAAGGACAAGAAAGCAAAGAAATATCAGATCTCTCCTCCAAATCCTGATTCTAAAAATATTCTCTGGTTTCTCTATTTAGAGATTTCACTGCAATGGGTTACTGCATGGGTACACTCCATTAAAATCCCTTCTCTACAGACAGGCTTCCTTAGCTAATTATATGTTATCTTGTGTGTAACAGGAAATGTAATCCAGCTGCTGTGCTTGGGCCATGTGGGACAACAAACTTAACACAGTTGCTGATACATGCACAGCTTGGTGTGCCTAATACAGGTCTTAGGGAGCATTAATTTTTGATGATTAACTTTATGGGTTTGGATGGAAAGGGGAGGAAAAAGCATTTTCCAGTTCAGCTGCACAACCTGGAGTGCAGCTGGTGAGGTTTATATCCACTGTGTGCTGTGTTCCCTTTCCCATGAGGGAATTCCAACAGAAGGACTCAGTGTCATTACAAGGCTCTAACATGAAACCCTTTTGATGAGAGGTAAAGAGATTATGATGTCCTGGAACCTTGCAAATAGTGCAACCTGTGGTCAGTGTCTGAGTAATAATTTAAAGTATAAAAGAAAAATTAATTGCAATTAGGAATGGCACTGAGATTATATTAACGAGTTTGATTCTTAAAGGGAAAGAGATATTTTTTTTTGCTTTTAGAAATAGTGTTTGTGGATGATATCAAAGGATCCTAAAACATAATGGAGAGAGTGCAGAATAGGACAGACACCCTGTATCAACAGAAATAATTTGCAATATTTAGTATCTCAAGACCCCAGAGAAGGTCTATGAAGAAATGGTTTTATGAGCACATCTTAGAGCTCAATGGGAAAACATTTAACTGATCTACTGTGTGTTGCTGTAAAGACTCACTTATTATCCAAGGCATAGTTTTCAGAATGATTAATAATCTACCTGAAATCAGGTATTTCAGCTACCAGGCCTCAACAAGGCAATTATTTCAGGATTGTGATACTCTCTCCCTGGTTATATCACACAACTATTCAAACAATGGAGAACCCTTTCTCTTTGCTGGGACAGAACTGTGAGAATCTTGGACTGAATGTCAAGGAATTTTTGTTCTCCCAGGCCAAATCAGCTCTCTAATTATGTCCTAGGTCAGATTTTGTTCACTGCATTTTCTGCTGAAAGGCTGCAGAGCAAAATGACCTCTTGTCAGACAAGCACATAAAAATGTACCAGTGCACTCCTAAATAAGAAACTACAAATTTGTACAACAGACTCACAATGAGATTTTCTTCTTGTCACAAGATTTTCATTTTTAGAGACAATATTTTGTGAAGTTCTGAGTGTTCTACAGCATTTCCCTGGGGAAATGAAGGTCATATAGAAAAAGGCACTTTAAAACAGAAAAATTACTCAACTGCTTTATTGTACTTTGAAATTAATGTATGATTCCATACTTGTAACTTATTGAGACCCCTGGATAACTCTCCTCTGCTTTATTTCTTTATAACTTGGTAATCCTTCTCAGAAGAGTATTTTTCACAGAGAGGACTTAATCTTTTGATACTTCTCTGTGTGTAATTTGTATTTTACAAGAGTATAAATGTAAGTTTTTTGCACAATTAGCACAGTGTAGCCTTCTCTTCTTGTGCCTGTTCTGGAAATGCATAGAAAGATGCATCTTTATGTTCCGTGCTCATCATCAATAATTTGTCTTCCTTGTGAAATTGTTGGAAACTGACCCATTTTGTGGAGTGTTTAGAGTTTATTGGGCAGCTCTTTGATTTCTGAAGTTTACATATCTTCCAGAAAACTTTGGGAGCCTATGATAACTTCCATTTTGAGTCACAGAATTCCTAGTGGCAATAATTAAAGCAGGCTGCTCCTCTAATGTGCTCATCAATGATGTACTGACAATTTTTCAAATGTCAACAAGGAGCCTTAAAAGAAATAGCAGTAAATACTCATAAAACTTTAGAATATTACATAATGCTTCAGAGCTTCAAGAAGTTAAGAAATTGATATAATCAGCTGAATTTGAGGGATTGAGTGGTTGTATTTGATGGAGACATTCCATTTCTTACATTGTTTATCAGAACAAAACCTCCTTTCTTTGTTAAATGCAAGTAACAAATAGAAAGGGATAAAGATGGATTGCAAAAGTTGTTCCATTTTTCTACCTAGTGTGTTTATTAGTAGCCAAGACTACTGTTTTATGCCATTTTCTTGACTCCCTAGGACATTAATAAAATTTCTGACCTTTTCATATTTAATGTGTTCTTCAATACTACCTGCAGTTTTTGCTCTCTGTTAGAGGGATGTCTTAGATAAATTCATACTAGATCCAGTAAATGAATTCATACTAAATCCATTTCACTCTTATCATATTTCCTGTGAGCATGCAACAACATCCCTATTTTGTCACTTCTGCTGAGAACAGGAATGCTGATATTCCCCTGTTTCAGAGTTCCTGGGAAGGCTGAGGGATTGCACTGTCACTGGCTACATCTACCTCTGTCATAACACAAACTATGCTTTTTAATACACAGAGCTTCAATAGTAAAGAAGAAGAAAAGGAACTGAAACTAAATCAAATTAAATTAATTGTGCACATTAATATTTTCTGGCTTTGAGGTAGGAATCATCCCTTTTCCTTTCTCAATATAAAATTTCATTTGCATTTGGCCACTACACTTAGCCAATGTTGTAATGTATGCTTCTTGATTAAAATATTATTAAACAAGATTCAAATATTATTAAAGTGGTGTAAAACAACGTTTTTCAATTTAATGCTGTAAGTAAGCAGACTGACTTGCAACACTGGATTATTCATCTCACTGATTTAGAACCTGGTCTCCAAGAGAGGTCTTGCAAATTACACCTATGCCACAGCACTGGAAGATGCCAGCAGTGCACTTATGTCCTCTGACCTCAGAGGAAAGAGTTTATAGATGCTCCTTACATACTTTAAAAAGCAGACACAGATTTTTTTTTTTTTGTTTGTGTTTTTTGGTTTGTTTTTTTTTTTTTTTCATAAAAACAGATAAGAGTGGTTTAAACTGTATCTAGCAAAGGGTCATAAAGCCTGTGCATGTCATCTTGCTGCACAATGGTCAAGGCTAAGGAATAAGTAAGCTTCTAAGAAAAATTATTTGCCTTGTCACTCAGCACTGACTGGTATAGGCACATAATCCATTGAGAAAGGATTTTATCAAATACATATATAAGCTTTATAATTTAACATCCATAAGAATGGCTATGGATCTTTGGAACTGTTCCTATTCAACTGAATAAAATCTCACAATTTGTCGTGTTTAATTTACCTCTTTAGTATCAACAAAGAAAAGAAGTTCAAGTACTAATGGGGCTTACTATAATAATGGATCAGAACCCAAAGAACTTCCATTAGTGTAGGAAAATAGGTCCTTGCTTTGGCTTACCAAATATTCTAAGCAATCTGTCTTTTCCCTCTAGCTGTCCAATTTAAATTTTTGTTTTTTTTTTTCTCCCCAGTTTACCCATTCTTCTGCATCATTAAAGTTGTATTATCTCAACAGAGAAGTGCAGTCAAGGAATAAAATTCTCAGATATTTACAGAGCCTAATATCCCTAATACTTTCTTCCCTGACTTGGTTTGCATTCCTGTTCTTTGTGACCTTCATACATGCACATCAGTTCCTCTGTGAATTCTGATGGAGGCAGGGAAACAGCAAGAACTGACTTGGCAGGGAACTGTTTAAGGTACAGATTTCCTGTCTATGTCTTCAGGATTGAAGGCACTGGTCAGTACACTTGTTTTTTTACTGGTAGTAATTGGAAATGACCAAATATGTTTTGTGCTTATGGAGAGGGAGCAAACTGTGCTTTCCCAACACATCCTGTGTGTGTGCACCTTGTACCTTTACTTGTAATACATGCTGTAGCTCTCTTCTGTGTGAACTTGCCTAATTTCCACAGAGCCCCAGAAATCCAACAGTTTCACTCTCTTGTAACCCTCTAAACAAGGCTGGTACACTCTATCCTTTAAAAACCTATTATTGCTTTATTGAGCAATAATAAATAAATATATCTTTTGCCTCAAAATGAAATCATGTTCCCATTTACCTTAATTCTGTTGTGTCAGTGCCACTCTAATGTGAAGTTTTTACAGCCCATAAATCAAAACATGTTCAAGCATGTGATCCATTTATCCATGTTTATAAATGTAGTTACTGTGAGACAAGCAAATGTATGATCTGCTTGCTGCTCTACTCAATCCTGATGTGAAACAAGACAGTCATTAACAACTTAGAAGCAAAACAACAAAAAAATCAGCACAAAATAAAACGTCTGGCATACACAGCATTGTATGTGGGATCAAGTGAAAAGTTTTTTTAAAATACTGTTAAAAATACAGAACACATAGCTCTTTAGGATCTGAGTGTGGGTGATGCTGTAAGTGAGACCTACTTTCTCATAGTACTTGATCTCGTAGTCCAGAATTGCTCCATGGGGAAAGTCCGGCTCTTGCCAGGAGAGGGCAATGCTGTTTTGGGAAGCCCAGTCCTTCCTGACCATACCTATCAAGGTGGGTGCTGAAAGGGAAAAGGATAACTAAGGGTTAAAGACAAAGCACACGGTTTATCCTTCCAACCTCCTGTCTGAGGATACCAACCCGAGGCAACTTGGAGTGACCTCCAGACAGAAAAGCATGACAGATGGCAATTCTCAGGGAAACCATATAACCTGGAATTAATGTCTCAAGTACACGCTGGTAACCCCTCTGCTGAAGTGCAGAGCAGCTTCTGAAAAATGGCTTTTTTCTGTGCAAAAATACAGAAAGGAGCACCTGGGCTGGGCTCTGCCCCAACCAGGCAGAACATTTCAGAGGCAGCAAATTCTGCATGCAAGGGTAATCTTCATTAAATGCTACAATTCAACTGTTTAGGATGCACATTCAGTTTACTCTTTGGGGTAAAATAAAGTGACACAGCTTAAAACAGACACAATGAATCTCTTTTTGGCAAGGGCATTTCTGGCAAGGGCATTTCTATAAAGTCCTTTGTGAGGTGTCTGTGTGCACCAAAAGCCTCCAGGAAGGGATTGGGGTATGGGCAAACTGGGGGGCAAAAGCAGCTTCTGGAAGGGGCCCATGGATACATCCAAGAGCTAAATTATCTCACTATGGGGTTAACCAATTTTAAGAACCAGCTTTGCTGCCTCTTTGGAAGAGAAGGTGCATGGTTATCTCTGCAATAATTTCAAAAGGTGCAAAGATTGCATTCTAGAAAACAATCTTTGCTTATTTTATTGATCTGGTCAAGCATGTAAAAATATTCTCCAGACACTAATATGGTTTTAATAGTATTGATGTGCAGCTTTCCCAAATTCTACAGAAGCCAGTCATATAATTCAACAGTCTTGAACACAACTAAGATCAACAATGCAGCTACCATAAATGGTTCACAGATTTCACTATTTTTCTTTCCACTAAAAAATATCAGTTTACTACACACTCACTACACATTCATTTCTCCTCTGAATCTTACTTAACTTCTTCCAAGTTGCCATGGAGTTGTCTCCTAAAAATAACACATTTTTATGACTTCTGGTTTTATCTTTTGAATGAAAGAATCTCCCTAAGAAAATGAAATGAGAATCTGCTTCCAGTCACAAAATTTCACTCTTAGTGTTCTTTCCTGTAAATATTTCAGAAAGTTTAAGCAATGAAAACAATAAATAAATTCTAGAAAGCAAACAAACACTGAAGAAAACAAAACCATGTGTTTGCCTTTCAAAAAGGGAAACTCTACACAAAGATGTGCACATCTTTCTCTGTCTTAATGCATTTATGTAAGAGAGCAAAATTAACTTCCATCCCTTGTCAGTCTTCCCTTTAGGTAATTATTCTGTGGGATAATAGTTTGGTCATTTCTAATGTGAAAAAAACCCAGAATTCTACACATTACACCAGGAAATAAAAAACAAACCTACCAAAATGTAAGAGCTTACACAGGAAACCACAACCCTTTTGCCATTTTAACCACAGGCCTGATGGAAGGATATCAGAGAAATAAAAAAATTTTCCTGCCATGCAGAATAAAGAATGAACCTGGTTTTCAGGAAGTTGTTAAACATCATAATGTAAATAACAGAACAGAATAAAACACAAACATAAATAAAAAGCATTCACATGATTGGAACCAAAATGTTATCCCTGGGTAGGTATAGCTACTCCCTCAGCTAAAATGTAATTTTTACTCTTGAAACTGAGGGTGAAGTTCAGCTGTGATGATATTTCTCTGGGGTACAATCAGCTTCTCCAAGAAAGACACAAATTCAGGTCTGTTTAAAGGAAAGCAGGAGCTGGCAAACACAGATTTGTAATTGCTAAACACTGATCAAGGGCCTAGGAAGGCACAGCTCACATAAATTGTTCTATTTGTCATTTTGAGTCATTCACTGGCATTGAGCTGTGATTTACAGGTGGGTCTGAGGGAGCTATAGCAACCTTTAGGATACATCTGGTACCCCTGTGTCTGCTTAGAGGTGATGTGCATCAGCTGGGCCATCTTCCCAGCACACTGCAGCTTCATCCCACTGCATCTGGTCAGACAAACCAATCCTTGCAAAGTTTTAAGACTGGTGACAGAAAAATTGTAGATAAAATTATATTCTTATCTCTTTGAGGCTTCTAAAATACAGACTGCTCATATTACATGTCTTCAAAGTTTAATCAAGCTTTAAACATGCCTAAACTTTACAGCTTTTCATATGTACTGCATGACAGGAATTTTTCTTTGTGTTTCAGCTTCCGAATTTATACAGCAGCAAATTTATTTTTCAGCCTGAGCTCAACACAGTAATTCTTCCATTTGATGAAGTGTATTTCAAGAGCACAGTCATGGTGCATCTCAAAATTTCAGCATATGAAATAATCCCAGTTGTCTTCCTGGGAAAACACTCAGGAAGTGGAAAATTAACAGAACAAATTTAAGTAATTAATTAATTAACTAATTGGAAATTAACAGAACAAAATGAGTTTAGATCTCCCCTAAACCACCTGGGCTTGACCTGCACTTGAAACCAACAAGTCCATACAGCAAGGCTCACATCAGACCTGTAGCACTGTGCCAGCACTGAATCCTCTACATCCAAATGCAGAGATGTGCACACAAAACTGTGCAAATGAGAAGTGTATTTGTGTTTGTATCAAGTAAAAAGAGTGTACTTTCTAACAAAAAGGCAGAGAAGAATCAGCATTGACCATTTCCTGTATGTGCAGAAAATGCAGATATTTTGCCAGATAGGATTCCAGTCAGAAATGTATTGTGGAAAGAAAGAGAAAAATAAAACCAATAAATTAAAAGCACAGCTAGCTGAGTTCCTATTGCTTTTGTTGTGAAGTGCTACTAAAGAGCACTCATTTCTAGGGAGAAATTTCAGCTCCTTATAACTGTTGCTCACCAGAGCAGAAGTCAATGAGACCTTAGAGATCCTATCCACTTATTGTTAAAGCTCTTTTTAACCAGAAGATTGTAAGATAGGTAAATCCTATTTTCCCATTCCTAAAGACTGCTCTAATGTCCCTATGATGGATCAATGGGAAGTTCTTTTAATTAGTTGTTTCAAATCCAGTAGCGGCAGGAGAACTCTAATGTGGTTACCCAATGAAACCATTTGAAACAAGAAATGCTTAGAAGAGCAGCATGTTTGTTTTTGTTTTTTTTTTTTAATCACTTTAAGGGCAGCATTTCCTTGCCACTGGTCCCAGGCTGAAGGGTGGTTTTTGGCTCTTGAGCTCAGCACTGATCTGTGTTTTGTACGGAGGATTCTTTGCACCATCTGTTTTCTTCTACACTGTTAAAAATTCCTTGAATTATGATGAGTCATCTACAGTGTGGTCCTCATTTAAAAATGAGCTCCTCATTTAATTTAGCCTGATAAGCTTCTTGGTCTTTTCAATTTTTTATTGAATAACAGAAGTTCATTCTTTAATTCAGAGTGAGCTGATTTTATTCTAAATTCCTTTGGCTTCTCTTTTTCAGAAACCTTTTTTTTTTTTTTTTTTCTCATGAGCTACATACAGGAGAGAAAATGTGTATTTTAAACAATGACTGGATCAAAGTTTCTTTTCCCTAGAAACTTTCTCTTTTTCTGAAGCTGACTCCCATTATCCATAACTGTCTGATTTCAAAATAGGTGATCTGTAGGGTTGCTGAAGCTTTTTTTCCTTTAGTGCATTTTTCTAATTATTCTATTTCTTATTTCACACTCCTGAAAGTAATGTCTCCTGTTTCCAGGACTGAACAGCTTTTATAGGATCCCCATTCATGGTGAGGAAGCTTCAGACCCTATGGCAGGTGATGACCAAAGTTCACCTGATACCTGTTTATAGAGGGAATCTTTCACCCCTTCATGTCTCATTTCAAATCTCATTTCTTTGGTGAAGAGAAACCATGCAGCTCAAAGGCCTCTCCCTTCAGTCACCTTCTTGTTAAAAAATGCATCAAATAAGAACAGCTGCACCAGTTTTGTCCTCCTCCTTCCTTCCCCCTGAATTGTATCTGTTTTGCCCAAAACCAATGAAGTGCCAGCAGATACAAATTTGGAGAGGAGAGAGTGGAAATGGGATCTGAACTGTATGGGTGCTGTGGGGAGGACTGCAACTTCATTCCTTTGGACTCTGTCTTCATGAGAAGGCTGTAAAATGTAAAACACTGTGGGCCTCAATATGTAAAACAATCCCACTTGGGACCACGTTTAATTCAGTTTGTTGTTTCTATACCTCTGCCATTACCAACAATAATGCAGATTGCATTAAATGTTATTCTTTCTTTGAAACCTCTGGCCTGCTTCGAGGTACAGATCACACACACAAAAATATAGAGCTTTATCACCTGTTTTCTGAGCAGGGGTTTCTCTTCAGAGGAGGGAATCCACCCTTCTCCCTGCCTCTTCCTCCTCTCCTATCTCAGTCACTTCTCAACTGCAGTTAAGGGAAAACACTCACTAAACTCTACTCAAACCCCTTGGTTCTCTTTAAAACTCATTAATCCCTCCTAGGTTCTCCCTACAGAGCAGGAAACCTGCTTTAACATCCTGCAGGGAGCCTGCATTCCTCCTGTTGGGGAACAAGTTCTTTCAGTAACAGGAGGACAGTTGATGGTGGAAGAGATATCAGTGCTGTAATGACCAATTTCCATTGACTGTGTGGGGTCAGAAAACAAAAGAAAACTGTTTTCTGGGTCATGAAAAGGAAAGGGTTTCTTCAAGCTTCAGTCACAGGTTAACAGCACAAACTAAACCAACAGTAAACTGTGCTTAACACTACAGAAGTTATAGTTATCTAATAATTCCAAGGCCATTAAACAAAAATGTTAGGAAATCAGTGAAGCAGAACAGAGATGTTTAAAGGTCCAAATCTGAAGTGTTCTTCCAGATGGTAAAAACACTCTTTGCACTTTTTCTATACCAGAAAATCCTATTATAATTTTACAGTATTTCACCAGCCTGTAACTATATTACAATTCCTATACTATTGGACACTGAGTATGATTTTTTATTATAAATATCAATAAAAAGAGTACTGAGGTTTTATTCACAATTCCACATTTGAAATTCAGGGCACAGTAAGAAAAATCTTGCTTTTACTTCTGATTCTAAAAAGACTATTAGAAAGGCAATAAGCAGTAAAAGATGTTCTCTTAGACAAGACATTTTACTCCAGTAACAGAACTGGAAGCAATGAAGTAACATTTCCTGATCAATGATAGAGCCTCCATATTTTACCCATCTGAGTTATTTGCCAAGGATTTTCCAGGGAAGCCTTCATCCTGCATTACCAATGCCATGTGTGAAACATATGATCAGTCATCTGAAGGATGCAGTTCTGCTGTCTATCATCCAAAGCAGTCTTCACTCCTGCAAAATGGTTATTAATCCTCCAGGAGAGATGCAGTTCATCCTTTCATTATTTTGTGTTTGTTTGTTCAATCTTTCTGTTGCTATCTTTGGAGGATAAGGGAAGAAAGACTATCTTATGAACAAGGGATGTGATAGGGATCCAGGAGACCTCTGTTTATATTCTCCTCTGGTTGTGCTCCAGAGATTTTCTTTAATCTTTTGACTGAGCTATTTTAACGTACAATGTGAATGTCAATAAGTTCCATTATTTGCAATACGTGAGCACTTTCTTGCTAGAAGTGTAAGTGTGTGAATATAAACGACTAAAACCTAAGCACAAGTTGACATGGGAAACAAACCACAGAAATATGAATAGAAATTAAACTTGTATTAAAAAGACCCCAGTTCATAACCTATCCCTGTATGTTAAAGATGTTCACATGGATGAAACATTTTCAGGTTTATACTGAATTCAGCAAGAATTTGTTTTCTTACCACACAAGCTTGCTTTCAATTAGTACAGTGACTAGATAAGATATTTGATTCTTCCCATAATAGTCTCTTATCTTCCTAATCATTTCAGTAGTAATTCACAATTATAATGCTTGGAGGGGATACTATTAGTGGCACTAACCTTGGAGTTCAGAGTTGAGTATGGTGTTTCCCTGACAAAGCATTACAGCTAGCAAATTAACAAGTTTGAGGTTAAAAAAAGTATTTTTCACTTCATTTTCTTACACTAGTTCCCTAAAGGTTTGCACTCAAAAGACAGCAGAGCAGTGTGCTTCTTTTGAAGCACTTCATTTACTGAAAATAGGCCTCCAGCAAGTTATAATTATCATCTCTCCCTCCATCTTAAAGTCTTTCCTCTTGCAGATCTCCTTTGCTTGCTCAGAAATGGTGGATGGAAGCCAAGTGAACCCAATACCCTTGTCAAAAACTGGATTCTGCCACAGTGCTGTGGGATAAAGGTCATGATAGACCCAACCCCCAGATTTCCTCCAGGGGAAATGTACATTCAACAGGGCTTTTTTTGGTGTTCTATAATGCAATTCTTTCTTCCTTGCTGCCTAATTTCTCTTTCATCTATTGCTGATCTTATGCAAGGAGACAGTAATTATTCATCCACACGATTTTGCAACACTACAGATTTTCTTTCATTTACAGAATGTGCTGCCCTTCTCCATTTTTGAAGCTTCAGACAGAAGCACGCCTAAAACTTTACTTCTTACAGGACCTACTCAGCTTCTGATACTTCAAAGTGGATTTTAGTAGAAGATACTTAAAACAACAGTATAAAATAAAGCCTTCTCAGCTGTCAGTCAGACTGCTCTGCTCTCTCTGATGATGTGTATGTGCAAAACCTCAAAGGTAAAAAGTATTGTGAGATATTTGACACAATTTATAACACGATGAATGATTAAAAAGTCTTAGTTGCACATTTGTTTTTTTTTTTTTTTTTTTTTAAATAGTATCCCTTAAAAAAAAATCACACAAATGCTTTATCTAAATGTGTGTTTTAAGGAGTTACTTTATATGCTCTGTATGTCAGAAGCAGGAGGAAAAAAATTCAGTTCAAAAAAGGACAGAAGAAGGGTGTGAGTCCAGGAATCAGATGCAAACAAACGAACAAAAAGCCAAAAATTTAAGAAAAAGCACAACTAAACCAGGCTGCCTGTGACATAAATGGAAATAATGTCAAATCAACAGGTCTCTGGCAACCAAAGGGATTTACATCAGAATAAGCAGATTATTATAGGTCCTAATAGTGACCTAACAGGTCACTGAGATTCCTGAGGGAACAGTTCTCTGAAAACCAGAGCTGCCCTCTGCTTGTTTGGCAGAAGGCAAAACTGAGGTTGTATGGGACTGGTACATCAGCTCATCACAAGTGGCATCAACTTCTGTGGCTGAATGGCACAGTAAAAACCTGATAACTGGGGGAAAATGGCCCTTCTTCCATTGGTGCTGTTCTGGATCAAAAACCAGGGAAGGGTGCAAGAGGCCACTCCAGCAAAGGCCAGTCCCTTCCTATCCCTCCTTATGATGATTATAAACCCTGTTGTGCTACCTACAGGAGAAGTAACAGGACATCACCTGCATAACCAGCAGATTTTCTGCTTTCACAACCCCAAATGTTCTGTGTTGTGCTGCATTGTTCCTCCTGACTTAGATATTGTGGTGAGCCACTGACTGTTGGCTGGTGGCATGTTTGAAATTGGTGTGTGTGCTATTCTGGGGTACTATTCCTGACACACAGGATTCCTTTAAAAAAGAAGGCAGAATGGCTTATGGGGTTTCCTTTTAAGGAAGACTAAAAAGAGAAGGAGGCAGGAGAAACTGGTTTATCAGCAGATTCAGATTGCTACTGTAATGATGTTAATCAGCGTGAAGAAAGATGTGTTTCAGCCCGTGTGTTACATAAGTTAAAAATAGCACTCCAGAGCTGCTAGGTGCCTTGTGATGTGGGGACAACCTGTGGTGACACATTTCTTCAGAGAACTTTGTTTTCAGCCTCCTGGTGTAACTTGGGTACTGCTATAAATTGATTGGGAATACAACTGGAGGTTAAGAAGGCGTCATTTATTGCAGCGAGGTGTCATTACAGAAACAGAGCTGTAACTAAGTCTCATTCAGCAACAGCCCCTCCAGGGTCAACTGCAACCAAATTGCTCTGCAGAACTTCCTGCTGCTAAATTGATCTCAGAAGTTTGAAAATGAAATAAGCAGGTTAAAAAGCACTAGGAAATCTGCCATCTTTTCACTCCATTAATTGCTACTCGTCCTGCGATGTAACAAAGGCAAACATAAAATGTACACTCATTTCAGCAAATCTCTCCTGCTCTTGTTTATATCCAAATACAAGACTAGATCAGATTGTAAGTATTTTTCTGTCAAAGAGTACTTTACAGGTTTGAAAGCAGTTTTTCTTTTAGCAAGAATATCATGAATATTTTATGTGAACATCTTCTGTGAACCTTCTGAAAAAGCTGTGTTTGTTGGCATGTGCAGAGAATGTCAGAGCTGCTGTACTTCAATATTTTGAGTGAATGTGTGTAAGTGCATGGAGACACATCCAATACTGACTTCAAATGTACATCTTCAAATAATTTTCCCAAAAACATTGGTTTTGACAAAGCATTCTCTAAATCACAGTGATGTAAAATAAATATGCCTTCATAAATTAATTCCCAGAATCATGTTACAAACAAAATTATGTAACTTATTATATACTTCATAAATGCTAAAATTATTCCAAAGGTTTAGTCTAGCTCTGTTTTTTGAGGGTCAAGTATCTTTTAAATCTTTAATGTGGAAACCTTTGCACAGAAAAACAGACCCTTTTAAACTTTGGCATACAGACAAGAAACACTTCTAGGAGGCCAGGAAGTCAATGGCTTGTACTTGAGAAGCACTGCTGCTGTCAAATGTAGGTTAGGTGTTCAATTTCTTGTCAAGTAAGGTAGAATCTGACTTGACTCAAGTAAGTTAAAAACTGGGGATTAGTTTTGGCAATTTCTCTTAAATTCCTCTGTAGTTAGGAGATGAGATGCTGAACCTGCTTTGGGTGTTGGTAGATCAAATGTATGCCCTGGTTTTAGCCACAGCATTTCTTACATGCATCACTACCACCAGCACAGAAATTGCAACATCAGCCATGGATCTCTAGAGCAATGCAGGAGTAATTTTAGATATGTCAAGATCTTAGATGATTTTATTATTTTTTCTCTTTTTTAGTTGGGTGTATCTATACAATACTTCTGCATGAAGTAGCATGCTTAAGTTATCAAAAAAAATGTGGATAAAATATCAAGGCACATGGTCTGTAGTGAAAGATCCTCTATGTGTTCTTTTAGTTAGTTCATTGGGGATGAGGGCAGGCTCTCAAGGTGATGGATAGAAGCAATGACACCTGAAGGCATCAGGCCAAATCAACTCTAAAAACAAAGAGCCACTGGCCTTTAACTTCTGTTATATCTAAAACCTGAGGTTCAAAAGAAGCCAGTGGCTCTTTCTGGACTACTGTACTCCTATTCTGAAAACATGTCACACTAATATTAAATGCATTTGAAAAAGAAATGTCTTTTTTGTGTGTTTTCCTCTTTCAAGAAGATTGAGTTGCTTTCATTCACAAAGACAAAACTTGGCAGAATGAGTTTTCATTTTTCTGACCTGTATAAAAATTAAAACATCAAGAAAGAAGAGAAGTGTAGAAATTATCAGATGATACGCAGTAAAATATATTTCAAAGCAAGGTTTTTGGAAACCTGGGTAATTATGGAATAACCTTTCAAAAGAGAAGACTCTTCAACTATTTTGCTGCTAGTTAGCTCATGCCCTGCAGCTTGTGGTTTAATACTTACTATACATACCCATGCTCATGGAGAGGCAATCTCCTGACAGAGATTCATGTGAGAAGGAAACCTGAGCATCACACTTCCAGTTCAGTACAACACTTAGCTTAAGGAGCCTGCCTTTTCTTTCCAAAAAATTAATTATCCAATGAATGCCCTCCTAGCAAGAGCCTCTGAATTTCAGAACTCTTCCATTATGCCCCTTTGGTATTTCTGTTCTTTTTCTTGACACTTAATGAGTTTTTGTGTTCTTCAACATTCTGTGTGCTGGACTCTGCCCTTGGAGATTTTTTTCCCAGGTCTGTTTTTCATCTCCTGTCTCTAGTAGCACAACTGTGCTTCCGACAGAAAAAAGAAAAGCAGGAAGGTTTGAGGGGAAAGCTGAGCACTGCTGTCCTACACAAGGTCTTCTTGTCCAAGGGATCAACTCTAGGGGACCTACTGACACATGCAGGGTTTGCACTGGTTGTTTTCTAAAAAGGACCATAAAAATTCCGTGGCAAGTTACAGAGTTGACACACACTGAGGAAAAAACAGATAAAACATTCCTTATTAAGTAAGATGCTACTGAATGCTGCTGGGAACTGAAGACCACATATGGAGAATCGTTATTTGACACTTTCCTGATTTTCTTCCATCAGTGTACCCCACTGCTTACTGTTAGAGAAAAAAAAATGGACTAGATGAGCATTCTGAAATTCAGAAATACTATCTGGTTACAAAGCTTTCTGTCTAGCTCAGTCCAAAGGCAAGCTGGCTACATACAGCTTCTTTCTGGAATCAGCTTTTATCTATCCCTAAAGAGTCTTCTGCACTGCAGAATTTTTACACAGAGAAACCACCCTGTTCTTGCAGCTCTGGTAGCTGCTTGTAAGAACTAATGGCTCATATCCACACAGTACATTAGTGATGTGCAGCTGAGTGCTTTGGGGTCTTACTTTTAAGTGCTTGATTCTCACAATGATATTCAGACTTAAATTATGCTCTGTATCCAAGCTCCTTAATGCTGTCAAAACCAGAAGAAATCAGAGCATGTGCAAAATCAGAGCTTGACAATTTAGACAGTTTGACAGTTGGTGTTAAACACCAGGGTTAGACACTGGTATTGCACTACTGCTTACAAGCAATATTGTTACATTGGAAAAACCCACAAAATAATATTTTTGTCATGAAGAAAATCTTCCTTTTTCAGATCCTCCTTAGGTATTTTAAGTATTTCTCTTTGCCCAATATCATACTTTGGTGTGTGATTCAGTTGTGAGTCTGTAGTTTGGAAGGTCTGAGGAATCAGTGTGTCCACACAGGATATTTAAAGTTCTTTGGCACACAAACTCAACCAAACAGAAAGAGCTGCTAATTCAGACCCATGTCTCAGTGGCTGGCAATGATCTCTGTTTCTCTGACCTTCATCTTAAAATTTCTACAGCAGACAATCATCTCAAATCCCTCTGTACTCAAACATATGATGAAACCTGGGCAAGAAAAACCTCACCAAAAAACAGCAGCTAAGTAAATCTTTGATACAGGAAAAAAAAACAAACTATCCTCCACACATGCAGCAATTCCCAGAATGCCATCTAGAGGACACTAACCTCCCATGGCTATGAAAGGGTCCTGACACACTCAAACGTGTCAATTCCAAATCTTCTGGCTCTTTATCTGTACTGTTCAGAACATAAGGGTTAGTAAAATGTGGTCAAAAAGAAAGCTTAAAAATACCAACAAAATAAATAGTACAGGATAGCTTTATCATAGCTTTCTAAAATAATATTTTTCTGCTTGCACAGATTAATTCTGTGCCAATAAATTTGTGGAAAATAATTACTGGAAACAAAAGGACTATTTGCATGTTGCAAATTTTTGCCCTAAAATTTACTGGTGTTCTGCATCAACATAATGAATTTGCTGAGCCATGATGCTACTCTGCAATAAATCAGAATTTTCCATATTTCATTAGTGATCATGATCACAAAATATTTGTAGTGTTGACTTAACTATTCATGACATGTTTGGTCAGATATATAGTGATTGGGTTTGCAACTGCTTATGTTATGCAAGGTGATCTTCCCCTGAAATGTCCTTCCAAAAAATTCCACGTTTACTGAATGTATAAAGTCTTGAGGAAGAAAGGCTGTCTTCATAATTAATTCATTGGCTCTGGCTGACAAGAACTCTTCAAACTCTTTGAGTTTGTCAGTGTTTGTTATCAGCCTCCATTTGCTGTTCAGGTTCCATTAAATTTACACCATCTACTCTCAGTTACTTTAAGCATCTAATTCCATGGGAACACCTAAAGTTAGGAGCATCAGGACTTCTTCTGAAGTTTGTAAGATGGCACATCTTAAAAATTTTATGACCTCAGCCTGTCTTGTCCATGCTCTGCATCTCTTCTCAGTGCCTACACTGGAAAGACAGAGAGTTCTCTTTCCTCAACCAGTGAAATATCTTAACTTTAATCTACACTTACAAATCCACCTTAATGGTCTTGTTTTTAAAGTAACAATTACTCTAACCCTACACAACTCTACAAACTTTGATATCACCACGTAAAATATTTTAAATGATGTATTAAACACCTCATAATGCAATATTTTGTGTCTGAATCTCCCATTAGGCAAAATCCTGCTATATTGCAGGATTTGTTTGCTTCCTTTTAAAATAGGCAGAAATACAGCATGGGGCCTCAGATTCCAATATAGTAATAATCACTGTTACCTGACATTTCAGTAAGCACACAATCCTGAATACAAAATACAGAACAGCTGAGAGGGAGACATTTATTACCACTCTCAAGTAATTGGAACTAGCAAGGAAGAGATAGCTGACATATTTCAATGCTTACACATGTTGATTAAATAATTAAGAAACTTCACCTCTTTAAGAATGATTTCTAGGTTTATGATTCAGAGTAATAATTTGTAAGATGCAATTGTTATGATAAATACATAATTGAAATATTCAGCTATCACAATTCTGTTTCCAGGATCATATGTAGACTGTTCTCATTGTCTAAAAAATATGTCCATATTCTACATATGCCTTTTGTTTACAGTGAATCAAGGTTACCAGGAGCCTCCTATTGTACATTTTGCTTATCCTGTGCTGTTTGAGATGCTCATGAATGATCTGGTATGATGAGAAAGTCTGCTAAACTTAATCAGGGTAGTATAAAGGGAGAAATATGGAGAACTGTGGAGGGGCTTCATGAGACCAGCTGACTGGATAATAAAATGGCAGATGAAATTCAGAGGTGAGTAATGCACACAGGAAAAGAACCCCTAATTTCACAAGCAAAATGAGCTCTAAGCTGACCATTTCCACCCAGGAACAAAATTTTTGTGCTCTAATAAATAGATCTATGAAAATGCCAGCTCTGTGCTCCAATGTAACAAACAAAACAAGATTAAATTAAATGTTAGGGATTACAGAGGAAAAGAAAAGCCACCAGACCTTCCTACTGTGACAGCATATGTGCACATTAGAAACACATTTTGAATACTGTGTGTAATTTTGGTTTGTCATCTCAAAAATGGTATGTTAGAACAGGGAATATCTACAGTAGTTACTAAATTAAAGTTGTGGAATGGCTTACACACAGCTAACTCAGGAAAAGATGTGGGCTCTGAAAAGAAGGATACAATCAAAGGTTGAAGCAGGAATGATACAAAGAACACAAGGTGTGATCCTTTCTTCTTGCAGCACAAAACTAGACATGGAAAGTGAAGTCAAAAGGATGTGATTCTCAATAAAATGTGAAATTAAGCTTTTGAATTCTTTGCCAAGGGATGCCATAGATTTTAACATGTATTTAATAATAAATTATCTGCTAGTGGGCAAGGATGTCCCCCCAAAGTACAGCTTGTTGGTTGTACACTCAGGAAATGAATCTTGTAGACTTTTTTGGTTCTCTCATTCTGCTCTAATCTTCAATTTTTGGCCACTGTCATACAGGATGTGAAGCCAGATGAACCACCTGTGTGATCCAGTACAGATGCTCTTTTGTATAATCAACAGGAACAGAAAATGAATGTAAGAGGAGAGCAAGGCTGCTGCCTGTTTTGGTACTTAGTAGCTTGATGAAGAGTCTTAGCCATATTTTTTTTTGTGTGTGTTTTCATCTCTCTGTGTGTATGCATGGTGGTGAGAAGCCTGGAGTTTTCCCAATGAATCCTCTGCATGAGCATGGAGAAACTGCTTGCATCTTGCACACAGTAGTGGATCTGTGCCATCTGTGGCACCTCTGCTGTACCCCAGACTCACTGCAGCCACTCATCACTGAGCCCACCTGCACGGATTCTTTGTGAGAAGAGCCACAGTTTATCACAAACCAGAAAGTGCTGACCTTGCCTGAAGTCAGAGGAGTGAAATACAGAAGTAAATCTAAAATGCAAGATCTGCCACCAGACCCTATGGACAACACACCAAGGAATTCTTCAGCTCATTTGGAGGCTGAGGCACTGGGTGCCACCTCACCAAAACCTTGCACATCTGCACTTTGGACAGCCAGCCAGTCTTCCAGAAGGGAATCTGCCAGGCAGACAGCCCAGAGAAATGTGAGAATTTCTTAACAATAGGTACATGAATTTGGCTGACTCTCTGGGGAGACAGATTTTGTGTCTTTGGCCTGGGGCAAATTCATCAGAGGGCAAACTGCTCTGGGATGGTCAGGAATGGGACCCTGCACCATTTGATATCCATGTACTGGACCTGAAGATGAGCAAGGGCTGCAGGATATGCATTGAGTGAAGAGAAATGCAGGAGGAAAGACACTTCAAGATATCAGGCATTTTCAGCAACAAAGGAAGAAAAGATCCTGTGCAAGGAGCACTGCAATGAAACGTACTGGAATATCTACAGGGAATTAGTGGTACCAAAAATGGGGTAAGCTGAAATATTAGTCCATCTGTGAGTGGATTCATTGCCTGTGGATTTTTATAACCACATGAAGTAGGAGCTGAAATTCACACACCACTGGATTGATCTTTTTTCATAAGCCTCAGACTGGCTGAAACATTAATTTCTTTAAAGTATGAGCTTTATTCCTTAACATGAATGTCTTGGTTTAAGAACTGTCTTAAGTATCATCACTATCAAAATAGCAACCATTTAATTCAGTAAAGATGGGAATGGATGGAAAAACTCATGTGGAGAGATTTATTACTTAATAAAGTTTGCATAGCACATTTAGTCTGGATGTAATTCATAAAACCTTGGATGTTCACTGCTTATATCCTTCAGTACATAAAATAAGGAATATCTACTGCCCTTCCACAGGTCAAGAAACAATAAGCATCACATTTTTTGTCATTGTGTCTACATATGCATTCATTGCAAACTGGTTTTAGAAGGGAGAGATGCCTCAGCATGTGAAAAGCCAAACCAAAATATCCCTTCTGCTCCCACATTTTCTACTCATGATTATGCTGTTATCATGCAATGAGAAAAATAAGGAAAGACACAAAATTCTCTGGAAGTTTAAACTGAGTTTTCTTCTCCAGTGGCAAGAAACAACAGGATGAAAACAGATATATGCCAGATGGCTTCAGTCAGGTTTTACTAATTTACTGAAAAGTTTTTAGGCAGAGAACATGTATATCCTAAACTTGAAGTACACTGCATACTTGTGAAAGTCTGTATGCATTTCTTAGGAGGTGTGAAGCAATCAGAGTGATGCAAGAAAAAAACACAAGATGAAAAACAGACTTCTCACAAAAAATATCAAACCTCACATGTTTTTAGAGAGAGCATTTTTGTTGTCCATGTTAAGAATGTATTTTCACTTCAGTTTGCAGTACCACAGTAGTTTCTTTTTCAGTTTTTTCTTTCATTTTTTAAAGTCATTTTGTATTAGAAGTGTATCTAACCCTAACAATTATGGTAATTCAGTTACCCCTTCAAACATATTTTTCTATGAACAAGTAATATTGCTTAAAATAAAACAGGTAGAGATCAGAATCTGTTATTGTTATCTAGTAACTGCACTAGACATTTCTTACTTGATCAGTAAGTGCATACAAAAGTCAGTGGTTATTTATCTCAGTGTTTCCATCCAGAGCACACAACTGCATGGCTTAGCCTTGTGAGCAAACATATGCTATTTGGGATCAACAGGGTGAGCAAGCAAAGGAAATACAACTGATTTAGACATAAAAATCCAGTTATTTTTCTTTCCACATGGCTTATTTCTGTTCTTCTTAGTGCATGCTGTTTAAAGAAGGCATGCTGTCAAAGTGGTCAGTAAAACACACAAAAAACTTCTGTCCTTTGGTTTCCTACTTAGAAGCTATCCTGCTTCCTTTTCTGTCTTATCACTGAAGACAAGGGTGTTTTCCCAGGCAGAGAAAATCCTAGCAGAAAATAAAGATTGTTTATATTGTAATTATCCATTTCAGTATTTGTGTAAACAGAATGAAAAGGTCACACAATTCAGTCCATAACTCTGAATGCTTTAATTTGGGAATGCCTGAGGTGTTTCATTTTGAGTTTTTATTCAGGTACACCATGACTTTGCTCCTATACCAGATTTCCTATATGCACCATTCCTCTTCTAGCTGTAACTAGATATTTGTTGTAACTAAATCTTTTTTTAGGCAACTGATCTTTGGGACATCAGGCCATTGTGGTGGATGTGAGAAACTGCCTCAAGGAGACAGAAGAAGATGGTGACATGAGCAAATTACAGCTCTGATCACAGCCAAACTTCAGTTTTCAAACTTTTGTTTCTGAAAGCAAAACCTTTCCAATAAAAACATACTTTGCACAATTAAAATTATGATTTTAAAGGAAAACCTTTAACCAGTTGGTCTATATTTACATCTCAGAGTTTTTGATTTCTCCCTGTAGGATGTACTTACATATTTAGATGGCAAAAGGACAAAAGATTCAGATGCTAGTGAGCACATTGGTTCATCCTGGAACACACAGGCCTCTTGGGAATATATATCAGAGACACAGGCAGAGTACATTTTTTAAGGAATTAAAAACCTCTCTGATCAAAATGATGCACTAAAATCTTACAGAATTTATACACCACAATGATCAGGTGAATGCAAATTAATGCCAGAACTCCATGGGATGGCTTCACCACAAGCACAGCAAATGAGACAATGGAGGAGGGAGGGGAATTTTCAAAATCAGACCAGGCTAAGAATCATGTTCCTGAGACAGAGAGAATCTAGTCTTGCACAATTTACAACATGGTAAAAGCTCTTAAGATGTGATAGATGGGAAGAGTGCACATCTGAATTCTTAGTCAATGAAATCATAAAGAGAAAGGATTGTTACTAGGCTGAAGTCTCAGATTTACTGCATTTGGAAACACTGGAGTGTAGACAAGATAAATACTGGAGATGACACTGTCAGCCAATAAAAGTACTTCAAAGTGCTTGATTACCATCCATTATTTATGATCTAACATGAAAACTGTGGGTAAGAGGAAAAGGTCCCTGTCTCAAAGGCTTGAATATGAGAGATGAAGGATCAAAAACAGAAGGAGAAGAGATGATTTCCTAAATGAGGAACATAAATTGTGTTTTTCTGTCACTTTCAGCGGGCTGCCCTAATGTTGGGACTATATAACAAATTTAGTAAAATGACTTGAAATTATCTGAGAGCATTTGTATCCTAAATAATGCATAAGCAATGCTGGTTACTGTTGAAATCATTTAGGACTGTCTCAGCTTCAGAAATGTTTTAAGTACCTACATGGAGTCAGCTTTCTTTAAAGCTACCTACAGAAAGAAATGCATATGATCTTTAGACATTCCAGAGCAGCTCACACAATTACACTAAGATTTTAAGACTTCTGTTACAAAAGTGGACAATTTATCCTAACAGCCATTCTTTTGAAAGATGACTTGAAATAGATCCTTTATTCGTTCTTCAAGTCTCCATGTTCTCCTACCACAATGAAGAAAATTATATAGACACAAAAATTTTGGTTTGATGCTTTTACCAAATATCAAGAACAAGAAAACCCTGTCCTGTAACAGCTTCAAATTTAGCAAACCACATTAAAACACATCAATGGACATGATAAATTAAATGAAATTTTAATACAGTTCTTCACTGTAGATTGTATTCAGCACAAATATTTCACTCAATTGCATTTGTTTACCCACTGATCCAAAAAACCATGTCTCAATATGTAAAGGTAAATGAAATAAAGCAACTCTGTTGTTACACAGCAGAATCTGCCCTTCACACAATCACAATGACCTGTTTCACATTTTAAAAATTCTCAACACAGATGCTAAGCAGCATTTGTCTCAACAAAATGCTGAAACTAATCCCAAATTGAAGCTTTAAAGATATTAACAGTAACTTGGGAATCACCAACATCCATTCCTTTCATCTCCCTTCAGTAGTTACTAAAAGCAGTGTATTGTCTAAATACTTAGTGTGAAAAACTGGAATTAGTGTTTCTTCCCTATAACTAAAAGCAGAACCAAAACCTGTCAACCACAGTCTTACCTTGCTATCATTATCTGGACAAAACAGGAATGTCTCTGCTGTTGAAATGGGAATGTGCATGAATATTTTTGTTCATGTTTTGTACTGCCTGGAATGGGGTGTTGAGGGTGGGGAGGGAAAGAAAGGGCAGATTGTTCTTCTTGCCCCAACCCAGGTGTCCTCTTAGCAGCACGTTGGCTCAAGCAGGCATTCCAATCTCAAATGGTTTTGTGAGTGTTTCTGTGCATGCTGAACAAATCCTGCCATCCTCTCCAGCTCCATCACCCTGCATCTTTCAATCAACAAATTGCACTTTGGCATGAGCAAAAGGTTTAGGATGGACTTCTGCCACCCTCCCAGTCCCATGCTAGATGGCTGTGAACATATGCAGAGATTGTGCTGTGCATTTTTAGGGCTTTATGATGGCACATTTAATTGTAATAAAAGTGCAATTGATGGAAAGTGAGTTACAGATTGAACAGGCAGTACAGCAGATGTACAAGGTCATTCAACAAGGACTACTCATTACTTCAAATTACCACCCATGAGGAGAATCTACTGAATATGCCAGGATGGAGCTCTTTCCCTGACACCTCATCTTTCAGTTTCATCCCAAAGGCCATCTTTGTTTTCTTTACTGATAGCCTTTCCCAATTAGATCCTGCTGCCTTAAGTTACAACGACTCAATTGCCATCCCTAATGCAATTCACACACGAGGCTGCTCCTGCTGCTCCCATTCATTCTGAGAAAGGTGGATGCTACAAATTGCATACAACAGTTTGTCTGTTCACAGACCTGTGTTTCTGCCCCATTTGACAGAGTGATGAAAGACAGATGCCTTGCTTAGTTTTAAATCACATTTGCATTCGATTTTCATTTATCTTTTACTTTCATAGCTCCTTGTTGAACTACAGTCTGACAATATTTGTCAAGAAAAAATACCCCATAACTTGCTTAACAGTTTATAGGATTTGGCAGCATTGGAGCTTTTCCTTGATTATCTGTCCTGGCATTCACAAACAGAGACAAGTATTAGATGGAGACAGTTAACTGCAGCACAACTTTGTTCATTCTTCTGGGAATCAACAGTATTTTACTGGAGATAGTTTATGATCTTTTTTATTGACTGCTGCCTCCAAAAGAGCCAACATCAGAGCCTTCACACTTTTCAAGTGATTTCCCAGAGAGCTGGAAGGGAAGCATTGCCCTGCCTATAGAGAAGGCATGGGTGAGATGGAGTTAACGAGGTATTCATTAAGGAACGCTCATTCCAAGACCTCTTCAAATTTCATTTAATAGAAAGTCGGATTTCTTATCCAAAGAGTTCCTGCCTAAAGCAGAAGAAAATGCCAGCAATTAGCTCAGCTCTCTGCAAGGCTGCCTTGCACCATGGCCCTCTCTCACTGAACTCTTACAGGGAGGAAGGGCCACACGTCTTCCTGTCACCCCTTCAGAGGATGCTTTTCTGACACCTTCATTCCTCCCTTCCAAATTCTAGGCCTCTTTGCACTAAAAATTACTGTCAATAGTTCAAAACAATTAATATTTTAATAGCTATAAATACATATAGATATAAATAAAATATTGACTATCTTCTACTTATTAGTCAAGAAAGATCACAGAAAATAGGTACACTAGGGCCCTTCACCTTGTATTTTTTGTGCTGGGATTTGGTGTAGAGTTACTGATAAAGGAATAGAATAAATAGCATATTTACATATAGGAAAACTGTGACTCCTATTCATATCACATTCAATCTACAGTCTCAAAACTGCTAATATAAAAAATGCCATGCCATGAAAAAGACAAAGCTGAAGTGGAGATCAGTGGCAATGTTGTTGATTGTAAGCACTATCAGCAGAGAATATCAACGTTTTTGTCAGGACTATGTCAAGAAAATCGATTCAAGTTGTTCTAATTTGAAATATTGTCCAATAGCTTTCAAATATGCTCACTAATTGTCCTGGAAAATTAAAAAAAAAAAAAATACAGACCTTTAAACTTCAAAATGCAAAAGAGAAAGTATAAAAAAATGATTTACTGGATACATTTAATAATGTAACTGACAACACTTATTCTGAATGGCTGCAGAACACCCAGAGCAGTGAAAATGCCTCTTATTCATTTTCTTGTTTTCCTGTTTCTCCAAGATCTGGCAGAAAATATATTTATTTATGAGTGGTCACCTATAAATCCAATGATAAGAACTGCTTCTTCTAACCTAAAGTGCTGAGATAACATGTTTGTTTAACAAACTATTTCGATCAGTGTGCTGTGCACATCACTGAGCTGCCCCACCTTTACTAAATTCAAGTGCTACAGGGCCTGCAGGAGCATCAATCAGTCAGCAGAGACACTCACTGGAGGTTTTATTGTTTTTTTAAATGGCACAGTGCATGGACTGCACGGCTGTCACAACTGATA
Organism: Muscicapa striata striata; assembly: GCA_030060385.1. NCBI lineage: Eukaryota > Metazoa > Chordata > Aves > Passeriformes > Muscicapidae > Muscicapa > Muscicapa striata. The sequence continues at coordinate 1,392,644 of JAREIS010000058.1, read as the reverse complement.
AGAGCCCCTCAGTGCTGGACAAATCCAGCCTTATTTTGTTTTTCTACCCTCATTCTCTGTCATTGTTTATCTCTTTCTTGCAACACCTAGTTTTTGTTGTTGACAAATACAACGTCCAATGTTCATGTTTTTTGAAAAATGTTAATTTCAGAGTGCCAAAGTATTTCTTTTTCCCCTCCCCATAAATCCAACCTGCAATAATTTCAAAAGGCATCTGCTGCTGTGGCTCTCACAGCAGTACCAGGGCTTTTGGGTTGTAAGAAGCACTCTGCTCAAGAAATGGCTAGAAACAGTGGTAGAAAAATATTGCATGAAGAAACCATTTGAAAGGAAATATTGGACTCTATGAGCATTGATAAGGTTCCTATAGAAGACTTAGAATCATTTAAGAAGACAAAAAAACCTTCTGCTTTGTTTTGCTCTGTTTTTCAGAGACTATACCCCATGCACTTCCCAAAAAGGCATTAAACATTTCTCAGATTAAAGGAAAGTTATGAAATTATTGCAAATAAAAAACTGATAGTAAAATCAGAGCTGTCAATACTGTATTTTAATTTATTTTTAATAGACAGACATCCTAAAGTGTTACCAGTAAGGCACCAGGTCTGTCAGAAACCATACAACCCCAGAATGATAAGGGTTGAGAGACTTTTAAAGAACATTTCACTCCTACCCAGGGACATTTTCCACTAGATTAGGTGGAATGCCATGGATGAAGACAAAACACTTCCAGAAATGGTCCACTGGCATTGAAGTCAAACTGTACTGATGGATCAGTCAGAACTCAAAGTGCTGACCTTTGCACTGCCTTTGTTTTCCACCTTGATATGAGTTTAGCCTCAAGCTCTGATACCTCTAATCTTTAAAAAGCAATACAGTAACTGAATTTTTATAAAGAGAAAACTTTCTTACATTAACAAGTGAGTAAATGAAATATTATTTCTACTGGTTATTGATTAGCTTTCTTAACGGGCTCGAATTTCCACTCTCCCTTGTCAAGTCCAACTTAGGAAGATATCAATAGTTTATAAGAAAAAATCATGTACTAAGTCTCACTTTGAATGAACTTGCTTTTGTCATGTATTCACAGGAGCTGGAGTTGTAAAGGCTCCTCAGGGATTTTACAAAGAAACCTTTACTAATGCAGGGGTACTACTACTACTGAATTGCCCTCATACATATATTATTTTGCTGTGAAATGTATGTAGATTATTCAGCTATTTATAACTTTATTTCCACTTTTACCCACATAATACCCAGAGTTTGGAGGATACTACCAATATTAATGGAAAATGGGTAGCTCCATTTGTGTATGGATAATCATTAAATAAATATCTATAGAGCTTGAATAAAATTGATGCAACTCTTGGGTACAATGTAAGTACAATGTGGTTTTTTACAAAGAGTAGAGAAAAAACATCACTCTACACCTGTGAAACTTCAAGGTAAGAAACTCAATAATCTCAGCAAAGGGCTGGATGTTAGGTGTACTGGAGTCCACAGTTCAGAAAACCTTGTATTTCAACTTTAGATTAACTTCTTTTACAGAATATTGAATTCTTATTTGCTTAGGGGCATCTATTTAATATCATAAGAATGTTAGTAGGAGTTAATAGAAGAAATTCTGAATCACCAACACTGAAGAAAATTGGATCCTGGCAGGTGTATTGAATAATAAGATGATGAAGACACAGAAATTGGACAAAGCTTTATGCAGCTACTACCATGCCCAGGTAATGCTAAATTCATAAGAGACAAAGATCAGAGAAGTCTTTCAAAAATTAATTAATCAACCTTCACACCACTGAGATAATACCTTCTTTCAAATATTTCATATTTTTTGACAGCTTCTGCTTGCACAAATCATCACCTCAGTTTCAGCTACCCCACAGCACTTCACTATTTCAGAAGACATTTTCCAAATTCTGTTTTCATCTTGCCTATATACATTCCACCAGGGCATTTAAAACTCTGCATGAGAGTTTTGCTCCTCCCTCACCAGCCCTGAGGGGAAAGTTTCTGAGTAGTGTGAAAATAATGGCACCCATTAGGGAGGGACACACAGGGAAGGAGAGTGAGAGGCAAGCATGCATGGTCTGCACTACTGGGATCTGTGATGTAAAGAGAGAGCAGACTAAGCAATTTAACTCTGTCAGATGGAGAAAAGTCAGTAAAAAGAGATGAGAAAAGGAGTAGCATGGTCAGGAAATGAAAAGCGATTTTGGATCAGATCTGTACAGAGAAAATTTCCATGGGCCAGTGATCAACCACAGCCTGCTACATCTGGAACAGCACCAGGGCACGTGTGGGTTTCCAGAGGAGTAACCAGTCCCTAAAGGGCTTTTGGGCCTTTCCAGAAAGCCAGAAATCAGCTCCCCATGGTTCATGGGCTGCTCTATCTCCTGCCTGGCAGAGGAGCAGGGCTACCACAAGGGCTGCTGGACTCACAGTGATGCAGAGAAAGCAAGACACCTACAGGCAATTTCCTTGGGTTCTCCTGGCAACCAGGCATCTTCTGATTCCAGTCCTGTGCCAAAATGGAATCCAAAAGCTGCAGGGACCCTCTGTAATTTCCTGGTGGCCAGCTCCTCTCTGCTCTCTGACATGTGGCACACAACTCATGCATCCTGATCCATCACACAGTTTGGTCTGTGGCTCTCAGGATCCATTGGGACACTGATGCAGTGAGAAAACATCCTAAGTTTTACTTTCAGCAGCCATTCAACACTTAAAATGTGTTCCAGCACCCATTAGAAGGACATTCAAGGCTGCATTGTGTTTTGGAGACTCTTTGGCTTTCAGTCAAGTGCTGGATCTGGAGAGAAAACAGGAGTGAAGTGGAACCAGGCAGCTGCACCAGCTCCACATCAAGTTCAAGTTCATGGTGCTGCTCAGAATTTTCTGTTCAGCTCAGACAGTTTCCATTCAGATTCCCACTGCTCTCATGCCCCATGCAACTGTTGAGTATAACTCTAATTATTAGGTGCTGAATAAATGTCATGAAATGTTATCTGATATTTTGTAATATACACTGCATTAGGATGTGCCATGATTGCTTTCCCATCACACAGCGTGGTGCTGCATAAAGGCTTTTATCCCCAGAGAGCTTTTTCTCATGGAAAGTGCTGAGACACTGTAAATCTATCCAAAACAGTGCTGCTATCTTTGACTTTGATACAACCAGCTACTGAGTAAAAAGGCACATTGGAATACACTAGGAAAGAAAAAAAAAAAAAATCAACAACCAACAAACAACCAAACCACTCAATTCCAAGTTGATTCAGTGTTGATGTGTCAGAAAAAAGTTAGGTAGCAAACACTTCAAAGATCACTCTTTACAAACAATAAAAAAACTGCCTTAAAAACTTGACATTTCCAAAATGATGAATCTTGGATTGAATCATGTGAAATGTCAAAATGAAGAGAAAAAGAAAAATCAATAGCTGTGCAGATGAAGCAATGTGAGGTCAATCACACTGAACTGCTAGTGCCAGTCACCTATGTCTTTTTAATAGCAGCATTTTCAAAGTCTACAATACCTGAAAGACACTAGAGATTAATTTTCAAGACTGAATTCCCTCTTAACAATAAAGTTATTACACATCTTGTTTTTAGAGACTGGAACCTGGGCATAATGAAACACCACATTTCAAAAAAGTTTTTACGGTATTCTTGGGATTAGTTCATCAACATTATCCTCAGAACTTCATGTTATATAAATTTTCCTTTGAATTTGATCTATTTTTCCTGACAGGTAACTGAAAGTTTTAATCAGAGGAGGAAGAAAAAAAAAAAAAAAAAAAAAAAGGCTTAGAAATCATCACTTTTGAAATGTGTCCTGAGCCAGCTGCTGACCCTTTGTGACAAAGCCCAGTATTCTCCTGTGAAATTCATAACTGTGGCATAAATACACTGGGCAGTCCTAACTTGGGCATGTCCTGATGGAGTTGGCCTCTCATTCCCAGGCTGTGTGGGAAGCTGACAGTGGCTGGCAGAAGAGAGGTGCCCAAAAGTAGAAAATACAGGTATCCCCCGTACTACATTTCAGTGTGCATCATTATGAAGTAAATCTAGTGCATTTCATTTCCTCTCATGTACTAAATGTTAATTTTTTCCTGAATTTATTTCTGAAATGGAACACCTTGAGTAGTCAGAGGACTTGCTGAATAGGTACCTGTAAGTAAAACAGGATAATGACCAAGTGGGAAACCCCTTGTTGTTCTAGTGAATGTAATGATTTTCCTATTACCTATAATCACTGGTTTTATTTAGGTTTAAAAGTCTTCTTAATTAAAATGTAGCCTAGCCATGGAATATTAGCACAACTGTTTTTATTGCAGCACTACTCACATAAAAAGGTAAAACAAAGTGAGGTGGAACAGGATTAATCCTGGATAATTCTTTAAGAGGAGACTGAGAGAAACTTTTTTTCTTCTTTTTTAATCTCATCCGTGGAAAAGAAGGTTTATTTGAGGAGAAAAAAAAAAAAAAAGGCATTTCAGAGCAAAGAGGATGTCTGAACTGATATTAGAAAACAGACTTATAATGGCTGATGTTAGAGATTAATCTTGGAAGATTAATGGCATTAATTCGTAAGATCATCCCTAAACCTCTCTAGTCCTTCTAGGACCATATAAAATAATACATTTTTACAGCCTGAGCTGTTTTAAAGCTTTAAGATGGAGACAAAAATCTATAAAATACAGTTAGTGCTGTAAAAGAAAACTGTCTGTGAAGCTTTCTTTTAGATTTTCCTACAATATTTATGATTTTCTTTGCTGTTTAAAGAGGAAGTTGAGGGGAAAGTCTTACTTTGAAGGATAGGAGTACATTTTTTCATTTTAAGATTTTTTTACAGCTAGGAAAAATATCAGGTAGCCTTTGAAATGAGATTTTTTGACTCCAGCACCCAGGGTAGAGCTAAGGTAAATGTGATGTTCAACTGCACCAGCCTGTGTCAGTTCTCTCAGTAATCACTAAGAAGACAAGGGCATTTCAGAGCATGACTGATGGTTTGTTGTTTCTCCAAATCTGGAAGGAGTCTTATTCAACTGAATGTGGTCAACAGAAGCAAATAATACAACATTTACTGGTTTTGATGAGCTCATGGTTAAAGAGCTTTCTCAAAAGTCTTTGCTTTTGCCAAGGCAACACCCTCAAAAACCTCCATGCATTTGAAGAAAATAGAGAAATAAATGCCTGTTTCTCTTTCTGTTGTTAGCAAGCATACAGAAAAACAAACATGAACTGCTTTATTCAAAACAGGTAAAGTTTAGTAATGTGATAATGATAAAAAACTACAAAGGGCAATACAGAAGAAAATACATAATTTAGCTCTGCCCTCACGTGAACATTGATGCTTGGAAATTACAAAGTGACCAGGGAGTGGAAATGATGCTTTGTTTCTGAGAGCTCAGAAGAATGCCTTAAAATCATGTTATACTTGCATGATTTTTTATTTCCTGTCAGAGACAGGAAATCCTCTTTATCTACCAAATCCAGATAAGTGATGTTCTCAACAATCTCAGCTACAAATTACTCTCCTAGATGGGCTCTTCCTTTCTACATAAAGGACACAGAGCTCCTGTATTCACTGCAATGCACATTTTTTAGGTATGGAGCTCACGGTAATTTTAAAAATTGTTCTCAGGTTTACATTTGACTTATCTGAAAATCTTAACTTTCCTATTTAAACCAAATTCTGAAAGCAAAAAAAACCCTTTAGAAATGCTGTTACTAAGAACTACTTGTTCCTTTTCTGCTTATAGACTAGAATGTTTTGAGACCCTCCTACTCCTATAATATAAATATGTACCAGATGTTTGTGAAAAAAAATCTGGTAATCAGTCTAATTAAGCCCATAGATTTTATTGCATATTTTAGCATTTCATCAGTGGTCTGTAAAATCAAATTGCAAATGCTATTTACATGAGCCACAAGTCAAATTCAAGCAAAATAGCTCATTCAAATAGGGTTGTTTTTTTTGTTTTATTGTAAAAATGTGTCTTGCAGATGCTTTCTACTTCTACCTAAATTTGGAGTATTTGGATAACACACTTTAGGATTATTGTTTGCATCAGATTTTAGGAAAAAAAACCTCCATGGTCTCCCATATATATCTTGTCAGGAACTTCTGACCTCATGGTCAATCCTAATCAAGCTGGAGTCAGAACCTGGGAATAATTTGGGATGGAAAGGGCTTTGAAGGGCACCTGGTCCAACCTTTTGGTCAAAGCAGAGCCCAGTTAGATTTGGGCTTTGTTCAACAAGTTTTGACTATTTCCCAAGACAGGATAGAAGTCCGCACTGTGTCAAGTTTCCACAAGTGTTAAGTACTTCAGCAGATAAGAAAACATTTTTTACCATTCTTCATTGAACAAAAGACTTCTCTCAGCCCTCATGAAACACCAGATAATCCACACAGGGGTGTCTGAGACCTGAAACCAAGCACATGGGGCTTCTCTGGGTATTGTTCTCAGAACCAGGTGTTCTGGGCAGAACCTCACTAAAACTGACAGAACTTTCTGAAATCTACATGACAGCCAATTATAACAATACACTAGCACTAAAGCATCCCCTTAAATATGCTAAATTATGTTAATCTAATAAGTAGAGAGGTGAATGATTATTGATTGTACCACAGACTTAGCCTGGAAAATATGTGTAATGAGCCTAAATTTTCCATCACTATACACAGAGAAAAGTTTTACAACACTTTAAGTAGTTGAAACTGTGAGATTTAGTTTTTCCACATGATCTGGAGCTAGGCTCTTTACCCGTGTTTCATTCATTCTGTTTCTCAGTGTAAAGAAAAGTATTTAAACAAACTGGATTAACAGAAATCTTAATCTCAGTAAGAACATCAAGTGATCTAAAGATCTATTTCTCTCCAAAACTGCCACCCAACAACTTTTAATTCGGTCCTGAAGTTGGCTGAGTGCTCAACAGCCCAGTTGAGTGAGTGAGTCAAGCAATGCTAAACCTATCAGTCAATAAACCTCAAATCAACTCTCTAGAAAAAAGGATTGATTAAGAATAATGCAATTTCTTAAAAAAACAACCCCAATTCTTTTAAGCAGCACTGCTAGGGTTTGATTACATCTGTGGTCACTGATTCAGGTAAGTTTTTTTGCACTGACTTTCATCTCCAGGTCTGTTGGCAGTTTTAGCCTCTCTCCATAGTGTTCCTCATGCCAGGAACTTTGCCTTCCTTTGACCTGAGAGTGAGGCAGTGAAACCATGAAAGCACAGCCTGGAGAGCTTCAGTTTCTGGCCATGTGTCATCCTGGATGTCATGAAGCTGCCTCAAACCTTTTCCCTGTGGCACATTTCTCATTACACATACATTGCCTAGAATAAAGATTTAATCCTTATGTGGGAGAAGACGTCTGGCTGACTAACTAGGTATGATTAAAATCCTTTACTGATCAGGATACACATCAGGAGCACTTTGGAGAAAAGAAAAATTTTCTGAACAGACCAGATTTAGGTTCAAGTTTATCTTAACAGTTCAGTAAATATGATGCTGCCATTGCCTGTGACATCCCACACTTTGGGTTAAGCTAAAAACACAGAGATCTCTGGAGTCATCTCAATCCTTGGTGAGCTGTAACTAAAGCAGCTGATCACAGCAAGTATCTCAGGTGCACATGACCTGACCTCTGATTTGTTTTAGCTTTTGCTTGGCTCTGTGTGATGATGTGGTGGAGTGCACTGTTTTGTATATACACAGTCTGTTCCTAACTGTCATTTTATTGCTTGGGCCCAATTTGACTTAATGTCTTCATTAACAGTTCAGGCAATGGGATGAAATAAACTCTCACCAAATTTGTGGTCATTATCAAATCTGAAGGAGTGGCTGATACATGCAGAGAAAGAGCTGCTAAAGCCTGGGAGGGCTCAGGGAGGTGTCACTTCTCTCCATAAGTACCACAGGGCATGATTTAGAGATGAAGCTGGCCTATTCCCAGAGGTGAACAGCAAAAGGACAAGAAGTTACAAGTTGCAGTCCTTCCATTTTGGGAACATATAAAGAATACAATTTTTCACCATTTAAATGGTCAAAGAGTGCAATAGGTTGCCCGGAGAGACTATAGAGAATTCTTGGAGACATTCAAAACTCAAATATAAAAGGCCTTGAGCAACCTTGACATGTTTTGCTTTGAGTTTGAATCAGATGATTCATAGATATCTAATCTGACCAAAATGATCCTCTGATTATATTATTTAAAGAATTATGATAAAACCTAATAAGTTGATTCTATTACAAATGTATTGCTATCACAGGTAATGATATATTTAATTATGTTTAGAAGGTAAGATTGAAGAGTAAAACATTCAAAATTTATAAGAGTTTAGAATTATGGCTGGCCATTAACCAATTAAACACTATGCATTTAAACCATTATATTATCCTTTATTACATGCATGAATCCATTATTCCACCACTTCACTTACTGAATGGGATGAATCATATTCAGTGAATAGGAAGTAATTAAATATTTCTTATCTTGAACCAACATGGTCCCAGATCATATTTGCTGTTGGCTCTAAAAAGCCATGTTCCCATTCTAGGAATCTGTAAATGTAATGCCAAGATGGAGTGTCAAAATTGTCTTTGTGAGGTGAATTGCTTTCTACATTTAACAGAAGAAAAAAAAAAAAAAAAAAAAAAAAAGGAAGGATTTAGAAGTTAGGTTTCTTGAAATATACATGCTGCCTTTGGCATAGAGAAATCTACACTGTGGTAATGTGTCCTGATAGTATCCATTTCATAATATAGAAGAAAAAAATCATAATCCATGAGTTTACGGCATGCTAAACCAGTACCACATGGCACCCATTCTTCCCAAGTTCTGAAAATACCAGTTTTAACACCAGAGCCTTATTTCTAGCCCCAATATATTCTTGCTGAAATGGGTAGAATTGGAATAGTTGATATTGGGAATTACAACAGAATACCCTGCTTTTTCATGCTCACTTTTGTGCCTCAAAAACCCCCTTCCATTGTTAAACCAGAAACAGATCCAGTGTTCAGAAGCACTGATACCCAAGCAGCAACTGAGCCATGGCACAAATATTCTCTGGTGACCTAGCCACTGTGTGTGAAGGCAGGTTTGGGGCTAAAAAGCATGAAATGCTGACACAGCACTGATGCTGAGATGAAAGGGGAGGAGCAGAGAAGCTCCCAACAAAGAGAAAATTAGCAGAAGACAGGGAGCAGAGAAAGCACAGTGTTTTCTCCCAGCTGAGGGTGAGGATGGGCAATAGGTGCTCTGGCTGATTGGAAAAAAGAAGCTCAAAAGCAATTGAAGATGGGAGTTTTTTATCAACTTCAGGATGGAAAGGATAAGAAGTACCATTTTGATGTCATGTCAGAATAGGACCTAGATTTAAAATGCACTTAAACATTCCCTTTGTTTCAAGTATTAAACAAAGATTAAGACTGTATAATTCAAGACAGCAAAACATATTCTTTAGATAGTACAAACCTCAAAGATAAAAAAAAAAATAGTTTGAAAGTCAAGGGGGATATGGTCCTACATGCATTTCACCTTTGCATGGCATTTGGTGTGCATTTAATGAAGAACACATTTTGAAGAAGATTACATCAAAAAAGTAAGTTTATAGAAAGCAGAGATATCTCAAGTCATATATTATGGAAGCAAAACCACAGGTATTTTCCTTCTTTTTTTTTTTTTTTTTTTTTTTTTTTTTTTAATTTAAAATTTGCTTCAGTGACATTCACACTGTAACAGCTCAATGAAGATCTTATACAAAATGTTAGCAAATGCCACTGCACTGCCTGTAGAGAATAAGGGGCTTATTGACATAGCAGCTTCCAGCATAAAATGTCATGATTGCAGTATTGACTAACAGCATATCAATATAAACATCTGAAAGTCGAGGTAATGCTTGAAGACAATCATCCTGAACCACCAACCCTGCACTTAAACAACAAAAACCTCCATGCCTTCCTCCTGGAGCATTTTAAGATAAAAACTAGAAATTCTGTTCAAGTGGTTGAGGCATAACATAAAGACTCTATCAATTTAGCCTTCTGTCTTAGGCAATTTAGCTCTTGACATTTTTCTCATTATTTTTGCTCTGTATCTTCAGTATGTATCATTCTGTGGGCATGGCAGCAGAGAGTATTTCATTTTACTTTATCAGAAATACTTGAGAAATTGTCTTGGGAATGGCTTTAACAGTGAAGCAATGTACAAAACAGTAACTTGCCTCTGCTACTGATGACTGAAACAGCACTGAAGTGTATAAAAATAAAGGTCATCCAGCAGCAAAATCAACCCTATTTACCTTATTTGAATTGTAGGTAACATATGAAAAAAATAAACAAGCTACATTAGAAGGACTCTCTGATGTTCTTCTCACAATAGGGTTTCAAAGTACACTGATGCTCTTGCCTTGTCAGGCTTCCCACTGACAACAGGGCTGGAGTTTGTCAGGAATTAATTTGTCCAGCACAATACAAATCCCAATAGAAATAGTAGGTTTGGCCAAAGTCTTTCACAGTAATATCTGAGCACATCTTTAGCAAATAATGGGGTGTCTCAAATACTTTCCTGAAGCTAATCTGGTCTCTCCATCCATGTTATTACTGAAGTAAAAGGAAATATGGATGGGAAGGCAGAATTATTTATCAAGTTTTATTTCTTTAGGCAATACCAAACAGTTCAATCTATGTTGCACACAAATAAGTGACTGTTTTCTATTCTGTTTCTGGGCTGATGCATTATGGGGATTTTTTAAACACCAAAGTCCTAAAATGCATCTATATTAAAAGAAACTACTTAGACTCATCAGTTGTTAACTGTTTTAAATAGTTCTTAACATGTACTTTTCTGGATTTAGAAAGAAAAAGGAGAAAAATGTAACTGCTCCACTTAGAGCTTTCAGTTCAGCTCTGAAGTGCAGCCTTAGCTACAAGAGAGGGGGAAGGGAGCATAATGCAGGGTCAGATTTTAAACAGGGTTCTGGAGGTTTGTGGTGTGGCTGCAAGTGAAATCCCTCCTGCTTCTCTTTGCCTCAGCTTTTCCACTGATCTGCAAACCTGAGACAAGCACAGCTTGCAACACAAAAATTCAGAAATGAATGAAGGCTGATCACTGGACAACAAGGGGATGTACCAACCATATGGAATCTGCTGCAGGTGTGTCCTCTGGGGAGCTGGGCAGAAAAAAAAATAACCCAGTACAAAATTTTCTTTTTTGGAAATGGGACCCACAGTTTTGAAATTGACTCTGACAAATTTAAAACTAAATAACTAAAGTCTGTGTCTCTCAGTGTGGTGTACAAGCTTTTGGTTTGTTTTTGATTGGTTTTTTGTTTTTTTGTTTTTTTCCTGTGAGTTCATGCTGTCCTCTAAATAATCAGCTGGGATTCTGGGATGCTCACAGGTACCTGGATATTTGTGCAGGTTAAATATGGGCAGATTTTCATGCAGTCTGAAAGAACAGGAGCTCATGACAGCCCCAGTTCTGTCTCCTGCCTATAAAAACACATTATTCGAGGTCAAGTAACATAAAATTGCTCAGCTGCTTGTGACAGACTAAAGCTGTCCAGAAGTCTTCATCCTGCTCAAAGCAGAAAATTTTTCTCTTTGCATAGACAAAACATGGTCCATAACCCACAGCACATTTTAAAACCACATGAATAAATTTCCACAAAGTAATAATTTTAAATGGTATCAGACATGCCCTAGAATTGGTGCCATACAAACCCTTTTCTGTGGCCTGGCCTGGCCTTTGCTTGTTGTGCCACTCTCCAGTCCTGCTGCAGCTGACAGTAAATAAACTTCTCAGTTTAGCTGCTGAAACACTGTGAACATGCCCTAATTTCCAGAAATAATTTGCTTTCTTTTCTGGCAGATTTATTTTGTGGCAGATATAGGCACACTGAGTTGGGTCAAACAGTCAAGTATAAATTAAATTACTTATTTTTTTCCTTTCCCTGACATCAATAGCTAACCCAGTTTTAATCTGAATAGACATATCAGCAATTTTTCAGTTACTACACAGAAGAAACATAAAACACTGATTCTTTTTTTTTTTTTTTTTTTTTTTTTTTTTTTTTTTTAATGAGAGAGGTCTGACTTTTTCATCGCCTAAAAGAAGATTCTCCATCAAAGTTACAGTTCTCTTAGTGTAAAAGGACACAGATTTTTAAATTGGAATTTATTCCCAACTCAGCTTGGATACTTCCTTGTAAAGGATTACAGGGAAAAAAAACAAAAAAACCAAACTGGGTAGGAATTAATAAAGAAATAGGAATGTAGACTCTCAAACAAGAATAAACTGCATCCAAATTTATGCTCCCTTATATCCCTGAAGAAGATAGATATTATAAATTGATATGGCAAGGAGGAAATATTTTTTTTGAAGATTTTTTTTTTTTACTATTGTAAATATTTTTTGTATCTTCATGGTACAGTTCCACCTGCTCAGAAACCTGAACTTATTAAAAAAAAAAAAAGAAGAAGCACTCTAGAGAATATTCCAGGTGCTTTCAAATTCTGGACCTAACATTTTCTCCCTCAGCTCCTGGGGAAGAACCTCTGTTGAATGATTTCCTGACTTTGCCTGGGTTTGATGACTTTTAATGCTCAAAGCAAAGCTGCAAATCAGCTCCTTCTACAGAGGGTGAAAATTAACCAGCAGCAGTGAGAAAAGCAAATTCTGACAGCATGGCAATCTGTTGCCTTATGAAAACTAATAAATAAATCTCACACCTGCCATATAATTATTTCTGCAAGCTAAAGGTTTTGTCAGCAGGGAACTGAGGTGCCCAGAGAAACCCTCTGCATCCTCAGATGCCTGATTATATCTCCAAGGATGGAGACCCCACTTCTCTGGGCAGCCTGTGCCTGTGCCTGGTCAGAGTTAGAGCAGAAAAGTGTTTTCTAATGTTCAAACAGCCTCTCCTGTGCTCTGGTGAGTGTCCATCAACTCTTGTCCTGTCACTGGGCAACACTGAAAAGAGCCTGGCTCCATCTTCTTTCCTGCTCCCTTCAGGGATTTCAATTTGTTTTTCATCCCACCAAACAGCCTCTCTTAACTTAGCAAATGCAGATAACAATTTGGGCATCATTATACCACATCCTGAGGAAAACAGACTAGTAAATGAGAGCCAGAATGAGTTCTGATGACTCATTTGGCCCCTACTACATTCCCCCAATGTATTTTTAAAGCCTCACATTTTAACTCACATAAAAGTAATGAGTTTGAATGCCAACACTGTTAAACTTGAAAGAATTTTGCTTGCAAGGGATCTGTTTAATTAATACGAATGGAAAAGAAGCAGAGACACGGGTTTTGAACTAAATTACTAATAAATGAGAAGTACAGGTTAACTGGAAAGTAAACACTGGGAGAGCAAAATTCTATCTCCATTATAAGTTGCAGCTCAATTAAATCCATCAGTATTGCCCATGTACAACAGAACTAAAACGACTGGTGTGCAATTCCAAAGCAACATACCACTTCCTTTCTTTCCTCCCACCCACAAACGTGCTATAAGGGGAAAAGACTAAATTAATTGCATAGTTGAACAGGATGCCTATGATCTATTCATTGAGTGTGCAATGTTAAACACATGTGGGCTTCACTTATATTTTATTCTGAGTAACTCAGCGGTGCTGATCACAAAATGTATTTATTTTCTTGAACTGTCAACAGAAATGAAATCTCATTCAGTGTTGGATCACTAAATGAATGTGAAACTGGATCAGTATAACTTAATGTGCCCTTACACAAGAATGTAAAAGTGAAACCTTCTTCTTCACTTGTGACATTGCTATGAAGCCATCTACCTAGGTCACCTGACCTTTAACTCCCTGTGGGGTTATTCTACCTCAGAAAAATTGTTTTTTCTTTGAAAAATTAGTCAGAAAGTGCAATAAATATTTCACAAAAATGCTTGTATAAGGTCAGCTACTGTGGAATAATTTATTGTGCAACAGCTATTCAGATATTTCCAAATGTAGAGAAGCTACTGAATGCTCTTCCCTTTAGCAGGACAAGGACACATCTTGCTTATCTCCCAAACCTTCCTGAGTCCCTCACAAGAGGAAAGCTGAAGAAGCTGGCACCTGAGGAACCCTCACAGCAAGCCATGGACTAATTGCTCTGGGTCTCCCTGGAATGTTTGGTTTCAGGGGCTTTGCAACGTGCTATTTTCTCAGAGATCAAAAGGGAAAAGGATACACCAAGAAGACATACATTTACTCAGTTTTAAGGAAAAGGTGCCAGCTGTGTTGTGTTGGCCCTTTATTTCCTACCAGCTCTGTTCTGGTTTTTATATTTAATTTATAGCCAAGGTTGGGTACAACCTCCACAGCAGATGTTTATTTTGAATATTTATGTGACTTACATCTTGTGAGAGAGGAGAGGAAGGAAGTTGCCTCGTAAGCCCATGCAGGGAGCTGCTTTTGTCTTGTCACTTTTTTTCCCTTCCTGTGAACTGCTCATTTGTTGCTTTACCTGAGAAGGATTTGTCAGCCCTGAGAGTTTTTGTGATGCCAGCCCTCCAAGCTCTCTCGAGTGTGTCATTATCTCGGCCAGGAAGGAGCTGGTTTGCTGCACGTGAACTGGCAGCTCCTTTCACTTATTCTGCACTATTTCTCACTGCTCTGCCAGCTCCAGGACAGCATGCATCCCCTCAACTCTGAGCACGCCCTGACACTTCACCAGATTCAGGAATAACAAGGAGATGCTGCCCAGTAGTGATTATTTAGCTGGCCAGATGAGACATCAAAAGCATTTTAGCACAGGAGAGGCACCAGCTGCGGCCTTGGCAAACAAAGGGAGATTTTCCCAGCCTTAGCTCCTCTGCAAAGATTATAAACACTCAGATCTGAAATTTAGGATAATTTGAGCCTAAATGGCAGGAGAGAACACACTGCTTTCAGTCCTTACAAAGCTACAGGTTACTGCTGTTATTTTTCTCTTATAGAAGCAGAGCTTCTTGGCTTACTTGGTAAAGTGGAGCTTGAGAATTTGTGACACACAGACACAGAGCACAGTAAGCATTTAACATGTAACATTTGGTTTGAATCACAGATTTCCTTGAGCTGAGTCTAAATGAACATGGGCATGAAATTTAATGGAAATATTTAATATTTAAAGAGTTATCATTTCTGGACTAATGATTATGTAATACTATTAGCATCCTGTTGTGTGAGGCTTTCAATTCATATAATTAGAAGATTACTCTAGCAAGAACTTAGAGTAGAAATGCATTCATATAAAAGCAAGTAAAATAAAATTATAAATCTGGATAGGTTTATATCTCTTATCTTAGCAGTTTTGTAAAATTTACATGTTTTAGACACATCTTCATAATACTGGAAAATCAAACTCAAGAAGGTTCCCCAGCAGGGGCTACAATGACAAAAACCTCTCAGCAACAAAATGTATCCCTCTTCTTTCTTATCATTCTCATTTTAGGGAAGTCTTTTACCATCTCCCCTTATCTTCCTCACACTTTTCCACCATTTAATACCTTCTTTAATAATTTTGATTTTTTCCCCCAAAACTGGTCATGCTCCATTCATGACACATGTACATTCATTTCTGAATAATTGCAACATCACAAAGATTTAAGAGGCAGAGGAGAAACCCCACTAGTTGAAGATTGCTCTGAGAGGACAATGTCAGCTTACACTGTGCTTTGGGTTTCTTTAGGACTGCTACAGCAGATCTGCCAGCACACTGCCTGTGAGTTGTAGCAGCATCCTCTGTGCTCACAGACCCCCAGGGCAATGTCCTGTGATGGACTGGACAGCAAGGAGAGGCTTCAGAGCTCCCATCCCACATCCTGTGACAACAGTCAACATTTCTGTACATCACACAGTCTTTTAAAATCCCATTTCCTGTCTTTCTGAAAGGATACAACAATCATCAGTCACACAGAGAGAGGAAAAGGGGAACAAGATGAGATCTATCCAAACTCTCTAAGACTGCAGATTTTCCTGATTTTGCTCCACAATGAAATATAAGTGTGGTACTGATTCCCCACAGCTCTTCAGCTGCTGAGGCAGAGGAACTCTTGAAAGTCACATGGTCCCAGAATAAAGTCAGGCCTTTGGTAATATCCTCCATTTTTAGTCACTAGACCAAATGATATTTAATGCTATTTTCCTGCTGTTGTATTTCCAGTGCTTTGATGCAATACCTGTTTCATAGGATGTTTAAAAGACATTTAACAAACTGGTCTCTCTGGAACTCAGGCTTTGCTCTTGGTGGTGAACATCAACACCTCCTATTCTGTCAGTAAGGTTTTTATTCACTAGATGAACCCAGAGTGATTCACTTCCTACCTGCTTTCACCCCTTTGGACACACAGAAATGCTGGACCAACATCCTCTTATCCTCAGAGGAAATGTACTACTGACCAAGACCAGTAGGGAATGGGTGAGGGAAGCTCATTTTCATTTCACTAAAGGATTCAGAATTTTTTTTTTTTTGCAGGTAGAGTTAATTTCCATGCAAATTAAGTGGAATATGCAAAACTATTAATAATAAATCAGAATAAGGCACCAGGAACTTATGAAGAGATCTGTAGTTCTCTGAAAGCCTTTGTATTTTCTGCCAAAGTTTAAGTGGTCCAGCACTCTGGAAACCTTCAGAAAAATGCCCTGTTGAGTAAGTTCTTCATCCTCCCTCTAATCAGCCCCCCCAGCAATGATTTAGGAGTTTCTCTGCTGTTCAACCCTTTGTTTTTATGCCTCTTCTAGATGCTTTTTTATGCCAGACTATCCCAAGGTTCTCACTACTAGAAAGACAGTTTCTCAATAATTCTACTTCCATTTGCCATTTTTTAGCCTCAGACAATTTTGAGTATTTTTTCACAGCAGACCTCTCTCTGTTGTGATGACATATTATGGGCTTTTTCCTGTTCAAAGGGAGAAATTTACTCTTCCCCACACTGTGGTGGAAATTTCACTGCTTTAGGAGTCCATCCAGCTTAGAGGATAGGACTTGCTTAAAAAGCCTTCTAACTGCATTTTTAAACATTAAAATAAATTGTTCTCCTAAACTAATTTCAAATTATTCTATTTCTAGCCAATGCTCACAGACATAAAGGTCAGGTATAATTGCTTCAAAACTCCCTGAATTTGTCCAGACTACATGGCCTATGTATTGCTTAAAGGTGCCTGTTGTAGCACATTTGATAATGAAGAGTGAGATAGAGCTTAGTTCTTTGCAGAATCTGAAATACAAAGTTTTTGATCTGAGAGGAACATGATTTTTCTGAACAAGGTTTTTCTCCACTGATCTTAGTTAGAGCTCACCAGAGGGAACAGTACAGTGCTACTGCTTTAAAATCAATTTAGTTTCATTTTAAATCTGCTAGGAATGATGAGATGTTTTCATAAAAACAACTCAGTAGTGATCTCTTAATCTTTTGTTCTGCTTTCAGTACTTATGACTATGTTAAAATGTACAGCCATTTGCAAGACAGGTGCCACTTTAATAATGGCTTAAAATTATGGAATAAAATTGAATAAAATTTCTAAAGAACAGGAAAATATATTCACCAACTTTTGAGCTATTTTTAAAATTGCTTGGTCTTAGTGAATTTATTCTCCTGCCTAAGTCAGCACAGGCAGTGGAAGAAAAAGATGGGCTTAATGCCATTGAGGTGGTCTGGGGCAGGGTGTTTGGCCCCCAGAAGAACTGAGAGCAACCACAGAAGCTGTTCAGGCTTGGCACAGGCTCAGATACCCTGTGCCTGCTCCGTGTGGCTGCCTGGCCAAGCAACAGTGTGGTCACAGGGCTTCCAGACAAAGCACCTTAATAAAAGAGAGTCCCAGAGGCATTGCTCTGTTTATACCAGACAGCAACAAAAGGGAGAACAGGAATGAGAGGAATCAGCCATTCTATATTTATATTTGACAGAGATATGCCACCTCTGTTGGCCACTTAAGCTATAAACCTTACAGTAAAGTCACCCAAAATATCACTTTGAGGTCATTAATAAGAGTTTGTTACTAACATAAATTCTGTTTGCTAATAAAACTGATCATCCTCTGAACTACAACACTGTGATCCACTTAGTACCCTGCTCCATGCTATCACTCCTGAAGAAAAGTCTGTTTATTTAGCAATTCTCAGCATCAGTTTGCTTGAACAAAAGCTGCTTTGCAGAGCCTTTATCAGGGATCTGTAACATTTTTTTAAAGAATGGCACATTAGTGAGGCTGTTCCTTGAGGAGATACTCAATCTTATTCACTGTTAAAATGTATCTTCTGTAAGTACTTTCATTCCTACAGTATGAAGGCTAAAAGGTATCAGCTCAGAATAACAGTATTTCCCTTCTCTTTGCAAAACTGAACACGTCCACACAAGATGAAAAGTAGCAAAGGATCACACACAAATTTCCATGTGTTTTATTGCTACTTTTCCTTCTGGCTGAAACCAAGTGCAGCTGTAAGCACAGAACCTGAACCATTCTCTCTCAGCTGAGAATATGCAGCAGTAGCATTAGAGACAGATTAAACTATCCAAAATGACATTTTGAGCAGTATGACTCCATCTTATACCCAGAACTAAGTGGCTGCAGTCAAGCTGTTTCAAGAATACATAAACCTGCCTTAACATTGTATTCTTCCTTTAGCATTAAGCAACTTACAGTTAAAAACTTCTGAATTGTGTCTATCACTTAGAGAGCTGATAGGCCATGAAAATTTTTGCTGTCTCAGCCAAGATTAACAATCAAATGTGGTAATTCTGATAATTGTGGTATACTGCATTAATCATAGACGTGGCTTTTTTTCTGACAATCCTTCTGATGAGATGCTGAATTAAGGCTTTCACCTTTTCTCTTCTCTTCTCTCTTTCCCTTCATGCCTTCATTCCTACTCTCTAATCAATACTGAATCAATGCTAAAGTTACTATGTGCTGTTTATCACAGCACGTTCTGAGCTGGGAGGGACCCACAAAAACATCAAGTCCAACTTTTAAATAAGTGGCCTGTACAAGGATCAACTCCATGACCTTGGTGCTATTGGCATCATGCTCTCACCAACTGAGTTATATAAATATATCTATTTAGGTATATAAAAAGAGATAAACAAATAGCTGAGATATATAAAAAGCTGCTTATCATCCAGGGCCATTCAGTTCACATAAATATTTGCCATTAGTACTACTCAAAATGAATTTGAGAATGTGTGTTATTCCCACTTTTCCCTCTGTAATTCTCCTGTATTTTCTAAAAGCAGTGGTATGATAGTTCCTACCTGGACCCTGCTGCATGAAATTTGACTTATTTTAGGATGTTTTCCATGAATTCCCTGTTATTCAGTGCCATACTGTTACTCCTCAGGATTGAGAGCAAAACTGTGTCATTTGCTTGTCTTATTTGTGTGTGGACCATACACAGTGGTGCAGACTGAATGAGAGGGGATTCAAACCTCTTCTATCCAGGCATATTCTTAAAATCTTCATTCCTCAGGCAGATGCCCAACATCCTTCTCCACCCTACAGTTTTCTTAGCTTCTGGTTTTGTAACTCTCTTTTGTAACTGTGTGCATGACATTGATATACCCTCATGAGCTGGGTTATGAAAAATTAAGCTCTGAATTGCAGAAATATTCATATGGAAAAGGATGCCTTCTTGATCATGAAAAGCAGTAAACAAATCAGCCTAAAATATCTCATAATTTTGTCATATTCCCATGTCTGTAACAACCATCAGTTGCACTAACTCTTGCAATCTTTACATTATTAGGTTTCCTTTATATTAGCTTCTCTTTTAGTTGAGAAGAAGTTTTCATAAACCCCTCAATTATTTCTTAAAGAGGATGGAGGCAAAAACAGCAACCTGTGGAATATTGCCTCTTCTTCTCCATGGAGAGCAGTATATACTATTGTTCATTTCAGTTTTCTATTAGCTTGACTTCCTACACGAAAAACATCCTCGAAGGCCTGAAGCTCAAAATGCTCCCCCAACCTGATAGCATCTTAATGTGCTCTTGTAATGGATTCTGGAACAGGTGGCTAATAAATTAACCAGAGGTATGCAATCTATTATTGACTGGCATCATTCCAACCACACAGCTCTCAAATGACAGCTTGTTTCATGTAAATTTTATTGTATTGAAGGTTCTATTTGTTACCAAGAGGCTTCCTTACAGATGGAAAGAAAATGCAAATAATATTTTCTAATTTACATAGGATAATGCTTTAAAAAAGCGAGCAAGAAAGCAAGCAGGATTTTCCTCTAGGCCTTTTATACTCTAGGATGTTAACTAGCAATGTAAATATGTTAAAAACTTAAAAGCTTGGTAACAGAACAGATAAAAATAATACATAGAAAGTTGTTTGGTGCTTTTTCACACTACCAAACAGAACTCTGCAACTCTGAAGCAGATTATGAAGCTCTGCACTCTGAATACTGTGAATTTATCTTAATTTTTCCATGTAATACTGTATAAATGATTAAGTACATTTTTATTTCCCTCTTACACTGAGCCAAATCTCCTTCTTAGAGATTTCTGATCTCTCATCACCAACTGATATCCAGCCCTAAACAAGGAGAAGGAAAGGCTTTTCTGCTAAGTCTCTGCTTTCCTTCCTTCTAGCTGGTCACTTTTTTCCTCCTGGGTATGAAGCCATGAGAAGAATACTCTTAGGGGAGTTATTCTGGCAGAAGAGATTCTTATTCATGAAAGAATGGCAAAATCTCTCTCTCTCCTATTCCTATATGAGCTTGCAGGATATTTTCTTGCAGAAATTCCTGCAGGACTGGAGGTAGGGCATGGCACAGGCCACATGAGCTGAGGGTTCAAATAGTGCACAAGGACTGAACCACAGAGTTTGAGCCTGATATATCAAGTTTAAAAGGACTGTAGGGCTTAGAAAACAGGCATTAAGAAAAGCTGTGTATTTTCATAAGTAACAGAGATTTGAGTCTTCCCTTGAAAGTGATTGAATTTGGTCTGGTCAGGAAATGAATTAGGAATCAGTATTTCAAGCATGCATTGTATTACTTATGGGCTGTTGGAATGGGTGGCTTTACATGCTGTGATTGACATATACATATGTCAATTTTCTAACTTGAATGTCAAAGGAGACAAGGGGATTGACACTTTTTTCTGCTATACAGCTGAATAAATACATTCTTCTCAATTGATGATTCCCTTAGTTAATCCTTTCTATCTAACAATCCTGTCCCAATAAATGTGAAGGACAGTGCAGTAAAACCAATTCAAATATTTCCACAGATAGACCTATCTTGTCTTTTTCCCATTATTTTGCTGTTTACCATTCTATGCTCTAATTCTGGGAAAAAAAATGATTCTGCTATGAATTGTAGTTATTGATTCTGCATTTTTGTCTTCATTGATGTTTATAAGCTGATCCACTAAGTCTTTTGAGAGCTATTTTTTCACTATAGCCACAGGAGTTGAAGCATAACATTTAGTCATTTATAGAAAAGGGGGTTGTTTATAGAGAAAGCAAAATAGTTTGCTTCTTTCCTTCTTGCAATTACTTACATGGAGAAGAAATATATTGACATTTATGATATTTAAAAACTTGAGCTTTGAATTACTATTTTAAAAATTAAATAAAGAATAAAAAAATCAAGTACTGCATTTGTGAGGTGATGACTTCAAGAACAGTTTGGTCACTTACAGGAAGGAAAGCATCCAGTGACATTTTCACTGAAAAATTGTGCTGAAGGCAACACCACAGAGAAACCTTAACCTGTCAAACACACATTTACATCATTTGCAATCTTCACATCATGCAAAAAAAAAAAAAAAAAAATTAAAAAACTCCCAAAACCAAATGAAAGCTTTCAGAAATTTGCCAGTATAGAGCCATTAAATAAAACAAAGAATGCTGTAATGTAGCACAAATAAAATAAGGAATGTTGAAATATAGCACATTTATTCTTACACATGTTTTATAGTTAATGTGTCATGTTCTGTGGGAACAGGAAATGTTTTCTGGTTTTAGTTCTTTTTATCTGCCTCCCTGCTGCCAGTGCTTTTTTACTTCTGTTCAATGTGCATACAAATTGGATAATCAGAATGGTTCTTTATTATTTTTTCTTTATACAGAAAAATAAAGGCCATCAAAATGAGCTGTCTTGATATTCCAACAAAGTCTAACAATAAAATCCAGCTAATGGTTTGCACCTATGGAAGCTGTAAGGAAATACCAATAAAGCATGGCAGATTCCAGTGGCCTAAGGGAAGCTGAGAGAATTTCCATTCAAAACAGGAATACATGGAGTAAAACACCTATTTCCTAATTAGCATTCAAAAGTTTTGAATCATGTGTCAGTACATCCTTTTCTGTCCACACTTGGGATAATATCCCTGCAGACGTGGTGGCAATTACTCAGAATATCCCACAGGATAAAGAATTTAAAACAAGAGCAACAAAACTCTCAGGAACTCATCTGCTCTCCCTCCCCAGATTAATTGCATTGGGGATCTACTTCCATGCTCCTCACACCTTCCCCCCACAGCACAGAACCCAGGGAAGCACAGGAAGTCCTGGGAAATCATCTGGGCCCAAGACATCACATATCTCTGAAAATCTGTCTCACTTTCTGTCTAGCAAAGTTTACCCTTTCTCAGATTGGTATCAATCCCCTGATGCTGCCTGAGCAGGATTAGGACACAGAGTTTTGCAGGCAGGCAGGGCTCCTTTTAACCCTCATAAATAATGTAGAGAAAACATCAGTCAATCTTTTCCATCTTCCTGACCTCCCTTGTATCTTTTTTATTCTTCTGAATTCACTTATTTTCTAATCAA
Source organism: Muscicapa striata striata (assembly GCA_030060385.1). NCBI lineage: Eukaryota > Metazoa > Chordata > Aves > Passeriformes > Muscicapidae > Muscicapa > Muscicapa striata. The sequence continues at coordinate 1,369,849 of JAREIS010000058.1, read as the reverse complement.
AGCTTACTTTTGCATTAAGTGCTTTCCCTATCTTTTCTTTACAGGGTGGCAGTAAGGATGTCCAGGTACAAGCAATTATCAACTAACTAATGAGATATTAATGCTGGCAGTTTCACTGACATTTAGAAATTATTTGGATTGTGAGTTTAGGTTTATTCTGCAGAATTCTTGATAGTGTTACCTCACTTATCAACACTTTTTGTTTTACATAGACAAAATTATTCCTAAAACTTATATTTCATTAGGGCACTTCATTTGAAATCTGTGGATTGAATTTCAGGTTTAAAACTGCATCTTATTTTGTGACTTCTAGCTCTTTCCATATTTATAAAATTTACTATGACATGTACTTTTGTCAGTAAGGATCACTACCAAATATTTTCCAACACTATTTTGATGCAATGATTATTGCACAGTTACATACAAAGAGTATGATTTACTAAACAATATGTAATTATGTAACATTTTTATCCCAAGGAAGATGCCTTTATTTCATCCTTGTTCTTACATTCAGAAGACACAAAGGGAAGCTAAAATAGTTAGATGGCCAGTTTGATTTAATTATTCTGCTGTTCTGTTCCATGTTTGTCCCTGTGTCTTCTGTGTAGGAACTTTTATTCTTATTCTGGGTGCTAACATGGTAGGAACAGATATTCACAACCATTGTATAGAACACTTGATAAATCTACCAGATACCATTATTGTTACATTAATCAGGCTGACATTTAAATTGCCTCAGTCTGTATCAGTACAGTATCACCAGAAAATTTCAAACTGCAAACAGTACAGGTGAAAATGCAGTTAACAGCACAAAATACATTTAAGAAATAGGTAAAATAATAGGATGAAGTAAAAATGTTTGCATTATTTTAATGCAAGGTAGGAATTCCTTGTTAAAACTATTCTCAAAAATCGAATAGTGACAGACTACTTGTCTTGTAACTTGATACATCACTTATAAAGTAATTTTGTGATTTTCCACTGTTTTTCTTGTCAATGAAAAGTGTGCTACCACCATGGGTATTTCTACTCCACTGTGACAAATTGGCATCTCAGGCAGCTGATCCTTTTAATGTGTAATATCAGCAGTCAGACAAACAGAAGAGTCATAAAAAAAAAAAAAAAAGAGCAAGCTTTTTCAGCAGATCATGTATAGATATGCTCCAATTCCATACAATTAAAAAGTGCAAAATTAAAAAAAAACAAAACCATGAATAAATAAATAGGAAAAAGGTGGTGAAGAAGGTAGAAAAGTGAAAGAAAAATTTTCTTAAATAGTCAAGAAACTGAAAACAGCCTCACAACCTTAGAGAGAATTTTGTGTTTGATTGTTATCATCCCACAGTGGTTTTATTCCATGGGCAGACACCCCTGGAATTGTCTGGGTTTGAGCTCTCCAAGATAAAAAGTAAAGCAAGACCTTTTCAGTGAGCTGCCTCCAGCCCTGAAGTCACACACACTTTCAGTCCCCAAAGGCCTGAGCTTTATGTCAAACTTTTATGACACTGAGCAGATTCCTGGCTAAACCTCTGATAATAATAGATATTATAGGTTTTTTTTTTTTTTTTTTTTTTTTTTTTTTTTTTTGTCTACTGGAAATAATCGAGGGCAATGTAAAGATCTTAGTATCATGGCTAAAGTTTTGTTTTTGTGGTGGTGACAATTTTGTTTTTTCTAAACCAAACGTACCTAACACTGACTGGATGTTGAGAGAAAACAAGAAGTTCTTTCAAAGCAAATGAATATTTTGAAAGGGATAAAATCTAGCCAATACTTTGAAATGCATGACATTTCACTTCACATGATTACCTTGTAATTAGTATATGGCTCTGGAATTTTACTCTGAATTCTGTGGAACTGATAACTGTCAGAAAATTAATTCATAGCTTAAGGGGATAATTGATCTGATCTGCTAAAGTACCTTTTCCATGCTAAACTGAAAAAAAAAGTAAAAATTATAATTGCTGTTACAATAATTATTATAATTCCCTCCATTGCCAATCAGAAAGGTCCTCAAAGTAATGAAGTCCAGAATATGAGTAGAAGAATAACTGCTTTATAAATAAAAAATATCTCTGTCCAGCATATTTACTGTCATAAGACATTTACTTTTGTTAATCATATAGACAGAATATGTTTATCAGGAGAATTTTCCAGACAGAAATTTAGGTTTCTTCATTTCTCAGTATAGGCAGGACCTAATGCCACTGAAAACTCTAAAGAAATAAAATTCTAGGACCAACTTCAAGGGAAACAAAAGGCAAAAACCTCCCAAAATTCAGAAACCATTTAGTTTCATTGTATGCTGCCAGTGATTTCTTCCTGCATTTCTAAAATCATTCCCAAAGTTACTCTTTGAGAATCAATCCATAATATTAAAAAGAAAACCCCCTCAAAAGTAGCATAAATCAATCATCTTGTATGTTTTGCTCAGTTAATGACTGACACTAAAAGATTTCATAATTGCTAAAAATGAGAGCCCTTTATCAGGGAATGATGCAAAATCTTTGTAAACAAAGAAGAGGATCATGACAGGGCATAGCTGTGGCTAATATTGCATTTTAAAAGTAAACACATCTAGCAATTTATTTATCAGTCAGAATTCTGAGTCCCTGTTATTGACATTTGACAGAATCATGGCTATAGTACAGACAGCTTCTCAGACCTGTCATTTAAAAGCCCTGCAATTTTAAATGGACCCTCCATCATGTCTAACACCTAATTATCTTGTCTAAGTGGTTTTGCCAGGCGAGGAAGATAAACAATTATCAAGGAGGGTGGTGAATTTAGAATGTTCAAAAACTGATTGCATTTGAGGAAAGAATAGTTTTGACCCATACACATGCTTAACTTAAACCTATGTTTTAGATTTTTTTAACACTCAATTAGTATAATTTTTTCAATATTCATTATGGCCAGTGAGATGAAAGATCAATTAATCACATAGCTTTGCTCAGAACATCTGATGAGCTGGGAAATTATAGAAACTAGGACAATGCTGTAGTTTACACTGGCAGAAACTTTGAAGGCTTTCCATATTTACTTGGGCTGTGAGACACATTCTGAACTTGAACATCCTCTCAAAATGATGGGGTTTATTTTTTTCAGTTTGAACTTTGACTACATTCCTTTTTCTATATTCTATTTCCTGCAAGTCCCTAGAATCTTATGTGGTTTCAACAAGTTTGCTGCCTTTCTCAGCCCACAACTCCCTGCTTTTTGTTGGAACTGGATGATCTTTGAAGTCCCTTCCAACCCAAACTACTCTAAGATTCTGTGATTTCTTGGTGCGTGCTCAGGTCACTCCCTCACTCGTGTCTGGTTTCAAATGTGGTGAAAAGTGTTTTCCTCTGGACTGCAATAAAGATCTTGGTAGTTTAGTGAGGGAAGAAGAGAGAGAAAACCTCCACCTCCCTGCAGAGACACAATCACCAGCAGCACCAACAGATCACATTTGCTTGTTCAGCATCTGGTTCATCCCAGAGTTCTGAAAGTGCTCCTGAGAAGGTTCTGAGAACTTCCACAGTTAAGGAGTGAAGTTTCTATTATTTATGGAAGTCATAACCAGGGCTTCAGAAGACAACTACTGCAAGCAAACTGACTTGTAAAAAAATACAGCAGAATTTCAGAAAATAATACATTTTCAGTTTGCACAGCAAAAACCAGTGAACTGCTGTGTAAATTTATATACAGCAGCTGGACTGTAAAACCACTAAGAAAAGCTGCTTCTCATAAGATTCTTGCCAGACATATTTGGCATGTTGAGTAAAGCCAAATCATGTATTTCTGAGGAATTAAAAAGGTAGCAATTTGTACAGGATTATTTTCCTTATCCCCAATTGCTTTTTTTTTGCCCTTTCATTGGTGAGGCAATTAAAATTTTAAATAAAAACTGAATGAAAGCTAGTGAGCATTAATGCAGAGCATATGAACATATGAAGATGGAAACTGGTAGCAATCTGTTTTAGCAACCAAAATTGTGTCCTGCAGGCAAGCAAAGGCCTCTTTCTGAAGCAAGCTAGCCTGTAATCCCTCTGAAGTATATTGGTTGATACAAGCAATTAGCTCAGCCAAATAACTAAATAAATGCCTGTACAAGACATTCTCAGACTAGGATTTAACAACTGTAATAAAAATGGTCTTTAAAAACTTGATTTGAAATGGAAATTGGGTTCCTTACCTGAACTGAAGAAGTCACAAAAAATAAGGTTAGGATCTCACAGTCTGATGGGAAAAGATACAACCCAACTAAGAATTCCTCCCTTTTCCTTTTACACTCAAGCATCTGACTTTAGATAAGGATCACAGGAGGGATGGCAAAATGCAAAATAACAGTAGCATTAGCACTAACAGTAGTTGATAATAAAATTAACACAACAAGAATTGATGTGCTGCATTCTGATAACTGAGGCATTTGCTATTGAGCCATATTTTGGAAAGCACAACTCACAACTGATCTGATCATTATGGGTCTAGAAATCACCATGTAAATGCCAGAACTGACAGCATCTCCACTCTTTAGCATATGTGAAAAATCAGAATGTGTTAAGTTCTTTGGTCTTTGGGGTGTTTCTATTTCTGCTCTGTGATTTTGAGTACAAAGATGTCATTCAGTGTCTTCCCTGGCTGCATCCATTCCCACAGCATTGCTTCTGCAGCTCCAAGTTGCCCAGCAAGTGACTCCTTTGTAACTCAAGAATATAGAAAATGGGTTCTGGTAATTTTCCAAGCAGATATGTTTGGCTTTAATAATTTAATTTGCATGGTCACACATAAATCACATATGCAGAAAGCTTCAGAACTTAACACAGGCATGGATTTGGTGATGGGGAAAGGGACTGCCTTACCAGCTCTGCTTCATGAAATTGTCTGTTTATGTGAAGTACAGCAAAGAGATATGATTTTCCTATTTGCAGTAGGATGCTCTCAAGCCTTAGCTCAGTCCTGGGGACTTAACTGCTTTCAGGACTTATGTAGTTGTGGGATTTCACCTTGATTTTCAACTGGTGACAAGCAGAAAAAAATGTATTTGTGTTTCAAAACAAAAACTAGAGTTCCTTGTTGAAACAAAAAAGCAAAAATCTTAAAAACAGAGCTTTCTGAGAATATAGCAAATATAATCACAGAATCACAGAATATGCTGAGTTGGAAGGGACCCACAAGGATCATCCAACTCCTGGCCCTGCACAGGACACCCCAAGAATCCCACCCTGTGCCTGAGAGCATTGTCCAAATGCTTACTGAATTCTGGCAGGCTTGGTGCTGTGGCCTGGGGAGCCCATTCAGTGCCCAACCACCTTCTGGGTGAAGAAACTTTTTTTAATGTCTAGCAGAATATCATTACCCAAGTAGTCATGAAAATCAGAAATTTAATTTTGGCAAAACAAAGGTTTTACTGAAGATGTGAGATCTTCCAGAAATGACCTTGTCCAATTTTTCAGGGGACTTGTGAGTAAAATAACAGCTGCTACCCAGAGTACATCAGTGAGAGGCTCTGACTGATAAAGGTCAGAGGGCAGGCAGGAATCCTGGCTTCCCAATCAATGCACAACCCTTTCCAACACAGGGATTGTGTGAAGGAGGGTCTCTCCCTCCCCATTTCCCTTGAGGTCTGACATGACATGACATGACAGATCTGTCACCCACAGGCTGTGAGTGTGACATCCAGCAGCTTTGCTGTGATGCTGCTTTAACAATGATTGAAGAGCAAAACTCAATTTGTAAAAGCTTTCACGATTCCTCCATCCCCATCAAACACAAGAAGAAAATCTGTCAGCAGCTGTTCTGTCCCAGAAAGGGGTGAAGGCTGGCACCAGGACACCAGATGAGGAGAAAAGTCACTGTCATCAGCAGTGCCACCCCAGGCACCTTAATTCAGAACTGCCACAGTAGCTGCAGCTTGGCCCCTTCATTTATTAGGCTCAAACTCCTGCTCCTGTTGTCTTGGCTCTGTGGGACAGCCAGGGGACAACAGGGCTCACTGCTTATTGTCTGACACTGCTCTGCTGAGCTTGGCATGATGAGCTTCAATGTGCTAAAGCAAAGAGCTCATTCTCTCAATGGCAGAAATGTCTCTATTTCCTAAGCTGGAGTTCAGAAATAGCCAAGGTGCAGGGAGATGTGGAATGGCACCTGGCCACAGCTCAGAGAACAAAGCTGGAGCTGGCCAAGTGTTGCCTGGAACAGAATGGAGAATAGGTTGAAAGGTATCAAACTTTTAAACTCTTTTCTTTCTTTTCTTTTCCTTCCTTCCTTCCTTCCTTCCTTCCTTCCTTCCTTCCTTCCTTCCTTCCTTCCTTCCTTCCTTCCTTCCTTCCTTCCTTCCTTCCTTCCTTCCTTCCTTCCTTCCTTCCTTCCTTCCTTCCTTCCTTCCTTCCTTCCTTCCTTCCTTCCTTCCTTCCTTCCTTCCTTCCTTCCTTCCTTCCTTCCTTCCTTCCTTCCTTCCTTCCTTCCTTTCCTTTCTTTCCTTTCTTTCCTTTCTTTCTATTTCTCTGCATAAATGTGCATACAAGCATGCATATATATTTATATATGTGTCCATATGTGTGTTTGTGCATATTAAGATCAGGCCTGACAAGCCTACAGTGACAATTTGTAATGAATTTATTCTGACTTTGTCATTGTTCAGCAAAACAAAGTAAAATTTAATACTGCCTTTTAAAATGAAGCTAAATTTCCTCCTGCAAAAGCACTTTATGGGAGCGTGCTGCATGCCCATCTTTTTACTAGTTTTTCACAAACAACTTTTGGAGCAAGCTGGCAATTTTTTTTTTTTAACAAATTTAAAGAAGTCCAAAAGATCTATTTCTGTAACATTCATGAGAATCAATATCTGCATGAAGATAGACCAGCAACAAATGTGTAACTGTGAACGACTTGTGGTGATTTTTGCCCATATTCCAGCCAAATCAGTAGGAAATAGAAGAAATAGCCCCAAGCACAAATGTGAAGGAAATTAAATAGTATCAGTCCTGCTACTAATACTAGAAATAATTTAGTCTTTAAGGAAAAAAAAAATTACAAAACCACAGAGAGAATATATATTAAAAAGAAGCAAAAGGTTGAAATTTTCTAGGCATGGCTTTGGATAAAGACTTTACACATGTCTTGTTCTATTTATATCCTATATTCAGACAGAGATATCTCTGGATATGAGAAAATATCCTTTCTAAAACTTTCTATAAAAGTAAATCAGAACTTATTAAATTTAAAAAGTTCAAGTTAAAGACCTGTATTTATGAAGGCATGGCACAAAGATAATTAAAAATTTCCAGAGCTAAATTAAGTGGAACAAATTTTATTAGGAGGCATCATGTTCTTTCAAATTGAGACTTCTGTTGCCAGAAAAAAATAAAAGGAAGAAAGTACTGTGATTTTGACATCAGTCCTTTAAGACATGACTCCAAGCTGATGCCTCACTTCTAAATGACTGCAGAGCAGTTAAATCTCTTTGTTAAAAAGCATGCTAGTAAATGGTTACACACAGAACCTTGCTGAAAATGCCACAGCAGAATCTGTGATAACTTCAGGTTATGTAAAAATAATCCATTCCTAGACAAGTTTCTCCCAAAAGATAGTGGTTTGTATAGAACTACTCAGGCACATCAGGAGAAGGAATACAAGCAGCAAATGCCTGAAACCAACTGTTTACAACAACAATTAAACACTTTTGAAGTGCAAGATATACTGACTACAAACTGCCCTTTTCATGTTCTCTAATGATATTAGCAGTTGTAGCTAAGTGTAATTATACAACTTTAATAATTCTATAAAAGATATATTTCAAAAGATGATTTTGAATGCTTTGCAACTCCCTTGCATTGATGCAGCATTTGTAGTTGGTTTGGGTTTTTTATACTTTTTCACCTGAGGCAAAGAGATAAATATTTCACCACTTTATGTACTATCAAGGGCCTTTTCATGCTACTAATAAGGAAGTAATGCACTGCTAGAAAGAACAAACAACTGATTAGTTGTGAAATAGTCCCACTGATACTGAAACTAGCACTAGATCTGGAACTTCAGAAAAAGGAAACTGTTGCCTGGTGAGTCCCTGAATGTTGTTGTGTCTGCTTTTGTATCTGTGCATCTTCTGGACAGAGAGTAAAATAAATGAGAGACCAGTTAAGATTTACAGCTTTGCTCACTTTCTAAGGTCACACTCTCTTAATGAGTAATTGCTCATCCTGGCACTTGCTGCCACTAGAACAGTTGATAGCAGCTCTACTACCAAGTCAGTAGTGATAGAGATGTATGTCCCTAACCCCCAACAACCTACAGCTGAGGGAGAACAATGTCTTGTGCATTTTTCCATTTTCTCTTAGATTTTTAAGATGGCAAATGTGTTATGAAGGGAAGTCACCTTCACATACACACAGCTATGGCCACACTTATACCCATAACAAATGCTCATTTTTACAATCAGACTAGTTTTTATTAGTATTTCTTTGTTTTTGATGTCAGGTGGCATTGCTGTAAAGCAAAAAACCTGTTTTATGATGGCTTTTCCAGTCAGCATCATCACTTTTATTCCAAGCTAGCAATAAACTTCCTGCCTAATTTGTCACAATTTAAAATGAAGCATGTAGCAATGTTTAGAGGCAGAGCCATGACATTTGTGTTTGGCTGAGGTAGTGGTCATCAGCAGTCTCAATTTATCACTTTTAATTTAAACTCCCAGGCCAATGATTTTCATTCTTAAAGCTATGACTGGCATTTATGGATTTCAAAATCAAAGGGAAAATAAGCTACAGTAAGGAATTCAACCACTCAGATCAATGAAAACGTGTTTTATAACTGAGAGTGCTCCAGTTAAATCCCATCTGCCTGACAGAAGGAATTTAATGTTTCAAACAGCTCCTTTCCCACTTTAAACTGAGAATAACTTTTTATTGCAGTACCAAACCACTACTTGCTGGACAGATGCTGACTATTGATGCTGTGCTCTCAGGAAATATTGTGAAGCAAGTAAAGGTGAGTGCACCAACCAAAAGAAGCATGCACTAATAACCAAATGTCAATCCCTGAACTGTCTGACAGCTGGTACTGTTCTCTTTTTAGACAACTGATGCACTATTTCACTGCTGGAAGGTAGCAGCAAAAACCTGAGAGGAATTAGTAAATGGAAGAACATACTCCATATGAATTTCTTGTGAAAATAAATGTCAGTTAAATTTCTGAACTGCTTGTAAGGTGAATTATCTGGATTATTTGGTCCAATATCTCTCAACTAGTAGTTCATTTGAATTAGAATTATTTTATATCACTTTCAAAAGTTGAATAGATAGGTACATTTTTTTACTGTTATTACCTGCTAAAATATGTACTAAAATAGAGACATCCACATGTCTGTGTGTAGTGGTGTCATAAAAACACTCACCCACTTATGTCAGAAAAATAGAGAGTGAAGGAGAGAAACAGAAGCCCACATATTATTCCACACCACTCTATACTGCACAGTAAGAATTAATCTTATTCTATGGAAACTGGGAAGTAATTTAAAAATATTAGAGAAAGACTTTATTTGGCTTTGTTTTGGTTTGTTGTATTTTCTAAACAGTCTTTCCTTGGCCACAGTTTTCCATCCAGAAAGAGATGGTACAGTTATTATTCCTACTCTTTGGTAAATCACTGGTTTTTGTTTTGAGCTCATTTGTGTCATCCAAACACTGAAGATTTTAACTGTGAAAAAGCCAAAGATTATTTGAGGGCTATTTTCTCTCTCATGAGTTTCCCTGTAAATCCTTGAATTTACAGGATTATCTACCCCCACTCTACTGCTCTGAGTTGGTTCCCTTCCCAATTTATCATCCAGTGAAGCAGCCAAAAGGAGCCTGCTGCACTTTGTAAGGATATGTCCCATACAGGAAATAAGCTTCAAGAAAAACCACACAGAAAATCAGTAAATCAGTACCCATTAAAGGATTGATCATATTTTTTTTTTTTTTGCATAAAATGGCTGTGAAAGTCACCAGAAGTAAAATAATCATTATTGAAATCTGGAGAATTTGTATCACTGTAGACAAATCTGTGTGATTCTTGTTTCCTGTTGCAAATATTGCTGTTTTTACAAGGTCTATCAAATATGGCTCTAACTCAGAATAATGGAATATTTTCATACTTTAAGGTCCATAGAGTATGCTGTAATGATATTTACCCTAATTAAATCTTTTTATCTGTAATTATTGCAAGGGTATCTAAAAACCCCAATAAATAAGCAGGAATATATAAACAGAAAGAGCAAAAAATCTGAAAAAGTTCCATGGAAAATATGGAAATATTACAAAATATTTCCACAAAATTAAATATTCTTATTGCAAATAGAACGATGTTAACATATTAACCTGTATCTAGTTTTAGTTAGACTAATAAATCAGTGACAAACTATTATTTCACACTATTTATACATATATTGAGTGACTTTTTTTTTATAACATATGGATGCATAGAGGAACAAAACTACATATAGCATTATGCCTTTTTTAACCTTCAAATATCTTTAATTATAGGAATAAATTCATATTGATATATTCATTAATTTTAATCTTCCATCAACTGAGACTAATAGTGACTTGCTCATAAAAAGTGACATCTATTCCACCTACTCCAATATTTTTGAAGATGCTAGCATTATTTTCCCTAAAACTGCCTTAGAAAGCCACGTTTTTAATGTCTGACAATATAACCATTATCTTGAAAGGCAAACAAATTTTACAGTGCAGCTTAAAAGAGCTTAGCTATATTATGCTTATAAGAATGTAAAGATTATCTCAGAATTTTATCCAGAATTCTACTATAGATATAAATATGGAAGACCAAAATCTGCAGGGATTTTTCTTTTACAGTTGTTCACCACCCAGAACTGTGGCTGTAACATCCCTGATGCTTAGCTAGAAATGTTAGGCCATCTTTATGAACCAGCTGTGTTACAGTTAGTGGGTAATAGAGAAGAAAAAATTGATAAAAGGAGAAGATAATGAAATAAATGTCATATTTGATAAGCTGCTAAACAGATGAATAGATAAAACCCCCTGCAGCATGTCCCTGACCCTGCAGAGAACTGCACTAAGACACACCTTGGAGAGTGATGGGAAAACCCTACAGTCCATGGTGATGCCTTGGTGGTGTGTTTGGGGCAGGGCTGGAGGTGCTGGGATGCAAAATCTTTCTACACCAGCTCCTATGGGTTGCACCATAAGAAACTATTCTCAGTGACATCTACCTTCAAAAAAAAAAATCTCTTTTTTTTTTTTTTTTTTAATGAGATTAATCAATTTTTCAGTATTACAGTGTGCTGTTTCATGCAGCAAAGGTTACCACTGACACTAGCACCACTGAACCTGATTGTTTCAGGAAAAGGTCAAGGAGATGAATGCATATAAAAGTCTGCTCTTCTGCTAGAGATGATTGCCCAGCACCAAAATAATACACATAAGGAAGTAAGTTAATAGAGCTCTGCAGTCACATGTGTTCTCTGAAAAGGTACAGATTTCCATCTTCTCTGCTCCCAACTTGCTTCTTTGACCAAAAAATTTACTTCCAATTACAAGCAAGCATATTTAAAGCTAAATACTATTCAGCACCACATTAGAAAAAAGTGATTTTCTCTATTTACTTTCTCTGAAGGTTTCCTATTCTAAGTCAGAGCTGCATTATTTATAAAGTGAAATCAATACTTTCTGTAAATTTGCATAGAGAGATGCTGAAACATCAGTGAAAATATTTTCCCTTTTAGAATAAATTTTATCTATGAATGAGAGATCAAAATTTCATCTCATTCTAGTTAGTGATATTTCTAGCTTGACAGAAAAATGTATGAATTGAGGGAAAAGACAAACTCATGTTTTCTCTATTGTTGATAGGCTGCAGCCCATGATAACACACATAGGAAGACAGAAAACAGATGTTCCTCATTGTTAGTCTGGGCAGAAAAAGGTAAAACATGTTATTAGAAATATCTTGAAGCTAACAGAGCTGTAAAATAAACTTCTAGAGCTTTGGAAGTTATGTAAATTTGAGTCTGCTCTCATTCCAAAGTGCACAAATTAATGCCATTATTGTGTATAAATTAAAACTATTTCCAAAATATGAGCCTAAGGCAAATGCATATGGAAGAGTCAAGAGTTGTTGAGTGTAATGAAGAAACTACTTTTAAGAAGCAGAGGAATCAGGGAAACAGTTCACAACATTATTGCTTTGAAGACCTGAAGCATTGTCAGAATTGGTTTGTAATTTCCTGTGCCTTTCATTTTGAACTCCCTAAAGATTCATGTGAAAGTAATGACATGTATAAACACAATTTTTTTTCAGATTGACCATTTATGATGAATGTCTTCCTTTACTACACTTAACCAAAATCACTACTATTACAAAGAATGCAACAGAAATAATAATTTGTCATGCACTGGAAACACTAGAGTTTCCCTTGGTTTTGTGTTGCTCTTGTGTCTTCTAGTTTGGTTTTTTAAATGAAATATCTCTCAGAAACATCTAGATAAACTTTGAAAGCAGAAGGTTCTTAATGTAACTCTTCAGATTTTCCTGAGTGGTCAGTTAGCTGTTTGTTGCAGAAGTTTCTAATTCACCAGTTCATATCTGAAATATCTTGTTCCCTATCCTGACTAGAATACTCAATGGTGATAGTTTTCACTGTGTATCATTCATTGTGAGAGGTTCCAGATAACTGAAATGTGCTTAATTATCTTAAAAAGTTCTTTGGTGAGTGTGGAGATAGCACCAATGAGCTTATTTGACATTCCAGTTAAAATCACCAAAGTCAATAAATATACATGTCATTCTTAGGGGTTTTAATCATGTGCTGAATGCCCTTCACAGCCACTGCCTACAACAGGAACAAACAAAATCAAGGCATATTTCTTATCTCAGTGCTGTGTGTGTGCCTGCCAATTTCTTCATAATTACTATTTTACTATATTTCTCCACAAATGCCCTTTTCACAAATTGAAATAAACTATTATTATTAAATATAAAATTGTTGCAGGATTTGGGCACTGCCTTTAGCAGACTACAACTTAAATCAGAAATCTGCTGAAAATGCATGCCATGGACAAATTGCTAATGGTTACAAATAATGGTGTGCTCTGCAATGAAAGAAACAATTACAGAAACTGAAAGACCACAAGTGGTAAGTAAATTGTGGGAAAAAATACAGTATTGATTAACCTTTCCCCTTCTCATTCAAACTAGAATTTAATTTTGTTCTCCTCATATTGTGCAAGTTAGAGGAACGTATCTAAAAATATATGCATTGGCTGACTCACTTATGGCTAATTCTGGTGTATGAGACATGAAGTAAATGCAACCAGGTTGACTTTTGCTGCCTTAAAAAAATGACTGGCTGTCCCAATTTTCCAGCAGAAAAGGAACATATCTGTTAAAAAATTTATAAGCATTAAATAAGCCATTCAAGAAATAAATATATTTTTTTTTTCAAAAGCTACTTATAGTATATATAATGCTGTATAGTAACCAGGCAAATGTGCAAAGAAACATCAGCTACAAGTAGTGTAACTGTACAGAGCTGACCAGCAGATGAAAATCTATGATTAATAACTATGTTGCACAAAGATCTTGCCTCTAAACTCTTAATTCTGGCAGACCTGAACAAGCCTGAGAGCTGAGATGCACAATTTCTCTCTTGTGGTTTTCTTTCCAGTTGAAAATGCTTAATTTATATACACACTGCTATAAATATGCATGCGTATTCATGCCATGAAACACACTAAATATTGATTGCATAATGCTAAATTCCTTTAAAGAAAATATTGTTTAACTGTATTTTTCATAATTGACTTAAAATACAGAGCATGAATCTCAAGCTTTTTTTAAAACTGCAATTTTTACTGTCTTCAGATCACATTCAGTATAGATGTTTGCAGACTGTCCCTAGTCAGTTACTAAGAAGTTGATATTTTTCTTCAAATTTTTCACAAAAATAACATCATCCATGATGATATGAGTGCAGTGTTGGGTGGAACTATCAATGCCTCTGTAGATGTCCACTCAACAAATGCCATAAATTTCTTTTTTATTGTCATCTATGAAAATGTCATGTTCCTTATTTCATATGAACTTGAGCTCTGGCAATGTCTGATGGAGCATTTTGTCACTGTTTCATAACTGGCTTTTATGTGATCTGTTATTCCAATAATCAGCCATTAAAAAGAGCTGTTCCTTTAGATTTCTAAGCTATTAACATCATTTTGAAGATGGTTCAAAGGGGCTTCATCATGTCATTATGAAAAGAGAGGCCTTCTTGACTTTAAAGTCACAAATGGCAATCCTGTCTGTGGAGATTCAAGACTCAGAGGGGAAAAAAAAGGGAAGTTGACATTTGATTAGGGTCAAAGTTGGATGCTACTGTGGGAATCAATTTAGTATGAGTGAACAGGGAACTCCTCTGCCACCCCAGTGGGGATCCTGAAACTCTACTGTCACCAGCCAGAAGGATTAATTTAAACTGATAAACTGATAAAGTGTCCTGGTAGTGTTACTGAGACACAGAATGTCAGCCAGATGAGGCTCTTCACCACTTAAACTATCTCCACTGTGATTATAGCTCTTCATGCCTTTAACTCACGGTGATACAGTTGTGTTTATTCCTGGAAGAGACACTGAAATCCTTCCAGGTATTCATCAATTCCCACAGCAATGAGTGATAAGAGGTTGCTCTTTCTACAGACTGTCTCCACTGAACTATGTCTGAGAAGTCACCTGTACTAGAAACAGACCTTAACTTATTTAGAAGGAATTAGATTAAACACTTCCAAACACCGGCAAGATTTTACCATCAAATTAGGAAACATCACCTAGGATGTATCTGGCAATGCATTGAGGGAAATACAATTAATTGAGGGAAAAGACAAACTCATATTTTCTCTATTGTTGATAGACTGCAGCCCATCATCCTTGAACTAATTTCCCCAATCCCAATACTCCCCTACCCTGTAAATTTTTTTTTTAGTCCTCACTGATCTTAAATTACAGGACAAAAGAAATAATGGTTAGAAAATTTTAGAAGAACAATCTAAATCATGTAAAATAAGATGTATTAGACAACAGAATCCTGACAGATTTGCACTTTTGGAGTCAGACTGAAACTCTCAGCTGTCAACTCTAGACAGACACAGGAAAATGGGGCAGGTGTTTATACAGTGGGAGGGTGTGTGCCCTCAGAGTGAAGCCTCTTGTGCCTCAGATTCTGCCAGCTGGTAGCAGGTCTTTGATGTCACAGAGACCAGAGTCACTCACAAACTACAGAACTGAGCAAGGAGAAGACTTTCCAAGAGGCAGTGGCAGAAGGAGAATTTCTCCAGTGTAAACTTTCCACCACTCAGGATATGTCTCATACTCCCACTCCTTGCTGTGTAATGTTAAAACCCCCATTGTTCTAAAGGAGTAAAATGTATGAATGCACAACGAGTGAATGCATACATGGACTGTTATTTGGAAACAGGAACTACTGTTTTAAGTTCTGTTTTGCTTAATTATTCATTATTTACTGCTTCAATTATGCATGAAAAGTCTCAAGCACTTCTGAATTTTCTTTAGGCAATGCAGACACTATGGCATGCTAAGAAAGTAATATATTGAGATGTCTCTTTCTTCCATTAGTCATAAGAGAAACATAAATTACAACTCAGCATATAATTCTCTGCTTCTTCACACAATGATTTAAAGTTGATTGGGCACAATTACTTTGTACTCAGCATATTTACTGCTGTATAAAACTTTCTCTCTCTCATAAAGAAAAGGCATCCAGGCACTTTTTTGAACAATAGCATTATAAAACATTTTTTGATGAGGCTTTTTGTGAAAACATGTTTTATTTTTCAGTTGTTTACAAATCACTTTAGCAGTGATTTGGGAAAGAGCTTTAATATGTGTTAATGTTCCTCCTTGAGCAGGAACTTTGCTTAAGTGCTTTTCTGAGCAGAATTGTGTTTATCTGTCCATTTATCTGAGTTTGAAGTAGGGATTTATTCTGTTTTGAGGCAAATCTACTGAAGGGTAGCACATAGATCACTTCCCTCATCTCTCCATCTGCAACATTTGTTCTTCCTAACACACCCTGCCCCATCCTTGCTTGCCACACTGTTTGGACAAGACACAGCACGTGCTGTGATTGTACAAGACCATGAATATATATCTTTTCTTGGCTAACCAGCCAACAGGTAGGCTGAGTGGTCAGTCAGCTGGTGTGTTTAACACAGAAAGCAATCCTCACATAGCTGAACTTTGCTTTTCAACTTGCAGACCTAACCAAGGGCTGGGTGACTCTTCACAATCCTGTTGAATCTTTTTCACTGTTACCAAGCTCATGTTGGCTAACAGGTTCACATTTCTTTATGATGCCTGACAGACAATGTGGCCACAGAAATTTTGTTTTGTTATGAAGCCAAGGGTAAAAAAACCAAACCCATGAATGTCAAACTTGGAGTCTTTGTATAAAATGAAAGGAAAAGGTAATCAGTATAACCAAGTGACTTTTACAAGACTTACTCATATTAATGTCAGTAATTTTTTTTAGTATTTCATCAGGTCTGGTAATGCTTTAGACATCAGATTACAGAGAGGTTTGAGGGGTTTTTGCAGTTTGCAAAGCCTTTTAAAGTGTTACTTTCCTTCAGTCTGCTCCTTGCCACTGTCAAAGTTGAGTACTGCACTTAATCTTGTTGCTACTTGTGACTGCATGAGGAGGCAGTTAAGATTTTAATATTAGTTGTGGTAGGGCTCTGTGCATAAAAATTACCTTTAATCACTTTTGAATTAGTTCACCTCTCTTGTCAGCAAATATTCCCCCTCTTTGATGCTCTCAGACTACTCTCTTCACTAATGTGACACAATACAATTCTTCAGTTTCTGTGGATGCCCACAGAACTCTTCATTGAATTACTTTATGCAGCAAAATGCCAACAGCAGCATTGTTCTCCAAAAAGAGAGAAAACTCCCTGAAGAACAAGCTAATTATTTTGCATGTTTAATGATGAATCTGTTAATTTCACACAAATAATCCAAAAGGAAAGGCCACTAGAGGGAAGTAAATCCAATGTGCTCAAAGAAAAAAAAATTCCAGCCAATCTAAATTATTGTAGCTAACAGAATGGTCTGGATTTACATCAGCAGAAGATTTTGGTCCATATTCTTAACAAAGATATGACAACTGAATAAAACAGTTTCTGTATTTATAAAGAGGTCTTGCACTTCATGCAATGTGCATTTTAAAACCATTAAAACAGTATGTAGGAAAAGATTGCATATAAAAAGGTAGTATGATCATGGGGTAAATATGTTGTGTAGGTATAATTTACAGCACACCTGTATCTTTCACATTAGACACACATCAAATGCCCAAAAAAATTATTTAAACCAGTATCTTTTGACTTCTGGTAAAGTGGTCCTCGTAAAAATGAAGGTATTTCTGATTTGTTTTCATGTCATATGTTTAATCTTGGATCTTTGTTTTCTGTGAATATGTGCACAAACCTGCAGCATCATGTAGTAAATACTGTCCATTTCATCAGAATTAAGATTATAAGGAAAGACTGCCAACAGTGTGTTTATAATAAAATGTCTGCAATGTTACAAAGCTTTAGCTCTATAGCTTACTTTTCTGAGGTTGCATACCTTAGCTTTTTCCATATCCCTTTTTATTTATGACTAAAAGTAACTCATAAAGGTGTCCACTTTTCTCTCCATACTTTCCATCAACAAAAACTCCACGAATTTTCTTCCACATTTCATACACCACTGCATTTTTTCTTGTCCTTTTAAATATATAGTCACCATGCATATAGTTTTATACAACTACACAGCCTATAAACCTACAGAAATGGTTTTATCTTTATAACTGCATTTTATAGATGACTCCATTTCATTTATTACAGTGCTTTCTCACGCAAAGCTGTCTCTTTATATCCAGATAAACTGACAGATATTCTGAAAATCTGGTCTTAAATCCTCTGAAGCCTTTCCAATAGCATTTTTAGTAATATAAGAATTATTAAAGGGAATGCAAACAGTCTAGAGTTTACTGTCAGTGTGTCAAAAACTATCAAAACATTGGTCTTTTCCCCATTTTGAGTAAACTGCAGAGAAAATCTATATCCTTAAACCAGGGACAGACAACATCAAAAGACATCATTTTTTAAAAGCCTACCACTTAAATGCATATCACAAGCTGTGTTCACACAGCTGTTATCCACTTTAAAAATGAACTGTATTTCAGGTGACCTCCACCTGGGTGAGCTTGGTGACTGCATTTAACACCAGGGAGCAAAACATCCAAAAGGAAGTTTACACAGGAGAAGTTTCTGGCACCTCACTTTAGTGAGAAAGGAAAAGGCAGATGCAGGTTTCCAACATGATACATTGCCTCAGTGCTTCAGGCAAGTCTCAGTGCAAGGCCTATATATCATTAGGCATCTTATATAATTAGCTCTTCTGTTACCATCATGGACAGCGAGTGAGTGGGTTTTGTGTTTCTTCAAATCAATTTTCATGAATATTATTAATATTGCCATCACTGTCATTATTATCATCATCATCATCATCACAGCAAGCTGTTCATTTTTGTATGCCCAAAGGCAAACGAGTCATTACATACTCATCAACAAAACTACTCATCCCAGAGACAAAGGTAAGCAGATTTTTGCTAGGCTGATCCGTGAAAGAACCCAGGGCCCTCCCTACAAGTGGAACATAACAGGATCCTCCTGAACATTAGCACTTTCACTAAGCAGAAACATATCATCAAATGTGTTCTACTCCAAACAGTAGTTCTGCCAGCTCAGTTCCTGTTCTACACTAAACACTGCAGCTGCAGTTGCAATGTCACTGCACAGCAGGTGAAAAACATTTCTGGAACAAATGTCAGCAAGGGATAATTCTGAAATAACCTTCTTGACTAGAGTTACACAAGCCAGAAGAGAGCATTGCTATATGGATTGCATTGTTGCTAACCTATGATGCTGTTTCCTGGCACAGTAAGTATTTCTAAAGGAGAAAAAGTTGCAGAAATAAACAAAAAAAAAGAGCTCTTTTAGTTTCTCGTGTTTCTCACGAAGATTCACCTTGGACATGAATTCAAACTGAAATGGTGGCAAGAAAAAGCTCAAAATAATAACGCAAAGTTTACAATTAAAGGAATAGAAATAGAAAAAAATAGAAAAAAGCTATTAGGATAGCTCACCTGAGGAAATGGCTTATACATGTGCAGAAGTGTCTTACAGTGAGGCATGCTGAATTAGTGTTATGAAACACAGATATCAAAGAAGGGGAGTTCACTTTCACTCTGCCTTTGAAGTGTGGAGTTGTAATGGACAACCTGTGGTGTGAAATTGCAAAAGCACCAGACAGACCCTGGTCCTGATGAACCCCTGGCACAGCTGGTCTCAGATGGCTAAACTCACACTTGATTTTGAGCAGAAAGGTACAGGTTTGTGTAACGGGATCAAGGGCCAACTGCCAGAAGCATTTAATGCCCTCATCATGGAAGGCACTGAAAAACCATCCAGCAACCTGCAGAACAGCCCAACCCAGGCTCCCAAGGAGCGAAGGATCCCCACAGTGACAGGGACACAGGGTGGCACTTACCATCCTGGTCAGTGGTGACGGTGATGGCTGTGAACTGCTTGGGGGAGAAGCTGAGCTCCGAGACGCCGTTGCTGGCCTGGATCTCGAAGGTGTAGTTGACGTGGGCCACGAAGTCGAGCACGGTGACGGAGGCGTTGGTGAGCCCCGAGTGGCGCGGCACGAAGCGCAGGCCGCCGCCGCACACCTCGCACTGGCTGGCGTCAGGGCCGCACTTCTTGCACACCACGCTGTAGGTGAGGTCCTTCCTCCCGCCCGTGTCGCTCGGCGGGCTCCACTCCAGCATCAGAGCTGTCTCGTTGATGTTAAACACCACGTTCCTCGGGGCAGAGGGTGGCCCTGCAAAAAAGGAGGGGGGGGAAATCTGTTAAGCCAGCCAGCCAGCCAAAGTTATCTGCTCTGGAGAAAAAAATTGCCTTAAGGTGTGGACACTGCTGCTGCAGGCCTAGGCAGATTTCAGCCAGGCCTTTCTCACAGGGTCTGAGTCTTTTTCTCAGGCTGTCAAACTTTCTCAGGCCTAGCTGGGGCCTTTCCCAAGCTAGGGCCTCTGTCTCTACTGTAAACACGAAAGAAAGAATCATAACAGTAGATAAACACTTGCTGGATCTGTGAGAAAGCCTGGGACAAGAAGTGTCTCTCTCTGCCCAATGAATTGTCTGTATTGTGTTTTGCATGAACTGTATTATAAAAAGCAATGGCTTTCTTCAATAAACTGCTCATTCTTGCTTTCCTGCACCAAGCAAGAGAGTTGCCGTGCTGCTGTTTCCTTTCGCTGCTCTGTAACCCTTTATGCAGCAACATTAAGGCAATTACTTGCCAATAAGAGCTACATTTCAATGACAGATTCAATGTAAAAATTAAAAGTTATCTATATACAATCCTTGAAAAAAAAAGCTGGAACAATAAAACAGTGACATCATAAAAAGCTGAATAACCAAAATAACTTCAGAAATAATTTAAGGCAAGGAAAAAATGACTTAGGAATATCAAACATAGACTAGGTAACACAAATTTTCAATAAATGCCTCTTGATGCTCTGGGATACTGAGGCCAAATTCTAACCACAAAGTTTATATCCTTATTTTATATCTAGTAATGTAGGATTTTCTGAGACTTAAAATCTTTGACATTTTGTAAGAGACAAATTGAGTAATAAATAAATAACAGCTTTGGAATAACGACAAGAGGTAAAATTGTTTGTATTAGTTCTACACTGCCAGATATTTCTTTCTATCCTTCACTGCTTGTCCCCAGGGATTTCTTCGTTGACTGTTCATTAACAGGGTTGGGCACTACAGGCCAAGACTATTAGGCATAAGAGACACTTCACAAGTTTTCTCTCTTTCCCACCTGGCATCTCCTCAGCATCAGGATAAGAGCAAAGACATAGACTTTTCAACTTAAAGGTCTAAAAGGATGATCAGGAGGCAGGAGAAGAAGTACTTCTTTAAGGCTGTGAGGAGGAATGCAAGGACAGCTGCAGCAGGCAGATTGTGGGAAGCTCTCCCCCAAGAAGCAGCTGTTGGAGCTGACTGTGCACTGCCAGATGAACCACAAGTGACCCACTTCCAATTTCCCACTCACTGCACAGCAGACATGGAATGTCCCACAAGTTTTAACCTGCCTGCAGACTTACTGTGTAGGATCACAGGGAAATCATCTGAGGCTTTATACATACATATAAAAATAAATATATAGAATGATCTAGTGATTGCCCTCTGTACTGAGCACTGGTGAGGCACCTCGAGTCCTGCATCCAGTTCAGGGCCCCTCACTTAAAGAAAGGCACTGAAAGGGTGGAGAATGTCCAGAGAAGGGCAGTGGAGCTGGAGAAGAGTCTGGAGCACAAGTCTGGTGAGGAGTAGTTGAGGGAGCTGGGGGTGCTCAGCCTGGAGGAAAGGAGGCTCAGGGGAGCCCTTATCACTCTCCAAAACTCCCTGACAGAAGGGGACAACCAGCTGGGGGTTGGTCTCTTCTCTTGGGCAACAAGTGAGAGAAAAAGGGAGATGGCCTCGAGCTGTGCCAGAGAAGAGGTTCAGATTGGACATCAAGAAGAATTTCTTCACAGAAAGGGTGGCCAGGCATTGGAATTTACTGTTCTCAGAGGCAGTGAAATCAAACTCCCTGGAGGTGTTCAAGAAACCAAGATGTGGCACTTAGTGCTGTGGTCTGGTCTACAGGATGCTGATTGCTCAAAGGTTGGACTTGGTGATCTTGGAAATCTTTCCAACCTTAAGGATCCTATAATTCTATGATTCCATATCAGATTCCACAGTGTAACAGAAGAACTTTACAATCTAATTATTTTTTAGATAGGAATTAATGAAGGGGTGAAGGAAAGGTACAAATTGTTACAGAATATCTGAATCATCTTAAATCAATTTCTTACTGTATTATTCTTTGTCCACTTAACATGTTTCAAGCAAGCACTTACAGAGGTATGATTTTCAAAACCAATTTGGACATAATCCCAAATAGAAGTTATTATAAGAAACATGGACTTGGAAAAATGTGAGGCCTTATACTCCAGGTGTTGATATATATGAGATGACTCTGGTAAACCCAGCTGCTGACCTCTGGGGTTTTCAGGCTGAATTAGTTGAATAAGCATTATATTCCCAGCTCTCAATAAAATCACAGTGCTTCACCAATGGTTAGCAGAACTTGGAAAACTTTCAGCTTGCTTTGCAGCTTTTGATGATTTACAAAACTGCCAACAGGACTTAGGCATAAAGTTTTGATAGAGACACTGAAAAAACTTTGAGTGAGCTTTCCTTATCTCAGAGTTTCTTAAGCAGGCTGAAAGACTACAAGTAACATTTGTAAATTTTTACAGAGAGTGTAACACTCACAATTTTTAAGTGATGCATTTTATTTACTCATGTGGCATAAGCATAGGTATAAAACCTGAAATGTTTGTAAATAAAAAAGTTGGTATCATCTGGGAATGATAATGTGAATAATTAACATTAAACTCTTCTGTGAACTTTAATTCAGCTACTTTTTCATTTCTGATATTTACTTGCATCTTTTAATAAGACAGCCTGGATGATGAATTAATAAGAAATGATGAGTTATCTGCTGGATTTCAAGCACTTGATATTTAAAATATATGAAAGTGTTACACTGCTTTGCATTTTTTTTAGTGGATAAAAAAGTTTAAAATCTTTTGAATGGATGAGCATTAATTAATACATGTATCTGTCCAGAGTTTATGGTTAATAGATCACCAAACTTCACACAAAATAACTGAGGATGATAGTTCTAGCTACTCCAGAAAACAATCCTGAGATTGGAATAAGCTAAAACCAGCACACATTACTTCAGCTTCAGTTCTCATTATTTATGTTCAGAAAACAGGAATAATTATATTTCCTCTAAAACCATGCTGTGAGAATTAAATAATGACTGGGTCTTAACAAATCCCCACTGTTAAAACCATGGAGGAGTTTTAGGAATATGGAGGATAAGCCATAATCGCACTTCCATATGTGCATAACTTGAAGTAGATGAGTAATCCCCTTGAAATAATTGGTAATATTCATGCACTTAAAATTAAGCAGCTGTGTAATTGCTTGAAGGATTGGAATCAATGTTTTAAAACTGGCTTAAATTTAATCCTACATAAACTATAGATATTATGACAACAGGTCATCACAGCTCAAGGTTTTTTGATATTATTTCATCAATTTTGGCAGGCCCAAAAAGAAATTAATATGAATCTGGAAAATAGGAGAGTTTTGTCTGGCTTTGTGGATTTTAATTTTCTGTCAGATTTTCCTTGTACTAGATGGAATGGCATCTATAAAAGAACCAATACAGTAAATAAAATACTCATTTGAAAATTATATTTTTTTCATTTGTACTAGAGAGTGAAGGCTCTTATAGTCATGATTTGTGACTTATTACTCAGTTTTAAGAGAAAACAGATATTACTGTGCATTCACATTTCAGTGAAAAGGAAAACTACCAATTATGTTAGAGGTGTCTTAAAGTATATGACTGTCCTCTTGCACATGCAGGAAAAGCCCTAAAACACACTTCATACTCAAGGCCCCTCATGCCAATTTGCATGAGGATTAAATAGCTTTTTAATTGCTGTTAAATTATGCCAGTTAAACTGTGATTTCATGCAAATATTAAGCTGTAATGACATGCAGTGAATCATTTACTAAGATTTAGAACTTGGAACAAAGAGAGACAATTAATTGTAATCCTCAGATTCAGTTAAATTATGTGTCACTGGGCTTTTATGAATGTGGCCTGATTGCTTTGTTATCATTTATAAATTATACAAAGATTATTTGGCACATTGGAAAAAGTTGGCAGCAATAGCCCTTCTTCAGACATTTGTATGCAAAGCTCTCAAGGTTTTCCTTATATTGATTTTTTAAAAAAAGAAGTATATTGGTGCAAGTAAGGGATTCTTTCCTCACAGCAAAATTTGTGACTCTGAATTTTATGCAGAAGAATAAAATACAGTTCAGCTGGATGAGCACTACAAAAACATGCATTTCTTCTGCTGAGATGGAACTCAGCCAGAGCATGAATAATATCTTTTGCTTAATTTACAAATTACAATGAGGAAGTATTTTGACACTTTCTGTGGAGGAGATTGGTATGGATGTCTTATGGTGAAGGAGGTCTGCTTTGAGAGCAACAGAGCTGAGTTTGTGCCTCCTGTACTCATTTGCACCTCATCTTGTTT
Source organism: Muscicapa striata striata (assembly GCA_030060385.1). Lineage (NCBI taxonomy): Eukaryota > Metazoa > Chordata > Aves > Passeriformes > Muscicapidae > Muscicapa > Muscicapa striata. The sequence goes on along the minus strand of JAREIS010000058.1, from coordinate 1,345,530 downwards.
TATGTATTCTTGTCCTCTCTGAAGGCAAAATGCATTTTCCTGTGTATGGAAGGAGAGGAGAAAACCCAGCATTGCAGAAGTCTGGTGAAGGCAATGCAGTATTTTACACACTTGAGAGTGAAGACTGTCTGGAAAAAAAAATCATTGCTTTTTAAGTGAGAACTGTGCATTATACACTATTAGATTCCTAGAATTTTATGTCATTTGACTCCTGAAGTTACAGCAGAAGGGCAAAGATTAACCATCACCTTAGGACACTCAGAATCAGCATCTGGCTGTGCCCCTTGAGTTGATAATTATATTTTGATATCTATATATATACCATAGATAAATAGTGTCTCTTGATGTAGAATTACAATTTTCCCTTTCCACTTATTCTTCTCTGTGAGACAGGCAGGAAGAAAGGAAGCCAGTGACTGTGAACCAATATCCCAAGTCTGAGCATAATGTTAAATTGCAAAAAAGTGTATGTGTATGTGTATATGTAAAAATAGAGGCAGTAAAGACTTCAAGTGTGTTGCCTGATTATGTTGCTGAAATTCAGTTGATTTTTAAAAACAGAGGATACACTTTGTGGCAGAGGTTATTGAACATAGTGTAAGTCTGTCGAGTTCAAATTGTTTAAGCATAAAATTAAAAGAGAGGCATTCAGACAACTCAGACAACCAATACAAGCCTGCCTGACCTTGAAAAGATGGATCAATTCATCCAATTACTTTCTAGTGGGAAATGTTAGACTTTATGTACAGAGTAATCAGACAGGGGATTAGATATGATGCTATTTGTTGCTCACTGTGTGTGCAGAAAGATCGCTGATAGAGTACTTGCATATGGCAAAGAAATACAGTAAGAAGGAAGAGTAGCAGTTAGAGATTGATAAGAAGTGTAAGTCAAAAGAAAAGAGCCTAGGAGAAGGAGATTAACAATATATTCTAATGTAATTTTCATTTCTCTTATTGAAATTAGATTTCTATTATGCTGTTCCACAAAGTGAACACTCATCTCTACGAAATGCAGCTACACAAAGTAAAAATGGGAACTGTACAATTTTGTAAAAGCATACAGTACTTTGATAGAATTAATCAAAGTGGATTTGAAGCTCATCTTAAAAAAGTGGATGCCTGTCTTAAATCCAAGTGAGGTTTTTTCCCATAATGCTGCACATGCAAGTTTCTCAGTACTGAGGAAGAGTTGTGGAGTGAGGAATTCTGCCTAACCCTATAGAGGAATGAATTGAGGTAACAAAATATCTACCTATCTTAGGCACATTGCCAAATAAAAGCAAATAAAATGGGCATCAATAAAGTCACTCAAAACGATGGAACATGAAGACATTTTTAACAAGAATCCACTGTCCATTCTGTGCTTCATTTAAGAATATCTCTCCCTTCAAAGGTACCAAGAAAATTTTCTGTTTCTTATGTCATGTCTTATGTCAAGATATACATCTGATAAAGAATATGGAAAATGCAGACCTTTCTCAAAATGTGGTTATGTAAAATGGCATTTCATTTCTGCACAGCATTTTCTGTGTATTTAGTCAAAATTCCTCATTTTCTTAAAACTTTTCAACTCCTTTTATTAGAGTAAAATGTCACCGTTTGGAAGAAACAATCTAAGTTCCACTCATATCTGTACCTTTGTTTATTAAATTTAAATTAGCCACATCTGCACAGATCCACCAAGAGCAGTGTGGTTGTATTTATGACAGAAACATAACTTTAATAACTGAGAGACTAATTTGAAAGCAGTGGGACTAAAGATATCACTTAGGGAATAATTTGGCCCGAAGACTGTTCATTACTGCTGATGTGCAAGATAAGAACACAGTCTGCCTGTCAAAAGCTTCAGTGTCATTTGCAGAGCTGACAATTAGTGAAATAATCATCACTGTAGGTGTAAGATGAATACATCTGCTGTGACAATCAATGCACTACTGATACCTTGCAGCCTAGGCTGAATGGGAAACAATGCATGATGGCACTGAACCAAGAAACCAGAACGTGCTTCACTATCTTCTTCCTCCTCCCAAGTTGAGGTGATATCCTGCTGTGGTTGATTTTTGCCCTGTCTTGAATCACTCAGTTAATTTGGCTGTCATCATCAGCAGCAGTGTAGAGGTCTGGCATCAAGTTTTCCCTGACAATTTTCACCCAAAGCAGCTCTCTGCACTCACATTTGTTGAGAAATCAGCAGAGTGTTGAAGTAACTGCACTCTGATGCCACAGGGCTCTCATGCTCCTCCCTACTTTATCAACATACCAGGGTATCAGGGCTTAAAATTATGCCCTGAAAGATAATTATGGAATCATAATGCCATGTATGAGTAATTTTTTCAAAGAACTCTCAGCAATGAAAAATCAATGACTTATAAATAATATGGAGCTGCATCTGCATAATGTATGAGTGAAACCCTCTTCCCAAGCATGAAAGTGTCAAGAACATCTGGGATGTGTTGGTTGTGGGAGTAAGTTTTTAATGGCCTGTGCTTGAGGCATTGATTTGAGTGGAAATATTTGTAATCACCATTTTCCTGCAGGAAGCCTAAAGGATGCTGTCTATTCTCTCACATACTTCATGCACAATGTCAAGCCCATGAGCTCTACTCCAGAGTGAGCTGGGATTGGTGAGACTCTGAATCCTGAGCCCCTGAGGTATCCAGAGGTTGGGACCTATCTTGCTCTCTAAAAACCCCCTGGTTAGAGTTAGATTACACAATTTTCTGCCTTGGGTCTGAGGAGAGCCATTTTTAGTGACCATCACCCTCATGAAGTGGATGGACAATGTCTTGGTTTCAGTAATGACCTCAGTACTTATGAATTTGTAAATCAGCTCTAAATTATCAGGTCTATTCCAAATTTGTTCAGTCCAGTGTCACTGGAAAAAACAGCAAGAGCAGATGTAGCTCAGTTAAGTTAGCTCAGTTATTTTTATGTGATGCTGCATAAAACATCCCAAAACACAGCTATGCACTGATAGTTACTGCTACAGCACTTTGTCTTTAGGGCTTTATCTCTTGAAAATTCTGCACACTTAATCCTTCAAAATGCTTCATGAATTTAACATTTTAGTTTTTTTAGAATTCTCTTAACTGTGGCACAAAAAGTACCAAGATAAAATCCTCCACCAAAAGAATTAATAGTGTTATACCAAAACCAGGGTGTCTTAGAGGATTCTGCAAAGTCTTTAATCACCTTTAATAGGCTATTAAAATATAGTATTTCACACACAGTTTTTCAAATATTGCTGTTTGTTCCAGTTTTGATATTAAACAGATATAGCTGCCTTATAATCAATAAATTAATCCCAATGAGTAATGAACCATGAATGAAAATCTATAAGAAATATTTTATTAAGTGGTAAGAAAACTTACACTATATATTTCTAGACATAAGCCCATTGATCAAAGTAATAAAAATCTCTTCTCAGAATTTCTGCCCCCAGATTACTGGACATCAGGTTTGTGTTATGGACAAATTTAGGTTAGTAAAAAAATCACAAAATTATTTGTTCTAAAATACTTCAAAAAAATCAAATGAATTTTCATTATCACAGTTGCATAAGAGGGAATACCTCTCTGTTAAAAGAAGGTGATGGTGCAAGAGGTTTTAATTATATGTCATTCTTATTGGATACGTTTTTTTTTCCTTTTCAAAAATTATTTTCTTGTCTTTTTTAGAGTGTTTAGTTTTTATTTGATTGTGTGGGGATTATACTTGTCTTATACTTTTCATTTAAATCAGAGAAGACAGCAGAGCATGTTATATCAGTTTTTTGCCTTTACATGACTCCAGCTTTTTGAAAGTTTTTGCAACAGCAAATTTTCAAGTATCTAAGATGCACATTATTGGTAGTGAAAAACCACATTGTTATCTATATGGCAATGATTACACTTCCTCCTACTGTATCTCAGAATTACAAGTTCAAAAGTCACCAAACTAAGAAACATGGGTATGTTTAGGGTTATCTAAAGACAAAGCAGAAATATGCTGTTTGAATTTTGATTTTAAAAATCTCTTTTGATTAACATGTGAATTCTTCACAAACTCATAGGTTTTGGGTTTTTTAATACAAAACCAAATAAATGAGGCAACAGAATTGTAGACACTGATAATGATCAGACTTACTGGTACATGCCATAGTTGGTGGGTCCTTCTCAGCTCTGAAATAACCTTTCTCACACTGACAGACAGAAGTTGCTTCTGTGTGAGTCAAACTGTGTGGAGGGCACTTGGAGCACTTCACATTTCCAGCAAATGCTTTATAGAATCCAGGCCTGCAAGCTGTGAAGTAAGAAGAGAAGTTTCATTAATAGAAGAAGATTTTGGTCATAAATAAAATCTGTTCCAAGCAGTAATAGTGCTGCTTCTTTCCAATCTAGATATAGATGCTTCAATGATACAATTCTTGACACTTTTTATTTTGGTTTATGGACTTAAAAGAAAAAAAAAAGAATCTGTTCTTGGTATATAATGGGGAATTGTTAAGAAAGATGACATCCCAATTTTTAGTTAGTCCTCAGTGCTGCTTAAAATTGTCTCTAAACAACTTCACTACTATCACTAAGCATTATCTGTTTTATGTATACATGTATTAACCAAAAAGAGTGAGATAACTTCTTATCTGCCAGAGCTGTTTATATGGCTTGATTACTGAAGTAATGGACAACTTGCAATAGCTAATGCATTTACCACCACAACTCCTTGAGGAGACAGGGATGACATCCCCAAATATTTATGGCTGGGTCTGACTTCCTACAGTGCCCAAGAAACCTCTGAGAGCAGGGCCATGCCAGCTGGTCCCTGTTGGCACAAGGGGCTGGAGGATGAGGAAGGGATGGAGGAAGGAGATGCTGACACCCTCCAGCACAAACCTGAGGCTGTCCTGGTTGGGTTAGGAAACAACCTGGATAGCAGCCAGCTTTGGGACAGGGAATGTTGGGATGCTCAGAGCTCATCACTTCCCCACTTACTGGGAGCTGGGGTCCCTGCTGCTCTTAACCACAGCACAAGGTCACAAGCCTTTTTTTTGCTGGCCTTTAAAGCAGAAACAAGTCATTAAAATAAACCTTATCCCAGATCTGTCAGGCATGCATTCCAAGTTAATATTTTAAAATCATCCTCAGACTTCATCACACACATTTAAACAGAGATTTCTTTGTTTTCCTGCCAGCTTCCACATTTGCACATTTCCACATGTGCTGCAGCTACTGTCTTCTGGCTTCCCCATATGAAAACATTAAAAATGAAAAAGCAACTCAGACATGCACAGATTTTACAGGCTCCTTTTTCTCCTGACTCCTCCAGTGGTATAATGGAAACCAGCACTATGAATATAATTTAGAGGTTCCATGTGGCTTTTTCTCACTTTGATATATTTAAGATTATTTTCTTTGCAATACTAGAGGAAATAGGCAGTATTTCTGTTTCTTGTAATACATAGGTACATAGATTATACAAAGATTAAAAAATATTTAAAATTAGGTGCTTTTAAAAAGTACCTCAAAGTATGCATTTAATGGATTCAGTATCAGTTCACATTAATTGAGGTATCAAAAAGTTTCACTTATAGATAACATATACACGATCAGTTTTTCTTCTGATTCTGAAGGCTTTTCTTGATATAAAAGCAGTTTCAGTAGCAGCTGAATGAAAAGGAGTGAGATGACACCGAAAAAGATAACACTTGATTGCCTCTCAGAACCCAAGAGCCAATTTTTCAAATGCAATTTCAAGAGCTTAATTTTGACCCAGCAATTTCAGCAGTTCTCCTCCCAGTGTGTTGTTCTGACTTTGCTGAATAGACATTAGGGAGGTATCCTGCCCTGCTGTCACTGACAGGGAAAAAAAAAGAGGATTTCTGGTGTTAGAGATAAAAGGGGTGGGAACAGCAGGGATCTTCCCCTTGAAAGTAGGCTACTGGTCTGATTCAATTGTGATTATAGTGAGTGGCAATTTTCCACTGATTGGAAAGGCAGCAGGTTTGTTGCAGGGAAGAAGGCAGCACTGGAAATACAGGCTGTTAGCTCTGACTCCTCTTAGCTTTGCTGGAAGAAGAGAAGAGTTAAGGCAAATTTGGGGGCCCTGATAAATATTAAATTCTTGCTTATGTGACGTTTGTGACTTAAGAACTGACAATTCCAGATTACATGTCTGTCAGTCCTGAAATCATTCCTTCTTCCCCCCTGTCCCCCAAACAACAAATCACTTTGGATCAAAAGAAACACAGCATTCTCTTTCAAGAGCAGTATTTTGTCTAAAATTCAAGAACTTCACAATTTCAAAACAGGACTCAAGGAGAAGAGTAATTTCTAATTAAAACAAAAAGCAAATGTTTTATTCTGAAATGGTAGTCTCCATTGTATTTAAGGTAATTATGTTTTTGACATCCTAAGTCTTTTAAAAGAAAGCACATACATACTCATGGAAAAGGTAGAAGGAAAAAAATAAATAGATTAAAGTAGATAATTTTACTTCTTTTGAAGTCAACTCAAGTACATCTATCCCTTAAGTTAAGTATGTATCAAATTCTGTGGCAGAGAAGCTACAAGGATATAGGGAAACTTTTCAACTGAGAGGTTTACAAGGGCATTAACAACCCACTCCTCACCCAAATGCAGAATCTCACAATCATGATTATTGATACTTCCAAATAAAAACAGTCCGTGAGCAAGATAAAATAACATGAGCTGAAAGCCCCAAAATGATCACAAGCTTGGGAAAACTCATCCCTCTGGATAACTCAGAGCTGACTGCCAGCATTCATGGTGAAAGAAAATGAAGTGTTACTCTGTCAGAGTAGAGGAATATGCAGCCTGAGTCTGAAATACAGCACTTCAGCTGCTGTACATATCCAAGCTTAGACTCTGATAACAATTATTGTGTTTCAGTGGCAAATTAACCAAAATAATTACTAAATCTACCATTTTCCACAGAAAATCTACAAATTATTTCTAATGATGTCTACTCAAAAAACCCCAAAAAACAAAAGTTTTTATCTGTGTTACCATAGAGTATTTTTCCTATCTTTTAAATCACTGGGTGACATCTTGTTTCCCCTAATGTTCCCTACCAGAAGTGACTTGGTGAGTTACTGATTATAGGAACTGTATGAAATTTGACTTTTGTAAAGCCTGGGGGAAGACAGCTTATTGTCTTAAAGGTTCAGTAATTAGCAAGTTATCAATCTGAGTGAACAACTCAAAGCCATTACAGGTTTCTCCAATGAAATATGAGTGACTAGGCAGAGAAACACTGATAATTTAATTGGTTTCATAAAAGACAACACATCTATAAATGTGCTCTGCTGTAGCTTCACCAGGATTTGGAAGGAACAGCATCTTCAAGGGTTTTTTTTTTGGTTGTCCAATCCATTAAAGAAGAGCTCCATCACTCCAAAACAGAGCTGTGGGCTCTCTTGTGTAAGAGCCTTTACTGCTGGAGGCTGTTACAGCCATTAAGTTCTTCCCCAGCCTCAGGGGTGCACAACATATGGATACAAACCCCAGAAAATGCAAACACAATGGTCATCTGACTGGTCACAAAACCTTGTTTCTTTAAAAATAAAAAGCAGCATTTTTGCTGCTCTGTGGGAGCACATCATTGTCCAACATTCCAGTTTTTGGTTGTTTCTGTTTCGTAACATCTGAATTGACCACTACAGTGTTAGCTGAAGTAAAATGAGTCCAAAGGAAACTTAGGAACAACTTGTGGGTATGTCTGACACTGTTGGTCTGTGGGTGGGAAGGCATTTGTCATGAAAATGGATTTTTTATAGCTTGCTGAGAACTCATCAATCAAATTAAATCAAAGAAGACTCTGCTGTCATTTACAACGAATGACAACCATCAGTAGCTGTGGAAGAGGTTTTTTAATCTTTCTGAATCACACACTTTGTTATGCATTTCCACCTCATATATTTTTTAACCTTGCTTACTGGATCCCACTAATGCCCTGTGAGACTGGCATCTTTCATATTTGTTATATTGTGAATGATTTCAATTTTAAAGTCCTCTTACCCCTTTATACAAAGGGCAATCCAATAAGGCTTGTTCTATTCCACCACTGTGCAGAAGGAAGGAACTGTGATATTACTTTAACCAATTTATATTTTAGTGGAAGTGTCTAGAAAAGATAGAAAAGAACATAAAAAAATAATGCAATGAATTTTGGGTCCTCTATATTTAAAAAGGAAGAATACAATCACAAAAATCAAGATTCGGATATTACAAAATTAGGACAATAAAGCTATGAGAACAACCTTTGATGGTGAGTACTATCTGGTTAAATCATCTCATCTTCCTCACAAGATTCTTGTTTTATTCAGGTCATGAATGGACTGTGAGGGGGATTCACTTTGGGTCACATTCAAACTGACAGTGAAACTGTGCAGCATGAGTTGCTAGAAACCTGAGGAAGAATCCAGTGGAGGAAGGCCAGTCATCAAAGATTATAAATTTGTAACTACAAAAATAAAAGACTCCATGGTATCAAGAAAGCAAAGCCCTGGTTTGATTTAGTTCCTACAGAGAGTAAGAAGGGAACAGGACAGGTAATGACAGAATGACCCAACTTTGGGGGGACAAGAGACTGATTTCCCTTTTCTGTTTGCAATAAATTTGATGAGTAATATTTCTGGGTGCTGTGCTCTGCACCTAAATGCATCTGTGTTCATATGCTGCAATCAATCTCTTCTCTTGATAATATCTCTGCTCTCTAATATTTCTATTCCTAGATTTGGAGAACTGATAGGAGCATGACTCAAACTCTTGACTCTAGAAAGGAGCAAGGCAGAGGAGACAAAAAGAGGCAGGGATAAGGCTTCTTCTTCAAATATGACTACATAGTGATGATAGGTAAATGAAATTAAATGTTCTTCCTCTTTATGCTCTTTTTTTTTTCCCCAGTGACCTTTCTGTCATTGCAATCTTCTATGGATGTTTTCTATGAAAATTACTAGAAGAAATTACAAAGGAGATAATTGCCATCTATCAACAGTATTTTCAATCCGTATCAATGCAGTTTTTCTCTGTATAAAACACTAGTTTCAATACAATAACTTGAACAATTACTCAGGTCACATAGGATGTTTTAAAAGAATTTGAGGTTTATCAAATAATACATACAGACAAGATATTACATATATTAACTTTATCACTGCCTGTCATACTAGATACAATCCAAAAGCTCATTAAAGAGCTTGGGATGTGCTACACAGCCAGGTGAATCCTCTTCTGCACAGACTCATTTTTGAACTACAAAAATCCCAAAAACCTAAACAAAACAAAAGTGAGCATTCTAAATACAGAATTGAAGATTGTGATTCTAAATGCATAGGTACTACTCAAATAAAGAGATGGAAAATGTTTTCAATCCTAATAAAACTCTTTTTCACTTATTTCTGAGAAATAAGTGAATTATTTTTTTCCATACTAATACAGTAAATAAAATTTACTCCTATAACAGGTAGATGGCATATAAAGGTGTTCCACTGAATATAGAATTAGTGAATTAGTATTCCAATGAATACAATAAATCAATATAGAATTAGCAAAATAAGCAGCTGAAAAGAGCTTCATTTCATTGATATACCAACCACTGAAATCCAGATAAAGACAATATCCATAGAAACCCCCTGTTTATAACATAGGCTACACAGCTCCAAAGAGGGGCTGTGCCCTTTTCAAATTACCCTTTAAAAATGTTTTATAAACTGTAGTTATGAGTCAAAAAGAGATTTTTTAAAGAAAAAGTTGCTATATTGCAACCTACAGCAATTTTGTGTGTTTTTAGTTCAGATACTGCTTCCTAAAGTCTCACAGAAGTGCCAAGTGACAAAAATGGCTGCAAGACTGAGGTACTTTATCAGTGATGGAAGAAGAGAGACAAAACCAACAGGATGCACCTGGATCCCTGAAGTGCAATAAAATTGGTTGAGGTGGGAGCTACAAATAATCAAATGCACTGTTTCACATCCAAATTAGTCTTTATTTCTGTTGATATTTTATGGATAGACCCCATAGAAAAATCACAATTAAATGGATTTCATAAACCATTAAAGGTGACAGTAAAAATACTGTTTTCTACACTGCATAATATTTAAAGGAGCACCATTGTGTTTTAGGAAGACAGTGAATGAGAGGAATCAGTCAGGCTAATTAGGGCACACAGTAGAAATGGTAATCAAGGAACATGACAGCAGAGAAAAAGAGGGAAGTAATTTCCTGCAATATATCAGTGCATACTCCTGGGATCAGGAAGGTCTGCAGGAAAAGAATGGAAGGAAAATATCATTACAGCTGCAAGCAGCCATCTCCAGCATCTCCAGTAATCACCTTTAAACAGAGAAGGAGAAATGTAACCCTGAGAACACTTTAGGGCAATGCAGAACACATTCAATGAGTTCTCAGATCTGTCCACAGCAGCTGTGAAAACTCTTCATTTTAAAGTATAATATCAGTAATGCTTTATTTCATTGTTTTTTTTACTTTTTAATCATGGTTCCATCGTTGAAATTAGCTAGAAGGACTTTTGGGGGTAAGGGATAAGGCAGGAGTGTGGTAAGTTTCTCAACACTGTAGTGAATGCATAGGAGTAACACAATGTGGTACTTGTGAATAAAAATTTGTGATTTATGTCAGCAACTAACACAGTATTCACCTATTTTGCCATGAAACCAAACCAGAAAATTCTGTAATTAGTTCATTCAGGTTCTTCTTTTCCCCACATCCACACAGAATCACTTGCAGTACTTAACCCCAAATTACAGTAACTATTGAGTTGTAATTACTCAGGTACAGATGACCTAAATATTCCTGTTTTTAGGGTTTTTTTTTCATTTCATAAGCAAACATTACCAACTTCTCCCAACCCATCATCACACTTCAGATTAATGTGAATTTCAATGTATATGCAATGCCTTGGTAACCCAAGGGAAGGCTCTGACTATATGTCTCAAATATTCATCTACTGGCCTTCTAGGACAGGAATAAATCCTTTGATGATGCAAATCTAACCCCATTTAAATGAAGCAAAAATCATGAAGGTGCCCTTTAGCTGAACAGGTTTCTAATTTCTGTTTCACTGAAGTAGTTATGTGGGATAAATCTTCAATCCTTGTGTCTAGAATATTTCACATGATTGATGACAAGAATCAGAGTTAAGTATTTCATAGGGATCTCACAGAGATGAACCATGACTTTAATATGAATTTTCAAATAATCAGGTTGATATGAAAAATGTTCCCTCCAATAAGACTTCTAGTATTGATAGAGAAATTTGAGCTTAAGAATACAGGCAAATATTACTATAAAAATTAAATATAAAAGCAGAATCTTTCCTAAAAGTGCTGAAAAAGTACCAGAGAGGCTTATGTCTAGTTTTCAACTATACTGGATGCACACTACAGTGTTAAATATTTTCCAAATGAAGAAAACAACCCTGAAAAATCCCAACCAAAGCCTTAAGCTTAGAGAGGTCAGTGGGACTTATTCAAGATTTTCTAGCAGTTAATTATTCTGACTACAGGTGCCAGGCCCTCACATGCCACAGGCAAGGTGGGGCTGTATCTCCTTAAATGAGGAGCCAAACACCCCAAAATAGGTGACCATAAGATCATCCTACAACTGAATTTAATTTATTCTTTTTTCTCACTTTTCTTCACAGCTGCAAACATACAGTCAGACAGAGATTTAGCATGAAACTGACCTTTTAACTACAGACTGTTAAGTTCAAAAAAATTTAATTTTAGAAGTTATTAGCATCACCTTAGTAGGACTCTGTAAATATGGTGTTCTGCTATTTTTAAGTATGTAAATTCACATGACAGTTTCCATTCTGAAAGATAATGTTTAAAGTTTTAAATAGGCAAATGTGGTTTTGGTAACATTTCAAGGCAATCACACACTTAAAAAAACTGGCAACAAATTTTATGTATCATTTTAGACATTTGGCTGATGATTAGACATGTCTGGAATAACCCCTCAATCAAAAGAAAAATAAAATTTAGAATTAGGATTACACAGTCCACAAAAATGACAAATACTGATGCTGCATTGCCATTCCTATCAGATTGTAAATTTAATTCTGGTAAAGTTTAACTCCATTTCAGCTTTTAAACACTCACTAAGAAGTGTGCAGGACAGAGAGCTTTTGAGTTGATAAATATCTCTGTTCTAGCTGAGGTGTGGACACATGGCAGGAAGCAAGAGAGCTACAGCTCACTCCCTGATCTATGGACTCTGCTTATGTCTAAGTCTTACAGCAGTTAGCATCACATTTATTCCACACCTGGGGGTGGCACATTGCTTGTATGTGGTCAATTTTTACCTTTTCCCTTCACTTAGGTTCATGTTTCTCATGAGCAAATGACTGTGACACAAATGTCAGGAGCTACAATTCTGACAGCAAATGAGACACTGCTGTCTTCATTCAGTATTTGGAACAGTACAATTGAGGAATCTGTGTTCATCTAAAGAGTAGATGAACTGTATCCATTTGGCATATTTTTTTGTTTTATAGGCTAATTTTTTAATAGAAAACTCAACTGAAAAAAACAGCCACTGTTAAACTCAGCTACAATGATGTAACTACACTTGACATGAACATTTTCAATCACTGTAAAAAGCAACATATCCAGAAATGTTTAGTTTTATAAAAATAGATAAGTGACATAGAAATATATGCACAAAACTACATTAATGTTATTTGGGAATAAAAAAATATTTCTAGAGAATAAGCCATATGAGAAGTGGCTGAGGGAGCTGGGGGTGTTCACATTGCTGAAAAGGAGGCTCAGGGAGATTTTTAACTCTCTACAACCTCATGGAAGGAGGTTGTAGCAAGGTGGGGATCAGTGTCCCAGGTAAAATGTGACAGGAAGATGAATTTGATAAGTCAGAGACACCAAAATAGAGACCTTTCCATTAGATGTGCTGCAAGAAATTTTGTTATGAAATGTAACATTGCTTAGAACAGAAAGATTATCTTATATTACCTAAGGATAGGTAAAATAAAGAGGTAAGGATAAATAAATAGGTAAGGATAAATAGCAATCTTTTTTATTTGTAATTATTACAATGATTAATGTTTTAGGGTTCAATGGAAGCAGAAGCTTAGATCAAAAATGGAAATCAGTATGAAATTAATGTGTCTCATCTCAGTTATAAATTTGCATGTATGCATTTCAAATGTATTACAGCTGATAAAGAGGGGCCTGACTGGCAGTCCAATTAAGAAAGGCACAGGACTGGAGCTACAGGTAATTTCATTTACAGGTAGCATTGCTCTGGGAAAACATATACATCATCTCTGGTATTACTCCTGATATCAGCTCAGGCTACAAACCTATATTTCTAATAATTAGGAATTAATTACATCTTCTCTCCATCCTCATCCCCCTTTCCTCTATTATGTATTATAAATTCTGTCCTTGCAAAATGGATCCTAATCAGTATCTTTATCTTCACATAGAGTGGCTATGCATTCAAGGCATACAAACATCCCACAGAGAAGCCTGCCAGGTATATTCCCTGCCACATTTGATAGTATTTGGAAGAAAATAATGACCTCAGATACTTTTTTTTTTTTTTTACAAAAGGACTTAAGACAGGAATCAAAAGCATAAGAACAAAAAAAAGTCAATACAAAGAGGATATCTGTGAGTTACTATGTTATAATATTGCTGAAATACAACATTGGAAGCAACCCCTTTTCAGTGGCATATTAAGTGTTAGCCTTCAGAGTGCTACTAGTATCTCCTTCATTATCCCAATTAAGTTTTTAAAATTTCATCCCTAATATTACAGCTGCTTCTTTATAGATGGCTTTCTACTGCAAAACTGAAGTACACACAATCTTAACGATGTTTGTAGAATAATGAGATTTGAATCAACTATGAGACTCCTAATCTTAATTGGCAAGAGGTGTGGGAAGATGGAAAATCTCCTTTCCCTATAATCTAATAAAACCCAGCAATATCAGCTTCCAGAGTGCAACATCAGCATTTCCCCTGAAGGGTTGAGCAGGAGGTTAGGAAAAAATTAATCACAAACATTAATGTAAATACCAAAAGTTCATACTGGTCATGCTAAGTAAGCCACCTCAGCAACATTTGTGCTTTCTCTTGTACTCTCACTTGTGTTGCTGATACTGCTTTCAGCTCCCACCCCAGCAGGCTGAAGCAGGAGCTGTATTTTCCCAGGGGATGAGTTGGAAATGTTTTCATGGGAAGCCCACAAGAATACAGAAATCAGAACCACGACAAACTAATCTGGTCAAAGTCAAAGGCAGGGGGAACTTTAAATTCCATTCTTAATTCAGAACAAAATATTTCTGCAAGAGCTTTTAGAAGGTATTCTCTGATAGAAGGAAGAGGAAAAAAACTCCTGTGGCAGTTGTGACAAACTGGAGTTTGGGGCTGTGCTGACATTGCATTACAGCTGCAACAACCCTCCTCTCCTTGATGCTCATCAGATGCACCAACACTCAGGGCAATGGGGAAAGACACAGATTGTCCCTGAGTCCTCATGGGCAGCACTCACAACTCACCTCCAGCAAGATGGAAGAGAGCTCATCTGAATTCCTTGGCACTCACTTGGACACAGGCCACGAGAACAAAGAGTGGGTTCAGTACAATATAGCAAATATGAGGAATCATCAAGGTTCCTGAATAATCCCCTCTCACAGCCAGGAACAAAGCACTAGAATTAAAAAAGGAACTTGACTTTTCAAAAACAGATAAAAAGAAGGAACTCTCTTCACACCACAAACAGCAGTAATCCCTTTATGGCTCCTTGAGTCTACACATCCAAGTTTGCCTAGATTTCTAAAAACAGCCTGAAACCATAAAAAGATGAAGAGATACTTTTTTGTGTTAATCTCCACACAGATAAGGTAAGATTCTAAAATCCCCAAGACAATCCCCAAGGCAGGGATGTCTGTTTGCCTACAAAAAAAATCTCAATGACTACTAACAGTATCTATCATCTGTCTCATCTTTTCTCTAAAACATACAAAAGCAAAGGTGAGGTGCTTGATACACAGAGGAGTAAGAAAGCAGCTGGAATTACTGCAATTTATGCATAACCAGCCAAACAAGCTGTTGCAGCTGATGGTTATGCATTTTAGCACAGCCTGCTGTTGGCACATTGTTTAAATAAAAAATATGATGCCCACACATTCAAAGCAATGATGGAGAGCTAATGATCAGTTTCACAGCAGTGGGCTGTTGCTTCCTAATTTATATTTGGACTCATTTTATTAATAAGCTACCATCGGGGTTTGTTTTATTAAGTATTATATTTTATGCAATTTATCCTTTTTTACATAATATCAAGCTGAAGGGAGGGATTTCAGCCAAAGTGCCAAACTGCCATTCTACTGGGCAATCCTGGTATGCACTAACCAGAAACATGGGATGAGACTGATGTTTCAAGAATATGATGGCAGGACAGGGCAAAGCTGGCAAGGGCACCCTCAGGGTCAATGTGAGCAGTGCAGAAGCCAGGATTTAAAATGCTGTTATAAATTGAACATTATTTCATCAGATGCAATGTGCCATGGCTTCTGTTTTACTTTCACTCATCTCAGTGCACTAAAATAATTCAAGGGACATGGAGTTACTTTTCTTCTCTACCTCTTTGCCACATTAAGTTCAAGCAAAGCACACAGAAATAGAACTGACCTGAACAAATGACTGGCAGTTTCTCCTGGGCTTCAAAAGCAAAAAGGTGTTACAGGAAAAACGCAGCCTTTTACTGACTGAGGGCTTTACTCAGAATAGAAAGAAATTGAATTTGTTAGTACTTCTAACTGGAGAAACAACACCTGGCAACTGCCAGCCCTTCCTTTGTATGACACAATTTATAGAACCACTTATATGTACATTAAAATGCCCAGCTGTTGAATTGAAGATGAGGTCTGTTCAGATGGTGATGCACTATATATCAAATGAGAAGTATAAACAATAATATAAAATAATATATTGACCCTGACCCTTAGCAAACCCTAGCCTTTAATTTTGCAACTAATTTGAAACTTGCTGACATTGACTAGAAATTGTTTTCACTGATCTAATAAATGACTGTTAATTTATTGTGAACTTTGAAGAGGAGCATCTTGTGGCTTAGGTATTCACAGTCAGGAAGGAAGGTCCAGTTGATGGAATCTTGTACCAAAGGGCAGTAAAAACAGTAGAAAGAGAGGTGATTTGGTGTCAGTATAGACAGCAAACTGGACACTTCAGGTAAGCACTGCACAGAATATTAACTGGGCACTGCTAAGAAAACAGCCAATTAGAATTTAATATGTTAAACTGCCAACCAGCCAGATTTCATTTTCTACAATACTGTATGCCAGTATTTTCATTTTATTTTAATTATATAACGAAGTGGGGTTTGGGGGTTTATAACTCATATTTTTAACCACTACAGTCCAGTTCTGTCCATCTCAATTTGATAATTAGATAGCCCATGGTATCACAGAATTCCTGTGACTGAAGTCAGTGCAGGAGCACTGGTGGCTCACTGAGTGCTCTGTGTTGTTGAGAAAAGGATCTTCTGAGACCTGCTCACAAACAAAGCAGAACTAATCAATCCCTCTTGGACAAGCTGATTACCTGGAAATCAATCAGTCAGGGAGCTTGTTCTGTCAGCCTTCAGGATATGAGCAAAGACTAAATGTAACTTCCAGCAGAAGTAGCAGAGAAAGCACATCTATGAGGCAATATCTGTAATGCAGATACAGAGAGCACTGGAGCACAGAAGTTGTTGTTACTGTCCCAAAACACTCTGCTGTGACATGGAAAGCACAGACATTGCTATTCCATCAGTCAACGTCTCACAGCAACTAATTTTCCACCAGTGATCAGGAAGCTCAGAGCACTCTTTCATCAACACCCAGGGAACTGATCAGGTCCTGGTGCAGAACACTTTGCCCTTCTGCTAATGCAGTTTGTGTTTCAGATTCTGTTTGTGACAAGCTTTGAATTCTGTTTGGGTTTAACATGGCATTACAGCTGCTGGGTGTTTCACTCTGTTACTGCCAGGTCCAGAGATAGCACAACCTGGGAAAAGAAAACAAGTGCCTGCAGCAACTGATTGACAAGGCCTGAAACACCTGGGAGAAGACCATCACACAAGAAATAATGGCTTAGAGAAAAACAAATTAGGAGCCCATTTATATTCCAGGAGACATTTTATTGCCTGCCATTCTCCATCCCACTGAAATATTGTGATGGATTAGGGTGACAGAAGAGAATTGCTAGGTGCTGGTAGTGACAATTTGAACAACAAGGTGAAGGAAACACACCATGCTCTGCCTCTCCAGAACATAGTGAGCTTATTGTGGAGGGAATACAACACATTAGGCACCTCAAGGTGTGTTGTGCCTCTGTGGGCATCACGCTGTGGGCATCCCTCACACCCAATTTTGGTGAAATTTAAGGTCTGTGTTCTAAAGTCAAACACTAAGAAGGAACTGAAGACTGAAAGCATTCCCAGTAGCACCAGAAAATAACTGAGTAAGATCTTGCATTTGATACCAACCCCCCAAACTGAATGAAAATATCCAGAGTCATACGAGCAGAGCTGCTCTGCCAAAGGAAAGTGATTAGGAAGACTTTGCCAGGCAGGCAGTGTAGGTATAAACTGAGTCATGGCTTTCCTAAAGTATCAGTGGCCATGATCCAACCTGGCCTCAGGTGGTGTGTCACCATGACATCTTGTCCAAAAAACCCAAAGGTGGAGAGGGGAAACAGAGAAGAGAACCTTTGTTCCACAGCCCACTGTCATGGAGGGAGAGAAGATTAGAAGTGAGTCAGAATTCCCAAAGCAATGGAGCTGTCAGCAGTAGTCCTGAGACCTCTCAGATGTACCACAAGAGGACTGTCATGGAAAGGAAGTCTTTCAGACTGGGAGATTTCCAGGGGTTTCAGAGTGCCTCCAAAAAAAGCCTGCATCAACCTGGCTTGCTCCACAGTGAGTCTCTGACACCTGCTGGCTTGTCATTAGAGGGGACAGAGGTTTTCTGTGCCCATGCTGCTCAGCGTGCACTGAGGTGTATCTTCAAGCACAGGTGTTCTGAAGGGAGGTTCAAAATGTCACCCTTGAAAGAAATCTTCAAAAGCAGAGGATTTGAAAAGGATGATGTGCTTGTCAGGTAAAACTGTGGCAGCTGCTGATACACAGCTGCTGGAAAAATAAAGGGACAATGTCTTACCCTCATCTCAGGGACCAACCCTGGCACAGTCCAAGCACTGAGCTTATTTCACTTCATCCTGCCAAAACTAGAGTGTGAAGAAGAACAGGAAAAGAAATTCAGGGAGAAATTCAACAGCCTTTGGGCAACTCTTCAGGAACCAGCTTTGTGCTAGAGAGCTGCCTGTTATGTTTCCAGGGTTAGCCCAACAATTGTGTTTGATTCTCTACAGTTACCTGAGTTGGGTCAAGCTATCAGTTTGCCTTATAATGCCCAGCAAAATACAGATGCCTTTTGGAGGGGATTCCAATATTGGATTTGACATCAAGGCAATGTCTCAGATATCTGGAAAGTGGGGAAACAGATGGAATTTCTAATGTTTCACGCCCATTCAAATCATAGTTCTACATATAAGGCTCTGTATGTTTACCACAGAAAGTTCATAACAGAATTTTCTTTAGGAGATTTCATTTATGTAAGAGAAAAAGATCCAAAAATGTATTAACTGAGTCGCAGGTGTGCTGTGAGGTGAGAGAGCAATTATCAAGATCATTATTATAGTACATTAGTGTCCAATAATGTCTGATAAGGATTGTAAAGTGCCTACTGTGTACTTAGCTATCTTTCAGTTGGCACTCAGAGACAAAAAAAATTATCTGTATTGTATGTATATGGTGAATAACTGGGAAAACAGAGAGCAGTATCAAATGCTTACAGATGTAGAGCAGAAAACCAACAACACAAACAAAAAACATTAAATGATCTTTCATTTTTCTAAACAGCAGTGCCAACTTTGGACAAAATGACCCATAAGAAGGTGCTGGGATGATGTCTTCAGTGAAGCAATTTCTGTTTCCTAAGGTCTCTTAAAAAAAGAGTGTGTGTGTCCATGTGCACACATGTACAAAAGACTATCAATTTTATATGCATTTTAAAAAAAAAAATGCATTTCTAACACCTCAATTGACTTTTTGAGCAGAATATGTTTGGCTAAATCAGTTTAAACAGCAACATGGAGTTTGCAGCAATCCATTTCTGCTGAGATTAAAACAGCTTCTACTGAATCCATTGATTCCTCTTAGCTATTGATTTGTTAATTTAATAAAAAATGAAGTTTTAGAATGTGAACAAATTCACAGTGCTGAGGAGACAGGATTTTGATAGGCTCTGCTGCCAGACTAAGCTGGTAACATGTCAAATGAGAAAATCACACATGATTTAAAATATTAAAGATTTCCAATGTGGTAGATTGCTTAAAACACGATTAGATAGAAATGTGACCTGGTAAAAAAAAAAATACAACAAACTCTCATAATTAAAAGTGTATGATCTTAAAGCAGCAAATCTGTTCCCTTTGTCTTCTACCTATTAATGCCAGTGATTAAAGCCATATTATTGCACTTAATGTTCCTATCTACTTTGAGAAAAGAACAGATTCTATTCTTATTACAAGGAAATTTGTGACAACCTCTAACCAAGGATCAGGTTCTCCCTGAGACAGCTCCATGCACACCAGTCCTTCACTGTGCAGCTCCCAGCTTTTACCCCCCAGTCTCAGCACAGCCTAAACACGCCATGCTCTGAGCAGATACACAATCTGTATCCCTGGATCTGCTGTCTTGTTCCCTCCCTGGGGCATTACTGCCACCAGGGTGCCCTCATTTCCTCATTAATTCCATCCCATAAATGAATGCTGGTGACTCAGAGGGCCACAGCAATGGTCAGGTAATGGGACTGCCAAAGTGACAGAGTGAACTCTCCTGCCCGTGGTGTTTAGAGCACATCAGCAATTTACCACTGAAGCAGATTTTACCCTGGAAAAATGCTACTTGCAGAAAATGGATGTACTGGGGAGAAAGGGGGAAGAAGAAGTTGTAACAAATAACAAATCTGTATCAGGGCCTGTAACAATCTGTGCCCTGTTTTCCTGCCTGCTGTCCTGAAGAACTTGCTGGGGACCAACAAGTTCAGCTCCCAATGCTGCCAGGACAGAGGTACCTGAGAACAGCTTTAAGCTGTTCAGGGGCAAAATTCTTGTGGACTATAAGACAACACAAAAATTAAAATAATCAAAATATGTGATAAATAGGAAATATTACTCTTGAGGAAATCAGTCTCCCACTTGCATTTTTTTTTTTCCTTATAGAATTAGCTACATCATCAGTGATTGCTCAGTTTAGCCTTCAGTGGCACCCACAGATGGCCACTGGCAGCTGCATCTATGCTTAAGAACAAGGGCAGAGGAAACCTTGACAAAACAGAATAAGGAATGGAAGAAAACCTAGCAATGCATGATGGACTCAAGCTTTATCATGGGCTTTCTGAGGAAAAGGTGAACAGAAGCCTTGACATTGCCAGGCTTTGGCTGCTCAAACTCTTCTCCAAAGATCTGTAGCTGCCACAGACCATTCTACCCATACAAGCACTTTCTATGGTTTTTAATTACTGATGAAAGTTCCTAGGCCCTAAATGGGAAATACAAGTTTCTGGTTAGGTAGGTTTCATGACTTTACTGCAGTCTTTTCTGAACTTTCTTGCACTGCAATGAAGAGGAGATGCACAAAGAATTACAGGGCAAAATTAGCAAGGATGTACACTTTCTCCTCCAAAAATTAAATTAGAAAGTGTGAAAATAAGGGGAAGAGCCCTTAGACAGCTTCCACCCACAAAAGTTTTTTGCTTTCCTCATGGCCTGACTATGGCTTTAGGACTTGGATTATTTTACTTATACCTAATGTTTATACTCTCCATATAATATAATATATCTATGCAGTATTTTTATAAGGTGCATACTATATACAGGAAAGATTAACATCTTCCCATTCTGCAACATGCTAATAGTGCCAGAATTCAAAGAGCTGTCTCCTGAGTGGCCAGGTGAACAGTTTGAAATAAAACACATGTCATGCAAGCAGCTGAGAACACTATTAGATGAAAAGAAAGAGCAACAAAGAATTAATACATCACTGTTGAGACAAGAGCACCTTGATAAAGGAACTTGGCTCATTTTCCATTCCATACAGATTTGCTCTATTACTGCAAACATAAACTTGAGTAAAGAGCACAGCAGACAGGCCAAATTCAAGGAAAGCTTCCTGTTTGTAGATAGACATGTGAAATTATGGAAAATGCCAAAGCCTATAGAACCTGGGTAAGTATTGCTGTGATTCTTGAGGAAATCCATATACATACAAATATTCACTGGCCATGAAGTTTCAGTCACAACAGAAGTAACCCAAGGTCAAAGCTATGAATGGTGTGCAGCCTGTGCAATAAAAATGTAAATATCCTTCATTCTGTGGAACCACAAATGTGTTCAGCCACACTCTGCACCTGGTCATCAGCACAGCAAGGAAGAGAGGGATGAGCCTGTTCTCCAGACAGGCCATGCAGACATTGATTACCAGAACTACAGAAAATCAACTCTTGCTGTCACAGTTTTTTTCCTGTAGATGTGCACACACCACATCCACATAGAAATCTGCATGCATCAAAGAGAACAAGGAAAAATAAAACTAAATGTAGATAGCTTATTCATAGGTATCAGTAGTGAACAGAGGATTGACAAAACACCTGAAATTATTTTGAACTAATTAAAAAACATTTAAAAGCTATCTGCTACTTTTCTATCTCAATTTATTTGTTATTTTGTATGGGGACAGCAACAGGTTGGTAATGGGACATAATCAAAGCAGCTTTCCACAAGGGATTAAAGTCAATTTCCATTCCTGATTCAATTTTTGTCCTTTTATATACATTTAAATATACTGTCCTTTTCAGTGGAAGTCTACCTTAATATAAAGATGGCTAAAACTGTCATGCCAAATCCTAAATACTCTCAGACAAAAAGGTTTCTATTTCAAGCTCTGCACTGCAGGAGCTGTTCTTTCAAGATATCTTCAAGGATCTTGTATGCAAGACTGAGCCTTTTGCACATCTGCCTTAGCAACTCCAACCATGAACAACCAGGAAACATTCAGTACATTCCACTGATTTGATTAAATCAGACAGAGGTTGGGGTTTGTTTAGCTGCCTTCAAACCTGATGATCCCAGAGCCACCAAGAAAATAAACTGACTGTGAAATGAAGTAGGAGATGCTGTACATTTAACATGTATTCCTATAGGTCTTGAAACAATGCACTTACTCAGGATAGATTAATAACCTAATTAATAAAACTGAGTTCTGGTGTCAACCTAGACGATTAGGACAGGAATTCCTGTACAACCAGTGCAGATTCTTCTGCACTGAACAAAAATGTCTAGAAACTAAATTTGAAGCATAACAAAGAATTAAAACTTTAGATATTTAAATTTAAGTGGTCAACACATTTTCTTCTAGTAGAAATTAGTAACTTCAATATATACTTTTCAGAATCAATCTGGCTAGTTCTGTTGTACTAGTTAATGCAATTACAATAATAGGTTTTAAATGGGTTTATATTTCAAGTATGATTGTGCTGAATTGAATTATTCCCTACTTATCACACAAATATTGGATGAACATTTCTCATTTTCAACCCACACTTTTAAATTGATTTCCTTCCACTTCAGCACGATTAAATTTCTAAAATAAAGCAGGCAGATACTTCACACTCTCAAGTGCTGTCACAAGTAGTAAATCTTCTCTAGAATGTAAAAATAAGTGCAGTAAGTCCAAGCTTTCTATACTAATATGCAAATGCCACATACCTGAGGAAGTCGACAGAAAATCATCTGTTCTCAAGACCAGAATTTCACATACACAGAACAATGCAATGTATTTTTTTAGGCTTTCCACTTAGGGATATTTAATTGTTGATGAAATGTTGTTAAGCATATTTAAAGTGCTATGGAAAAGAAGAGGTGCTGTGGAAAAGAAAGTTGAAAAGGGTATAAACAAAAGTAATGTGATTTTCTCCTCAAACAATATGCAATGATTACTTGTAGGTTTTGATTCAAGCACAGCTGATGACTGGGCTCAGAAATTAAGTAAGAATCTGGTGAACCCTTAGCAATGACAATTGGCAAGCAGTAGCAACAAAAAGAAAACCAGGTAACTTTTGATAAAGATGACCAAGGCCTTTGGAGATACATACAGAGGTTTTTCTTAGGGCTTTCTTCATGGTTTGAAGGAGGGACAGCATCAGAAACTGGGGAAGGCCACAACCAGCAAAAACCAACCAGTATGAATGCAACTGCCTGCATTCTCTGACAATCAAATACTGCTGAATCAGACCTTGTAGGAAAATTGACAAAATCATGTTTGGATCTGTTTTTAAATGCTCTGCATAAGCAACTGTAAAAATAATTCTAAGTAACAAATCTGAAATAAACCAAGCATTTGTTTCCTATAATAAAATATACCTGTACTAGATACTGACAAAGGTCTGTAAATTATTTCTTGTTTTACCATGCCCTGCCATTTTCCCAATGAGAATTAAAAACCCCCAAACCCAAAGTCAATATATCTTCTTACTATATGCCAGAAACCAAAGCAGGAATCATTCCTAATTCTGTTCCTGAGTAGCAGGCAGCACTGTAGTTCATTATCTTCACCTTGTTTTTCACAGTCAGCTGCTAGAGGTTACAGATTTCCAGTATGTTCATTCTTCTCTTACTCAATGTTTATAGGGCCAGAGGAAAGAGTGGCTGCTCTGCTGTACTTTGGACAGGAGCAGATGTGCTCCAGACCACAAAGATTATTGGTTATATGGAGAGAGGAGAGGGAAAACTAAATCTAAGACACCACAACCCCAGGGCTGAATACTGTTAAAACTTCCATTAGTTCCACATCCTCCAGAAACCCATTATCTGAAATAACATTTGATATTTCAAAAGAGTCACAGGGAGCATAAAAGTCTCTTACTTTCTGTCCTTTCACATTTTCATGAAAAGTCTAAATGTATTCAGTTTTACTAATACATTTTAAATTTTGTTGTTTGTTTAAGGAAGATGCTTCAATTCAGTATTGGAAAATAACTGGGAAAAAATATTCTCAATTCATAGAATTCCCAAATAATTCAAGTTTAAAGGAATCTGTCAATCATCAATCAAGCTGATCAGATACAATTTGCTCTTGATAAATTGATGATGGTTGTACCAAGCAATTTCTTCTCATGTGCCTGAATGTGGTTTTCAGGGGGATTTCCTCCACATGATTCATGGTGATTGAAGTGATCCTGATGGGCCTGGCTGCACTGAACAGTGTCTCTTGTCAAGATGGGTGTGACATTTCCTCTCTTCCAGTCACCAGTAACCTCCATGCAGCACTGTGACCTTTAAAAGTGTCAGCAGCTTCACCAGGACCTTGCCCAGGTCCCCTGAGTGCAGCCAGCCTCTAATGAGTTTAAAGTGCTCCCTAACTCCATTTTCCAGTGCTTTGGATGATGTTTCAGGGATTTGGCTGAGTAAAGATTAGATGGTGCCAGTTAAGACAAGTAAAATAAAAATCCGGCATTGTTTCCTTCACCTTTATGAAATAATGATATTTTCAACTTCCTATCCCATTTGACTTCCAGAGGTCCCTCTGATTTATACTGACACTCCCCAGGCACCTTAAATGTTTTACCACTGTTAGGTTTCTCCCCCTAATTTCTCATTCACTATGAATGGCAAAAAGCAAATCCCTTCTGTCCTATTAAATGACCCATTATTTGTTACCTAACCAAACACAGACTAACATTAGGAATCTGCTCGTTTGTTTTCTTAAAAGCTGTGTTTTTCAAGCCAGTTTGGACTGGCAGCAGCAACTCCCAACCTCTCCTCAGGTGTCTGTGTGCTCAGAACCCTCTGGACATATGGCCTTCATAAGTACTCTGAAATGTGTCACACATGCCAAGCTTGAGATTCTCTCAGCTAAACTTTAATGATTTCCTTCACTACAAGCAAAAGAGAGGCCAGAGAAATCCCCTTATGCAAGCTGTTAATTTTCTACTCTACTTTCAGTGGAGAATGTGTGATTTTCTATGGTTGAGTTTGTCTAATCTTAAAATCATCAATATCCATCTGTTTATGCCCCACATTTCAGTGATTTTGCTCTTTGTTGAATGTGAGCCATCTTCTGTGGGATGCAAAGCAGAACATTTTTTATTACCCCATTTTTTAAATGCCCACAAAGTTTCATGCTGATTCAAGAGACTGCAACAACTTCATTCTTCACTTTAATTATTTGCACTCATATTTTTGTGTGAGCTATAGCAGTTACTTCAATTCTGCTCCTCTAAGTGATAAATACAAATATTGATATAAATATATATACATGTAGTCTTCTGTTATCAACTTCCTGAAGTAACTGAGGCACTCAATAAACTTCAGATTCATATAGGTGGATTTGTGATTTCAATTTTTTTTTTTTTTCTTTTTTTTTTTTTTTTTTAAAGACTTATTTAGGTTTCTTTTCAGTGGTTTCACTTTTTCTAGCAAACTGTGTATTTAATTCTTATAAACTTCCAGTCAAATTATTTCCAGTGGTAAAGCAGAGGTAACACCTGACACCCAAGTACAGATGCACTGTCCTGAAAATACACACAGATTATCCTCTACCCTTTAAACTGAAAATTTAAATTCAGAAATACAATTAAAATTCATATAATTATCTCTTATAATCAGAAAAAAAGAAATGTGAAGCAATAATGTTGGTGATGAAAACTCCATAACAACTACAAATACCTTAACCCACATTTTGCACAACAAATTGAAACTTTTGTGTCTAAACTGTTAACCTACCTAACAAACATTTTGTTTTACATTCTGATATGAGATGCTCTAAACAAAGTATTAAAGTTAGTAACCTGTGAAAAACTGTGATTCAGAAAATCAACTATGCATAAAAACCAAGTACGAAATAAGATAACATAATAATTTTAAATAATTTCAATTATTCCATAAAATTACAAGTTATTGGACTATAATACAATTTTTCTGTTAGTATCCTGTAATGAAATTTCACAGATTTAACATGAATCCATTATAAAAAATAATTTGTATTTTTATTGTTCTATTAAATGAATGTTTGGCAGCTGTCCTAGGATAACTGGACAAAAAATGCTTTTGTGATCATTTGTAAAGAAAAGCAGTTTCAAACTTCTCTCTGCAACAAGAAACCAACTTTTGATCAGGTTGGTGGGCACTGTGCATCCTCAGCTCTCTGGTTTGATGCTGAAAGGAAACTCACACTGGGAGCCTGGAGTGCAAGGAAATGGTTCTAATCCTGATCTAATCCCTTCTGCTCCACACATTCCCCAAACTGCCAAATGCCTGGAGCTGGTCCTGGTAAAAACAGGCAGCCTGACTAATTTTGCCTTGGAAAATTATAAATTTCCTTAAGGGGAATCTATTGTAATCAACTACCATAAGACCTGAAGCTAAGATCATTTTTTCTTTTACAGGAACCATCAAAGCCTTTCCCCAGAAGAATATTTCGTAAATAAACTTCTTCCCTTCCCACTGATTCCCAGTGAGTTTGGATTTAATTCTGAACCAGTTTTAAAGCACCACAGCAGCAGGAAACACAGCAACAAATATCATTTCTTAATGAAGTTATGTTCTCAGGAGCAATGAAAGCATTACTTTTATTTTTGCTTCTTGATAAAGGGTGGGGAGTTGATCCTTGTTGCACTGAGAATTTTGACCCTCCCCAAAAAAAAAAAAAAACCATGGCCAAATTTGAAATCTCAGGAGCTGTCTGCAGCTTTCTGCCATATTTCTCCTTTATTTATGCCACCTGCTGCTGTCCTGTTATAGCACAGCCACAGCAGGACACAGGAATGAAAGGAAGAGCCACAAACACACGCCTGGCTGGATTGTGTTTTCCCAGAGGAGCAGCAGGAAGTAAAAATGATAGGGATTATATTGCCACTTGCCCTGAGGCAAAATGTTAATAATGGAGGAAACAGCCTTATGCTTTCCTCTCCCAAGGGGCAGAAAAAGGGATCTTTGATCTGGGGAAATGGAGCTTTTTCTGCCTCTGAAGGTGGCTCTGTAGTTTATAAACACACATTATTACATGGGGTAGTTAAAAGAGCAACATGTAATACAAGGACTAGATTTCTGTCTCAGAAATGATGTGCTCCTCCCTTCCAAGATGGCATCAAATAATTTTTCAGCTAATCCATAAGTAGGGGTTTTATTCCAGGACAGCTTTTTTACTATAGCAAGTTTTTGGTTTTTTTTTTTGCCTTGATGTTGCAACATTGTCACATTAGATAAAGTGCTTAGAAAATAAATACTGTGGTCTGTTGTCTGTGATTTTTAATCTACATACATAATTCTATGGAAGATAAGAATAAAACTAATTTTTAGATGACTAAAGTTGATAAGCTTAAGTCTAGACACAGAGGAAAGAAACAGATAACTTTCTTGACAGTTAACAGTCAAGAAAGTCTTGACAGTTAACAGTCTTGATAACTTTCACTCCAGCATTTTTTCAGTTGTCATTCAGCTTTCCAAAAATGGCACAGAGCTTGTGATGATGAATTTTGAAGGAGGTACAAATAAGCACTGTGAGTTCTTCTTTTGATGCAAAAACCAGAAAATATGCAGCATGTTCCTGATCTCATCCTAGATCAAACAAAAATAATTTCCCTATTTCATGACAGTAAATCTTTGTCAAATACTAATCTTGAAATACTAAAATATAAGAAAATGAATCGGAAGTGACAAAGGAATTTCCTCACCAGGAGAGATTTAGAATGACTGTAGAACACACCATGCTTTGCTGTCCCAAATAATCACTGCTGTCTCCAGCAAATCTGTTGACAGAAAATGTTTTAGTAACTTTGCTGCCACTTTCTGTACTCAGCAGGCCCTTCTGAAATTACAGCCATAAGAGAAGTCCTTAGGTTCAATGCAGTTTATGGGATTTTTCATTTCCTCTGCATGACTTTGAGTTGTGGCAACTTCTTTCCTCATACTGAAACTATGCTACCAGTTTAAAAAATATGTGTACATAACTCCCTATCAGTATTAAAAATAATTATGTTAATTGCAGACAGAAAAGTTCCTTGACTATATAATCCCAGTGAGAAATACTACTGACTTGTGTCCAGCACATGTTAAAGCTGATTAAAATAAAAAATGTTCATTTTCCCTACCAAGGAATCACAAAGGATCTAAAACAACTCCAACACTACAGTAAAACATCCTATCTAAATTCCTTAGCAAGATTCAAACTTACTGGGGGAAAAAGAAAGAAAAAAAAAAAAACAAAACCCACCAAACTCTGAATACCTTTCCTTCATTTGTATTTGCTTTTCAATCTGTTTGTTGTTTTCCACAGAAAGTGATAAGAACTGTTCATTAAATTGAATCCAGGCTTGCCAAGAGTAAGTGTTGACACCTGACTTGAGACCTGAGGATGCTACAGAAGTTTAAATTCTGCTCTCAGAGAATGAGGAAACACAGGCTGGAGAGCTGGCAGTGGCCCACATAGAGAAGTGACACAATATTGGTAATTTTTCATGTTTTCCAATAATGCTAATGACTTCGGTCCTCATAAAGGATTAGAAAAACAAAGCAAGTCACCAGCAAAATACCTGCTCTGCTTAGTCTAGAGTAATTAAGCTCAGCTAGCCAAATATTGTAGAAAAATATATATGTATATGCATATGTATATGTATACATATATGTATAAAACTTTCTAAATAAAATCTCTAAAATACAACATTCTGCCCTTGCACTAAAATCACCCATGTTTTCTACTAACTAGAAAGGCTCAGCTGCTGGTTCAGATGCAGACATCCAAAGTCAGGTAGGATGAATCTCACCCTGCTAGATTAGAAAGAAGAACTGGTCATTCAGTTCACTCCCTGATAAATGAGTATTCCAGGATCAGAAATATTCAGCACTCAGCAGCCAAATAATTACTGGCTATAGGCTCATGGCTATTGTTTAAGGGCCAGAATAATTTACTACAGTGTCTGCACATGCCTCTAATCCTAATAGTGAAAATCCATATGAATCTAATTTGCCTGATAGTAGCATTGTATTTTCAAATTCATTCTAATACAGGTAGAGCCCACAGTGCTCTCTGCCTCCTACACTCTGTACTCAGCCCTTATCCAACACCTGCCACTCCTGGGCACCTCTGGAGTTGTTCAAGGCCAGGTTTGGTGGAGCTCTGAGCAACCTGGTCAGGTAAAAGGTGTCTCTGCCCATGGGAACAGGATGATCTTTATGGTCCCTTCCAACTCAAACCACCCTACAATTCTGTGCTCTCAATAATCACAGTACAGATGGTTGAAAATTTGCAGCTGCCAAAATAATTAAAGATCCCACTTTATCTTTTGCCTTTTCCTGCATTACATGTGCTAGCAGAAAATCTTTCAGCAGCCAAACTTCTTTGAAAACCTGCTTAAGTAAATATATATTCTTTGATGCTCAGTGCTATCCATTACAGAGCTACAGCATCATAAAGCTGAGAGGACTCTACTACATTGATCAAGAAATTTCAATTCTGAAATGTGTATATTTTTTTCCTTATTTCCATGGGGAAAAAAAAACAGGCAGAACCACTCCTTTCATTTATCCTCTGGTACAAGTCAGAAGAGGAACTGATGATAATGTATTTTAGAACACTAAAAAATGTAGTTTGAAAAGCATTTTTCAGATCTATAGCTCATAATGAAGTGTGCAGAATGATGATAAGGATGAGCTAACCTGAATAAGTACTAATTTCATTCCTCCTTATCTGTCTCTTTTCTGTGTCATGGCATCAATTTCAGGTTATGATTACCTAGATAAAACCCTGCCCTTAACACCCTTCAGCATTTTGTGTGTGTTTGTGTGCATGCAAAACAATTACAGAGAAGATCATTTGTTTTCTTTTGAGTACAATCACCATGCCCAAGGCACTGAAATAATGAATGAGAAAAAAAAGTTCACAAAATGAAAAAATGCAAGAACTTACACTGCTGACTTAATTTATTATGAAAAAAAAAAAAAAAAAAAAGGAAAAAAATTGGGAAAGTGGAGAAGAAACAGGTAGAGCTAAGCATGTGAAGCATGTGTTGTAAGACATCTTGAACAAAGGATTCTGGCTTTTCCCAGACAGAAAGAGACAGAGAAAGTGAAACTAAATAAATTCTAAAACACAGCAAGGAAAAGCAAGGAAAAAGAACAACAAGGAAAGCAGAAAACGAAAAGAAAAATGGCTCAAAAATGCAAGCTGTTGTTGGGTTGTTTCTTTCTTGCCAAGTGATTCTAATGGCACAAGCAAAGTGCTGGAAAATTCTGGATTTTCTGGTAGAAAAAGATGTTGCATGTGATTATAGAACAATCCTCTTCAGGGCATTTGCAGCCACTCCAAATCCTGCAGATCTGATTTGCAAGGTGGATGCTGCCAAAGACGGAAAGTCCTTGTGTTTCTTTCCTTTCCTCTCTCAACCTGGCCACTTGGAGCAGCCTCTTTCCTTGTGCAAGATTCAATTATGAGTACACAGTGAGCTGGGTCAGCCTGAAGAGTTAAAACTCCAGGGTTTGACAGGTTCACTCTGTGTCAGCAAATGGCAAGGCTGATCTCATTTGCTGTGTGCTTGCCAAACCACTACTGCAGGTGGCTGTGAAGCTGGGACAGGAGCATGTGGCTGATGAGGCAGGCCATGGCTTTAGGCAGACACACAGCTGGACTGGAATAAGGGCACTGTGAAGTGCAATTTGAATTTTTCTGACCTACACAGTTCCTGTGCATGAGTCACCACAGATGTCATCCCCAGGGAAGGCATCAACACGAGCCAGGCCAGGGGTTTAACCCCAAAGCTGGATCCTCCTTGTACTGTACTACAGTTGTGACAAATATCTGAAATGAGAGCAAGGGCTCAGAAAATCCCACCCAGGGCATTTGTGAGCTGGGTGCAATCCGATCCAATGTGCAGCTGAAGTAAACAGGGCACAGTTAGGGCTCAAAGGGCAAAGACAAAAAACAAATCAGGAAAGTGGAGGAGAATGTGGCTGAATAACAATTAAAATAACTGTGGCTGGGAGCCAGTGGGAAAGGAAGGCAGAAGCAGGGCAGGGAGGGCTCCTGTGCAAGGAAGAGAACTCTGAAGGGGACAGGAGAAATTCTGGAATGTGCTAAGAGGGACCTGGACCCAAACAACACAACCTGAGATGGAACCTCCTGCATGGAGACAGGGTTTGGGAATGAAAAGAGCCAAGGTCTCAGCTGGAAGGGCAGGATGGTGGCAGGTGCTGAACAGATGCAGTCAGCAAAGCAGGTGGAAAGGGAGTAAGGAATGCACAGCTACATGTGCACCTCCTTATCCACAAACATCAGGATGCCACTCAAAATCCAAACCCTCCTATTTTAGCTCCAGCAAACTGATGCAAACCCCTGAGCTGCTTATTTTAATCTCAGCAGAATATCCAAGAGAGAGGGGCATCCCCCACTGCTCTCCATTAGTCCCAGAGGGGGTGGAGGGAGGACAGAGCAGAGCTGACACAGAGGGGACAGCAGGTCTTGGTGACATCAGTGACCTGAATTGATGGGCATTTTGCTCTCCTGAGTTTGCCTTCCACTAGAATCAGCTTCCTCCAAGGCATACATGGAAATCCATGAGGAATAAACTGTAAGTAGCGACAGCACTATGGTCTGGTGAAATGTGATTTAATAGGATCAATTAAAAAAATTATTTATCCTGCTTATATTTTTGATTGCAACAAGAACAACTAGTTAGTGGCAATATAATCTGTCAAGTTTGCCTTCTGCATATCTGTAGGTGAAGATAATGAGCCTCAGAAGGTCTTTTTGCTTGATATAAATTAACCTCCAATTACCTAGACATCTTTATTGTTAAATATAAAAGTTTTCTCCCTCATATTGATATAAATTTAAATTCAATAATAAATATGCCTAATGCATTATTAATAGGATTATGCATTGTGATACAAAATGCATATACTTAAAGATTACAGATTCAGTAAGCAGAAAAAAAAAAAAAATCAAGTCTTTATATAACAAATAGCCAGATTTTCTCTCATTCTTAGATGAAATCAAATGCCACAGCCAGCCAGAAAAAACAAAACAAACTTGTAACAAGTTATGCTCATCAATAGGAAAGCCAACATAAATGAAAGGTTTCACACTGATTTTACATACTCTCTGAAATATCATTAAGCAAACTGTGACTGCCAAAGTAATAAACCTAAGTATCCAGAACACTTTGTACACATAACATTTCTAGTTACACAAACCTAGCAGCACATCCAAGGGGTTTATTGGTCTCCTCTGTACATATTAAAGGGGAAAATATGCTATAGCCTGTACACTCACTCCCCATGAAACTGTAAATGAGAGTTGCAATTATCCACTCATGCAATGTGCAAAAGCAGACTCATAAATGCATTGAACACAAATTCACATCAACACATTCCCAAACACGGTCAGAAAGGAATGGGAAAAGATCTCCAGGCTGTTTGAACCATTTAAATCCAGCAATATCTTCAGACACATAAAGAATCCAGTGAGCCATAGGCATATTCTGCTTTACAGGGAGCTCTGTCCCCTTGAGCTATGTGTGGCACAGCCCATGGAGCAGCAGGAATTTCCACAGAGTGTGCAGTAAATACAAGACCTTCCTCCAGCTATAAAACTTGTCCAAAATTAGTGCACTGGGGCTGTAAGCACCAGGTTTACAACACAGGACTGATCTCAAAGCCTACTGAAGGGAAAGGGAGCCCTTCCACTGATTTTCTGTTAGCTTTGGCTTAGTCCCCTAAGTCAACTCATTGACTGGGCAAGCCAGACAAGAAAAGTAGGGAACATGAAAATGTGTTAGATGTAGACTTCAAATAGAAGATTTTGTGTTCAGTGTAAATTTTGGATGCAACAGAATACTTAAGACAGACAACCTAATTTTTTTAGAAAACAATTTTCTCCCTTTTACTCATTTAAAAGATGAGTTGTGATGATACTGTAGCTGTCATAAGCCCTGTACCTGCTTTGTTGTTTGCAGGAGTTAATGTAGTAAATGCTGAAGAAAACCAAGCAATAGGAAAGTATATTTACAATTGGCATTTTTTCCCCTGCAAACCCATGGGGCTGAGACTTATCTTAAAGTTTGTGCTGGTATAGGCTCTTTGGTACTTTGGTATGGCTGCAAATTTCACTGGCTGCCATCACAACCCGTGGCTTACAGAAATGCAGAGAAGCCTGGTGACATTAAAAATGTGTTCAGGAGAGATTTTCTGAAGACTTCCTCTGATTCCAGTCTTGATTACAAATGATCAGGTTCATGGCATGTTTATTCCCACTCATTTGTTAAACAGGGGAATCCTTATTGATGTGTATGTATTCTTAAATGATGTTATGAGGAAAAACATTTTTCTGTGACCTGTCTCTTAGTATAAAATCTTCTGGCCAATATGTCCAGCTCAGAGCTCCAGGGCAACTGGCTTCAGTCCCCTTTCTGCAGGTGACTTCAGCCAAATGACCTTGTCCTCTCAACTACAACATCTCTTATGGAGTGTTTCATAATCATCTTGTAATTATCTCAATAATGGGATTTGCTCCTTGTAACAGGTACATTTTTTTTTTTGTAAATAATCAGCCCAGGAGTGTGCCTGCACAGTCCTGATCTTTTCAGCTGCTCAAAGGTAAACACACAGATGGGAAGAAAGAACAGGCTGCTGTCATAATTAGCCTTGAAATTTCTGAGCAGAGAAAATGCACCAGCAGCATGTACTGAAAATATAAACCTACAGATTTCAGAGAAAGTTCAACTCCTCCTGGTGCTCCTGCAAATTGTGTCAAGCATCAATCTGTACCTCTGAAAATCTGGCTACTCAGTAACTGCTTCCTGAAGATTTTTGGAAAGATATATATGCACATCAAAGCAGCTTTCAAAATTAGACTGGTGTGCTTTTTGCAATTTTACTCTGATCCCAATTTCTACACCCCAGAAATTACATAAAAACCATATGCCAACTGCCTGCTTTGTACAGATTTGCTACTTTTCTTTCTGCATGCCACAGACAATAACTTTTCATGATGATGTGTGCTGTGAAATTGCAAAACCAGCATTTTCAGAAACTATTTTAATTTGAAAATTGAAATTCTTATTATGGGATATTTAATAAAGCAATTGATTACCTTCTAAAATGGAACCACAGGCTAACTCTGGCTTTTTGGCTTTTTGCAGTTAACCACTACTGTACAAGTTTTTACACCTACAGTGCATTGAAAGGGAAGAATATACATTTGTGTAGATGTAAAATAACAATGGGATTTACTACTGTTCTATATCAAAATATACAGCAAGGTGTGCAAAAGTGCAAAAAGAAAATGCTTTATGTCTTGGATGAATTAAAAATAGATGTGATGTTCTTTGCTGAATTTGTGCCTAAACTGGAATCACAGGAATTCCTCATTCATGTCACAGTGGAAGCTGATCAGAGTCAGTCTTTGCTCCCTGAGAGCCTCTGCAAACATTTATTTAGAGCCTCCAACCCTTACCAGGAGATACCTGACCCCCTACTGGCTGCTGCCTAAACACATCCTATTTACTGCAGCCCAGCATTTATGACAAGTCACTGGACTTTGCATCCTCTTCCTGCTCTTTATAAGACTTCAGCTTTGATTCCCCAAACACAACGTCTTAGACAATCTACAATCTATTTGCTATATGCCACAGTGATCTGCCCTGCTCCAGTTACTCCATCAAAATTTTGTGCACTGTTCAAGGCAACTCAGAAGACCACAGTAAAGGTATGATAAAAATTAATGAGGTGAGGAGCACTAAGGGGTGAGAGATCTTAGAGATTTTATTTCTTTCTATTTTGTAACCCAGTCACAGTCATTAGGTACTGCATATAAAGTGAATATAAAAGGTGAGATGCTTTCTTTCCAAAAATCATATGGCATGTAGATCTCTGCTGTAAGAGCCAAAACAAGTACATTAGTCACACTTTAAGAAAACAGTATCTTTATATCAAGAATTTTCAGAATAATTTATAAGGAAAACATTAAGATATATAATTTCATGTTTGAAAAGCTCACAGCAATTTACTTATTAGATATCCAGATAGCAACTGCTCTCTGACTGGTGATACCACATGTGTGGAAAGCCTTAACTTCCCTCTGAAGTGCTTGGTATTGACTTTATCAAGGGAAGAAGGTTGGAGTGGCTGGAAGTTTTCTGAGTCAGGAAGGCAACTCCTATTTTCCTATTAAGTGAAATGTTGTGACCCAGCTACTAAGAAAAAACAAGCACTATAATATAAAAATCAAGTAAGAAAAGTATTACTATAGATAAAGACAGTTTTTCACTAAAATAGGTTTTTTAAAAAATGAATGTGTAATAAAGGTTTAGTTTCTCACAAAAAAAAGTGCTAACAACTGTCACAAGTATATTTCCATAACAGCCAAAACAGCCATCTGCTAGGAAAAAAAAATGGAAGAAATTTAAGGCTTATTAAGTTTCTTCCTGAGGGGGAAAAAAAAAAAAAAAAAATCACTATTTTTCCTTAACAGACTCTTCTAAATATTAGGTTTTTACTTAATGACATATTTTCATTAGTCACTTGCAGTCTGAAAAAACAGTAATAGTAGCATTTACTGGATAAATAACTCATCCTCCTTCTCTTAAAATTCTCAGTATTGATTTCCACAGTTTCAGCTTTAGTTTGATGAAGTCCTTGTTGATTAAAGTTACTCTTTGTTCCATCTGGCTATTTTTAAAAAGGTTTATAAAACCTTTTAACCTAACTGGTGGGCAGGCACTGACCTTACTGCAAGCAGACACACACATCTTGTTTTTCAGAAAACTAGTGTCAATTTTAGGAGACTCTGTAGAAGATGTAGTGATTTAGGTAGGAGGGAAGACTCCCTAAAACTGTCAGTTGAATTTCAGGGGAGGGGACCATCTGTTAGAGACAGTGGAAAAAAGAAGAAATTTTCACCTCCTCTGAGAATCCCTGAGGTGAATTTGCCACTGACCTCTGTGCTCAGGAGCAACAACCTCTTCATAAAACAGTGATCACTTTGGGATTCATCAACTGTAATTACTTCTTGATAGAACAGGAAAAGGACTCAATCAAGTTAAGAAAGACCATAAACAATCAAAATACATTTTTGCTTCTTAAGATGAGCCCTCTTGCCTTCACACTGCTTTCTTTACATTCCATATGCTATGCAAACAGCCCCAAAGAGTGTGCCAGAAATCAGGACTTGCCCCTTCCATAACAATTGCATTTACTAACAGCCTTTCAAATGAGGATGGGCATGTTTATTACATTTTAGCTGAATTCTAGCTTGCAAACCCATCAGAACAGAAAATAAATAACATGCAGGCATCACACATTTACTTCAGCAGGAGCAAAGAAGAGCTCTGAACACTCAGAAGTCACTTAATTTATTACCTGCACATAAAAAGTGATGTTTAATCCTTGCTATGCAACTAGAAAAGGAGTGATGGATGCAATGGATATAATCTGCTTAATATGAACAATATTAGAGCACTAAAAAGACTCTCAGGAATCTTCAGCACAAACCAAAAATGCTGCTGCTAATATGGAATACTTCAGTCACATAAATTACAAAAAGCAGTAAAATGTTTTACAACCTGACTATAAGATCATCTGACTTTAATCAAACAATTATTCTTAGTCTTCAGGTTATACATGAGCTTTATGATTTTCACTTATTTCATTTTTGACTGTGAGGCTTTTTATTATAAAATATGATGAAATTCAAATGACACTACATGTTTTAGGCTGATGGAAATTGATACAGCTGAAAGAAAATAGTGAGAAAAAAAATAATGTATGCAACAGTACAGAATTGTTGGTGTTATTCTAATAATACTATAAGGTAGATGTTACAAACTAAACTTTAATATATTCACATCTCTGAATGCCAATC
The DNA here is from genome assembly GCA_030060385.1 of Muscicapa striata striata. Lineage (NCBI taxonomy): Eukaryota > Metazoa > Chordata > Aves > Passeriformes > Muscicapidae > Muscicapa > Muscicapa striata. The sequence continues at coordinate 1,308,503 of JAREIS010000058.1, read as the reverse complement.
TCAGAATATTGATGAAAGTCATAAAGAGTCTTGACAAAATTATCTAATGGCATGAAAAATCTGCTAAAATGTCTGAATTTAGCAGCTCAGAACAACCTGATTAGAAACAACTCAAACAAATTGCTTTTCTAATTCAACTGGTGAATGGATTTCCAAAAGTTTGCTATATATTCTTAAAAAATACTGTGTATCATTCCTGCACTATTTTGCAGTAGCATTCTATTGTGGCCCAACTAATGCATGGGACAGTTGATTTCATAATTAAGAAAATACCTCATCCTTTAGAAGAATTCCACCTTCTCCCCATGTAATGGGTACATTTGGAAGATTTTAAAAGCTGTTCCTGCATCCAGTGGAACATTTACTGCAGTGTTACAATGTGGTGCATCTGCTCAACATTCAGATGTAATAGCCCAGAAGGCCCCTGTTTACCTATAAATATAATTCCACATTATCTCCTGTTGCCTTTTGCTATAACAACATTATCTTAGAGTTTCTTTCAACTCATGGACAAAAGTCATTGATTAGAAGTGCTCAAGAAAAATATGGGAACTTCCTTGTTTGTTCTCAGTTTATTTGGTTGAGGGTTGTGCAACCAGAGCAGAATTTGACTAATATCAAAGCTCAGTTTTCCCTTTTACATGCAGTTGACATTTTCTCATTTCCAATGATTTTGGGGTTCCCTTTCTGTTTCAGGACAATGAAGTTCCTGAGGAATAAAGCAGTATTAGTTCACAATTAGGCTGCCTTGAGCACCAGTTTAATTTCAAATTACATAATCTGTTCTGCCCTTCCTTTTGTTCAGTCATCATGGTGTGGGAGGCTGGTAAATAGAGAGGAAATCAAAGAAGATGCACCAAATCTTCAAATAAGTAAGAAAGAAAAAAGCAAGAAGAGAAAACAACCATTATACAACAATCTGATGAATCCACTGTTATCAAATATTCTCCCATTAAGACATATTCCTTCACCTGAAATAACTTTGTCTCCTAGAGGGTAGAATCCAAAAATAAATGAGAAGTATTCAAGAGATGTGCTCAGGCATGGTGAAAGAGTTGTACTTTTGCACTAAGCAGAAGTCTGAACAACCCTTACAAGACTAAACCAGTCTTCCAAAGAGAGCTGAAGTTGGATGCACAGCTGAGTGCAGAGATTTGAATCCCAGGGCAGAGAAAGGCAGAAATGACAAAAAGTGCTGTGGGAAACCCCAAAGCAGAGGGTGCTGCTCTTGCTGGGCCACATTCACTGTGCAAGAAAAACTCCCATTCTTGTGTCAGCCATCTACAGATGCCTGACTCTGTAGTGAGTTTATTTTCTGGGAAATGACAAAAGAAAATGCAGGTTGAGTGTAATTTGCCTAACCTCATCTCATGCCACAGAATAGTTTGAGGAAAAAAAAAAAAAGTCTATTTTAGTGAGGCAGCAATCAACCTCAAAGTGAATTAAAGTGTTGAGCAGCGAACAGACACAGATGGTTTCCTGTTGCCATGTTTTTATTCATTAATTCAATTTTGGATTCAAACTCTGGCATAATTATTGGCAAGAAATGTTCAAGCTTCATTCTACTAGACTGTCAGTTGTAACATTGGAATATATTATGAAATTCTTACCAGGAGTGTATGTGTTCCTAACTAAGTTAAATCACCAGGAACAAAAATGGAGAAGTAAAGAACTGGGTGAGTCTCATGTACTTAGGAGGAAGCCTGATTTATGCTAAGTGTAGATCTGGATCTAAATCAAATCTAAAACAAGTTCATGATCTTGGAGTATATTTTTATCTTTGTCACTCTAATAGGAAATCATATCATCTACCTTAAAAAAAAATTCTCTACCTTCATGTTTAGGTTTTATGCTTCATAAAGCATTATTGGAATTAAGCTTATATCAAAACTAATAAAAATAAAGAGGGACAACTAGGAGTCACTTCATTGATTGTTCAGTCAAAACTCCAGAAAAAGTCAGAATGTATTCCACTAGATATACTCAAACCAAAGTTACTTCCTTTTTATAATTGTTTTTAAATATAATTAATGCTTAGTGCCAGAGCAATTAAAGGATGACCTGTTTCTGCAGAAGGTGATGATTTTTCAATAAATGACACTGCCTAGAATCAGGACTAAATCATCATCTGGAATTAGCATTTATAGTCAACACCATTTTATGAAAAGCCTGCTGAGGGGCAGGAACATTATTTTACAGCTAAGTGTTAATGTAGCAGAAGATACTGGAAAATTGAGAAAATAAAGGCAATGAACACTAAAATAGGTTTAGGTTGTACTGACCCAGTGAATGCAGGTCTATAACACAGCTTCTTGTCCTAATCAAAAGTGTGTAAGTAGATCTCATGAAGGCTATTTATTTTATTCTTAAGGTCAAAGTAATTTTATTTCTATATCCTGAAAAACTGAGAAGTATAAAACATCCATTCAAACATGGACCTTTTCGGCTTAATTCATTTCCACTACTAGGTTTGTACTTCAAGGCAGTTTGCACAGCTCAGCATCCTAAAATGACAGAAATGTTTCAGTCAGTTGGCTTCAGATATTTTATGTTCCTACTACAATTGGTAACAATGAAAATGTTTTTTACTTTATCGTTGAAGTATAACCTGAACTACTTTTTTCTTTTTTTTTTTTAATGAAAAAAACCTCTTTTGCAAAGAGTTCTGCCTAAATATCAAAACTGAGTGTTGCTTTCTGTTTATAAATGTATAAATACAAATGGCAAGTTACAATTGCCTATCAGTGTGGAAACCAGGCAGTCACTATTTTTGTGATTCAAGCTATTTTGTCAATGGCAACTTGAGGGGTTTATTTTCTGCATCTTGAAAAATAACATCTTGACACTTTGAAGTATTGCTTTGTATGCTGTAAAAAAAACATATGTTGCTATTTTGACAATGTAATGAAGCAGGGATGAAAAACACCCATGAGTCCTTGGAATATTTATTGCAAATAAAAATGTAGGATTTTGTTACTATTCATTATTATTTTAGAGAGCCACATTGTAAAGATAGAGATATAAAATCCCCATTCTTAGAAAGCTTTTGGAGCAATACAGGGCACATTAAATGACCTGAATGCTTCAGGTTTAGGTTTCTGCTTCAGGGACCAGAAAGATGTTACCCTGTTAGAACCATTAAATATATTCATGTTTTGACAAACTGTAAAGCATAATGGAGAAAAAAAAATTCCATTTTCATTATTTAAATTCAAAAAGTTTGAGTTTTATCCTTTTATGGCCAGAAATTTAGGCTGCTTACTAATCTTATAATGGCTACTGCAAAATCAGTGATAAACCAGGAGTAGATACAGAAAATTTGTTTTGAGAGAAGGGAAAGCACAGGGAAATAGACTGTTCAGTGTTGTATGGCAACAGAAAAACTGGTAACTGAGGAAGACAGCAAATCAAGTTGAAAGGCACTGTCTGTGGTTGTGTGAAGCAGAGAAGAGTGAACATCTTCAAAAGGAGGGAGAAAAGCTGCCCTTGTGTAGAAAGGAAGAGATGTGAACCTGGTGTGAAGAAAAGTACAGTAAAGATGTCAAAAATAAAGGTAATGGAAACTACTTGACAAGACCTATACAGTCAAATTTGCCAACTGTGTGGGTGAAGATTCAGTTAGTGAAGTCTGGAAGAGCCTATGGAAGAGAAGACTCATCTTTGTGAGGAATTTTACAACACAAAAGGAACTGAATAGAGTAAGGATTTCTGTAACGAACATAAAGGCAGCAGAATGGAAACAAGAAGTGATTTTGTGGTTAGAACCTGACAAGAATCATCAAAGAAATCCAAATTGCCTGCCCTCTCCTCCACATGTGCTACTGCAAAGACAACTTTGCTGAATGAGAAAAGCTTCAGCTTTATTAACACAACCATATTGCAGCAGCAGCACCTCCTGTTCTTGCACCTCCACAGAGCTGGGATTGCCCTAAAAGCATGACTGGTGCATAAATCAGGGTTTGAAAAAACCCCACACCAGCCTTGTGTCAAAATCAGGACACACTTAGTAAGGCTACAACATTTATGCTGTGCTTTTTTTGGTTATTTCTCAATAGGTGCCAGAATGCTATTGATGGTATTAGCTGAGTTCTTAGCTCAAAACCAAGGCAGACATGCCAGAGTTAGGCTGTCTCCACTAACCCTCTAGTCCTTCATCTCACAGCTGAAATCCTACAGCATTTTCTGCCACTGAGTTCCCTGGTATTTGTTCAGTACCCTCAAGTGTGCATTTCACAAAGGTTTTCTTCCCCAAAGCTCTCCATCCTCCCTTATCCTTGAACTTCCTTCTTTCTTGCAGACCTGAGTGCTTAGAGGCTTCATGCTCCCAAAGCAAAACTTCTGCACAGGACTTCCATATTTTCTTCCCTCAGATCACTTCCTATGAGTTCCAACATGCTTTCTGTCCATTTTTTAGCTTTATCCTTCAGCCAAATCCACTCATGCCCTACTAGGGCTGACTACTGCCCTCCCCTTGGCTGCTGTGTCTGGAAAATGCCAAAATGCAGTTGGTGCTCTCCACCAAAGCAACACCCCAGTATCTGTTTCTGACATGGATTTCAAAGGTTTTAAAATAACCATCCTGGATGGGACAGAAGAAGGGAAGACCAGCAGAAGCTGACTTTTTGGGAAATCCTCATCCAGCCCTACTGGCATAAAACACCAACTACTGTTATGTATTTGTAGTCCCCCAAATGTGAGCTCCTGCCTTATTTATTTCTTATATAAATACATATTCACTAGATGGAAACAAAGTGGTTAAAAGGATGTTTAAAACTGCTGATCTACTGCAGTAATTGGTCTGAGACTGAAGGAAATCTAGAATTCTGTACAACAGACTCCAGTATTTTAGCTAATTCCTAACACCAGTGACAGCTACAGAGCTTACCAGAAGTGTGAAGGCACTGTTAATGGTTCACTAGCCATAAGTCCACAAGTGCAGCAATTAAATTGATTAATTTAAAAAAAAAAACCTTATTATCTCAAAATGGTTTGCATTCTTTCCTCAGCAATTATATCACTGTCCTTCAGTGTTCACCTTTTCAGTATTGAGCATGAAGAGAAAATACTTTCTGCTTCATCCAACAGCAAAGACCAGCAAATACCATGGCTGCTACTGCAGGTTTGTTTTTTTTTTTTTTTTTTTTTTTTTTTTTTAATCTGATGCAATTGTTTAGCAAGTATAGAAGAAAAACAATCTGACACTATGCTCACTTGCACACTTCACTTAGAATATATTGCTACCATTATTCAGGAGTGATTCCAAAGCCCATAAATGCACCTACTTTGTATAAAAAAAAGCCCAAAAAAACCACTCTCTGGCCTGACTGAATCAGAACAATCAGCAAGACAGGAGCTGCCCTGCTTTCCAAAGATCCCTGTTCCAGTTATGTCTGTACACACACAATCACACTGCAGCATCAAAACTGCCTAAAAAGAATTTGTCCTCACACCCAAACCAGGATTGAGCATCCTGGAATAACACTAAATATACATTCATATATCAAGACACAATGTATTACAAGTTTTTAGGTAAAGTAACTCCTCTTACCATGTAAGATGAGAATCTGCCTAACCTGGCCTGTTCACTTTGCCAAAAATATCCTAAATGAAAATGGAAATTGCCACTAATTTAAAAAATAGCATTTTTAAAGGACACTGATGTTCTCATCCTCTACGGAAGTATTTTTATTATTGTTCACTTTAAATTTAGTCCTTATAGAATTTGTTATTGTCATCCATCCGTGCATTTAGAAAGTGCTACAGGAGCTGGGTGTGGTATAAATATCCTGCAAGAAAGTATCTGAGTTCAGCATAAAAAGAAGTTAAGAATCTAAACTAACTTAAGGTGGGTGCTTCATGCACAGCAGGAAATGAGAAATTAATTCAGATTTGCTATATACAGCAATATTTTAGATGTCTATTCATAAACTATTTTATTTATATATGCTTAAATAAGTTAATAAAATAAATAAATAAATAAATAAATAAATAAATTCAGATTTAAAATAAAATTTGGCACACCCTTAAAAAGCAGCTCTTGGATGTTACCCTTTTTCACATTGTTAATTTTTCAAGAATCTTAACATCTCATAGACCCCAGTAACAGTGATGTGAAGAGACTGGTCCTCAACATTACAGGTAAAAAGGCTCTGACTTTATTCTTTTGAATATTATTGCTTTTAGCTACATGTGCATATTTAGAATTTCACACACATGCTTAAACAAAAACCAGTAACATAATATTTAAGATATGAACTTTTACAGGCAATTAGCTCAGAGTGTTGTTTATTTCCACCTCAGTGTTCAGTTACAATTTCTGCACAGCACTTTTGTCCCATTTTCCATTTTTCCATCCAGTCACATGACTGTGGAACAGCTGGGATCCCACATTGTTCTACTTACACAGCTGCTGGAAATGAACCAGCCCTCTAAGCCAAGAAGAAACAGGGAAAAAACAGGAAAATATTTAGACTTTATTTATTTAGAATATATGACCATGCTGAAAAACTCCCCCACCAACACTGCTTATAACAAGCTTTTGGGATATGGCTTTGCTGAGTACCCTATTTGGGATTCAAAAGACACTGGAAAAGGAGATCTCCATCACTCCCCATTCCTGGTGACCTACCAGGGATCAAAGCTCATGAAAAAAATTCTACCTGAGGTTCCATTTCAAGCACTTGAAAGCTAAACCTTTTGTTAATGAACAAATTATTTTTATGGGGAATGCTGACCCATTTGCTGAATACGACAGAATTAGTTTTTAATGACAAAGGTTTTCTGAAATTTAAAAGTAGAGATGCAGAGCAAAAAAACTGAAAAAAAAAAAAAACCCAAAACCAACCAAAAAACCCAAGCCAGTGGTCTGTTTTGTAGCTGATATATCATGATATGTATACCATTATCCATCTGCCTCTTTGGGCCTTCCTTCTGGAATAATGCTGCCAGGGAGGGTTCTGCCAACTGCACTTGCAATTTTCTTTCTTTTTTTTAAATAGAAGGCAATTTCAAATCCTGCTTACATTACTCATATGATTTTCTCCAACTGAAAATCCTTCTGCTACTCTTTTCCACTAACAGAGAAAATGCTGTTTGATTTACAATCTGTTCCCTGCCTTCCAGATTTCAAATTTAGGGTCTCCTCATCAATCAGTTTGCTATTTTCTTTTGAGAAACAAACCCTCATCTCAGCCATAGAAAAACAGAATGAAAAAAGTTAGTAAGTTATTGCCATCCCAATGCAGTATTCATACTGAATATCAGACAAACTGTACCCAAGAGAACCTGCAGAGGGATGTAATTAAACAGTGTTTAAAATTTAGATCACCTAAACATTAAAAAAAAGTAAAGAAAAAACAGAGGGCATTAAAATCCTCAGGAACAAACTACAGCAGATACAGAACTAAACTTTATTTCACTGTTATTATTCCCTTACTTGCAAAAGAAATAATATTTATAAAAGAAAAATATTTATCTCAATCTCCACATTATAAATCTTTTTCTTTCTTTCCAGCACTTTTGAAAAACACTGAGTAAATATGTTATGATCTATAGGTTAAGAAACTTTTGGAAGATTTTTCTGATTTAGAGAAGCAAAAAGGTAGGAAAGACTGATTTTGCATCTACACATGAAGGGATGGCTGCTGATTTCTGCCTGAGGGTCTTATTTCTTACTTTAAATTAAAAAGATTTAGTTATGTGAATAAAAGAAAGTAGTCTGAAAATTTTAATGGCTACTAAACTATCCCTCAAAGCTAGAGCATGAAGCAGGGGAAAGTTCTAATACTCCAAGATTTTCATCTGATAAATAACTAATAAAATATTTGTCTAATATAATTGGCACTGAGAGATGAATCTTTTGCCAATCTCACTAATAGAAAAGGGTGATATTCCTGAAAATGGCTTTTTGTTGAATGAAAAAAAAAATCCTCCCACGTTTTAAAATAAAATGCTAAACTAAAAAAAAAAAAAAAAAAAAAAAGTTTTGTCCAACTTATGAAAGTTTCATTTGGATTAAGTATTCATAACTAAGCTAACATTAGTTACCCAGATGGACTATAACTTGGAATTTTCCCACTAATGGAGATGTAATCTTCAGGGACAAAAAGCCCACAGAATTTTAAAGCCACTTTATTACTCCAGGGAGAAAATAGGAAAGAGCTCAGGTTCTTGATTTAAGACTGCAGGAGCTTAAAGTTCACCAATTTCAGCAGCTGCCACCGAGCTCAGAAGCCACCAAGTGACACAAAATGAGCAGCTGGTGCAGTCCAGTCCAAATAGTTTCACTAGGGAAGGATTTTTTTTTATTTTTAAAAAAGTAAAAATAGTGAAAACATTGGCAAAGATGCTTCCAAAATCCTTTACCCCTCTCCAGTATGACTGAGGGATGTGCACCTCCTCCAGCCTCTCCCAGTGGGGACAGTGGAAATCAGGGCTACAGAACCTGGCTGGAAATGAGCACTGGGGCTCCTGGGGCTGGCAGGGACTTGGCAGTGATTTAGCAACTGCAGTGGTTTCATTTCCCTGTTTAATCAAGGTGCAGCTCAGCTTGCAGCCAAAGGAGAAGCAAGCCCCTGTTATTACCCAGGTGATGAGAAATGCTGGAAATGGGGGCTCTCCCTCACTCTGCCCATCTGGGAAGCTGCTCATCTCAAAAGCAGATTTTTAAAAAAACTCCAAACAAAAAAAATCTATGATAGTCTAAGATGTGCTAAATTTAGAGATTAGAGAAAATTTACATTCCCATTATAAAAATACTGCACAATTTAAAAAGCTTATTCACACAAGGCTGGCCATCAGAATTTATTTAACCTAGAGGAATAATATCCAGCTGTCTGGCTAAATGTAGGAGAATCAAAACAATCTTTTAGATACTCATGAATTTTAGAGATTATTTTAATAGCTGAGCTTCTAAACTGCCTGGGATCATTGAAAATATTATTAAATACATTTTTATTAGTAAGTGTAAATGACATTTCAGACAATTCACATCTTTAACATAGAAAGCTAAATTCTAAGGAGATAATTTATCTGTTGCAGTTTTTCCCAGGTACAACCCTGATTTTGGATTCCTTAATGACAACTCCTGAACAATGAAGCTGGACAAAAACTTGTCATAAACAAACATAAAAGAACATTGATGGGGGAAGATATTTTATGAGTTGCCCAACAGAATTACAAGGGGAAGTAATTTATAAAATAATAAACATAACTTTAAGTAGTATATAATATTCTCATTATATTGACTGCAATAGAAGCACAACCTTTTGCAGAAACAAATTCAATGACATTATTTTTAATCTCAGGTCAAAATGCTTAAAAATAAAACTTTATTACTTTACAAAAACACCTTCAACAGAGAGTCCTTAAGTTAGTGATGATGGAATAATGTTTATTTTAAGGAACATTGTCAAAAATCAATGTTATTTTGGCACATAAGGAGTCTGTGTGGTGGTGTTGTAGAAACAGGTTTCTCAGTATTAACAATGATTATTCTGAATTAAAGACTGTACTTGTTGACTTTTGCCTTCAGTTCACTGCAATAATTTCTCTCCATTAACACAAGTCAGCAATCAGAGCCTCTCTGAAAAACCACCTACTGAAACAACTAAAAATGAATTCCAGGCTTAACAAGAAGTACAGTATTTTAACCTGATTATTAGTTTTCTAATATTATTACTACATAAAAATCCTGGCCTAGTTTGCCACGCAGTCATCTGTTCTTCCAACAACACCTTTAAAATAAACACAAACTCCCCCAAGAAGGCAATTTTGTTCAAATGTGTTTAGCTTTGATGCTAATGACAGAACAAAAACCCACACACGTTTAAAAACACAAAGTATTTGGCCAGCATTAAGTGCTATTAGCTACTAATTTGCCTTTTGTTTATCTCCTTCTCTCAGTCTGAGCTGTTTATTCTCTACCAGATTGTCATCATATGCCTTTCCTGAAACCACTTCCCATTGCTTTCATTGGAGACAACATCCCAGTGCTTATACCAGAAGTATCCTGAGATGTCAAAAGCTCACTATTCTCTCATCCAAAAAATAAATATATATGCAAATAAAACAAAGTATAGGAATTCTCAGAGAATTTTACTTTGATTTTCTTTTTTTTTTTTTTTTAATGGGGTTTTAGCTAAAAAAGATAACTGTTTTGAAATTAATTTTTCACACCATACCCACCCTGTTTCAAAAGTATAACTTGAAAAGAAATAGCCCCAGGTACTTACTGCTGAAGATATACCTGCAACTTCTATTTTTTAAATACTGATTTAGAATATCTGTTAACTTGAAAAATAATGCTTATTGCGAGATGAGTTTTAGGGGGAAAAAACCTATTAGTATGGAAATAAAAGCTCTGGGTTTTGCCTTGCAGAGATTCATTCTCCCCTGGGAGCATGACCACAGAGGGATAATTAGTCTGACATTTAAACATCAGTTTAAACTTTTGAATTGTTTATGCTCTTTTTAGGGAAAACAGCTGATTATGAACTTAAATATTTTTCATCAGTCTGGGCAGAATCCCAGGTTTTCAATATGTAGGTAAGTCACCAAAACAGATCCAGCCATACTTAATTTTAATGAAACCAAATAAAATTCAAGTTCTTGTAGATATTTTTCCTTTGACAAAGCTTTATTGCTTCCAATTTATCTTGGAATGGTAGGGAACACTCTGTCAGTGAACACCTGAAGGAAAGGTAGTTTAATAAAACAACTTTAATTCAAATAAGCCCCCTGAATTTAAGTTGTGTAATATGCAGGGTTTTGGCACAAGTGGCAGAATGCTGAGTATAAAGGGAAAAAAAGCCAAAAATTGAGAAATATGTTGTTTCAGGAGGGACATAAGTTATATTTGTATGGTTGTATGTTGCTAGAGGGGTTGTTAGGTCTGGTCTTCAACATAAGGACACACAAATTTTCCAGCTCCCCTGGTCCAGATGTCTCTGTGCTTGCCCTTGCTTCAGCAGCAGCACTGCCCCCTCCAGCCAGCCCCACCAAGGGAAGCTGCACCTCCTCCTGCTGCTGCTGGAAAGCCTTGGAGACACCTGGAAAAGGAGGAGAGGGGAAACACCCCAGCCTAGGACACCCACACCTCAACTCTGCCAACTCCCAGCACTCTCCATCACTCACTGGCCACCCCACAAAGCATTAAACAGAAGGAGGTTGCTGAGTTAATGCAGTTCCTTCATTAGCCCTGTCCAGCTGCTCTGTGAAAGCTGCAGGAGCCTGCAGGTGTTTCTGAAAGCAGCTCATGCAGCCCTCCAGGACCTGTTGAGCAGCTGCTCTAACCTGACCTGCAGCAGCTGGGCAGTGGCTGTCTGGAGCCAGCACAGCTGGCACCACACTGCAGCCAAATTCCTGCCTCTTGAGAGGTGACATTTAATGTTGGCTCTTGTGCTGGCAGCTCAGAACTCAGCCACGTGCCATTTAAGCTCTTTTAAATCCAGGTTTTGCAGACACAGAAAGCAGCAAGGTTTTCCACTGCTGATATGCAAGGTGATGTAATTAAAAGGTTTTTTTTTCCACTGTTCTAAGAAATCCTGCATACTTTTACAGTCAAAAATTTTCTTAAAATGATGTTATGTGAACTTTATAAAAAACAAAAAAATGAAAAAATGCTGTAGCCTAATATTACTTTTCTCTTAATTCAGAATTATAGTGCAATAGGGAAGACACATATACTTTGCTAACTCTTATTCAGTAATACAGAACAGTTGTCACCTTTCATGTAATGTCCCAGGTGTATTCCAAGATCAGATAAAGCAAAAAAATAACACAGTCAATGTTATGCCTTGGAACTGAAAAAAAAAAAAAAAAAAAAAACCCAAAAAATCATTCTTGTTGTTGAGAACTCTTCCTTCTCCTATTCTCTTTTCTTCTACCCTTCTTGCCTTGCAAATATCCCACTAGGTGTCCTTTGGTAGAAGAGTGGGACAGACATTGAGAGGAGCAGAACACTCTTGCAAGTCTGAGGACAATTCCTCAGCCCACATAAATTAAGAGTTACATTGCAGAAAAGCATCTTAATTCACTAAGATGCTTAAAAGTTATTAATAGGGCAATTTCAGAAAAATAATGCACAAAATCTCAGGTTTTTGTTAAATTAATATAACAAAATAGACACAGTAAGCCTCTCCCTTATTACACTCGTTTATCAGTAATTGGACATTTTTTAAAAACAGACACAATACTGAATCAAGTTCAATAAACAGGATAACAGAGATACAATATTGAAAAGTTCTTTGTTTCTTCAAGGAATGGTTGGGTTCAAAGCATCACCCCTACAGCTACAGACAGAGAACTCTGGCCTGGAGGAGCACATCTGAGCCTGTCCCACACCCTTTGGCAATACAGAGATTTCAATACCACCTTGGGAAGCCCTTCCCAAACTGGTCAAATGCAGTGGAATTGTGGCACGTCCTAAACTCTTGACACAATGAAAATCTGGGATTTGCTAGGGTTAATGACTGTGTGACACTGCAAGGTGGATTTCCTCACACATCCCTTAATTAACACTTTTATAAATATTCATAGGTCAACGAGATTTTTAATTATTCCCAGAGACTTAGAGTAGCTGAATTTTTATTAAAAACCTAACCTTTTATCTTTTTTATCTATGGGATGATTTTTTTGGACCAAATGTTAAATCCGTCACTTAAAAAAAAAAAGTGAATCAGGGAGTGCTCATTAAGATTTGGAAAAGTCATTTCAGTGAGAGGTTAATTTAATTAAAACAAGAAATATAACAACATGGTGCAACGAGGTGAACAAGGAATAGTAAAAACATTTACTAAGTTGTTGTATTTGAGATGTAACACCAGGATGTGGATGCAGCTGCAGCATTTATGGCACACTGGCCCAGGCACCAGCACTGCTTTGGTTGTTTTAACTTTGCCCTATCCCAGGTCATCTGCTGCTCCCTCACTCTTGATCTGTCCTTGAGCAGGAATACATGTATGGAGATTAACTTTGATTAGGGGAAAAAAAGGAAAATCTTTCCAATTTAAGCCCAAAAACTTTCAGAATCACACCTTCACAGCAGCAAAGATCTCTGAAACAGACTCATATCCTTCTCCAACAACTACTGAATGCCCAGAAAGTAAAACTTGCTACCAACCTCCTCAGCTCAGTTTCAATTATTTAGTCTCTCTCCTGGTACAGATTTTCCTTTGGCAGAAACATCTTTGCAGTGGCACAGCTGAAATATCACCTGTAAAGAACCCAGTTTTGTGAGATGGAAGATCTGTAACTGCTGAAATACAAGTCCCAGCAGCTTCTCTCCTTGGGAGGACTACAAGTCCTAGGTGTCATTGCAGATTTTATTCTAAAAACCCAATGATGGAGGCAAGCTGGGCTGGAAAAGCCACTGGATACATACTGAAAGATCAACATACACTGTGCAGAAGACAGTTACAGATATATCACTGTGTAGGTAATTCTTGGATGTCAACATGCAGGCAACTTCTGCTCAAAGGTTAGAAAATAGACAAGAAATAAGTAGAAGGACTACAAAAATCCACAGCTGTTTCAAAAATGTTAAAATCTACTTCCACATCTCTTATAGAATCAAGAACTCTCAGGTCTCTTGTAGGGAAATCAGGAAAAAAAAGTAACTGAATTGTAAGTAATTGGAACTGGAAGAGACACTGCTGAGCAGAAAAGGTACTTCAAAAATCATACAAGAACTCCAGGGGATGCACTTGCAGATGGATGAAAGTTCACAGGACTGACTCTTCAGAGTTTATTTTTGTGAGAGACAACTTGAACACAATTCAAGAGTGAATTGTCTCTCTGCCTAGACAAAGACCTTATACTGGAAAACAAAGGCAAAATAATTTAAGATTGGGAAAAAATGTTTCAGGATAAAAGGAAGCGTTTGGCAAAGTATAATTTGATGTCTGTGTCTATACAACTTACTGAGGAGAGTTCCCTGTAATGCTATAATCAGAAATTGATAGCTCGTGCTCCTTCCAGTTTGTCATTAAGAGAACACTCAGAAAAAAAAATCAGTACCAGTTTTTATGAGATTGGTATAACACCTAAAGAAATAGACATCCTCAGCCTATCTGCAGTTAGTGTCCTTCTTTTTGGAAGTCCTGCATCTCAAAACTCCAATCCTGGAAAAAACAAGTGTTTCCTACAATCCTCTTTACTTTCTTCAAGACATGTCACCCATTTTCCCATTATATCCTGCTCCCAATCTTACTCACTATGTTTTTTTTTTCCCTTTTCCTCAGTTCTTTCCTTTTTAATAACCTCAAACTGTAAAAGAAATGCATTATCAGCCTATACACATTTTACCACCAAAAAAAAAAAAAAAAGGCATCCTATTAAAATAAAATCAGCTTCCTAAATATAACCTGGTTGAAGACTTCAGGAATTACACTAGATAACAATGACAGATAAATATAAAGACAGAGAGCAATTAGAGCTCCAGGTATCAATTTGTATCAATTATGCCTTTACAAAGAAGCATAATCTCACAGTGCCTATACTGAAGAATATAAGTTACTGTTGAGTGTAACATCCAATTCTATGCATGCAGGCATAAATTAGATTTTGGTCCTGCACATAAACTCAGCTTGAACAGTTTTGAATTCGACTAAAATATTCCAAACACAATTACAGATCCAGAAACCGTGTCTAGACTCACACTGCTAAGCACATCCTCTCCATGCCAACAAATACAAAATGACACTTTCTGTATCTGTTGTGGCTGGTTCCCTCATTGCAAACTGGCCACGTTCCCATCACACAGCATTTGGTGCTCTGGTTTTAAAACACAACTGTTCTTTTCTGATGGCTCTTCAGTTCATAACAGTTTAATTAGTATAGGGCTTGAGCAAATGAAATCAACCTCCCCCATTCTAGTTACTGATGAAGTACTAACAGCAAACCATCATAAGATCTGCAATGATGCCCTGTTTCATGGGGATTGGGCTCACTTGATGAAAGAGTTGAAAAGAAAATTAATGAATACACTTGTGCACTTTCTTTCATCTCAGATCCATCGGAAGCACAGCGAAGCACAAGCACCACTTGTGTCCAGCACAAGGAGGCAGCTGTGTATGTGCTGCCTTGCTTTAGCACAGCTTATCTCCATCTGCCATTCAGCTCTGCACACTCTTCTTGCCACTGGATTTTAAAGCTTTTGGAAGTTTCACCACTATGTGTCAATATCCAGTTGATTTTACAGTTTTCAGCCTTTCCACAAAAGACTTTGATCCCCGCAAAGGATGCTGTACCTACTATTTCATTATCATTAACATCAAAGTGCAAAAGGCTGTGAATAATGATCCAGTGCTGAACTTCAGTCACACCAAGCAACATGTCCAATGAGTTTTAACTTTCTGGGAGAAAATAATGCAGTAATGCCTATAAGCAGCAAAATTCCAGTGACCATTTCTGAATAGTTAGTTGGTGCTTTTCAAAAAGAAAACAGATTTCCTTTTATAGTGTATGGAATATGAACCTCACTGATACACATCCCACTTTGTAGGTTTTATGATAAAGCACATAACATCTGCTCTAACACCAGAAATAGTGAACATTTTATCTTAACTGCCTGCACAGGATATTGATTTAGCAAAAATCTTTGTGAATGCTACAAGTCAATCAGCACAGATCATGTTTAATCACTGCTGTAATTGCAATCATGAGTGTAATTGCTGATTCTTTTCTGAAGCAGTGGCGGGTGGGTGGGGGGATACTTTTTTTGACAAAATTTAAGACCAGAAATAGGAATATCTGGTGTCTGTTCCCAGTTTCTGGACTTCTATTTGCACAGGCCAAAAGGGAAAGGCAAAGTTCTGATAAACTAATCTCAGTTTCCCACTGCAATGGACACCTATTGCAAATTGTAGTCCCCAAAAGAAACAATCACTGGGACTGTTTGTCTCACAACCCACAGAACATTTCCTATTCATTTCTCCCCTGCATGATGAGAACATAACAGTTCTGTGAATAAGGCCCTTAACATCTCTCTATTAGGACAGGAGATATGAGTAGCAATTATGATAATTAAATGTAATTACATTAAAAATAATTAGCACTTTAGCTATCAATTGCTGTGCACTGCACGGCAATTAAAAGCAGGCCAAATTTCAGCATAATTTTTATTACTCTCCTCTTCATTCAAACCAGTAAATGGTAGGGAATATTTTCTTTTCATGTGTGCTGTGCTCTCATTTTAATGGGCACTATCATCATCTAAGTAGAATGAGCAGTACCAGAGGTAACATAACTGCCAAAACATTACAATTTGGACTTTTTCCCAAAAGACTCAAGTAACTTCCTTTAATACAGATATACTTATGAGACCATGAATGAAAGGGATCAGCCATCTCACTTAAACACATCTCTCCTCATTAGAGGTATTTGAGCACAATTAAAATGGCTGATAGAATCAAACAGAGTAAACAAACTTTTGAATAGGTTTTATCACTGATGGGCTGCAGCATTAGAAATCCTTCAGGGTGCCAGAACCTCGTGAGAATTCACTAGGGCTGTTGGCACATATCTAATAGGAAAACACACTTTATGAAGTGTAGCCATTTGGTCCAAACCCAAACAAGCCCCACATAATTGTTACAGATCTGTGAAATTCTACTGATAGATGATACAGAGCATGAGGGTTCTTAAGAGAGTCTCTGAGCAAGTGAGTGTGGCTTGAAGAGCTCAGAGGTGGGAATGATGAGACACCTCTTACATACTTGGCTAGCAGTAATTGTCAAAGCCACCTCAGTGACAGATGGTTTCTCCAGATTTGCTCATGGAAAGATATTCTCCCCCTCCTAATTTTTTTTAGCAAATTCCTTTTTTCCTGCATAAAATCTTACACTATTGAAAGTGATTCGACCTTGAAAAGAAACTAACCACCTTTGGTTTTCCTTGTCTATCAACTGATCAGACCAAGATGTGGATAATAGGCAACACAAATTATTTACTTGCCAGTTGCCAGAGCTCCAAATGCAGGTAATAATCTGCTCAAAATTCAAGTAGAGTCTTCTCTCAAATAATTTTATAAGAAATGGCAACAATCTTTCCAGATCCACATAGAGACATTGGACTGATTTTACTGGTTGGATACAAGAAAAACAATATATTTATGCAGCATTTCTGATTCAGATATGACTGGACTAAATGAAATAAATTTAAAATAATGTGGGGAAAAAAAAAAAGTTTCAGCTGTCACTGCTAAGATGACTGCATTGACAGACATGCAGAAATTAGAAGGGATGTCATTTTCCTGGCCACTTCATTAGGTATTTACTATCAGCATCATGGATTCTACAAGGAATTTCAAATTTCCTCATTAACAATTAATATCTACTGGTCTATTGAGGCATGTAGGAATCCAATGTGTTAAGCAAATCCACTTTAAATAATTGCTGGGCATGTATGTTATTCACAAGGTTGTGCCATACAAACAATTGTTAAAAATGAAACCATTCCCACACTTGGCACTCTCCTTCTCCCACTTCAGAAAGACCTTCTGAGGCCAAAGCACCACCTTGTCACACTTCCTTAAAAACTTCAGCAGCATTGACCACAGGATTGCTTCAAGATGATTTCCAGTTCATACTCCATTTCTAATGGAGTACTTACAGACCTGAGCTTTTAAGGGTTGCAGTACTTAAAGGCATTTTATGGAATATTAAACTTTTATCTGTCATTTCTTCTGTGTATCACATTCAACTTCTGCCCTCCACAACCACAATCTTTGGAGGCATCCAGGGGAATTCTGACTGATTGGCATAATAGGGCACAGATGCAATTTAAACCATTTTCTGCAGGCATGCAAATACACATGTGATATTAAACACAGATGTGATTAAAATAAAGTCAATCAGGTATGAGGTATGATTTGCTTGCCAAGACATGTTTTTACACATCCCTGTCTATAGGTACTTATGAATCATATACTTGCAAGCTGTGCCATTAATCAAAACCTTTATATTGCTCTCCAAAATAAATCAAGCCATCTTTAATATCTTATGTATATCTTTCAAATCCAAGTTCATTAAAAAAAAAAAAAAAAAAAAAGAAAAAGAGAACTTTTTTCTAGACTGTTATTGTTGGGTAATGCTGTTTGACAACAGCATTTAGTGCACATTTTTAACTCAACCTCTTCATTTGGCCTATGCAGTAACTGGAACAAAATGTAAGGTGAATGAAACTACTCTAAAGAGAATTCAGAATGTATAAATGTATACTTCTAAAAGTGTGCAAAAACCCCCCTGGCAACCAAAATCTAACCCAAAAAGTCCCCCACAAACCCCAGCCTGAAAGGAAGCAAGAAGAATGAGGCAAAATTCAAAAAATACAATGTGAAACTGAAGGATTGGGGTTGGCAGGCTAGAAAAAGAAAAGGGACAGAAGAGGAATAAACCCCTCAATCCTGCTGTGTGATAAAGAGAATGCTGTCCTACAGATGATGATGTATAAAACAAAATGAAGCTTAAGGCAACAAAGGGAAAAAGGTGAAAACCAGGGAAAGTTCTCCCAGTCTTGCAGTGAAGAAAGGCAGTGACAGGAAGCTGGTTGTCTCCTTTAGTGAAATTTTGAAAGACTTGAAATTTTAAACACCTCTTCCAGGGTGTGTATGAAGCACAGTACACCCTGCATTACTGCCAGCAGCTGAATTAAATAACCTCTGGAGGTCCCTGCAAGGCTCACATTTCCATGAGTGCTCTGATCACTGCAGGTAACACATTAGGATATGTTATTAATCCCACTTCATGTTCCACTTACAACACTGCCTGCAGGGCAGGGAAAAAGTAAATCTTGGATATAGGTGACAGCCAATTATAATATTCTTGAAGAGAGTGGGAAATAGAAAAAGAAGTAGCCACAGAAGTGTTAACCCTGTAACCCACACCTGCAGCAAAGGAACACAGACTTATGGCTGATATCATCAGTGGTACTGACACTGGCTGTGCACAGTTATATACAGATATTTTTGTGGGGCTGGGTTTCAGATGGGAAGAAACAGAAATAAGCTGCAGCCTGAGATGGCTGCAGGCCATGCACAAACAATCAGCAATGTCTCAGACTGTGCTGCTGAATGGGCAGGGGGTTTTCATGCATAGTTGCATGTATTTACCAAGCTTTCTTCCTGCAGGAGCAGTAATAGCTGCTCTTTCAGAAATCGATAGTTCTGTCGTGCATTTGTTACAAGGAGTGATTATAACGTCCCTTTTTTCAATCAGGAAAAAAATAATTGATGCAAAAGGCCCATTTACTGCAGATAAAGGAGATTGAAGAGTTTACAGTAATAGCCTGGGCCAGAAAAAGCCTTTAAAGAACAGCTCTGCAGAGAGAAGGGAAAGCTGCTGAAGTTTCATCTCTCTGCAGTGTTTGTGCAGATAAACAGAACTTGCTTACTTCTGAAACTTGATTTTTTCACAGGGGCAGAATAAATAAGAGCATTTACAAAACTCTCAGGCAGCCCACAACACGATTCATTCAGCTTAACTGTACTCACTGAAAACTGAAATCACACCTCTTGCACTGAAATGAAAGCTGTGAGTTTCACAGCCCAGGACTTCACATTTCTTCTTTTATTAAAACTTGCATAGTAGTAAGCTCACTAACACCATATTTATTAAAAAATAGACTAGAAACTACATTAACCAAGATATGGTTTCCAAATATTGTCTTGTTTATAGAAGATACCCTTCAGAGAGCTATTTCATCCTAAAGAAAAAAACATGTTATTGCCATTATTGAAGCTAAAAGTGCAAGTGAGCATATTTAACTGTGACATTTGAATTTAGCTGACTATGTATCCGTGAGAACCAGCCACCAGGTTGTCTGCTCTGACTGTCAGCCAGTAGGGAAGTCAGTGCTAACAGCAGCTCCCCTCTCCATCAAAAAACCTGTGATGGGGATAAACCCTATTTATTAAATTTCCAAATGTCAGCAGTAGGGGGATGACTTGATGAAATTCTGAGGAAAAGAGTAAATTTCAAAGGAGTTTTTAAAAAAATCAAAAAGAAAAAAATATATATATAAATATTCTTTTCAGTCTGAGAAATACATTTTTCTCTCATAGCAAAGATTTACTATTTTGCAATTAAACTAAACTGAAAAATATGGTTTAAGATGTTTTGTGTTCATTTCATATGTTTTTATCCTTTATTGTCAAAGACAATTAGCCCAGCAAATTAAGATTCATGTCATTCCATTCTAGTATCTGCAAGTGCTAGCCAAACATTTTGGAACTGATTGAATGTTACAAGAAAAAAAGATAGAAGATATTAATCATTTAGAACTAACATTTCTTAACCTTTTTCGAGTTAAAAGCTTAAAAATCTACTTCACTTGAGCAAATATGTGACCATTTATTGATTCTAGGATGATTTATCACTGTCCTATATATTAACTTAACATCTACTCCTTAGGCCCAATGCCATATTTGTAATTCCAGTATCATCTTATCCATTAAAACAGAGCAAAATCTTCAGCAAAACTCTCAGCTGAGCTAGACAACAAAAAAACCATGGGGGTAGCATTTAATCTTAATTTGACATAGAAAACATCCTCTTTAAACTTGGCTGTGAATGTGGTTTCAAATCAAAGTCGTTTCAGTAATATGTTAGAAGTAACTCTGTATGTAGCACAAGCTATGGAACTTGACATGTCAGTTCCCATTCACTGCAGAACTGTCCATGCTCTAAGACAAGAAGGAAGTGACCTAAATAAATGTTAAAGTTTAACCTTTATTTTGTCTGGTACTTATTTCCTTTTAAGCTCTTAAATATTTATTTATCTATATATATATAAATATATAGATATAGGTATATATAAATAAATATATAAGAGCTATTTTTATAGACAGATTAGGAAATAATGTTTAAGCATATCACCACCTGTTTCATGTTCAAAACCATCATGAGGAGAGCAGTGTCTTCTCAGACTCCAATACTTTGCCCTCTTCAAACTGTGCTTTTGTAAGTGGATGGGAAAACAAGTAAAACTGACATTTTTTTGCATCAAAACATTGTGCATATATGGCAATGGGCACATATGGCCATATAGCAAATATTCAAACGATCTTTTGGGCTTTATTCACACTTCAGAGTTTCACACAAACAAATGTGTGCTAACAGAAATGCAACTGTATGCCAGAGAAAATAAGCATAACACACAGAGAGGAATGAATTCATGCCACCCTACTGAGTTAGTGCTATTATGATCTGTTCCCATTATAAAATATTATGGAATGTCTATCTTGATACATGTTAAATATTTAGGAATATTTTTATGAAGTATTACATCACTCCTGCTATTTTCCTTCTGGAACCATCTAGAATTCCTTTCTCCATTTTTAAACTATCATCTTCCAAGGCCAATCCTCTGGATTTTCTGCAAGTTGAGCTGCTGACAAGCTGCTGCCATGTTCCTCTAAGGCCAGCCATGTATCATGAGCAGCAGACAGTATTTTTCAGCTCTCAGGAAGCAGCTTGCCTCGAGGAAGGTCACACTCCATCACTGCATCAGAGAATCCCTCTGCATGAGCTTTGGCTGTGTGCTGTGTCACTTCACGTTTATAGCAGCATTACTCTGGCTCTGATGTAAATTTTATGACCCAGAAGGTTCTAATCACTTAGGCACTCTGTCAGATACCTTCAGCCCTGTCAGTCAGGCCACTTCTTGACAGAATAAAGCAAAGCCTGCGTGCAGCTGGAAGGCTGAAGGGTCTCTGCTGCTGTTGTGGTGTGGTTTGTCTCTGAAGGATGGAGCCCTCCAGCTGGTTCAGTTAAGGATTCACTGGAACACTCTGTGACCTTCCTTGGGAAGTCACTTCTCCAAGTCCAGGCACATCTAAAGGCAGTGCATCACAGCAGCTATGGCTTGAGATGATGCTAAATGACAGGCGTGCATCCTTTCTGCCACATCACTTCACAAGTCATGCTGGAGAAAAGTGAATCCCTCCTGCTGCTGGCCCAGTGCTACACAAGTGCTGCCTTCCCAGCTCCCCTGCCAGAGGGAGGCAGAAGATAAATCCATATATACCTACAGACTCAGGCAGCCTTTCCCAGTGCACCAGGGCCACAATTGCCACACAGGCCAATGTCAAGACAGATTCCATACAGAACTGGAAAGAAAGTTCACCCTACACTTCATAGCAAGCACCTGATCACAAGACTATTAAGACTATTAAGACTATTAAGACTATTAAGACTATTACAAAAGTTTTTTCATGCGTCTTTTACCTCATTTATGTTTCTGTGTTTTTATCATTGGATATTAATTCCTCACCACACGTTAACTCACAGGTTTTTGTGTCTCTGAGAGTCAGGGGATGTTTAGGTCCAACACAGGACACCACATTTCTGTGTGCACACCAGCACCACACAGAGGACTGAGCTCTTTGTGTGTAAGACAGAAGAGGAAAATACAGACTTTATAATTTGGGAGGAAACTATCTACTGTGGAACACTCCAGATACCTGCAAGATGAAGAAAGGTTGGAAGTCCCTAAAGCACAGAACAGGCACAAAAAGCCTTCCTGTCTGGGTGAACTTCTGATGGATTTTCAAGTCTATGTGACCAACTACCCTGAAAAGCTGGCTAGGGAATTTTTAAGAAAATTAGTAGTACGTGGGAGAGCTTTTGTCACAGGCTGAAAAACCTCAAGTGGTACTGATGATCTACTAAACATCAGAGAACAAAGATGGTATTTCTGGGTAAAAGATTTTATTTTTGGGTATTTATATTCAGGTATTGAATGCATGAGCACTTGCCCTTAGATCTGATTTTAAATAAAATTTATGGCTAGAGAAGACCAACACCAAGCAAAAAGCTGTGAATGCCGTAACGATGCAACAAAGAATTCCATACAGTAAAATATTCCTCATGTGGAGCAGGTTTTCTTTACTCTATGCAAGTGATCAGCCATTTTAAACAGACATCAAATAAAAAATGATCTGGCTGCACACAAACATGCTTTTGAAACAAGAACATATGCTTCTTTACAGGAGAAGCAGTGATCAAACTGATAAAAATGCTGGAAGCTCCACCTCAGTAGTCAATAAAGTATTTGATTAATGTGTAGCAATTAAAATTCTGGAAACACTTGCAAATCCACCAGTATTTAAATTTAGTTATGCTTAAACAATAAATGTTCCCCCCAAAAAACCTTAAATCACTAACTTCAGGTGGTTCAAGTGAATTTCTCTTGTTAGCAAACCACAGAACCACAGAAGCACATTTAGTAAACTATGTTTATGACATAGATACTTTTCTATTATGAATACATCTCATACAAAACTTTAAAATGAAAATATTTTATATAGAAGTGCTTTTGATAAATGTAGTTCCAATTCTGTTCTGTCCTTCTTGAGCTATTTTCTTTCCACTTCATGAACAAGTAGCAGCAGACTCAAAATATCTTTTGCCTGATACTGCTCAGCTGATTCATTTCCGTTCATATTCATATTTAATCAAGATTCTGCCATTTGCAGTATCAGTATTAAACACTGCCCTTTTCCCTTCTGAGCAAAATTATGGATGATTAATAAGACTCACAATTCATTCCAGACTTGTATTACAAGCTATTTTTCCAGTGGTCTGTTTTGTACACCCAGAATTATTCAAGGCTGGTGTGGTACAAAACATTCTTGGTATTCCAACTTTGCTACTCCTTAGTTGTCATCAATCATCAGAAATTATGGCATTGATGAAGAAATACATTGAAATAAGAGAGAGGATGTGAAATGGAATCCAAAGAGTTGGTGCTAAGGACTTCTAGTTAAAAATCATAAATTTAACCATAGAGCCTGATATATCTGGGAGTACAAACATCATCTGGAGAGTGCACAGTTGGCATAATCAATGCTAGTTTCTGATGGCACTTACAGGAAAAAAAAAAAAAACCAAAAGCCTGACAAATCCACATGAGCTCAGCCTCACATTCCCACTTCTCTATCAAAGAGAGCAGCTGTGTGAGCAATGTTACAGCTCAGAGCACTGCATGCTGCTTCTGTAAAATTTTAGTTGTGGTGGAGTTCTTTGCAATATTTGAAGCTATTCTGTGTTCTCAGAGCATTTATACATTTCATACATTGTGCATGAGGTAAGAAGGTAGAAAAGCAGTACCTCAACAATAACTGAGGCTCCTTCCTTTTCAAAAGTCAGGTTTGCTCAACTTCAGTGAACTATGAAGTGTGATGCATCTACAGCAGCCTCAGAGCAGGACTGGTGATAGGAATGTGGATCATCTGAGCATTTGAAGAGACATCAGCAATGTGCTTGGTTTCAATTATTCCTTGTAAATTCAGTAATAAGCAGTGATTAAGAATAAACATTTATCTCCCAAAGTGCACGCAGGCCAGGACACAGAATGGTCCTTACTAGGAGGTAACTGAAAAAAGGAAATGGAAATTTCACCTTGAAGCAGTTGTGGAAGCTATGTGCCCCAACAAGAGGGAACACCTGCAAAATGTCCCACCAAGAGAGCTCAAGCCCCTAAGAATCCTGCCCAATTAAGTATCTCTCAAAGAGGATTATGTCTTTTACCATGTGCAACACCTAAAATGCTAATGAATTAATGGCATAAGACAAAGAGTGGGAACTGGGAGGATGAGGCACCATCTGTAGCAGGGATGAAAACTCAGAGGAATAAAAAATGCTGCTCTTCTGTAAAGGTTTCCAAGCACAGAAACTTCCCTTCAGAAATCTGTCAAGCATTCAGGACAAAGCAGTGCTTATCAAGTATCACCTCTCATTTCTTTTACAAGCTCAGTTACTGGTTATACTCTTCAGAAGTGTCATAGCACTCTTCCCTGCCTGTTACATTTAAGGAGAAAGGATGAGGTTGGGATTATGCAGGCACAGCATGGCTCACTCAGACATTGTCATATTCTACTTACAGCTACCACTGTGTAAATAATATCTAATGCTAGGGAAGAAAAACACACATCCAAACTTTTTTTCCCCCCCCTATGAAAAGACTTTTGAAATTATTTATGCCAAGAAAAGTAGTTCAGATCCTTACAGAACAATTTATTAAAACATTTCTGAAAAGGAAGAAATGAAAATAACAATCGTGTGTAAAATTAATACTTTTCTGGCTGATATGATTTCCTCCCTAAGGCATCTGAATCACTCCTGAGTGAGATTTAGCTCCATTTTCTAACAATCAAAGAGCCCTTCTGCAGGAATTTGCTGAACTGCTCAACATCTGCTAACATCTCCTGAACATCATCTAAAAGGCTGCTGAACTTTACGACTCCTCCACTCCCACGGTCGTTTCTAAGCCTGGTCACAGCTCTGCCAATCTGCTCCAACAGATTGTTCTGCTATAAAATGAAACGTTGTGTAAAATAATGGAAGGGCTTCAGACAGCAGTTCCAGGGACTGTGAGTAGAGTGGTGTGGGTGTGCATCCTCATTTTACATAAAAAAACCAGGAAGGAACAAGTTAGCATTTATTGAACAGTTTCTAGCTCTGCACTACTGGACTTTCCTAACTTTGGGGTAATTTGCTGGGTACAGCATTGAAGGTGACTGTGCTTGCAGTTTTTAAGTTTCCCTGTTGCTGTTTGGTACTCAGGAGTGAAAGAGTGATGAGAAAAAAGCATAAGAGAAACACAAAATCTGTGCAGCTGTCAGCAAATTTCAAGTGTAAGATACCCAGATGCGACACAAAATAAGATTTTTGTACTACTTTTTCTCTTATACAGCAATAATCTCATCTATTTATTTATAGTATTTTTAAAAGTAGATACAAAAAAAATATTTTGAATGTTTGGGATTTTTTTAAGAACCCTTTTAAAAATAATTCCTTTCTTAAAAGAACTACATCCAATACTCCAGATTAGATCCATTACCTCCAAGCCTTAAGAATATTCAGTTTAAGTCAACTATCATCAACAAAAGACAAGATTGGCATATTATCAAAGAGCAAAGACAGGTCCAGTCACCATATATCTCATGAAATCTTCAAGCTGTTTGGAAAACCTGGTGTGACTTGGCTTGGCAAGCACTGGCTGTGCAATAGAATAAACAGTGGGATAATTTAGCTTTAGTACTAAGTACTAGTACAGCAACAAAATTGTATTTTAATGGGATTAATTAACTGATTCTAGCAATAGCTGGAATTTATGTTAACAAAACACTCTTTCCATTCTAGCTCTTAGCTAAGTAGACACTCCACAACTAAAGAGTATAATGGAGGTAAGGCACTGCAAAAGTGTAAAATTTCAGATTTCTACTATTATGCTTCATCCCTTAATGAGAGCACAAGGAATTCTCTAAGTGATACAACTTTTTGACTGAAGTCTCAATATCTTAAAGGTGTTACTCAGAAACTGGTCTAACTTTAGGCTCCTCTGCAGTTTAATTTAGGGCTCCAAGTAGCATCAGTTTTTATTTATTCTTTTGTTCTCTCTGCACAAACCTCATTATGTGAAGGGTGAAAGTTGCTACCTGGAATTCTGACACAAAACATCAGAGTATAAACAGATGAGAGATCAGAATCAGTGACCACCACTGTTTTTTCTGGAAGTTTCAGTTCTTGAGAGCAGAAACTCCCCAGGTAATATTTGCCTCTACATCTGAGCCAAAAATACAATCAGCTTATCTTTGCTTCCTGCCATCATAATTCAAGTATATTCAACTAAAAGTGAGGAGTCCCCCAGTGATTTGACAATGGAATCAAATTCCTGGAAGATGATAAATCTTTCCAAAACCTAATGACCCAGTCAAAAAGTCTTTCTATAAACAAGATACTTGAGCTTGTGGATATTAATTGATGCAGACAATCAAATTCAAATGCATTAGCTGTTTCTAAAAGCATCCTCTGTGCATCTTCTGCAAAATCAGTAATTGTTGATGTGTCTATAGGGTCTGCAGCATTAGCTGTACCAGGAAATTTCTAGCAAAACTAGAAAGAAATTGTTTCTAACCCTAGCTAGATTTTATTGAAGAGTTTTAAAAGCTGATCTTTACCCTTTGGAAGTTGGAAAGAACTAAAAACAAAAGTTTGGCATTCAAATTAAGTATATTCAACTGTGTAAATAACAGTATCCATCCTTCTTTCACTGCTGTTTCTGAGCAGCTCAAGAAGTAAATTCCTACAATTAGTTGAGAGAGATTAATTTTACAAGAATGCAAGAGAAGTCAAGCTTGCTGTCTCAGCTTCAGAGAATTTCAGTACTCCTTCAAGCATTTGCACAGAATAAATGGCAGTTTCATCAACTACAAATCCTGCTTACTGATTTTGGTCTTTTCAAACCCTGAAGTACTCACAGAGTGTGGGCTATATAAAGAGAACAAACAAAAAGATTATCTTTGACTATTAGACAGGACTCCATAACCTCATCAGAGAGCTAGAATACTTCTCTGACCCTAAATTAATTGACCTCACAGTAGATTTCCTCTCATAGAATTTTCCCTTTTCAATTCTCCTACAGATGGTTAATTTTGAGGCTGCCTACTTATTCAGAGCAGATCTTCTCCTTTATCATATTACAAGCTATATTACTTTCACAGTGCCCAGGTGTGCCAGTCTCAGGCCAAAATTTGCCCCTCTGCAAAAGGGCACACCTGCCACTGAGCTCTTCTCTTCAAATAAAAATAGGTGTGTGCAAACTGTGCTGGACTCAGAGTTTGAAAGAGGGATGTGAAGGAGGATAATGAGGAAGACTTTAGGTACTTCTGGAGAGCTGCTTCCAGCTGTGGGAGACAACAAAAAGAAAATTCTTCAGGGATGGAGCTGAAAATGTAATTAGACAAGGGGAGCTGGCATGTGGGACAGAAAAGGCACCCATTTTTAAATTTGATGCAGAAAGGCAGAAAAGGGAGATTTAGCAAACATCCTTCCTGTTGAGAGGAGCACTGAATTTGTACAGGTACCTTACAGAAATCAGAGTAAGTTTGGCAAAGGTATGAAAAGATCATCTTTAGGATTGGAACTACAGGAAGATAATTTAACACAAATAGCTCCTATGAAATAATTAGGTATGAAAAAAAGCATTTAACTGAAAAAATTATACACAACTCTCAGCATCACAAGAGACTTGTATACCTTTCCCACTGCTGTAAAGTAATTAGATTTTAAAACTTGTTCCCCAGAAGGATTATAATACTGTTATTCCTAGGCAATATAAAAATTAAAAAGAAGATAGAATAAAAACTCTGCTCTCTCCTGCTGCAGTCTAACTCTGAAATAGAACTTTGAAACTGAAACAAAGTGGTGAATAATCAATGAAATCCTAATGGTAGTTTTTCTGAATCTAAGGCAGCAGGTTTGTACTAAAATGTTCACTGAAGTATCCTTCTAACAAGATTCTGATAAAAACCTACCTCAAAGAATTACTGTACCCTACCTCAAAGAATTTGCTTGAGAATTAATTGTCTTCAGAGCATTAAGGTTTCAGACACATACATATCAGATTTTTTGAAAGGAAACTCAATTTTGAGGCCCAGGGTTTGATATTCCAAAGTATTTTCTCAATTATTTTCTGTCATCTGGAAATTCAGAAGCTAGGATAGTACAAAAATCCATAATTTGCATTATTTTAGACATAATTTCTTAGTTTCCTCATTAAGAAGGCACCCTAAAAAAATTACTGACATAATTTCTATATTTTGTGAAAGTAACATTAATGTGTGTTATTCATCAGTATTCTCTAATTTTTGCTCCCATATGCCCACTCATATAAATCTTCCATGCTTTAGATGAGATGTATGGTATCTCCTAAATTCACCTTTTAGTTCATTCCTACAGGGAGTAAAATGTGAAACTGGACACTGTGGCCAGAGGAGCTGTGGCTGCTCCTGGATCCCTGGAAGTGTCCAAGGCCAGGCTGGACAGGGCTTGGAGCAGCCTGGGACAGTGGAAGGTGTCCCTGCCCATGGCAAGGGGTTGGAACTGGATCTTTAAGGTGCCTTCCAAGCCAAACCATTCCATGATTCTATGGAGTACTGTATTATAATCCTAATGCTACAGAAATAAATGCTCCCTTGGGGGCATTATAATAAAATAAAGTCTTTTAATGGAATAAGTTTGCAAAAATTAAGTAAATTATAAGCAACATTGTCAAAAGCCCCCTTCCCTTCTTTGAAGAGAGTAGTATTAACGGTGAGAAGAAAACCAAATCAGTAAAAATAATGATAAAAAATAAATCACTGCACGTGTCATAAAATTTGAGATTAATAAAATCTCTGGAATACATGTGATAAAACCATAGTGATGTAAAATTTTTGATTCCAGTACAATAAAAATACTTCAAGCCTAGGACAGAGATAATGACTACCCCATAAAGTATAAATCTTTTAAATTGCTCTCTGGTTGTATTAAATATTTCTTCCCAAGAAGAATGGAGGAATGTAAGGTGTTCACACAAAAGTGCCTGTTTGTATAGGTACATAAATATAGGCAATTAGACATATATGGACACACATTTAAATACATACCAGTGTTCTTAATTAGATTAATTTCACCCACACTTAGAAAGTCCATATTGAAAATAAGGAATGAAGTCATCATAAGCAAATGAGGACTAAGGGAAAAGCTTTTGCACATCATTATCTACTACACTGTGCATAAGTTCTTAGCACAATAATGATCATGCTGTGGTCTCAGCAATTCCTGAAAGTTCATGAATCAAGATGATGCTGGAGCCATAAATATGCAGTGCCTTGGATGTCACAGATTCTCTCCTGTAGGAGACACGTGGAATAGGAAATCCTAAGCACAAAATGAACATTTTCTGGCAGCAGAGAGGTAGTTCCTCACTCCTGGGGATGAGGACAACACACTACAAAGTTTTTCTAATATCCTTTACATTTTTTAGGCATTATCATCACCCTAAATAGCCTCTAAGCAGTTTTGATAGTTTCAATGCTATTACTTTTGAATTTCTCCTTTAAATTACTAGTCTGTACTTTTAGACTTCATTTTAATACAATTTTTAGTGTATATTTCCTAATTGCTTATTAACAACTAATTAATTTATATAGGAATGCTAAAAATCTCAAAAAGAGGAATAAAAAAAAAACCTCTGAAATAATTTGGAGGCATCATCAGGACTCACAAGCAGTAACCACAGAACAATAACTCAGCAAGGGGGGCTCACAGCTGCTCTCTGTCATCAGTGGGATGCTAAACCTCTTAAGTATATTAATAAATACAGCACTTCATTTATAATCAACTAATGGGTCTTTATAATTCAGCTTTTTTGGAGTAGAAGTAAGGGCAGAAATCAGGACAACAGATCTTCATTCCTGAGCTTCAATATCCCTTTTTGCTGCTAAAAATGTGAGTCAAACCAGTCAACCTCAGCCAAATCTTGCATTTGATGTTTTTTTCATATAATACTGGCAGTTTAGGAACAAAAGCCATGTCAGATGATAAAATTTTGAAAAGTAAAGCTGTTTAATGATTGAAACCCAGTACAATGTACATGACTGGTTCAACAGTATAAGAGTTATAAGAGGCAGGTGGATAAGGGAAGGTCATCAGCAAAATTACATAAATATATCTTCTCAGCTCTGTATAAAAGAGTTTGAACAGAATCTGAAGAGCACAGCATATCTGAAATCTGTGTGTATCTGGTTAGCACAAGTTTTATTTATTGGTTTCCCTATTTTAATTCTCAACATCTCTCATTTAGCCTAATAGAACACAGATGGCAATGCTGGAAAGTGCAACAGAAGTGAAAAACAAAACATTTTCAAGATGCTCTTTAGCAGTTAATTCAATTACACTTTCTTGTTCTTCATGGTAAAGAAATGCCTCCTTCTTCTAGAATAAGGTGAAAAATTATGATATTGTCACTTCAGGATCTGACAAATGCAATTAGGATTAAATTATTCTCACTCCAGTGAGAACAACAGAACCCAACAGAAAGAACTGTGTGTAGCTGGGTCACTACAAATTGGCTAAAATCAATCAGAATTTAGAAGTAATAATTTAATTTCCAAATTTAGCAAAGAAGAAAACTGCAGTAAGTACAAGATTCCAATATCCAGAACATTCTGTCAAGCCCCTCTGATCCTAGGAATTCAAATCACTAAGTATCTCATTAGCTTACTCTTTGACTTCACTATATTGACTTTTATATGTCAAACTATGTACTGGTCAGGATGTTCCACACGATGCTTTAATTAATGCATCTATAGATGACTATTTTTCAAAAGTGTTCCTCAAATTAAGGCTCAAATTAGTTATAGATTTTGTGCTCTGCTTGAAATATTAGGACCATTCCAGCTGGTACTTTGCAGCAAGCTCTGTTCATCAGACATTTGATGGTTTTACAAGAAACCTCTAAACACTTTAACATCTTATTCTGTACTAGGGTGAATTCTGAGTCAGGTCATCACATGCAAAACATGGAAATTTCGTGCTTCCAACCATGCAGAAGTTGGAAGAGCATGAGCCACATCACAGTGAAAATGAGGTGTGTAAACCCAGAGCCCCTTCCTTTCCTTCTCTTACCCTTCCTTTCCTTCCCTTCCCCTTTTTTCCCCTGCCCTTTCCTTTCCTCCCCTTCCTTTCCTTCCCACAGATGATTTCCCCCCCAAAAATAATTCAAAATGGCAACACTGAAACATTCTTAGGCTTGAGACTGGCTGTATCAATGTACCTTCCATTCTTCACTTCACACCAGCTGCATGGAGGTAGGTTTGGTCAAATATCAGTGTTTCTGCAGGGCTTTAAGTACAAGGTATGTGGGATGCAGTTGTACAAAACTGGTCACTTAAAGCTTCCAAGTATTAAAGGATTTGATGATGTGAGGCATTTTGAGAGCAAGCATCTTCAGTCAAGATCTGAGTGTACAGGTTTTCAGAGAACACTGAGGGTCCTTTAAATAATTTAGTTCATGACACCAAGGGACATTACTGCTTTGATATTCTATTTTGCTTTTGATCTCAAGTGCTTGTTTAGAAGAGAGCAATGTGAAAAATACTTAAGCAGGTAAGCAAATAAGTGTATAGGTTTATATAAACTCCAAATATCTTTCTATATTGTGCAGATTCACGGTTAGTAAGACTTTGCAAACCATTTGAGATTGTTCGATCATAGAGGCAAGATGAACCCAACTCTTATTTTTCCTGCATGGAAGTAAATGCCCAGGACACTGCTTTGGAAGCTTGCATATTTTTAGTCATGTTTGAGACTGCATGAATGCACCTGAGAAGAAGGCAAGTACCAAAGCAAGACTCTGGAAATCTTAAAACTTTTGCAGGCTGCAATGAAGAAACACAAAGTGGAGCAGCAGCTGTGCCTTCCTTTGGGGATATTGAAAATGCTTCCTTTGGATGATGCACTGATTAACTTTGATAGTCAGTTGAAAAATTGAAGAGGTTCCAGTAGCTTGGTGCCATAATTTATAAGCTCTGAATCCGTGGAATTGGTACCAGTAAGAGCAGGGGTTTGAGTAGCTTCAGGAGGAGCAGACTGCAGTTTAACAAATATTGTCCTAAGCCCAAGGGAAGGCTGTGTGGGATCTGCTCTCCTTTTCACACTTGACTGGCAACAAGTAATTCTGGTGAAGATAACACTTAAAATCAAAGCTTTCCAAATCAAGCAGCCTTATTCCCTTTCCATGAAAATCATGAGCAATGTCTCTGTGTAATGATTTAAAAATGGAAGGTGCTGAGGTACCTGATGATTGTACAAATGCTAAGGTAGACACTTCTGTAGCTCAGAGTTATTTATGTGGCATCAGTCATTATATCCTCCTCATGCACTCATCTTTTAAAAACCCCAATGAAAATTATGATTTCTTGTTATAAAATAAATGCTGGGAAGTAAAATAGGCTACAGTCAATGGCCTCACTTATAGCTAGAGGTAAATAATGCCCTACAAACTCTTATGTGGTTTGCCAATGTTCCCCCAATGGATTAAGCTCCTGTAGCTACAGCCTGTCCAGAAAAAAACAAAGGACAGCACAAAGAAATTTTCTGTTAAAAGGGACTCTGAGTGTGCCTTGTTAGGTGCCAGAATCATCACTGGTGATGTGAGAACCAAAGCTTCACTCATTTCCTTTCAGCAGGATGCAGACTGCACATCCATAAAACAACCCAGAAGGGTTACCCAGCCTCAGAATACAGAGCATGAATGTCACTGCAGCATAACTCATTGCTGCACACAGGCAAGATGAAAAATTAATGCCTTAGGTCAGAAAAGGAAACTCTACCACAGAATGGAGCATTTCAGGAACAGCTCTCATGCTAAGGTTTGAATTCATCAAATAACAAGATGCTTTTGGAGATGCAGATAGAAGATGACAAATCAAGTTAAGATCTCTGAAAGTCTGCAGTTTGAAATTAATCCTCCTAGCTGAAGATATGTAAAATCCTAATAAAAATAACAAATAAATATGTTAAATGCAGTATTCTATTCTGCAATAACTTCTAGTAGAATAATTGAAAGTATTTCCTTTTCACCTTTATTCATAGCAGCATGAAAGCAAAAGGAAGTTTTCTCTGCACAAAAAGTGACAAGTTCAGTTGAAAAATAACTGGCACTACAACAATGCTTAATAGCCTCTAAAATTTACTAGACATTTGTCAAAATGAACAGTTTGGGCTGAAGACAAAATGACAATGCTGGAGGTATTTGGAAAGCACTGGAGACTATAAGCATATGTTCTGAGAGCATTAAACAGCAAGAATGCTTTGGCAGAGGTTTCACAAATATTAGAAAATATAATTATGCAAAAAAAAGCCCCCCAAACACAAGTCTCAGACCCAAAATCATGTCAGTTCTTACTCGATCAATCTAAATCACCCAGTATCCCACGTGAAATGGAACTCAATCTCTTCATCTAATTGCTATGATAATTATCCTCAGATACTGGAAAAACAAGAACAGTCCATCTGTGAAAGAATTCAGTGCTGCATCACAAAGTAATTCTGGATAAAATAAAGAATAGCCTCAGTATGCGGGAGAGAGTAAATGTGTGTTTTTCTAGCTGTGTATGGGAAATGTATTTTTAATATACTTTAAGATGATCATAAGAGGATCAAAATACCCCCAAATATGTGTCTAAATAAAAGAAAATATTAAATAATTATATATTGTCATGGGTTTCTATCACATGTTGTAAAATAAACAGTAAGGTAAAGGAGCACAAAGTAACAAAGCATTAAAATTCATCTTTCTTTGGAGCCATATTCAAACAAATTAAAATCTACTATTTCAATTATATATAACATGTCTAAGGCTGAAACTCCCTCTTTCTGGAAATTCCTACTCTTACATTAAATATTTAATGTATTAATAGTTTTCTATTTGATACTTAATTCTACTAATTAAAAATAAACAACCACCACCTTTTGGATGACCCAAGGAAGTATTTATTGATAAACACACCAGGCAATTAAGAGTTTATTTCCAAATGGACTTTGATAAATGTAATTCAAGCAAAGCTGTATTAATAATGCTCTTTGCCACTTGTGCAATAGATTAAGTGACCAGACTCCTATCAAAATGCTGCTTCACCTCCATGGAGACAGATGTTGGCTGTGTTTTATTTTTTACTACATCCCCAAGACATTCAAGTTCATTTATTAAGACTGAATTACTCCAACACCCTTTTTCTCTTGCCTTGACAACACATTTTGCTCTGTGAGTCCCTGTTCAGAATATTATTGCAAAGATCACCTCCACAGGTTTTTGCATCCCATTTCTTTCTCCTTTTTCCCTCTTTATACAGTCAAATACAAGCCTCTTGTCTTCCTGAGAGCTGCTTATGGTCTACCCAAGTTCACTTCCCTTGGCATTCTACCAGCTCCCCTCTTAGCTGGCTTCAAACACCAATCCTCATTACCACCTTTCCAGTCAGGCATTTTTGTGCTTCCCTGCTTCATAAACATCTGAAGAATAATTTCATTATTCCCCCTGAAAAGCTCCCTCACCTGCCATCAAGCCTGCACAAATGATTTTAAGAAGCCAATGCTGAGCTAAGACTGTAGACACTGCACTGCCCAGCAACAACTCATTTACTCTGCATTCACTTGTGGGAGCCAAAAGGGACTGTAAGTGTATTTTTAGGAAAGTTCTTACAGCAGCTTTTAAGCAGCTCTTAGATATAACAGGTTTCTGCCCTACCATTTAGAACATTTGGCTAATATAAGTAACACAATGACAAAGTAAGGCAAGGGTGTTACTTTATAATCTATTTCCTTAGTATTGATGTATCTCTAAGGAATATCACTGTTTGTTTTTTTCCTGACAAACACAAAGCACCTGACTTCTCACTTTTGTTATGATTACTCCACCATGCCAACACAAGCTCTCATTCATCCAGCACTGATCAATTTGTATGACTGGAGTATCTTCTCAAAGAAACTCCCAGCTAAATATGAAATTTTCAATCCCTTTTCCCCCTTCAGTTGCTGACTGAATCAATACTATAATAGAGGTACTCTCATTAAAAAAAAAAAGCTTTCCACTTTTGACACTGCAACTGGCCAAACAAATGCAGGCAGCTTAAGGCAGTTTAGGTTCCTTCTTTGCCTAGCCCAGTTCCCCAACACTGCTGACCTTGTAAAGCCCAAGATCCCTGGAGCTATTTTATGATCTTCCCTCATTAACCTCCAGGCTATCAATTTATGTAAAGGTAAGTTCAGCCACAGTGGATGAAATCAGTTTGAACAGTTTCATTGTTTGAATAATCCAGGCAGATCTTTTTCACTTATTGCTATAATAACATTTCAATGTCTTCTGAGGGGCTAAGACTGCTTAAAGTCTTTTAAATATAAAATATGGAACTGCTTTAATTAAGATTCCAGCCTTGCCAGAGACTCTGTGGGCTATCCTGCTGATATATGGAGGGATGTACAGAAATATTTTTGAAAAATCTTATCTTACATCCTAAAAGTAGCAACACTGACTGAATTTTAATCTAATCCAGGTGAAATTGAGAAGAAAAAAACCAGATTTTGACTTTTCCATTACTAACAAGCTATTTGATAAAATTCCCCCAAAGTTTAGGAAATGTAAAAACGACCACTCATTCTTCTGCCTCAGCAAAGCATTTTAAATTTATCAATCATGTGCCATTAAATTTTATCAGAATTTGTTTATAACAGCTCTGAAGTTGCTCAGACAATGTGTCTCTCTCTGCACAATGTTTCTTGGCTTTGCTGCCACCTGCAGCAAAACAGAATGAAGGCCCAAGTAAAGATATTTCTGTCTTAATTTGCATCATTCATTTCCAGTCCCTCTTCATAAACCAAATGTACTCAAAGTTTATGAGAAAGTAATAGCAAAGGGTGACTTCTAAATGAATCCAGACCTTTCAAAATGTTCAAATGCTTTGTGAATAAGGAAAAAAAAAGTAAAAAGAATTTATTGGGAGACTGATATACTCATTTATTTCATTAGACCAAAAAAAATTGAAATAATCTAAAACTTGAAACATCTATATCCTTTATAATTAGACTTTTCAAAGCATCACTTCCCCTTTCAAGTTTCTAAATACTAATAAATAGAATAGAAGGAGTTTTATTATGTACTTTAGTTTTTTTTTAAGGTAGAAAACAAAAAAAACCCCATGACTTTTTCTTTCTTGGGTGTTTTTGTGTGTGGTGGTTTTTGTTTTCTTCTTTACAATAAAAAATATAAACTTGCCATCACTATCTTTGAATATCCAGTTCAAAACTAAAAATAAATGCTTAGCTGGTTGACCTATTCAAGTATTGCTAACTAGAACAGATGGGAACTACAACAATCATCTAATGCAACTGCCAGATATGTACTCCTGAAAAATACCAGTGAGACATGTATGTCTTTTAACCATGAAGTCACAGGTAAAATCTTTATAATAATGGAGGTTTTATATCTTAAGTCCAATCAGAACAAAAATTATGACCACTAACAAATTAAAAATATGGTGCAAGAATTAGGGTGGTTTTCACTGGCATCAATTAGAAAGTAAGATTTGTTCCCTCTTTCTCAAAGACTATCATTTATGGCCTTCAAAGTGGAAAGCAACCAGCTTAAGTGAAAGAAAAGCAACATATCAAGCTATCACTGAAAGGGACAACAGCCTAGAAGAGCTTCCCAAGGTCTCTCTCTTTTATGAAAAGTCTACTGGACTTATTAGTCATGATAAAAAAGCTCAGGGTCTTATCAAACTCTCTCTCTTTTTTTTTAAACTCAGTTTGAATAACAGCTCAGTTTTTCAAGTGGCCTTGTAAGAACTGGATGCCACTTTACATCACTGTCCTAATTTACAAAAGAATTTGAATGAAGCAATCTTTATATTGGGTCACTTGTGCACCCTTCAAGCAAAGCAGAGGACAAATTTCAAGTTATGGTAACCAAGATCAAAAACTCCAGTTATGAAACAAGTTTCTCTCCTTAGGAAACACAGGCATCTGCTTTTTAAACAACAATCCCCTTATAAGCCCCTCTACTTCAAAATCCTACCATGAGCAAGTCCATCAGAAGAAAGCTCTACAAACCAAAACCTGGGAAAAGAAATGCCAAAAATTTAACATATTCTAATCATTTCAGGACTGCTGTTGATGAGGAATGGGAAGCATAAGTAAAAATGATGAAGGAAACTAATAAAATGTCCTAAAATATTCTCCTTGTGTGCATCCTTGTCATATTAGAGACTTATTTTTGACATACTTGTCCTGGCACTGAGAATTTGCTGTGCTGCATCCCCACATGACAGAAGATAATTTAGTTCAGTATCTACACCTGTTCACTGACTGAGCCCATGCAGTTGCACAGTGGCTCTTGCCAGAATAATTTATCCTGTGAAACTTTTACTGAGGGGAAAAGGAAAACCTCCAGCTTCATTTAGAGGTCTTTCACAGCAGCTTTTTTTTTTTTTTTTTTTTTTTTAACTGGACACAAGAGTTGATTGATGATATTTAGTTGAATTTTTTTTTTTTTTCCTACACTAACCTCTGTCAAAAAGATGACTTCTAAGGACAGTGGAGACTGAGGCCTTTGGCTGCATCCAGCATTTTGAACTCCCAAGTAGATGCCTTAGAAGTTTATAGTTTTAAAATAATGCTCAAAGAACCCAGAAGAGGTTGTGACCCTACTGGGCTTGGTACTGTACAAGCTGAAGTGAAAATATGAAATCCACGCTCTAAAGAGTTTGTGAACTCATCCTCTCCATCAAAGATAATAAAACTCTCTGGCAGCAAATCCAGATTTGGTTTCAAGCTACAACAAATAGAAACTTCACATGATCCTCTCTGTGGTCTTGCACAATGAACTCCTGTCAAGTGATGAACAGCAGAGCTTCAGAAATGATGAAAAGGGCAAAGAGACTTGAAAACTCAGCACTGAATCTGAGTCTTTCATTCTGAAAAT
This sequence comes from Muscicapa striata striata, assembly GCA_030060385.1. Taxonomy (NCBI): domain Eukaryota; kingdom Metazoa; phylum Chordata; class Aves; order Passeriformes; family Muscicapidae; genus Muscicapa; species Muscicapa striata. The sequence goes on along the minus strand of JAREIS010000058.1, from coordinate 1,270,199 downwards.
TCCATGATGCAAAGTGAAGGGGGAGATCTGTTGCTTCAATGGAGACACACACTGAGATGGGGGAGAGCAGAGTGCCAACAGTGTTTTCCCTGCTGAGCCTGTGGAGACCATCCCAGAAGGGGTTAATAAGTGGAGAAACTGTTCCATTGGGATCCTCATGCCAGTGACACTCTGCTAGCACCACAGTTGTTTGGGCTGGGCAGAGATGTGAGCTGGATGCTCACCTAAACTCCCCCTAAATGAATGAGTTCAGGCTTCAAAATGAACTTGAATGCACACACTCAGAATAATGGCACTTGGATCACTGCTGGGAACCTCTAACACAGCCCTAATCCTGGCTTATGAACGAGTTCATTCCCTGAAATTACAAAGAAAAATTTCTAGTGAGAACCAGTGCAAGAAAAAAATCAGATCTCATTTCCCATAGACACTGAAAAATTATGCCTGCTTTAGAAAGCAACATTAATAATATTTAATTTGCAAGAAAAAAGATGTTTAGAGTTCAAGTTCTATTGCTGGACAAAGACTGAAGATGTTCTGAGATTATTTTCTAATATTTAAAAAGGAACAAAAGAAATACAGAGTTAAAAATGAAGAGCAAAGGTATTCTCTTTTTTTGTCTCAGAAGTGCAACTTTTCCAAAGAGTACTGATTTTATTTTTAGGATAGCTTCAGTTATGAGACATTAATAGAAAGACACACAGCTATGGAAACCTGTATCCAGGCATCCTTCATATTTCAAAGCAAAATGATATAGAATAAAGAGCAAAAAAATTAAACCTCTTGCTTGCTACACTGTTCTTATTTTGAGTCTCAATGGGAAGAGAATGACAGATGGAAGTATAGAGTGTGTTTACTCCTATCGGGCCTTTGATATGCAAATGCTTGTTCTGAAAGAATGTGAAATTCACTGACCAGCAGACATCCTCTCAGAAGAGGAGCATCACAACCTTAGGGAGAAGGGAGAGATAAACACTCCTTGGCAAATGCATTCTGAACACTGAACTGTGGCAAGCTCTGCCACAACACTCTCCCAGGGGAATTATTGTGTTTTGAAATGAAATGTCCTGACAATATTTAAATGCAAAGAGTGAAATATCTCAGGGATGCTGCTAATAAATAAAATACATTCACTCATTTGTCCCTATTTTTAAATCTCACAAATATGCCTGCTGTAATTCTGCAGGGAAACCAAAATAGTTTTCAAATACACTCACAACCTGTTTTCCACATGTTAAAAACCAGTTTTGCCCCCTTTCCACCCTGCTACAGCACAGTCTGGATGCAGGATGATGCTCCAAGAAGGTCAGAGTACAGCACTGTAGTAACATTTCAGATCAAATAAAAACTACTTTAAGACATGTAGCAGGGACTAAACAGTAATATTTTTAAGCTGATGATTTTAACAAGGTATTAAGATTACTAAGATGGTAAAGCTCAAAACAACACCACTGACCTCCTGTATATTCAAACTGCATAGTCTACTGATTTTTGAAATATTTTTAGGGATTCATTGCATTTTCCCACTGTCACTAACACAGAAGTCTAATGAAGAAAAATACTTGAAGGTTTCTTTTAAGTTATCCCTTTTTCAAGATACCTGCCACAGCTAATTGCTCACAACAGAATTGAGATCATGCAATTCTCTCAGGCACAAGTCCTTTTTGAGAAATAGAGCTATGTATTATTTTTGCAACAGCTTTATCATGGACTTTTCTCAGGAATGACAGCCATTGCAACCATCTGATTGTTCCTCAGAATGCCCATGGTTTGTATCTCTGCTGAAGTCTTCCTGATAAACAAAATAACCCCCCAACAAACAAATAAACCCCACAAAAGTCAATGACAAAGCACTAATTCCCTTCAGAAAGGGAAAACAAAGTAGCTGCAGAAAGACCCAGGAGATTCTATGTGGAAAAGTAAAAGTGCTGATGCTCTCAAAGTTAAAGCAAAAAAAAAAATAAACACCACTTGAATATCTTTACTATTACTACCACTCATTTCTACATTAACATCATTGTCCTTGATGTTCAGGTTAAATTGCTCTGCTGCTGCTATTAACACTTAGGTAAAGCAGGATAAGGTGTGGGTATAAAGAGCCAATCAAATACCAATTACTTAAATTGTTTCCGTAGCAGCTACACTGTGGGTTTTTTTGGATGCAGGCAACTGTAAAAACTACTGAAGACAGAGATTTAGTCAAAAATCAATAGGTTGTTTTATAGCCACTGAGCCTTCAGCTCTTTCAGGTTTGCTTAATTTATTCCTAAAGTGTAGCAAAGTCCATAAATCAGAAACAAAGATAGGTTTTACAGCTTTCTCTTGAAGGAAAATCTTTTATTATACAAGTCCTTTTCTAACTAACTGTAAATATTACTGCCCAGTAGATTTCACCATTGCTTATTATTTCTTACAAGTTATATTACTTTTATTGCTTAGAAGACTGGATGCTATTTCAAGGAAAAAAACAAACAAACAAACAAAAACCAACACAACTCACAAAAACAATAATAACAAAAAACCCCAAACCTTTAAAATTTGATAATTTTGAAATGACAGCTTTTACATTGTAGATAAAATACTTCTTTCTAATCACAAAATTTCACAAGACATTTCCAATGCAATAGTTCCTAGATCTATGCAAAAGAGTCAGTACCACATTTAGGAATCCTTGCTTGGACACTGCAGCACTGGTAAAAAGAGGTGAAAAGACTGGAAAATGTTTTAAAAGTATGTTGACAATGTAAGAGAACTTAGGCACTGGTACAAGAGGAGTAAGATATCAAACAGTATTTTATCTATGGATCTTTTTCTCTTACAATACTAACCCACAAATTTATTCCAATTCAACACTCATGGGATAAGAGCAATCTCAAGGCTGCCTTTTAAAATGATGAGGTTAGTTTGGGATCATTAGACTAGGCAATGTGTTTTATGAAATCACATCATTTTATCCATGGACAGCTTGCTCACATTTTTACTTTACAGTCAAAAAAAAAAAAAATACTCCCTCCATAGGTTATGGTGAATAGCATGACCTGTATGTTTAAAACAACAGCACATGTCCACAGAGAGCAATCTGAAAATTACTTACAGATTTTTACATTTATATTATCATTAAATTTTACAGCAACCCACTCGTGCTTGAGGTAGTTGTTGCAAAAGAAGCATTTTTATTAAGTTGGGCCACTTCCTCCCCTAGAGGAGGAATTCAGTTTAAGCAAGGTTTCTCTACTCACAGGAGCTTGTGTTATGGCATTTTTAGATTTAAAGACATCCCAAAGTTATTTCTGAGTTTAAAAATGCCACAATATTCCAACTGCATATGTCATATCCATAGCATAAAACAGCCTGAACTCTTAGAGTAGATTTTTCTGGCAACTTTGCTTCATATACTGCATATTTATATTTAAACAAACAAACAAACAAACAACTCTAAAACAAAGTACCCAATAAACTCTATGGAGAAGTGCTGCATAAGTATTAAATCACAATAGTGGAGGATTACAGAGCTATAAAGTTGATGACTAGATACTTTTTTTTCCTGATATATTAAAAATTACTTATCCAAGCACTGACTTATTTCTGATTTGTGTGACCTTAATGGAAATTAGCCACTATTTTCCTTTGGAAACAGACCTTTCACTCACTATCCCCAAACTGCACCCTCACCCCATCTCCAAGTGAATTTTAAAAGTCTCATAGGATCAGAACCCAGAGCTGCTAATGATTAAATGGTTTGATATTGAAAATTCTGAGTTTAGTGTGCAGTATTTCCGTGAGCACAAATCAGCATTTATCACTGGAAGTTCTAAACAACCTCTTCAAAGTCCACAGACCAGAAGAAGTATATTTCAATAATTATCTGCCAAGTCTACCTCATGTATACCTAGTTTTCACTTATTTGGATTTTTATTCACTATAAGTTAAAATGAATTGATTTCAAACTTTTAGTCACCTATAAGTAAAAAATTTAGCAAAACTCAAAACAAAAAAAAAATTTAAAACAAACCAAACACAAAATCCAAACAATGTAGAAACAATCTCAAATATTAAACATTTTGGAATTTCTAGACAATAATAAACATTCATTTGAAAGCCTTTAAAAAAAAATTCACATATCTGAAAGAACTTTAAATTTTCATTTTCTACTGTTAAGAACTGAATTTTTAAAAGAACATATAAGTTTCTAATGTTTTAAAAGACTCCAGAGGAAATTTTCTGATCAGATAAATTGTCTTCAGAACTTTTTGAGAAAATCAGTTCTAATGAGAATTGAAAAGTTTCTATAAATGAGATTCTTCACAAATTTTCTTATAACTGGTTTAAATGATTTTAATTGAGTAACTGGGAATAATATTATAAACTAGATAAATGGCAAAATTAACACATAAAAAAAAAAAAAAAATTTCTCATAATCTGGGATTTGCCTTTCCTGGTAATCTAAATGTTATGAACCAATCCTGTCTCCAGGCATTCCCCTTGGACTCTCCACAGGGTCTTTACCACCTCCTGACTTTTTACTTTTTATTTTTTCTGTTAAATGTGGTGGAAATTTTATTCTGCCTTAAAAAAAAAAAAAAAAAAAAAAAAGTTTACATTTTTTTATTCCAGTCTCTCACCCCCCCCAATGATTCCAAGTTCTCACTATCCTTATGAAGGCATCTTGAACATACACGTGTAAGTATTAAATTACATTTTAAAACTCTGGTTTCTTAAATATTGATTAAAAATAATTGCAAGAAAAATTGTAGCAGGCAAATATGATGAGGAATATTACCACAAGCATGACCTGCAAATATTCACCAAGTGAGATATGTACTTAAGGGCACTGGAAAAATTCCTTAAATTCGGGAAGGATTGTTGCCTGCCTGCACTTGCCCCCTCCCCCAGTTTCTTTCTGAACTACCATTACACACAGATACTAGTATGTAAAACTCTGCACATGTTGAAATAACTCTCTAATACGATTTTTCAGTTCTTCCATCCTGACTGCTCAGTTTCTCATTGAAGATTGGTTTACAGTAAAATTGAAATCTACATTTTGATTCTGCATAAAAGATAGACTGCTATTAAACTCACTGCTCCACAGGGACTTTATTAGGGCTGCTACTGAACTGTGCATCATTTTAATTAGAATTAACACTTTCATCTTGTTTATGAATATATGTAAGATAAGCTTTGAAATATTTAACATCTGGGAATACAGTCAAGCTGTCACAGCAAAATTAAGACATTTCACATCCATAACTATTATTATATAATGGCCAGATACCAAATAACTAAACATTCATTGTTAGCATTTGGAGTATAATCTCTCTATGCATACATTTCCATGTCCTTTGGGAATTTATTCATGCTTTGATCAGTATCCCTTTGAAGCAACTTTTCTTTAAAGAGAGACATTTCAAGTGCAGTCCTTGACTGAGTTAGATGTTTCCCTGGTAGGTGCGAGACCTGTTTTACATAATTTATTCTGCTGTTAGCACACACATCCCTAGATACAGCTAGAACAGCACAAGCTCACTGCAGCAGCTTGGTTCCCAAGGATCACCTTCCCTCACTGGGATATTTACTTTGCAGGAGAACAGGATTCAACAGCCCACCATCTCCAGGTCAGCAACCTCAGTAAACTCAAGGTTCCTGCCAGCAGAATATTCTCCTGGGATATGATAGGACTCCTAAAATTAAAATTAAGGGGGGGTAGAAGCTAATCCAAACAAAAAGATCCCACAAAACCCTTCAAAAGAGAACTTTCAGCACACCTACTGAAACACTATGGGACTGTGAAACATGTCAAACAATAAATCTTTGTTAATTAAGATCTAGAGTTTCTCAGAATTTGGCATCCAAAACTAAGGTAGCTGACCTTTTGGAGTTCCAGTTTCTGATCCTCCCCTCCTGCCAAGAGCCCTTCCAACAGCAGTGCAGCTCAAAAGCCAATCCATCTCCGTGACTTCTCTTGAAACTACTGAGTTTCAAGATGGAAAAATCTCCAAGCAGTGCCTCCCTTTTCACAGGAGTTTTCTTCCTTTCCCTTTTCTCTTATACAAAGGTGTAATCCATAAATTTTGTCACTAACAATACTGCCTTTGCCATCCATTTTTTTTTGGCTTTTCCCACTTAGCAAGAGCTTAAGCTTGTGAGTAGCCTGCAAACTGCTTTGCCCAAAAAAAGCCTCACATGACACAAATTTTGGTTGGTGCAGTTTCTGAGAATCTTTTGAATACCATTACCCTTAAAACCTACATTATTCTGTGACACAGAATGACCATATATTCTAGATAAATTTTTCTATGACAACTGATACTGGTTATTTTATATTATTCTCCATCTTAAGGTTTAGGAATAAAAAGCAAAGTGTGTTGGCTAAAGGAAACCTTGTCATATTTGCATTATTACTGAGACTAGCAAAAAGCAAATTTAAGTTTTTAAACATCCACACATGTTCTTTTGCATTCAAGACAAACCTCCTCAGAAATCCCTCTGTGCATTCACTGCTGCTTGTGATTCTTAGGCCATGCCACACCAGAGAAAACCTCTTATTGATCACTTTTGAAATTATATTTCTCAGCACAAATGCTTTAATAATTGACTGACTAAAGTGATGCTAAAACTCTATGTGAACAGTTTCATTACAGAACATGCTTAATGTTTTATTTGTGAATATGTTACAGATTAATGACCTGCCTTGGAGAAAGTACTGGTGATTATCTTCAGATTTTGGATCCCCACTTTATGAGTTCTCGAAGAGAGCAATCTGTATTGAAGTAATAACAATATTCTAAAATGTTTCAATTATTTCAAAACATAAAACTAGGTGCTCAGAAGACTAAGGAAAAAAATCTTCAAAAAGAAAAAAAAAATCTACTTGTTAGATTTTGAGAATTTCTGAGTCAATATATTACCTATGTTATAATCTGCAATACATATTATAATTATATAATTAGAATTACATATATTCTACAATTTGAGTCAGATTTCTTATTATTGAAAAAACCCACAATCTACTGTAGTGCAAAAACTCAGAAATTTTCACTGAGCACCATGACTAAATTTTTTTATCTTATATTCATTTCTCAAAATTCCAACAGGAATAACACCAATGATAAAAACTGAATTTTCAAGGACAATTATATCAAGCCCTTATTATTTCAGAACTGTTATTCTAATATAAGAAATGGCCAAGGCAGTTGTGCTCCTTTGGAAATAAGTGGCCAAGGTTTGTCACAGCTTCCTCACAAAGCATTTCTCTTTCACAACTTATAACAAACTCCATGAGTAGCACAAGGCATTTTGTATTCCACAAGTGTTACCAGGGCTTCACAAGTGAACCATTATGGTTTTACTCTCCTCTATTTTGGTTACACAAGACCTCCTCCAAACTCAGATGGACATTTTCAGCACACTGAGGAAACCCACGTGCTGAGGATATACTCAGCCATACAAAACCCTCACCACACTTCCCTTCCTCCCCAGCTGCATGAAGATGCAAGCAACCAATGCTTTTACATTTTACATGTACACTGAAATTTTACATTCAGTAAATACAGCAGGCCAAGGGTTTCACTCAAAGTTCACCTCCATTCAATATACTTGATTGGTGAAAGTCAAGGTGGATCATATGTAAAGTGCAATGATCATCTTCCAAGGTAAATTAATGTGAAATGTTTGAACTGAAGCTTTAGCTGCTGAATCCCAGAAGAAGAAAAAGCAAAAAAAACAAAAAAACCCATAGAAATCAAGGAAAAAGAAAAAAAAAAAGCTGCATTACCCAAGAATGGAGGGGCACAGTTTCTGATAGTGTCTCTGGGATGTGACACACATTTTGAGGACAAGTCCTATGACAGCAAGGGGCAGAGGACAACAACATGGAGTCAGTGCATTCCTTCTTCCCCTCCTGCTAGACTACAGCATCCAAGCTCTCAGTCCTGCTTTTTGGCAACACAGGAGAAACTTCAAGTTAAAAAAAAAAACCAAAAAACCAGTTTTACAATGTACTTAGTCTATAGATGGTTGAATAGATGTACAGATACACTTGTATTTATATTTTCTGGAAAAGTTAAAACAGCTTGCTCCTGTTAGCACCACAATTTTTCTGTGTGGCCATCACTGCAGTGCACTTCTTTGAGCAGAGCAAGAGCAAATAACTAATTTACTGTGGGCTGCTGCTAATGTCAAATCATGCAGCTCTGTTACCAAGTCACACACAACAACAGCAAAATCAATCCCTGCAGGCCCTTGGACAATTTTTGTCTACTGTTTATCAAAGATGGCTGGTAGGATCAATATCCAGCAATATTCACTAACGCAAAACCTGAGGCAAGACACACTGGAGTTATCAGCATGCTTTTGTTGCTGAAGTTTCATGTCTGTGTGTACAAACAGAAAATATTGAAGTTTTTCAGTTTGAAACTCGCTATTTAACTTCAGCTGGCTTCCTTGTTCTGCTATCAAGGCAGGTTTCTATTCAGTGCACATTTCAGTAACAGAGTGAAAAACAGCAATTGCCAACATTAATTCAGTTTGCAAACAATAAGTTTTCTATTTATGCATAATTTATTTAGGGGCAGTTACAAAACCAAGGCTTTGATTTGAATTTTTACAGTGAAATATCCTGGAAACCAGGTAACAGTGGCTATTGTAAGGTTCTTCATTTGCTCAAAATAATGCAAGTATGACATGACAAGAATGTGCAAACAACTTTATTTATTACCACTGGAGTTTCCTTACTATATAAAATCAAATGTAAAAGGGTTGGTTATTTGTTTGTTTGTTTGTTTTGTTGTTGTTATTCTTTAAATCCTTACTTCTGAAGCAGCATCTCTTTTCAGCTGTTTTACCAGACTGTGTTGCAGTTAGTCCAGCTGAACAATCTGCAGATGGCTGTAGATTAAGTAAAAAGGGGTTGATAGAGAGCTACAATGTGAATTTATACAGCACTGAGATTTTTCTGGCTGTTAACTCAGACAGTCATTGAAGACAGGTGCCTTCAGGTGCTTCATTAATTCCTAGCACTTTGTTGCACTAAAAAAAAAAAAAACCAAAACAACCAAAACCAAAAAGCCCTCCCCAAAAAAACCCCAAACTCAGCAACTATCTTAAATATCCAGATTTTCAAGGCACCAAAAAGATGCAAAAACCCTACAATTAAAAAAATCCAAACAAATGAAAACACAACAAATTGACCCCAAACAACAAACAGCCATCAAAACAAAGCAAAAGCGCTGGAAAAAAAGGTAAATTACTGAATACAGCCATGCCTTGGTACAACTAAAAATTCATCCTTTTGACAGTAATATCCCATCCATGCCTCAGTTCACCATCCCTCATTTACCTCCTATTTCAGCCAGGCAACAATGCTATTTTTAATTCACACTAATTGCAAGCCTTAAGGACAGAATGTTTCTTGTTGTGCAAGTGGAAAAAGTAAAAACTAAAGAGACACAGCCTGAAATAGCTTGGCACATGACGTGCCATTTAGAAATTAAAACCAGGATATAGGAAGGTAAAAGTGCTGCCAGTAGCATCAGCAATGTCTCTTCAGAACAGTGAGTAATTTAAATTTTTGTCTACTGTACATACTCTTTTTTTCCTAATGTATACAGGCCTTGAGTTCAGAGTTTTTCCATATGCTAGCAGTTATATGTGGTTAAATAGATTCAGAAGCTTTGAACAGGTCATTATCAACTACTTTTCTATACTCTTCCTGACAGATTTGCTACCCCCAACTTCTCTTTCTTTTTTCCCCATTCTTGTTCTTGGATTATACTAAAACATTTAGCAGTTCCACCTAAGAACTGAAGCTCGAATTGACAAATCACAGTTCAACTTTATCTGTATTCAGAACTGAAAGTTAAAATTTGTGTTGAGTGTTCACAGATGTGCAGCCTTACATAGGCTAAAGAGGGTGTTTTTCAGTGAAAAATTTGTATCACCAATAATCATAAAGGCTTCAAGTGCTATCACTGAAATGATGAAATCCAAAGCTCTGCAGACTGACAAATTTAAAATAAACCATCATTGCCTAAGCACAGCAAAAAAGTGTAAAGTCCTTTCAGAGCAGTCACAAAGTTGAGAATCTTATAAATTTCATTAAACACCTGGTTGGTTACACCAAAAAATAAATGAAATTTTTTTTTTAAATTAACCAATAAGTCAGATACTATTAAAAAACCAACTAATTAAAAGACAACTATTTAAATTATCTCAATGAGAGATCAAAGCAGAGGAGATTATGATTGCTCTATTCTTCAACAGAGACAAAATTGTCAGTGGATCCTCTTAGTCTTCCATTCATTGAACATCTTTGACACACTCTTGTTTCTAGTTGACAGGAAACAGAATTTGAAATTTTACCCCCTGTATCTTAGGGATCTACCCCAGCACAAGTGAACAACACCAGCTGTGCTGCAGGAAGGACTCTGGTGAAAAAGATAATTTGCAGCCATGGAAGATTTTGTATTTAATCTCATTTTGTCCCTTTTTTGTAGTCAAAAACCCTTCTATGCTTTCTCCTTTAAAGATACCTCCTTCAGCACCTAGTAAAGATTCAATCTTGTGAGCAAATAAACACATGGAAGAAAACCCAAAAGGAACCTTACACAATATTCTATCTCTGTAACTCTGAAACTTGCAGTTCCAAAGTACTTTATTCCTCTCTTTTCCTGTTTTGATCCCAGCACACAGGTAATTAAAGCACAACTGTAACATGAACTGCTTGGTTTCCCAATAACAAAGCCACACTACAGGTACATAGATGAGGAGGGGAATAGTTACTATTTGAGAAATGAGAGTAGCTTCCCATTGTATCAGATGGAAGGGCTGAAGAACAAACACCAGCTGCCAAAGCAGAAATCCTAACACTGAAACATTACCACAAATTCAAGTGATGAATAATGGAAAGAAGTGTTTGTTCAATTAAAAACTCCATGTGTTCAGGCATTAGTATCCCTAGGAAGTGTTGTTCAGTCAACTCAAGGTCAGAGAATTTGAATTTTACATTTTCACTTCTTACTCTATTTGTCTCAATTAAATTAAACAGGTGAGTCTGTCAGTGCCCATTGTTTTACATTTTTAACACTTAGCATCACTTCAACTGCACCAAATATACCCCACTTTGGAAGTGGTGGCTTCCTAAGAATATTCCTCAAGAAGAATCAAATTTCTATGGCTGGTGAAATACATTTGTGTACTGTGTTTGATTGGTTAGGACTAAAGTAAAATCTGAAATTACTATAATAATTAGTATTTGCTATATATAATTGAATTTTTCTTTGCAATTAATTCCTAACCTTGAGTAATTCAGATAACTTTTGGTAAATCATTAAAAAGTCAAACTTCAGTTAACAGTCATCCAATTATTTCTATATCATGCCCAAACAGAACTGAACCATTATGGTTAAGTTTATAAAAGGTTCCTTTTCGTGATTGTTTGCTCCTATGTAAAAAACCTTCACCACAAAGTCCTGATATGACCTGTATATATTATACATTTGCTAAATTTAGCACAACTCATATCTTGGGCTGACATTCAGAGAACAGAGAGTATTGAACATGCCACTTTTAATTGTTGTTTACCAGAACCCTGTGCAGCATCTCCTCCTTCTCAACTGCAACTTAGTAATGGGGTTGGTGCCAATGACTTAGCAAAGCCAGCAATTCATATCAGAGCCATTTCTGATCAGCATTGCCAAATCATTGGTTCTAGTTTACTCATTATGCCTAAAGATACAGAAGAACATGTCAGTGATGCTGTTATTTCAGGATTTTGAAGGGGGAAATCTTGAAAAGTAGATTCAAATCAAAGACTGAGAGATTGTTTAAGTAATAACTTTAGAGAAGATTGGTATATTCCAGATTATCCCATAAAAATGTACAGAATACACAAATACCTGGGAATCTCCTGCAGTCAATGCCACTTCCCCCCCACTGACTTCAGAAGAGGAAGACAGTCCCAAATTACTGAAAATTTCCCTATTAATATGCCTCAGAACTAACTAGAGACATTTGGGTATACATTTAACAGGTATGGGTATTTTCAATCCAGTTGGGAACTCTTCTCAGACACTTCAGCTCTAAAATGATGCTTTTAAAAGAAAATGCAATGGATGGAGAATACTCAGAGATCCACAGACAAAGAGAGAGATGCATAAATCTGACATATATCGAAAAAAATTGAAATGTTGCCAGTTAGGAAAGCAGGTAAATGAGATTTAGGCAGCTGAAAATAACCTATGATTTTAAACAGCAGCAGTAAAACTGATCAAAGACTGGTTTTATTCCCACTCCAGCTGCTTTGCAAAATCATGAGCAATGACAAAGGCAGAATATACTTCCTTATGCCATTTAGTATTTTGTGAATAGGGAGTCTGTATCTCCACAAATATCAAAACATAAATTTATTCTTTAAATTCTGTGACAGATAAGCCATATTTGCCATGAAGTACTTATTTGTCACTGAGCCACAGGCTGGCATATAAAAAGTTTGACACCATGTGTAAATAGGAAAAAAATATATTTAAGTATCAGCACGTGCTTCCCACCACCCAATCATTTTTCAGAACAGACTTCAAAATGCAAAATTACTATTCTGTTATTTTCAAGCAGAAGAAAGAAATGGTTCTCTCCTGAGTATGTCACAGATTGTGCCTGCACAAAGCACTGACAGAATGGGGAAAACATTTTCAAGACTCAGATTTGCAACTCCAGCAGGGGAATGGGAGGGGCAAAAGGGCTTTGGGTTGGGGTTTGGGGGAAGGACCCAAAAGATATGAAAGTTTTATAAATATAGACCAGGTCTTATCAGGCTAAGATAAAGTGGCCTCTACTCTTTTTCCACTTAGTCTCCTGCTCTCTGCTTCTCTGAAAAGAACCTCAAAATAAATTTTAAAAATTTTCCCCTCAGAGAGTTAGAAATGTTCAAGTATTTTTTTTATTTAATAGGTTTTAAAGAATTTGCTCAGGATTTACTGACAAGCAACAACACTTCTAAACTCTGAATTTGTTATTCATGTCTCAGCCAAGCAGCAAAGTCTCGAACAGAACAAAATGGCTGTCTGAAAGATGTCAATCACCACACATATCATGGGTCAGTTCACAACACTCAACAGCCACACTGAAAAAATCCCAATGAACAAAGGCATTCCCAGCTGTCCAAATATGCATCTCCACCACCAGCTCTGGCACAAACATGGCCATCCTGAACAGGAACCCTTCCACTCATGGTTTATACACTGCAGAGTGGGAACTACAGAAATTAAATTGTGCTCTTTAGTAATGAGAGCATCTCACGCAGTTGGGCTTGCCTTGGGAGTGACATTCACAAAGCAGTGCAAGACAAATGTACTCTGAGAAACAAGAAAAAAAAATAGCACAAAAACTTAGACTTACTGTAAAAGATTAAATGGACAAGATCAACCTATAACAATTATTTCAAAACATGTGGAAGCTCTATTAGATTAGAATTTTCTAGAGTAGTAATTTGTAATTCTTGGGGCAAATAGATAAGAAGATGCAAAAACTCCTGGCTTTGGGTACTCCATTTCACTTTGAAGGTCCTGCTCAGCAGAGCAGATGACCAATTGTATAAACCAGTGGAGTCAATGTACTGCAGAAAATACTTTTGGTAGACTTTGGCTGCTGGCTGTATTGCTCATGTACAGATCTAGCATATGACTCACTTGCATAATGGGCAGGAATTCATTCAGCATTAAAATTTCAGAGCAAAATTCTTATCCCATTAAGTGAGAAACCTTTTGACCTTATGTACAATATTATGCTGGCTTCCAATAATGGCATTGTCAACATTGTATCTTTGCAACGAGTGTATTTTGATAATTAATGCCAGCAGGATCAGACAACAAAGTGAATCTCATTTTCTGATTACAGTGCCTAGTGCTTTTAATGCTCTCTATTATCCAAGGCTGCTGTGTGCAGCTTGCCTAACATTGCCCAATCTGAGAAATTCTTGAGCAAAACAGCAGAGTCATTTTGGTAAAGGATGGGTATGGACTCTCTCCCACTTTTTTGCTATAAAGCCAATGTTGAATCACAGCAGAGAGCCTCAGCAGCCACTGAGATATCATTGTTCACAACCATTACTACAGAAATAAGCACCTCATTCTCAAGTCATTTTGAAACTACTATAGACAGTGGATGAGAATACAACACACAACATCTCTTAAAAATTAAAAAAAAAAAAATATGACAATGTTTTCTTACCATGGCAGGAACCATCCAGCTCTTCATACCCCACAGTGCAGATGCATCGCCCCAGAGGCACCAGCCAATCCCCATCTGCCCCACAATACAATTTTGGGGTGTCCCGTTCCTCAGCGCTCTTCACGCAGGAGCCCCGAACCTCCACCAGCGAGGAAGAATCCACCCTTGGGATGGTGTCAGGAAACATGGCCAGATTCCGGACTGTGAAAGGGCACTTCTTGTAATAGACACGGACTGACACCAAAGCAATGCACGCTCCAATGTCCTGAAAGGCAAGGTAAAACCCCTTCTTGTTGATGGGCCCCACTTCACGAACCTCCGTGTTGAGCTTGAGGATGCGGTCGCCCAAGTCCATCTGGGTAAAGCTCTCATCAGCAGCTATGGTATCAATTTTAGTGTACTGGTTTGGCTTGAATTTTACTCCATGAGGCTCATCTGACTCCATGTAGTAGAGGTTGAAGGTTTCCTTGCAGGTCCCCAGCACCCAGGGAATGCTGTTGCAGTCCCTCAGGGTGAACTTCATCTCCACGTAGATTTTCTGCGCGGCGTCGCGGGAGACCCAGGTGGTTTGCAGCCAGTTGTTCTGGTTGGGTTCCATCACATTGCACACCTGGTACGTGTGGATGGGACGGTTGTGTTCATCCATCTCAGTTATGGCATCCCACTGAAAAGAAAACAGAAGTGTCTGAAAACCAGGAGAATATGTATTACATATAAACACACCCATGTGCCCCACAGATATGCACCTATGGCTTAATAATGAATAATTACTTCAAGTTTGGTGGAAAGACACTAGTTAAAAGATAACTACAGAACACCATACAAGTTTGATTTCAGAAACTCCACAATAAATTTCTATTTGCAAAAATATTTAATAGAAAATGACTGGGGCCTAGCAAAGAAAGAAAAGATACAGGCCATGTTTATATTAGATATATATATATACATCTCTCCATATACTTTACATCAAAGGCTCACCAAATGCTTATCATATCATCTGCTACTCCAAAAGATTATCAATATCCCAAAAATAGCTTCACTATAACAAAATCAACTTTCTACTAAGGAGTCATAATATCAATGTAGCACTAGAGAGGATTTTTTTTTTTTTTTTAATCAAAACACAGAACTATTTATAGTTCTGTATTCAAAAATACTGCATCCCACCAGAAGTTTTAGCTTGGCTTTTAGACGTACTGATCCATTGGGGTAGAAGCAGCAGGGAAGAAAAACAAAATCAAAACAAGAACCAAAATCAACCAACATTAAAATCACATTTAATGGAAGATATGCTGCATGCTCCAGAGAGGTCTCAAGATAAAAGACCCAAAAAACCACCAAACAACCCTCCATCACACCAAACAGAATTAAAGAGTAGCACATTGTTTTAAAAAACAATGTTGTTTTTAAAATATAGAATGGGCACAGGCCAACCTAAAATAAAAGTGTCAACATGCTACTGCCTCTTAAAATTATTTAGAAAGAAAAAATATCCAAAATACCTTCCTCTTACCAGGAGGTTCTCTTAAGAAATATTTATATATTCACTCTGAATCAATATATCAATTTGAACTTATAAATTAAAGCCCTAAAGTTAGCTGTTAACTGTGCAGTTAATAGTATAAATCTATTACTTCTGTAGGAAAGCAAAGGCTCAGCACTTCAGTTAGTGGTTTCAAAGAATGAAACAAAATGAATTGATCAAACATGGACAGGGCTTTAGTTCATTCAAAGCAGATCTCTCATGCTTTGTGCCTGTGCCTTTCCACTGTGCTCCCAGAAAGCCTGCTGAGATCTACCATTTTAGAGGAATTCACCTTTGGGCAAGAAAAATGTTTAAAATCTGACAAAATTTTTTGATAGAACTAGCAGTCTAGACATCACACAAAATATTTGTACAAAGGTTAACATTTAATACCTTAACCTAGCCATTGCACTGGGCCATGCTGGGTAAGGTATGTTTACACAGAATATGCTGTTAGGTACCAGTCCTTGACACTGAGTGGAAACAAGGTGACTTCCAACACCCCAAAATGTCACTTTCAGTGCCTGAGAAGTCTGACAGAACTCACTCTGAGAGAGTCTCTGATATAGACACAGTCTCCCTGCATGAAATACAATCTGCTTTTAATTTTACCTGAGAGCTGCATTTCCCATCTGACAAAAACAGACAGGAAAGGTAGCAGTTGAATTCAGTGCAGTTAACAAATCCAAACAATTTATCAAACACACAGTGGTTCTCTTTTGGGTGTATTTCATACTATATCTCTCAATCAAATTTTAAGTTGTGCAAAACTTCAAAACCAAATGAACAGAAGCATCTCAGTGGGGATGTTTGCACATGGATGTGGTGGCTCCCACAAAATTATCTGGCTTAGACAAGCTGACAGTTCAGACTCTTTCAAACTTTGTCCATCCCAATGTGCTGCTGTATTTTCAAAACGTTTTGATTGCAGTCCTTTCAAATGAGCAAAACCTCTTCTAATGTTGATGGAAACAGCAGCAGCATAAAGCTAATTCTAACACCTGGAGTTCCAGGACTTATGGAAAAGCCATATTAAAAGCATCCTTTGGAGGAAAGACTTCAAAATGCTAGTTGAACAATGGAATAAGAGGCTACATTTTACATGCAGCATAAAGGAGGGATAAATCACTCAAATAGAACATACCATTTGAAGATTGGTGGAGAGAAAATTCCAAGATTACTCATCACATCCAAATACAAAATAAGAGATTAAGCTACAAACCACACTGGGATTTTAGTTAGATAAAGTCTCAGCTGTTTCCATACCACTACAAACTACTTCACAATCTCTCATTTTTAAACTTCACTAATATCCAACAGCTGTACAGAGAACACTAAGAGCAAACATGTAACTTTAAACTTGTGTGAGCTATATAGTACTGAAGTCTATTTTCATTGATTCCATTTTTTAATTCTATTTTAAACCAAAATACTGGAGACTTAAGAAAAATCAGCAAGAGCCTTTTAGTACAGATCAGTACTGAAAGCTGTTCCAATTAACAGGGGTAGATATATCAAGCAGTTGAAAATATCTACTTCCTAATGAGCTGATATGGAGGTAAGCTTCACATGTAGTGAAAGACACCTCTCCCACAAGCTGTCACACTGATTGATGGATTCATATTGAACCCTTAATCTCAGATAACAGTTATTGAGGCACTGAGCCCAGCAGCAGTTTGGTAACCTGGGATGGCAGTTTTAGAAAACTGCACACCTCAAGATTCTTTATTGATATCTTACCTCATTTTTAAAAAATGGGGGGGGGGGCATTGGTTACTTAAGCCCATGCCCTCACTCACCAGTTCATAGGAGAAACCATCTGCTCTTAAAAATTTTGCTGCATTTGTATTCTAAGCAGGAAAGTTATCTTGCTTTTATACTTATCCTTTAATGATAATTCTCTAAAAATGAAGGGTTCTGCACCAGCACATACCTAACCAGTATACCTGAGCTCACCCCTGAACAAGAGAAAGTTTTAGCACGAGATAGGAAACTAGGGAACAAAACCTATTGACTTCAGCCATTCTGCATTTTACTACCTGGTAAGAAGACACAACTGTTAAGGCAAATCCTCACAGTGGTGATAAGCCTTATTCTTATCTGGAAACAAAAGGAAGGTTTCCATTCTAAACTGAGGAACAAATATATAAGGTTCATGCTAGAGAGATCTGGTTTAGTCTCAGCTTCAGCAAGTGAGGTAATTTCAGAGATGGAGTTATCAACTATTTCTTACACACAAACATAGGCTGACATTTGAAAATTCAGTGAACCTGAACTGTAGAACTGCAATTTTCTGACATATATATCCCTCATTGCCCACAAACATCCACTGGAGACAGCTCAGGTCACTGTTAAAAAGTCCATCCTATCAAAGGGATGGACTGTGTTTGCTGTACAGAACTGCTACAATCCCTAAAAAGAGTCTGAAAAAGAGTCTGAAGAAAGCTGCAAGTGTGTCCATGCAACTCATGTACCCCAAACCAGTTAAATAAGCATTTTCTTACTTACCACATCCAATGAAAATAAACAGAATGCATAAAGTGTTTTCTCTAAATTGGTCCTTTTTTTTTTTTCTTACTCTTCTAAATGGTTTACTACTTATTTAGGTCATCCCAGATCTCAGCTGGGAATCACCTAATGAAATCTACACAAGTAGAACACCCTCAGCTGTTCACTCCTGACAATCTTATAGATCCCATTTCTGTGGAAACAAGTAAAACAGTAAAAATAAAGAGAGTTTTAAAAGTTTTCTGAAATGTCCTTATACTAATCTCCAGTGAGATGATCTTCATAAAAATGAGATCAAAAAGGCCCAAACAAGGAAACACCAGAGGAGGACTTGCACTTGGCATGCACAGCTGCCATCTGACAATGCACATTTACACATTTTGCTGCTGTAGTGACATTCAGGCAAAACCAGCTACACACTACATAACAGAACTGAAGAAAAAGAAACTTATCTCAAAGTAATGTGTAGAGGAAATGAACATTTTAAGGCACAGTTGGCATTTACGATGACATCAACACCAGCAAGACTAAAGAATATTTAAGAGCTAAAGGTATCAAATGAATATTTTCTGCCTTTCACATTAACTCATTTTTCTTTCCCTTCACTTTTCCCAAGGTCCACAATTCTGTATATAAAAACAGGTGCTCAGAACCCTAAAGATGAGTGATAACACTGAACTCTCAAAATATGCCTATTTGGAAAAAAATCAGACAAAATTCCCCAGCTATTTGTATGTCTTAGCAAGTGCAAGTTGATACAGCTGACAAAACAAAACAGCAACTGAACTACTTATGTTCTTACATTTAAAGTTGAGGTGGTTTGAAGTTGCTTAGGGAATACCTAGCAATATGCAGCACAATTTTATTAGCTCTGTAGAACTGAAATGACAATCACAATGCAGTTTAGAGGAAAATGTGACATCTGGCTTCTATACAGGCACAAAATAAGAGTAAGAGGGTAAACACCTCAAAATCTGTGGAGGCAAACATGATTAAAAGGAAATAAATTCAGAATTGAATAAATAAAGAATAGGACAATATAAACAAGAGAACATGGAAGAGGAAGTTGTTAAAGCACTCAAAATGGAAACCCAAAAGTGAGTTGCTTTTCTGTTATTTACATGAAGCACTGAACAACAGAGATGAGCTGCTCCAGGTGATCCAGCTCTGCTCTGAAAACTCTTTTGGTTCATATAAATTGTTTCTACAGGCAAGAAACATCTGGATTTGGTGACATTTGGGAGATGAACCCTGGAATTCAAGCGAGACCAACTTCAGATACATGGAACAATTGGCTCTCACTTGGAGATTAGCCAGCATAGGACTTTGGGATCAGCAGGCAAAATAAGACAGCTCTGCTCCAGCTTTGGAGGGTGAATTGGGACTGTTCCAGAAGGAAAGGGCATCAGAGTTCTTGAACAAAGAACTTTGTGCATCTACGAGAAACTATCAAGATGACAAGAAACATTTACATCTCAGTAATACCTACTCTGATGTAGGGCTCAGGCTATGAGGCAATCCATCTATCTGACTGACTAGAATTTAGACAGGAGCATGATAATGCACCAGTCAAACAGTTACACACACAATGATGTTCCTAACTGTCTGGGCAGGGCAGAGAAAGTGTAAAACAGAAGGCAGGGAGAATAATACATAATTCCTTCCATAACAGATGATGAAAATGTACATTCAGAAAAGAGATCTACAGAAAAATGGGAACAAAACCCAAAATAATTCACACACACATGCATACACATGAAGGCTGTTTATTATAAACTGAAATATAGTGAAACCAGCCACCACTACAGAAAATACCTTTCTCCCCAGCACTCTGGAACAAGACCATTGTTTCCCTGAATGCACTATTGACTACAAAAGGCTCAATGACTTGCACCAAGGATCTGCAAGGATGGTGTGCCAAGCTGTAATTTGCTTTTTAAATGAGACACACTAGTAAAACCTCAGCAGGTGGTGAGATGCCACAATTCAGTTGTGAAAAGTCCTGCTCATCACCTTTCCAGGGGCATCTTATCCCTTTATAATGCAACATTTTCGATGTCTTCAGAATTGAATGGAAAGTGAGAGCAGAAAGTCTACACCTTTTCAAGATACTACAGCTCATAACACTTAACCCTGCTGTGTGCCCTTCAAAAATCTGCCAGTGCACTGTCCCTGGGACCTGTGACAGAGACCTGCTCTGCTGGCCTCTGTCTTACAAAAGAAATAATAATAAAAAATACATAACCCAGTGCTTTCACAGGTATCTGCTACTACAAGAGAGCTGGGTCTGGCTAATCACAATAGCTGTGTGCTACACATGGCTGACAGCAGCTGCAGAGTCTGCTGTGATAAAACACAGAATACACAGAATGCTGGCAGGGCAAGGGGAACAAAAGCCCAGCAATCCTCACTCAGCTGAGTGACATTTATGGGATTAACCAAGAATACCTGAAGAATGCAGCAGCTCTAAACATTAACACATGTGTGTTGACACACAGGGATCTGCTGTGGAATAACAGATGTGTGGATGAAAGGATCAAGTTTGGTCACTCAACAGAACCACAGACTGGCTTGGGTTGAAAGACACTTAAAGATCATCCATGGGGCAGGGATCTTTCCACTATCCCAGCCTGGAGTGCCCACAGCTTCTCTGGGCAACCTGTTCTGGTTCCTAACCAGAACACCCTCCCAGGAAATAATTTCCTCCTCATACATACTCTAAACCTGCCCTCTTTCAGTTTAAAGCCATTTCCCCTGTCCTATCACTATTATTAAATGTAGCAGTACATTAGTAAACGAGATTAATAAGTGACATGACTTAAAATACAAATGTAATGTTTACACTTCCTTATAACTGGAACAACACAGACAAGGACTGAAAAAGAAATTACAACTACAAAATAACTAAATCAAACTGTAGGTATAATCTAATCAAACTCTAACAAGTACTAGCTGTTTAATATAGAAGGCTTATTTGCTGCTGTGTTGGTTTATTTCCTAAATACGGGGAGCTGCAGAAATCCCGGCTCTGCCCTTCCCAGCACCTCCTACACTTGGAGTAACTGGAGCAGAATGTTACAACACTGCTCAGTGAAGCCACTGGGTACTTTGGTAATGCTGCACAATTGCTGTCTGCATCAGCTATGTGGCCTGGGGGACCTTGCTGGATCTCCAAAATAGCACACTGTAAGTATTTGTGTGTCCTCAGGTATTTAGAAATACAGAAGAACAGTGTGGAGGAAGCTTTAGGGAAAAAACCCCAAATAACAAACCTCGAGCAAGCTGTACATTTCTAGTTTAGAAATTTCCACAAATTCAGAGTTTGCCTGTTAATCTTACTCAGGTGTTTGTGAGCAGCCCTGGGCTGTCACATCCCCACTGCATTGGCTCTGACTCACCAAGCTGCCATAAACTCCCCTCCTGCCAGACCTGCACTTCCCACGAACTTCAACCCTGCCAACTGGGCTGGCCTGCTGGGAAGCCAGAACAACTTCAGGGCAGGCAGAGATACTTAGGAGATTTTCTCAGCTCTCAGTTTGAGAGCTGACCTTGTCTGCCCCATGATATAATGCACATACTGAGCAAAATGACTGCTTTTACTACTTAAATTATTCAGAAATTGTGCATTCCATCACATCACAAATCTGACTAGAATGCACAAATTTCCAAACACCAGTTCTGTTTTACTTGCATTCCTCTCTCTGAATCTACAATTCTGATATGTGAAATTCCCCTCCAGCAGCAGGAACACTTTTTGTCTTTACCATTCCAAGCAGTGGAGTTTCAAGTGAACAGCACAGAATCCCAGCACACCAGTGGCCCTGGCTATGTGCACCCACAAAGAGGGCTGTGACTCAGAGTTTCCCATTTTCATTCCCTGACTAGTCACTCTGGGAAAAAAAGCATTTCAATACCACTGGTGGCAGAAATCTTATAAATACCATTTCCAACTTCAGGTTTCCCCACTGAAAAGCAGTAGATCTCAGAGGGTTTTTTTTTTTTTAATGTGGACATTGGCATATTCAAATTCTTGCAATTAGCAAGCAGTCAATGAGGTTAATATGGATGAAGTGAAACCCAGAAGAGTATCTGTCCACTTCTTCCATCTCTCCCTAGTTTTTTCTAAAGTCTACTTTGTTTAAAAAGAAGAAAAAAAATCATGCCTTTTCTACTTCTTATTGACTTTGTACCAGTCCATTAGTGATTCTAATTGAAATTATACAAATGGAAACAATTAAAAATAATAATTACACAAAGCAGCTATGTAAGGCTTTTCATCTGTGGAGTGCTTTATAAACACTAAGTCAGCCTGAGACATAAAACTAAGGAAGCAAAACTGAAGATATTAAGAGGAAGGTGAAGTGACAGATCAGTGATTTTTACCAGCATGCTGTGTGTCAGGAGCTGTATCAGTGTGGATGCCCTGATCTGACACTACCCACAGGAGCTGAACTGATGACACTGCAAAGCTCCCCAGCAGCACAGCTCTTCCTTTGAGTATTTATTAATGGGCCCTTCAGAACCACTCCCCATTCCCCTCCAGCTGTTGCACTGCCAGGTGAAGTGGAGCCCATTCCTGTGGCACACATCTGGCTGGAATACCTGTGACCAAACTGCTGCTGAAGAACTGAACACTTGCATCTTTCATGAATCACCTCCAGCCTCTCTCCACCACCCTAACAAGTGTTATCGCTGCCTACAAATAACAAATTCATGACTTTGTTTCTTCTCAAGCTACTTATCCCTTCCAGGCAGGAGATCAAAAGGGGGAAAACCAAGACTAGAGCTATGTGGCTAATTAAAGGCACAAACTTAGGCTTGCAAGGGATCATGTTGATACACTCCAGTGAAAGCCAAAAGCAATGCTATCATATCCTGCCATTTAACTCAGCCTAAAACTTCAGGAAATAAAATCAGAGAGGTGAACAGAAGAATTAATTATTACAAGTGGAGCAAGCTGAATAACAACAGCAGTAGCAGCTCAGTTTATATGCCTGCAAATTCATAAGCTTGTGCATTTCAGTTAAATGCATTACAACCTTACTCATTTTCTAGGTTAAACAGAGACATGCCAAAAAACTCTAGGGAATAATTTCTATTACAGGTTGCAAACATCCTCAATGAATCGTCCAAAACGTGCTGAGAAACGAATACATAAAAATGTGACATCTACAGTATTTTTAAAAGGAAAAAAAAAAAAAAAAAGCTATCCATACAAACCTTACCTATAAGTCTGTGAACTATAAGACAGGAACAGAGGGGGAAAAAACAAAAAAGGGAAGAGAAAACAATCACCAGTGTTTTCCACTATATCAGTTCGTTCATCCTTCCTATGTAATTACTTTTTTTACTGAGGACTTGTAAAGTAGCACTGTCTCCTCAGGGAGCTCAGGCTCAGTCATACTTTTTAAACTGTCCTGGAAGAAAATAACTTGCTACCCCTTCCCCAGTGCTCCTTCCCTTCCTCCCATTGCTGAGTGCACAAACAGAGGAAGCATCAAGCTCTTAATTATCTTATACTATAAATAAGCTGGCATTAAAGCCACCCCATTCACTGCAGTTGAGGAATCATCAAAACAAACTGAGACATCTCATTTCTACACTGTCCTGCATGTGGAAGGAAAAGATGTGAACTACATAATAACTCCTGTGCTCTTTCAACCTCCCTCATCTCATTACTCATATTTTCAGCTATACTGAAAGTAACTTTGTGAATCAACTTCTGGCAGAGCTAATGGGAGAAAGAAAACTTCATTTGACTATATTTCAGTTTATTTGGTAGGCAAGCCAGGATATCTTATGTAGGTTTGCAATCCCTTTGGGTTCACCCACATTAGAAAACAGCTAAAAGGTATTTAACAAAGAAATTCTTATAACAAGACATGGAGAGCTTCAGTAGGTACATTTTTTTTCCCCACAGGTCTGCTGTTCAATGTTTCCAAAGGAAAGCAACCCATGGAGCTGCAGAAGGATTTATACATTTGCTTGCTCTATTTTCAGTTCACAGTTTTCTCAGAACACTGCAATCAGCCCAAGATAGGTAGAACAAGCTCTGGCTTTCCAAAAGGACATTGTTCATAACACTAAGCAACATGAACCATGTGGGCACTCTGTGCTTAGGGCATGTCCTGATCAAGGTGATACCTAAATACATGGTCACAATTTTTAGCTTTATTTATTGTTGGCTCAATTTTTATTATTAATGTTTTTTTTTTAACCTTTTGGAATTGATAATACTTATCCTTTTCTTTTCCAGATACTGCAATTGCAAGAGTGGTACCTAACTTCAGTATTTAAATACAATAAGATTTCTTTCACCCAGCTGAAACCTAGAGCTTTATTTGGAACCTACTGTAGATAAAAAACACTGCAGCTGGCAGGGGGTGGTCACAGAATGTCAACTAGAGGTCAAATGAGATGTCAGGATCTTTTGTAATTCACAAAAAAGATTACACTTTGCACATTTATCTTCCAGAACTTTCTCTGTTGTCACAGCCAGCTTGACCCTAAGAGAACAACACTTTATTAAGTAACAGCTGAACACAATTGTTGAGATGTTGGTCCAATGCCTCTAGTTAATATATCACCTACTAGCAGGATGTCCTTCTAAAGGAAAAGCCATTTATGTTTGTCATTTCAGAGCAGTAAAAAGAGAAAGTTTCTTGGCATATGTCCTCACAGGGTATTTTTTTGATGAAGGACACAACAAGTTGTTGTTTTTTTTTAAAACAAACTGCTACACCAGTAAAGCTCTTCACATATTTATTAAAAATAGTCTCATGACTTTCTGGTCTCAGTATGAAGCCCTGAAAAAAAGCTTGCATGAAAGTTGATTTAATATCATTGAAAGAATGGACACTAAAAGCAGGCCACAGTTAAAGAGAATTACTAAAAATCTTTAGTATCTTCTGTAGAACAAGATAGATTTTTGCCAGCAAACTACTCTTCAGGGTTTGTTTTTTTTTTTTTTTTTACTATTAAAATTATGCTTTTAACAGACCTCCCAGTTTTCTAGAATGCAAATGTTGGAGTATTCACAGGGCCAGGGAAGACAGCAGCACAATTCAGCTTTGAGAGTTATGATAATGCCAATTGTGTAAAATTAAGAGCTTAGACAAGAACCTCCAGGAAAAGGAGGAAGAAGCCAACTTCACATTCAGTTTTTATCTTCCTGTTCCTCTCTTTTTCCAAGAACTGACCTGGGGACCACAGCAGTAACTACATCTAACTACCATTTTTTAGAGGCAAAATACTTATCACAGAGTTATAAACTGTTGTCATCAAATGATTCTATATATGAGATATAGATATGAGAGAGATACAGATATGATATGATGAAATCAGAAATCTGAGTTCTGCAACTCCCTCTTAACAACAGAATAGAAAAGTAATCAGGAGCAACAATTTTTCCTTGTTATGACATGACCTTGCAACCTTTAAAGCTTTGACTCTCTCACATTTTTTTATTTGGGGCAAAATCTTGGAACATATCATCCTCCTACAAACCCTGACTATTCTGGAGAGAAAAGCAGAAGCCTGTAAGAAATTAAGAAGCTACAATATCTGTGGTTCCATACAAAGGAGCAAGGAACTGAGGCTGCCCAAGAAGAAGACACAGCCCAAAGGAGATAGAGAAAAACCTTTTAATCACAGACACCACAGATCCATTGCTCATTCCTTAACCATGTTTTTATCTTCTTCATCAATCCCAACCACGTAGATTGGAGTAGACAGACAATGAGCATGTATGACTGACTGAAAAAAACCTTTTCTATCAGTTTAAAGTAAAAGTAGTTGTATTATTTTTGCTGCATTGCACTTGTTACATACAGCCCCATGAAGGGCACATTTTTCTTCCATACCTGTTTTTCAATACAAAGCTTTGAACACATCTCAAGATTTCTGCCCTAATTTATCATGTTTGAGAGGCTTGCCTGTAAAACCCATGAACTTCTACTATCTGCTACTAATAGTCTTATGATCACTTTCACTGAAATGACATGCCTGCAAAAATAAGAAATAAGAAGAAAATAATAATTTTCTTTGAGCACAGTGTACTGAATTCAAGTCCTCTCCCACCCACCACTGCCCCAAACTCAGTACAATTCTTCCCTAATTATTCTTATTCTGCTGAAACATGATATGAAGCATAGTTAGAAGCAAAAACATCTTTTGCAAATTGACATATGCAGAATATTGACCTGCAAACCCTTCTCCAATTTGCAGAGTCCTTTATTTGAAGCAGACATGTTAAAATAAGCAAGTAGAGTCTGCTGTGTGCATCCGTTTCCTAATGAGATCTGACACAATAATTAGTGTGCATCAAGCTGGGGTAGTTTAATGTACTTCCCTTCTCATTTCTATCCAACTTTTTAAAAGTTTCATTAATCTTTGCCACTAACAACAGGAAAGCAATAAAATGTAACAGCACAAGTCACAGAACCTCAGAATCGGTGCTTTTATTTCAGTTCCACAATTCAATAATGGTTTCTGAAAATAACCAGGTGACTTTCCACAAAGGCCAATTAGACAGTTCAGGTAATCTAGGCATGCTCAAGTTCACCTTTCAGAGTTGCTGGAGATTAGAAACATCAGATCGAATTTTTGGGACAACCTGTAATTTTGATGTGGGAGGGAAGAGAACCACAGTTGACAGCAATCAGTTTTTTCAAGCTCTGATAAGTTGCTGCATTCCTCATTGTTCTGGCACAGCAAGAAATACTTAATCTTAGCATTGTAAATACAAAAGGAGATGAGTAACCAAAACAAAAGACAGGCACAGAATGAACTGTCAGCTTTGATGTAACACTTGTGCTACTAAAACAGAAAATGGAAAATTATACTAAATTCAAGAGTAGGGTTTAATATTTTTGTTCTCTTCACAGGTGAAATAAAGTTTTACCCATTAACTGAGATTAAGTCCAACTTTCTGTAGAAAACATTTAAGTTCGACCCAAATCCTCGCTATAATTTCTCGTTTCATAATTCTTTGCCCTGTGTGCATATTCCTGCATCCACTTCATTTATGCAAGAGAGGCACCCAGGATTGGAAAAGAATGAAAAAATTACTAAAATTATCGAAGACGCTTAAAGCAGCTTTTTCCTGATAGGGGAGAGCATTTGCTATACCCAAACAATTTTCTGCCAAGAAGAAAACCATGGTGTGCAGTAAACTAAGAGTTAAAATAAATAAATTAGTCTCTTGTACATAAAACAACAGCTCTTGAGTCAGCTTAGGTGATTCAGAGGCTCTGGTTGGAAGCTTAAATAAATGCAGGGCTAAAAAAAGTGAGGAGAAAAAAAACCCCAAACATTTTACTGGGAAGTGCACTTCTGGCATCTTTGAAATCAAGGACTTAAGTTTTTATTTTGCCTTTACCCATGCTTTTTTCTCCCACAGCTTCACAAAATATCATTTAGATTTCAGCAGGTCATCTAGAAAGTAATCTTACAAGCTCTGATATGAATAAACTCCTTTTGTGGCCTTTTTCTGTTGACAGGACCTGCCTTGCTGAAATGAGCACCGACTTAGAACCAAGTGATGTATCTATGTAAAGTTATGCTATTTTAAATTATGATGTCAAATAAAGTTATGTTAGAGACAGCACAAATTCCTGCTTTTTCCTACAATTTATTTTCCCAAAGAATACTTGGCCTTTGAAACTGCTTCTTGGCTGAAAAGCTGTACCAGAACACCAACAATTATGCTACAGTGCCACGAATCAATAGCACTGCATGCAATATTTAATACAAACTGAGACCCATGGGCTGCTCTTTTAGCTATTAACATCAAGTTTTTGCTTACTTGCAACATTTTATTTTAAAATGGCAGTTATGCTTAAAAGAAACAAAGTGCTCCAGTAATCTTTGGTAATATTGATAAGGCAGGCTTCAGCCCAAATAAAGTCTTAAGAAAGATACAGCAGCAATGAAAATATAAATCTAGGCTGCTCATCCATTTTTAACCTTTTTCATAAGAGTGTTTATGCCATTAAAATTTCTTTACAAAGAATTTCAAATGCAAAGTGTATTACACAAGAGAATTTTAATCTTGGAGAGGTTTTATAAAACTGAATATTTTCTTCTTCATATAATTACAGAAGAAAGTAAAATGACTGGGGGGTTGGAGGGTGGAGAAAAGGCAGGAACACGTAAAAGTCCCAGCTGCTTCAACATCCTATTCCTAGCAGCAACCACTGAGAAAGTCATTGAGAAATTTAAGAACTGTGTAGGCCCACTAATCCAGAATACTCCCCAAACTGCTATCTTCATGAATTCTTCCCAAGCTCCCCTGCCAAACCAAAATTACAAGGAGCTTTTGAGGAAAAGAAGAGAGAGACAGGAGGGAAGGGAGGAAAAAAGAAACAAACAAAAAAGGAAAGCAGGGAAAACAGAATACAAGAGCCTTGATTTAGCTGTATGGGAAAAGCAGATAAATGCTTTTATTTATTTATTTACTGCATTCATGCAAAGACATGAATCTTATGTTTTTCCAATTCTGCCCTCACCTACCTGGTTAAGCAAAGATGGATAGCAATGAATGACTGTCCCAGGAACAGTCCATATTGTATTGTCACAGTATTCCCATGCATATTTCTAGAAAAAAAACTCTTTATAAAATAGCAAATACAACCAAAAATGGATGGTCTAATTCAAAGTTGTTCCCCAGGCATAGTAGGAAGTAAAAGAAAGCCTGGTCCATTCTGTCCTTATCCTTCTGTGCAAAAGAGAATGTAATCCATCGTATTTTTGTTTTGTAGCATCCTCATATGCAAGTTCCTGGCCAGAAGTGGCTTAAGAAGTGTGTAATGTACCTAGAACTAATTAATACTTTCAGATGTGTGCAAGTGCTGCTTTTGCCTTCCCCCTCTATAACATGTTTTGCACCATGCTGCCATGGCCTTAACATTCTGGGCATGAGTGTCAGAACTCCTCACAGCCAGAACGTGAAGTTGCTGAGCCTCTCCATGCACACAAAATTGAGAATAGCTACATTAAATGATATATAGCATTTCCTGTGGCATTTCATTGTTGATGAGGGTGAAAATAGCTGGCATGCATTTGAACAAGAATTTCTGAATTGCAAGGATTAAACACAGCGCTTGTTTCAGCAACAAGTTCTTGCCCATTTTCTGCCTTCAGTTCTCAAAAAGCCCCGGAATTTATGTCCATCAGAGCCTCTCAGTGGTGTCTGATATTACCCCATTAAAAAAAAAACCAAAACAAAACACCAAACAGAAGTAGTGGAGGACAAAGGGCTGCACAGACATGCACAGGTAGCACCTGCAGATGCTGAAAGCCACCACTGCCCTGTGCTGAGCCAAGAGAGGCTACCTAGTGTTTTTAATTAAAATGCAGTCAGCTGAAAGTCATTAATATTGCCAGAGAAAGAAAAACAACCTTTACTCTGCTGGGCACGGGTAATAAAGTTTGGGGGGTTTTAACTTGCTGAGCTCCATCTGTGAAGGTGAGGAGGAAGGTTAGTGATGAGAGCATTGCAGCTCTGCTTTGTGGCTGCACATCCTTCCACCCTGAGCTCCACAAGCTCAATCACAGATTTTATTACAAGATTACCTTTTTTTTCCCCTCCTTAGAAATTAACATTAGTTACTTTCCACAATACAAGCATGCCTATAAAAATGTAAATTTAAGGCAGGCCATCTAAATAGAGCACACTTAACTTCAGCACACCAGGCAGGACTAATCTTGCAGACCTCTGGTAATTTAAATTCTGACAGTGTAAGAAAACTGCAATTGATATTCTGCATAATGAAACTAAACGGAGGCATCAGTATTCTGATGCAGACTGGGAAAAAGGTAAAGATAGTTTTAAATAAAAGTTACATTTTTCAGTTCAGTCTTTTAGTAAAAATGCTTTATTCATATGTAAAACATACTGAGAGAAAAAAAAAAAAAAATCACCTCACTGTTAAAAATAATTATTTACCACTCATATTTGTAATGGATTTGCCCAGGCCAAGGAGCTGTCAGTGCATACCTGCACCTATTCTTTATGATTAGAAGGAATATGTATCTCAAAAGTGAATTCACAGAAATTTTGTTTAATGTTCAACACCCACAGAATCAACCTGGATTTTCAGCTACATATTCCTCCAGTTTAAAATTATGGTGTCCTCCCCACTACGACCTGCAAAGGTCATAATTACCATGTTTAATAAATGCTTAAATCCACAAAACATAGAAATAAATGTTAGTTCTTAAACCATTCTTGCAAAGAATGCATTCTTTCTTTTTCATTCTTGCATTCTTTCTTTAAAATTTCATTACTAATGAAAAAAATAATTTTCTCAAGTTTTGTAAAAACCAGGAGAGAAAGATGGAGTCTTCAAATGTTTCAAGTAACAGAAATCCAAAAACTGCACTAAAAGACAGAACACAAATACAAGAGTAACATGAAAGCCAGAAAAATAGAAGCAATGTATCGTTAGGGGTGTTTTTCAAAGAAATCTTAGAATATTTAGGCATATCAGGCTTACAGATATCTACTAGAGTTCAATTTTTCTTAAGCACAAATATTCCAATAACAAACAACAAATCTGAGAATCAGAAGACATGAATTGTGCTGAATTCAGAAAAGTTGAATCACTACACATGTACATATCCTTCTGCACCTCCAGGTGTCTGTCTTCATGTTACAGTGTGCATACACCTCCCCCAAATAAAAACACCTCAAAGCCAACACCATTCTGAGTTTGCCTTTTATTTCTGAAAGTCTGCTCTCCCTTTATTTCTTGAAGAAAGGAGACTTCCTTCCAAATTAACCAGACTTTTCTTATGCTAATTAATTTCCAATTCACAATGGGGTTCCTATTTTATTGGCCTTGGTGAAGAATATTCTGCGTTTCACACAACCACAAAGATAAGGCTGCTTAGTAGAGCTGGCTAATATGGTGTGATCTAACAATCCAATTAATTTGGAATGTCTTTCTGATTAATAAAGCCTTTTACAGAACTGTGTTTCATCTGCATTCACAACCTGATATTAATAACTTCCTCCATGCAGAAAGTTATGCAACACAGATGATCAAATATTTAAGATACTTTAATTGTATTATTAAAATTTGATATGAGAAAAAAGCTTTGCTGGTACTATTGCAGTTTAGTTTTATAATTAAATTCTACACATCTATAAGCTAAATAAACTGGGCAATAGAAGCAGATGAAGTTTAGTACATTCTGAAATTGGGGTATTTTGTTAGAAAATGAGAACAGAATTGATGGGATGCTGAGGGAACTGCTGTGACAGCAGTCAGCATGAAAATGTACAGCACATGATTTAAATAAAGCATTACTCGAGGGCACATCAAAATACATATTTGTGCATAAAATTTAAAAAATGCACACTAACACCAGTGTTCTAAATTCTCATATTAGGCTGGGATAACATTCATATTTTCAGAGAAGTTTTCAGAAGATGCAAGTGAAGCTCTCCTCAAAACTTGAGCAGAATTTGCTCAAGCAGAGAGCTTTCAAGTCCCTCTGCAAACCAAACTCTTGCTGCTTTTGACAATATGAGGCCAAGCTATTTTTCAGTAGTTGTAGGTTTTGCTCTAAGTTAAAAAGAAAACTCACATTCAAAGTAGCTTTGGGACTGCTGTAACAAACCAAGCAGATAAAATACAGATAGCCTCATTGATTTTTCTACCACTCAAGTGGAAAACTAGAAAACAAACCAGAATTTTTTCACGGAGCAATAGTTTCCCAGTGTTCATCAAGTTGTGCTTGTCCCACAACTCTGCCTTCAGTCACAAAGCCTTCACTAAAAACTACTCTTAGTAGTTCTTTTAATTTGTTAACAAAAGCAGTGTTGTCAGCTCATGCTCAGCATCCAGATTCATGACTCATACACAGTCATGACAACGACTATAACCCTTCATAAGAACTCTTTTTTTTTTTTTTTTTTTTTTTAAAAGCACTTATTTTTAATCTTTTGTAGAGATGAAGCTCACAACCGTGCCTTACTCTTCAAAAATGTATATTTGATATTAAAACAGAAAAACTTTGTTTCAATTGCTGGTCATAGCCTGTCTCTCACCTCCCCCATCCCTGCCACAAGTAAAACGTGTCTCCCAATATCACAAATAAGTCTATTTGTTCCTTACTGTTCATTTTAAACAGTAATACTTTCAGATGTCAGCTACTTATTTATTTCTAGCTCATTCACAAGGTACTTCCCAGTGGCAAAACACAAATAGGACTTCCAAGGTACATTTAGTGTAGGATTTATATTACAAAGTAAGGCATCAACCACAGCTCCACAGAATGACAAAATGTTTGTACCTCTCCTTTATTTAAAATAAATGTTCCTGAGCAGAATATAGAAAAGATGAGCCACAAGAATTTCTCAATAGCTGTTTGAATTTCCCTGCTCCATTTCACATTCTTTGCTCTCTACTTCCCAGTAATCATCTTCAGCTGCTGCTGCTAACAGAGAGCTACTGATTCTGGAATTATTTCCTCCAATTATGGAAATTTTATAAGTAATGAAAACCAAAATATGTCTTTAGCAATGACAGTCATATTGTAAAATGGTTACAGAAATCCATAATTTGCATTTCTTATTCCCCAGCACAGGCAAATCCACAAGGGAGGCCCTTAGGAAATAAATCTAGAACCATTTCCTTTTAGTTATTGAAATCCTACTTCAAGAGTTTTCATTACCATTACAAATCAACAGTGATTTATCTGCATAGAAAGAATAGTAGCACACCAAAAATACTGCAAACCATAATAGGCGTTGATAGTGCAAGTAATCTGGGGTAGGGAAGAACGTGTGAACTACACTTTTAATCCAAATATTTGTTATGTCACATGCCTGCTGAAAGCATCTGGGTATCTCCCACAAAAAAAACCAAAAACAACCCAGTGCTTTTTATGAGTTTATGTTATTTACTAAGGAGTTATGGGATACAGTTACTGTTTAGAACTGATGATTTATCCTGGTAAACATATTGGTGATAAAACAGCAGAACAAAACATATGTTCTCAAAAGTTTAAAAAGAAAAAAAAATTAAAAAAAAAAAATTAAAAAAAGACTAAACAAATCTCTTCTGTTTGTTTTACACTGAATAACTGAATGGTTAAATACTTGACTAAAGACATCCCCAAAAGAAACACATGTGGTACACTCTACAGCTGATAGGGGTTCAGAGAAATCTGATTTTAGCTAACTAATTTTATTTCAGTATTAATGACAGAAGATATTTCAAGCTGCACTTAATAAATGCAATGAAGTTTTAAAAAGGTGCAATTAGCAGTGCCTTGTGATTGATTTCATCACACTAAAATAACCACAACCAGAAGCAAACAGCTCATAAAACACTGTCTAAGCAACAGGAACACCTTTCCCTCATTCTAAGACTGAAGTGCTCTCATCTTGTTACTCAAAATCCAGAGTTAGTACACCAAAACAAGAAGGCTGCTAAACATGTTTTCCCCTTAATTTTCAGTTTTATATACCAGATCCAGCTCTGCACACATGAGTCCACAGTCCAGAATGGAGTATATATAGAACAGTATCTACTGTTGCAGATTAAAAGTGCCTTTTTCACTTGCTAACTCAGCATGAGTTCAGCAAGTCTCAAGCAGTTTATTTATCACAGTAAACAGTACTTTTTAATCCCCTCTCTACAACCTGCTACAGTACACTGAGTAACAGTTTTTCTAAATTTTTAGGAAGTTCATAGTGATGCAGAAAAGCAGTGACTATGTGGAGACAGAGAGAAGGGGAAGGGAAAAAAAAAAAGGACATCTGGAAGGTATCTACTACCACCTTACCTACCCAGCAGATAAAAAAGCCAATATACAGCAAATACAGAAGAGGGTGCCTGGAGCCTCCCTCTGCTCATCCCTGGGGACAAACATCCAACTACCTCTCCTTGACACCTGATTTAGAGTTTGACAGTGGGAAAAAAAAACCCAAAAAACTGTGCAATTAAAATTCCACAGTCACAGGTCCATGGTCACTTTCCTGCTGCAACTGGGTCCCCTGAGCCTTTTTCTCTTCAGGCAGAGAGGAGCTGAGCAAGCCCCACTCCAGTCCTCAGACATCATGGCTTCAGCCCCTTTTCTTAGTGCCTTTCAGCTGGGCTACTAATTCTCTAACCTGCTTCATGGATTTTCCAGGACAGAAAATTTTCCCCTGATCAATCAGAAATACAATCAGCTTCTTCAGCTGAAAAGGCATTTAATCATTTCTATACCCAAGAAAGCCATAAATGGGTAAATGAAGTGTCCAGGAAAAAGGCCAGGCACTGGCACAGGATGGAGCCATTATTTTCTATTAACAGTCTGTTAGACAATGTTCTATTGTACTGTTACACAGGGAGGGAATGGTCCCTTGCACATTTTGCACCAGCCTGGCAGAGTTCAAGAAGTGTTTGGACAATGCCCTCAGGCACACAGTGTGATTCCTGGGGTGTCCTGGGCAGGGCCAGGAGTTGGACTCGATGATCCTTGTGGCTCCTGTCCAGCTCAGGATATTCTGTGATCTGAACAATTCCCCAGATAACTACCAGGCACAGTTGTCAGAGTTAAAAATCAAACCTTTCCACAGGCTCTTTTTAATATGCAGTATGCACACACTGACCCTCTTCCAGAGGCCAAGACACTCCAAAATAGCTGCAAGTTACTCCAATAAACATCCCCAGGCATGTTTAATTTACTGCTATCTCCTATGCTGCCATTACCTCTCAAGGACCTAAAGACATGTAGTTAATATTAAATATACATTCATAGCTGATGTTTTGTGATAACCAAGAATAAAAATACTCCTTTTCTCTCATCAGCTGTGTAACATCCCTAACAACCTGTATCAATTCCAGTTTAATTGCACCAAGGAGGAGTGGAGAATCACACTGAGAGTCAAGCAGTGCCACTTTTTGCCCTCTGCCATATCCACCAGGGAATGGATGTCTGTGCTCAACTGTTGATCCTCAATACATCACACAGCAAAATTCTATCTTTCATTGCAATCTCCCTTTCTGTAGCAGCTTTTCAGGGGAAATACAAATATTTTCCCTGTTCAGGAGAAATAAGAATGTACTGAGAGCTGTGGTAAATACATGGCATGCATGGTAAATAAACAAAGACAATTAGATACTGGTAAAAAAGACTATTCTCAGGTTATATGT
The DNA here is from genome assembly GCA_030060385.1 of Muscicapa striata striata. Lineage (NCBI taxonomy): Eukaryota > Metazoa > Chordata > Aves > Passeriformes > Muscicapidae > Muscicapa > Muscicapa striata. Next base: position 1,234,790 of record JAREIS010000058.1, on the reverse strand, counting down.
GTTGGAAGTTCACTTCTCTTTTTGAAATTCCATCATGAGAAAATTCAGAACTCAAATACCACAAAACAAATGAAGTGCAATTAAAAGTATACCCAACAGAAATTTTAAGTGGCACTCTCTCCTCCTTAATAGGAAGCCTTTCTCATGGCTTTTATCAGCAATAAATCAATTTTCCTGTTTCTTGGGAAAAATAAATTCACTAGCTGAGGCTTTATTTTGGATTATAATTTTTTTCACAAAATGTTAAAAAAAGTAACTTCTTAGCATTATTTTACTGAAGAACTACAGTTCAAAAAAATATTAAGGTATACAACATCAAAAAGCCCTCCTGTAAGAGGCCAAAAATATAAGAGGTAAATATTCAACTAGGATTTTTCATTCCTGCAAAGTTCATCCACTGCTGAATACTGATAAAGCTGCAGTCTTATTTTTAAAATTTAGTTTTACTGAAACAGGTGTAATAGCAATGGTAATTAAAGTGTAATTAATGCTGAAGCATCTAAAAATTAATAACACCTCTAAGAATTAATAAATACTCTCTTAGAGGTCTACATGCATTTTACTAACTTTACAATAAAATATTCTAGAACAATGTTTATAGTCAAGACACATGAAAGGCCAGTGTTTAAAGAAAGGGCATTAAGATTGTTCTCCTTTTACAACACAGTCCACTCTTCTCCTACTACTAGATTTTTATGGCTCTTTTGCTCATCAATTGACAATCAGTAAAACACTTCTCCGTAATAAAAAGAATTTTAAAATTTAAAAGTTCATGTTATAATAGGAGACAACAACACAGAAAGCCAATTCATATTTTCAAGACAACCAGAAAGCTACACCCCACATATCCTAATAGACCAAACAAAGAAATGTTTAACAGAAATACAAAGGAGCTGAAAAACATTTCTTACAATTTTTACCATTTTTACAAGAGGTGCATTTATGGTAACAGAGCAACACCAGAGTTTGACCACAGATTCCTTTCCTCTCCAATAAGTTCCTGAGCATGAAATTTAGGCAGGTTGAAAGCAATGCAACTGTCCTGAATAGACACTGAATCCTTCAACTTTTTATGCTCAATCACCTTCTATCTCAAAATTTCTTTTTAAGAAGCTGATCTCTTTACAAACAGCCCCATTGAAGACAACTCCAATGACAAAGTCCTAAAAGAGCCATCCCTTTGCAGCAACATCTCATCCCTAGCACAGTATTTCATAAGTGTCCCTAGCACATAAAGGATGCTTTGAGATTGTTTTGGCCCCCTCTTCCCTAATTTATTACTTGTTTTCAACAGCAGTCTCCCAAAGGAACTTTACAGTTCTGCAGGTATCTTTAGAAGTCATTATGCATACCTAACTGCTAATTATAGGCATTAAATAGATGTACCAAATCAAATGGTTAATGAACAACATGACAAGAAAACTACACAAAAAGGTTTGAATCCCTTAAGGAAATACCTATCTTCTAAGCCCCACTGCTGCCCTGATAGTCTCAATATTGATCATTTGCAGAAAAAACAACAGAAAAGCAAATTAAAAGTTTATTGGGTGGTAAGAAACTGACATTGTGAATCAATGAATCACTCTGTTACTTTTAATCCCAATTGATTTGAGTAGTTCAGTACATCTTCCAAGCCTGTCTTTATGTCATCCCGTAAAAGTGTAAGGCAAATGGAAATTTATTAAGCTATGAATCCTTTATTACTTAAACTCTATAAGCCCTAAATGGCTCATCCATAAAGGGCAGCTCAAGTACTCTGTGTTTAAATTTTTTAATACAACAAAGCTTTAGCAGGATTGACACGGTGGTCTTGGGGCATCCTGATGTTCTGCAGTGAATGGATCTGAACATTAAACCACAGCCTGGAGCCCAAGGGAGGGGGGGCACAACCCAACAGAGATTTAGTGTTGGAGTTTTGGGAAGTCACAGGCACCAGAGCTTGCAACCCTCATTGAAATTAGTCACAAGTGGTGACAAGAATTGCTGCCTCAGCAGCTGCCACAGCAATCCTCATCCCAATCATTAACAAATGGAGAGGGGAAATCCTGATTATCAGAGTAGCGAATGAGGTTTAGGAGATAAAAGTGATTTGAGATGCTGACAACACAGAAACTTTCCAAGAGGTGGTAAGAGAGCATCAAAACCCATATCAGGAACATTTCCATGGCTGTAGCTGCCAAACAATGGCCTTTGTTATTTAGCTGCTGGACAGAGAAGGTTCAGCTCCTGCAGGTCACCCAAATGCAAACACAGAAATGCAACAATCCAATTTTAACACCAACTGCATTCTGGGGTCCAGTTCTAAATGAGTTTTCATATTCAGGATGTCTAAACAATATTGAAGTCAAATAGGGAATAAGTTAATGCTCAGAAACCCTTAGCATTGTAATTAGGTAGTAAAATAGCATAAAACCCTCCGTGGAGAAGTATCCTAGACAGCACACTTGGGTAGAAAATAAAATATTCAACATTTTTAACTTCACAGGGATTGAGTCACAGTGCCAACACTGAATGTATGTTTGTCAGAAAAAAAAGTGAAATACTGACTAGAAAGTTTTAAACTCAATGCTGAGCCAATTTTCACTGTTGGAAATATCTAGGAAGTTATTTTCTTATTAGTCTCATGTTAGATCCATCTGTTGATGTTTATTTGAAATACAAGTTATGTTTCTGTAACAGGATGCAGCTCCCTAAAATTCAAGATGAAATGACAAATCCTCACACCAAGAGAGTAAATGCAAATTTTGTCATAACTTCACAGAAATTTCCCCAAAAATGTGGAAATATTCACTGCTCAGTCTTTTCAACCTTTATAGGATTTTAATATGCTAGGTAGCTCAACTATTCAACTTTCCCATTGGTTTTAAATTCTAGCTCTTAAACATCTCTACTGATACACTTCAGCACTGGAGTGTGATTTAGGTTACCTGCATTATTTTCTGTCAATTATCCACATATTACTTTTTACTTGAGCTAAGTGTTATAATGATGCATTAAAAAAAAAAAAAAACAAAAAACAAAACAAACCCAAAACAAACAAAAAAACCACATTAATTTCTGCACTTTATTTTTCAGTTGCCACCATGACAAAAAACTACCTCCACCCCTGTCAGAGCTTTTTAGTTAGTAGATCACAAAGAAAACACTCAGCAGTTACCACTGCTTTAGAAATTCATTACTTCTTTGCAAAAAATAATTTTGTTGAAATACTGTTCACAAAACAAGACTGATTTTCCCAATTTCCCCAAACTGGTCTTCTTCAGGATGGTGGGAACATAGCTTGTGATGAGACTTAAAAAAAACCAAACCACTTACTACCATGGCATATCAAAATTTTGCAAGTATTCTGAATAGTTCAGACAGTTTCCAGAAAACTAAAGAACCTGGATGAAATGCGCTGATTAAGCCAATTTCGATTAATAAATAAATAATTAAATTGATTTTTCATTCTGTTATCCAATCCTACACCTGTGAGTGCTCCTTAATGTGCTCATCTCAGGTCTTGCACATGCAAAACTCAGCATTTCTACCCCTTTCTTCTCTCAAAACAGGCAAACACCTTTCCTCAATTAACTATACAGAGAATATTTTAATAATGCATTGCTGGAAAATACTCATTTACAACAGAGAAATGGGCATCTGGAGGAAATTTTTTGAGGGGCAGGAGAGGTGTACAAAGGTGTTTTTACAAAGCTTTTTTTGGAGACTAAAATCTACCAACATGGTTTGCCAGGAGGGAGCTGCTAAATTGAACAAGAAAACTTCAAATTGCAGGGAGAACTAGGTAGAACAGTGTGGCTTAACTGAATTCACAGCTGAATTTTCTACTCCAGCTAAAAGCCTCTGACAATAGCTAAGGCAAACAAGTTACACAGGCAAAATTATCAGAAGGCACTAATTAAATAGAGATACTCCCATCATTTCAGGGACTGCAGCAACAGAGGTATTGCCTGCTTGTATTCACAAACAATACTCCTACCTGAACTTCACAGTCTTCCAGCCAAAGCAGCTGCTCCAGGAATTTAGCCTTTCACATTAAAAAAAAAGGTTTTTTTAGCTCCCAGTCACTAAGTGACTGAGAAAAAAATAATCTTCTCTATGGAGGCAGGATAGGAGTATTATGCCAGAACTAGATTGTAAACTCTATGAGGCAAGAACTGAACCTTACTAGGAATTTATTCAGGATGGATCCAGACTCTGATATACTGAACTGCAGTGTAGAGCCACTACTACAGCCTTCATAAAAACAAAAGTAGGACAGGAAGGCTGCAGGTGCTGATGTGTCTTCACAGGATACAAAACCACAGAAATCCTGAACACCCTTGACCTTCAGCCAGGCTTACCAGCAAAACATTCACGTGACTTACAAGTGGGTCATGTAACTAAACTGAGAATGGAATTCATAGAAGCATCTTGAAAAACAGAGTGAGAGGCTACCTACACACTCAGAAAAGGTAAAGCACAGAGCACAACATAAGAGGAAAATAATTGCAAATAGAACATTCTCCAAACAACAACCACTGAACTTACCCAGACTGAAGAAACTCTCCCAGAATGGAAGCTCAGCTTTGTCTCTTTAAAAAATGCTCACTACATAAAAAACTTCTCCCTGAATTCAACACACATCTTCAGTCTGCTTTGTTCCCTCATTTCTGTTTTTCCAGCATGGCCAGCTGCAAGCAATGATCCTGACAGGGTCCCCCAGCTGCAGCTGGTCAGACCCACAGACTGGGGAGGAATCACCACACCTGTGCAGACACAAAAACTTGCATTGCTACTCTAACTCTCAGCTTTCAGGAGATGTGTAGGAAATGCAGATCTCCAAGGTTTTTTTTACTTTTGAAGGGGAAATGAGCCCTTCTCTTTCTCCACAGTTTGTCTCCTCACAGCAGTGCAATTGCCACAGTGCTAAATCAAATATGAGTTTGCTGAAATTCTGACGAAATCAGTACAGTTTCTTTCACCAACCAAGCTTTGAGGACTTGCAGGTCTCACATGAGCTACAGAATTGGCCAAATAATGCACATTACAAATGGAAAACAACTCTTATTCTGTCTGTTCATAAATCCCCAGTTCTGGAAAAGCTTGCCTCCAGTAGTAACCTAATATTGCCCTTGAAGTAGGTGCCTGTTGATACCTGAAGTGTTAACATTCACAAATCACTGCAGATCCAACTGGAAAGTACAAAATAACGTGTCGTGGTAACAAGCCACTCTCCAAACAGTGAGACTCAAACATGAAACCAGGAGAGAAATGAAGTTTGGAAAATACATAAGCAAGGGTATGGAGTCCAACCTAATCAGACAGGAAAAGTGCAGACTGGATTTGTGACAGAAAGCAAAGCTTACCTCGATGCTTACAGAGTGAGACAGTCACAAGTTGTATTTCCAATATTTTATTAGAAAATAAGGAATTTTCAAGGCTCACTGGCAGTAGTACCCAGATTACACCTATCCAAATTAAGTTTCAATTACTTAAGAGAGAAAGTAGGAATTACTCAAGCAGGTTAAAGTGGCCACATTGAACCTTCTTGTGAAGGATTTTCTTAAAGTCAGCAGGCAACTCCTGCTTCTTTACTGGGAAAGCACAAACAAACAGGCAGTGAGAGCCCAGAAGAACAAAAAAAATCACCACACTTCATTAGCAAAGGCACCAGAAAAGCAAAGTTTTGGATGCAACAAAGAACAATTGTGAACCTAATCCTGACATCAATGTGCCTGACAGCTCAAGGCTTTGAGGGCAAAGTTTGTTCTGGGAACACAGCTAACAAATATTTGTGGCAGCAATTTGCTTTTAAAGCAGTGATTCCCAGAATCTGTAGGGCCACCTGTGGATCATAAGGCAGCAGCATTTGTTAAATGGGAGCATTTGGACACCCTCTCCCTAAGGATTATGCAACATCCTCGTGGCTGAAACTCCAGGCTGAGGCCCCTTCCCTTGGTTCCTCTACCAAGATGACACAGAAGACAAATCAACCTTTAAATTTATCTTTAAAGCTGGCAGGAGCTATGATACTTTACCCAAAGGATGCCATTTTATACTGGACTAGGACAAGACTCACCCATGTTAAAGAGTTTTGCTAATTATTTGAAATAAAAGTCCACAGGACTAACAGTGAAACAACAAAGCCAAGTATGTCAGCAAAGATGTATTATTTAATATTTTACTAATAAGATGAGCAGATGGAATAAGAAAGCAGAGAAATATAATAGCAAGTTCTGTCTAGGCATAATATATACATTTTTAGATAAAATATACTGTGTTGTACAATTTTCTCTCTTTTTTTAATAGAGGAAAGAGAAGAGAGAAAGAAAAGCTAGGATACCAATAACATGACTGCCATCTTAAGAGTTATTGTATAATTAAAATTCATTTCCTAGCATGAAGTTTTAGAATTAGTGACAGGATGAGCACCAGGGAAATGTATATCATCACAGTATGAATAAGAAAAGTCCATTCATTATTTCACACACACTGTATGCTAACTGGTCTAAATTATACATTAGTAAGTTCCACTGCATGTCTGTTAATTCTTGGAAAAAAATACTCAGTAATTAGGTTTGTATTGGCTGTGTGGAAGGTCACTGTGCTTGCAGGTTTGAGATACAGGGTCAGTGTAGGTTATCAAACATTTCAAGTATTTGTAGTTTTCATATTTCATTTCTGAAAAAGAAAAATCAAGAGAGATTCCTAAAAGAATTTTGAGGAAACTTGGATTGAACACTGTTGAAAGACCACAGGCTTCTCTTTCCACACCAGCTCCTTAAGTTTTTAATATATTATGCATATCTACCTGTATCAGAAATCCTGGCCATTTTAACAAATGACATCTGAGTCCTGAGAAAATACCAGAAGTTCTAAAGATATAATAACTCAGTGACTAACAGTAAGCTTTGCCTTTCTGAATAGTAAGAAGGATTCTGAGTTATTGATTCTCTCAGTCTAAGGCAAAATACTATTTCCCTGCATGAAAGTAATTCACTTCCCAACATCTACATCCCTCCCTTTACCAACAAAAATTGTATTTCTAAGTGCAGTCAGTGCTGGTGATTTCAGTACTCCTTCCTACACTGATGAATAAGAAAATTAATGCAGGTCCACGTCATGAATTCAGAATAACTTTGTGGCTTTATTATGTTTATTACCAAATAACTCCAGCCAAGCAGTGTATGATTTTCATCTCTGAATTGGCAACAGAGTAAGTAACAAAATATTTAATGTGGGTATCTCCCTTCAGGCACTGCTGCTCAACAGTGCCTACTGCCTACAGTCATACACCACCTTGTTTTCACTCTTCAGAAGCTTTTTTTTTTTTTTTTTTTTTTTTTGGAGTAAACAAGACAGATCAATTTGCCTGCAAATCAAATCAAAGATGGTCAACCATAAGCCAAGTGGGAAGGATGCCACAGTGTTTTCATCTTGAGATAATTGCACACATTATAAAACCATGCAAGAAGTATCAGTAAAACCCCATTTTTAGCCAGTGAAAACCAGAACTTTGTTACAGGAGCTCTTAATGCAGCAGCTCTTAATTAAATTCATATCCCTGATGAGAACACTCTCCCTTCCCCACTGGAGAAATGAAGTGCCCCCAACCTGTTTGTTTGGTTGGTTTCTTCCTCATGATTTACATTCAAATCAGGCAGAATTTTTTACTAACAACATCAATGGGAAACACTCACTTCTTCCACTGAATATCTGAGCCCTAGCTTCAGCACCAATGATTAAATTAGCAAGTCAAACAAGGTAAAAGAGGGAAGAGGAAATAAAGATATTTTTGCTGCACCTTCTCTTACAAACTGATTATGCTAATGGCTACATTTTTAGATCTTTGATGTATGTGCCCAAACAATCAATTTGACATCATTTTCACAAATAAACTATTTCACCCTTGGAAATTTTTCACAGAGCTTAATCTGCTAACATAATAAAAGAGGACAGTTGGGGTACACACACAAACTAACATCAGTAAATTCCAGACCCTGGCAACTTGCCTGAACTTCACACCCCTAATGCATTCTTTGTTTATTAAGATGGACAAAGCATTCCCTACTTGTTCAGCCAAAGTTGTTGGCAAAACAGGGACATTCATTTTAACAACCTTAAATTGAAGGGCAATCCAAAGAGAAAGGAGCAGGAAAACAGAGCATTAAAAAAATCCATCATACTGACAGAGTTTTCTTGTTCAAGGAACACAGAAGACAACCCTACTCCCAGATACCTGCATCACTGAGAAGTGAACATTGAAACAGATTTTGGGTTTACATGCATATTCATTTCATTCACTCATTTGTTCATTTAGACAGTTCTTAGCTGGATTGTAAAAATCATCTGGTTTCCTTTCAGAAAAGGCACCGACCAGACTATGCATTCTCATCTTCATTAACACTACTGTAATTACTTGTGTTAAGCCACTTTATGTCTTCACTTTTGCTTTTCATTGAGAAACTTCCTTATTTGCTTAGTCACAGCATTATAACTACAGTTAACAAAGAATATGGTTAAAAGCAACTTCAGCTTATTAGAGCTGAATAAAGACATTTATTTATTTTATTTATGGCTAGAAACCTTTTTGAGAAGAGAAGCAGTTATTTTCTTGGACATTACATCTAGCTTTTCCTCTGGATGGGTGCCTGTGTGGTGATGAGGGGTGATGGAGGAGTGGTGATCTCTTCCTGCTCTTTTTCCCAGTTATCTGCTTTACATTTAAGCAAATGCAACAGTGCTGGCTGCTTCAAATCTGATAAAAGCTCCTTTTAGGTAAACAAGCTACTCTCACATCTGATTTTAGGCAGCCCATGCACTGGCACACCTTCTCTTTAGTGCAGCATTTCAATAATGAAAGAGGGCTCAAAAAAAGAGACACACAATTTCTAGCAAGGCATGTTGTGAAAGGACAAGAGGCAATGGTTTTAAACTAAAAGATGGTACAGACTTGTTCTGAGGAAGAAACCTTTTGCAGTGAAGGTGTTGAAACCATGGAGGAAGATGTCCAGAGAGATTGTAAATGTCCCATCCCTGGAAACTTTCAAGGTCAGGCTCTGAGCCAACTAACAGAGTTGAAGATGCCCCTGCAGACTGCAGTGGGATATTTAAATAGTAGTGCCTAATTTGCCTTTATTGGAAAAATTTGCCATTTTACATATTTAATAAGCATTAAAAAGTTATGCCACACTGTAAATTTTATGGCTACTAAACCAAAGGAAAATTTGTCCAGATGGTACGAAAAAAATAGAAAGCTAAATTTACTTTATGGAAAAAAGGAAAAAAACATGGAAACTACAGCAGTCTCAGTTTGAAATCCAGATCATGCAGGCAGATACAGTCATCGAAAATTTTTATCCTCTACTACTGAAGGGGTAGCCACCAAAATATGTAACATCTGTATACAGAACACAGTTCATATCCTTTGTAGGAAAGTTTTAATTAAAAGTCCTATGTGATGAATTGCTTAGGCTAAAAGCAGTAAGCTATCAAGTTGAAATAGAAATATTTAAAAGAACAGGTTAAAGGACAGAAAAGAATATAAGAAAAAAAGAAGATCTATATCCAGCCAAGGGAAGACACTTAGAGGAGCCCTACTGTACATGACAGCATTTGGGCAAGAGCAGAATTTCTAAAGATAAAAAAGAGTTATACTGACACATCCAAGGATTAAAAAGAACAGAAATCTGGGCAGGTAAAGAAAAAAAAATTCCTCATCAATGAACCAGAAAAGACAGCTGTAGGGAAGGGCTGGAAGCATGTAAAAGTACAGAATAGGTACACTGCCTCACTTCGACTTACATATTAAATAGAAAAATCAGACAAAATAATATAAAAAGAGATTAAAGAGAAACATAGACAGGACTTCAAAAAGGCACTTTCTGAATTAAAAATACATCCAGTAGCTTTCATCTAAGATACAGAAATTGAAAAAGAAGAGAAAAAAAGCCTGCATCCATTTTGCATGAAGCAGGATGATGGTTTACAGAAGAAGTACAAGTCTCTATAAATCAACACTGCAAAGCACTTCGATGCATTTTTCCCTTTTATTTATATCTCATGTAATGTTGGCAGGATAAGAACCGAGGTTAGGGAGTGGAAAACGTATTTTATCACTGTGTTTCTGCTTGTCTAGAACACCAGAATTCCTGTAATGAGGACTCTGCCCACATTCACCATGAAAGAACATGAAGAAAGGTTTTGCCTTTTAACATGAAACAGTGTGTTTGCCCAAAGCAACAGATCCCTCAAAACAGCCATCTCTTAAAAGTGCTTTATTGCACAAGTGCAAAAGATGGATTTCAGGGATTTATCACTCCAGCTACATTGCTGTTGGCTGTCCTGTATCTGATCTCAGTGAAAGGACCTGTCCCAATATGATGTTTTCATCAAGTATGTTTGATAACACATCTATTGATACAGAATGGAGAGGTCAGTCATGAGGGCAGTTCATCAGAAAAGATGGAAGAGCAGGGGGTCAGGAAGGATGTGAAATGATGGATCAGCTGTGGTTGTGGGAAGGATTCCTCCACAAGCCTTCGAGTGCCCCTGATTTCTCACAAAAGGACAAGAGCTGCTTCAAAGGCTGAAATGCTGCTTAGAGTAGGCAGAGGAATTATCCCCTGAATAAATTCCAATCAAACGTGTTTCAAAAGGAAGGACTGTTCCTGACTAGATTTATTAGAGGGTGTGGAAGACAGTAAACTAAAAGGTTTATGGATTAACAGAGAGACATGGCACTTCTTGGGAAATACAGCTGATGCAGGATTATAAATCCTTGTAAAGATATATTCCAGAGCAGCATCAAGAGGAAGTCAACTTGGGTTTTTATAAAGGTTTTTATCTGGGACATGATTCGGACCTAATTCAGCAAGTGATTTTCTAGTTTTTTGTTTATGTCCACTATTTAAAAGAAAAGGTTTTAGTTGTGCAGTTCAGCTTGCATATGAAGATGAATACTTTACAAGCTATTTTATCTAAAACTGAATATGAATCAATGGAGAAAGTGTTAAGCTGCCTAAAAGGAAGGTACTTCTTGCCTCGATACAACAACAGTAACAAGGAATATACAGCTGTGTCAATCTACAATAGCAGAAACTGCTGCTTTGTTGTTATTTATTTGTGACACATAAAACTTATGTCCATGACTTAATGTGATCCACCACCATGGCATTTCCTATCACTACACACATAAATATCAATATTTATGTACAATGAGGAGAAAATTCCTGAAGCAATGCAGATTTTCCAACAGGATTTATCTGATTACTTTCCACAGCAATCCTGATGCATCATTGGAATGCTTGGTGGAGGCCCAGGTGATATATTTAGAATACTGTGCAGTCTATCACCCACACTGCTTACCTTGTAGGAGGTTTTTTTATGATTCTAAGGATACCATCTCAGTAGCCCTTTTTGTAAACCTAAATTAAATATAGTGCTCCTATGACTCATTTGAAAGAAAAAATGTCTTTGTGCGTATTAAATATAACTTATAAAACAATCTGTTCTCTAAGTCTAGCTAATTGATCTAATCTAATCAATCTTACTGATTTTTTACTTATAATAAGTAGCATGAAAGATTCTGTGATGATCCCTCTCTGAGGCATCACAGAGTAAAAACAGTCTCTTAATCATTCTCTTACATCAAGCCATATTTTGGATTTCATTAGCCTTGTCACAGATGTTAAGGTCACAGAAGAAAGGAATCTTCAAGATGTCAAAGGAGAAATTCTTGCTAATTTACATAGGGCAAACTACTGAAACAATTGCTGTTTAAAAAAGATGTTGAGATTGTTATTTCTAATTACAGCATTTGCAAACATAACCATTTTTATAACCTTCTTTAAAGTATATATGTGATGATAAGTTTTTAATGTACAACAAATCTTTGGTTTGTGGAAGAAGATTTATAAGAAACCAGTATTGGTTTTTCTCAACTATTACACTCTGTGCAATTATTGGTAGAAGAAATGTAACAGTCTGAGGATAAACTGTTGTGGGATGTTGAACAGTCTAAAACAACAAAGGATCATCGATATGAAATTGCACTAAAGAATAAATTAAATGACTGTATCCTGAGGGGTGTACAGATGTTCTTGATTGGACATAGATTTCTACAGATGAAGCCAAAAATTCATCTACCTAGAGAGGGAGATGCAGGCCCACTATGTATTGAAATGTTCAAATACACGTTTCTTGTTTTGCTTCATTTACTTTCATGCCTTCTTTACAAATCACAAAGCATATATGAGAAGAAATTCCATATTTCACATAAACATCTGTAAGGTTCAGCATTCATCCCACTTATGCTGCCCTGTAATTTGGCCCTTTTTTTTTTTTTCTGGTACTTTCATAATTTTTTTATTCCTTGTCCAAGGCTGCCTTTGCTCCATTAAACTGTGTGCAGCCAACTTTATTGATAGCTCTGCCACCTCACATCAGCATTTCAGAGACACTGAAATGACTTCAATTCAGCTCCTGCAATGGTATTTAAATAGTAGTGCCTCATTTGCCTTTATTGGAAAAAAAAAAGGAGATGTTAAAGTAAGAAGGAAAAAGCACCTAAAGCTTGAGTTATCCATCCTGTAAACTGTGCTTCATATCTTCTTACACACCTTTTTGTCCCCCTATTTTCAGGAAAACAAGATGTAGATTTCCCTTTTACACATTCATGCACTCAAAAGAATGTGCATTCTGGCAAAGTTATGCTGGGAACTATTTTTCTTTATGTTTAGCCCAAAATCTCAGCATCTAAGATTTAAAAAATCAAAAAGCTTATTATTGCTGTACAAAGAATTAACGTGCTTTTCCTCATTTTGGAAATGAAAGCATAGCCATCATTAGCCATGTCAATATTTCTCTAGAACCTAGTTTCATTAAAAATAAAAGACCTGCATTAGGTATTTTTGCTGTGATTTACAAATGGGCCATCTGTGCCTATGAATAATGAAAATGTCAAAGAACTGGGTACCAAGACATGGCCATACACTGTATTTTTCATGCTTAATGTTAAAAAACCCATAAAAACACATGAAAGTGGAGCCAGCAAATTGCTGAAAAAATTCCTTTCAACTTTCTAACTCATTAGCTTTTCTGAAGAACTATTTGTGTCTGGGTAGCTGAGCTCTCTTACTGAGATGATCTGAGGCACAACTGCAGCCTCTCATTCAGCACCAGAAAGGCAAAATATTTTCTGTTCAGAACAGAATAGATGTTCCAAGTTATCAGACAAATAAATAGTGTGGGTAGTTACTGGCTGGGTATTGGACTGAACACAAACCCTGGGGGGGCAGTTTTGTACCACATTCTATTCTTCAGGGACAGGGAGCATTGCAATAGACAAAAATAACAAGTTTTGTTATTTTGTTTCCTTGCAACTTCAGTATTATCTATTATTATGTACTAAAAGTCTTAAGCCAGTAAAATCATTGGCTTAATATAGTAATAGAAGCAAATGATCTGTATTTCCCCCCCTGATATTTGCTGCTCCTTGCCCTGTGATTGATTACAAGGAGAATGTCTGTTTATTTACACAGATTATAGTTCTCTGCATATACTGGCCTCGAACCTATTCTGTTTTTCTTGGTGACTTAAATAGGAGCAGGATTAAATCTCTGATAGAGGCTTTACTGCACAGGAAGCATTGATTTGAGAGATTAGCACTACACTGTGATGACAAAAGATATTCGTCATCACAACTGAGTAGAGCAGGTTCCAAGAGAGTCTGCAGAGAGCCTGGTGTGTTTTCATCAGCCTCTGTCAATTTTTCCCCAAAACACAGTTGATTACAGAGCTTCATTTTATCAGAAAACTGGAATGGCATTAAGTAAGTGATTTGTTTGTGCCATGGAGTATTCCAAGGACAGGTAAGACATTTTCTTTATTTGGGAAAGAAAACAGTATCATTAAAGGCTCCTTCTCCTGATTTAGTGTAACACTGGCATGAAGAAAACTCAAATCCAGCTCTGGGATTCCACTGTCAGGCACACCTGGAATATTGGTCCAGGCAGATTTAGGCATTGGATAGAAGGCTGCTGTCAGGAATTCCACTCTCTCTTCTGGGAGCAACTTCTGAAAAAATGCTGTGGCTGGATATGGATTAACTTTTCCCAAACTAATGAGCAAGCACACTTTGCTCTAAGCTGACTATATACTGTAGCCTTTTTTTTTTTTTTTTTTTTTTAATAAACCATCAGTTTTAGGAACACAGAGACTAAACACTAACTCTCTACTTTGTATGTACATCTTTTCATCTGTGCTGTTCTGAACATAAATTTCCTTCATAGTAACTAAAACCTGGCACTGAGCTATTCTAGAGAGCTCAATAAAATTAAATTCTCAATAAAAATACTGTCAAAAACAATATTCCTAATCTATTCTTAATTATCCAGTGCTTAACTAATTCCTCTATGCAAATAGTTTAGCAGCCATTGTATTTTAAGGATTTACCATAATTGAGATTTTAAGGATTCAAAATTTGCATCCTGTTGTTGTTTAGATTATTGCAAGTTTAGATGTTGAATAAACTATTTTATTACATAGATAACTAAAGATTTGTGGAGTGAATGCTATAGTTTTTACTAGATGAATTGATACAGTGGAAAAAGCATATAAATTTTCTAGACTGTCCCAAGCAGATCAGAAAAAAAGCTTTTGTACATGGAAGATTGTGTGCTGAAGGAGTCTAATGAATTAAATTCATTCTATTTAAAAACTTTGTCTAATTTATGTCTACATAGCATCATCACCTTAATTACAGTGAAAAAAAAAATGTTCATTATTTTACCTGCAGTTGAGTATGGAGCATTCAGGTTTTGGTACAACTCTTACAGCACATTAATGCTACTGTTTTTATCAATATGAAACACACTCATTATGTAAAAAAAACAATCCAGTGTTAACCCTCCCTTCAATGGGATGGGAATTACAACTTCAAAGGCAGCAGGAAAGCTCTGCTTAAACACCCTTGAAGTTTTCACAGATCTTTAGTAATCTGCAGTCTCTTAGGAAGTTTTGTCCTTTACTGACCTCCATTTCCCATAACTCACTAAAAAGCCCAACTTGAGATGATTTAGGTCATCATTCATAAAAAATAGAAAAGCTTTAGGCACACTCACCTTTGTGGAATAGTAGGCTTTTAATAAAACCTTTTTTTTTCCATTTACATGTTTATCCCATTTGTCATTCTTTAACAATATTTGGAAATAAAAAATGGAAATAAAATGAAAATATTAAAATACAGCAACTCACATTATGTTTCTAATCTATCTCTTCTACCCAAAAGCATTAGACCAGCTAAAAAAAATCTTACATAGCCATGCTGGAGCACTATTTTATAATGTTTTATAAAATATATATATTTTAATTTTAAGAAGTTGAAACTATTTTTTCCCTACATGGGCCAAATTACTTCCACATTTTCTTGCTGTCAGAAATATTCATGCAAAACATTTATTTTGAAAAGACCCCCTGGTAAACAATCACATTTTACTCATGTTTTACTCATGTTTACTATCAAATATGTTTGGATTTGCAAGTAATCTGATGAAGAGAGGAAATACTTACTGACAGGCATTCAAATTCATTCAGCACCTTTCCCTGCCAATGAGTTTCTTTTTCTTTTTGAGTAGAGATGTCACTGCTGTTTGCTGTGGCTGAAGGAAATCTGAAAGCAGCTGCTGTAACTTAAATCTGTTGTGATCTGCACATTTCCCTCTTGACCCATTATTCCTAAAAGTCTCCATCCCAGTGCTCCAGTTCTGAGCTCCATGGGATGTGCTCTTTGCTGTGGTCACTCTTGGCATCCATCTGCAGATTTTCCTTCAGTTTCCCAGCCTCTGATGAAACCAAATAAATGCTGAGAGTTTTACCAAACTGTGTGCAGAGCTCTGTACTTGAATGTAGGTTTTAGGTGAAGTAAGGGGAAAAATAACTTTTGTGATCCTGTAAAATAGAGAACTTTTCACGTGCCACTGATCTAAGGGATTAAACTACAGAGAAACGGCTCTACTATGATGGATCAGATGTTTTGATTAAACTTTCTAACCTCTTGAAGCAAAACCAGATTTCCTGTGGAACTGTAGAGTTTTCCCTGAAGAAAGGTCTGCATGTAAATTCTCACTATAATAAATTTTGAAAGTTTTGAAATGTCAGATTAGAAACCTCAGTGTGGGATCAGTGATTGCAGCTCTTGTGGAAAGGCAGATCATTATATATAATGTATATATAATGTATATATGTATATATAATGTATATATAATGTATATACAATGTATATATAATGTAATGGTGCGAGAATGAAAGAAAAAAAAAAAAAAGCTTTAAGCAAGATTTAAGAGCTTCTTAATTCCAAATGTGGGTCCACTACTGGCTGACCCTGAGGCAGCTTGCAGGGAGATAAGCCACTTCTTTTTTTGTTGCTTTTCCCAACTAAGATTTGATCTTTTTTATGGGAAGAATTTGCCATTGTATCATCACCACTATGTTCACCTCTGTAAGCCTGAAAGGTTAAAACCTGTGTGCTTTAAAGAAATATCAGGTAAGCTGAACCCTTTTGGAGTCACAGAGGAGAAATCCATGGAAGGCAGGAGAGGAATGCATCTCACAGGACAACTACAGCTCCACCAAGGTTCTTCTGCTCCTGCTCTGGAGAACTGCCTGAGAAACTCAGTAAATTAATAAAGGTAATAATAATCCCACAGAAAATCTTCCTAACTGATGCTCTGACACAGAATCAAAGCCCATAGGGTAAGTAACACAGCCTCAGATTTGAGATTATGTTGCAGAAAAAAACCCAAGTTTTATGAGGTTATAGAGCATAGAGAGAGATTCACTCCATCTGGGATTCACCCTTGTCAGGAGTTCCCTTCTGTGATCCTATTTACAATCAAAATCACAAAAGCATCTTAACTTGATCAGGACAGAAACATTGCAGCTTTACACCTAAGATTCAGTCCTGTAGCACAGGAAAAACCTTAAGTGTCAGGTTTGTTTTTTTTTTTTTTTTTTTGGATGCTTGAACTTTGCATCTTTTGCTTCCTTTTTATGACAGATAATGAATACAAGTTTTATATCAAGTAATTTTGATAAGAAAAAAAGCCCAAACAGGTCAATGATGTTAGGTGGAAAATGTTTCACAAAGAAGAGAAAAATAAGCAACTTGTCATTTGTTAAAATGAGCTGTTTGTTCCCAAATGCTGTTGGGTCATTGGGTCAAAATCCATCACTGTGTGTATTCATTCAGGTATCTGTGCACCTTTAAGCACTACATGTCACAACATCACATAAATTTAATAACTTTTACAGTGGTAACAGAAAGGCTGATAAAAAATGCTGTGCTTTCACCTATTTTTTTTTTTTTTTTTTTAGGTCTGGAGGCAAAAGAATAGAGAAGAACTGACAAGAAATGTCATTAAACAAATTAGTTTATGTAGGCAGAATATTTTTCTTTTTGATATATTAATTATAGAATCATCCAGGCTGGAAGAGACTTTGCAAAGTCACCTCTAGCTCAAACCAGGATCAACAGTGAATTCAAACTATACTGTTCTTGGTTTTGTCCAGTCAGGCCTCAACACCCTCCAAAGATGAAGAATCTTCAGATTAACTGAAATTGAGCATTCTAGTATCTTATTTGTATGTCAATAATGGCAATATAAATGTCATATTTTACAGGTAATTTATTTTTTATTAAAAAAAAAAATCTCCCAGCATTTCCAAGTGTCCCACGGTATTTTGGTAAAATGAAGTTCCAGTATCCATGTTCTCAAAAGAGTAATTTTAATTAGATACATTGCTTTTATTCCTTGGCCATAAAACTTTACAAGGTTAGTATTTATCTGGATGAACATTTTTTGATGTCAGCTTTATTCACCAACAAGGCAAAGTGATCAAAATTGTTTCCTGGTAGAAAGCATAACAGGTAATACAGGCAGTTAATTACTTTTCTGATGAAGTCGCTTTTCAAAAGACAAAGAGAATTTCTTTGGATGAGGATATAATCAAGAAACAGAAGATAGTGTCTTTCTTCTAGAGCACCTAGCTCACCAGCACTCATCCAAAAAGAACTTTCTGGTTTTTTCTCAAGACCCTATTTCTAGTGCACCTGGGAATGTTTTAGTGGGCTTGCTGTTATCTTTTTTAAATCTGACCTGGTCACCATGGTCTAAAAAGGGTCTTACTAAGTCCTGTTCCTTGAAGTGGTTACCATAATTTCCAGCATAGCTTTCATGCAAACAGTCTTGCTAACTAACAATCTAAACATATCTCTTTTTTTTCCCAGAAATTTCCTAGGGAGCATTTTAACATCCATTTGCTGACATCCTCTTAACACAAATGCATAGTTGTAATAAAAAAAGCACTTCAGATTTAAAAAGTAGATGCTATCATACAGTGTCACTGTGCTAAAAGACAAACATCTCTTTCCAAATTGTTGCTATTTGGAAAAGAGCACATTTGTTTTTAATATGTACTTGCATAGAGGAAGGCCAAAAGTTATGTTTCAGGGGGCCTGGCCAGCTTAGTATTGGTTTGAATTAGGGTTTTTTTCAAGGGTGTGCAATGCTTTAAAGATACTTTATGTATGGTACATGTTTAAGATTTCAATGTAATGAACACAATAAAAAACCCCAAGTCCCAAACCAACTTCAAGTGATACAGCATTATTATATATATATACACTTATATAATATAAACATACATGGGAAGTAAAAAAACCTCCCAGTTAGCCCAATTCTCATGATTTGGGAGACTGGAGCAAATCTTCACTTAGTGTTTGATAAATGGGTTCATTTCACTTGAAAGGCTGGCTGTAGTTGAGGGTATTTTAGAGATGCTGGTGAAAGTATAAAGATGGAGGCTACGTATTTAATTACAAGGTATTAATATTTTCTAAAAAAGCAAAATTGTACTATTGACTCAGAAAACTCAATCCTAATACTTATGTTAATAAATGAAGCACTTTATTATTAAATTTTGCTAGATATGGTTTGTCTTTTCTTGCTCTTTAAAGTCCACTAAGTTGACGTCACCACAATTTCTTGGTTGTCCCATTTTCCAACTGACCAGCTGTCAGTTCCTGTTTCTGGACAGATTACAAGTGCAGCCCAGAACGTGGCAAAGTGAATGCAGAACAGATTGAACACTGAGGGGAATCTGAGCAATGCAACTAGCAGAGATGAAAATGCTGCAAGCCTGCTGACAGACTGGAAGTGAGGAGAAGCCAAAGGAACTGGAAAAAGCAGCCAGAAAACTTGTGAGACAGCAGATACAAAAAAGCCAGACTTAAAACAGTTTGAAAATAATGGTTATTTATAAAAGGCAGAACAGCTCAAGAATACATGATCATGGAGAATGATCTACAGATATTTATATTAGATACCATTACTGCTATTAACAAGTCTGTATTAAACAAATGCTCTCTGCATTTAACACAGTATTTTAATTAAGCTTTAAATAGTCATGGTTAGCTAAAATGTGAATTTTCTGCTGTAAAATGAAATTCATTATCTGTCTACAAAGAAAACTAGTGTAGAAATGTGGCACATATCCATCACTCCTTTATTCTTGCCTAATTCCAGGATTCACACAGCAAAATCTCTTTAGTAATTTTGTGTAGTGTTATTTTTTCTCCTAGTTAGCTGAAATCTAACTACTCTTTAACAAGGTATGATATCAGATACATGAAATACACTTTCCCCTTGGTTGAAGACTAATTTCTTTGTGTTTTGAGTAGAGAAAAATGCACAGTGTTTCTACAAGGGACAACAAGATACCCTTCATAATTCTCAAATTAGAATCAGACTCCAGGGAAATAAAATATTCTTATGTCAGTTGTCTATAGGGTGCTTAAAATTAGATTGATCTTCCTTTTTAGAAGGTATGTTAAGATATCAATTCACTTAATAAGGTATTTAATTTTACTTTAAAATTGTATGGATATAGAAATGAATTTTCACTTACAACTTTTTATTGATTCTCTTGTCCTTAAAATGTCTGCCCTTCCAGCTGCACTCTAAGCAACATCTGTTGTAAAATGTTCCTGTTGTAAAATGCTACAGATTTCTGACAAAATGTTCTTTGTGAAGCCTCCATCCAGGGTGAATGGAGAGTTGGATCCATGGATGCAGACTTTAAAAATTAAGTGCACTAGGAGAGACATGTCTGAAATTAAAGATACAGATTTTTTAAATATGAGCAGCTCCCCTATTGCACTGCCCTTCCTTCTCTGACAGAAAGCGCAGTAAGTAAAAAAAGTGAAACAATTTAGTTTTTCTTTAATATGTGAAAAAAGAGCTGGGGAAGCCATGAACAGAAAGAACTTCACATTTGCCTTTAATTTAAGGTCTCAATATGTATTTCACATTTTAAAAGGATGTTTAAAAATCCTGGGATTAAAAGTTGCTGCCTCATATCATGTTATCAGCATTGGCTGTGGCATTACTTTAGACAAACTAAGATTCTGAATAAAAGTTTTCTTCTAATGCCACATTCCCAGGGTAATGAAGGTAAACATAAATTGTATCACACAAAGCTATGAGCTTTACAGGGCTGTGTTTCCTTTCCATATGAACCACAGAGGATCTAAAAACTGTTGAATGTTACTTCCAAGAAATCCAGGTGGGATGTAATTGCTGCAGAATTTTTATAGCACTATTCAACACTCTTTACAAGTTCCATGCCAAGTATCATTCCTAAAATTTAAACAGCTTTGATGTATCAGTGCAAATGTAAATTATCAAAAATGAGAATTAAATATTCAACTTTTGTAATGAAGTGAAATTTCAAGAAATCATCAAGAAAACATAGGGGAAAGAAAAGGCAAAAAATCTACCCAAAATAACTGAAAACTGTATAAAATACCCTCAGAATCGCACAGAAACCATTTTCAGTAATCTCCAGAAATATTTCTGGTTTCTTTGATATCCTTGACCTTATTCATAAACCACAAGTTAGAAGCTAATTCATTTCCTCTTCACTAAAATAACAGAAAAGAGTGATTTCAACAAAGTATTTTGCTTCTTAGCATGTGGTTTAACACTTACTGCATTTTTCTTTGAAAATATTACAGTTCTACATAGCAACTACAACAGTTGTATTTAGTTATAGCTAAATTTAGAAGCTTTCCAAAAGCATCCTCTACTTGATTTTTAACACAAAATCCTAATAATATACTTTTCCATAATTTTACAAGAACCCAAATTATAAAATCCTGTTTAGTCAGAATATGTAATTAAATCTTTTTAGCCTCAATACAACTTACATATTAGCAGGATGTAGGTTAAAAGCTGCACACAATTATAATATTTCATTGAAATGTTCACTGAATATTAAAGTGCTAAAAGATTTTGGACTACAGTTCATATAAATACTAAATCACTCTTTCACTGCTCTCAAAAAACTGTCCATTCCAGTTTGAAATTCTGTTGTGAAACTTTCCATTAGTTGGTGGCAAATGAAATAAGGCAACCAAAGGAAGGTTGGTTTTTTTTTACTTACTCCCAACACATCACTACTAGCTGCTTTACTTTGTAAAGTAGAAGAGAAAATTGTAAAGAATTTCTCTTCTTTGTAAAGAAGAGAAAATACAAATAATGATATCGAAAAGAAAAGAAAAAAACCCTTTTTTCAATGGAACAGTTGAAGAGAACATTTTTCTGAGGCTGCAAGCCAAATAAGCTTTCCAGGTCTCTATTCCCTCTGTAACAATGCAGTTCACCATAACCATATATTATAAGTTACTGCTGTTATTATATTTTTGTCATTTTACCAATCAAAACTACAATTCATTACCCTTAGTAAATGCTCCTGTGCCTAAATTTCTCTTCACTGAAGAAGTTCTGTCATTTTTCTGACTAACCTTAATTCTGTGGACATAAAACATGTGATGAGAATTTTAAAAAGTCCTGCTATATACAACAGTACTACCCAAAAAGGCATAAATATGACAGCAGTGAAAAACCTGCCTCAACACTTTATTATAAAGATTCAAGCTTTACTATTACACAAAATTTCTCATTGCTTGTGATTAATTTGATACCCCTTTATTTTACTGTATATTCATTCATAACTTTAAAATACATGCAGGAAGTGACAGTACTCCAAGGGAGTCTAGAGGTACAAAATTTAATAATCACAGATTATAAGTGATCCCTAGCTCAGGCAACCAGGTTGTAGATTCAGGATGATTCCCATGAGGAGGGAACACTCAGATCAAAGCCACTGCAGTAACTCTTACCCTGTTATCCTGGCTCTTCTGCAGCAGTCAAAGCTGAAAATCCTTCAACCTTATAAACAGTCTTCAGA